>OY804582.1:80448590-81800772 GCA_963680875.1 Bathymodiolus brooksi
ATAAATGTTTTATCAAAAGATTTCCTAAAAATGCCTATATTTCGGTAGTTCTAAGACAAAGACAAATAGTTCTACAGGTAAGCGAAATATTAATACGTGTGTAATTAAATAGTAAATATATTATTTGTGTTGTCAGTTGTGCGTCTTTATAAGTGTGTAGAATTAGGAATATAGAAGGCAATATTTTAACGTGTTCTGTCTCTAACAAAAGTCAAAATGTATATCATCAGGGCGGATCACAGGGGCCTGTAAAACTTGTATTTATGATCAAAATCCAATGTAGGGCTCGAATATGCCCATGTATTGGCTGCAACAACCACCCAATTACTATTATAACCAAAATCGGAAAGTTCAGCCAAACAGAAACACAAAACACTTAATTCTGTATCTGTATTTTACGTTTTGTATCTTGATAATGTGATTCAGTTGAAAAACACTTTGGGCCCATAATTCACATAGTTTTACCTTCAAACACTGCATTTTGGTAGTGAGAACACAGTGGAATTCCACTGAATTCAATAAAAATATGGTCACGGAAAGCCCCCATGTTTATCAATTTTATGTATTATTTTGTTTATTTAATAATAAAATGTATACATTCTTTGATCTGTTTATTGCATACCAAAAACTTGGTCATTGTTTTAACAACAATAATGTCAGCTATTTCATGGCATTTTTTCACCAGTCTGAAATTTTCATCAAGCCAATGATCACTGCATAATCCTCACATTAGTGACATGTGTGACCTGTCTAATTAAGTATTCTTTGGACATGTTGGACTTGAGAATAACCGATATAACAAATGACAAAAAGCTAACCTTGATCAAGTTAATAAACAGCAGTATACTTTAATACTTGTTTACATTCAAAAAAAATTCTCGCATGATAATAGACAAAATGAAAGATACGGTACAATCAGAGACATAGTGTGATAAATCACTGTGATAGACGTATCACTCTTCTTAGTGATACTAATATATCTTTTGGTCTGTTTAATCTATTTACTTATTTTGATATGCCTTTTGGGTGATATTGCAAAAAAATATTTTGAAGATATTTTTAATAGAACAAAACATATATCCAATTCACCAAGATCATGAGATGAGTGATACGTTTATTACAGTGATTTACCAAGCTATGTCTCTGACTGTACTGAACTTATAAAGACAAAAATACAAATAAACTCTGTGACATTAAGTCACATTTTTTTAAGAGGTTGATCTGCATCTATGACATAAATATAGATTAGTCTCTTACAGGACTATCAGTTATATTTCACAGGGCTCACGTTGGAGGGCGATTCGGGTGAAGAAGTCGCCTTGTGGCTGCTCACTTCGCTTTATACTAGTGCCAAAAGAGAAGTGGAAGTCGCCCTGTAATTTTACCAAGTCGCTTTGCTAATTTTAACTGTTTTAACAGTAAAACATCGGTATATTTTTACTACAAAATTTCCGTTTTTCAAACCGCCATTGTAAAGGGACGTAATCGAAACAGTTACGAATATATAAACTGTACTACGGATCCGTACTCTGGAAAATAACGTCTGTATTGTTTCGTTTCATTTATTTGGGGTTTTATGGTGGCTATCCAAAGGGATTGTTAACTTTGTGGATATGATTAGTTTCTTAATTAATATCAATCAGTGATAAAAGAGAAGCAATATAAATAATATACATAAATAAAATTTGATTAAATAATTAGCGAGTTCATAGCTTGTGATATAGCTTTGTTGATTACAGAATATTATTATATATGTCATTTTATTCAGTATATTCCCACATAATTTGCTTTATTTACATAAATGATTGCAGTTGTCCAACCAACATGATTATTCAGTTCAGTGAACTGAATGTCCTTAATATAGAACTGTGTGTATGTTTTGGACTTTCTTTTTAACAACAATTATACAGATTTAAAACAACATGCATGTCAAACAAATTTTTTTGACATGCATGTTGTTTTAAATCTGTATAATTGTTGTTAATATATGTTTAGATTGATTATAGTATAGTACAAAGAACATCAGTAAATACATCTTCGCTAGCCAAGGGTTACGATTCGGGTCCCCCTTCTCTCCACCCTTGGCGGATCTAGAATACATTTTGAAATTCGTGCGCAATGCCACCTGGTGGTTTATCGAAGTTGCGCCCCTTAGATAGTCGTCATCGCCAGCCAATCAGAATCGTTTTGTTATATGTATGTTGGAGAGGTGAAGAAAAACTTATTTGTGATAAATTTAATTTGGAAGCATTTACTGTCAACCAAGTGAAAGTTTCAAAGCTTTGGCAGACAGGAAAGATGTTTTCATTGGAACCAAAACGGGAAGCGGCAAATCGTTGTCATATGAGAGCATTCCGGTGCCATCGTTGTTTACATTTCGTAGATAGCATGTGCTCCGTATAAAACGTCTTCTGATTGGATACGTGTACTGGTAGCCGTAACCAATGAAATATTAAAGTGCGAATCCTCAAAATGTATTCTAGATCTGCCAAGGGTGGAGAGAAGGGGGACCTGAATCGTAACCCTTGGCTAGCGAAGATGCAGTAAATAGTGCATTGTGGTTTTTTTTATTGCATATATTTATCTTATCTAATGTTTTGTCATTTTATCTACCGGTATGTGTGACTTGTTTGAAACAATGCTGATGTCGAAATAAAATTTATTATTCAATTTCATTTATTTATTATTTATTGGACAATAGTTGACTATCATATATGTGCTTTTATCATCTGCAAGACAAAACAAAGAATCTGAAAAGGGTTTATTTAATACAAACAAACAAAAAACAAATACAAGGACATAATGTAAACAGAGAGAACAAGGAATTAAACAACTATTGAAATTAAATGAATATATCTTAATGGATAACAAGTACATTATAACATACGAAATGCCACAATAATGCCCCGCGAATGTGAAAAGTGGTACAATTAGAGAAATATTTTGACTTCTCCCTGTACTCTCACCACTTCTCCCTGTTGTCTCTCACTTCTCTTTTGTCAGCACCTGAAAGAGAAGTCACTTCTCCCTCTGATTTCAAAGTAGTGGGAGCCCTGTATTTCACTGTATTTACGTATTTATTTTTTCAGATAATTATGAAGACATGGATATGAACACATCAGAAGAATATTTAAATACTCTACCAGCCATAGTCACTTGCAAAATACTGTCATATTTGGATTGGCGGGAAAAACTGTCATTTTGCAAAAATGTCATTCATGACTGGATGCCACACCTTTATTCATCACATTCGTGGACAAATTTTGTTTTCAGAGAAAATATTTTGGGCTTGGAAAATGGTGGTGGTATGGGAGTGGAAAATTATTATGAAGAAATACCAACGTATAGTGATGAAAAGAATCTCATTTTAGAATTCGGTAGATATTTTCAGAACTGTCTCGTTGACTTTGAAACAAGTGGAGGTCTGCAAATATTAAATGAAATAGGTGAACATGCTGTGAATTTAAAAACAATCAAAATTTTCCATTCTCCTGTATTATTTTATAGTCCTCTGTCAGTTTTAGAATACTATTATAGTTGTCTTAGAAAACTTGTGTTAAACTGTAGAAAAATTAACCACTTAAGCATGTGCCGTCTTGATGACTTTTCAGCTGACGAAGTTGAAATGAAAGGTTACTTTTTTAGTAGAATCATGGACATTGGCATCTTAGAGCAGATCACAGTGTTGGATTTTAGCATGGATTCGTCATATGTAACACCAATTACTATCTTAACACAATTTAAAAATTTAAAAACTTTGAAATCCACATTTTGCACTGTAACTACAGATATTGTTAAGTGCCTTGCCAAGCAAAATCTAAAAGAACTATATTTAGTGAAGGACAATCGTAAAGTTAGACGAGATTTTCAAGATATTTCATGGGAGACGCTTGCTGCTCAAGATAATTTGAATCTTGATGTACACTACATATTTCAAGACACAAGGATTTATGTGAGAGACTTCCCCCCGAATCCATTCGTCAAATCGATTGTTTTCAATAGAATGGTTGGTAGTGTCTCCAGGGATATTTTGCGAGCTATCGCAGCTTATTATGGACAGAGTTTAGAAACATATGCTCATTTTTCAATGAAATATGTCACTCTTCATCCTTATGAAGACATGGAGAGTTTGCCTTGTGATTATTATTACTTTGCCAGTCAGTGTGTTAAACTGCGAACATTCATTTCTAGTGTGCCTTTACCATCAGAAGCCGTTTGGTGTCTGGCTATGAAAGGAAAATATCTGAAATCACTGTGGGTGACTGGTACCAATCTATTATTTAATTATAACGTTTGTCTCCCCTTTCCTGCATCGATGAAAAGAGGGGGAATGACAAAAGAATTTTTGTCATCTGAAGTTTCATCATTCCTGGGGGTTAATTGGACTTTCCTTACTGAAGATGAGATGCTCGAGAAGAAAGTCTCCGTTTTGCAGGCATGTCAAATTTGAAGATTTTACTGTGATGCTTTGTTGAATAAAAATTGAAATGTTTTATTTTACTCATAAAATGTAAAACAAATTAATACAACACCATCGGAACAGTTTCAAAATCCAATCGAAAAAGAAACAGGCAAAAACCTTTCCACTAACACATACATGACGCCTCACTGACATAAAAAACCTTTCCACTAACACATACATGACCCCTCACTGACATAAAAAAAAACTTTCCACTAACACATACATGACCCCTCACTGACATAAAAAACCTTTCCACTAACACATACATGACCCCTCATTGACATAAAAAACCTTTCCACTTACACATACATGACCCCTCACTGACATGAAAAACCTTTCCACTAACACATACATGACCCCTCACTGACATAAAAAAAAACTTTCCACTAACACATACATGACGCCTCACTGACATAAAAAAACCTTTCCACTAACACATACATGACCCCTCACTGACATAAAAAAAAAACTTTCCACTAACACATACATGACCCCTCACTGACATAAAAAAAACCTTTCCACTAACACATACATGGCCCCTCACTGACAAAAAAAAACTTTCCACTAACACATACATGACCCCTCACTGACATAAAAAAAAACTTTCCACTAACACATACATGACCCCTCACTGACATTAAAAAACCTTTCCACTAACACATACATGACCCCTCACTGACATAAAAAACCTTTCCACTAACACATACATGACCCCTCACTGACATAAAAAGTAAATGCTGAAAGATGATTTTACCTACACATGCTCATCTTTAGAACAATATGGCAGTGTTAATCAGTGTGATCCCACCATTCCCCCTCTTTATAACTGGATCTCCAACAACAATAGATATAAAACTCAAGAATTAAAAACATGCACAGATTTGCTTCTACTAGAAAACTTATATAAAGCTGTCAAGTTTTTTTTTATTTCTATTTTGAAAATGTCAAATGGACAGGTAAAGGTGTTAATCAGAGCAATGGCTACAGTTGTTTATCTCTCAGAATTACTGTGACCTCTGAAAAGATGACAAATCTAACATTCTGTTGGACAGACAGGGAGATTTGTGATCTGTTTAAATATTGAATCATCCTAAAAAATGTCCCATGTATATATATATACATGTATATAAATTGTGAAATCCAAACCCTACTTGTCACAAAACGATGTATAAAAAACCCTATTATAAATGGTTGTGGAATAGGGTTATGGTGTGTAATGCCACTTTCAACAATATTTCAGTTATATCAATGGTGGTTTAAAAAATGGTTGTGACAATGACCCGAGTCATAAAGGTACCACAAGTCATTTTTTAGCTTAACTGGCCACAATGTTTCCATCATTGTCTGCGGTGAGTAACTATTTAAAACTGCAATCTTCTCTTGAAGAATAACTAGGCCAAATGGAACCAAATTTCAAACTAAGGTTTAAAAATGAAGCTGAACCCACATGGGTAGGAGATACCGTATATAGTATGGGCCTAAAAGGGAAAATTTAGTATGTCTAAAAAAATAGTTTAAGGATCAGAAGTATGATACAATAATTGCTGTGCAACTTTAATTGTGATGTACATATTCCACTAGTATGCAAATCTCTTTTTTATTATTAAAAAAGTCAGATTCTGAAAAAACGTTTTCTGAAACTGGAATTGTTGAGGTGTTGAAACTTTCTTTATGTTTAAATCATCAAAATGAGTAAGTTTTTGATTGACAGCATAGATGTTTTGTTGGTGACACCAACAACAGTTTTCATCAGAAAGTCTGCATTCCAATGGGTTCTGACTATGCTGCTCTTCTCACCAACTTGTTTCTTTATTCCAATAAAGCGGGTTTAATATCGTTGTTTCTCAAGAAAAACCACAAAATCCAACCCGGCCCTTTCATTTCACGTTCACTATACAGATGATGTCTTTTCACCAAATAATTTCAAGAATGTGACGAGTGCTGCTACTAACATGAACAATACTGAACCAAGGATTCCTAGTAGTTACATTTTTTGTCAATTAAAGTTGTGGTCGCCATCAGGACAGACTTGGTTAACAGCAACAATACAGCAGCATCAGTTTTGTAATGGATGGTAACAGTTAAGGGACCGACCATTTAACTTCTAAGGAGGGGGGGGGTTATGGTTTTTTGTTTCATTCAGAATATTTTTTTTCGGACAACACGAGAGTTAGAATATTTCCTTTTTTTGTCGCGCATAGCGCGAAATTTGTTTCCAGAATTTAACATTAGGTTATATGACAAAAACTCTGAATCAGATTATTTTTTTA
This sequence comes from Bathymodiolus brooksi, assembly GCA_963680875.1. Lineage (NCBI taxonomy): Eukaryota > Metazoa > Mollusca > Bivalvia > Mytilida > Modiolidae > Bathymodiolus > Bathymodiolus brooksi. The sequence continues at coordinate 80,455,323 of OY804582.1, forward strand.
CCCTCCACCAAAATCAGAATATTTTTTTCAGCAACATTGGGAATCAGAATATTTTTTTAGAAAAAAAAACATAACCCCCCCTTCAAGTTAAATGGTCCGTCCCTAACCAAGTCATGGTGGAGATCGTAAAACGTTTGAAGTGATAACTTCCAATTGAACAACTAGGAACCCTTGTTTCAGTAGTTTCATTGTTAGCAGCAGCCCCTATTAAGGAAATCATGACAGGAACCAAAAGTTCTGGAATATCGAATATAAAATTGGTATTTGTTGATTCTCTGCTATGCATGTAGCATTAAGGAGTAAGAACAAAATCTGGAATCAGAATAATGTGCCCGAGTGGGGCGACATGTCTATCCGCGGACTTTTTTTTAAATGAGCTAGCACTCGGAAAAAATACAGCTAAGCGTGTTGGTCTGTAAATAGCGGACATTGTCATAATCTGATCAAGTGTCACATTCTCATATTTTCTCCATTTATGATTTATCAGAATAGGGACTGCTTACTCTTCTGGAACACCCGGGTTCTTACTCTTCCGGAATACCCGGGTTCAATTGTGGGATTCATGTTGTTGAATCTTTAGTTTTGTCAACCATTGTTCGTTTTTTGTCCCTTATTACCATTGTTTTTTGTCCCTTACTACCATTGTTTGTGTCCCTTACTACCATTGTTTTTGTCCCTTACTACCATTGTTTTTGTCCCTTACTACCATTGTTTTTGTCCCTTACTACCATTGTTTTTTGTCCCTTACTACCATTGTTTTTTGTCCCTTACTACCATTGTTTTTTGTCCCTTACTACCATTGTTTTTTGTCCCTTACTACCATTGTTTTTGTCCCTTATTACCATTGTTTTTTGTCCCTTACTACCATTGTTTTTTGTCCCTTACTACCATTGTTTTTTGTCCCTTACTACCATTGTTTTTGTCCCTTACTACCATTGTTTTTGTCCCTTACTACCATTGTTTTTTGTCCCTTACTACCATTGTTTTTTGTCCCTTACTACCATTGTTTTTGTCCCTTACTACCATTGTTTTTGTCCCTTACTACCATTGTTTTTGTCCCTTACTACCATTGTTTTTTGTCCCTTACTACCATTCTTTTTTGTCCCTTACTACCATTGTTTTTGTCCCTTACTACCATTGTTTTTTGTCCCTTACTACCATTGTTTTTGTCCCTTACTACCATTGTTGTTTGTCCCTTACTACCATTGTTTTTTGTCCCTTGCTACCATTGTTTTTGTCCCTTACTACCATTGTTTTTTGTCCCTTACTACCATTGTTTTTGTCCCTTACTACCATTGTTTTTTGTCCCTTACTACCATTGTTTTTTGTCCCTTACTACCATTGTTTTTTGTCCCTTACTACCATTGTTTTTGTCCCTTACTACCATTGTTTTTGTCCCTTACTACCATTGTTTTTTGTCCCTTACTACCATTGTTTTTTGTCCCTTACTACCATTGTTTTTGTCCCTTACTACCATTGTTTTTGTCCCTTACTACCATTGTTTTTGTCCCTTACTACCATTGTTTTTTGTCCCTTACTACCATTGTTGTTTGTCCCTTACTACCATTTTTTTTTGTCCCTTACTACCATTGTTTTTGTCCCTTACTACCATTGTTTTTTGTCCCTTACTACCATTGTTTTCTGTCCCTTACTACCATTGCTTTTTGTCCCTTACTACCATTGTTTTTTGTCCCTTACTACCATTGTTTTCTGTCCCTTACTACCATTGCTTTTTGTCCCTTACTACCATTGTTTTTGTCCCTTACTACCATTGTTTTTTGTCCCTTACTACCATTGTTTTTTGTCCCTTACTACCATTGTTTTTTGTCCCTTACTACCATTGTTTTTTGTCCCTTACTACTATTGTTTTTTGTCCCTTACTACCATTGTTTTTGTCCCTTACTACCATTGTTTTTTGTCCCTTATTACCAGTTTTTTGTCCCTTACTACCATTGTTTTTGTCTCTTACTACCATTGTTTTTTGTCCCTTACTACCATTGTTGTTTGTCCCTTACTACCATTGTTTTTTGTCCCTTGCTACCATTGTTTTTGTCCCTTACTACCATTGTTTTTTGTCCCTTACTACCATTGTTTTTGTCCCTTACTACCATTGTTTTTTGTCCCTTACTACCATTGTTTTTTGTCCCTTACTACCATTGTTTTTTGTCCCTTACTACCATTGTTTTTGTCCCTTACTACCATTGTTTTTGTCCCTTACTACCATTGTTTTTTGTCCCTTACTACCATTGTTTTTTGTCCCTTACTACCATTGTTTTTGTCCCTTACTACCATTGTTTTTGTCCCTTACTACCATTGTTTTTGTCCCTTACTACCATTGTTTTTTGTCCCTTACTACCATTGTTGTTTGTCCCTTACTACCATTTTTTTTGTCCCTTACTACCATTGTTTTTGTCCCTTACTACCATTGTTTTTTGTCCCTTACTACCATTGTTTTCTGTCCCTTACTACCATTGCTTTTTGTCCCTTACTACCATTGTTTTTTGTCCCTTACTACCATTGTTTTCTGTCCCTTACTACCATTGCTTTTTGTCCCTTACTACCATTGTTTTTGTCCCTTACTACCATTGTTTTTTGTCCCTTACTACCATTGTTTTTTGTCCCTTACTACCATTGTTTTTTGTCCCTTACTACCATTGTTTTTTGTCCCTTACTACTATTGTTTTTTGTCCCTTACTACCATTGTTTTTGTCCCTTACTACCATTGTTTTTTGTCCCTTATTACCAGTTTTTTGTCCCTTACTACCATTGTTTTTGTCCCTTACTACCATTGTTTTTTGTCCCTTACTACCATTGTTGTTTGTCCCTTACTACCATTGTTTTTTGTCCCTTACTACCATTGTTTTTGTCCCTTACTACCATTGTTTTTTGTCCCTTACTACCATTGTTTTCTGTCCCTTACTACCATTGCTTTTTGTCCCTTACTACCATTGTTTTTTGTCCCTTACTACCATTGTTTTCTGTCCCTTACTACCATTGCTTTTTGTCCCTTACTACCATTGTTTTTGTCCCTTACTACCATTGTTTTTTGTCCCTTACTACCATTGTTTTTTGTCCCTTACTACCATTGTTTTTTGTCCCTTACTACCATTGTTTTTTGTCCCTTACTACCATTGTTTTTTGTCCCTTACTACCATTGTTTTTGTCCATTACTACCATTGTTTTTTGTCCCTTATTACCAGTTTTTTGTCCCTTACTACCATTGTTTTTGTCCCTTACTACCATTGTTTTTTGTCCCTTACTACCATTGTTTTTGTCCCTTACTACCATTGTTTTTTGTCCCTTACTACCATTGTTTTCTGTCCCTTACTACCATTGCTTTTTGTCCCTTACTACCATTGTTTTTGTCCCTTACTACCATTGTTTTTTGTCCCTTACTACCATTGTTTTTTGTCCCTTACTACCATTGTTTTTTGTCCCTTACTACCATTGTTTTTTGTCCCTTACTACCATTGTTTTTTGTCCCTTACTACCATTGTTTTTGTCCCTTACTACCATTGTTTTTTGTCCCTTATTACCAGTTTTTTGTCCCTTACTACCATTGTTTTTGTCCCTTACTACCATTGTTTTTTGTCCCTTACTACCATTGTTTTTGTCCCTTACTACCATTGTTTTTTGTCCCTTACTACCATTGTTTTTTGTCCCTTACTACCATTGTTTTTTGTCCCTTACTACCATTGTTTTTGTCCCTTACTACCATTGTTTTTTGTCCCTTACTACCATTGTTTTTTGTCCCTTACTACCATTGTTTTTTGTCCCTTACTACCATTGTTTTTTGTCCCTTACTACCATTGTTTTTTGTCCCTTACTACCATTGTTTTTGTCCCTTACTACCATTGCTTTTTGTCCCTTACTACCATTGTTTTTGTCCCTTACTACCATTGTTTTTTGTCCCTTACTACCATTGTTTTTTGTCCCTTACTACCATTGTTTTTTGTCCCTTAATACCATTGTTATTTGTCCCTTACTACCATTGTTTTTTGTCCCTTACTACCATTGTTTTTGTCCCTTACTACCATTGTTTTTTGTCCATTACTACCATTGTTTTTTGTCCCTTACTACCATTGTTTTTTGTCCCTTACTACCATTGTTTTTGTCCCTTACTACCATTGTTTTTTGTCCCTTACTACCATTGTTTTTTGTCCCTTACTACCATTGTTTTTTGTCCCTTACTACCATTGTTATTTGTCCCTTACTACCATTGTTTTTGTCCCTTACTACCATTGTTTTTGACCCTTACTACCATTGTTTTTTGTCCCTTACTACCATTGTTGTTGTCCCTTACTACCATTGTTTTTTGTCCCTTACTACCATTGTTTTTTGTCCCTTACTACCATTGTTTTTTGTCCCTTACTACCATTGTTTTTTGTCCCTTAATACCATTGTTTTTGTCCCTTACTACCATTGTTTTTGACCCTTACTACCATTGTTTTTTGTCCCTTACTACCATTGTTTTTTGTCCCTTACTACCATTGTTTTTGTCCCTTACTACCATTGTTTTTTGTCCCTTACTACCATTGTTTTTGTCCCTTACTACCATTGTTTTTTGTCCCTTATTACCATTGTTTTTTGTCCCTTACTGCCATTGTTTTTGTCCCTTACTACCATTGTTTTTTGTCCCTTACTACCATTGTTTTTTGTCCCTTACTACCATTGTTTTTTGTCCCTTACTACCATTGTTTTTGTCCCTTACTACCATTGTTTTTTGTCCCTTACTACCATTGTTCTTGTCCCTTACTACCATTGTTTTCTGTCCCTTACTACCATTGTTTTTTGTCCCTTATTACCATTGTTTTTTGTCCCTTACTACCATTGTTTTTTGTCCCTTACTACCATTGTTTTTGTCCCTTACTACCATTGTTTTTTGTCCCTTACTACCATTGTTGTTTGTCCCTTACTACCATTGTTTTTTGTCCCTTACTACCATTGTTTTTGTCCCTTACTACCATTGTTTTTTGTCCCTTACTACCATTGTTTTCTGTCCCTTACTACCATTGCTTTTTGTCCCAAACTACCATTGTTTTTTGTCCCTTACTACCATTGTTTTCTGTCCCTTACTACCATTGCTTTTTGTCCCTTACTACCATTGTTTTTGTCCCTTACTACCATTGTTTTTTGTCCCTTACTACCATTGTTTTTTGTCCCTTACTACCATTGTTTTTTGTCCCTTACTACCATTGTTTTTTGTCCCTTACTACTATAGTTTTTTGTCCCTTACTACCATTGTTTTTGTCCCTTACTACCATTGTTTTTTGTCCCTTATTACCAGTTTTTTGTCCCTTACTACCATTGTTTTTGTCCCTTACTACCATTGTTTTTTGTCCCTTACTACCATTGTTGTTTGTCCCTTACTACCATTGTTTTTTGTCCCTTACTACCATTGTTTTTGTCCCTTACTACCATTGTTTTTTGTCCCTTACTACCATTGTTTTCTGTCCCTTACTACCATTGCTTTTTGTCCCTTACTACCATTGTTTTTTGTCCCTTACTACCATTGTTTTCTGTCCCTTACTACCATTGCTTTTTGTCCCTTACTACCATTGTTTTTGTCCCTTACTACCATTGTTTTTTGTCCCTTACTACCATTGTTTTTTGTCCCTTACTACCATTGTTTTTTGTCCCTTACTACCATTGTTTTTTGTCCCTTACTACCATTGTTTTTTGTCCCTTACTACCATTGTTTTTGTCCCTTACTACCATTGTTTTTTGTCCCTTATTACCAGTTTTTTGTCCCTTACTACCATTGTTTTTGTCCCTTACTACCATTGTTTTTTGTCCCTTACTACCATTGTTTTTGTCCCTTACTACCATTGTTTTTTGTCCCTTACTACCATTGTTTTTTGTCCCTTACTACCATTGTTTTCTGTCCCTTACTACCATTGCTTTTTGTCCCTTACTACCATTGTTTTTGTCCCTTACTACCATTGTTTTTTGTCCCTTACTACCATTGTTTTTTGTCCCTTACTACCATTGTTTTTTGTCCCTTACTACCATTGTTTTTTGTCCCTTACTACCATTGTTTTTTGCCCCTTACTACCATTGTTTTTGTCCCTTACTACCATTGTTTTTTGTCCCTTATTACCAGTTTTTTGTCCCTTACTACCATTGTTTTTGTCCCTTACTACCATTGTTTTTTGTCCCTTACTACCATTGTTTTTGTCCCTTACTACCATTGTTTTTTGTCCCTTACTACCATTGTTTTTTGTCCCTTACTACCATTGTTTTTTGTCCCTTACTACCATTGTTTTTGTCCCTTACTACCATTGTTTTTTGTCCCTTACTACCATTGTTTTTTGTCCCTTACTACCATTGTTTTTTGTCCCTTACTACCATTGTTTTTTGTCCCTTACTACCATTGCTTTTTGTCCCTTACTACCATTGTTTTTGTCCCTTACTACCATTGTTTTTTGTCCCTTACTACCATTGTTTTTTGTCCCTTACTACCATTGTTTTTTGTCCCTTACTACCATTGTTTTTTGTCCCTTACTACCATTGTTTTTTGTCCCTTACTACCATTGTTTTTGTCCCTTACTACCATTGTTTTTTGTCCATTACTACCATTGTTTTTTGTCCCTTACTACCATTGTTTTTTGTCCCTTACTACCATTGTTTTTGTCCCTTACTACCATTGTTTTTTGTCCCTTACTACCATTGTTTTTTGTCCCTTACTACCATTGTTTTTTGTCCCTTACTACCATTGTTTTTTGTCCCTTACTACCATTGTTTTTGTCCCTTACTACCATTGTTTTTTACCCTTACTACCATTGTTTTTTGTCCCTTACTACCATTGTTTTTGTCCCTTACTACCATTGTTTTTTGTCCCTTACTACCATTGTTTTTTGTCCCTTACTACCATTGTTTTTTGTCCCTTACTACCATTGTTTTTTGTCCCTTACTACCATTGTTTTTGTCCCTTACTACCATTGTTTTTTGTCCCTTACTACCATTGTTTTTTGTCCCTTACTACCATTGTTTTTGTCCCTTACTACCATTGTTTTTTGTCCCTTACTACCATTGTTTTTGTCCCTTACTACCATTGTATTTTGTCCCTTATTACCATTGTTTTTTGTCCCTTACTACCATTGTTTTTGTCCCATACTACCATTGTTTTTTGTCCCTTACTACCATTGTTTTTGTCCCTTACTACCATTGTTTTTTGTCCCTTACTACCATTGTTTTTGTCCCTTACTACCATTGTTTTTTGTCCCTTACTACCATTGTTTTTTGTCCCTTACTACCATTGTTTTTTGTCCCTTACTACCATTGTTTTTGTCCCTTACTACCATTGTTTTTTGTCCCTTACTACCATTGTTTTTTGTCCCTTACTACCATTGTTTTTTGTCCCTTACTACCATTGTTTTTTGTCCCTTACTACCATTGCTTTTTGTCCCTTACTACCATTGTTTTTGTCCCTTACTACCATTGTTTTTTGTCCCTTACTACCATTGTTTTTTGTCCCTTACTACCATTGTTTTTTGTCCCTTACTACCATTGTTTTTTGTCCCTTACTACCATTGTTTTTTGTCCCTTACTACCATTGTTTTTGTCCCTTACTACCATTGTTTTTTGTCCATTACTACCATTGTTTTTTGTCCCTTACTACCATTGTTTTTTGTCCCTTACTACCATTGTTTTTGTCCCTTACTACCATTGTTTTTTGTCCCTTACTACCATTGTTTTTTGTCCCTTACTACCATTGTATTTTGTCCCTTACTACCATTGTTTTTTGTCCCTTACTACCATTGTTTTTGTCCCTTACTACCATTGTTTTTGTCCCTTACTACCATTGTTTTTTGTCCCTTACTACCATTGTTTTTGTCCCTTACTACCATTGTTTTTTGTCCCTTACTACCATTGTTTTTTGTCCCTTACTACCATTGTTTTTTGTCCCTTACTACCATTGTTTTTTGTCCCTTACTACCATTGTTTTTGTCCCTTACTACCATTGTTTTTGACCCTTACTACCATTGTTTTTTGTCCCTTACTACCATTGTTTTTTGTCCCTTACTACCATTGTTTTTGTCCCTTACTACCATTGTTTTTTGTCCCTTACTACCATTGTTTTTGTCCCTTACTACCATTGTTTTTTGTCCCTTATTACCATTGTTTTTTGTCCCTTACTACCATTGTTTTTGTCCCTTACTACCATTGTTTTTTGTCCCTTACTACCATTGTTTTTTGTCCCTTACTACCATTGTTTTTTGTCCCTTACTACCATTGTTTTTGTCCCTTACTACCATTGTTTTTTGTCCCTTACTACCATTGTTCTTGTCCCTTACTACCATTGTTTTCTGTCCCTTACTACCATTGTTTTTTGTCCCTTATTACCATTGTTTTTTGTCCCTTACTACCATTGTTTTTTGTCCCTTACTACCATTGTTTTTGTCCCTTACTACCATTGTTTTTTGTCCCTTACTACCATTGTTTTTGTCCCTTACTACCATTGTTTTCTGTCCCTTACTACCATTGTTTTTGTTCCTTATTACCATTGTTTTTTGTCCCTTACTACCATTGTTTTTTGTCCCTTACTACCATTGTTTTTTGTCCCTTACTACCATTGTTTTTGTCCCTTACTACCATTGTTTTTTGTCCCTTACTACCATTGTTTTTGTCCCTTACTACCATTGTTTTCTGTCCCTTACTACCATTGTTTTCTGTCCCTTACTACGTCCCTTACTACCATTGTTTTTTGTCCCTTACTACCATTGTTTTTGTCCCTTACTACCATTGTTTTTGTCCCTTACTACCATTGTTTTTTGTCCCTTACTACCATTGTTTTTTGTCCCTTACTACCATTGTTTTTGTCCCTTACTACCATTGTTTTCTGTCCCTTACTACCATTGTTTTTGTCCCTTATTACCATTGTTTTTTGTCCCTTACTACCATTGTTTTTTGTCCCTTACTACCATTGTTTTTTGTCCCTTACTACCATTGTTTTTGTCCCTTACTACCATTGTTTTTTGTCCCTTACTACCATTGTTTTTTGTCCCTTACTACCATTGTTTTTTGTCCCTTATTACCATTGTTTTTTGTCCCTTACTACCATTGTTTTTGTCCCTTACTACCATTGTTTTTTGTCCCTTACTACCATTGTTTTTTGTCCCTTACTACCATTGTTTTTTGTCCCTTACTACCATTGTTTTTGTCCCTTACTACCATTGTTTTTTGTCCCTTACTACCATTGTTTTTGTCCCTTACTACCATTGTTTTCTGTCCCTTACTACCATTGTTTTTTGTCCCTTATTACCATTGTTTTTTTGTCCCTTACTACCATTGTTTTTTGTCCCTTACTACCATTGTTTTTGTCCCTTACTACCATTGTTTTTTGTCCCTTACTACCATTGTTTTTGTCCCTTACTACCATTGTTTTCTGTCCCTTACTACCATTGTTTTTGTCCCTTATTACCATTGTTTTTGTCCCTTACTACCATTGTTTTTTGTCCCTTACTACCATTGTTTTTTGTCCCTTACTACCATTGTTTTTGTCCCTTACTACCATTGTTTTTTGTCCCTTACTAACATTGTTTTTGTCCCTTACTACCATTGTTTTCTGTCCCTTACTACCATTGTTTTCTGTCCCTTACTACGTCCCTTACTACCATTGTTTTTTGTCCCTTACTACCATTGTTTTTGTCCCTTACTACCATTGTTTTTGTCCCTTACTACCATTGTTTTTTGTCCCTTACTACCATTGTTTTTTGTCCCTTACTACCATTGTTTTTGTCCCTTACTACCATTGTTTTCTGTCCCTTACTACCATTGTTTTTGTCCCTTATTACCATTGTTTTTTGTCCCTTACTACCATTGTTTTTTGTCCCTTACTACCATTGTTTTTTGTCCCTTACTACCATTGTTTTTGTCCCTTACTACCATTGTTTTTTGTCCCTTACTACCATTGTTTTTGTCCCTTACTACCATTGTTTTTTGTCCCTTATTACCATTGTTTTATGTCCCTTACTACCATTGTTTTTGTCCCTTACTACCATTGTTTTTTGTCCCTTACTACCATTGTTTTTTGTCCCTTACTACCATTGTTTTTTGTCCCTTACTACCATTGTTTTTGTCCCTTACTACCATTGTTTTTTGTCCCTTACTACCATTGTTTTTGTCCCTTACTACCATTGTTTTCTGTCCCTTATTACCATTGTTTTTTGTCCCTTACTACCATTGTTTTTTGTCCCTTACTACCATTGTTTTTTGTCCCTTACTACCATTGTTTTTGTCCCTTACTACCATTGTTTTTTGTCCCTTACTACCATTGTTTTTGTCCCTTACTACCATTGTTTTCTGTCCCTTACTACCATTGTTTTTGTCCCTTATTACCATTGTTTTTTGTCCCTTACTACCATTGTTTTTTGTCCCTTACGACCATTGTTTTTTGTCCCTTACTACCATTGTTTTTGTCCCTTACTACCATTGTTTTTTGTCCCTTACTACCATTGTTTTTTGTCCCTTATTACCATTGTTTTTTGTCCCTTACTACCATTGTTTTTGTCCCTTACTACCATTGTTTTTTGTCCCTTACTACCATTGTTTTTTGTCCCTTACTACCATTGTTTTTTGTCCCTTACTACCATTGTTTTTGTCCCTTACTACCATTGTTTTTTGTCCCTTACTACCATTGTTTTTGTCCCTTACTACCATTGTTTTCTGTCCCTTACTACCATTGTTTTTTGTCCCTTATTACCATTGTTTTTTGTCCCTTACTACCATTGTTTTTTGTCCCTTACTACCATTGTTTTTGTCCCTTACTACCATTGTTTTTTGTCCCTTACTACCATTGCTTTTGTCCCTTACTACCATTGTTTTCTGTCCCTTACTACCATTGTTTTTGTCCCTTATTACCATTGTTTTTGTCCCTTACTACCATTGTTTTTTGTCCCTTACTACCATTGTTTTTTGTCCCTTACTACCATTGTTTTTGTCCCTTACTACCATTGTTTTTTGTCCCTTACTACCATTGTTTTTGTCCCTTACTACCATTGTTTTCTGTCCCTTACTACCATTGTTTTCTGTCCCTTACTACGTCCCTTACTACCATTGTTTTTTGTCCCTTACTACCATTGTTTTTGTCCCTTACTACCATTGTTTTTGTCCCTTACTACCATTGTTTTTTGTCCCTTACTACCATTGTTTTTTGTCCCTTACTACCATTGTTTTTGTCCCTTACTACCATTGTTTTCTGTCCCTTACTACCATTGTTTTTGTCCCTTATTACCATTGTTTTTTGTCCCTTACTACCATTGTTTTTTGTCCCTTACTACCATTGTTTTTTGTCCCTTACTACCATTGTTTTTGTCCCTTACTACCATTGTTTTTTGTCCCTTACTACCATTGTTTTTGTCCCTTACTACCATTGTTTTTTGTCCCTTATTACCATTGTTTTATGTCCCTTACTACCATTGTTTTTGTCCCTTACTACCATTGTTTTTTGTCCCTTACTACCATTGTTTTTTGTCCCTTACTACCATTGTTTTTTGTCCCTTACTACCATTGTTTTTGTCCCTTACTACCATTGTTTTTTGTCCCTTACTACCATTGTTTTTGTCCCTTACTACCATTGTTTTCTGTCCCTTATTACCATTGTTTTTTGTCCCTTACTACCATTGTTTTTTGTCCCTTACTACCATTGTTTTTTGTCCCTTACTACCATTGTTTTTGTCCCTTACTACCATTGTTTTTTGTCCCTTACTACCATTGTTTTTGTCCCTTACTACCATTGTTTTCTGTCCCTTACTACCATTGTTTTTGTCCCTTATTACCATTGTTTTTTGTCCCTTACTACCATTGTTTTTTGTCCCTTACGACCATTGTTTTTTGTCCCTTACTACCATTGTTTTTGTCCCTTACTACCATTGTTTTTTGTCCCTTACTACCATTGTTTTTGTCCCTTACTACCATTGTTTTCTGTCCCTTACTACCATTGTTTTCTGTCCCTTACTACGTCCCTTACTACCATTGTTTTTTGTCCCTTACTACCATTGTTTTTGTCCCTTACTACCATTGTTTTTGTCCCTTACTACCATTGTTTTTTGTCCCTTACTACCATTGTTTTTTGTCCCTTACTACCATTGTTTTTGTCCCTTATTACCATTGTTTTTGTCCCTTACTACCATTGTTTTTTGTCCCTTACTACCATTGTTTTTGTCCCTTACTACCATTGTTTTTGTCCCTTACTACCATTGTTTCGATGTCACTGCTGGTGAACATTTCTTCCCATGACATCATCCACCCAGTTGCATTCAAATGCATAAATTAACGAAGATCGGTCAGGATACGTATACTGTCTCGGACATCGCCACACAGTTTAAGAAGATCCGAACAAGATGATATCATGGACACAGTGTCATTGGGAAATACAGGTTCCCGTTATCAAATTCAAATTCAAAATTGTATTGTCATTAAACAATACAGTTTGTGACAATTATGCAAATTATACAAATAAACATGTAACAAAGAGAACATAAAATCGACAGACATTTTCAAGTAAACATGTTAGGAGTCCCCTGTCCTCAGTTCTAATGACTTTTTTAAAAAGGAACACAGTTTATTTACTTGAGATGGTGTTGATGGGTTTAAAATATATGAAAGTTTTTCTGATTCTGATAAGTTATTAAAAATTTGATTTTCGTTGTTCAAAATGTTTAAAAAAGAAGACCTCAATTCAGAAAATTCCCGATTTGCGATAACTAGAGTTATCGTTCTTGAATCGAGTTATCTGTTCCTGACAGAGGGTATGTACACTTCCGGTTACATAACTTAGGAACGTCACATAACGTTTAAAAAATTGAAAAAAGCTATGTATTCTTATTCAAATAAAATCCGATTTATTGGAAGTATTTTATTTAGCTTTTTATATCGCCCTATATCGGTGGATTCTATGAGATCTGTATTGTCGCTGCCTTGTGATGGAATGGATAGTTCTAGAAGGTGGTTCGAATACCATCAGTCCTTTTGTTTGTTTGTCTACAGCTTAATAGCTTCAGAACAGCATTTTTGGCTGTAATATTATGAGACTAAATACATTTATTGCAAAATAACATATTTGTCGTCAGTACTTAGATGGTATCCGAAATCATGGGTAACAGTCGAGAAGTGCATAGGTCTAAAAATACATCTTTAATATGACAGAAAAGTTTCAATGGACAGAGTGCGATCTCCAAATACACCATTGTTTTTTAAACGATAGACCGATTGCTTGTTCTTGATATATTAAAAACAGAAAAAAAGCCGCGTTCATGATCGTGTTATTTCCTATTCAAAATATTCCAGACGAGGGACATTATTCATTCAGAAAAAGTGGGATCTGCTCTGACGGAAACCGAAAATTGGGAATTGCTTGTTGACTGTACAAGTCGAGATGGTCGGTAAATGTTAGATGCAGGTGTTTACCTATCTGATAAGCGCACATTGCTAAGGCAGACGCACAGACCGTTTCAAACACAGTACAAAATATTCTACCGAACCCGCTTCTGCTTTTACAAATGGTGAAGAAACAACAGATTCTATTATTTCTAAAATGTTTTCAAATTTATCTTGCCTTGTCTTTGACCGCTCGAGTGTAATGAAAAAAATCAAATACGCTTTTTAATGAAAGGAGAGAAAATCTTTTTGCATTTCCGTCGAAACTGTACAAGTTCAGTCTTTTTTTTTAAAGTTAGGAAGTCTTCAAGTGTTGCCTTGGAATCTACGTCAATTAACTTCATATTTTTTCGCACTTATTATTTATTCAATTAATTTATTAAAAACCGCCAGGAAAACTTTTGCAACCGGAAATGCTATATACCTACTGCCAAGGACGATAATTCAAATTACGAACGATAACTCCATTTTCCGCAAAGAGGGAATATCGTGCAATGTAAAAGAAATTGTTTCTCGTCATCTATACACTTACAGTGTGAGAATAAACGTTTTTCTCTCGGAATATTTAAATGTCTCCCCTTTTCTATTAATAGGTTGTGTTCACTAATTCTAAGTTTTGTTATTAGCTTTCTGTATTCAAAATTTGATATAGATAAGTAACTTTCCACTGATAAATTTTGTTTTAAATTTGAGAATAAATATAATTTACTTTTTGGTCTAATTTTGAGAGCTTATTATTTATTAAATTTTCATAGTAAAATTTTAGTGTTGATTTTACATATTTCTTGGGTAGTTTTACTTGATTTGAGCTAGTAGTATTTTGGAGCTGTAAGATATCAAGACCTGTCTCATCAATAATACTCTTTGCATATGAAAACCATGTGTAGATGCCTTGAGAATCAAAATTTTGGCAAAGTAAAAAGGATTCTTTTAAAAGTGGATTTAATTTTGTTGTATATAGTCTTGTAAAATATAACAAAGTTTGAGATTTAATAAAGGTCTCTACTGGCAATTTTCAAAGTTCTAATCTGACTGCTAAATTTGAAGCTTTCTTTCTAATGCCAAGAATATATTTGCAAAAGAACTCACAAGACTTGACAAACAACTCGGATATTCAAAATTCAGATCAGATACAAATGTAGGTATGGGTATTTGTTCTGTTCGACTACATTTTAGACTTTAATGACTCTGAACAACATTGTATTATTTCCAAATGTGAAACCTAGAATTGCAAACGTAATTCACCCGTAGTTTAACTAAAACAAAGTTTACGATGAGATATGATGATCTGAATTGTAAATCAGCTAATAGTGTTTACAGATATTTGTGTTACCATGGCCTGTTGGTATGTCGGTAAACGAAAGATAAACTACACAAATGTGTTAGGGGTTTATGGTATTTAACGCCACTTTCAACAATATTTCAGTTATATCGTGACGGTCAGTTTTATTGCTTGAGGAGACAGGAGTACCCGGAGAAAACCACTGATCTGTCGTAATTATATATAAGTCACTGACAAGTTTTATCACATAATGTTGTATCGAGTACACCTCACCATGAGATGGATTCGAACTTTAGTGCTAATGGGCACCGATTGCATATGTAGTTATAAATCCAACTACCATACGATCACAACCACGACGGTTCTCTACACGGATATGCGGTTGTCGTTCAGGAATGGTCAACCGTAGTAATGATATTGTTAGCCACCATTTCCACCAGCCTGATCATTCGATCCTTTCAATCCTACCGGATAAGAGAACTAGGGGGACAGCAACACTCTATGGCTGTAACGATATAATTATTGTTATAGGTATTCTATCTAGCTTTCTCTGTAGCTCGGTGAGTATGATGAACACCTTCAACTCCGCTGGTGAACGTATACGAAGCCATGGTCATCGTCATTATGGATCATCTATATACTCCATGCTGTTTCCCTATATGATCTACCATTTATACAGAAACCAATCAAAACTGATTTCTTTGTTCAATTCATGTTTGGAAAACCCCGTTACAGACCCGAATTCAAATCATTACTCCCAGAAGAAGAGTTTGAAGATACCAAAGGGACAATCAGAATCCGTACATCGACGAAGGACAGACAACACAATGGCAAAAAAGGACAAACAACGATCTACAAAAAATACACAAACAACTAAAGATCGAGTAACACAAACCTTTACTAAAGATGAATCAGATAAAGGTTCCTTTATTAAACTTTCGTTTGCCAAAAAAAAAGACTTGATGTCATTAACCTAAGCATAAAAAAGCAGCAATATCTAAATTTCCTCCCCATTTTAAAGTCGGTTCCTAAATCTCGTTTTCCTATACTACACTTATTTCAGCCTAGATCTTCAACTACAAACACTTGTTGTATTATCACAATATTGACTAAATTTCCTGATTCCACCTGTGCAAGTTCCCCATTCATATATAATCCGGCTGGTCATGTTATAACTGGTGACTTTAGCTTTATCAACAACACTTCTCTACGAGATATGTTATCCAAATGGCTGAAATATCATGATCCTAAATCTATACATTGGAAACATAACTTTAAAATTCTTATAGATTTCGTCAAGGATTCTACATGACAATGAAAAAGTGTGATAGTGTGATAATCGGCTAAGACTGTGATGTCGTTGATATAAATTTGAATTAAAAAAAACCAACTTAATTGGTCAATTATCAAACGGGCAACAGCAATCTTCATAGATTGAAATGTTACAAACACCTGTTTTACCTACATGACAAGTTTGTTGTTGTCACTGTAGACAGCCCCCTGACAACATCATTCTTGTAATGTAAACACATTACATAGACTGCTCGATAAATAACTGAATATGGACAATTCAATTGCCAACTCTACACATTACAATCGCAAAAATCCTGGACAACCATAAATATGTTATATTCTGGATTGAAAACGAAAGCTGAAAACTTGGATCAAGGCTATTAGTGTGCAATGATACTCAATCTTGAAAATAATATATTAATTGCAGTTGTCTTGTGTACCCTATGTTGTCAGTTTCTCTGGATTGTCCATTTTTGATTGCCCCTTCGGTATTCTCTAACGTTTATTCAAGACCAAGCATTGGTTGTATTATTTTAATTTATTTGAAATAATTGAAATATAATTCATATTCATGCTATAAGGAATGATATATTAATACCGGTGCGTGTTAGAATTATGCATTGAAGATATTAATTTCAATCGTGACCCATATACTTTAGATAATATGTGTTATCTCCATGCGTTCTGACACTTTGTTTCATATCTTAATTCCATCGCCTTATATTATAGTAAAAATAACTGATTACGCTTCTGACGGACAAATATTAGCAGTTTTTATTATTCTAATGGTAATTTTTTGAGGATGTGAAAGAAACACAAACCAGAACATACCGTATTCAAGGTAACAAGTATATTCAAAGCTTGTATTTATCAGTATTTTACTAAAAGGGAAGGTTGCCATAAAACTATTTTAACCCCGCCACATTTTATTGAAGTGCCTGTACATAGCCAGGAAAGTGAGCGCTCATGTATTTGTATGCTAGGGGTGTCGAATTTACTTCTTTCTACGACTTTGATAGTTGATTATTTTGGATTGTTCCGACAGTGTGGTATGCTTTGTTTTTTCTAGATTTTGGATTGTTCCGACAGTGTGGTATTTTGGATTGTTCCGACAGTGTGGTATTTTTGTATTTCATTATTTTAGGATATGAAACCTTTGTTTTATCATAACTATATTTCTTGGCGTTGTGGCCAATGCTCATGTTTTCTTGGCGTTGTGGCCAATGCTTATGTTTTCTTGGCGTTGTGGCCAATGCTCATGTTTTCTTGGCGTTGTGGCCAATGCTCATGTTTTCTTGGCGTTGTTGCCAATGCTCATGTTTTCTTGGCGTTGTGGCCAATGCTCATGTGTTCTTGGCGTTGTTGCCAATGCTCATGTGTTCTTGGCGTTGTTGCCAATGCTCATGTGTTCTTGGCGTTGTTGCCAATGCTCATGTTTTTCTATTAATTCCAAGAGGTTACACAGATAACATCGATACAATACAAATATAATAAAAGAAATCGTGAAACACAAGTCTCATCGGCTAAATGGGTGTTGGGATCTCATTAACCGGTTTAATCCCTCCATGTATGTTTATGCCTGTCCCAAGCCAGGAACTGAATTTCTAACGCCATATGTCATGGTATTCTGTGTAGTTGTTCGTTTTGATGATATTTGTGGAATTGTTGACCATCACTGTTTAAGCTTTCTTTTAATAATTTCACATCATTGTTTTATCTGATTTCAGATGTTTCCTTTATAGTATGAGATCTACGAAAAAGGATTATCAAGTTGATATATGAGACTAAGCAATGACGAAAGGAGTGTGGAGGCTGGTGGGGATATTTCTACTGAGCACGTATTTCACACTACTGTATCATCTAATGTCTACAATATCATCTGGTATATATTATTTTGAACATTTTGTTTTAGATTCAATGGTTGTATACAACGATCTAGTTTTGATTTTTTGTTTCTGTTGATTTTGTCTTGTCTCTCCTAATTGTTATTCCGTGCTTGCCCTTGATTTTGTCTCGTCTCTCCTAATTGTTATTCCGTGCTTGCCCTTGATTTTGTCTTGTCTCTCCGAATTGTTATTCTATACTTATCCTTCACTTTTTCTTGTCTCTCCTAATTGTTATTCCGTCCTTGCCCTTGATTTTGTCTTGTCTCTCCGAATTGTTATTATATTCTTATCCTTCACTTTTTCTTGTCTCTCCTAATTGTTATTCCGTGCTTGCCCTTGATTTTGTCTTGTCTCTCCTAATTGTTATTCTATTCTTATCCTTCACTTTTTCTTGTCTCTCCTAATTGTTATTCCGTGCTTGCCCTTGATTTTGTCTTGTCTCTCCTAATTGTTATTCCGTGCTTGCCCTTGATTTTGTCTTGTCTCTCCGAATTGTTATTCTATTCTTATCCTTCACTTTTTCTTGTCTCTCCTAATTGTTATTCCGTGCTTGCCCTTGATTTTGTCTTGTCTCTCCTAATTGTTATTCCGTGCTTGCCCTTGATTTTGTCTTGTCTCTCCTAATTGTTATTCTGTGCTTGCCCTTGACTTTGTCTTGTCTCTCCTAATTGTTATTCCGTGCTTGCCCTTGATTTTGTCTTGTCTCTCCGAATTGTTATTCTATACTTATCCTTCACTTTGTCTTGTCTCTCCTAATTGTTATTCCGTGCTTGCCCTTGATTTTGTCTTGTCTCTCCGAATTGTTATTCTATTCTTATCCTTCACTTTTTCTTGTCTATCCTAATTGTTATTCCGTGCTTGCCCTTGATTTTGTCTTGTCTCTCCTAATTGTTATTCCGTGCTTGCCCTTGATTTTGTCTTGTCTCTCCTAATTGTTATTCTATTCTTATCCTTCACTTTTTCTTGTCTCTCCTAATTTCTATTCCGTGCTTGCCCTTGATTTTGTCTTGTCTCTCCTAATTGTTATTCCGTGCTTGCCCTTGATTTTGTCTTGTTTCTCCGAATTGTTATTCTATTCTTATCCTTCACTTTTTCTTGTCTCTCCTAATTGTTATTCCGTGCTTGCCCTTGATTTTGTCTTGTCTCTCCTAATTGTTATTCCGTGCTTGCCCTTGATTTTGTCTTGTCTCTCCTAATTGTTATTCTGTGCTTGCCCTTGATTTTGTCTTGTCTCTCCTAATTGTTATTCCGTGCTTGCCCTTGATTTTGTCTTGTCTCTCCTAATTGTTATTCTATACTTATCCTTCACATTTTCTTGTCTCTCCTAATTGTTATTCCGTGCTTGCCCTTGATTTTGTCTTGTCTCTCCTAATTGTTATTCCGTGCTTGCCCTTGATTTTGTCTTGTCTCTCCTAATTGTTATTCCGTGCTTGCCCTTGATTTTGTCTTGTCTCTCCGAATTGTTATTCCGTGCTTGCCCTCGATTTTATCTTGTCTCTCCGAATTGTTATTCAGTGCTTGCCCTTGATTTTGTCTTGTCTCTCCTAATTGTTATTCCGTGCTTGCCCTTGATTTTGTCTTGTCTCTCCTAATTGTTATTCCGTGCTTGCCCTTGATTTTGTCTTGTCTCTCCTAATTGTTATTCCGTGCTTGTCCTTGATTTTGTCTTGTCTCTCCTAATTGTTATTCTGTGCTTGCCCTTGATTTTGTCTTATCTCTCCGAATCGTTATTCCTGCTTGCCCTTGATTTTGTCTTGTCTCTCCGAATTGTTATTCCGTGCTTGCCCTTGATTTTGTCTTGCCTCTCCTAATTGTTATTCCGTGCTTGCCCTTGATTTGTCTTGTCTCTCCGAATTGTTATTCCGTGCTTGCCCTTGATTTTGTTTTGTCTCTCCTAATTGTTATTCCGTGCTTGCCCTTGATTTTATCTTGTCTCTCCTAATTGTTATTCAGTGCTTGCCCTTGATTTTGTCTTGTCTCTCCGAATTGTTATTCCGTGCTTGCCCTTGATTTTGTCTTGTCTCTCCTAATTGTTATTCCGTGCTTGCCCTTGATTTTGTCTTGTCTCTCCTAATTGCTATTCCGTGCTTGTCCTTGATTTTGTCTTGTCTCTCCTAATTGTTATTCTGTGCTTGCCCTTGATTTTGTCTTGTCTCTCCGAATTGTTATTCCGTGCTTGCCCTTGATTTTGTCTTGTCTCTCCTAATTGTTATTCCGTGCTTGCCCTTGATTTTGTCTTGTCTCTCCGAATTGTTATTCCGTGCTTGCCCTTGATTTTGTTTTGTCTCTCCTAATTGTTATTCCGTGCTTTCATTTGATTTTGTCTTGTCTCTCCGAATTGTTATTCCGTGCTTGCCCTTGATTTTATCTTGTCTCTCCGAATTGTTATTCCGTGCTTGCCCTTGATTTTGTCTTGTCTCTCCGAATTGTTATTTCGTGCCTGCCCTTGATTTTGTCTTGTCTCTCCTAATTGTTATTCCGTGCTTGCCCTTGATTTTGTCTTGTCTCTCCTAATTGTTATTCCGTGCTTGCCCTTGATTTTGTCTTGTCTCTCCTAATTGTTATTCCGTGCTTGCCCTTGATTTTGTCTTGTCTCTCCGAATTGTTATTCTATTCTTATCCTTCACTTTTTCTTGTCTCTCCTAATTGTTATTCCGTGCTTGCCTTGATTTTTTCTTGTCTCTCCTAATTGTTATTCTGTGCTTGCCCTTGATTTTGTCTTGTCTCTCCTAATTGTTATTCCGTGCTTGCCCTTGATTTTGTCTTGTCTCTCCTAATTGTTATTCTATACTTATCCTTCACATTTTCTTGTCTCTCCTAATTGTTATTCCGTGCTTGCCCTTGATTTTGTCTTATCTCTCCTAATTGTTATTCCGTGCTTGCCCTTGATTTTGTCTTGTCTCTCCTAATTGTTATTCCGTGCTTGCCCTTGATTTTGTCTTGTCTCTCCGAATTGTTATTGCGTGCTTGCCCTTGATTTTGTCTTGTCTCTCCGAATTGTTATTCCGTGCTTGCCCTTGATTTTATCTTGTCTCTCCGAATTGTTATTCAGTGCTTGCCCTTGATTTTGTCTTGTCTCTCCTAATTGTTATTCCGTGCTTGCCCTTGATTTTGTCTTGTCTCTCCTAATTGTTATTCCGTGCTTGCCCTTGATTTTGTCTTGTCTCTCCGAATTGTTATTCCGTGCTTGCCCTCGATTTTATCTTGTCTCTCCGAATTGTTATTCAGTGCTTGCCCTTGATTTTGTCTTGTCTCTCCTAATTGTTATTCCGTGCTTGTCCTTGATTTTGTCTTGTCTCTCCTAATTGTTATTCTGTGCTTGCCCTTGATTTTGTCTTGTCTCTCCGAATTGTTATTCCGTGCTTGCCCTTGATTTTGTCTTGTCTCTCCGAATTGTTATTCCGTGCTTGCCCTTGATTTTGTCTTGCCTCTCCTAATTGTTATTCCGTGCTTGCCCTTGATTTTGTCTTGTCTCTCCTAATTGTTATTCCGTGCTTGCCCTTGATTGTGTCTTGTCTCTCCGAATTGTTATTCCGTGCTTGCCCTTGATTTTGTCTTGTCTCTCCGCATTGTTATTCCGTGCTTGCCCTTGATTTTGTCCTTGTCTCTTTTAATTGTTATTCCGTGCTTTCCCTTGATTTTGTTTTGTCTCTCCTAATTGTTATTCCGTGCTTGCCCTTGATTTTGTCTTGTCTCTCCGAATTGTTATTCCGTGCTTGCCCTTGATTTTGTCTTGTCTCTCCTAATTGTTATTCCGTGCTTGCCCTTGATTTTGTCTTGTCTCTCCGAATTGTTATTCTATTCTTATCCTTCACTTTTTCTTGTCTCTCCTAACTGTTATTCCGTGCTTGCCCTTGATTTTGTCTTGTCTCTCCTAATTATTATTCCGTGCTTGCCCTTGATTTTGTCTTGTCTCTCCTAATTGTTATTCCGTGCTTGCCCTTGATTTTGTCTTGTCTCTCCTAATTGTTATTCCGTGCTTGTTCTTGATTTTGTCTTGTCTCTCCGAATTGTTATTCCGTGCTTGCCCTTGATTTTGTCTTGTCTCTCCGAATTGTTATTCCGTGCTTGCCCTTGATTTTGTCTTGTCTCTCCTAATTGTTATTCCGTGCTTGCCCTTGATTTTGTCTTGTCTCTCCTAATTGTTATTCATTCCATGCTCCTCCCTGACTTTATCTGTATATCCGAATTGTTATTCCGTGCTTATCATTGATCTTGTCTTGTCTATCGGAATGTTATTCTGTGCTTCTCACTGCATTTGTCTTCTCTGTCCTAATTGTTATTCCATGCTTATCCCTGAATTTTTCTTGTCTCTCCAAATTGCTGTTCCATGCTTATCCCTGACTTTGTCGTGTCTGTCCGAATTGCTATTCCGTTCATATCGATATCTTTGTCTTGTCTGTCCGAATTGTTATTCCGTGCATATCGATGGCTTCTATTGTCTGTCCAAATTGTTATTCCGTGCATATCGATGGCTTCTATTGTCTGTCCGAATTGTTATTTTGTGCTTATCACTAACGAATTGGTTTGCCGTGCTTATTCCCGATTTATCTTTTTCTCTAATTCTATTATGATTCTTTGTTTATTCATTAGATTTGTTAATCACCAATGATGAATGTAATCTAATCCAAACGTAGAAAAGCAGCTCTTAATAAAACAATATGTTTGACGAAGCTGTAACACGTTTAACTGAAACACTAATTTATCAATATAGGTGGCATTTGTACATACTACCTCCGATGTCTCTTCCTAGCTACTGATGACATAATTTTCAGAAAAGGAGTCTTAATTTCTTATTTTGTATTGTATGTTTCAATTAAAAAAGAAAGGCATTTTATCCTATGTTTGAAATTATGTATTTTTTTCCCTCATCTTTATTCTTAGAAAGATTTACAATTTTATTTTATCAAAGAAATCTAGGGGGTTTATAGGTTTCTCTCTACATTACCATCTCAACAGAAAGTTCACAATAATTCATGTGTGTCTGATCAGTTACCACATGTCAGCAAGCTGTCAAAATGTCTAATATTATCAAGTTATGTCTTCAAGTAAACAAAGAGTGAGTGCAATCCCTCAGCCATATCATGGCGAGAACTAGTTATATTCGATGAGATGATGTCAGGTTTGCATAAGACCAACACGCTTAGTTGGATCTTTATAATGCTATAAAATAAATGTTAGAGAATACCGAAGGGGCAATCAAAAAAGGAAAATCCATAGAAACTGGTAACATAGGGTACACAATATAAATAAACGTTAGAGAATACCATAGGGGCAATCAAAAAAGGAAAATCCACAGAAACTGGTAACATAGACGAAGAAAAACAAAACAAAAACACAACACAACACAATATGTGTTGGACACCACTATATGCAAACAAACACAAATCACACGGAACTCAGAACGTAAAGACACATAATAGGACAACACAAAAAACTAAAAAGATGAGCATCACGGATCCCACCAAAAACTCAGGTTCTCGCGAAGGATAAGCAGTTCCTGCTTCTTTTAAGACACGTATACAAACACTTCTTGCAGCTTTTATAAGGACCATCTAATTACCTGTTTAACTGGACAGTTTAAATTACATATCCAGTGAACAAAACATCACCTATCACCACTGATGTTGTGAGTTCGAATCTCGATCAGGGCGAGGTGTACAACATTATGTGAGAAAGTTTGTCAGTGACTTGCAACAGGTTGGTGGTTTTCTCCGGGTCCTTCGGTTTCCTCCACCAATAAAACTGACCGCCACGATATAACTGAAATATTGTTGAAAGTGGCGATAAACACCATCAAACAAACAAACAAACTAAACATCACCTTTTGTGAATTAGTGTCTACATGTATTTCTCCCTAACATACCGCATTACATATTATAATTTATGTTTTTGTGTCAATCGTGACTATCAACATTGTAAGTCTGTTGTCTAAATAATCGTTAAAGAAAACCGAAAGGACAATCAACAATGGACAATCCAGATACACTGGCAACATTGGGAGCAAGACAGAAAACGAAGACAAGCAAAACAAAAACACAACAAGATGAGCAACACGGTCCCCATCAAAAATCGGAGTGAACTTAGATGTTCGTATTACGTATTACGTTTCCCTTAAGCCAGAAGCCGTAAGTCGAAGAAGGATAGACAATACAAAACACTACACAGAAAACCTAAAACCTGGGGTGATCTCGGGTGCTCCGGAAGGGTAAGCAATTCCAATAGTGGCACCCATCATGTTACTCTTGTTACAAACCAGGTGATAAGTCTTAAATAACCGTAATTGGTGTAATTTTTCAATAAGCTATTCGATTGTATTTTAGGTGGAAGTCTCACCAAGCTGTTACAGGTAGCTAATACCTCATATGTAACTAGTACTGTCATTGAAATGATACCAAATGAGGTAATATATTATATCTGACCTTTTGTTAGATGTTCATTTGAATTAGGAATGATATATGAAAGCTACATCATCCGACTTGGATATCACAAATATTGTATTAATAAACAAGCTTTCTCCACCCTACCTGTTTATGCTGGTGTTTCCGAGGGTTCAATTTTATTGGTGTTCTTATATTTTTTATCATTGATGTTTATCATACATTTGGCGTAAAACATAATACCTTAAGTAGGATTAAATTTTTGGCATCCGCATGGGAACAAACTGTGCCCCTTCCTTGCCAATATTTTTCTTTACTCCTTTGAGGCAGATATATGTAAAAACCTATCACAAACTTTTATCCCACTTTCAGGAATATTGATGATGCTTAATCAATTAATAATATAAACTTTGCTAACTAGATTCCATTAATACATATATATCCCCAAAGAACTTCCCATAAAAGAAACAACAGAAACAGCTTCGCTGTCTCATTTCTTGACATTTACCTCATATTGACACCAATGGTCAACATTCTACCTTACTTTACAACAAAAGAGACGACTTCTATTTTCAACATCTTGATAGTAATATACCAATCGCTCGGCGTACGGAGTTTATATTTCACAACTCGGACGTTACGCTCGTGCTTGCAGTTTGTATTCCTAGAGTTTTTACAACGTCACCGTATTCTGAGTGCTAAATTATTAAGTCAATAAATCTTCTCATCTTTTAACTAGCTTTTCAAAAGATTGCAAAACATTGTTGAAAAGTCTTCCGTCACGTGCATACAGATGACGAGAGATGGTATTGGCAAGTAGATTTGTTTTGAAGTTACTGTTGTTTCACTATTGTGTCTTACGACGGCCTTGTGTACTATCTTATATTAAAACGATAATTGAGACTCTCAGGTCTCTTTAATAGAACTAATGTTGTACATATGACATATGTCTCGAAGATTGAGTATATCATGTATACTGTTCAAGATTAGAGCGTGCTTTATATATAACAGTGGTTTTCGCCCAGTTGTGTGGGAGAGTTGGCATTTTACTAACTTGTGGAAAACACTTGCATGACTCACCATTTCTCTAGGAAAAAGGGGGGGGTTCGGCCCATAAAACAAGTTTAATCCCGCAACGTTTAATGGAAGTACCCATCCCACGCCAGGAAATTGAACGGTCATGTACCAAGTATATGTGTTAGAGGTATCGATTTTGCCTCTTGTTCTACCATTTTTCAATTGGATTTTGAAACTGTTCTGACAGTGTAATATTTTTCGTTTAAAAATAAAATATTTTTCGTTTTTCATTTTATTGCTTCCTTCGTCGGCATACCAATGGGTACGAATTGTGCCCCTCTTCTAGCCGATTTATTTTTATACTCTATGAGTCGGAGTTTCTTCAAAAGCTTGTAAAAGATAAGAAGATCCATGAGGCTAGAGCCTTTAATTTCACATACAGTTATATTGATGACGTTTTATCTATCAATAATTCTAGATTTGCAGAATTTCTTCCATTGATATATCCTCCAGAGCTGGAAGTTAAAGAGACCACAGATACAGCTTCGTCCGCATCATTTTTGGACTTATACCTCGAATTTGCCGACAGTGGTCAACTCAGTACTAAAATTTATGATAAACGGGACGACTTCAATTTTAAAATCATAAATTTTCCAAACATGTGCAGCAATATACCAGCTTCTCCTGCATATGGTGTTTACATCTCGCAATTGATTCGCTATGCAAGGGCCAGTAGCAATTATTCTGATTTCCTGAAACGTCATCTTCATCTGAGAAACAGGCTACTGGACCAGGGCTATAAAGAGATTCGCCTTATTCGATCTTTTAAAAAGTTTATATTCTGATACCAAGATCTTGTCGAAATATATTCCGTCTCTGCAGAAACGATTATAAGCGATGCATTTTCATATAATGAAAATGTATAAAGATAAAGAAGTCAAGAAAAATGTCAATGATATTTTTTTATCAATGTGTGACGTAAAAATATTTTTGACATTTACGTCACCGAATATGGTACTGCTTTGACAACTATTTTAGCTATTTTGTTCCTGTATTTAAATACTGTTATAGTGACAGCTGGAACCTTTGAAACGTAATGAGAGCGGGAGGTTTGGCGCTTTAAAATCTGTACCAAGTCAGGGTCATTACGGTTTTCACAGTTTTCACAGTTTTCCGGTTGTTGACTGATTTTGTCTGTTTATATAATTATGAGTTTTTACTTTTCCTTTGTAAGATTGTTCGGAGTTCGGTAATTTTGTTATTACCCTTATTTCCTATACGTCTTTGTGTTTTTTTAAGAATTAGATAATGACCTTGAAATTTGAATTTGAAGTCAAAACAAGATCTCATAATATGATGTAATGCATATCGAAGAAGAACAGACAACACAATGAGCAAAAGAAAAAGTACAAAAGGTCAAACAACGATCTACAAAACATACACATAAAACTAAAGATCGGGTAACACGAACCCCACTAAAAATCGGGGTGAGTTCAGGTGCTCCGGAAGGATAAGCAGTTCCTGCTCCACTAGTGGAACCCATCGTGTTAATCTAGTTACAAACCCGGTAATAAGTCGTGAATGAGGAAAGGACCGGGAAGTGTTTACGACAAGTGGAACATATCCGTGGTCATTTGTGACACAGATATTCCATAACGGTCAACCAAGTCATGGTGGTGACAGTAAAATTTTCGAAGTGATGACTTCAACTTTACCAAAGGGAACCCTTGGTTCAGTAGCTTCCTTGTTAACAGCAATCCTCTATAACAATAACGAATAACCAATATTGAAAGCATAAAATAGTTTACTGCTTACTATTTCTGTTGCAGACGATAAAATCAGATTCTACACAAGAAACTGTGATGCGTCTCAGAACAGAACATCAATTATTACAATGTCAAGAATCTGCAGGCACACTGAGTAAGGTACCAGAACAAATGTTACGTGGTCATATCCAACCTAACAATCGCCATAAATTGGTCTATTGTGGAATAGAAAAGGCGGGGTCAACATTCTGGAGACGATTCTTGCAATGTCTGAATAACCGTAGGGTGCAGTCACCATATCAAATCAAACCAGAAAGAGTTGCAGAAAATTATACAGATATCCAGAACATAAAACTTGTCAGAATATTAGAAACGCTACAGTCATATACGAAATTCACTTTTGTCAGAAACCCTTATACACGCTTACTATCTGGTTACGTTGATAAAATATATTCCCCTAATCCAGTTTACTGGAGAATAGGATCCAAAGCCATTAGAGTAGCAAGGGGCATCAAATTTCACTGTGGTCATGACGTCACTTTCAAAGAATTTGTAGAGTATTTAATCCACGCGCAATATTATTACTTGAACCGTGACGAACATTTCATTCCGGGTCATGACCTTTGTATTCCTTGTCAGGTACACTATGATTATATTGGCAAAATGGAAACATTTGCAAATGACACTTTCTATATTTTAGAGAAATTAAATCTTACGCAATATGTACCACACTTACAAAATTTCCAAAAACAATCCGCATTGGACGCAATTTATGACGCCAGTCAAGCATATATTGCATTTCGAGATAAAGCTTCGCTATGCCTGAAGTATGATCAGAGTCTGAAAAGAGTTTGGAGAAAGCTTCAAATCAGAGGACTAATTTCTGATGAAATCAAGTACCCTTTTTCCCAATTTGATTCAATGTATATAAAGCAAAAACCCCTTTTCGGTTTTTTGAAAAGGGCACACAAACAATCACAAAAGTATGATTTAAACACACAAAAACGAAATTATTTGATTAATGCATACAACATGATTCCTTTACAAACTATGTTCAAACTAGCAACCATGTTCAAATTGGATTTTCAAATATTCGATTATGAACCTTTTCCAGATTACCTTTTTCAGAATAGGACGACGTCAAACTCTAATAACGTTTTTTCTATTGTAAATATATGATGAATTTGTTTTTCATTTACTCATTTAAAGCAGATACCATACTGGATAGTGTATTGTACTACAGAGGTACGATGCAAAGGTGGAAATAATAAGCTAAAACTGTATAAAATATCGAAAAATATAGAAAACAAAACATCAAATTTTATATGACGTGAATGCATTTTAACAGCTTACATGTATGTGTGTGAATGCAATAAATGATGTATGACTGGACACTACTATGTTAATGTTATTTGTGCAAATTAATTCAGAGTAAAATAACAAAAATAAATCTTCATTTCTGAATCTATTATCAGACTATTAGCATATGATAGCAAATTACAATGGAACCTGTCTAATCCAACACAACAAGGGACCAGCGAAATGTGTCGGATTGTACAGTATGTCGGAATTCTCAGGAGCCGGTTTGCAAAGGTTCCACTGTAATATGCTATCACGTCACTGTCATTTTGGATCATACATCGTGATACCAAATACATGTACATGCAATTATTAGAGACAACTCTTGTCAAAAGTCACTAAAAATCTAATAATAGATATAAGCAGGACAAAATCATGCAAATGTTAGACATTTTGATCGACAACATTTTTATCAAGGTTGGTGGACAAGTGTTTCAACAGACGATTTATATTCAAATGGGTACTTATTGTGCTCCAAAACTCTTTCTATACGCTTATGAGACAGGCGTGCTTAAAGGACGTCCCAAAAATAGAGATAGAAAATTAGCCCAATACCTTTAATTTGACCTTCCTTGATTCGGTGAAACTCGACATCTCGTATATCCAAATGAGCTTGAATTAAAGAAACATATAGACACCCAAAAATCTGTGGGCCGTCGTGGTCGTAATCGTATGGTAATTGGATTTACAACTACCTATACAATCAGTGCCTATCACCAATAAAGTTGTGAGTGTGAACCCCGTTCATGGCGAGGTGTACTCGATACAACATTATGTGATAAAGTTGGCCAGTGACTTGCGACAGGCCGGTGGTTTACTCCGGGTACTCCAGTTTCCTCCATCAATAAAACTTACCGCCTCGATATAACTGAAATATTGTTGAAAGTGGCGTTTAGCACCATAAACCAAACCTAACCTCAAACGTCTGTTTCTAATATTGACCTTCATCTTGAAATCCATCGCGGAGGAAGATAATAAACATAACTCTACGACAAACATGATAACGTCACTTTTCCAATAGTTATTCTAGTTCATGTACCCAGTGTAGTGCTTTTCTGGACAGAACTTAGCTGCTGACGCAAAAGTTACTCAAATAAGGATATGTTGTCTCTAGATTGAAGTCCTCGCTACAAAAATAATACGGTCGTCATCATGAACTGATTTACCGTTGCGAAATTATCCATTTTTCTGATTTCCGTTTAAAAATATGTTAACTTTTACCTATTAAATTCGAAATAAGTCATGGGCGATAAAGTTGGCATGACCTTTCTAACAGGGGTAATATTATTTTCGTTGTAATATATCCTGTACGAAAGCAAGCTACATGTATATAGAAAAAAGATCATAAAGATGAAATGTGCATTTGTAGATGAATTTCATTACGGAATATCTGTGTCACTAATGAATACGGATGTGTTCCGTTTTTCGTAATCACAATTCAGTTATTACCTCATTCATGACTTATTACCGGGTTTATAGCAAGAGTATCACGACACAAATGACCACGGATATGTTCCACTTGTCGTAAACACTTCCCGGTCCTTTAGCATTCATGACTTATCGTCGGGTTTGTAACTAGAGTAACGCGACGGAGGCCACTAGTGGGACAGGAATAGATTATTCTTACGAAGCACATGAGTTCACCTCCGGTTTTTTAGTGGGATTTGTGTTACTCGAACTTTAGTTTTCAGTATAATGTTTTGTATATCATTGTTTGTCCTTTCTCTTTTGGCCATTGTGTTGTCTGTCCCTCTTCGATTTACATATTCTGATTACCTCTTTGGTATCTTCAAACTATTCTTAACAGATAATACATATGAAATTCTCGATTTGCGATAACTAGAGTTATCGTTCTTGAATCGAGTTATCTTTTCCTTACAGAGGGTATGTACACATCCGGTTACATAACTTAGGAACGTCACAAATAGTTTTAAAAAAAATGGAAAAAACTCTGTATTCTTATTCAAATAAAATCCGATTTATTGGAATTATTTTATTTAGCTTTTTATATCGTTAGATTCTATGAGATCTGAATTTTTATTTCATATTCTGAATGACGTAATAATTAATATGAAACCGGCACGGCCATGAATGCTCGCGCATCTGAAAATTATCTGGCAATTTCACGCTCATCCAGGGCATCAAAAAGTGTCGAGATTTTTTGGGCCGAGATATATTGGGGACGACTTTTTTTTAGGGCCGAATCTAGTCTCATTCAATCGAGCTGTCGTTCCTTACGAAATCTCAAAAGTTAACTTCCGCGTAGAAACAAAAATTCTTGTCAGCATGTCAGAAGAGATTTAATAAATTAAAAAATATCAATATAAGTAAAACAAGCTAACAAAATGACTTTTATTACACATGGGTTCCGGGTTTCAGTGGTATCGGACGTACGAGAGAGGGTACGAGACTTCAGGATCACCTTTGCGCTTTATGTTAAGAAGATCTTCATTAGTTGAGTGTGTTAGTGTATTACACGGAACCGGTGTTTACAAAGCGTCGATTTTTTTTTAATTCATCAGTCAATCGGCAGACCTCGGGTGAGTCCGCTTCTATTCCTCAATGATGAAGGTACGAATCAGCCGAAGTTGCGACGAGTGATTCATCAGTATGTGCATCCATGTTTGTCAAAAAATCCTAAGTACACATTGTATACCATAAAGAGCTCGCTGACGCTCGCATAATAAATTCAGTGTTTTATATTCAAAGATGTAGCATTTTCTCGAAAATCGGTTTTGCTGTTAAAATTACGGACGTTAATAGCGATGTATGCAAAATTCATTCCGATTTACGCAATGGAATCATTTGTTTTATTTCCTTTTACAGGGGATTATCTTAATCTTGAAATGTTCAAGATATTTTATCTGCTCGGAGTCTATTAAAAAGATGTCTATTTTTGCATGATATTTAGTTTTTGTTTTCTTTTTTTCAAGAGATCAATGCAGATTCCCATAAAAATTCCGACAGGCTCCATTCAGGTTAAAGAAATTGAATATTTTACCTTTAGTTATATACATGGTTCATGACTATTCATTCTTTGGTTCCACTGCGGATTTTGTAATAAAAAAGGAACATTTAGGGTTTTTACCGGATTTGGCCATCTCCAAACGTCAGAGACGTCAGGTAGAAATATGACCGTAGAGTTAGACAGCCGGCATCCGCTCCTTCCAAAAACTGGATGGGGGAAAATGAAGATTTGACTGATTTTAAGGGGGGGGGGGGGGGGAAATGGAAAATTTTGCAGATACAAGTGCTTTCAATGCTGGTGTAAAGGAGAAAAATACGAAAACAAACAAAATTACAATTGTTAAAAATCAAAAACTTGCAACACAAAATTTCTTTTTAACATGCATATAAATTTTCCCTTTGATAACATATAAAGACTTTCCCTTTTATATGGAATATGATAAAATATGATTTTATGAAATATAGGCATCGTCTGCTTTATTATAGAGTTGCATCAATTTACATCAGGAACACCTTATATACCACAAAAAAGAAAACAAAACTTACAAATGTGATCATTGTACCATAGCCGTGATCGTATGTCGCTGCTTCACGACCCCTGCAGATTGACACTGAGAGTGCGAATCCTATCGGAGCAGTTTTGTCTTGTTTTTTTGTTTTTGTTTTTTTTTTTTTTAGGAACATAATGTGTTTTGTTATTAATTTCGGTTAAAGTGATGAAAATGGAGGCTATATTTATATTAAGTTTTTTTTGTTTTTTTTTTTGCATATTATAAGAATTGTGATTGTACAGTAGATTTGTATTGATTTTTCGAAAGCCGTACAACGAATATTTCTTTACATATGAATACATAACACGAATGCAAGCTGTTAATTTCATATTTTTCTTTATCAATATTAACTATTCTGTCGGGCCTTTTGTTTTGTTTTTCAAACATCACGTAAACTGTCATAATCAATAAAAATAAAGCAATTTAACACATGTCGTTTTTATCGTAATCAAACCATCAGAGCTTTTTTTATATTTTTTTTTTGTGCTTGGTAGTTATTTTCTTAAATCTGCAGTTGATAAATCAAATCGTCTGCTATGTTTACTAATTCGCATTTTACCCCATCACTACTCTAAGTAATAAATTTACTTGACTAAATGCGGGAGCACAGTGGTCATGATCGTATTGGCGCTGCCTTGTGATGGAATGGATAGTTCTAGAAGGTGGTTCGAATCCCATCAGTCCTTTTGTTTGTTTGTCTACATTGTTAAGCTTAGCTTCAGAACGGCATCTTTGGCTGTAAGATTATGAGACTGTAAATGCATTTATTGCAAAATAACCTATTTGTCGTCAGTACTTAGACGGTATCCGAAATCATGGGTAGCGGTCGAGAAGTGCATATGTCTAAAAATACATCTTTAATATGACAGATAAGTTTCAATGGACAGAGATGCGATCTCCAAATACACCATTGTTTTTTAAACGATAGACCGATTGCTTGTTCTTAATATATTAATAATAGAAAAAAGCCGCGTTCGTGATCGTTTTATTTCCTATTCAAAATATTCCAGACGAGGGACATTATTCATTCAGAAAAAGTGGGATCTGCTCTGACGGAAACCAAAAATTTAGATTTGCTTGTTGACTGTACAAGTCGGAGATGGTCGGAAAATGTTAGATGCAGGTGTTCACTTATCTGATAAGCGCACATTGCTAATGAAGACGCACATACCGTTTCAAACACAGTACAAAATATTCTACCAAATCCGCTTCTGCTTTTACAAATGGTGAAAAAACAACAGATTCTATTATTTCTAAAATGCTTTCAAATTTATCTTGCCTTGTCTTCGACCGCTCGAGTGTAATGAAAAAAATCAAATACGCTTTTTAATGAAAGGAGAGAAAATCTTTTTCTTTTTTTTTAATATTTCCGCTTTCAGTGTACAAGGAAAATCGCGCAGTATTTCCGTTTTGCACAAAAATCTGGTGACAATCATCCAAAACATTTCAGAAAGTTGATTATGTAACATGTTCAGTGGTATGAAAATACAAACTTGGAGTTATTTGTACAAAAATGTTACAAATCCAGAGAAAAATATGTTTTAAAGTAAATAACATTTTTTTATAGAAGTTTAAAAAAAGGGAATGTCGTGTATATAATTTTCTTTATAAAAGTTAAAGACTCTAATGAACTGTCTATAGCAGCTCATTTTTTCATTGTCATCTAACCGGCTTTTTAAAAGATACGTCTCTACATCTTTGTCGGAGCGCAAGCTCATTCTTGATACCACTGATTTTTTCATTACATTTCCGTAGAAACTGTACAAGTTCAGTCTTTTTTTTTAAATTAGGAAGTCTTCAAGTGTTGCCTTGGAATTTTCGCACTTATTATTTATTCAATAAATTTATTAAAAACCGCCAGGAAAACTTTTGCAACCGGAAATGCTATATACCCACTGCCAAGGACGATAATTCAAATTACGAACGATAGCTCCATTTTCCGCCTTTTGCTTATTGTAGTATCTGAAAAAATACCCAACTACTATCCCTCTTATAACCTCTAGTAAACATTCAATTATATATTTCTTTTTTTCTTTTTTTATGTTACTATTTTTATGTTTCTATACACAAATATGACATTAAGCCACGTTTACCGGACATGACTATATGAGTAAAAGGGTGGGTGTTTTATAAGAAAGAAACAGGCACTGCTCACCCCTTCGTTAGCACCTGGGTTCGATGTTGCTCATCTTTTTAGTTTTCTGTGTTGTGGTTTTTGGTGAGATCCGTGTTGCTCATCTTTTTAGTTTTCTGTATTGTGTTTTTTGTTTTGTTTGTCTTTGTCCTGTGTCTTGTGTGCCCAATGTTGCCAGTGTCTCTGGATTGTCTTTGTCCTGTGTCTTGTGTGCCCAATGTTGCCAGTGTCTGTGGATTGTCTTTGTCCTGTGTCTTGTGTGCCCAATGTTGCCAGTGTCTGTGGATTGTCTTTGTCCTGTGTCTTGTGTGCCCAATGTTGCCAGTGTCTCTGGATTGTCTTTGTCCTGTGTCTTGTGTGCCCAATGTTGCCAGTGTCTCTGGATTGTCTTTGTCCTGTGTCTTGTGTGCCCAATGTTGCCAGTGTCTCTGGATTGTCTTTGTCCTGTGTCTTGTGTGCCCAATGTTGCCAGTGTCTCTGGATTGTCTTTGTCCTGTGTCTTGTGTGCCCAATGTTGCCAGTGTCTCTGGATTGTCTTTGTCCTGTGTCTTGTGTCTTGTGTGCCCAATGTTGCCAGTGTCTCTGGATTGTCTTTGTCCTGTGTCTTGTGTGCCCAATGTTGCCAGTGTCTCTGGATTGTCTTTGTCCTGTGTCTTGTGTGCCCAATGTTGCCAGTGTCTCTGGATTGTCTTTGTCCTGTGTCTTGTGTGCCCAATGTTGCCAGTGTCTGTGGATTGTCTTTGTCCTGTGTCTTGTGTGCCCAATGTTGCCAGTGTCTGTGGATTGTCTTTGTCCTGTGTCTTGTGTGCCCAATGTTGCCAGTGTCTGTGGATTGTCTTTGTCCTGTGTCTTGTGTGCCCAATGTTGCCAGTGTCTCTGGATTGTCTTTGTCCTGTGTCTTGTGTGCCCAATGTTGCCAGTGTCTGTGGATTGTCTTTGTCCTGTGTCTTGTGTGCCCAATGTTGCCAGTGTCTGTGGATTGTCTTTGTCCTGTGTCTTGTGTGCCCAATGTTGCCAGTGTCTCTGGATTGTCTTTGTCCTGTGTCTTGTGTGCCCAATGTTGCCAGTGTCTCTGGATTGTCTTTGTCCTGTGTCTTGTGTGCCCAATGTTGCCAGTGTCTGTGGATTGTCTTTGTCCTGTGTCTTGTGTGCCCAATGTTGCCAGTGTCTGTGGATTGTCTTTGTCCTGTGTCTTGTGTGCCCAATGTTGCCAGTGTCTGTGGATTGTCTTTGTCCTGTGTCTTGTGTGCCCAATGTTGCCAGTGTCTCTGGATTGTCTTTGTCCTGTGTCTTGTGTCTTGTGTGCCCAATGTTGCCAGTGTCTCTGGATTGTCTTTGTCCTGTGTCTTGTGTGCCCAATGTTGCCAGTGTCTCTGGATTGTCTTTGTCCTGTGTCTTGTGTGCCCAATGTTGCCAGTGTCTCTGGATTGTCTTTGTCCTGTGTCTTGTGTGCCCAATGTTGCCAGTGTCTGTGGATTGTCTTTGTCCTGTGTCTTGTGTGCCCAATGTTGCCAGTGTCTGTGGATTGTCTTTGTCCTGTGTCTTGTGTGCCCAATGTTGCCAGTGTCTGTGGATTGTCTTTGTCCTGTGTCTTGTGTGCCCAATGTTGCCAGTGTCTCTGGATTGTCTTTGTCCTGTGTCTTGTGTGCCCAATGTTGCCAGTGTCTCTGGATTGTCTTTGTCCTGTGTCTTGTGTGCCCAATGTTGCCAGTGTCTGTGGATTGTCTTTGTCCTGTGTCTTGTGTGCCCAATGTTGCCAGTGTCTCTGGATTGTCTTTGTCCTGTGTCTTGTGTGCCCAATGTTGCCAGTGTCTCTGGATTGTCTTTGTCCTGTGTCTTGTGTGCCCAATGTTGCCAGTGTCTGTGGATTGTCTTTGTCCTGTGTCTTGTGTGCCCAATGTTGCCAGTGTCTGTGGATTGTCTTTGTCCTGTGTCTTGTGTGCCCAATGTTGCCAGTGTCTCTGGATTGTCTTTGTCCTGTGTCTTGTGTGCCCAATGTTGCCAGTGTCTCTGGATTGTCTTTGTCCTGTGTCTTGTGTGCCCAATGTTGCCAGTGTCTCTGGATTGTCTTTGTCCTGTGTCTTGTGTGCCCAATGTTGCCAGTGTCTCTGGATTGTCTTTGTCCTGTGTCTTGTGTGCCCAATGTTGCCAGTGTCTCTGGATTGTCTTTGTCCTGTGTCTTGTGTGCCCAATGTTGCCAGTGTCTGTGGATTGTCTTTGTCCTGTGTCTTGTGTGCCCAATGTTGCCAGTGTCTGTGGATTGTCTTTGTCCTGTGTCTTGTGTGCCCAATGTTGCCAGTGTCTCTGGATTGTCTTTGTCCTGTGTCTTGTGTGCCCAATGTTGCCAGTGTCTGTGGATTGTCTTTGTCCTGTGTCTTGTGTGCCCAATGTTGCCAGTGTCTGTGGATTGTCTTTGTCCTGTGTCTTGTGTGCCCAATGTTGCCAGTGTCTGTGGATTGTCTTTGTCCTGTGTCTTGTGTGCCCAATGTTGCCAGTGTCTGTGGATTGTCTTTGTCCTGTGTCTTGTGTGCCCAATGTTGCCAGTGTCTCTGGATTGTCTTTGTCCTGTGTCTTGTGTGCCCAATGTTGCCAGTGTCTGTGGATTGTCTTTGTCCTGTGTCTTGTGTGCCCAATATTGCCAGTGTCTCTGGATTGTCTTTGTCCTGTGTCTTGTGTGCCCAATGTTGCCAGTGTCTCTGGATTGTCTTTGTCCTGTGTCTTGTGTGCCCAATGTTGCCAGTGTCTGTGGATTGTCTTTGTCCTGTGTCTTGTGTGCCCAATGTTGCCAGTGTCTCTGGATTGTCTTTGTCCTGTGTCTTGTGTGCCCAATGTTGCCAGTGTCTCTGGATTGTCTTTGTCCTGTGTCTTGTGTGCCCAATGTTGCCAGTGTCTCTGGATTGTCTTTGTCCTGTGTCTTGTGTGCCCAATGTTGCCAGTGTCTCAGGATTGTCTTTGTCCTGTGTCTTGTGTGCCCAATGTTGCCAGTGTCTCTGGATTGTCTTTGTCCTGTGTCTTGTGTGCCCAATGTTGCCAGTGTCTCTGGATTGTCTTTGTCCTGTGTCTTGTGTGCCCAATGTTGCCAGTGTCTCTGGATTGTCTTTGTCCTGTGTCTTGTGTGCCCAATGTTGCCAGTGTCTCTGGATTGTCTTTGTCCTGTGTCTTGTGTGCCCAATGTTGCTAGTGTCTCTGGATTGTCTTTGTCCTGTGTCTTGTGTGCCCAATGTTGCCAGTGTCTCTGGATTGTCTTTGTCCTGTGTCTTGTGTGCCCAATGTTGCCAGTGTCTGTGGATTGTCTTTGTCCTGTGTCTTGTGTGCCCAATGTTGCCAGTGTCTCTGGATTGTCTTTGTCCTGTGTCTTGTGTGCCCAATGTTGCCAGTGTCTCTGGATTGTCTTTGTCCTGTGTCTTGTGTGCCCAATGTTGCCAGTGTCTCTGGATTGTCTTTGTCCTGTGTCTTGTGTGCCCAATGTTGCCAGTGTCTCTGGATTGTCTTTGTCCTGTGTCTTGTGTGCCCAATGTTGCCAGTGTCTGTGGATTGTCTTTGTCCTGTGTCTTGTGTGCCCAATGTTGCCAGTGTCTCTGGATTGTCTTTGTCCTGTGTCTTGTGTGCCCAATGTTGCCAGTGTCTCTGGATTGTCTTTGTCCTGTGTCTTGTGTGCCCAATGTTGCCAGTGTCTCTGGATTGTCAATCCTTGATTGCTCCTTCCGTTTTCTCTAACGTTTATTTATCACGGTCGATTGATAACTTCAAAAGTTAAATCAAGATACCTTCATAGATCTTTTTTACGCATATTTTTAAACATTGATCTTTTATTTTCAAGTTGTGTTTGTCCTTTCCATTATACACACATGTTGACTATAATAAAAATCAGTACATGATAAAACATTATTATAGGATTAAACGCATTGTTTTCGGACTTTATTTATTTCTTTTTCATTTGCATTTATTTTTTTATTTCATATCTAACAATAATTGTCGATTATTAACAATAAAAATTGTTTCTTTTATTTGTTTTTATTATCGGGAATCCAAGCTGCCATTTGTTTACATTACGAAAAAAGTAGCCCGGTGAACATCGTCTCTCGAAAAATAAACTGACAAAAACCCCGCCTCCATAAGCGCTTATACCCAATTAGAGTATAGGATTTCTAATTATGTAAATCATATAAGAATTATTTACTGATAATCTTGAAAATCAAGAAAACACGGAGTATATCAATAAAGCCATGTTATAAGAAACATGAACTGCGTACCTTTCACGAACACATGGGTTCAACCGCCGTGGTGTGGTGGGGTACATGTAGTTCATCTTTTTATTTATTTTTTTTAGGGTTTTTTTTGTTTTCTTTGTCTTCGTTTTCGTTTTGTGTCTTGGTCAAAGGTTGCCAGTGTCTCTGAATTGTCAATCACTGATTGCCCCTTTGGTTTTCTTCAACGTTTATTTACATAAAAATATAAATGTATATTGCATTCCAGAAGTAGATATGATATATTCATTTTATCGAATAACATAATACTCGTGAGATTTATTTAAGCTTTAAAGGAAAGAGACATAAAACTCAAAACCAAAGTTTAAAGGTCATCGGCATAAAACTCAAAACCAACGTTTAAAGGTCATCGGCATAAAACTCAAAACCAAAGTTTAAAGGTCATCGCCTTTATTGTTGTTCTTAATCCTACAGTCACCGTCAATGATGAGCTCAAGGTTTGAAGTTTTCAGATCAGTGGTACACTCGTCTCTAGATTCTACATTTGTGTTTATTTCACAAACGTATGTTGAGCTATCAGAACGAGCATTAAGGGTGCTACTAGTGGAGCAGGAACTGCTAACCCTGAGTTAACCCCGGTTTTAGCGGGGTTCATGTTGCTCAATCTTTAATATTTTGTGTAGTGGTTTGTAGATTTTTGTTTGTCCTTTTGACCTTTTGCTTTTGACCCTTGGATATCTTCAAACTTTTCTTACATAGGGTTACATTATCTTCCAATTCTGTCATCAATATACATTTGTACCTTGCGAAAGTATATTTGATCTCAAATTATCAAGTCTGTGGTATGATCCTATTTTAGTCCAAGGTTTGATTTAGTTGCAAAGACTGAATAAATTGCATTAATATATTGAGATTTATTCCATTGTAGCTCTTGTATTAATGATAGCTGCAAGAAATAGGATATGAACATTTCTTATGTTAATCCTGTTTTAGTCCCCCAGTTACTGGTAAGGGTTCCCAGGGCTCAAACCCACAGAGATGCTCAGTGCGTTCCCGGACGGCGGAAAGGAGAAGACCTCTTTATTGGGGGTTGTCAGGTTATAATACGACAGCATAGCGCATTGTAGCCACTGCAAAAGACTACAGTCCACTACAAAGACTACAGTCCCACCCAACACTCCATACTTTTTAAGCGGCAGTCAGAAGTCGTTGACCCAATTGACCCATCCTTTCCTCATTTCTATATATTTTGTTATATCTTATTGAACTTCCTGAATAGAGCTAAAAATAAATATCTCACTGAACGGTAAGCAATAGTCAATCAACCAATTTGTTTACCTTTATTCCATATGTATTATCTGCTAAGAAGAGTTTGAAGATACCAAAAGGGTAATCAGAATCCGTAAATCAAAGTACAGACAACACAATGGCTAAAAGAAAAAGGACAAACAACGATATCCAAAATACTACACAGAAAACTAACATGAACCCCATTAAAAACCGGGGGTGAACTCAGGTGTTCCGGAAGGGTAAGCAGTTACTGTTCCGCTAGTGACACCTGTCATGTTACTTTTGTTATAAATTCAGTCATAAGTCACGAATGATAAAGGACCGAGAAGTGTTTACGAAAGAGTGAATATATCCGTGGTTATTTGTGACACATATATCCCGTAACGGTTAACCAAGTCGTGATGGCGACCGTACAACTTTCGAAGTGATGACTTCAACTTAATCAATAAGAACCCTTGGTTCAGCAGCTTCCTTGTTAGCAGCAACCCTATATCCAGGAAATCTCGATAGGAAACATAAGCTCTAGAATATTTGATCAACTGAGAGAGATATATATATACTCCATATGCAGGTGGTTAGCTTCGTCAGTATACATGTATATGCAATGCAATAATCTTAGAAAGGCTTGCATTATATACATATATATGTGTGTGCCTTTCTAAGTTTATTGTATTGTTAAACGTTGAAACATATGACAGTTGTGTACGTAATAGGATTATTTGATATCTTTCACAAAAGATGAAAAAATGTCGGGAGAAGACCTGTATTTGTGTGTCATAAATAACGTTTATGTCTTTTTAGGAAAGACAAGTTATTGATATTCTTATAATTTGATATTACAAATACAATTTTGCACAAAAGGACTACCATCTGTTGAATACTTTCCTTTCGCAATGCAAGGTTTGATCCATTATCAAATTAACGAAATATGTAAGGGAAGTATGTTGTCTTTTATACTTCTGTTGATCGCAATTTAAAATCATATATATCTGATGTTGATGTCATAAGAAAATACGGTTTTCAGTCATAGCTATAGGACAGGTTAGGTAAATATACATGATGATATATAATAATTTGTAGCACCCTCATGAGTCGTTCTGGTTCCGGTAAAGTTGGGCAATTGTCTGTTCATGTTGTAGCAAATGCTGGACACATAGACAGAATTCTACGTTTTTCATCAAAATGTATTTGTGTGTTAGAGGTACCGAATCTACATCTATCTACGATTGTTCTATTTGATTTTGGAACTGTTCAGACAGTGTGGTACTTTCTGTTGTTTTTTAGTGTTTTTGTCTTAATCCGTCATTCGCTATTTCACTGCTGTGATGCCGTACCCGTGAGTATACATATATTATTAGTTTTCAATAGATGTTGGGGGAATATTTTTTCTGTGAATAAACTATAGAGAATACCAAATCAAAAACACAACCCAATTTTGTTGGAGACCACTATACGTAAGCAAACACAAATAACGTAAACAAGACATGCGCCTTCCTACAAACAACAGGAGGCAAAGATTAACCGAACATCATTTCTACTTGGAAATCGTAATGGACATCACAACACGGAACCCAGAACGTAAAGACAAATAAGAGGACAACACAAAAACTAAAAAGATCAGCAACACGGACCCACACCTAAAACAACCGGGGGTGAGCGCAGGTGCTCGCGAGGGATAAGCAATTATTGCTTCTTATGACACCAGCCGTGTTACTCATATATACAGTCAATTCCGGTAAAAGTCTTGGCAGTGACAGAGGAAAGAAAACATCTACGTAAAAAGTCAAAGATCCATCGTCATTTGAGATAATATGGATATTTCGTAACGGTCAACCAGATTGTGATGACGATCGTATAATTTTCGCAGCAATGACTTTAACCTAGGAGCAACGTAACCTTGTTTGAGTAGGTTTGCGTCAGCAGCTGAATTCTGTCCAGCAAATTACTGTACTGGGCATAAACTCTAGAATAACGTATGAGTTGTGAAATGTAAACTCCATACGCTGGTGATACTGATGAAGGGGAAGTTGACTAGTGAAAATATGGAAACGTGAAGTAATCGCATTTGTCGTAGAGTTTTGTTTTTGATCTTCCTGCGTTGTCGATTTCAAGGTGAAGGTCAAGGTAAAAAGCAATCTTTTCAGTATCAGTAGTACCCTTAACTTTAATTTGATAGATGTGATGTAGATAATAACCGAATCGATAATTATTCAGTGACAGAACATCATCTATATAGCGGAAGTTGGAATTAAAGGTCTGTGCTAACTTTCATTCTTTATTCTTGAGAAGCCATGTGAAATTATCAATGGTAAAATATCATTTAATATGTTGGTTTTTTTCGAGCAATCCACATTCCGTCTTTCAACAAATTATGCCTATTTTGTGACATGAACATGTTTAATATTAGGCAGTTAGTTCGAAAAGGGTGCACTCGATTCGCAGCCGCAAGTGATAAAGTTTACCAGTTACTTGCCCATGGTCGGTGATTCTCTTCGGCTTCTTCCACCACTAAAACTGGTCGCCATGATATAGCTGAAATATTGCTGAATGTGGCGTTAAAGACACCAAAAACCAAATCCATCGAAGAAATTTGTCAAAAGTATTTGTTTCCCTTCCGGAGCACCTGAATTCAATATAGTGGGGTTTGTGTGACTCGTTCTTTAGCGTTCTGTGCAGTGTTTTTGTTTAGTTCGTTGTCTGTCTTTTTGTCCTTTTTTTGTCCTTTGATTTATCTGTA
Source organism: Bathymodiolus brooksi (assembly GCA_963680875.1). NCBI lineage: Eukaryota > Metazoa > Mollusca > Bivalvia > Mytilida > Modiolidae > Bathymodiolus > Bathymodiolus brooksi. The sequence continues at coordinate 80,497,573 of OY804582.1, forward strand.
CTTCTGCGCTAAACGGGTTATGATTACCTCCTTGGTATCTAAATGCTTACTAAACACAGCTGCCTAATATTTAATAAATTCTTCGAAACAAAACAGTTGGATATGCATTACATTCAATCAAAAATGGACAATCCAGAAAACTTGGCAACATAGGGTACTCAAGGCGAAGAAAAACACCAACATAAAACAATATGTGTTGGACACCACTCTGCGCAAGTAAACACAAATAGTGTAAATAAGACATGAGCCCTCCTATAAACAACTGGAGATAAAGACGAACCGAACATCATGTAAAAGCAATGCAACTTTAATTGCAGCTGTTCAGTTCAATACACTTTCAATAGACACATCAATGTACTTCTACAATCTCTTCAGATAGTTCCACTGATTCAAATTCAGATGAAATCCTTGTATTGTTGGTTTCCAATTAAGGCATTTAAAAAAAAATCGATTCTCGCTGCTTTCAATACAAACAAGCAATTTAAATGGCTTCACCTAGTTTCATAATGTTTCATGCCATTGTGCTTGAGAATCAAATGCTTCCTTTGTTGCAGAAAACTTAAAATAATAAGACTTGTGTGTATTTGCCTTTTCTTATCATGGACGGGGGCCGTCGTGGTCGTGATCGTATGATAGTTGGATTTTCAACTGCCTGTGCAATTAGTACATATCACTACTATAGTTCGACCCTCGTTCATGGAGAGATGTACTCGATACAACGTTATGTGATTAAGTTTTTCAGTGACTTGCGACAGGTCGGTGGTTTTCTCCGGGTAATCCGGTTTTCTCCTCCAATAAAACTGACCGTCACGATATTACTGAAATGTTGTTGAAAGTGGCGTTAAACACCATAATTAAACCATCTATTTCATAGACAGAATTAGTCAGTACCAAACTTGTACATAGCAGTGACAATAAAACCACAATGCCCGTCATTTTGACAAAATCCAATTGAAAGTCATAATTTAAATGATTCTCTTAGAAAACAAAATAATTATATATTTAACACAGAAAACAAATTCCAAAAAAAAAAGATAATAACAAGTGTAATTCCCGAAATAGCTCGAGTATGGGCATACATTCCATACACTTCATTTCATCATCATCCACATGACATTCTTGACGTTGCAATGGCTTTACATTCTTAGAACGTTTTCCCGCCATTCTAGTGCAATAAGGACACATTTCATTGCAAAATGCAACAAATGTAGGGGAATTCCCATTGCATAGCTACTCGGATGTGCGCAGTTCAGACGCCAAATATTTCACCAATTCATCAAGCGTCTTATGTGCCCCTCTCCTTGCCGGTCTTTTCCTCTACTTTAATGTGACACGTGTTATGCAAATGCATATCAAGCCAAATAATACAGAAGCTAATGCCTTTAATCTTAGGTTCAGTCTTATTGACAATAATCCAAATTTTGATAACCGGATTCCATTTAAATACCCTCCAATGAACTTGTGATAGAAGAAACAACAGAGAAAGCTTCCTTTTTCTTATTCCTTGATATTTACCTCAAATTTGACATCAATGATCATCTTTGAATCAGATTATATGACATAAGAGACGACTTCCATTTTGCCAATATTAACATTTCCACAACTTTGCAGTTTGAATACATACTTTTTACAGCGCCACCGTCTTTATAAGTCAAGGATTTTTCAAAGGATCTTATCTTTCAATGAGTTTTTCAGAAAATATCAAACACCTTGTTAAAAGTATTCTGTCACTTACGTACAAATGACGAAACATGATTTAACAATTACATTTCGGCGCAAATGTGGACAGTGCTTCCATATTCTGAATTCCGATGGTTTTGTGTACTATCTAATATTCAAATGATGGCTGAGGTACCACCTTTGTAGAACTAATATTATGCATACTACAACTGTGCGTCTCACAGAATAAATATACAAACGATGTTCGGTTCGGCTTTATGTGTTTGCGTGCGTATAATGGTGTCCAACGCATATTGTATTATGTTTTTGCTTTGTCTTCGTCTTGTTGCCGGTTTCTTTGGTTTGTCTATTTTTGATTACCCCTTCAGTATTCTACCATTTATAAAGTACATATAAAGAACATTTTGAAGATACCATTGGTGTAATCAAAAGACGTAAATCGAAGGATAGACAATGCAATGGCTAGATGAAAAAGAACAAAAAGACAATTAATGGTAGACAAAACACTGCACAGAAAATTAAAAATTAAGCATCATGAAACCCTAAAATGAGAGGGTGAACCTTTTTGCACCGGAACGATAAGCAGTTCCTGTTCAACAAGTGGCATTCATGTTACTCTTGTCGTAAAGAGAAAAGAAGGATGGCATTGCGACTACGACAAGCGGAACAAACCCCGCCACTCTATATTGAAGCGTATGCACCAAGCCAGGAGAATGTCCGGTCTTGTTTATTTATATATTTTTTAACTCCTTACTCGTATGACACAGAGAAAATGAAATCTAGTACAATGTCAAATAGACAGAGTGATTCTCATATATATTTCTACATTCATTTCAGACATGTTTCATTTTTGTGGGTGTCAGATTGGCTATTGAACCGTTTATATGCTTAGACATGTCTAATCAGATACACTGAACCAATGATTTGTGGCAAATTTACGATAGCTGGAATGTGTTTCCTGTGCTCCTATTTCATACTACTATACCAGCTAATATTTTTTCTTCTCTCAAGAGACATATTTGGTAAGTTACAGGTAGAATAGACGTTACTGATTTATGACTTAAACCAGAACATCCGATCAGCCTGATCGGGAGACATGCGCATTAAAATGTCATTATTTATAGTAAACTGGGCTGGGAGTTACTGATAAACAACAGCTGATAATGGTAAACATAAGCACAATGACATGGATGAGGACTCTTGCGTGAATATATAAACACAACATCAAACATATAAAATTGTAGATCATTGTTTGTCATTTTTTTGCGTCTTTTTTTTCTTTTTGGTCATTGTGTTGTCTATCCTTCTCGATTTACGAATTCTGATTATCCCTTTGCTATTTTCATGTTTTGTTTTTCAATATGCACTCGTGGGGTAATCTTTATTTCTGTCATGCATTCTTAGATCCATGTGATTTTACCTATTTAGATTTTGTTAGTTTACAAATTAATAGTAAATCAATTACGTCATTTCCGACAATATTTCAGCTATATTGTGGTGGTCACTTTTATTGGTTGAGGAAACGGAAGTATGGGGAGAAAACCACCTACCTGACTCAAGTCACTGACAAACTTTATCTAATTTGGTTGCATCGAATACATTTCGCCATAGGTAGACATTGAACTCACAGGAAAAGTGTGTAGATACCAAAGGTGTAATCAGAAGCCATAAGGAAAGACAATACAATAACCATAAGAAAAAGAACAAAAGGACAAACAATGAACTACAAAATATTTCGCATAAAGCAAAACATCGAGCAACACGAACCCCACTAAATAACGGGAGTGATTGCAGGTGCCCGGGAAGGATAAGCAGTCACTGTTCCACTTTAGTTGTGATAGATCCTCATCGCATAGACAGATGTAAATCATACTACCACACGATCACGGACACGACGGACCATCAATACATTGTGTTCATACACATTCATCTGTGTCATAGACCCACAGTGGTCCCAATTCCCTTCCATCATCGGTACAGAGATGTTGGAAGACATTTAATAATTGTTAAAATACTAATAAAAACATAGATATCATATTTCTTGATTAACCTTCATCAGGTACGTTCAAAATCGAAAGATTGGAAGCCAAATAATTTTTAAATCTTTGGGGGCAAAAAAACCAAAGGCCTAAACAACGTAGTCAAAATCGGCTAAGGTATCATATTCCTGAAGAAGGAGAACCTTTAGTCTTAATCATAATTACATTATTTAGGAACAATGAATACTAAATGTTTTCATCTTATTTCTGCTAGATGGAAGCAGAACCAAGCTGTTAGCCAATACGTCGTATGTGACGAGTAAAGTCAGTGACATCTTACCAGAATTGGTAAATATTTTACCTTACATTATCATAGTTTTATGTAGAATTTGACAACATCAATAAAGCTATATGGTGCATGGAAATACTGCATGTGCAGATGATATTCTCGGGGACCAATAGTCCACCTTCAAACATATCCAGTGATTGCAATAAAGACGTAGATATATATCTAATTTAGTGCGCATGACGTGTTTCTGCAATAACCCTTAACAAGTACGCTCAAAGCCAAGAGATTGGGAAGTCAAATAACTAAACGTCTTTGGGAGCACGAAAACTAAAGGGCATACACTGGATATCCACCATCGGCTAAATTTCCTGTGCCTTAGGGAGAACCTTACCTTTCATAATAATTACTTTATTTAGGAACTGTAAATAATTTCAATGATAGATATACATAATTAATTATCTTTAACCATGGTTACTGGGAGGATGATATTGTCTGGTACTTATTGCCCACTAGCAGAGGTATTGATCTAGTACTAATAAAAACGTAGATATCTAATTTAGTGCGCACAACGCGTTTCTGGAATAAACCTCATCAAGTACGCTCAAAGCCAAAAGATTTGGAAGCCAAATAATTTTAAGGTCTTTGGGAGTAATAAACCCAAAGGACCTGAACAGGACAGCCGAAATCGGCTATTGTCACTTACGTCCCAGGTTTAATAAATAATTATTACATTATTTAGGAACTGTACATTTCAATTATAAATATATCAGTGATGACACACTGATTACTGGGTGGATAATACCCTCCAGGAATAATAGTTCACAAGCAGAGGTACCGATGTGTCCTACATTTAACATGAAAGTGAACATGACGCCGTTACGATTGTTTTACGTCGTGGAATGTCGTCAGTAACTCCAGCATTTCTAACGTAAAGTGGTACGAATAGGGTTAGGGTTATGCTGTTTAACGCCACTTTCAACAATATTTAAGTTATATGGTGGCACTGATTGCATAAGGCGCCTATCCGATTCCGACTATCTTGCTTGGTTTTCCTACTCCCAATGACTTTGAATCATAATGATCTGTTGGCTTTGAACGTATCTGGTGAATGTTATTCTATAAAGCACTGAATTATATATCAACATTTTATTAGATAAAGGCTAGAGATCATGAATGAACAATCCAGAGACACTAGAAACATTGGGTATAAAAGAAACAGGACAAAAACAACAAAACACACACAACGAAGATGAGCAACACGGACCCCATTAAAACACCGGAAGTGAACCCAGTTGCTCGCGACGTGTGTGAAGACACCCGCAGTAGTTCATGCACAAGTCAGAAACATATCACGTGGTGTAAAAGACATTTTTAACAGTCACATCGACAATAATATTGAAACTGATTTTTTCCAAAGATGCTTGAATTTTATAACATCCTGAGGCTCCATGTTTCTTTCACAACAACTATGCTATTCACAACTACATGTATATTACTTATTGGATAGTATGGTTTTTACCGTATGTAGAGCTGTGAACTTGAGCAACAAACTGGTGGTTTTTGCTGGTTCATACCTCTCATGTTACACCTGCTGTTGATGCTTACCATACGCAAGCATCTGGGTTCACCCCCGGTTTTTCGGTGGGAGCCTTGTTGCTCATATTTTTAATTTTCTATGTTGTGTTGTATTTTTGTTCTGTTTGTCTTCGTCCTGTGTCTTGTATGCCCAATGTTTCCAACGTCTATGGATTTTTTATTCTGGATTGCCCCTTCGGGTTTCTCGAACGTTTATTATTTATATTTGAAATGATTACTTAATACAAAGTTACCCCATTACCAAAATATGACCCTACCCCCCCCCCCCCCCCCCCCCCCTCCCTTTTTCCAAACCAACAGACAATCCAAGCATAAGCAACACTTGATTATATATTGAACAAATATCTATTTCTGTTGTAAGAAAGCTTTCAGAATTCAAGAAACAGTGATGCGTCTCAGAACGGGACACCAGTTATTACACTGTGAAGGATCAGAAGCAACTTCCAGTATGGTACCAGAAGAAATGATACGTCGTCAAATTCAGCCGAACGAAATTCACAAATTGATATATTGTGGAATAGAAAAAGCAGGGTCAACATTCTGGAGAAGATTCTTACAATGTCTGAGCAAACGTATCGTGCAGTCACCATTTAAAATAAAGCCTGAAAACGTAATACGAAACAATATAGATGTAAAGAAAACAGGTCTTGTGAAGATTTTAGGACTATTGCAATCATCAACGAAGTTTACTTTTGTCAGAAATCCTTACACACGTTTACTTTCTGGCTACGTAGATAAGATATATTCCCCTAATCCATATTATTGGAAACTAGGTGCCAAAGCCGTTAGATTATCAAGGAGAGTTATATTTCCCTGTGGCCATGACACAACTTTCAATGAATTTGTAGACTATATTATCTATGTTCAAAACAATCGCAAAGAACGTGACGAACATTTTATTCCGGGTCATGAACTTTGTATTCCATGTCAAATACACTATGATATCATTGGGAAAATGGAGACATTTGCTAATGATACCTTTTATATTTTAGAAAAACTAAATCTTACAGAATATGTACCACACTTATAAGATTTCAAGCGACAATCCGCACTGGACGCTATTTATGACGTCAGCCAAGCGTATATTGCATTTCGAAAGGAAGCTTCGAGATGTCTTAAATACGAAGATAGTCTGAAACGAATATGGCGGAAGCTTCAAATCAGAGGACTAATTTCTGATCAAATCAAGTTCCCATTTTCTGTTAATGATGTAAAATATATCAGTAACTCAGAATTTTCTAGTAAACTGATAGAAGCACACAAACAATCACAGAAATATGATCTGAAAACCCTAAAACGAAATTATTTGATTGACGCATACAATATGATTCCATTACAAACTATGTTTAAACTTGCGGAAGTTTATAAATTGGACTTTAAGATATTTGATTATGAAATGTTTCCCGAATATCTCTTTCGGAATAGGACGGATTATGTTTCTAATAATATATTTTCAATAATAAATATATGACAAACATCTGTGTATGTTGTAATGCAGCGGTACATGATAGTTGGATTTACAACTCCTTTTGCAATCAGCGCCTATCACCATTAACGTTGTGCGTTCGAATCCCGTTCATACCGAGGTGTACTCGATACAACATTATGTGATGAAGTTTGTCAGTTATTTACGACAAGTCGGTGGTTTTCTCCAGGTACGCCGGTTTCATCCACCAATACAACTGACCGCCATGATATAACTGAAATATTATTGAAAGTAGCGTTTAACACCAGAAACCAAAACCAACCCTCATGTGACCTTTGCCGGTTTTGACTATCGTGTTTATTGTTTAGGCCCTTTGGTTTTTATGCTCCCAAATCTTTTACATTATTTGGCTTTTCATTCTTTTGACTTTGAGCGTACCTGATGAAGATTATTCTAGACGTGACCACAAAATTGTATATCTACGTTTTAATTGCTGTTGGAGGTCAGACTCTAGAAAATCATCCAATCAGAATGTGTCGCTATAAAAAGTAGTAATTACTAAGACATATGTTGTACATGTAGTATGTGGTCTGAATGTATCGTTATAAAAAGTAGTAATTACTAAGACATATGTTGTACATGTCGTATGTGGTCTGAATGTGTCGTTATAAAAAGTAGTAATTACTAAGACATATGTTGTACATGTAGTATGTGGTCTGAATGTGTCGTTATAAAAAGTAGTAATTACTAAGACATATGTTGTACATGTAGTATGTGGTCTGAATGTGTCGTTATAAAAAGTAGTAATTACTAAGACATATGTTGTACATGTCGTATGTGTTCTGAATGTGCCGTTATAAAAAGTAGTAAATACTAAGACATATGTTGTACATGTCGTATGTGGTCTGAATGTGTCGTTATACAAAGTAGTAATTACTAAGACATATGTTGTACATGTCGTATGTGGTCTGAATATGTCGTTATAAAAAGTATTAATTACTAAGACATATGTTGTACATGTAGTATGTGGTCTGAATGTGTCGTTATAAAAAGTAGTAATTACTAAGACATATGCTGTACATGTAGTATGTGTTCTGAATGTGCCGTTATAAAAAGTAGTAATTACTAAGACATATGTTGTACATGTAGTATGTGGTCTGAATGTGTCGTTATAAAAAGTAGTAATTACTAAGACATATGTTGTACATGTCGTATGTGGTCTGAATGTGTCGTTATAAAAAGTAGTAATTACTAAGACATATGTTGTACATGTCGTATGTGTTCTGAATGTGCCGTTATAAAAAGTAGTAAATACTAAGACATATGTTGTACATGTCGTATGTGGTCTGAATGTGTCGTTATAAAAAGTAGTAATTACTAAGACATATGTTGTACATGTCGTATGTGGTCTGAATATGTCGTTATAAAAAGTAGTAATTACTAAGACATATGTTGTACATGTAGTATGTGGTCTGAATGTGTCGTTATAAAAAGTAGTAATTACTAAGACATATGTTGTACATGTAGTATGTGGTCTGAATGTGCCGTTATAAAAAGTAGTAATTACTAAGACATATGTTGTACAAGTAGTATGTGGTCTGAATGTGTCGTTATAAAAAGTAGTAATTACTAAGACATATGTTGTACATGTCGTATGTGGTCTGAATGTGTCGTTATAAAAAGTAGTAATTACTAAGACATATGTTGTACATGTAGTATGTGTTCTGAATGTGTCGTTATAAAAAGTAGTAATTACTAAGACATATGTTGTACATGTAGTATGTGGTCTGAATGTGCCGCTATAAAAAGTAGTAATTACTAAGGCATATGTTGTACATGTAGTATGTGTTCTGAATGTGTCGTTATAAAAAGTAGTAATTACTAAGACATGTGTTGTACATGTAGTATGTGGTCTGAATGTGTCGTTATAAAAAGTAGTAATTACTAAGACATATGTTGTACATGTCGTATGTGGTCTGAATGTGTCGTTATAAAAAGTAGTAATTACTAAGCCATATGTTGTACATGTCGTATGTGGTCTGAATGTGCTGTTATAAAAAGGAGTAATTACTAAGACATATGTTGTACATGTCGTATGTGGTCTGAATGTGTCGTTATAAAAAGTAGTAATTACTAAGACATGTGTCGTACATGTCGTATGTGGTCTGAATGTGCCGTTATAAAAAGTAGTAATTACTTCTTCTTCTTTCTTCTTTAGGTATACAATACTCCTTCAAGACGTTGAAGATTACGTACTGTTGCATGCGTGGGTATTTACAAAAATATTTACATAAATTTCATAAAGTGAAATAAAGTGAAATCAAGTGTGAATAAAACTAAACAAAAAATTTAAAACTATATACAATTGTATTTGAAATTTAAATGTTTAAGAGAACAGCGGGTGTTAGCTGTTCTCTGAAAGAGTCTATAGATGGACTTGAGATAATTGTCTGTGGTAAGATGTTCCATTGTACTATAGTGTGTGGAAAAAATGACCATTTGTATGTATCTTTTTGTGTTGTTATATGCCTAAATGTCTGATTGTGTGATTTTCTAGTTCTGCTGTCTGTTGGGATCAGTATGATGTTTGGGATAGCAATTAAAGCGTGTGTTATTTTCTAGTTCTGCTGTCAGTTGGGATCAGTATGATGTTTGAGATAGCAATTAAAGCGTGTGTTATTTTAAACAACATGATCAATCTGGTTTTAAGACGGCGCTCAGCTAAAGTTGGCCAACCTAGAGTGTCAATCATTGAAGTGACACTGCTAGTATTATGGTAATTGTTTTGAACATAGCGAGCAGCTCGTCTTTGAACCATTTCTAGTTTGTTTATGTTGTCATGTGTATAAAGGTCCCAGATACTACAGCTGTATTCAAGTTTTGGCCTCACTAGTGCTTGATATGCCCGAGATTTTACTTCAGGGTTTGATATCTGTAAATTTCTTTTTAAGTATCCGAGAGATTTATTTCCATTTGAAGTGATATTGTCGATGTGGGTGTTCCATTTAAGGTTAGATTGTAGTGTAACTCCAAGGTATTTTGCTGAAGTTACTGGTTCGAGAATGTGATTGTGAAGTATATAGTCATGTTTGAAGGGTGTTTTCTTTTGAGTGATGGTGAGTACTGTACATTTATCTGGGTGGAAAGCCATAAGCCAATCGGCTTCCCACCTTGCAGCTGCATCAAGGTCAGATTGTAGTTTCTTGCAGTCGTGCTGACATGTTATTTCTTTATAAATGATACTGTCATCTGCAAAGAGTCTTAGTTTGCTGTGTGTAAGATATTCCGGAAAGTCATTGATATAAATTAGAAAAAGAATTGGTCCGAGTACTGTACCCTGTGGAACGCCTGATGTTACTGGCACTGTGTTAGATGTTACTCCATCGATTACTACTGTTTGTGTTCTATCTGATAAAAATGCCTGAATCCAGTTTAGAGTATGGGTTTGTATTCCGTAATATTCCAGTTTGTATAATAATCTACGGTGGGAAACTTTATCGAAGGCTTTGGCAAAATCCATAATAATCAAGTCTGTTTGTATGTTTTTGTTATTGCTGGCATTTAATTCTTGTATGAAAGGAAGGAGTTGCGACTCACATGATCTTGCTTTTCTGAACCCATGTTGTAAATCATATAAAATATTGTTTGAGTCGAGGTGTTTCATAATGTTGCTGGTTATTATATGTTCCATCAGTTTACAGCAGATGCATGTTAGTGATATTGGTCTTTAATTTTCTGCTTTGTATCTTTCGCCCTTTTTGAATGCTGGTGCAACATTTGCGTGTTTCCAGTCTTTGGGTATGGTGCCAGTTTCTATTGATTTTGTATATATTTTGGTCAAGATTGGAGCAACTTGATCTTTTAGGTCTTTCATCACTCTACTGTTTATGTTGTCTGGACCGCATGCTTTGTGAGGGTTAAGGTTGTTTAAGAGGTTCAGTACACCTTTATCGTTTATGTGGATTTGTTCCATTATAGGATGAGGACTAGGTCCTTTGTCAGGTATGTCATGTGGTGGATCGTGTGTAAATACTGATTGGAACTGTTGGTTAAGAATGTTCGTTTTTTCTACTGTATCAGTATAGAGTATACCATCTTTTTTCAGTGGGTTTATGCCCGAGTTGTCCATTCTAATGCTTTTGAAGTAGCTAAAAAGCTTTTTTGGTTTAAAATCCGAGTACTGATGTTGATCGGAGTCTTTAATGGATAGGTCAAATATGATGTTCTCAATATATTTCCAGTAAGCTTTGCGTTGTTCTTTTTGTACTGTATGTTTCAGTTTTTTATACATTGAAGGATTTTGGTTTTTCTTCCTGTGATATTTATTCTTTTTATTTATAAGTTTGCGTAAATTGTTGTTTATCCAGGGAAGTCTTTGTTTGTAAGTAAATAGTTTATGTGGGATGTTTGATTCTATAGAATTAATTATGTCATTTTTGAATGTGTTCCAGAGTATGTTTGTATCACTCTTTTCATATATGTTATTTATGGTTGTTAAAGTATTTTCCAGATCTTTTTTAATTTGATCCCAATTTGCTTCCTTGTATTTCATTACTTTTCTTGGTGTTTCTCTGACTCTTTTTAACCATGTGTCAATTTCAGCATAGACGATGTCATGGTCTGCTAGCCCAATTGGAAGGAGAGTGCATAATTTATTAAGGTTTGATGGATTGTTCATAAGTAGAAGATCTAATGTTCTCTCATTTCGTGTTGGTTTGTCAGTTACTTGATGTAAGTTATGGTCTGCAATTATATCAAGCAGTTGGTGGTGTTGTTTTGCATCTGGTTTTCCAGTTATGAATGAAGGAATTGACCAGTCTATGTTACCTAGATTAAAGTCTCCTCCAACCCATATGTTTGAAGAATTTGTTTTGTCTAATCTACTTAATGAGATATTGAGCTGATCAAGTGCTGTGCCATCATCTGATGGTGGGCGGTAATAACTGGCTACACAGATCTTTTTTGTACCAGTGATGTTGATTTCAGCCCATACTATTTCACAGTTTGTTTTTAGCTCCGTTATTTCGGAGCTAATGAAATCTTTTGTGATGGCTAATAATACGCCACCATGGCTTTTATCTTTTGTGTTTGGTGCTCTGTCATTTCTATAGATGTTGTACATGTTATTTGGAAAGTAGTCAGTAGATGGTATCGTCTTATCTAACCAAGTCTCAGTCCCTATGATAATATCTGGTTTAACTGAGTTAATAATTTCTAGGAGGTCTGGTTTTTTATTACAGATGGATTGAAAATTTATATTTATAATTTTGATAGGTTTACGTACTTGATTTCCAATTTTTTTCTTATGTTCATTTTTATCTGGCTTCAATTTCGTTTCTTTATTTGGAGATGATGTTGCTTTTGGCAAACCAGGGCTGCTCAATTCAGAGCAGTTGCTAAGATTTGAGTACTGATTTTCTAGTTCAATTGAATATGTCGAGTTAAATAGCGACGTTGAAAAATTTGGCATTCCGCACTGTATACATTCCCATGATATATTACTTGCATCCAAGAATCTGTAAGCATTTGAATGGATACCTTCGCAGTTAATATGGAACCAAACATCACAACTATCACAACAAATTGCTTTATGTTTCCATGTGACCGCTTTTGTACAGGCACCACAAGGAAATCTTGGTCCAGGATTTGTTTCTATATCAAATGCATATGCTAGCAGAAGTATGAATAAGTACTTTTGAACAGGTCTACTTTTGTTCACTTTCAGTGCTAAGCCAACAACAATTGTGAAATGGCTTTGGAATTTACATGTTGGTGCAGTTACATTCTTATTGGTGTTTAATTTGAGTTTTGCATGTTGGCAAACAAGTAAGATACATGAAATGATAAAGATAGTACAGTTTAGTTTCATATTGAATAAATATTAATAATGTATTAATGAGATAAATACTATATATATATATATACCTGAATTCTGGTGTGCTCGAGTCAAGAGTGTGATTGAGGTGTTACATCTTCGTCCCCTCGGCTACCAAAGGGCACAGGTAATCAGAAATAGCCTTGTTAGTTAACAGGTGGGTATAAAGTAAGGTAAAGATGATAGTACCTCTATTTACTAAGCTTGACCGGATGTTGATACTTTTTTTTTTGTTTGTTTTTGTTTCAAGTCATGTGTCGATGTACGTGTGGTCATGTGACTTTTTCTGGCGGCATTAGAAACCTGATTGTTTTTGGTGATATTTCCTTTAAAATACAATGTACACGTTTGGTTTTGATAGGATACAAAAATGTGACTGGAGATATTCAAAAATATGTAAAAATTATCATGAAAAATGGATTTTGTAATGTGAAATTTTGCTTTGGAATCGCTGTCAAAAATATGCTTTTAGATTCAGTTCTGATTAATTTTATATGTAACTGTGTTTTATGTATGCATAAGTTTGCTTTTATGTATGACTATGTATACATGAGCTTATGTTTTATACTGCATGCATGTTTTTTTTAGTTGTTTTGCTTTGTGATGTCATGTAATATGTGCTTGTAAAGTTATTTTATACTTGTATGTGCTTTTTATGTAATAGTCGATTCAAAAGCTCACTAGAGCTTATGTTATGTGTTATAGATATTTCGACTTTAAATAAAACTTATTTGATTTGATGATTTGAGGACGCCCTTCCTCCACGCATGCGCACTCCTACTAAGGCATATACTGTTCAAAAAAAAGAAACTCATAACCCACTTTTATTTTTCAATATGCAAATTCTGCGATTTACCAGGTAAAATTAAATGGCCAATTTAATCATTGATTTTTTAAAGGTAAGTTTTAAATTTTAAATGTCTGGGGTCCGTTGTTGAACTTGTGATTAAGCTAATCATATGATTAGCCCCAATTACATTTTTATAATTCCTAATCACATAATTAGCTAATGCAATGATTAAATATGATTAGTTAATACATTGATTAAAAACAGTTCAGCAACAGAATTTAATCATTGCATTAGCTAAGTATGTGATTAGGAATTAAAAAATGTAATTAGGGCTAATCATATGATTAGTTTAATCACAAGTTCAACAACGGACCCCTGTTCATTAGATTTGTATCTCTGCCACATGTGCACAGCGCATCTGAAAAATTAATATCCCATGTATCGCACCGAAAATTCAGTAACGTTTTTCACGGGCATTTTGTGGTTAATTCAACTGTTAAACTAAAGCGTATAAAAGCACAAAGTTTGAAGCTTGACTTTTATTACTAAGTTGATATGCTGCCATGCCAAGGTTAGAACCTGCCACTCGAAATATCGCTATTGGTCGTCTCCAAGCCGGAGAGTCCCAAAATGAGGTAGCACGAACTCTGAATGTTAACCAGAGCAACATTTCCAGGCTATGGAACAGATTCCAACAAACTAGTTCAACGAATGACCGTCAAAGGAGTGGAAGACCTCGCATAACTACTCCTGAGCTAGATCGGTACATCCGGGTCTTTCATCTACGGAATCGAATCGTTGCTGCATCAACCACTGCAGCCGGAATACACGGATTGCGAAGAATCAGCTCACAAACAGTCCGCAACCGGCTTCGACAGCATGGTATTAGACCCTGAAGACCGTATTTCGGAGCGGTATTGACGCCGTTACACAGACGTAAAGAGTCCATTGGTGCAACAGATTAAGGGGCTGGACATTCCGAAACTGACGAAGAATTTGGTTTAGCAACGAGTCTCGTTTTCTGCTGCAGAAACGTGATGGCAGAATACTTGTATATAGGCGCCAGAATGAACGTTTATCTTCCTCCTGTGTTCAGGAAGTAGATAGCTTCGGTGGAGGTAGTGTTATGATGTGGGCGGCTATCTCAAATGACCGCAAAACAGACCTAGTGCATGTCCCGGGCAATTTAACGGCTGTAAGGTACAGAGACGAAATTCTCCAACCTCACCTCATGCACGTAATTGACCGACAGAGGGAGTTATTCCAACAAGACAACGCTATGCCACACACAGCGCGTGTAACAATGGACTACCTTGAGCAGAACAACATCAATGTGCTTCCACGCCTTCCAAATCGCCGGACTTGAATCCCATTGAACACCTATGGGGTCAGCTGGATAAACGTGTGCGTCAGTGACAACCTCCACCTCAGACCCTCGATCAACTCCGCCAAATGTTGCAACAGGAATAGCGAACAATACCAAGAAACAATGTGAGAAATTTGATTGAGTCTATGCCGAGGAGGTGCAGAGCAGTGTTGGCCGCGCGTGGTGGTCATACACGGTACTAACTTTAACGTGACCGGAAGTGTGCTGAAGTAAGCTATGATCACTTAAACGAAATTTTGTCAACAATTGACGATTTTTAAATTTCTTTCACTTTTTAAATATTCTTCTAGTTTAATATCAGATTTTAGTTTACTGTATAAGAAAAGTTTTGAAGAGTCATTAAAGAAAGTTTTTCTGTTAATTGTTTTTCATAATGTTCATAAACAGATTTTTTAAATATTTTTTTAATAGAGATTTTAGCAATTTTAAATGGCCTACTGAAAGCTTCAAAATCACTTTTATCTATTTTAAATTCCGCAAATATTTCTTTTGCAATAGTGTACCGTGTGAATATGCCATTATCATGCATAGGTTTATTTAGATTGAATGCCTCTTTTATCAGAATGAATGCGTGAATAATACATCAAAATATGTGTCTTTATAAAAGAATCTAAATGGAATCGTCTGCCAAATTACATTTAGTTTTTCTAATACCTAAAATGGTTTTACAATATCTGTGATTAATCTTTTCGAAACAAAATTTGTTCCCTAATGATAATTTATCACAGATGGTACCATGTGACCTAGATCT
Source organism: Bathymodiolus brooksi (assembly GCA_963680875.1). Lineage (NCBI taxonomy): Eukaryota > Metazoa > Mollusca > Bivalvia > Mytilida > Modiolidae > Bathymodiolus > Bathymodiolus brooksi. The sequence continues at coordinate 80,513,346 of OY804582.1, forward strand.
AGTAACAGATTTATAAATTGATAAATAATTTTCCATAAACCAGACTTCACTATTATAAAGCAAAATAAGTCTAATTAAAGTATCAAATAATTTACATGACAGATCAACTGGAACATTAACAAAATTTGACATATATTTTTTTTAGAGCAAAGAGTACTTTTAGCCCTTTTTGGACAATTCTTGAATAGACCTCTTAAAATTGCATTTATTATCAATAATATTCCCAAGAAAATTATATGCATGTGTAACTGTTAAAGGTTGATTTAAAAGAATTCTGAAAAAGGAGAATTATTCTTCTGAAAGATCATGATTTTTGTTTTTTTTAATATTTACTGTTAGTTGCCATAGTTATCTAGTTTATTGAGAGCTGTTTGTAGACTTTATGTGACTCTGAAAAAATTACCAAATCATCTGTAAAACTAAGACTATTTATTGACCTATCATGGAGATAAAGGGGATCACATGTACTGTAAAAAATAGCTGAATATATGAATACTTTATTTTATTATAGTGTCACATACCAATATAAAACATTACATACATCTGTACATGTTTAAAACAATAAAACACATACACAATAAAATTGTATCATTTATAATATTAGTAGTACCCAGCCACATATGACTTATGAGAAACTGTCAATATATACATCAACATACCTAAAATATTTATGATTTATTAAAATACATGTTATTGCAAACAATACTTCTTCTATAAAACATATTATATAATGTTTTTGCTAAAAAAAAAAGTTGGATTTCTTCATTTGACATAAGAAAAATTGAATATATCTTCTAAAATGGTATTTTCAAAATTTTCAAATAAAATACAAGCATTTTCTGTTAAAGCATATCGTAAATCTGAATAAAAATCACAATCTAATAAAAAATGAATTTCATCTTCAACAGAATTTTTGTTACAAAATATACATTTCCGTTCATTTAATGGAATTGTTGGCCTGGTGTATCGGACCTGTCTCTACTGCTAATGGGGGTCATTAATGAAATAATTAAATAAAGTGGGACTAAGACTGCCCCCTGGTTTCACTCCTCTGTCAATGTTAAAAAAATGAGAATATTCATTTTCAATCTTCACTGCTGACTGACAGCTCTTTTACATGTCTTTAATGATTGTAAAAAAAATTAAGCCAATTCCATTTTCCATAAGTTTATATAATAGTCCATCGTGCCAGACAGTGTCAAAACCTCTACGAAGATCAACAAAACATGTAAATATTTTTCTTTTTTCTTTTACAAGATATTTAGTTATTAAGGATTTTAAAATAAAGATATACTATCAGTTGTTCGATGATTAGCTCTGAAACCAAACTGTTGATCTGCAAATTTATCTTCATCAAAAGAAACTAATCTACTATTTAAAGCTGCACTAAATAATTTAGCAATACAATTTTGCAATGAGATTCCGCAGTAATTATTAGTGTTAAGTTTATCTCAGATTTGTGTATAAGTATAATGAATGATTTCCTCCAATTTGAAAGGCATTTACCTGAATCTAAAATCAAATTAAATAGTTTTGTTATGGATTTACAAGTACAGATTCCACTGAATTTCATTATTTCATTTGAAATTAAATCTGGCCCTGCACTTTTACCGGTTTTCAATTTTTTAATGCACCTATTTTTTTTTACTTCACTTATGGTAAATGGTTTATCTGTTATTTCACAATGAGGAATATTATATCTAGTTATTACATACTTAGTTCAAATAAAGGCATTTTTGTATGACCAATATGACCGGAAGTAAACTGTCCATATGTTCACACCCCGGGAAAATAACCGGTTATTGGATTACTACAAGATCATTTCCATATCGAGGCCCATATTGGCCCGGGCCGGGCGGGCCAATATGGGCCTCGACTTCGTCTCAGGCCAATATGGGTGTCTCTTTTCTAGATGTCGGAAGTATGTAATAAATAGTTTAATACATGGGCATTTCCATATTGGCCTGGTTATCATCCCTCGACGACTGCGTCTCGGGCCAATATGGGGGTCTCGGGATGATAACCAGGCCAATATGGAAATGCCCATGTATTAATCTGTAAATATTTTATTTGAAATATCACTCTCAATATTTTTCTTTAATTGTTCATTAAATGAATCTCACTTCAAATATTTCAAATTGATCCAGTTGGAATGAAATGTGTTCAAAATCAATAATTTCTATCTGATATTTATTTTTTCTGATTGGTGAACTATGAACTGCATCAACCATAAATCACGAAAACTGGATATAGCTAATAACAGTTATTCACGTCCGTAAGTGCACGTTTCCCGGGTTTTTGCTCTCTTATCTTTGCAGTTTGATAGGCTAAATAATGTCCTTAGACGAGCGCAGAACGTGTCCTCTTCCTTGATGTTTGTATTATATGCAAGTTGGGAGATTTTCTCGCACGTTTGTCTTCGTTTTGTGTAGTTTGTCTTATTTGTAGCCTGTATCCCTGGATTGTCCATTCTTGATTGCCCTTTCGGTTTTCTCTCATGTTTATTCATTTTGTCTAACTTTAATATTTAATGTTCGTATGCTGCTATGGGGTTATGGACGTGATGGCATTTCTTTTTATTTTTATTTTTTTTTTTTTTGGTACGACCTTTCTCGGTATTTTATTTTACCGATTGTTCGTGCAATATTACAGACGGCAATGTAGAATTCACCGGTTTTGTCAAGTCTCCTAAAAACGAAGTTTGTAGACTAGTTATTATTAGTTCCGAAGGAGAGCTTGTAGTATATCCTCCCAGTTATCAGTATTATAATCCATTTTCAACCAATGTTTTTTCGTAGAACATATCGAAGCGAAATCTTTATATGATATAAGATGTACCACAAAAATGCCATATACGAAAGAGTTATCTGTCGGAACACTTGCCCTAAGGGACCGACCATTTAACTTGAATTTTTTTTCCAGAATCCCACATTAGGTTATATGACAAAAACTCTGAATCATATTATTTTTTTTTCCTCCACCAAAATCAGAATATTTTTTCAGCAACATTGGGAATCAGAATATTTTTTTAGAAAAAAAACATAACCCCCACCCTTCAAGTTAAATGGTCGTTCCCTAATAGTAGAGTGACTTTTGGAGAGAGAAAAAGGCGTCTAACACACGGCTAAATTTCATATCATTCGAAAGTTAGAATTCCTGAAAGTGCGAAGCCTATCTAAAATGGTAAAATCAATAACAAACAGATGCAGTGATGTATTTGGATGTTTTCTATAATAAAAAAAATAACCATTTGATCATCGAATATGAAAATTTTGTCAACTTGAAACTTGGTCTTCTGTCAGTTTGACATAAAATGCATTGTCAACAAGCGTGCCAGCCATGTCAAGGCCGAAGACCGTATGGAATGGTTTTTTGTGATGCACAAGTCCGAATCAGTCTAAAATGGACATTTATGTATTTTCCGTGATTTTTCATTCTCCCCCCTCTTCTTAAAAGGTGACAAAATTTCACATCCGATGGTCAAATGGTTATTTTTTCTTTTATTATAGAAAACATCCAAATACATCACTGCATCTGTTTGTTATTGATTTTACCATTTTAGATAGGCTTCGCACTTTCAGGAATATTTTTTTGGAGAAAATGTGATTTTGTCACCTTTTCTCGAAACATGATATTTTTAAAAGAAGTCTCAATAGTTTAAATTACTATTACTTGATATTTTTATCAAGAATTAGCACGCGTTTTATTTTATATGCTTTTTGTCGAATTTGTATTCATACTTATGAAATAAAACGGAATTTTTGTGAAAAAGATATTTTTTATCGTATTACCTCCCTTGGTGTTGAATATCGATTTAGCAAATATGTTACCATTTCCAACTTTTACGAACAGTCAATTCGTATAGCCCTAAATACAAGCTTTCGAATGATATGAAATTTAGCCGTGTGTTAGATAGGTGCATTAAAATCTTACAAATGTGTGAAAAGTCACTCTACTATAAGCCTGGTGCCAATGGAGAGATTTTGATATTTTTAATTTTGATAATTCAATATCTCCTACTTTTTGGCCCGTAAACATATGAAAATATGCCGACGGCCCTTACGAAATAGGAAGTTCTACGCAATCACAGGGCTGTTTTGTGTTCCTTTGGAATTTCAACAAAAGATGCAGAATTGGGTCTTCCGTAACTCCACTTGATACCTAATTTGCATAAGTGTCCTTACAAACAGGAGCTGGGTATGCCAAACCTATCTTCAAATTATCAAAATATATTCTATCTGTGGTGAAAACCGTATTTAAGGGTTTCTGTGACATAAGCATCTCCAGAGGTGGTGTGAGGTAGGTAGATGTTGATTCAGACAAATTTTAAACATACAATCAAGGTCCCTCTCCTCAACACAGTAGCGTTAAAACATTTGACATTCCTGTCCTTTACATGGCTATTCCCCAGTCAAACATGAAAGACAGATGAAAAGTATTAGTTGAACTTGTTGCATGAATAAGAATGGCCAACGTAGGAAGGGGAAGGGACAAATCATATTGATATAAAAAAAAACACAAAAAAAACTGTCGAATGATTCCAACAAAAAGTTCTCTGAAACTGACATAATCATGATGATTGAGGTTTTGATTGACAACATATTTACTATGCTTAGTAGGAGTGTTTTTCAACAGACGATTGGCATTACTATGGGTACCAACTGTACTCCTCATCTAATTGATTTGGTATTGAGCAGACTCAGAAAAAAAACCGAACAGAAGCTAGGCCGATTTTTTATTTTTTTTTATTTCACGTTCCGCTTTGTAGATGATATGTCCTTTTGCAACATAATTCCAAGTTCGACATTGACAGTGAGGTACTGTTGAAAGTAACACTTTAAGCCAAAAGAATTAGCTTTCCATTGTGAACTGTTCGTTTATATGTAGCAACATACCAACAACACCTGCATGTGGAGTATATATCTCTCATTTGGTCAAATACCAGAACATTGTGTAGATTTAATTATAAACAAATTGATTATTCAGTAATATGTATGTGCAAATTGAAGTCTTATAAATAATACATGCAATTAATTATTGTGAACTGTAAAGGTAAAAAAAATAAAATGAAGGAGCGAATGGCATTTAAAGGAGTATGTTTATAGATGGGCTTGTTACTATCTAGACATGTGTAGTGCGTCTACTCTGATGCAGAAAGTGTTTTAAAACGATGAGCACAGGTCCTCCGGCCCAAGACCAGTAAAACTGTGTTCGGACCAATAAATTTTTCAGTTTTTATTTAGATATACATAAAAAATAAATTCAAGAATTTGACTCGATGCAGTAAATTCAAATTTTCATTTCGAGGACTGTGTGCGTGCTTTTCTGTTGTTTGGTTACGCAAAACTATAGATTTTCAGGACTAGTGCAGAACGCAGTGTTCTTCAACCTTCGACTTCTACTCGTTAAAGTTTATTTTATAGAATATCATGTATGGTTTTCCGAATGTTTAGGTAATGTGAGATTTTGTCAACGGGTATTGTCTGTATGAAATGCAGCTGTAGTTTGGAGGGTGGCACACTTCTTGCACCCAAGATGCATTTAATGAATACTAAACCGTTTGATATACAAGTGTTCTCGAAAATCAGAACTCAAAAGGTCGGCTTATACAGTTATTGAATAAACAGATTTAAATGAAGTTTGTTTCTATTACTAGTATTATCAGCAGAAATAAACATTTGAAAATACCAAAGGGGTAATCACAACCCATAAATCGAAGAAGGGCATACAATACAGCGGCCAAAAGAAAAATCACAAAAGGACAAACAACGATCTACAAAACACTACACAGCATACTACAAGGATTGAGCAACACGAACCTTACTAACTACCGGAAGTGAAATCAGATGCCCTGGAAGGATAAGTAGTTCCTGCTCCACTAGTGGCACCCGTCGTGTTACTGTTTACCGACATGAACGTCATGTGATGTTGAAATCGTGTTGGACACCAGAATGCATAGATAAATAAAAATAACATAGATAAAATATAAACCTTATCGCCTGAAACACCTTCAGAATTACGAAGTCAGTTAGATATATTTCACCAATACTGCATTACTTTAAAAATAAAAGTTAATATTGAAAAAAAAATTAAAATTAAATTAAAATTTCAAATGGGCGATTACCAAACCATTGACATTTTATTGACGAAAATCGTGAGAAATAAACAGTTGGAGAGTTTATTTAGGTATATTACTTATAAAAACTGTCAATCTTAAAAGGTCATTAAATCCACAGGTTGACAAAGGAACAATGGCAATGTGTGAGATACTCACAAGGGGAAAATGTGATAATTTGTTTTTGTCTCCTGTCAATTAGATCTTTACTGCATAGGTCGAAATTCTAGAGGCGAGGTTAGTAATTGTGACATTATTGAAAAGGTACATTTAAGATTTGTAAGCTATTACTAAATTTGAAATCATCCACACCGAATTGTATGACCTATGGTGAGTCAGGTCGCTATCCATTGTATGACCTATGGTGAGTCAGGTCGCTATCCAATGTATGTTGATGCGAAGCAAAGAGATAACAAGTGTTATACTAAACCAAACCATTTGCTTGAAAAACAAGAACATATTCTACTGTTATGTATACCGATTGTTCTATTTTGTACTGCATTAAAAATGTTAATTTTTCATGGTTAAACTTAGAGCTTTCCAACAATGTTGAAGAGTCTCTTGAAAAGTCTTCTGATACTGGCCACGTGAATTCAAACGTATTTTAGATTGGAGTCATGCATCTTTACAAATGCGTAGTATCCACAGGGGCTAGGTGCGTCCGAAAAAAAAAAAAAAAAAAAAATACTATATAATACTACAAGGGGGCGAACTCACTTGCTTCCATTTTTTTAAGTCGTCGTGTTAAATTGATCGTAACTTCGGAACGCCTTAATATTTTAAAAAAATGTTTCCACCAGTCGAAAGTCAAGTAATTTTCCTTTCCAAAGAGACCCCAATTGTTAGTGTAGGCCTCCGAACTGCTGAGGTATCATACACGAACCAAAACAAAACGGCGTGAAAATCCGAAGTCGTACAAACGTTGGGTTGACCACTTCCCATCTGTGTACAGACTTTCCCATGCGTAAACGAGTCATTTTGACTAGCTAAATACTTTCATCCATTCAAATTATGATAAAAAATTTTACCTTACGCCAATTTATATGTCCTTTAAGTCTGTTTTTGAAAGAAATCCCATTTGCATCCTTGACAAACGCCATAGACGTGAAAATTGAGAGAGTTCTAACGGGCTTTTTGATTGGCTGAACAATCTGTTTCAGCCAATCAAAAAGCCCGTTAGAACTCTCTCAATTTTCACGTCTATGGCGTTTGTCAAGGATGCAAATGGGATTTCTTTCAAAAACAGACTTAAAGGACATATAAATTGGCGTAAGGTAAGAAATTTTATCATAATTTGAATGGATGAAAGTATTTAGCTAGTCAAAATGACTCGTTTACGCATGGGAAAGTCTGTACACAGATGGGAAGTGGTCAACCCAACGTGTGTACGACTTCGGATTTTCACGCTGTTTTGTTTTGGTTCGTGTATGATACCTCAGCAGTTCGGAGGCCTACACTAACAATTGGGGTCTCTTTGGAAAGAAAAATTACTTGACTTTCGACTGGTGGAAACATTTTTTTAAAATATTAAGGCGTTCCGAAGTTACGATCAATTTAACACGACGACTTAAAAAAAATGGAAGCAAGTGAGTTCGCCCCCTTGTAGTATTATATAGTATTTTTTTTTTTTTTTTTTTTCGGACGCACCTAGCCCCTGTGGTAGTATCCTCAATAACAGGAAAGACCACATTCATCGAATTATTTATTTATTTTATTTGTTTATCTTAAGAGTATTTTAATATTTTATATGATTTTTGTTTACCTTTATGGCATTTTAAGCAACCAATCACTGTAAGGTGTCAATGAATTACGGTTAGAATGATCAGTAATATAGAGTGTCATTCACGTCATTTTGAAACACATACATGTACTACATGTGGCGTGATATATATCATTACATTGTTTCTTTTGTGGAAGATAGAGAGATACAAAAAAGTCGGCCAAATACTGTATTTTGTTAGTAAATAAAATGACGTCTAAAAATAAACCAGATCTTATTAAACTATGTAAATGTATGCGTATTAAAACCAAATGTCATTACATGTAGTCAAATGTCATTACATGTAAGTACATGTAATGACATTTGCTTTTAATAAGCTTAATGTAGTGTATATACACATATTTGTTTAGATGTTATGTCTTCTATATGTATTGGTGTATTTGGTCATGAGAATAAATAAATAAATGTATAAGGCGGTAATACACAATCTCTCCGACCTTGTCCATTTATATCCATTACCTTTAATGTCCACAAATAATAAAATTCACTGTTAATTCGGTAAGTTATTGAAAGTCACGTCTGGTCCATCTTCTATTAAAACTGAAACTTAGAAAATTTCAAATTAACAGAAAACAATACATTGCATAGTGTGCCACACGAAATATAATGCTATGTGTACATCTTATTAGATTTGCAATTAACCTTGGACCAGAAGGAATGACTATGTTGTAGGTTTTTTTTAATATAAAGTCCCATTCATTTTGTCAAAAGTTCATAACACTTATTCTGAAATTTTCATATTGGTTTTTTTTTATAAGCAACACGCTCTTTTCCATGTTTTCGAGCCCTAGCAACGGAATAAAATAATGTTCCTTTCCGTTATTCAGTAATCGATAACCAAAATTTAGTATGATTTGAATGAGTGATCATGGAACCTTTTCATTGTGATCACTTCGAGAAAACGGGATTAAATGGATAGATTTTAAATCCTATTATCAGATGGGACACTTGTGTTATGAAATAATATTTACCTTTAATTATTAGAGCAGCATTATAGTGGGTTAATATACCAATTTCAGCAGAATGTTTGAACGACCAGTTTCTCCATAAATAACTCGACAATTGTATTCCGTATTTTGTTTTTGTTTATTTTTTTTTTTTTTTGTATTTTTTTTTTTATATTTTTTTTTTTTGTGAAAAGGGGGGTATGAGTCCACGCACAAGTTGTATTATGTGTTATGTTTCTATTTCTAGACAATTTAAAATTGTTAGTTTCCATGAAAATCTCAATGTCTCTATCGAGTGAATTTTATTACCAAACGGCCATGGAGCTAACAATGGCGTATTTAAAGTAATGGCAATAACTTACATGACCTCGAAACCACAGACAAAATAGATCAAGCCATTATTTACTGTCAATCAAGACAAGCTATAATAACTTGGAGCATGGGTGCAGCTTCATGTTTAATCTACTTCACACATGAAAAGTAATTTAGGTATACCTGCAGGTTTTTTAATACATGTTCATATGAAATTTGTATTATAAAATGACTGTTATAACAAGAGATAGAGAATTAAATTGTGTAGAAAATATTTACCAGTGTCAAGCAGCATATTTACCATTATTAGCATCTACATCAACAGTCGGTTGACTCTGTCCAGTTATCTCCATTATCAAATATTTAATGGGACAATTATGTTTTACAATAATGATGTGTGCTTTTTGTCCATAAATTATGGCTTGAACAGTTAGGCAGTTAATACCTCGATTTCTACACAGTATTTTCCTTAATTATTGCAACAGCGGTTTCATCAAATTCTCCATCAATGATAATCACTTGATTTATATAGACAATGAAAAAAATCTAAAACTTCTGGTCAGTGTTTACTCAAAATCACAGGCGCTCGTGGCACGGACCACCCCCCTTTTTTTCTAACTTTCTGTTTACAAATTTATTTTCAATAACATTTCTTTATTATAAGTTATAATAAGGAAAAAGAGATGAAATAATAAAGAAATAAAGAAATTTTATTGAAAATAAATTTGTAAACAGAAAGTTAGATAAAGGGGGGTGGTCCGTGCCACGAGCGCCTGTGCTCAAAATGTGCTCTTTGCTGTAAATGCCCGTTGTCACTATCAAAGTTTTCTTTGACAAAGTTGTTGATGAAACTTTGATAGTGACAACGGTCAAAGAAATCTTTGATCAAAAACTTTGATGGAATAGAACTTCATCCTATTTTTCTTCAAACTTTGATAGACTTTGATAGAAATCAACCAATCAGAATACTGTTTTGGAATTATGAGATGTTTACAAAACAAAAGCACATGGTAATAAAAAGGCGGGAATGGGAAAATCAGTAGTCAGAAAACGCAATGTCACTGCAAGTCGTTCTGCCGCAGATATGGCTTCCTGAAGTTTGGTATCCTGTCTCTCTATCAGTGGTCTCACTTTCTCAAGGAGCATCTTGAATGTTGTTTTGTCCATTCTAAAATAATTTCGGAACTCGTTCGGCGGGTCTTCCGTGTGCAATTCTTTAAGAAGTGTATTGTATGCGCTTTTTTGTTTCCTTCTCAGCAACCAAGATCTAGTCACCCTTACACGGTCCCGGAGTCTCATTCTGAGGATTGCAATGCTCATTAGACATAATGTGACAGCAATGTTTTCATAATTGTGAGAGTTGGAGCCATTTTTTCGTGTTTACAAGATTTCAAAAAACTTTGATAGTGACAACAGACACTGTCCAAGTTTTCTTTGACAAAGTTTTTGATGGAAAACTTTGATAGTGACAACGGGCCTTAAAAGACGCCATGTTGGTGGGATCAACAAATACATACCATAATAAAGTTAATTTTCACGAATTTTGCACATTTGGTAAAAAATTCAAAATTGTATATTAAATTCCATGGAAATATCCCAGATATATTAAACATTTTAAACAACTCATTAGCATAAAACTACAATTTAGATTTGGTCTCATTCTAGTTTAAAATGTAGCATATAAATATTTAACCATTTGAATAAATTTCTAGTTTTAATAACTTTGGCCATCTGGGATAGAGGTCATAGATGTCAGATATGATTTTGAAAGGGGACCATTCGATGATCATCCCCAAAGGTTTGGGTTTAATTGGCTCAGTGGTCCAGAGAATATTTGCATTTGTTGGTTTTTTTTGCATATTTTCACCAAAAAACAACAAAACATTGACAAAACCTGTAGAATATGTCGTACTTCTCATTGAAATGTAACTCCCCCTCTAAATAAAGGAGAGAAAAGGGAAAGAAGAAAAAGAGAGCAACCAGTAACCTGTGGAGAATTCAGTGTGTAGTATATCATTATTCCTAGTCCATTGTCCTTTGTATGACTAGAACTTAATAGTATTGGAGGAAATAACATTTTTGTGATTAACAGTGCATTGGTTTGCTCTTTTGGCTCTTGCATTTTGCACCATGCTGTTCATCAAATTTATATCGAACTTGACATAGATACTAGTGAGGTCAAATCCCACGACTCCATGAGGCCTTTAATATGTGGTACCCAGACCCCTCCTGTTTTTATGTCCCTTTGACTGAAAAACCTGGATAGGTCCCAGAAGCTCATTTGGTGGAAAATGAGACATTATTGGGTCTGTAGAGGCATTTCATCCTACAGTGTTCTATTTATAGCAACATCAGGTTTGTTGGGTCGATTGGTGGAATCATCATCAATTTTGAGATTAGATACCCTAAAGGGTGATTTAGACTACCTTGGTTGAAATTGTCCCAGTGGTTTCAGAGGAGAAGAGTTATCAGAGTTTATGTGGACAGACACAACAAGGACCACAAAAACTCAGTTGACACTTTGGATTAGAAGAGCTAAAAATGTTAAAAACAATCTTTGACTTAATTTTTCAAGACATCTACTTTTTCTCATGACATTCTCCATGTTTCCAATTTAACCATAAAACTAAATTGTCATGGATCTAACCAGAATGAATGACAAGTAACAACATGAACTTGAGACCACTTACAAACTATAGTATGGTCAATCAAGACAAATTAAATTAACTTGGAGAATGGATGCTACTGCATACTAGACAAACAAAAGGGACTATTGGGGTGGTTGCAGTATATGTTTATATACATTCCATATCATATGATATTTGTATGAGCAACATGGTGGATGCTACAAGTGAAGCAGGACTTCTTACCCTTGTGTTCATCTCAGATTTGTCAATGAGGTTCATATTACTCAATCTGTAGTATTTTGTCTACCATTGTCTTTGTTTTCATGTTTCTTTTGTCTTTTGGCCATTGTAATGTCTGGCCTTCAATTGGATAAATTGGTATAACAAGAGAAGGAAAAATCAATTACACAGCAAAATTATTTTAATACATGTATCAGTAGAAAACAGCAGATAGACCAATTTGTGTATAATTATCAGTTTTGGGGCTAATTTCTCTAGTTATTTAGCTATAGAAATAGAAGCAGTGCTCCAGATAAGCTGGGGGTGTCGTGGTCGTGATAGTCCGGTAGTTGGATATATAACTACCCATGCAATCAGTGCCTATCACCACTAGCGTTGTGAGTTCGAATCCCGCTCAGGCAAGGTGTACTCAAAACAACATTATGTGATAAAGTTTGTCAGTGACTTGGGACAAGTCGGTCGTTTTCACCGGAAACTCTGGTTTCCTCCACCAATAAAACTGACAGCCACAATATAGCTGAAATATTGTTGAGAGTGGTGTTAAACACCATAAACCAAACCATACCAAACCAGATAATCTTTCGGTAATTGAGTCTTTTACTCCTTAGTCCTTTTTTAGAAATCAATCTGGTGTTCTGTTAAAAAGACTGGAAAATAAATATTAAAACAACAAATAGTTCCATCAATTTACTATAAAATAGTTAATAAATATACAACCATTTATAACAATAACAGATTGTCTTTCATGTAAAAAAAATGTAAATAATGCTCTTAAATCATAAAAATAATGCATTTCCAAATGCTGTCATAAAAATAATGCATTTCCAAATGCTTTGGCAGTATAAATTGTTCCCTAATTCTGAAGTTTTTGTTTGCATCCCTTGCAAGACAGATCCATTTTGAATTTAAGTTCTTTGTACCCAACATGTCCAAGTTTAACCAGATTTAAACAGAAGGATAGCAACTTGTCCAAGATAGAAGTAGATGAAATGCTTGGTTTCGTGTGTGACGTAGCTTCCAAAGTTACGTCCAACAATGGCATGCCATGTTGGGTTGTATTTTTTGTCGAACTCTTTCTTGATGTAGGCAGCGATGTCCTTTTCAATGTTGTATTTCTCCAAAGCCTGTGTAGCACAGTCTACAGCATCCTGCTGCATGTCTTCTGACATATCAGCATTCTTGATTACTGCTTTCCTGTCTGTCATCTTGATCTAGAACAAAATAATATAATAGGAATATCAATCAGTGTTGATGTAACAAGAAATGATTTGTAACCATGGTAACCGTTGCATGAAAATTTGATAACGGTACAAATAAAATATACTATTTTTCTTTATCCTGCTTGCATAACGGACTGCCATGATATAACTGAAAAATTGTTGAAACTGGCATTATACACCATAGCCCTAATCCAGCCCCCCCCCCCCTTATCCCACTTGCTGAAATAAAATGAAAAACAAAAAATACAACACTATTGGCGCAGTTCCAAAATTCCAAAATCGTAGAAAGATGCAATATGTATCATAAGCAGACATTTGTAACAATTTAAACATATCCACATGTTTATGTTTAAGCATATTATTCTAGCCCTTTAACATAAAAAAAACTTTTGGAAAAATGGTTGAGCTATATATTCTATACCAAATTAAATTTATTGTAAAAGATTATATATACAAATATTATTCATTATTCAAAATGTGTATTGGTATAAGAGTGGATTTTTTTTTTAATTGAACCCTGTATACTCATTGTAATAAGACATATCATGATTCATGTTACAAAATTGAGGAAGATTCATATTTTCTGATGTAGTCTATACAATCATATTATTATTAATCAGATTCTGAACTTCAACTCCATGAAAATCTTTGAAAATCCACTGAACATACATAAGAAATTGTCTGTTATCTACATATGAAATAAAACACGTGCTTCCATTCTATGTTTATCATTAAAACAATATTTCTGTTATCTGATCAATAAAATGTATTTCTTATCATTTAATATTGCAATTTTTGCATTCCATTCTCACATTACTACTGTATGGTAATAGCAACGGCAACGGTTGTTTGGTATCGCTTCCGGTTTAGCAGAAAAAAAAGAGGTACTGGCACACTATTGACATATTTTAACCTTTGCAAAGGATATAAGAACCACAGAGTATTGTATGTACTTCACCTATGAATTTCCCTGTAAAACCATACGAAATCTGATATTTATTATTAATAAATATCCGAGAAATTAGCATATGAAGGAGAGTTTGATGTACTCCGTTAGTTGATTTTGTCGTATTTTGTTGCCATTCTGTACACATAAGTGAATCTAAACCCCTTCACGATGATTCTTTATTGAGAAAAATGTTCTCCCTTTTCTGTTCAACAATATTCCACTGAAAAATAGTGCAAATTAACTGTTGCAAGCGCAATGTTTACCACGAGGGCGAAAGGTTAGTGTACGTGTTTGGTCTCGTTAAAAATTACTGTACACATATACAGAGACGTACCAAAAGTATCCGGTCACAATGGTGGCGTCATAATGTAATGAAAGTGAAAGTAGATTGTAATCAAACGATTGCACGGTCATAGGGGGTCACTTATGATAATAAAAGTTATTATTAGGTAATTTTATCATGCGGTTTATGATCACATGATCTTATTTTGTCATCTGCTTGTTTGCTGTTTATATTTCCAAAATATAAACAAAATAGTAAGATGGGTAAAAAAGGTTATAGAGATGTTAGGGAATGGATTTTCACGTAGAAAAATTGGAAATGCATTGAATATACCAAAATCAATGGTAATAGACGTTTGTGCGAAATATTCAGCGACAAGGTCTGTGGAAAACAAAAAGAGAAGTGGTAGACCAGCATATGTAGGTGCATGGAGTTACAGGAAACTAGAACGCATTGTGAAAGTCAATCGTAGAAGTTCTTTTGAGTGATATTACTGCCAAATTCAATGAGGAAAATGTAAATTCTGTGTCTAAACATACAGTACAGCATCATTTGCATAATCAAGACTTTAAGAGACGTGTTATGAAGAAAAAAGTTGTGGTGAAAGAAGGCAACAGTAAAAAAAGGCTTTCTTGGTGCAGGGAAAAGTGTAAATGGAAAATAAATGACTGGAAACGTGATATTTTCCCCGACGAGAGCAAGGTAACGATTGGTCATGACGAGCGTGTACATGTATGGCGACAGCGCGGCGAGGGATGACGTCCCGACTTGGTCCCCTCTAGAGATACACAACCAAAATATGGCGTGATGATATGGGGCTGTATTTGTTGGAATGCTGTCGATGGAAATATCAATGCTGCAAAATATCAAAACATTCTTGACGACAATTTGTGGCTATTAATTGCTCACCATTTCCCGCAGAATGGATATTATTTCAAGGATGACGATGCCCCGGTGCATCAGGCTAGGACCACTCAAGAATACTTGACACGGAACAATATCAATAGGATGAGCTGGCCAGCACAGTCACCAGACCTTAATGTAATTGAGAACGTTTGGTTGTATATCAAAAGAAAGTTACAAACCCGCACATGAATGATAAAATCAAATGATGACTTGTATGATGAAATTTCGCAAATCTGGATGGACATTTCACCTCCCTTCGTTCAGAGCTTGTACAAATCTTTACCGATACGGATATTAAATGTTATTAGGATTAAAGGACACCAGACGAAGTATTAAAGGTACATGTAATTAATGATAAGTTTTGTTGACGTTAAAGAATTGCGCATGCTCTTGTCAGTATTTGATAAGGCCGCCATTGTGACCGGATACTTTTGGCACGTCTCTGTATAAAACCAAACACGTACACAACCTTGCGCTTGCAACAGTTAATTTGCACGATTTTTCAGTGGAATACTGTTGAACACAAAAGGGAGAATATTTTTCTCAATAAAGAATCATCGTGGTTTTTTAAGGGATTTCCTGTACTTGGCAATCACAATACTGGTATACTAGTATTGTGCACAATACTGGTATAAAAAAAATATTCTAGTATTGTTCCAGTATTGTTAAATTAGTTATTTTTTGGAAGTATTGTACATATTAACAATACTAGAACAATACTAGAATACGATATTGGAATAAATTGATAACAATGTGTCAAGTTGTCAATGTGTATTGTAGGACAGGAAATGGCAACATGAATTGACACTTTTTCAAAAGCAAAAAAACACAAAAAAACATTCTTATTTTTTATTGATTTAAGCACTATTCACTATTTCATTATATAAGTATTGGGATAACATATTTGCAAGTTTTCAATAATAATGTTAATTATTCAAATGTTCATACACAGCTGTTGTTATCAGGCAAATTCTCAAATTTTCAATGGTTTTTTTTTTTTTTTTAGTTTAATTAGTTTAATATTATTTTATTGCAAATAAAATAGCAATGGGATTGGACAAAAAGTTATCACAACTTATGGACTGTCCTCTCCCTACAAATAATACACATATAATAATGTCAACAAAAATAACACATACACAAATATAAATAATATTTAACACAATATAGTGAAACATGGGAAATAAATTTATGTTGATGTAGACCAGATGACCGACCACTGATTAGAATCTTTTTGTTTGTCTAATATATGCTCGAACTTTATTGAAGATATTAGAATTTTCGTTTATACTATTTTCATCGTTTCCAAAGAGTAATGTTTCTATATTTTTGTTGGTTTCTCTTAAGTTTCTAAAAAGACAATATCTCTCGTTTTGGTATAATGGACATTCCATTAGATAATGAATTGAATCTTCATACGGTGCACCACATTGACATTTGGGGTCTTTTGTAATGTTTATACGATATAAATCAGAATTCAATGAGCTACATCGATGTCGTAGTCTAGCATGGAGTATGCTTAATTTTCTGGACCCTTCACCATAATACTCCGGAGATTTAACAGTTTTTTCCTTAATTCTAGACTTAAAACATGATATATTTTGGCTATTTCTAACATTTAGATCTAAATTGTTCCATAATGAAACAGTAGATGGTATAAAGTATGTCAAAGACATTCTGAGTCTACTCCTTGGTGTTGTATAGTTTTCATTGTTTCGGAGATTATGATCACTGATACTAGATACTGTAGGAGGTAGACAATTACACAAGTATTGAGGACATACTTTAGTATGCATTTTGTAAAATGTTGTCAGTTTGCGAGATTTACGTCTACAAGACAAAGGTTCCCATCCCGTTTCATAGTAAAGAGAGTCTCTACTTGCAAATTTTGGTAGTCCTGTAACTATTCTAGCCGATTCTAATTGCACTTTTTCGAGTTTTGCTACTTCTCGTTCAAAACACCTATCCCATACCTCGCAAGCATATTCTAATGTTGGCCTTATGAAAGTAAGATATATATTTGATAGAATTTGTTTGGAAAGAGTAAATTTTAGTTTTCTGAGAACATTAACCTGTTTGAAAGCGGCAATTACAATGTTATCAATATGGTTTGTCCAATTTTCATCTGATGCAAAAGTTAATCCCAAATGTTTATGGGTTTTTACAATTTCGACCGGTTCCCCATTAAATCGTAGGTCTAAATGTGGTACAGCACTAGTTGAGATAACTAGGGCTTTAGTCTTTTTAGGATTAAAATCTACTAACCACAGTTTTGCCCATTCGTTTAATTTTGATAAATCATTATTAATATCAGATTTCATAATATCATAGTTTCTACCGAAGTAAGATAGTGAAGTGTCATCAGCAAATAAGCGTGCTAGACTACCCAAGTTGTCTGTTATATCGTTTATGTAGAGTAGAAAAAGAATAGGTCCAAGTACCGATCCCTGGGGAACACCAGCTTTGACAGTATTGGGGTTTGAACATTCATTATTAACAACTACCTTTTGCTTTCTATCACTAACATAGTCATCTAGCCAGTGTAGAAGATCACCAGTGATACCATAGGATTGCAGTTTTTTTATCAAGGCTTTATGCCAAACCCTATCAAATGCCTTTGATATATCACAAAATACAATAATAGATGATAATCTATTATCGATATTTTTGCAGATATTATGGTAAATTTCAAGTAACTGGTAAACGGTAGAATGTCCAGGTAAAAATCCAGACTGATATGAATACATGTATAATAATGAATGTTCAATAATATAATTGTAGATATATTTATATACTACACGTTCCATCACTTTCCCAACACAGCTAAGAAGTGAGATGGGCCTATAATTTGAGGGACTGCTTTTGTCATCCTTTTTAAAAGAAGGCATGACTCTAGCTAATTTCCAGTCAGATGGAAATTTACAGGTTCGTAAAGAATACCTAAACATAATACTCAGGGGTAAACATATAGTTTCAGAAATTGCCTTCAGCATTTGGTGGCTAATACCATCATCTCCACAGGCTTTGCCAATTTGAAGAGTTTGGAGAATGTCTTTCACATCTTGAATGTTCACATCTATATTTGATAATATAGCGTGTGTTCGTGGAACTACATTTGGGGGCTCTCTATTAGAATCATTAATAGATTTAATAGAGCAAAAATATTGGTTAAGAAGATCGGCCTTTGCCTTGTCTTCATATACTAATTCACCTGTTGATCCATTGTACAAAGGGGGTATAGTGTAGTTATTTCCTGTTCCTTTCATCATTCGTTTGACAAACGTCCAGTAAGATTTTGAGTTTTTGCTCTGAAGAGAATTTACTAGTTCGTTTGCACTCAGGAAGAATTGTTCGCGGGCATACTTAATCATATTATTAACTTTATTTCGTTGCGATTTATATTTTTGCAGAGATTGATTAGATTGATTTCTCCTAGCTAATTTGTGTAATCGATTACGAGTACGTATTTCTTTTCTAATTTCTGAGTTAAACCAGGGTTCATCAATTAATCTTATTCTTACTAATCTTGAGGGTATTCCTCTCACAACCATCTCAAGATACTTGTGTGTAAACCTATTAGACATGTCTTCTATATCCGTGCTTTTATGCAGGAATTGTTCCCATTGGAATTCCAATATTTCATTATTTATTTTATTAAAGTCTGCTTTTTTATATAGCCAAACTTTTCTCATAAGATCTCTTCAGTAAACAAGGTATTTTTATATTTATTAAAGTTGCATCATGATCACTTATATCCCTGTTGACACTGATTACTTCAGAGTCTATGACAATATCTAAGTTGGACACTAGGATTGGATCAAGAAGAGCACCATTCCTTGTGGGTTCTTTAATTACATTCGTGAGATTAAATTCAGAAATAATTTCTAATAATTTGTTGTTGTTTTCACGTAATAAATCAACATTCAAATCACCATTTATGATTATGTTTGATGTATAATTCATAGCTTGTTCTACAGAGTATTCAAAGTTTTCCCAAAATGCAGCCACAGACCCAGGTGGTCTGTAAACAGTGCATATTAGAATATTAAAATTTGGAATAATAACTTCATACCAAATCATCTCTCCTGAGGCAAAGTTTAAATCGTATCTAGGTTTCACACAAATATCCTGTGATGTGTATACGAGGAGAACACCTCCCCCAAAACAATTTCTATCTTTCCTTAATATTTGATCAGAAAACCCATCAATTAATATATCATTATCAATTATATTTGTATCCAAGTGGCTTTCTGTAACACATATTATAGAGGACTCGGAGGCAATATCTTCCACGTAAGATAATTTATTTCGAACACTTCGAGCATTGAGGTGAAATATAGAGAGCTCATAATCTTGTGGGCCGGGGTTTGGGTGGACGTCGTTACCAAGAACTAATAAAAGTAGTAAAAATAGGGTGAATTGGATATTAATAGTAAATGGTGAATAACAATTACGTGCTATAAATCGACTAAAATTTGAGATAAAACTCGCTAAACTAAAGAAGTCAATGATGCCAAAACGAAAAAATATGGAATATCTTTTAAGCAACGATGAGTAGGCTCTTGCATAAAACATACCTATCGACATTCTGTGTGCTGTAATATCACTACCCATTGTCATATAACAAATAATAAATGTACATGATAGTCAGTCGATAGGTTTTGGAATAAGTTAGTACGATCTGGTCTACAAGAAAATAAGGGGGTATAATTTAAGGAAGGGAATAGGACTGTAAAATGAAGAATGTAAAATATGTACAAAACAAACTATACATGTAATGTGAAAATCAAATGTAAGAAAAAATTTCATAATAAAGATAATGTAGTTGAAAAGGCAACATAGTGCCATATTGTATCAGATTGTACGGATATTTATATATTACCTATCACTCTTGTACATGCAGGGAACACATATTACATAGTAACTCAGTAATTCCTTTGCCAGATGAAACTGGTCAAGTTTATAGCTGGTTGATATTGAATGATTTTTTTCCCCCATAGTATGTTACATGTAGATTATTTAACAAATCGATTCAGGAAGCTATGTATAGATAATTTATACTCGTATAAATATGAATTTTAGTCTATAAGGAATCAGTGTTTTCTCCTATATGAAAAATAAAAATAAACATGGGTCGCTTACTTTGTTTTACTGCATCTCTATCTGTTTCTCTTATAAACGAACCATAATATTTCAAATGGATACCAATTCATCATTAGACGAGAGAGATAGAAGGTCATGCGCAATCTTGTCACTGTTGTCAGTTACGTGTACGTATTTCCACGATTTGTGTTAAATTGTATATCAAACACACCGAAAAAAACACAATTAACTAGGTCAGTGTGTCTGGATATTAAATGATAGCGCATGTTTACACTATAGCAGTACAAGTCTTGCAAAGTGTAGTGAGATAAAGTGATTTCTTGTATTTGTATTCTGTTGTAACAACTTATTTAGTAGTGAAGGAATATATTCTTTGTTATAATTGTTTTTGGATTAAACCTGTAGTATGTTCGGAATAAGGGACGAAATATCGAGTGGTATTTGGGAGAACGATGAGACCCGAGAGATCCGATGGGAGGATTTGAGGTGGAAAAGGTCAGAGACTAATAGTAGGGTGCCCAGTGTTAAAAAAGACGCTTAGTTATCGAGTTTGGGTTAACGGAATTACACACGGCTAATTTTGGTATTAAACGCTAGAAAAATTATTACATTTTGTATTTTTAATTGTCGTCGTAAGTTTCTGTGGTCACGATTTTTTTAATTTCACGTTTTTCAAAGGTACCCTCGGCTGACACATTGTACATGGTATTTTCAGGATGAAAAATAAAAATATTCTCCGCTATCTAAATAGCTAAAAAGGTTTTTACATAAGAGATAATGTATCAAAGATATAATTAAATTAAAAACGGGATGTAAATAATTGATTTTTGAAAGAGTATATCAGCCTTACTTTAAGCCTCAAATTTGACCCCAAATTAACCGTATTTTCAACAAAAGCAAAGTAATTACACTACATTATAAATGTACTTTGATTTTGAAGAAAACATATTGATGAAATGTACATGTGTGCCAAAAATCATAATTTAAATGTCAGCGGTTGTTGAGAAATTGGCAAAATATAAACTCAAATAATTGTAAATTTCCTCTTTGTCATACACGGATTGTTATGTACCGGTTTTTGTTAATGATGTGTCGCTCGCCGGTCATTAACTAGCACGATCTCTGTCTCAATGCATTTAGTATTTTCTCTTCTTTTATGGCAAATATATTAGTTTTAATTGTTCAGTAGAATTGTTTGTGGTTTTTAAGTTTTAAAAACATTCATTTTTATGTCGGCCGTTGATTGGTTTTAAAATTTGTTTAATTCATGTGTTTCTAATACACGGACCAATCCTGCAGGATACGTTATAAGTCCGGCAATGGCTCAGTTTAATAGAAGGCCGACCGATTCCTGATTGGAAAAGGTTTCTTGCAGTCGCTGCCAACAAACAAGCATTGATAAAATTTCTTGGCGAATCGATTGTGCAACACTATCGTTTATCATCTCTTGAGATGTCATCCGGGGAAGTTCCGTATTTTTCTGGTGCTTCTAATCATTGCCAAGAAAATCTGCAGAGATGGAGTCTCCGATTGCCAAGAGTTATACTGTACACATGAAGAGGCGGACACTCGTATGATTTTACATGCTATCCATGCAGGCAAAACGTTCGGTGAACGTGGAATCAAAGGTCGGATCATTGTTAAATCGCCTGATACAGATTTCTTGATTCTATGCATCCATTACTTTCCTTCAATGCAACATACACAGGAATTATGGTTTCATACGGGTTCTATCACAAACACCAAGGATGGGCGTTTTCATTCCCGTACATTCGATCTGTAGCATCCTCAATCCTGTTTTATGTAACATTTTACCAGCTGCACATGCCATCACAAGATGTGATTCCACATCATCCTTGTTCGGGATTGGCAAACGAACCGTTTTTAAAGTACTTAAAGACAGTCCAGAAAACTTTAAAGATTTGTCCACCCTTGCACTGTGACACTGATAAATCTATAGATGCCGCCAGTAAACTTGTTTGTCGACTGTACGACCAAAAAGGAAAACTGAAGGAAGATCACGTCGATCTTAACAAATTAAGGGTAAGGTTAGCGACACTGAGGGATGCATGTTTGGCCAAACTTCCACCCTGTCAAGCCACCTTCACTCAGCATATTTTGCGATCCTCACCACAGATAAATATTTGGATGACTGCCCATGTTGCAAAACCGCCAATGAAGTCTGCAGTGCTATTTGGATGGGAAGACAGGAATGGATTAGTTCCAGTTTATTTCAAAGGCCAGATGTCTTCTGATTTTTTGCAAGACCTTGTTTGTACTTGCAAAGGAAAATCTGTGTGCATGAAAGGATGCATTTGTTTTGAGCAAAGTCTATCTTGCACAGACCTTTGCCCTTCCCAAGATGGCGACTTATGTCGCAATGAAAATACCCACCTAGCAATATCTAGAAATACTGTAGATTTTTTTTTCTTTTTCATCCAGTCTCCATCTATTTCACCGAATAAAACTGTTGTTATCAAAACTATGATCTCGGATAAAACTGTCTCATTTCCAACATTGTGACCATCAACTCACGTTAGTCATAGTTGTCCAGTTACCACGACTTCCCGTTGACGTCTTTTGTTTCATTGAGACTTGGTCTAATGTCTGTTTTAGGCAAGCATCACTGTTTTCTGTGCTTAGTAAACTTAGACAAGTTCATACGTACTATGTGTTTTTCAGTAAATAGCAGTTTCATTTGTTGCAATGTTTTTTAAGGTGTTCTTTTTATATGTTGTGGTGGTTATGTCGTAGCTTGTTTCCGTTTTATGTTTTTTCTGGAATTTGTCCAGTCTCCGGACTATGATTTCTTTAACATTTTCTATGACTTGTTCCTTTGTTCCTTCGGTATACTACTGCCGATGTTTCAAACAAACAAACAAAATTAAAAAAAAAAACAAAAAAAACAA
This sequence comes from Bathymodiolus brooksi, assembly GCA_963680875.1. Classification (NCBI taxonomy): domain Eukaryota; kingdom Metazoa; phylum Mollusca; class Bivalvia; order Mytilida; family Modiolidae; genus Bathymodiolus; species Bathymodiolus brooksi. Next base: position 80,536,737 of record OY804582.1, read on the forward strand.
ACCTGCCAGTGGACTCTGACCTTGACGTGGTTGGTGGGCTTTCAAACTAACAAGAGAACACTTTCTTATTTTGAATTTTGATACCTTTTACGAAGTTTGAGGTTAATAGATATTTTACCAGTAATTAGTCAAAGTGTACCATAACTGAAACATGTTGGGTTTTTTTGGAATCCGTCCACCAGTTGTCAAATGTTAAGGGTTAAAAAATAATTTGAAGCTTTCCTTTAAATGAATATCAAATAAAAATGAGAAATGTTCAAACTATGACAGGTCAAGGTCACTTTTATTTCTCACATATACGAAAATTGTAAAATGGCATTTTTTTTTAGAAAATGGCCTTTTGATATATATTCAAACAATGTAAAATAAAAAATAAGCATAAAATAATAAAATATCAAGCTTAACAAATAAAATTGGCATTCCAGTTTAAAGTTCTTCACAGTCTTGTCGAAGAAGGGAGCCTTTTAAAACTTGTGATGTGTTAGTTCCAATTTTTAGATCTTGACCTTTGACCCCAATTTAAAAAAAACGTGACCACAGTACATAGCGACGACATCTTTATTTCGATGCGGCTTGTTCTCCTCATTCCAACGATGTATCATACAGGTGTGTGTAATTCCGTTAGGACAAATTCGCAAAAATCTTTCGTCGGGCACCCTACTATAAGGCGGATGAACCCACAGGTCAGGAGGTTTCAGCGGGAAGAAAGGGGACAGAGAGAAGATTGACGAGAAGACAGAGTACGGAGATTAGACGTATTAAAGGGAGCGATAGTGCTTATTTTGGTAGGTTTAACAATAGGACTGTAGTAACCTGTGTATCATATATTTAACTCGACCAAAGTTACGATAAACCGAAGGGTGAAAAATAACTGTAGAAAGGTAAGTAACCTTAATATATAATATCTAATAATAATCAATAATAAATATAATTTTACTTATATTATTTCAATGTACATCATAGATACATATAAGAAGGCAATTGCTCAGATAACATTTACAATAGTAAATATATCATAATATATCTCAAGCAGACACGAGGGCAAATCATGTGCACCATAATATAGGGTTAGGGCCATGGTGTGCAATACCACTTTAAAGAATATTACAATTATATCGTAGCGGTCAGCCTCATTGGTGGGGTAATCAGAGTACCTGGAGATAACCACTTAACTGCCACAAGTAACTGACAAATTTGGTCACAAAATGATATATCGAGTACACCGCACCATGACACTGTAATATATATAAACAATAAAACACAACATCTTTCTTGGATTATTAGAGCAGTATCTATCTAGGTACTTAATCGGATAGTCAATTGTTCTAGGGAAATAAACAACTTAATTGTAATCAATAGACTAGTAAATATATCATCAATCACGGATATTAAAAACGTAAACAATGGGTCAGTGAGTAGAATGTACCGTTATCTAAGGGAGATAATATGTGAACAATATCAGTTGTAGATTATTATAGGCAATGCAGTGAAATTATTTTGGAAACAATTCATATATTATCAATTTACGGTAATTAACAAGGTAATTAATCGAGTGCACAACATTTCAAGGGAGACTAGATGTAGATAATGATAAGCATATACTAATTTTAAATTGGTTCAGCTCTATTATGTATCAGTCAACTATGACGTTTATATAATAAATTAATAATACGAAACAATAATACATAATGTTTGAGATTTATATTGTAGTGTGCTTTTATAGCCTTTTATCTTACTAAATGTCTAACATCATCCAGGTTTTTTATCAGTTGTTTACCAGATTCTTGTGTCACCTTTGCAAAAATTATACCATCAAATGTCCAAAAGGAGCTGATCTTCTTTGCTTTCCTAGCAATATTTAATTCCTTGACAATTGATTGGCGATGCTTAGTTAAGTCCTCTGTGACAAATATGCGGTCAGCATTAGATTTTAAATTTGTTTTCAGTTGGTATATGCTGTTTTTTATTTTCCAGTTTCTGAGTCTACAGATAATTTGTCCCTTTCCTTGGTTAATGTTGCCAATTATATGCGACCTATTGATGTCATCCACTGAGAAATTTATCATTTTCATCTTACTTTTAACTATGTCTACTATGATATTGTCGGTTCTTTGTTTGTCTATGTCTACTATGATATTGTCGGTTCTTTGTTTGTCTATGTCTACTATGATATTGTCGGTTCTTTGTTTGTCTATGTCTCTTATTGAGACATTGTGGAAACGGAGTGATGTTCTTCTTCCATACTGCTCTAGCTCCTCAATTTGCTCACTTAGATGTATTACGTCTCTACGTAAGTTTGCATTGTCTTGTCTAAGTGTTGTGTTGTCTTGTTGTAGACATGTAATCGTTTCTCCTTGTCTATGTATCATATCTATCAATGGTTTCACTGCATTTGTCACGGCTTCTGCTACAGCAGATGTAATGATATTCTTTAGGTGCACTTCTGCTTTTGTCATTACTTTTTCGTATATATTGGGAACAATTGACTCTAAAACAGGTTCTTTTAGGAGTGTGGACTTGATCAAGTCGTCCATATTGTAGGACTGACCTTGAGTTTTAAATACTGTCTCTTTTTCAATTAGAGATTGAGACTGGTCTTGTTTTGGTCGAGTAGGGGGTTTCATGCCCTCATCCGATGGACTTGATTGCTGCCTTTTTCGTGATTGGCTTCTACTTCTTTCATGTTGGCCAGCGTGTTTGGGTGTACTCGACTTATCGGCCATTTTGTTTGTTTACTTTGCACTTTCAACTGTATACAAGTGTTTTTTCTGGGATAAATGTATTACCTCCTGATTATATTATTACATACAAATGTCACTGTGATACTTGGCAGTACATGTAGATTGAAAGGTGGTGTATTACATAGAGAAAAATATATAGTTTCCGCACTTTATGTAACGGCGGGTTTCACTATGCCTGCATGATTGTCGCCATCTTGGTATTTTAAAAACGGTATGTTGGCGTAGGACATCCACAGTTTCTTGAGAATTGCTGATATTTTGCTGTAGTTGTTGTTTGGTCATTCTCATAATATTGTGTAAAGAATTTTTGATTGAGATAGCCGTCTCTATATTTGGATCATCAGCGATGTCATCCTCATTGTTGTCTTGTGTATTTGCAAGTAATCTCTTCCGATACTGGTACTCTGTTTCGTCATCTTGCGTTTCCGTTTTACAGCATGTCCAGTAGGTTGCTGTGATGGCACTTGGACGGCTCTTTTGCTGTCGTAGCTGGATGAATTTTCCCGCCACAGTATGGTTGCTTGATCTTTGGCTTTAGTTGTAGAGTTGATAGCCCCCGACGACAATTCTTGTAGAAAGTCTTTTGCCCAGTTTGGTGCATTCTCTGATGTTGCCATATTGATGCAGTGAGTCAACTTCTTGTTTCGGCTGACCTCATTTTTCTTAATTCTCTCAGAATAAATTTCTGGCGTTACTGGTTCTATGGGTCTGGTGATGTTGTCTATGTCATCAAGTTGCTGTGATGTCCAGTTTTTAAAATACAGTTGACTCTCGTTATCTCGAATTCGATGGGACCATGGAAAAAATTCGAGTCAACCGTAGTTCGACTCAAGAGGAGCTACGAAGATACCGGAAGTGTGGTTTGTTTAACAACGAAAAGGAGACAACTCGAGCGAAATTTTGAAGAGCTAAAACCAGCATCGCATGTCCCTATTCTCGGAACGATTTTAAACATATTCGATGTTTTTGTTGCTGTTTTTTTTCTCTCCGTTAAATTCTTTGAATCTTGTGAAACAACTGATAACTTCTAGATATCTTTTTTTGTGTGAATGAATATGTTTATCCGTTTTGTTTGTTTTTCACCTGTTGCATTGTTATTAAACTTCACCCATCATGACGTATTTTTCTTTGTGCAATACTGTTTATTTACAATAAATTGTGTGTTTTTATTTTTCAATAAAGTGTAGAAGAAAACTATTCTTCTTTAATCAAAATTAATTTCCGACAAATAATTCAATAGATAAAACGTTTCCTTTGTGTACTTTTCATAATCATTGATGTATGCCGACCCAAGCGCACTTATTATGAATCGATAATTATTTATTGTACACATCTAACCTGTGTCATAATACCAAGCCAATTCAAATATTATCACTAATTAATTTGACAGATTGTGAAATAAACATGTGAAATAGCCTAAGGTAAAAATGTCAAATTCAATGACCGGATGTTTCACCTGTGGACCGATTTTAATCCTAAGGTAAAACACATGTTTTGACAGGTAAATTTGACTTAACGAATGTAAATAATATGGCTTTCTACATCTCGGGACCAAAACTTTTATTCGAGACAACCGAAATTTCGACTCATCCGAATTCGACTCAACAGGAGTCAAATTATATATATTTATACACAACGAAGTTCGGGACTTCGATAAAAATTCGACTCAACCGGAAATTCGAGTCAACCGAATTCGAGACAATTTTTGTGTCTTGCTACAGTGATGTTAACTCTATCTAAAATAGACATCTGCTTTGGAAAAGCAGGGAATAATGATGATATACCAGTCATGTTTACAATTGTATAATGAATTGACAATGGATTAGAGGTGATATGTATGGCCGAATTTGTTCACTTCAGCTTGTATAAGCACTTTTATTTTGTTTCATCAAGAAAAATCATACTGAAATAAACAAGTAAGTGTAAAATAAACATTCAAAAATAATTTAAACAATAAATCAAAGGATGTCTTTGATCGTTTGTTCTTTAATTAATAAGCTTGGATGTAATTTTAAAATCACATACAATTATTTATGGTTGATTATTACTAATATAAATATAATCATGATAATTGTTAAATAATAAAATTTTAATTACAACCTAATTGGGCCATTTTAATTGGATTAATTAATGTTTCAAATAATTGGTATTTAAGGAATAATACCTTTGATCTTGCTTTAACTGTATTAACTCAGTTACAACAACACAAGCTATAATTTTAAAATATAAAGGGTTCCAAATACAGTACACTCAAGGACATATTGTGATAGATGTCCGACATGTCGGATTTAACATGTCAGACAACTGGTCGAATGGAGACAGGCGCAATAAAAAGGGTCATAAAACTAGAGAGTTGAGCCAACAGGTGTAGTTAACAAGATTAAATGTTTAATTGCCTTTAATTGCTACCTGTGACAGGATATGACTTGATTGTTGACATTTACCTGATTAGGTTAATTTTGAATAAAATATCTTTTTCATGTAACGTGGTTTGGATAAAATGGGTCATGGGTCATCAATATTTATTAGAATCAAACTGTTGTTGTTTGTGGAAGCATGTAGAAAATAATTTATTTCTGTCGAATTTTATGAAAATCAGTAGTCCTTCACTAAATATATTTTACAATTTATTCTATTTTCGTGGTTTTTTTCAACTCTAAGCTCATCTCTTGAATATTCATTACTTGGAATCTATCTAATTTTAGACCTTATTTAGCGGTCTTTTCTCACTGAATCTACAGTACCAGGGGCGGATCCAGGGGGGGGGGGGGGGGCGCACCCGGCACCCCCCCCCCCCCATCCCCCCCTAAAATTGGAAAAAATATGATTTTTTGGCGTAAAATCGTGATTTTTCACACGAAATACCCCAAAAATTTTCGCGCCTCCCTTCGCTCGGCGCAATTTTTTTAAGTGCGCCCCCCCTAACTTGAAATCCTGGATCCGCCCCTGAGTACTCCATTGTGGCAAAATTTGCTGACATTGAGAAGTACGATCGTTTTTTTGTTGTTTTTTATTTGTTTTATATGTGTTTTGAATATTTTCAACCTTCAGCTGAATTGTGTTTTTTCGTGCACATAATTTTACAAGTGTGTGAAATATTATTTAAAATTTCGATGTGTATTTGTTCCGTTCGCATCCCATCTCTTGAATATTCATTATTTACCTGGAATCTATCTATTTTTAGATTTAATCTTGCGATGTTTCTTCCATTGTGGCAAAATTTGATGACTTTCAGAAGTATGATCGTTTTTTTGTTTTACAGGTGTGTCATTTGCGTCAAACATTTAAACCTACAGCTGAATCGTGTATTTTCGTTCACATAATTTTACAAGAGTATGAAATGTAACCTAAATTTATATGTATCGTCATTTGTTCCGTTCGCAACTAAATTTCAGCAGATTTTATCTTAAAAATACAAAACTTCAATGTTGTTTGATGTGAATGTTTGCAATTTTTAAACTTAAATCGGCTGAAACTTATTGATTTACCCAACCGATATAATAACAAGTAACAACAAAATACCGATCACCAAGGAAGCTGTCTAGAGTGACAAAAATAATACAAAATACGGAAAAAAATCGAAGTCTGTGAAACAGACAAATCCGGGAATCAACAATCAAAATTGAAACAAGTTTTCACTGAAAGATCCAGACACAGATCGCTCAAGTACTTTGCGTACCATAACATCAGCTCACGACTGCAGCTTAGCCATGGCACAGTTAATCATTCGCTCAACTTCGTGGACCCTGCAACTGGCATACATACTCAAGCAATCGAGTCGTACTGGGCTAAAGCCAAACAGAAGTTTAAAGAGATGAAAGGTGTGTCATCACATCTACTACCCAGTTACCTAGATGAAAGAATGTGGAGAGACAGATGGTGTACCACAGGTGACAATGCATTTACAAACATTCTCATACATATTTCAGAACAATATCCTGTGTAAAAGTGATATTTATTATGGACATGATAGACTCTTTATAATTCTAGTGCTAGTACATTATATTGTGAATGTGATGTTATTATTCATAATCAAAGATTATTAAAAATTTGATGCCATCTACAAAAATGTATGATCATCTATAAAATAAATAAAATGTAAATTATGACATGTTGTTTTATCAATTATTATATATCCTGGTATTGCATATTTTTATTTACGAACAGTATTGTTAACAATACTGGAATATGATTTTATACCAGTATTGTATTTTTTTTTGTAAAAAAATTACAATACTGGAATAATTTTTTATACCAGTATTGTGATCGCCAAGTACAGGAGATCCTTTTTAAGAGTAGACTCAGTAGTCGACTGTCGAAGGATACAAAAAAATTCGCAACAAGCCCCTACCCTTCTATAAAAAGTTTTAGCGAATTTACTATTTAGGGCGACTTCAACTTTTAAAATATTTGAATTTGAATTAATTAAAACAGTACTTACATTTTTTCTGTCTTGTTCGGTTGCCACCTATCCTTTAGTGAGCTTTATTAACAAGTTTTTCATAGTAACATAACAACACACGATAAATTAAATACGTTATTGAGTGCAGTAATATTATTGGTTAACGCTTCATATGTTCTGTGGTATAGTTTATCAGTCCATCATGCAGTGCAACAGGAAATCAAAATATAAATTTAAAACAAACACGTACCAATTTGCGGATTAATGTAAAAGAAGTACACCTACCTATTCTCGCTTTTAACCATTCATGTATGTATTTGATATGTTCCCACTTGTAAATAGCAATAGGTGTTCCTGTAAGTAACCTGTTGTTTTAGCAACCAGTCATTAACAATTAATTTAACCTTTGAATGTTTGATAATATTTCATTTAAGTTAAAGAAAAGTGTGACATCAAATTGCTGAATCTGTTCTATATGACGCGGCAAGAATATGAACTGTGATTAGAAAAGACATCACTAGGTTTAAATTATACAAAGAATTGGACAGGGACTCACTACAAGATATGCGCGAATAGAAAAAGGATAAAAGGACAAACAATGATTTACAAATCACTACACTACAAACCGGGTGATAAATCATGCATGAGGAGAGGACCGGATTGTGATTACGAAAAACGGAACACATCCGTGGTCATCTTAGGGAAAGAGTTAAGCGGAGACTCCGGTCCATGTGGATGAACCCAGAGGAATATTGTTAGTCAGTGGTACACTTCGCTAGCCAGTTCGGATTAGAAAATAGCTATTCCAACTGGCAACCGATGACCCCTCCTGTTACAATAAAGGCACAGGCTACGAATACGACGGAAACGTATTCGTAGCCTGGGTTCTACAAGTACGACGGGCGGAAGTTGTGACTAAATGATCAACCTGTTTCCGGACATGGACACCTATTTTACGGAAATTAATCACGTATTGCTAGCACCTAGAGGCTACGAATACGACGGATTTTTGTTTTCTTAAATATACTGTTTTTTTATTTCATTAAATGACAATTTATGAATATTTTATATCATTTTCTGTTTGTAGTTTATATTTGTATTCCAATACAATCTGATGCATTGAAAAACTAGTCTTACAATACACGATTAAGCCCATAGATTTCACTGGTATGAGTACTTCTCAGAGTACAACTCACACTTCCCAACACTAACTATTTTCAAAATGGATGACGATGGTAGTGCGCTCCGTGTTGGAGCAAAGTATAAATCTTTTACAGATTTAGAGTGTGCCCTAAAAAAATCCAGCAGGATAACTACGTCCAACTTTATAAGCGTAGCTCAAGGAAGCTTGGTACGGGGTCCAAATATAAAAACGTGGAAGTTACTTTGAGATATATGAAGAGCTGAAGCAGACACATTTGGAGTCTGTTATAAGGTTTTTCAATGACAACTGGCATCCTATCAGATCCGAGTGGGTAGAGGGAATGCAGTCAAATGCACACAAGTATCTTACATTGTATTTCACATCTACATCTACAGGATACTTCTAAACATCAATGTGTTGAAGACTTTTTAGAAGGCATGCTAGGGAAACTAAAATTTGAATAACATACATACATTTATAAATAAACATTTTTTTTCCTCATTTTTTTTTATAGGATAAAAACAACATAATATATTAACAATAGAGGAATGATTGGGCGCCAGACTTGAAAGCATCCAAGTCTGGGCTATTACCTACCTGGTTTGGTAGTGAATTCCACAACCTGATTGTCCTATTGTCTTGCTTGAAATTTTAAATTGTATATGATAATCTTTCAATTATAAATATCTATGTATATTTTTTTTCTTTAAACTTTATAGTATCACAGTAATAAATGTCTAAAAACAATATATTTAAGAAAACAAAAATCCGTCGTATTCGTAGCCTCTAGATGCTAGCAATGCGTGATTAATTTCCGTAAAATAGGTGTCCATGTCCGGAAACCGGTTGATCACTTAGTCACAACTTCCGCCCGTTGTACTTGTAGAACCCAGGCTACGAATACGTTTCCGTCGTATTCGTAGCCTGTGCCTACAATAAAAACAGTGTTGTAAGCAAAATAAGTGTGAGTGAGTGATTATTGTTTAATACCAAACTCAATTTTTCAGTATCTGATAGAACAAGCTATATTTCAATGAGATGATGTCTGCTTTGTATCATAGACCAACACGCTTAAGGCTATATATCTTGATTCTATCCCGTGCGGGATAGAAAAATATCCTCGATTACCTCGCAACTCATATAAGCCTATCACCAATACGGCGAGGGTTCGCACCCGGCTTTGTAAGGGTGCACTCGACTCGCAGCCGCAAGTGATAAAGTTTACCAGTTGCTTGCCCATGGTCGGTGGTTCTCTCCGGGTACTCCGGCTTCTTCCACCACTAAAACTGGTCGCCATGTCGATGATATAGCTGAAATATTGCTGAAAGTGGCGTTAAACACCAAAAATTAAATCAATAAAATAGTGTAAAATAAGCTGGATTCTTTTCTACAGTATAAAGGTAAAATTTTATTTTGAATCTATTATCTGTTCCATAAACTTTCCCGTATAGACTGCGATTTATTCCATCACAAAATATATACTGTACATGTATTGCGGAATAAAGCGACTTACTCGAGTCTTTATTAAAACGACGGGATATACTTTGGATCAGTATATAACGTTTGATAACAAAGATTCTTAATACATGTATTTAGTGGCGACTGGATATATTTTAAATCAGTGTATTTAAGTATCCTTTCTTATAAAATACACTTCGCGAGCACCTGAGTTCACCTCCGGTTTTTTGATGAGTCCGTAACCATCTTCGCTAACAAGGGTTACGATCCGCTCCTCTCCTCTACAGGAAGAGGAGCGGATCGTAACCCTTGGCTAGCGAAGATGGTGTTGCTCATCTTTTTAGTTTTTGTGTTCACATGTACTTGCGGACAGGGCACAGCATCCCCCTTTTTTACACCCTACCCCCCCCCCCCCTTTTTTCATTTTTTTTTTTTTTTTTTTCATTTCCATGGCTTAGAAATATGTAAAACAGCAATAATATGCCGTTTACTGATTGCATAAGTCGACTGATATGTATATAGAGATGCCGTTTTCTGATTGCATCAGTCGACTGATATGTATATATAGAAAAGGTATCTCACTTCCACATAATTTTCACGAAAACTATGCTACCTGCTCGGGGAATCCCATGTCTAAATCAATAAAAATGCAGGGGCGGATCCAGAGGGGGCGCGCCCCCCCCCCCCCCCTAAAATTGGAAAAAATATGATTTTTTGGCGTAAATACCCCAAAAATTTTCGCGCCTCCCTCCGCTCGGCGCAATTTTTTAAAGTGCGCCCCCCTAACTTGAAATCCTGGATCCGCCCCTGAAATGCATCTACCTTTGAGTTGGCGAGCACGCTTCGTCTCCACTAATATTCCTTTTTTTAAACGGTCGGCATTTTTCACGAAAATTTTCTTCTGAAACAAGAAATCCGACGAACTTTACATCGTATCTACAATTTTGGATTTCTAATCAACGGAAGTCTACTATGGACGATAACTCTAATATGGCACCAAATCCGGTTCCCTGAAACAAAAGTTCCGAATGTTACTGCAGTCACGATAAGGTAAGAGAATTTCATTTAACAGTCGAATAAAGTTCGGGAAAACATCAAAAAGTAAACATGCTTGATGAAGATCAGCAAACTGCGTTCGATTTGGCCAAGGATGGCCACAATTTAGTTGCTATTGGTCAAGGCGGTTGTGGGAAAACATTTCTTATCAAACAAATCGTGAATTATTTACGCTCAAAGGGAAAAACTGTTACTATAGCGTGTTCAACTGGCATAGCTTCCACACATTACGGCAAGTTAGGGGGTACCACGTCACATAAGTGGTCCGGAATTGGCGATGACCGATACTTAAATGAAGAGATAGTTCATTTAATAAAAACCAATGAAAGGTTTAATGATGTAAAGGACAATGTGCAGTCCACTAATACTTTGATCATAGACGAGATATCAATGATAAGTTCAAAAGTTTTAGGACAAGTGCAATTTATTTGTCAGAAAGTCAGGAGTTCGTCAGTTTTATTTGGAAATTTGCAAGTAATTTTAGCCTGTGATTTTTTACAGTTGCCTCTAGTGGCAAATGAGCTTGTGGGTGACCGTGGTTTACATTGCTTTAATGTACCATGGTTTAACAGATGTTCCCCCCACAAAATTAAATTAAATTTTATACACAGGCAAAGTGACACTACTTTAATTAAATGTATAAATGCTTTGGAAAAAGGAAATGTGTCAGATGAAGATGTGGCATTTATCAATTCCTTGTCAAGGTCTCTTGAAAATGAGGAAAATTGTGTTCATCTTTTTTCCAGAAATATTGACGTGGATATACATAATTACACAAAAACACAAACTGTTGCAGGTGAATTAAAAATACACAAGTCTGTGGATGAAGGTTCAAATTATTATTTAGACAAATTTTTGGCACCGAAAAAATTAGGTTAGAAAGTGGGTTGCTTCACTGAAAATATTTATTTCAATCATAGCCCTGTTACCATTTACAAGATAACCGGTGAAATATCCCACAATAATATTGTTTGAGGTATTTGAAATAACAAAAAAATCAGGTGGTAAAAATGAAGCCAGATTGTTAAAATTAATAATTGCATTGTCACAGGGTTTTTGCACCAAGAAAGACCATAATATCTCTGTGTAGATTTAGCCCAATTATCCTTGCAACGACCAGGTTTTATTTTCACACCATGGAATAATTTTGTAATTAAATTTCCAATTGTTCCAGAACTTGGAACTTCAACCAAGACATTAGACTGAAATTTGCTCTTAATTTCTGTCAAATCTATAAAATTTGTTTCACTCGACTTTGCCACATATTGTATTAATTATGATGTCAGTGGGAATTGGTCACTTCGACTTGAAGCCATTTCCAATAATTGCTAGCCCGTTTACACTTTCGGTGATTTATTTTTCAGTTTGTATAAAACCGCGTTAACTTTATTCGACTGTCAAATGAAATTCTCTTACCTTATCGTAGACTGACAATTGCCTGTCTCAATCCTTTAGCCGAGGTACGAGCCAGGGGACATAACTCGTCAGTCTAACCTTATCCAATCGTAACTACTCGGCCATTCTCGCTACCCTGCAAATAACCTCGTACGTACATAGTAGAAATTCTTCTTAAATTGTTTGCCGGAAGTTATGTTAAGTTAAGCCGCACAAAAATATAGTCCACGAAAATCCAATATGGAAGACATACTAAGTAAAATCTAATCATGCAAAACTAATTAACACTTTAATTGAAATATAGAAAATTGTTTAAAATATAACTTTATCAAACTTTCATGTAACTGACATGTGAAAAGTAGTGCGATTTATACGCCTAATGCATACGAGGTTATTTGCAGGGTAGCGAGAATGGCCGAGTAGTTACGATTGAACCTTATCGTGACTGCAGTAACATTCGGAACTTTTGTTTCAGTGTACCGGATTTGGCGCCATATTAGAGTTATCGTCCATAGTAGACTTCCGTTGATTAGAAATCCAAAATTGTAGATACGATGTAAAGTTCGTCGGATTTCTTGTTTCAGAAGAAAATTTTCGTGAAAAATGCCGATCGTTTAAAAAAAGGAATATTAGCGGAGACGAAGCGTGCTCGCCAACTCAAAGGTAGATGCATTTTTATTGATTTAGACATGGGATTCCCCGAGCAGGTAGCATAGTTTTCGTGAAAATTATGTGGAAGTGAGATACCTTTTCTATATATACATATCAGTCGACTGATGCAATCAGAAAACGGCATCTCTATATACATATCAGTCGACTTATGCAATCAGAAAACGGCATATTATTGCTGTTTTGCATATTTCTAAGCCATGGAAATGAAGAAAAAAAAAATGAAAAAAGGGGGTAGGGTGTAAAAAGGGGGGATGCTGTGTCCTGTCCACAAGTACCTGTGTTTGTGTTGTCCTATTATGTGTCTTTACGTTCTGAGTTCCGCGTTGTGATGTCCGTTACGATTTAAGAAAGAAATACATGTAGACATTTTAATATGGCCGAAAATCACAAATACGGGATAGTTTATTCTATCCCTTTTTTGGAAATAAAGTGACAGTCAGTACAGGTAAGTAAATGGTGAGTACATAAAATTTTCACATTGCGGTATATATACATGTCTGAGGTGAGCATATGACTTCGTGCCCGTTCAGTAAATGACGGAATAAACGGCAGACTTCATTATATTCATTTTTATAATAAAAGTACCTAACATATGAAAATGCTGTATTTTGATTGGATAATCAGTGTGAACTATTTTTGAACAATACACTTGACAACGGGTGACTATATCTAGCGACGGGAACTATACCAGTTTCAAATTTACCGCGTAACCTTTCCTTGTTTCGAGTCCCGTGGCGTTTAAATTTTTAAATGTTCTCGTCCTGAATATAGCTGAAAAATTGCTCGCTGGACGTTAAACACCAATCAATCAATCAATCAACACTTAAAATAGACTCGCGCTGTAGTCTGCTGTCAGCATGGCCAGGTTTCGCAATACAAATATAATCATGGAGTGTTACATTGTAAATTTAATTATTATTATTATATTGAATTTGAGTGTGTTTTTCTTTTATGTCTGGAATGGGATGTTATGTACTAAATATATTATTGTCTTCTCCCTCGAGAACAGTTTTCCTATAGTGTTGTCTGGTGAGGTATAGTGCCCTCGCCGCGCCGTTGCCTCAGGCACTATGCCTCACCAGACAACACTATAGGAGAACAGTTCCCTCAGGAGTAGACAATAATAGAATAATATGTTATACATACTGATCCAAATATACACAATCCTTCCAATACATCAATAAATCACTATTTTTTAAAATTATTTAGTTGGGTATTTTATTGTATTATAGAGGACTTTAAATCGTGAAATCTTTCCTCTATTCATAAATAAACAATATGAAGGGGGCACATCAATAAACCAGCCAATCCGCATTGAGACAGTCGAAAATAGTACAAAATAGAACACCAGGAACTTTGAAAAAAAATTTCAGTTGTTTCTTGATTATGATATTTTTTACAGTTAATCCTATCATATTTGGTGAGGTTTTAACTGCAAAAAAACACGTCATTTGTTGAAATATAACCACATATAAAAACATGGATGTCAAATTACTACACCCTGTGTGGAAGGATTTACTGGATACTGTAAATACTGTTGTTTTGACCGGATATTGAAAACAGCTGATTATTTTCTTATTTGACATACAATGTTTCTTTCAAAGTGGATCAGAATGTGGACCTTGGACCAAAATAATAGGAAATAGTTGTCTTGTTATCCAGAAAATTCATTTGGATTTGTTATGATTTTTTTATTTACAATGTAAGTCAATGGTGGAATATATACTGGTGTGCCATCTGAAGATCCAATCTCTACCCAGAGTTGTCGGTCCTTACACACTCTCTCCTTAAGGACCGACAACTCTGGGTAATTTATCCCGTATTTTAAAAGAATTTACGGGATATAATTAAGATATAGCCAAAAAATTAACCCAAAAGCTTCATATTTATTTTTATTTTATCGAAAACTTAAGAAATAATTCATGGAAGCCATATGTATATATTGTTTTTACCACGGGTAGGCCTTTATGTCACGAAGTTAGCGTTAGCGAGGGGTAAAAAGCTGACATAAAGGCCTATCCGTGGTAAAAACAATATATACATATGGCTTCCATGAATTATTTCGATTCTAATATGTAAAAATTGGTAAAATATCGTTATAAATTGTCGATGACGTCATAAATTTAATCGGTCATAGATTAATATTTTTTTTAACACGGTTTGGACTCAAAGCGTTTGAAGGACGTCATATTAGAAAACACAATAATCAATCACAGAATTATCGAATCTATAGTGACGGTGACGGCCGGGGCGGTCACATCTCCCAATTGTTCATATTTCTGGTACGAACCAGTAATTCTGTTATTGGAAAATTTTGCGACTCTTTGTACTGTGACTTTTTGTCCTATCAAAATTGTGACTTTCTGTCCACGAAATTTTCACCCCGTGTTCCGAATAAATCAAGGTGGGCGGTCCAGACTTTAGTATATATGTACTGACTTCCGGGATAAATAAACTGGCAGAAAATTTATGAACGAGATAGAACCTGTGTGTCGACTGTCGGACTGATTTGTTTTGGTGATTTAGACTCGAGTACTTCAACACACAGATCAGTTGTTGCATTCCTTGAATTCTGAATTGAAATATGATGACCAGATAAGCGTAATCACAACAGCATTTGTGTGTTGCCATGAAACGTAAGACAGGTATCAAAGTTTACTCATAATGTATTAGGCGTTTAATTCATCTGTTATACCATTATGTTTGATGACAAATAAAGGCAGTGCAATAATTTACAATGAAGCATTGATGCATATGATAGTGTGAGTATATTTGTCACTGTTTAAAAACATGTTTATTGAGAAAATATCTAAATTGTTACTGCAAATCAAAACTTTGATGAAAGGATGAAAGTTATACAATGTACAGGTATATGTTAATTTTGACAATCAACACTGGCATCGATTCACGGTCATGTATTTTTAGTTCATTTATATCTTTGTCATTATGTTTTTCAGCTGCTGAGAAACACTACTTCTTGGGTAAATGTATCTCATTGATCTCTATAATCAAATACAATATACATGTACAGAGCTGTTCGGTGTTATCGCACACCTAAGGGTTCAGTGGTTAATTTCACTGCTTTTAAAATTTTATTGAATAAGTTTAAATTATCCTCAAATACTTTGAAGTATTATCTTTATGGTCCTTCTCCAGATTCTGCTACAATTTTTAACATTTAGGTGAAAATGAAGTGTAAACAAACCAACCCTCGATTTTTGGCAAATGTACAACGTCTGGTGATATCGTGCATGCATACTTTGGATGGTTCTTTAAATGAATAAAGGAAAGATTTTATTCGAAATTGAAGTTTGTACATACTTTTTCAAAATAAGCTCAAATTTGAAAACATTTAATATCTTTTAATATAATTATAGTTAATAATCATGTAGCAGTAGTCTCCATCTGAACTTTTCCAAAGATTTTGCATTTAGCATGTAAAAAACGTATGCACGAACACCGGTGCCAAAACTGTAAAAAAAAACTATCTCAAAGAAATTTGACAATACATGTAGGTAAATTTTAAATTTACTGCCTTTTAAATCTTCTGCCACTTATAATGATTTGAAGCAATAAATTGATATACAAATATGTCTTGATATAGATATACCGATATTTAGACACTGTATCTTTATACATGTATTTTCACTTTAATTTCAGGTGATATAAAAATGCGGACAAGTTTAGTCAATTCTTCGAGAGGAAACAGATGATATCATAAAAATCAGTTTCATAATATTGTCAAATGTCAGTGGAACGTAACTGGTGTAAAGTATGGTGATGGAATCATTTGACTTATCTGAGCCAGCACAGAAGAGAGATACAAGAAAACTATTGATTGCTGGTCTTACTTGTATTTTCCTAGCAGTAGTTTCCATTGCAATTGTTATTGCTGTTATACTACGACAAAATGGTAAAACACACTTGTTTCTTTTTTTTCTTTTCTTTTTATAAAAAAAAGCACACCTATTTCTGATATTTTATTATGGCTGAAGTTGTAAAGCAGATTATTACTAATGCAGAAATGTACTTGATGCAACTATGTTTTAATGTTTGTCTATGACTTGTAGTGGGTCACTGGTTTCATCTGGATGCTCCAGTTTCTTCCTCCAATGAAACTGATATTTTTTTTAAAAGTTGTGTAGATCACCCATAACATAACCTGTGTCGTTGTATAATATCAATTGTGAGATAAAATTTAAGCCTCATATGCTATGGAACAACATACAGATACCTTACAAGATTTACCAAAATAAAGCCAGTTAATATATTATGTATTTTAAATTTCTTATTTCACAGTCTTAATGCACGAATCTCGTATGGTAATTATACATGTAAGAAACCTCATAAATAGCATGAAGAGTGATGTCAAAGGGGAGATAAGTCCTGGTCATTGCATTAATATGTTTCAGAAGCACTTTATAGAGACTACTTTCTTTCTTAAATGGAACTTTTCCGTAGGAGACAGGGTCGCATGAAGTTGTCTCCCATGGATAAATTTCCAATGAGCAAATGTACCGATGTGTTTGACGTCATAGTTGTAGCCAAAATAAATGAGTGATTTGACATAAGAATAGAATCGTCCCGAAAATGGCAAGTTTTGCCTTCAATCCTGAGGTCTGTGAAGCTTAACTGTCATATTTTACAGAAGAAATATGGAAGATCAGGATATCTTCTACAGGTGTGACAAATTCTACATCATTTTCCCTCATTCTGCTGTACTCCACTTGGAAAAAGACAGAATTGATCACACTTGTGCAAGATATCCGTGATCTTCAATGTGGACTTGTGTAAGAAGAACCTATTAATCTCTGTTTGCAGAAAGCTATGAAGACTGATATAGGGTAGAGGGAAAATATTGTACGTGAATCTACACACCTCAAAACAGTTACATATATACTTTAAAATCAAATAACAAACTCTATTGTATTTCTCTGGAGATGTTCAATTTTTTTTGTTTTTTTTTTTACAGAAGAAGAAAGAATCCCTCATTCATACTTTAACAACCAATATCATACCAGTTCAGATTCCATAGTCATAGCCAGTGTTCAAAATACCATATTGTCATCTGTTAAACTGAGCTCCAGTTTATCTGATCATGAAGTGTATAGAACAAGCAATGTTATTGTTTCATCAACAGCTAATACCAAAGTACATGAATCCTCATTATTGACCAATGAAAAACTGTTCTCTTCAAGCATGAGTATGATTTATTCACATGGAACAGAAAGTGAGGTCTATTTATCCACACTTCACCCTGAAATCCTGTCGACATATTCATCTCTATACAATGTCCCATATTTCTCAACAAGTTCATTGTCATTGTTACCATATTATGAAAGTGAAAGTATTGAATCAGGTTCAGAGAGTATCAGTACAGACACCAAGCTGCAACAAAGTGAAAGTACATTAGTCATTTCAATAACAGACAACTTTTCATTACCCTTTTCTACCTCACACATTGAGGAGCTCCAATCAAATAGTAATGACCATGACATTAAAACATCTGTGATATCCAGCATGCTTGACTTGCCAGAATTTTCTGTTCCAACAAATTCACAAGATTCCATCTTGACAATATTTTCCATGTCATCAGATTTTGATTTCACGATACAAACATCCAGGTCATTTTCTTTAAGCACAGTTGATGAAATTGCTACAACTGTGTCATCAGTATTAGATTATTCAGAAGACATTATTTCAACACACGTAGATTTACCCATTACAAAAAATTTAAATACTTCACAATATCGTGCCATAGATGATCTCCTGTCTGATATATCGCTTACTGAGCAGTCTACTAATATAGAACCTACTGGTAAAATAATTACAACAACGTCTGAAACTACTGTAGAATCTCCATTAATGCTATTAACAACGGTACTTACTAATGATCGTCAATTCACCATGGATATTGATAGCTGGATGCCCTCGGTCACCACATCAGATGTATATTATGGTACCTCAGTATTTTTTTCCAATTCTAAATTTGTATCTGGTAGTTTAGATCCTCATCAAACGTCATATCAGATGGTTGATTTTTCTGACAGTACAACCTTAAACAATATCTATTCGACACGGTGGTCACAGTCTAGTCAACATTCTACAGTATTATCAACGCTTTATCCTGGTAAGTATATTTAGGTCATACTATTTTAATTACATGGTTAACATCAGCGACAGAATGATCATAAACAATATCTATCCTACACGATGGTCACAGTCTAGTTAACATTTTACTGTATTATGGGTTAAAACTCACAACACAGTAAGGCTTCCATGAATTATTTCGATACTGATATATCTAACAGTACAAATACAGTAGTACACTTTGATAAAAAAAAGGTGGCAATTTATATTTACCTTTGCGGACAAGGTCGCACACAATATATGTGGTGCAGGCTGGTTTGTGCATACAATAATTCATCAACATGTGCTTTAACAACGGCAAAGTCTTATTGATGGAACAGCTGTAACAATAATATTGTGTTTGCATGTTTTAATTACACATCACATTTTGATTAATTTGTGGATATGTTGATTATTTACGGTTTTTAAAACTTTAACAACAGTGTAAATAATTTTATTGTGTAATTTTATAACCTGGTTTAAATGTGTGGACCAGGCATATGCCAATGAGAATTTATCAAGAAATACATTGCTGGTTTGCTTACAAAGCGAAAGAAGGATGTCATATTTATTAGAACTATGTGGTTGACATCAGCCTTGTGCTTTAATTTATTTAATTTTCATTAATAAGAAAAAAACAATTGATAGTGTTGGCTAGTTTCTTAGCAAACATTTTGGAAACATTTTTACTGCACAAAATTACACTAATGATGTGATTATCATTAAAAATTTGTTTTTTCAAAATATTTAAACATGAATAAACTAACAGCATTTACCATTTAGCTTTGTTTGATAGTCGTCTGATGA
Source organism: Bathymodiolus brooksi (assembly GCA_963680875.1). Lineage (NCBI taxonomy): Eukaryota > Metazoa > Mollusca > Bivalvia > Mytilida > Modiolidae > Bathymodiolus > Bathymodiolus brooksi. Next base: position 80,556,541 of record OY804582.1, read on the forward strand.
ATTACTTTAAAAAAAAAGACCTTGCCATTTTATATGCTGTCAGTTCTATATCCTAACCTCGGAGAAAAAGTTCCAGTGCCTTGTTTCTCTGGTGAAGGGTACAACCCCATCCGAAAGACGCATCTGCTTGTTACTATATGTGGAAGGGGATGAAAAACATAGCTTTCCTTTCCAATGGGAAACAAATGAGTGCCTTTTGTATGGAGAATGTCACACTCTCTACATATAATAGAGAACTGGCAACAGCTTCTTAAGAATGGTCTTTGTTGGAATGTCGCAAGGCAAAATTTCCCTCTCTTTCCTATAACAATATGAGCTTTGGCTAATATGTCAAAAACATTTAGTAGGTTCATCGCTGATTGGTCAGTTGAAAATATGGACCCTGGTGTGAACCCATACAGGATGTGGTTAGATGTTGGTGTATCGCCAAAGAAAAATAAAGAGAAAAACAGATAAAACAAACACCTAAAATAGATTGTGATTAGATTGAGTGAATTTAGGCTCATGTCAGCCTTTAAATTTTTTGTAATAGATTTGACCAAGCATAGCACTACATATTATAATGGTTAGGGTCATGGTGTTTAATACCACTTTCAACATTATTTCAGTTATATCATGGCGACCAGTTTTATTGGGGGAATGCCCTGAGAAAACCACTGACCCGTCGCAAGTCACTGACAACTTTATCACATAATGCTGTATCGAGCACACCTCGCCATGATCGGGGTTCGAACTCACAACTTTTGTGCTGATAGGCACTGCTTGCACAGGTAGTTGTAAATCCAACTGCCATACGATCACGACCTTGATGACCCCATATTATGATGAGTCAGCAATGTAATAAACAACTTAAATTCATGTGAACTTATTACACTAAAAAAAGATATCTGCCACAGAGCAATTTTTTTGTACATTTAATGAAAATTTAGATTTTATTTTCAGCATGTAGCACTACAGAATTCAGATGTAACAGTGGTCAATGTGTTCCTAAAGATAAGAGATGTGACAGGTTTATTAACTGTGAAGATATGACTGATGAATTTAACTGCACAAGTGAGCACAGAGATTAGACTTGCATTATCCATATAACCTGCTCATTACTGGGGAAAGAAGGTGGTTTTCAGTGGGGATGTGCTCATCACTAGCCAGTAGGGAAAAAAGGTGGTGTACAGGAGGGGGGAGGTAAAGTTGAAAACACCAAGAAAAAAAAAGGTGAAGACATGATTGAAATTAATTTTGCATGTCTATTAAGCAATATCAGATATTATTTACTTGTGTTTAATATCTGGATGTGATAATGTGTATTCATAGTCTACATGTTCTCATAATAAAAATACTTCAACTCTTTCCATCATTTTATTTTTCAAAGTTCTGTTCCACCTCTTTCTCAGCTACCACAAATCATAGCCTCTTGATATTAATTTGGTACCAAGCTTTATCAGGGAATTTTATTTTTTTTCCTATGAAGAGACTACATTCAAACCTGCAGAAGCGGTCACCTCTATTAAGCAATCACCTGTATTAAAAGGTCACCTTTTATTGTGTTCTGTCATAGAAAATTTCGTATGAATTGAATCTCTTTTAAGAGGTCACCTGTCTTATAAGGCCGCTTTTTCTTTGTACTAAAGATGGCCTTATAAGACAGATGACCTCTTAATACAGGTTTGACTGTATATGTATTTGCTTCCAATACGTTGTTATGGTACAATATTTTGTTATTACATTACTTTACAATTACAAATTATAGTTTCTTATTTAGCTTCCGGTTAGCCACATTTAATTAAAACTAGAAGTTTTTTGTATCTTTTGTTTACATCTTTGGTGATACACTAATATGTAACAGCATCCTGTTATTATTACCTATACAATCAGAACATGTCACCGCGGTAGTTGTGATGTTAATATGTAACAGCATCCTGTTATTATTACCTATACAATCAGAACCTGTCACTGCGGTAGTTGTGATGTTAATATGTAACAGCATCCTGTTACTATTACCTATACAATCAGAACCTGTCACTGTGGTAGTTGTGACGTTAATATGTAACAGCATCCTGTTATTATTACCTATACAATCAGAACCTGTCACCGTGGTAGTTGTGACGTTAATATGTAACAGCATCCTGTTATTATTACCTATACAATCAGAACCTGTCACCGCGGTAGTTGTGACGTTAATATGTAACAGCATCCTGTTATTATTACCTATACAATCAGAACCTGTCACCGCAGTAGTTGTGATGTTAATATGTAACAGCATCCTGTTATTATTACCTGTACAATCAGAACCTGTCACTGTGGTAGTTGTGACGTTAATATGTAACAGCATCCTGTTATTATTACCTATACAATCAGAACCTGTCACTGCAGTAGTTGTGACGTTAATATGTAACAGCATCTTGTTATTATTACCTGTACAATCAGAACCTGTCACTGTGGTAGTTGTGACGTTAATATGTAACAGCATCCTGTTATTATTACCTATACAATCAGAACCTGTCACCGTGGTAGTTGTGATGTTAATATGTAACAGCATCCTGTTATTATTACCTATACAATCAGAACCTGTCACTGTGGTAGTTGTGACGTTAATATGTAACAGCATCCTGTTATTATTACCTATACAATCAGAACCTGTCACCGCGGTAGTTGTGACGTTAATATGTAACAGCATCCTGTTATTATTACCTATACAATCAGAACCTGTCACTGTGGTAGTTGTGACGTTAATATGTAACAGCATCCTGTTATTATTACCTATACAATCAGAACCTGTCACCGCGGTAGTTGTGACGTTAATATGTAACAGCATCCTGTTATTATTACCTATACAATCAGAACCTGTCACCGTGGTAGTTGTGACGTTAATATGTAACAGCATCCTGTTATTATTACCTATACAATCAGAACCTGTCACCGTGGTAGTTGTAACGTTAATATGTAACAGCATCCTGTTATTATTACCTATACAATCAGAACCTGTCACCGTGGTAGTTGTGACGTTAATATGTAACAGCATCCTGTTATTATTACCTATACAATCAGAACCTGTCACCGTGGTAGTTGTGACGTTAATATGTAACAGCATCCTGTTATTATTACCTATACAATCAGAACCTGTCCCCGTGGTAGTTGTGACGTTAATATGTAACATCATCCTGTTATTATTACCTATACAATCAGAACCTGTCCCCGTGGTAGTTGTGACGTTAATATGTAACAGCATCCTGTTATTATTACCTATACAATCAGAACCTGTCACTGTGGTAGTTGTGACGTTAATATGTAACAGCATCCTGTTATTATTACCTATACAATCAGAACCTGTCACCGCGGTAGTTGTGACGTTAATATGTAACAGCATCCTGTTATTATTACCTATACAATCAGAACCTGTCACTGTGGTAGTTGTGACGTTAATATGTAACAGCATCCTGTTATTATTACCTATACAATCAGAACCTGTCACCACGGTAGTTGTGACGTTAATATGTAACAGCATCCTGTTATTATTACCTATACAATCAGAACCTGTCACCGTGGTAGTTGTGACGTTAATATGTAACAGCATCCTGTTATTATTACCTATACAATCAGAACCTGTCACCGTGGTAGTTGTAACGTTAATATGTAACAGCATCCTGTTATTATTACCTATACAATCAGAACCTGTCACCGTGGTAGTTGTGACGTTAATATGTAACAGCATCCTGTTATTATTACCTATACAATCAGAACCTGTCACCGTGGTAGTTGTGACGTTAATATGTAACAGCATCCTGTTATTATTACCTATACAATCAGAACCTGTCCCCGTGGTAGTTGTGACGTTAATATGTAACAGCATCCTGTTATTATTACCTATACAATCAGAACCTGTCCCCGTGGTAGTTGTGACGTTAATATGTAACAGCATCCTGTTATTATTACCTATACAATCAGAACCTGTCACCGTGGTAGTTGTGACGTTAATATGTAACATCATCCTGTTATTATTACCTATACAATCAGAACCTGTCACCGTGGTAGTTGTGACGTTAATATGTAACAGCATCCTGTTATTATTACCTATACAATCAGAACCTGTCACCGTGGTAGTTGTGACGTTAATATGTAACAGCATCCTGTTATTATTACCTATACAATCAGAACCTGTCACCGTGGTAGTTGTGATGTTAATATGTAACAGCATCCTGTTATTATTACCTATACAATCAGAACCTGTCACCGCGGTAGTTGTGATGTTAATATGTAACAGCATCCTGTTATTATAACCTGTACAATCAGAACCTGTCACTGTGGTAGTTGTGATGTTAATATGTAACAGCATCCTCTTATTATTACCTATACAATCAGAACCTGTCACTGCGGTAGTTGTGACGTTAATATGTAACAGCATCCTGTTATTATTACCTATACAATCAGAACCTGTCACCGTGGTAGTTGTGATGTTAATATGTAACAGCATCTTGTTATTATTACCTGTACAATCAGAACCTGTCACTGTGGTAGTTGTGACGTTAATATGTAACAGCATCCTGTTATTATTACCTATACAATCAGAACCTGTCACTGTGGTAGTTGTGACGTTAATATGTAACATCATCCTGTTATTATTACCTATACAATCAGAACCTGTCACCGTGGTAGTTGTGACGTTAATATGTAACAGCATCCTGTTATTATTACCTATACAATCAGAACCTGTCACTGTGGTAGTTGTGACGTTAATATGTAACAGCATCCTGTTATTATTACCTATACAATCAGAACCTGTCACTGTGGTAGTTGTGACGTTAATATGTAACATCATCCTGTTATTATTACCTATACAATCAGAACCTGTCACCATGGTAGTTGTGACGTTAATATGTAACATCATCCTGTTATTATTACCTATACAATCAGAACCTGTCACTGTGGTAGTTGTGATGTTAATATGTAACAGCATACTGTTATTATTACCTATACAATCAGAACCTGTCACCGTGGTAGTTGTGATGTTAATATGTAACAGCATCCTGTTATTATTACCTATACAATCAGAACCTGTCACCGTGGTAGTTGTGACGTTAATATGTAACAGCATCCTGTTGTTATTACCTATACAATCAGAACCTGTCACTGTGGTAGTTGTGACGTTAATATGTAACAGCATCCTGTTATTATTACCTATACAATCAGAACCTGTCACCGCGGTAGTTGTGATGTTAATATGTAACAGCATACTGTTATTATTACCTATACAATCAGAACCTGTCACCGTGGTAGTTGTGACGTTAATATGTAACAGCATCTTGTTATTATTACCTATACAATCAGAACCTGTCACCGTGGTAGTTGTGACGTTAATATGTAACAGCATCCTGTTATTATTACCTATACAATCAGAACCTGTCACCGCGGTAGTTGTGACGTTAATATGTAACATCATCCTGTTATTATTACCTATACAATCAGAACCTGTCACTGCGGTAGTTGTGATGTTAATATGTAACATCATCCTGTTATTATTACCTATACAATCAGAACCTGTCACCGTGGTAGTTGTGACATTAATATGTAACAGCATCCTGTTATTATTACCTATACAATCAGAACCTGTCACTGCGGTAGTTGTGATGTTAATATGTAACATCATCCTGTTATTATTACCTATACAATCAGAACCTGTCACCGTGGTAGTTGTGATGTTAATATGTAACAGCATCCTGTTATTATTACCTATACAATCAGAACCTGTCACTGTGGTAGTTGTGACGTTAATATGTAACATCATCCTGTTATTATTACCTATACAATCAGAACCTGTCCCCGTGGTAGTTGTGATGTTAATATGTAACAGCATCCTGTTATTATTACCTATACAATCAGAACCTGTCACTGTGGTAGTTGTGACGTTAATATGTAACATCATCCTGTTATTATTACCTATACAATCAGAACCTGTCACCGTGGTAGTTGTGACGTTAATATGTAACAGCATCCTGTTATTATTACCTATACAATCAGAACCTGTCACCATGGTAGTTGTGACGTTAATATGTAACAGCATCCTGTTATTATTACCTATACAATCAGAACCTGTCACCGCGGTAGTTGTGATGTTAATATGTAACAGCATCCTGTTATTATTACCTATACAATCAGAACCTGTCACCGCGGTAGTTGTGACGTTAATATGTAACAGCATCCTGTTATTATTACCTATACAATCAGAACCTGTCACCGCGGTAGTTGTGACGTTAATATGTAACAGCATCCTGTTATTATTACCTGTACAATCAGAACCTGTCACCGCGGTAGTTGTGACGTTAATATGTAACAGCATCCTGTTATTATTACCTATACAATCAGAACCTGTCACTGCAGTAGTTGTGACGTTAATATGTAACAGCATCCTGTTATTATTACCTATACAATCAGAACCTGTCACCGTGGTAGTTGTGACGTTAATATGTAACAGCATCCTGTTATTATTACCTATACAATCAGAACCTGTCACCATGGTAGTTGTGACGTTAATATGTAACAGCATCCTGTTATTATTACCTATACAATCAGAACCTGTCACTGCGGTAGTTGTGATGTTAATATGTAACAGCATCCTGTTATTATTACCTATACAATCAGAACCTGTCACCGCGGTAGTTGTGATGTTAATATGTAACAGCATCCTGTTATTATTACCTATACAATCAGAACCTGTCACCACGGTAGTTGTGATGTTAATATGTAACAGCATCCTGTTATTATTACCTATACAATCAGAACCTGTCACCGCGGTAGTTGTGATGTTAATATGTAACAGCATCCTGTTATTATTACCTATACAATCAGAACCTGTCACCGTGGTAGTTGTGACGTTAATATGTAATAGCATCCTGTTATTATTACCTATACAATCAGAACCTGTCACCGTGGTAGTTGTGACGTTAATATGTAACAGCATCCTGTTATTATTACCTATACAATCAGAACCTGTCACTGTGGTAGTTGTGACGTTAATATGTAACAGCATCCTGTTATTATTACCTATACAATCAGAACCTGTCACCGTGGTAGTTGTGATGTTAATATGTAACAGCATCCTGTTATTATTACCTATACAATCAGAACCTGTCACTGTGGTAGTTGTGATGTTAATATGTAACAGCATCCTGTTATTATTACCTATACAATCAGAACCTGTCACTGTGGTAGTTGTGATGTTAATATGTAACAGCATCCTGTTATTATTACCTATACAATCAGAACCTGTCACTGCGGTAGTTGTGACGTTAATATGTAACAGCATCCTGTTATTATTACCTATACAATCAGAACCTGTCACTGCGGTAGATGTGACGTTAATATGTAACAGCATCCTGTTATTATTACCTATACAATCAGAACCTGTCACTGTGGTAGTTGTGACGTTAATATGTAACAGCATCCTGTTATTATTACCTATACAATCAGAACCTGTCACCGTGGTAGTTGTGACGTTAATATGTAACAGCATCCTGTTATTATTACCTATACAATCAGAACCTGTCACCGTGGTAGTTGTGACGTTAATATGTAACAGCATCCTGTTATTATTACCTATACAATCAGAACCTGTCACCGCGGTAGTTGTGACGTTAATATGTAACAGCATCCTGTTATTATTACCTATACAATCAGAACCTGTCACCGTGGTAGTTGTGACGTTAATATGTAACAGCATCCTGTTATTATTACCTATACAATCAGAAACTGTCACTGTGGTAGTTGTGACGTTAATATGTAACAGCATCATGTTATTATTACCAATACAATCAGAACCTGTCACCATGGTAGTTGTGACGTTCATTCTTGTTACTTGATATACAAATGAACAGCCAATCCCGTCTTATGTAACCTTCCAAGGAAACAGTGAAATATGGTCACATAAGACAGGTGGTCACTTAACACAGGATTAATTGATGTGAAATGTACTGTGAAGGGAAATACAATTTAAGGTCACTTATACAAGTTATTGCTTAATAGAGGTGGTCACTAAAGCAGGTTTGACTGTAACTTAATGGAGGTGGTCACTAAAGCAGGTTTGACTGTAACTTAATGGAGGTTGTCACTAAAGCAGGTTTGACTGTAACTTAATAGAGGTGGTCACTAAAGCAGGTTTGACTGTAGCTTAATAGAGGTGGTCACTAAAGCAGGTTTGACTGTAACTTAATAGAGGTGGTCACTAAAGCAGGTTTGACTGTAACTTAATAGAGGTGGTCACTAAAGCAGGTTTGACTGTAGCTTAATAGAGGTGGTCACTAAAGCAGGTTTGACTGTAACTTAATAGAGGTGGTCACTAAAGCAGGTTTGACTGTAACTTAATGGAGGTGGTCACTAAAGCAGGTTTGACTGTAACTTAATAGAGGTGGTCACTAAAGCAGGTTTGACTGTAACTTAATAGAGGTGGTCACTAAAGCAGGTTTGACTGTAACTTAATAGAGGTGGTCACTAAAGCAGGTTTGACTTTACAACATTATGTGATAAAGTTTGTTGATGACGTGTAAAAATAGTTGGTTTTCTCTTAGAGGATTTTGATACTCTGGTTTCTTCCACCAATAAAACTGAACCTATATAAACGTGTTTTATGTTGTATCTTGTGGGCTTGAGTCCTGCTTGGGTCAGGCAAATCAAGGACTGTAAAATTTATATTTGCTTCATCCCTACTATTAAAGTACACAACATTAAGGAGTAAGAACAAAAACTGTCAGAATAATGTGTCAGAGTTGAGCCTGTGGACTCTTGTTTCAGTGAGTTAGCAGTATAAAAATCTGAATCAGCATGTTGGTCTTGTACAAAGGGGATATCATCATCATCTCATTGAATTGAAACTTGTTCTGGCCATGACACAGCTAAAAATTAGGGATGGCAACGAGTACCCGGTTAACCGGGTACTCACTCGAACGTCCGATTATCGAATACCAAAATCGGTATTCGGTTACTCAGAAAACTTTTTTTATGAAAATAATGATAAAATTTTCCGGACAATAAATAATTAATGTTAGATATACATGTAATAGAAATTGTACACATAAACCAGCGCTTGGCATATGTTTACATAGCAATTATTTGTCAATTAAATGGTAATTGATCTCTGATCTGTTTATTCCCCCAGCAAAACACTAGCTTGTAGGTTTAACAATGTTAACCAAACAAAGTGATTAAACTGGTATGAACACAATTCAAATTTAAAGTATTGAACTATTAAAAGTGTGTTTGAATTGAATTTCGAGAGATAGAGCTGTGAAAATGTCACCTCCTACATCTAAAGTTTGGAAGTTTTTCAAGCGATGTAATGACTCGAAAACTGTCAAATGCCAGTTATGTGAAGTAGAGCTGACTTATACCGGAGGGACTACAAATATGCTAAACCACATCATTCCGAAAAATTTCAAGACTCTCGGTTCTTGTGCGCCGGTATTTAGTTGTTCCGTCGGAAAGAATCTTCTCGGCAGCAGGTTTGATTGTTACGAAGCTTCGCAACAGACTGTCATCGTCCTGCATCGACCAAATTATTTTCCTTAACAAAAACTCTGTACCACAATGACCGAATAACAATCATGAATGTGACATGACATAACCTGGTATGTAAATAATTTGTACTGGTTGTAAATAATAAATTTATATTTTTAAATTTGTTATCATTCAACTGAATCTTTACAATTATAGTTGAAATATAAAACTTTGAAATAATGAAAAGAAAGGAAGAAAACAGAAGTGTCATTGAACCCAGCTGTACCTTTCTTAAACCGAACAAAATTAATTTTCTACCGAGTAACCGTGTACTCGATCGGAAACCTGACTGAGTAACCGTTTATAAGGTTTTAATCGATTTGACATCCCTACTGAAAATTGATCTATTGGTATTAATCAACAACCGCTCACTGACTCCCTGGTTTTAAGTACCATTATATGCCCATTACCTATCAATTAATACCTTAATGTTTATTTTGTACATTGTTATTGTAGAATATTCTTCATATAGCATACACACAAATTTGAGTAAAATTTGATTGTTATTTCTATTCTTCGATAAGGCAGTGGTTTACATTACTGAGCATAACTCACTTGAGCATTACTCACTTGTATCATCTATTTTTAGATTGCCTTGGTTACCAGTGTGATAATGGGTTATGCTTATGGTCCTGGAATGCCCACTGCAACAAACGTGTGGATTGTATTGATCTCAGTGATGAAATTAATTGTGGTAAGTCTTCAATAAAGAATCACAGAATTAAGCAAGTAAATTAATAATTTCAATAGAAAAGATTATAACTTGATCACATCTCATATTTTAAGCAAATGTTCAAAGCATGTCTGACAATGATATAGCTTAATATGACTTGTTCTGTAAAATTATGTAATAAATTTTTGAAAATGATGCATGACATTCATAGATTAAAAATACAGGAGTCCACCTCCAATATGTTCACTCCCCTCTTATCAGGCCAAATTTCAGATGTACTAAGATAGTAAAATACTACTAATTTGTCTCCCTCAAGGGAGATCATCCTCTTATATGGCCTCTTTTTCATTGCTGAGGGGATGGCCTTATAAGAAGGAGACTGCTGTATCAGGGATGGCCTTATAAGAAGGAGACTGCTGTATCAGGGATGGCCTTATAAGAAGGAGACTGCTGTATCAGGGATGGTCTTATAAGAAGGAGACTGCTGTATCAGGGATGGCCTTATAAGAAGGAGACTGCTGTATCAGGGATGGCCTTATAAGGAGACTGCTGTATCAGGGATGGCCTTATAAGAAGGAGACTGCTGTATCAGGGATGGCCTTATAAGAAGCTGACTGCTGTATCAGGGATGGGTTTTTTCAGTTATTTAACTGATTTCAGCTATTTTTCTCTGGGAAAAAATTCTTAATGTAGCAGGACAAGGTCAGAACAGGTCAAAGTGGATCTTTTGAAAGAAGGTGTAGATGGTTTCAGTTATTTTTCTTTGATTTTCAGCTATTTTATTTTCTAACTAGAATCATCCTGTCTATATTAAAATTGACATTCACTTACCAAGTATGCATTTTTTGTTCAAATTATAAAACTATTATCTATTATGTGAAAATTGATAAGTATCCCATAATGCAAATGATTGAATGTATTACATGTAAATTATTACAATAAAAAAAGAATATTTTCATGGTTTATTAGATATATTTATTTTTGACATTTACAGTTCATAAATACAGTCAAACCTGTCTTATGTGACCTTCCAATGGAACAGTCAAATATGGTCACATAAGACAGGTGGTTGCTTAATACAGGTTTAATTGATATGAAATTCACTGTGAATGGAAATAAAGATTAAGGTCACATAATACAAGTTATTGCTTAGTAGAGATGGTCACTAAAGCAGGTTTGACTGTAATGTAATTTATTAAAGCTAAGATCTATTTCCCTCAGGCACAGATAACCTTAGCTGATTTTATTCATTTAAGACCCTTTGATTTACTTGCTCCCAAAGACTTACATTATTAGGCTTTCCAACATTTTGATCTTGAGCCTACTTGATGAAGGTTATTCCAGAAACACCCTTACAAACTAAATTAGACATCTACATCTTTATTTTCACAGATTTTGGAACGTCCTTTAACAGATGTGACAACGGAATTAGTGTGCCATCATATAAATGGTGTGATAACGTGGACGACTGTTTTGACAATAGTGATGAAGTTAATTGTAGTAAGTTCTTTTTATTTGTGAGATCAGAAAGTAATTCTTATATAAAAATATGTAGATCTTTATTTTTAAAGAAATGAAACCAAATCTGAGGGGAAAAAGGGGGAGGTGTCGTGGTCGTGATCATATGGTAGTTGGATTTACAACTACCTGCGAAATCAGTGCCTATAACCACTTAAGTTGAGAGTGTACTCGATACAACATTATGTGATAAAGTTTGTTAGTGACTTACGACAGGTCATTGCTTTTCTCCGGGTACTCAGGTTTTCTCCACCAATAACACTGACCACCACGATATAACTGTAATAGTGTTGAAAGTGGCATTAAACACCATAAACCAAACCTAAGCTAAACCATAAAGAAGAATCTTTACCACCTAACTAATCTGAGTGTCATTTATAGGTCTTTTGATTCTTCTCTTTCTCACTGAAACATTAGTTCTGGAATCCTGCTAGTGGTCAAGTAACGTGCAAAATACAACGTCTTGACGAATAGCCACTCGGCATAATTTATTGAATAATTATAATGAAATTCATTTTCTTCAGAGACTAAGCAATTGCTTGATGATAAGTGGGTCAGTAGGAAATCAATTTCAAATATAGATCTATTGACACGTCTGTTATTACATCTACAGGTATTATGTAGATCTATTGACACGTCTGTTATTACATCTACATGTATTATGTAGATCTATTGACATGTCTGTTATTACATCTACATGTATTATGTAGATCTATTGACACGTCTTTTATTACATCTACATGTATTATGTAGATCTATTGACATGTCTGTTATTACATCTACATGTATTATGTAGATCTATTGACATGTCTGTTATTACATCTACAGGTATTATGTAGATCTATTGACATGTCTGTTATTACATCTACATGTATTATGTAGATCTATTGACATGTCTGTTATTACATCTACATGTATTATGTAGATCTATTGACATGTCTGTTATTACATCTACAGGTATTATGTAGATCTATTGACATGTCTGTTATTACATCTACATGTATTATGTAGATCTATTGACATGTCTGTTATTACATGTATTATGTAGATCTATTGACATGTCTGTTATTACATCTACAGGTATTATGTAGATCTATTGACACGTCTGTTATTACATCTACATGTATTATGTAGATCTATTGACATGTCTGTTATTACATCTACAGGTATTATGTAGATCTATTGACACGTCTGTTATTACATGTATTATGTAGATCTATTGACACGTCTGTTATTACATCTACATGTATTATGTAGATCTATTGACACATCTGTTATTACATCTACATGTATTATGTAGATCTATTGACATGTCTGTTATTACATCTACATGTATTATGTAGATCTATTGACATGTCTGTTATTACATCTACATGTATTATGTAGATCTATTGACATGTCTGTTATTACATCTACAGGTATTATGTAGATCTATTGACATGTCTGTTATTACATCTACATGTATTATGTAGATCTATTGACATGTCTGTTATTACATCTACATGTATTATGTAGATCTATTGACATGTCTGTTATTACATCTACATGTATTATGTAGATCTATTGACATGTCTGTTATTACATCTACAGGTATTATGTAGATCTATTGACATGTCTGTTATTACATCTACAGGTATTATGTAGATCTATTGACATGTCTGTTATTACATCTACATGTATTATGTAGATCTATTGACATGTCTGTTATTACATGTATTATGTAGATCTATTGACATGTCTGTTATTACATCTACATGTATTATGTAGATCTATTGACATGTCTGTTATTACATCTACATGTATTATGTAGATCTATTGACACATCTGTTATTACATCTACATGTATTATGTAGATCTATTGACACGTCTGTTATTACATCTACAGGTATTATGTAGATCTATTGACACGTCTGTTATTATATCTACATGTATTATGTAGATCTATTGACATGTCTGTTATTATATCTACATGTATTATGTAGATCTATTGACATGTCTGTTATTACATGTATTATGTAGATCTATTGACATGTCTGTTATTACATCTACATGTATTATGTAGATCTATTGACATGTCTGTTATTACATCTACATGTATTATGTAGATCTATTGACACATCTGTTATTACATCTACATGTATTATGTAGATCTATTGACACGTCTGTTATTACATCTACATGTATTATGTAGATCTATTGAAATGTCTGTTATTACATCTACATGTATTATGTAGATCTATTGACACGTCTGTTATTATATCTACATGTATTATGTAGATCTATTGACACGTCTGTTATTACATCTGCATGTATTATGTAGATCTATTGACATGTCTGTTATTACATCTACATGTATTATGTAGATCTATTGACATGTCTGTTATTACATCTACATGTATTATGTAGATCTATTGACATGTCTGTTATTACATCTACAGGTATTATGTAGATCTATTGACATGTCTGTTATTACATCTACAGGTATTATGTAGATCTATTGACATGTCTGTTATTACATCTACATGTATTATGTAGATCTATTGACATGTCTGTTATTACATCTACAGGTATTATGTAGATCTATTGACATGTCTGTTATTACATCTACATGTATTATGTAGATCTATTGACACGTCTGTTATTACATCTACATGTATTATGTAGATCTATTGACACGTCTGTTATTACATCTACATGTATTATGTAGATCTATTGACATGTCTGTTATTACATCTACATGTATTATGTAGATCTATTGACATGTCTGTTATTACATCTACATGTATTATGTAGATCTATTGACATGTCTGTTATTACATCTACAGGTATTATGTAGATCTATTGACACATCTGTTATTACATCTACATGTATTATGTAGATCTATTGACACGTCTGTTATTACATCTGCATGTATTATGTAGATCTATTGACATGTCTGTTATTACATCTACAGGTATTATGTAGATCTATTGACACATCTGTTATTACATCTACATGTATTATGTAGATCTATTGACATGTCTGTTATTACATCTACATGTATTATGTAGATCTATTGACATGTCTGTTATTACATCTTCATGTATTATGTAGATCTATTGACATGTCTGTTATTACATCTACATGTATTATGTAGATCTATTGACATGTCTGTTATTACATCTACATGTATTATGTAGATCTATTGACATGTTTGTTATTACATCTGCATGTATTATGTAGATCTATTGACATGTCTGTTATTACATCTACAGGTATTATGTAGATCTATTGACATGTCTGTTATTACATCTACATGTATTATGTAGATCTGTTGACACGTCTGTTATTACATCTACAGGTATTATGTAGATCTATTGACACGTCTGTTATTACATGTATTATGTAGATCTATTGACACGTCTGTTATTACATCTACATGTATTATGTAGATCTATTGACACGTCTGTTATTACATCTACATGTATTATGTAGATCTATTGACACGTCTGTTATTACATCTACATGTATTATGTAGATCTATTGACACGTCTGTTATTACATCTACATGTATTATGTAGATCTATTGACATGTCTGTTATTACATCTACAGGTATTATGTAGATCTATTGACATGTCTGTTATTACATCTACATGTATTATGTAGATCTATTGACATGTCTGTTATTACATCTACATGTATTATGTAGATCTATTGACATGTCTGTTATTACATCTACAGGTATTATGTAGATCTATTGACATGTCTGTTATTACATCTACATGTATTATGTAGATCTATTGACATGTCTGTTATTACATGTATTATGTAGATCTATTGACATGTCTGTTATTACATCTACAGGTATTATGTAGATCTATTGACACGTCTGTTATTACATCTACATGTATTATGTAGATCTATTGACATGTCTGTTATTACATCTACAGGTATTATGTAGATCTATTGACACGTCTGTTATTACATGTATTATGTAGATCTATTGACACGTCTGTTATTACATCTACATGTATTATGTAGATCTGTTGACACGTCTGTTATTACATCTACAGGTATTATGTAGATCTATTGACACGTCTGTTATTACATGTATTATGTAGATCTATTGACACGTCTGTTATTACATCTACATGTATTATGTAGATCTATTGACACGTCTGTTATTACATCTACATGTATTATGTAGATCTATTGACACGTCTGTTATTACATCTACATGTATTATGTAGATCTATTGACACGTCTGTTATTACATCTACATGTATTATGTAGATCTATTGACACGTCTGTTATTACATCTACATGTATTATGTACATCTATTGACACATCTGTTATTACATGTATTATGTAGATCTATTGACACGTCTGTTATTACATCTACATGTATTATGTAGATCTATTGACATGTCTGTTATTACATCTACATGTATTATGTAGATCTATTGACACGTCTGTTATTACATCTACATGTATTATGTAGATCTATTGACATGTCTGTTATTACATCTACATGTATTATGTAGATCTATTGACATGTCTGTTATTACATCTACATGTATTATGTAGATCTATTGACACATCTGTTATTACATGTATTATGTAGATCTATTGACACGTCTGTTATTACATCTACATGTATTATGTAGATCTATTGACATGTCTGTTATTACATCTACATGTATTATGTAGATCTATTGACATGTCTGTTATTGCATCTACATGTATTATGTAGATCTATTGACATGTCTGTTATTACATCTACATGTATTATGTAGATCTATTGACATGTCTGTTATTACATCTACAGGTATTATGTAGATCTATTGACATGTCTGTTATTACATCTACATGTATTATGTAGATCTATTGACATGTCTGTTATTACATCTACATGTATTATGTAGATCTATTGACACGTCTGTTATTACATCTACATGTATTATGTAGATCTATTGACATGTCTGTTATTACATCTACAGGTATTATGTAGATCTATTGACATGTCTGTTATTACATCTACATGTATTATGTAGATCTATTGACATGTTTGTTATTACATCTGCATGTATTATGTAGATCTATTGACATGTCTGTTATTACATCTACAGGTATTATGTAGATCTATTGACATGTCTGTTATTACATCTACATGTATTATGTAGATCTGTTGACACGTCTGTTATTACATCTACATGTATTATGTAGATCTATTGACACGTCTGTTATTACATCTACATGTATTATGTAGATCTATTGACACATCTGTTATTACATCTACATGTATTATGTAGATCTATTGACACGTCTGTTATTACATCTACATGTATTATGTAGATCTATTGACACGTCTGTTATTACATCTACATGTATTATGTAGATCTATTGACACGTCTGTTATTACATCTACATGTATTATGTAGATCTATTGACACGTCTGTTATTACATCTACATATATTATGTAGATCTATTGACACATCTGTTATTACATGTATTATGTAGATCTATTGACACGTCTGTTATTACATCTACATGTATTATGTAGATCTATTGACATGTCTGTTATTACATCTACATGTATTATGTAGATCTATTGACATGTCTGTTATTACATCTACAGGTATTATGTAGATCTATTGACATGTCTGTTATTACATCTACAGGTATTATGTAGATCTATTGACATGTCTGTTATTACATCTACAGGTATTATGTAGATCTATTGACATGTCTGTTATTACATCTACATGTATTATGTAGATCTATTGACATGTCTGTTATTACATCTACATGTATTATGTAGATCTATTGACACATCTGTTATTACATCTACATGTATTATGTAGATCTATTGACACGTCTGTTATTACATCTGCATGTATTATGTAGATCTATTGACATGTCTGTTATTACATCTACAGGTATTATGTAGATCTATTGACACATCTGTTATTACATCTACATGTATTATGTAGATCTATTGACATGTCTGTTATTACATCTACATGTATTATGTAGATCTATTGACATGTCTGTTATTACATCTTCATGTATTATGTAGATCTATTGACATGTCTGTTATTACATCTACATGTATTATGTAGATCTATTGACATGTCTGTTATTACATCTACATGTATTATGTAGATCTATTGACATGTTTGTTATTACATCTGCATGTATTATGTAGATCTATTGACATGTCTGTTATTACATCTACAGGTATTATGTAGATCTATTGACATGTCTGTTATTACATCTACATGTATTATGTAGATCTGTTGACACGTCTGTTATTACATCTACAGGTATTATGTAGATCTATTGACACGTCTGTTATTACATGTATTATGTAGATCTATTGACACGTCTGTTATTACATCTACATGTATTATGTAGATCTATTGACACGTCTGTTATTACATCTACATGTATTATGTAGATCTATTGACACGTCTGTTATTACATCTACATGTATTATGTAGATCTATTGACACGTCTGTTATTACATCTACATGTATTATGTAGATCTATTGACATGTCTGTTATTACATCTACAGGTATTATGTAGATCTATTGACATGTCTGTTATTACATCTACATGTATTATGTAGATCTATTGACATGTCTGTTATTACATCTACATGTATTATGTAGATCTATTGACATGTCTGTTATTACATCTACAGGTATTATGTAGATCTATTGACATGTCTGTTATTACATCTACATGTATTATGTAGATCTATTGACATGTCTGTTATTACATGTATTATGTAGATCTATTGACATGTCTGTTATTACATCTACAGGTATTATGTAGATCTATTGACACGTCTGTTATTACATCTACATGTATTATGTAGATCTATTGACATGTCTGTTATTACATCTACAGGTATTATGTAGATCTATTGACACGTCTGTTATTACATGTATTATGTAGATCTATTGACACGTCTGTTATTACATCTACATGTATTATGTAGATCTGTTGACACGTCTGTTATTACATCTACAGGTATTATGTAGATCTATTGACACGTCTGTTATTACATGTATTATGTAGATCTATTGACACGTCTGTTATTACATCTACATGTATTATGTAGATCTATTGACACGTCTGTTATTACATCTACATGTATTATGTAGATCTATTGACACGTCTGTTATTACATCTACATGTATTATGTAGATCTATTGACACGTCTGTTATTACATCTACATGTATTATGTAGATCTATTGACACGTCTGTTATTACATCTACATGTATTATGTACATCTATTGACACATCTGTTATTACATGTATTATGTAGATCTATTGACACGTCTGTTATTACATCTACATGTATTATGTAGATCTATTGACATGTCTGTTATTACATCTACATGTATTATGTAGATCTATTGACACGTCTGTTATTACATCTACATGTATTATGTAGATCTATTGACATGTCTGTTATTACATCTACATGTATTATGTAGATCTATTGACATGTCTGTTATTACATCTACATGTATTATGTAGATCTATTGACACATCTGTTATTACATGTATTATGTAGATCTATTGACACGTCTGTTATTACATCTACATGTATTATGTAGATCTATTGACATGTCTGTTATTACATCTACATGTATTATGTAGATCTATTGACATGTCTGTTATTGCATCTACATGTATTATGTAGATCTATTGACATGTCTGTTATTACATCTACATGTATTATGTAGATCTATTGACATGTCTGTTATTACATCTACAGGTATTATGTAGATCTATTGACATGTCTGTTATTACATCTACATGTATTATGTAGATCTATTGACATGTCTGTTATTACATCTACATGTATTATGTAGATCTATTGACACGTCTGTTATTACATCTACATGTATTATGTAGATCTATTGACATGTCTGTTATTACATCTACAGGTATTATGTAGATCTATTGACATGTCTGTTATTACATCTACATGTATTATGTAGATCTATTGACATGTTTGTTATTACATCTGCATGTATTATGTAGATCTATTGACATGTCTGTTATTACATCTACAGGTATTATGTAGATCTATTGACATGTCTGTTATTACATCTACATGTATTATGTAGATCTGTTGACACGTCTGTTATTACATCTACATGTATTATGTAGATCTATTGACACGTCTGTTATTACATCTACATGTATTATGTAGATCTATTGACACATCTGTTATTACATCTACATGTATTATGTAGATCTATTGACACGTCTGTTATTACATCTACATGTATTATGTAGATCTATTGACACGTCTGTTATTACATCTACATGTATTATGTAGATCTATTGACACGTCTGTTATTACATCTACATGTATTATGTAGATCTATTGACACGTCTGTTATTACATCTACATATATTATGTAGATCTATTGACACATCTGTTATTACATGTATTATGTAGATCTATTGACACGTCTGTTATTACATCTACATGTATTATGTAGATCTATTGACATGTCTGTTATTACATCTACATGTATTATGTAGATCTATTGACATGTCTGTTATTACATCTACAGGTATTATGTAGATCTATTGACATGTCTGTTATTACATCTACAGGTATTATGTAGATCTATTGACATGTCTGTTATTACATCTACAGGTATTATGTAGATCTATTGACATGTCTGTTATTACATCTACATGTATTATGTAGATCTATTGACATGTCTGTTATTACATCTACATGTATTATGTAGATCTATTGACATGTCTGTTATTACATCTACATGTATTATGTAGATCTATTGACACGTCTGTTATTACATCTACATGTATTATGTAGATCTATTGACACGTCTGTTATTACATCTACATGTATTATGTAGATCTATTGACATGTCTGTTATTACATCTACATGTATTATGTAGATCTATTGACACGTCTGTTATTACATCTACATGTATTATGTAGATCTATTGACATGTCTGTTATTACATCTACATGTATTATGTAGATCTATTGACATGTCTGTTATTATATCTACATGTATTATGTAGATCTATTGACATGTCTGTTATTACATCTACATGTATTATGTAGATCTATTGACATGTCTGTTATTACATCTACATGTATTATGTAGATCTGTTGACACGTCTGTTATTACATCTACAGGTATTATGTAGATCTATTGACACGTCTGTTATTACATGTATTATGTAGATCTATTGACACATCTGTTATTACATCTACATGTATTATGTAGATCTATTGACACGTCTGTTATTACATCTACATGTATTATGTAGATCTATTGACACATCTGTTATTACATCTACATGTATTATGTAGATCTATTGACACGTCTGTTATTACATCTACATGTATTATGTAGATCTATTGACACATCTGTTATTACATGTATTATGTAGATCTATTGACACGTCTGTTATTACATCTACATGTATTATGTAGATCTATTGACATGTCTGTTATTACATCTACATGTATTATGTAGATCTATTGACATGTCTGTTATTACATCTACATGTATTATGTAGATCTATTGACATGTCTGTTATTACATCTACAGGTATTATGTAGATCTATTGACATGTCTGTTATTACATCTACATGTATTATGTAGATCTATTGACATGTCTGTTATTACATCTACATGTATTATGTAGATCTATTGACACGTCTGTTATTACATCTACATGTATTATGTAGATCTATTGACATGTCTGTTATTACATCTACATGTATTATGTAGATCTATTGACACGTCTGTTATTACATGTATTATGTAGATCTATTGACACGTCTGTTATTACATCTACATGTATTATGTAGATCTATTGACACGTCTGTTATTACATCTACATGTATTATGTAGATCTATTGACATGTCTGTTATTACATCTACATGTATTATGTAGATCTATTGACATGTCTGTTATTACATCTACATGTATTATGTAGATCTATTGACACGTCTGTTATTACATCTACATGTATTATGTAGATCTATTGACACGTCTGATATTATATCTACATGTATTATGTAGATCTATTGACATGTCTGTTATTATATCTACATGTATTATGTAGATCTATTGACATGTCTGTTATTACATCTACATGTATTATGTAGATCTATTGACATGTCTGTTATTACATCTACATGTATTATGTAGATCTATTGACACGTCTGTTATTACATGTATTATGTAGATCTATTGACACGTCTGTTATTACATGTATTATGTAGATCTATTGACACGTCTGTTATTACATCTACATGTATTATGTAGATCTATTGACACATCTGTTATTACATCTACATGTATTATGTAGATCTATTGACATGTCTGTTATTACATCTACATGTATTATGTAGATCTATTGACACGTCTGTTATTATATCTACATGTATTATGTAGATCTATTGACACGTCTGTTATTACATCTACATGTATTATGTAGATCTATTGACATGTCTGTTATTACATCTACATGTATTATGTAGATCTATTGACACGTCTGTTATTACATCTACATGTATTATGTAGATCTATTGACACGTCTGTTATTACATCTACATGTATTATGTAGATCTATTGACATGTCTGTTATTACATCTACATGTATTATGTAGATCTATTGACATGTCTGTTATTACATCTACATGTATTATGTAGATCTATTGACACGTCTGTTATTACATCTACATGTATTATGTAGATCTATTGACATGTCTGTTATTACATCTACATGTATTATGTAGATCTATTGACACGTCTGTTATTACATGTATTATGTAGATCTATTGACACGTCTGTTATTACATCTACATGTATTATGTAGATCTATTGACACGTCTGTTATTACATCTACATGTATTATGTAGATCTATTGACATGTCTGTTATTACATCTACATGTATTATGTAGATCTATTGACATGTCTGTTATTACATCTACATGTATTATGTAGATCTATTGACACGTCTGTTATTACATCTACATGTATTATGTAGATCTATTGACACGTCTGATATTATATCTACATGTATTATGTAGATCTATTGACATGTCTGTTATTACATCTACATGTATTATGTAGATCTATTGACATGTCTGTTATTACATCTACATGTATTATGTAGATCTATTGACATGTCTGTTATTACATCTACATGTATTATGTAGATCTATTGACATGTCTGTTATTACATGTATTATGTAGATCTATTGACACGTCTGTTATTACATCTACATGTATTATGTAGATCTATTGACACATCTGTTATTACATCTACATGTATTATGTAGATCTATTGACATGTCTGTTATTACATCTACATGTATTATGTAGATCTATTGACACGTCTGTTATTACATCTACATGTATTATGTAGATCTATTGACATGTCTGTTATTACATCTACATGTATTATGTAGATCTATTGACACGTCTGTTATTATATCTACATGTATTATGTAGATCTATTGACATGTCTGTTATTACATCTACAGGTATTATGTAGATCTATTGACATGTCTGTTATTACATCTACATGTATTATGTAGATCTATTGACATGTCTGTTATTACATCTACATGTATTATGTAGATCTATTGACATGTCTGTTATTACATCTACATGTATTATGTAGATCTATTGACACGTCTGTTATTACATCTACATGTATTATGTAGATCTATTGACACGTCTGTAATTACATCTACATGTATTATGTAGATATATTGACATGTCTGTTATTACATCTACATGTATTATGTAGATCTATTGACATGTCTGTTATTACATCTACATGTATTATGTAGATCTATTGACACGTCTGTTATTACATCTACATGTATTATGTAGATCTATTGACATGTCTGTTATTACATCTACATGTATTATGTAGATCTATTGACACATCTGTTATTACATGTATTATGTAGATCTATTGACACGTCTGTTATTACATCTACATGTATTATGTAGATCTATTGACACGTCTGTTATTACATCTACATGTATTATGTAGATCTATTGACATGTCTGTTATTACATCTACATGTATTATGTAGATCTATTGACATGTCTGTTATTACATCTACATGTATTATGTAGATCTATTGACACGTCTGTTATTACATCTACATGTATTATGTAGATCTATTGACACGTCTGATATTATATCTACATGTATTATGTAGATCTATTGACATGTCTGTTATTACATCTACATGTATTATGTAGATCTATTGACATGTCTGTTATTACATCTACATGTATTATGTAGATCTATTGACATGTCTGTTATTACATCTACATGTATTATGTAGATCTATTGACATGTCTGTTATTACATGTATTATGTAGATCTATTGACACGTCTGTTATTACATCTACATGTATTATGTAGATCTATTGACACATCTGTTATTACATCTACATGTATTATGTAGATCTATTGACATGTCTGTTATTACATCTACATGTATTATGTAGATCTATTGACACGTCTGTTATTACATCTACATGTATTATGTAGATCTATTGACATGTCTGTTATTACATCTACATGTATTATGTAGATCTATTGACACGTCTGTTATTATATCTACATGTATTATGTAGATCTATTGACATGTCTGTTATTACATCTACAGGTATTATGTAGATCTATTGACATGTCTGTTATTACATCTACATGTATTATGTAGATCTATTGACATGTCTGTTATTACATCTACATGTATTATGTAGATCTATTGACATGTCTGTTATTACATCTACATGTATTATGTAGATCTATTGACACATCTGTTATTACATCTACATGTATTATGTAGATCTATTGACATGTCTGTTATTACATCTACATGTATTATGTAGATCTATTGACACGTCTGTTATTATATCTACATGTATTATGTAGATCTATTGACACGTCTGTTATTACATCTACATGTATTATGTAGATCTATTGACATGTCTGTTATTACATCTACATGTATTATGTAGATCTATTGACACGTCTGTTATTACATCTACATGTATTATGTAGATCTATTGACACGTCTGTTATTACATCTACATGTATTATGTAGATCTATTGACATGTCTGTTATTACATCTACATGTATTATGTAGATCTATTGACATGTCTGTTATTACATCTACATGTATTATGTAGATCTATTGACACGTCTGTTATTACATCTACATGTATTATGTAGATCTATTGACATGTCTGTTATTACATCTACATGTATTATGTAGATCTATTGACACGTCTGTTATTACATGTATTATGTAGATCTATTGACACGTCTGTTATTACATCTACATGTATTATGTAGATCTATTGACACGTCTGTTATTACATCTACATGTATTATGTAGATCTATTGACATGTCTGTTATTACATCTACATGTATTATGTAGATCTATTGACATGTCTGTTATTACATCTACATGTATTATGTAGATCTATTGACACGTCTGTTATTACATCTACATGTATTATGTAGATCTATTGACACGTCTGATATTATATCTACATGTATTATGTAGATCTATTGACATGTCTGTTATTACATCTACATGTATTATGTAGATCTATTGACATGTCTGTTATTACATCTACATGTATTATGTAGATCTATTGACATGTCTGTTATTACATCTACATGTATTATGTAGATCTATTGACATGTCTGTTATTACATGTATTATGTAGATCTATTGACACGTCTGTTATTACATCTACATGTATTATGTAGATCTATTGACACATCTGTTATTACATCTACATGTATTATGTAGATCTATTGACATGTCTGTTATTACATCTACATGTATTATGTAGATCTATTGACACGTCTGTTATTACATCTACATGTATTATGTAGATCTATTGACATGTCTGTTATTACATCTACATGTATTATGTAGATCTATTGACACGTCTGTTATTATATCTACATGTATTATGTAGATCTATTGACATGTCTGTTATTACATCTACAGGTATTATGTAGATCTATTGACATGTCTGTTATTACATCTACATGTATTATGTAGATCTATTGACATGTCTGTTATTACATCTACATGTATTATGTAGATCTATTGACATGTCTGTTATTACATCTACATGTATTATGTAGATCTATTGACACGTCTGTTATTACATCTACATGTATTATGTAGATCTATTGACACGTCTGTTATTACATCTACATGTATTATGTAGATCTATTGACATGTCTGTTATTACATCTACATGTATTATGTAGATCTATTGACATGTCTGTTATTACATCTACATGTATTATGTAGATCTATTGACACGTCTGTTATTACATCTACATGTATTATGTAGATCTATTGACATGTCTGTTATTACATCTACATGTATTATGTAGATCTATTGACACGTCTGTTATTACATGTATTATGTAGATCTATTGACACGTCTGTTATTACATCTACATGTATTATGTAGATCTATTGACACGTCTGTTATTACATCTACATGTATTATGTAGATCTATTGACATGTCTGTTATTACATCTACATGTATTATGTAGATCTATTGACATGTCTGTTATTACATCTACATGTATTATGTAGATCTATTGACACGTCTGTTATTACATCTACATGTATTATGTAGATCTATTGACACGTCTGATATTATATCTACATGTATTATGTAGATCTATTGACATGTCTGTTATTACATCTACATGTATTATGTAGATCTATTGACATGTCTGTTATTACATCTACATGTATTATGTAGATCTATTGACATGTCTGTTATTACATGTATTATGTAGATCTATTGACACGTCTGTTATTACATCTACATGTATTATGTAGATCTATTGACACATCTGTTATTACATCTACATGTATTATGTAGATCTATTGACATGTCTGTTATTACATCTACATGTATTATGTAGATCTATTGACACGTCTGTTATTACATCTACATGTATTATGTAGATCTATTGACATGTCTGTTATTATATCTACATGTATTATGTAGATCTATTGACACGTCTGTTATTATATCTACATGTATTATGTAGATCTATTGACATGTCTGTTATTACATCTACAGGTATTATGTAGATCTATTGACATGTCTGTTATTACATCTACATGTATTATGTAGATCTATTGACATGTCTGTTATTACATCTACATGTATTATGTAGATCTATTGACATGTCTGTTATTACATCTACATGTATTATGTAGATCTATTGACACATCTGTTATTACATCTACATGTATTATGTAGATCTATTGACATGTCTGTTATTACATCTACATGTATTATGTAGATCTATTGACATGTCTGTTATTACGTATACATGTACATGTATTTGAGTTATTGCTTTGGTAATTTACATGAACATGTACAATATAATTTTATTCATCGTACTTTTTACAGCCTGTTCTTTTATGGAGAAACCTTGTACTGATGGACATTGTATAAGAGAAGAATGGATTTGTGATGGACATGTAGACTGTATCCATGCTACAGATGAGGCCAATTGTAGTATGTCAAATTTCAGAAAAAATGTTTACCATTTTATTTTGGAGGGAGGGGGGAGGGAGAGGTGTTATTGCAGTATAAATTACTAATTTTGTGATTTAAGCATGGAGCTTTTTTAGCATCTCTACTGGAAATTAATTGGGCATAAACTGAGTTACACCTGTCTGTCTGTCTATCGTGGCGGTCAGTTTTATCGGTGAATGAAACAGGAGTAAACCACTGACCTGCTGCAAGTCACTGACAAACTTTATCACAGAATGTTCAATCGAATACACCTCACCATGAGAGGGATTCAAACTCACAAGTTAAGTGGTGGTAGGCAGTGATTGCATGTGAAGTTGTAAATACAACTACCATATGATCACAACCATGACATCCCCTTTAACTATTTTAAAAAAGAATACATGTACATATGTCAATATAGTCATAAAATGTCTTTCAATTTAATTAGACATAATACAAAAAGAATTGAAATGTTGTTTATTCAACAAAGCATCCAGATTTATTTAAAAAGTATATATATTTATATGAAGATCAAGATTAGGTAAAATTATCTTCCCATATCAAGAAAGATCTGTCATGTGAATATAATCTAAATAAAACAACTACTAAATATGAAGAAATTATTCAGTTTCATCAACATTAGATAATAAGTTGATACGATAACAAATATTGTATATATTTAACAATTGTAAGTCTGTTCAGTCCTTAGTTACGCCAGGATATAACTGAAATACTGTTGAAAGTGGTGTTAAACACCATAACCCTAACGCTAACCCTTAATCCTTAGTTTTGTAAAATAAACATAACTCTGATGTCAAGCATGACGAGAAGTTAAACCAAAATCATTGGATGACAGAAGAATGTCATACTACAGTAGTCTGCCTCTTGATTTCAGATGTACTGAGATAGTATCTTAGCAGACTAGTAATTTGTTCCTCTCAAGAGAAGAGGCCATTACCACTTTTCGTTTAAAGAGGGGGATTACTGTAGTTAAGATTATGATTATTTATTTTTGAAGGTAATTGTACACCAGAACAATGCACATGCAGTGACTACAGCTGTATAAACAGTTCACAGATCTGTGATGGTATTAGTCATTGCCTGGGAGCTGAAGATGAGACAATGTGTTGTAAGTTACTATCCATAATTACCAAATAGATTACCGTCATTAGAGTTGCATAATGCACACTCCCATTTGGCCTTGAAAATCTGCAGAAAAATGTGATTTCTGAAAAAAGAGTGAAGCATATTGTTCTTTTTTATAATGCACACTCCTCCTGCAAAATAAAGAATCTATATAAAATCTAGCACATTACGGTATAAAGAAAGTTTAGGCAGTGATGGTCAACAATTCCACCAATATCAGCAAAACAAACCACTATCTCTCTTCTCAAGACATTGAACACAAAATAGAGTACATTCTTGGACATTTTTTTGTTCTCTGATTGAACTATACATAGAAGTTGTAAAATATTTAGATTATTTTAAACTAAAGGTCACAATTTTGTAAACAGAAGAAAATTAGCAAATTGGTAGTAACAAATGAAATAATTCATTAATAACATTTTGATAAAATACTCTTCGTGACGGTGCTCACCACACCAAGTGAAGTGGGCAACTTTTTCTTCTGGTTTCAATGAAATCACCATATTCTGCCAAAAGACAAATACTAATCACCCTGTCATTTGTCAGTCTTTGGAAGTCAGTATTTTTTCACCAATAATCATACTTTTTCTTCAATATTCATGTATAAGGAACTTCTATGTTCCTGAAATGTGACTTATACAGCATTTGATATTTTATACCAAACTTGTTGATTGCATATTATTTAAGATTGTTGTGCAACATGTGTATATTTTTTTTTATAATTTCTTAGATTATCTGAACCAAGCTGAAGCATTGAGGATACAGTTAAGAGGAGAAAATTACACCGTTTGTGGTTCACATTGGAATTCTGGGATAAGTGACTATATTTGCCAGACTCTAGGTTACAAGTAAGATATACTGTTAATTTCTAACTGGCATTAAATATATCCTGTAGACTTATTAGGAACATAGAAGTATGGGAAAATTATAGATACAGTTGACCCTCTTTATGTCGAAGTCGAATGGACCAACATTTTTAATTCGATATAACAGAGTATTTGAATTATGCAAAATACATAAAACTTCTTAATTCTACATATGAACTGCAAATTTACTAAGTTATATAAGAAAACAAACGATTTTAGAGTTCAAAATAACAAGATGGTTATAGTGGCCATCCTGGTCGTGATCGTATGGTAGTTGGATTTACAACTACCTGTGCAATCAGTGCCTATCACCACTAAAGTTGTGAGTTTGAACCCCGTTCATTGCGAGGTGTACTCGATACAACATTATGTGATAAAGTTTGTCAGTGACTTGTGACAGGTCGGTGGTTTTCTCCAGATACTCCTGCTTCCTCCACTAATAAAACTGACAGCCTGAATATAACTCAGATATTGTTGAAAGTGGCGTTAAACACAATAACCATAACCCCCCTGCTCATTACATGATAGTATTAAATACATGAATGAGAATAGAACCAGTTAATCATTCAATATGCTTATTTGTACTGTGTTGTTTGTTTGACAGGATCTCTACAGAGACAAGGTACTTCAATATGACTAACAATAACATGACAGATTTTATAGAGCTGGACAAACCATTACAAGACTATAAATATCTACTACAACACATGAAAGTAAAGTAAGTAGTGTAAATCACAAGGGTTTTAACATTTATTACAGTCAAACCTGCTCAAGTAGTCAGCTGTATTAAAAAGTCACCTTTTTCTTGTCTTATTATAGAAAATTTCATATGAATTGAACCTGTTTTAAGAGGTCACCTGTCTTAGAAGACCACTTTTTCTTTGTGCCAAAGGTGATCTCTTAATACAGGTTTGAGTTTATTATTTGGCTGTATTTTTGTTTAAATGAAAAGAATGTTACATGTAGTGGAAGAAGAAAAAATCACTTTGTTTTCACAAAGAGATTATTATGTTTTTAGAAGTTAGACCATTTATTTTTATCATGAATTTACTATTGACTTTCAAAATATATGTCATTATGGTAGATTTGAGCATGAAAACACTTATAGCTATATTTCAATACTTGTATTAATGACCACTTTGTAGATTCCAAAAAGAGAGTGGGCACTACAAAAGGACAATTGTTTTCATCCTTTCCCAACTCTCCATAATTTTTCCACAAAAACAAAAAAGCAACAACAAAAAAACACAAAAAACAATACCTACATTTTATGCCATATCATGAGAGTATAGAAATGTAGTTAAATTTGAAAATAAAATCCCAGAGAAAAAAATAATGTGTTTGCCTTAAATGTATATAATACTGCCATATTGTATTGCTTGTGATATTGTAAAATTAAGCTGTTTAGGGTACATATGTTTACAGTTTGGGGGACTATTAACAAACATTCTGAGGAGTTTAGTGATAGATGATTTAATAGATTAAAAGACTGAATGGCTGTGAAGCTGTTCACTTGTTTTCTTTTGAGATCTATTAATTTGATTGAGCAGTAGTAGACTGGGGGATAGGAGAGATAGTAGACTGGGGGATAGGAGAGATAGTAGACTGGGGGATAGGAGAGATAGTAGACTAGGGGATAGGAGAGATAGTAGACTGGGGGATAGGAGAGATAGTAGACTAGGGGATAGGAGAGATAGTAGACTGGGGGATAGGAGAGATAGTAGACTAGGGGATAGGAGAGATAGTAGACTAGGGAATTGGAGAGATAGTAGACTAGGGGATAGGAGAGATAGTAGACTGGGGGATAGGAGAGATAGTAGACTAGAGGATAGGAGAGATAGTAGACTAGGGGATAGGAGAGATAGTAGACTAGGGGATAGGAGAGATAGTAGACTGGGGGATAGGAGAGATAGTAGACTGGGAGATAGGAGAGATAGTAGACTAGGGGATAGGAGAGATAGTAAACTAGGGGATGGGAGAGATAGTAGACTGGGGGATAGGAGAGATAGTAGACTAGGGGATAGGAGAGATAGTAGACTAGGGGATAGGAGAGATAGTAGACTGGGGGATAGGAGAGATAGTAGACTAGGGGATAGGAGAGATAGTAGACTGGGGGATAGGAGAGATAGTAGACTAGGGGATAGGAGAGATAGTAGACTAGGGAATGGGAGAGATAGTAGACTAGGGGATAGGAGAGATAGTAGACTGGGGGATAGGAGAGATAGTAGACTGGGGGATAGGAGAGATAGTAGACTGGGGGATAGGAGAGATAGTAGACTAGGGGATAGGAGAGATAGTAAACTAGGGGATAGGAGAGATAGTAGACTAGGGGATAGGAGAGATAGTAAACTAGGGGATAGGAGAGATAGTAGACTAGGGGATAGGAGAGATAGTAGACTAGGGGATGGGAGAGATAGTAGACTAGGGGATAGGAGAGATAGTAGACTAGGGGATAGGAGAGATAGTAGATTAGGGGATAGGAGAGATAGTAGACTAGGGGATAGGAGAGATAGTAGACTGGGGGATAGGAGAGATAATAGATTAGGGAATAGGAGAGATAGTAGACTGGGGGATGAGAGAGATAGTAGACTAGGGGATAGGAGAGATAGTAGACTAGGGGATAGGAGAGATAGTAGATTAGGGGATGGGAGAGATAGTAGACTAGGGGATAGGAGAGATAGTAGACTAGGGGGTGGGAGAGATAGTAGACTAGGGGATAGGAGAGATAGTAGACTGGGGGATGGGAGAGATAGTAGACTAGGGGATAGGAGAGATAGTAGACTAGGGGATGGGAGAGATTTTAAGTAACACTACTTTTTGTTGCAGGTAATAATTATTCCTACTGAAATGTTATTAATTAATGACAACAGCAGGTGTAATACCAAAGATAAAATGGGGCTGTTGTGGTCATGATCGTATGGATGGTAGTTGGATTTACAACTACCTGTGCAATCAGTACCTATCACCACTAATGTTGTGAGTTCGAACCCTGTTCATGGCGAGGTCACAGGTATACTTGATACAACATTATTATGTGATAAAGTTTGTCAGTGACTTGCTACAGATCGGTGGTGTTCTCCGGATACTCTTGTTTCCTCCACCAATAAAACTGACTGTCACGATATAACTCAAATACTGTTGAAAGTTGCATTAAACAGGAGGTGTAATACCTATTTAGATAAATCTGTTTATTTTTTATCTGCCTGTTGGTATGAAGATTTTTGTTTTAGTTTAGATTTTTATTTTGAGCAGATCTTCTTGCACGACCCATATGACTGTTTCCATTACATGCATGCAGAGAGGTAACAATTTCTCTTTTTTTCTTCTTCTTTCTCAATATTACTTTCTGTTCTTTCCATAACTAATATTAAAATGACACCTTTTTTTTTACCTAAATGGCATTTTCTTTATTGTTGTAAATGATTCCTGTGCAGAAGTATAAAATGGGTTCATTCAAGATCTGTTAACTAAACCATTTGCACATTCCTGACTTGACTCTAATATCATATGTTTTTTAACATTTTTAAAGGAGTTACTTCCCGTTAATGTATGTAAATTAGAAAGAAATTATATGATATCACAAAATTTGTATTAAAATTCATGGTTTATTTAAAACAGATAAGTTTAGATTAGATCTGTTGGTGTTTTAAACATTTTCTTCAAAACTACTGAACAGTTAAAAGGAAGCTTGACGATCCTCTACAGTGTCAATGTTTTTTTCATGTTGTTCAGAAATTAAAGATAGCCACCAAGTAGGAAAAAGTTTTTTAAGAAAACCCAATGGGAAAATATCTTCTCTAAAATTATAAATATTATTGAACCCAAATTGACCAGATAATTTACAACTATGTGAGAGATACAAGCTCAGGTGAGCATCTAGTTTTTTATTCTGAAGCCTTGTAGTACTTTTTAACTTCATTCTTTATTTATTTTACTGGTACCTTATTATTTTATGAGGATTACATTACATTGTAGTACTTTATCCTGTATTCCTGTGTATACTGGTACCTTATTAATCAGAACTAATCAAACTATAGAACTGGTGATGGTTACATTTATGTGCATTCTAATCTTTGATTTTTAGGCTGAATGTGTGTCCCAATAAAATAATATTCAACAGAGTTGGAATAGATTTGATGCTGTCTTAACTTCTATTTTCAGTTATATTGTACACCACGATATAGCTGAAATACTGCTAAAGTTGGCATTAAACACCAATCAATCAATTATAATGTGGTGGTCAATATAATTTTTGTAAGAAAAATGCAGACTTTCTGTAAGTCACTGACAATCTTTATCAAATAGGGTTGTATCAAGTCAACCTTGTCATGTTGATAGATATAAATCAAACTACTATATGATAACATTCAATGCAATCTAATTAAGATTAGATCTTTGTTATATCTTTCTTTTGGGATACACTAACATCTAACAAAATCCACTTTGAGGGTCATGTCAGAGTTCATATCTTCAATCTACCAATCAGCAATAAGCCTACTTTTGAGTACACATCAAGACCTGATGTCCGATTGGTCAATATATTTAACTGTCTTGCATATGATTGGATGGTCAAAGATGGATGAAAGGTCACCTGACACTAAATATTTATCCAGTATGTATTGAGATTGCTTAAATGTTAAATGAGACTTAAATATTATACCATGTTTTATACCATTATTGTCTTTTGTAGAGTTCAATATGAGTTTTTATAGAGTGAATAAGACCATATGTTGAGGTCAATATTGATTCCTTAGGTCAATAAAAACTCATATTGACTGATACAAAAGACTGTATAATTCTTTTATTAGGTAAGTGAAAGTGAATTTGGAGTTAATGAGATTTTTTTTTCAACACAAAAGACTGTCTATAAAAAATGCTACGGTGTAAAAACTGATTCAATGTGATATATAAGCAATATCAGAATGTTACCTGACAGTTAGAAAGAGAATCTAAACCAATAATATTATGTATTTAAAATCACAATATAGTAGTTATCAAATAAATAATGCATAACATGAATAATATCCAGTTCATGATATTAACAAAAATATAAGAGAAACGTTTTTAAATATACTATAAAGAAGCTCACTATAATTTTAATAACTAATACAATTGAAAAATTAAATATAATACTAAATCCATCAACACAGTAAGATATCAAAACAGTGGTTTCTTTTATTCAGCAGTCATTAGAACTGAGGAAAGGAGACATATAACCATATAGATTGTATATACAATTACACCTTATATAAAAATGCTGGATTTTCATTGGATAAAAGCTATGCTATTTTTCCGCAAATATTATGATTTTCTCCAATTTTTCCTTCACCATGGGGTTTTTTTCCCCGCCATTTTAAGTGCCGTAGTATTTTTCAGAAATACAACGGCCGGTGAGAAAATATCATGTCTAAAAATAGATTGTGATTAAAAATAGTAGTATTTTACATTCCGATGCTCTTGGGATTTATCTTCAGGTAATGATAACCACATATTCGGTGGAATTATAGAAATATACCATGCTTGTAAGTAGTATTTGCCCCAAAAAAAATGCTGGTTTCGAGAGTAGACAAATATCCCTCGCCTTTCGGCTCGGGAAATTTGTCCAGTCTCTCAACCAGTATTTTTTGGCAAATACCACTTACAAGCATGGTATATTTCTATATAATTATACAGTACATTTCGTTTATTGTCTTTTTGTTTGTAATTTGTATTGCTTCAATCCAATAGGATTTTAGTTTTGCAAATAAATAAAGTTAATAAAAATAATTATCTTTGCACATGAAACAATCCTTTAAAACAGTTCATCAACATATAAAAGAATACGTTGGATTGACCAAGAGTCTCCTTAAATAATCAAGTACTGGTACATTTTAGTTTCTAAGTTAATCATCTTTTAATGTACATGTACCTATATATTAATGAAACATTCTGTATTTGCAGGATATTTCCTGGGGGGAAAAAAGACATTTTATTTTAATAACCTTTTTTTTTGCCATAAAAGGTTGTCTGTCATGATTAATATTTGCAAAAATGACCTCTTGATGGTCGTTCTGTGGATTTTTGGTCATTGGATGGGCCATATTGACAAATACAATAAAAAACAGTTCATGTAATTAAGAACATGTCATAAGAATACCACACTTGATAGTGCAGTGAAACTTCTCTGTGCCAGACCATATTATCCTGTTTTGAATTTTTTTTATTAATCTTTATTTCAGGTGCATAACATACAAAATGGCCTCAATTTCAGTTATTTACGTGTAAGCATTGTACTTATTTTTTTTTTCCTTCAGAATGTGGAAAAACAAGCCCTGACATTATGACAGCTTATGTAGCTGGAGGAGATATTTCGACCGTGGGTCAGTGGCCATGGGTTGTTTCACTGTCATACCTAGGAAAACCTTTCTGTAGTGGCACATTGATATCAAATGAGTGGGTGGTTACTGCTGGTCATTGTGTTGCCATGTAGGTACAATTAATACATGTCTTCAGTGTCAGTTGAAAGTTTAGGCAAAGGGCTTAAAAGATACATTCCCGTTAACCGGTATAACACTGCCACATTGTTGTGCCTGTCCCAAGCCATGACCTGGATTTCCAATGCCATATAATGTTGTATATGATTTTTCACGTCTGAAATATTTACTGATTATATAGTTTGTCAGCGACTTGCGACTGGTCAGTGGTTTTCTCCGGGTATTTTGGTTCCTGCCACGATGTAGCTGAAATATTGTTAAACGTGGTGTTAAACACTATAAACCAAACCACTACATGAAGTATTGGCAGCAAACAGATTGCTTAGTTTTTATCTACATATCATTTTGCATTTTTTTTTCAAAATTAATTTGTTCATTTGTTGAAGAGTTTTAATACACAGGAATGCAAAACTGTAAAGCTTAGGATGACTGAACTGGGTGTTGATTGCTTGTGCTGTCATTGCTATTAATTATTGGATAAGTTGTGAAATTTGTGTTTTATCCAATTCGTTCACGGCGAGGTGTACTCGATACAACATTATGTGATAAAGTTTGTCAATGACTTGCATCAGGTTGGTGGTTTTCAATGGGTACTCCGGTTTCCTCCACCAATAAAACTGATTGCCATGATATCACTGAAATATTGTTGAAAGTGACGTTAAACAACACAAAGCAAACCAATTGTTTATTGAAGTATTGCGATTCATGAATGAAAGTGTTTGTTGTTTATTGTTTTCACATTTAAGATGTTTAAATGTGAAGCACCAACATATTATTTGTTATGAGTCGTCATAATTAAATCATTAACAAGTAAGAGATATTTCATTGTATTAATAATTTCAGACCAGGTTCTCATAATTACACGGAAAATCCCCACTACACAGAAGTCTTGTTAGGATCAGTTAAACGTTTAAGAGATCATGGAACGAGCAGACGGGCAGATAAAATCATTCACCATCCAAGATTGCAATGGACAGGAATTGGACCTATATACTATGACGTTGCTCTGGTCCATTTGGAAAAACCTGTGAATTTTGATAATTACATTCTACCAATTTGTTTACCAAAACCAGATTTCTCCAGCCTTACAAATTGTTATATTGTTGGTTGGGGTTATATTGGGCATAATCAAGGTGAGTTCAAAGTTATTATAACAAATTATTTAAAATTAATAAAAATTATGTTATTAAGAGGAGGGGTTAGGGGTTATGGTGTTTACGGCACTTTCAACAATATTTCAGTTATGTCGTGGCGGTCACTTTTAGTGGTGGAGGAAACTGCAGTCACGGGTCACTGGCAAACTTTATCACATAATGTTGTACAAGTATACCTCGTCATGAGTGGGATTCCAACTTACAACTTTAGTAGTGAAAGGAACTGAGTGTGCAGGTAGTTGTAAATCCAACTACCATACGGTCACGACGGCCCCATATACAAAAAGATATATGCAAAATGCAGAATAGACATAAAAAAAAAACAAGATAGAAAAAGATATATGCAAAGCAAAGAATAATATGCATGAGAAAAAAACCTGAAGGAAAAAAGATACAGTAAAACCTGTCTATACTGAACCTCCATTGGACCAACTGTTGTGTTTGAAATAGACAGATGTTTGGTTTATACAGGTTAAATTAACAAATATTTCTGATATTTTGGGATTTTAAAAGTATAACGCCAACTCAGCAATTTTTCAGCTATATCATGGCGATAACAAGTTAATTTTCAATGAGATGATGATGTGATCCGCTTTGTACTAGACCAACACGCTTAGTTGGATTTTTATAGTTCTAGCTCACTGAAACGACAGTCGCCGTGTAGACATGTCCCCCCACTCAGACACATTATCCTGATTCTGAGCCAACCCGTCTTTACTCTTTCTCTTTAATGCTGTGTGGTTAGCGGAGATGCAACAAATACCAATTGAATAATCTTTTGTTTGACCTGATCGGGGCTCAAACCCACGATCTACCGCATTCGAGGCGAACACAATAACCATTACACTACCGATGTAGTTAAAGTTCAAATTGACTAATGCGTTGTTATATTTTGTCAGATGTAACAGTACAAGATTTAAGGGAGGCGAAGTTGCATGTTTTTACTGATTTGGACTGTCAACTCAATACAGTACCACTAGAACAGGAAGTGGATACAAATATAACATATTGTGCTGGATACAAGTTTGGGGTCATCTCAGGATGTCAGGTAATTAGAACAGGAAGTGGATACAAATATAACATATTATTCTGAATACAAGTTTGGGTGTAGCAAATTATTATATCCTACCTATGATATAGTATCCAGGGGATAACATTTGTGTACAATTTTTATCCTTCTGGGATAAAATATTTAAGAAATTTTATCCTTTGTGTAAAAATAATATCCTTTCCATAGGATATTATTTCTTAAAAACTTAGGATAACATTTCTCTGATATAATATTCCAGATGGATAATAGTTGTACACAAATTTTATCCCTTGGATAACATAAAAGGTATTAAGTAGAAAAGGAATTTTATCCCAGAATACTTTAATTTATGTAAACAAGGGACATAATAAAAGTCTAAGAGATCAATATATATTTATAACATTAACATTTTTACAAAAGAAATTCAATTAATTTAATTGAAATATTTGTATATACTAGACTGGCATCTTTTCTTTTCCGTCCATCTACGTTTTGATCGTTTGTTATCTTTATACTCTTCATTGTTGTTTGTTATCTTTATACTCTTCATTGTTGTTTGTTATCTTTATACTCTTCATTGTTGTTTGTTATCTTTATACTCTTCATTGTTGTTTGTTATCTTTATACTCTTCATTGTTGTTTGTTATCTTTATACTCTTCATTGTTGTTTGTTATCTTTATACTCTTCATGGTTGTTTGTTATCTTTATACTCTTCATTGTTGTTTGTTATCTTTATACTCTTCATTGTTTGTTATCTTTATACTCTTCATTGTTGTTTGTTATCTTTATACTCTTCATTGTTGTTTGTTATCTTTATACTCTTCATTGTTGTTTGTTATCTTTATACTCTTCATTGTTGTTTGTTATCTTTATACTCTTCATTGTTGTTTGTTATCTTTATACTCTTCATTGTTGTTTGTTATCTTTATACTCTTCATTGTTGTTTGTTATCTTTATATTCTTCATTGTTATTTGTTATCTTTATACTCTTCATTGTTGTTTGTTATCTTTATACTCTTCATTGTTGTTTGTTATCTTTATACTCTTCATTGTTGTTTGTTATCTTTATACTCTTCATTGTTGTTTGTTATCTTTATACTCTTCATTGTTGTTTGTTATCTTTATACTCTTCATTGTTGTTTGTTATCTTTATACTCTTCATTGTTGTTTGTTATCTTTATACTCTTCATTGTTGCTTCCAATTTGCATGTTTTTGTCTATAAACCCTTTCACTGATTGATTTTGTATATTACTATGACCTTTCCAAAGTTGCATGTTTTTTTTTTATTTGGCAGTAAATATGCTTAATTTCCAGCTACAAGTAAATGAGGTGAATAACTCACCTTCATCAACTCTATAATACATCTTATCTTCTTTTAATATGAAGGATTCCGCACGTTTTCTAAGTGCCCTCTCTTCATTAGCTGTAAGCTTTTCATTATATTCTTTTTTTGTTAAATATTTGAACAAGTTATTGTATTTACTTCCATCCATGATGTTAGGGTTGTAATGTACTAATCTTTTTCACGAATAAGATTTCTTTAATTATCATAAGACATATTGAATAAAACATTTTAATAACATAGAATATTAAGGATATAATATAAATAATATAATGTCCCATAGGATAATCTTTCATTAATTTTATATCCTAGGATATAATCATTGTTAATCATTTTATCCCTGTAGGATAATAAATCATTTAAATATCTTATCCACAAAGGACAAATTAGCTAAAATATTTTATCCATCAGAGCAGATAAAATATTGATGACAATGATGTTTTTTTCCTTTTTCTTTTTATCTATTTAAAACCATGAAAATATCCTTTAAGATATGTTTTCTCTAAAATT
This sequence comes from Bathymodiolus brooksi, assembly GCA_963680875.1. NCBI lineage: Eukaryota > Metazoa > Mollusca > Bivalvia > Mytilida > Modiolidae > Bathymodiolus > Bathymodiolus brooksi. The sequence continues at coordinate 80,596,415 of OY804582.1, forward strand.
AAATCCCCTAGGACATTTTATACTAGGGATGATATTTATGATTACAATCTCAGGATGTCAGGTAATGGATAGAAATAGACTATACTATGCTTAATATTAAGTTTGTAACACTAGACTTTAACTGCAGGTTTTATTATTTAATGGATATAGCCGAGTTGTCTAAATGGTAAACAAAGATTCTTACTGGCTTACCACACAAAATTGGCCACTGTTTTGTTAAGAAATTCTTTTTATATAAATATCTGCAGTCAAGATTGTTATTTCAGACTGTTTACAGCCTTGTTATACCCCCTGCAAACAAAGTTTGGGGGGGTATATAGGAATCAACCTGTCCGTCCGTCCATGTACCTTGTAAGCGCAACTCCTCCTAAACGGCTTATTGGATTTTTATGAAACTTTACATATTTGTAGTACACTACCTGCAGATATACATGAAGGAATATGGTTGCTCTCCAAAATTTAAAAGGGGAGTTAATTCAACTTATACTTTCACGAAAAGGGGGGGGGGGGGTCGCATGTACCTTGTAAGCACAGCTCCTACTAAACTGCTTATTGAATTTTTATGAAACATTACACAGTTGTAGTACACAACCTGCAGATGTGCATGAAGGAATACCGTTGCTGTCTAAAATTTAGAAGGGGAGATAATTCAACTTATACTTTCACGAAAAAGGGGGGGGGTCGTGTATCTTGTAAGTGCAACTCCTCCTAAACGACTTATTGGATTTTTATGAAACTTTACACATTTGTAGTACACTACCTGCAGATGTGCATGAAGGAATATGGTTGCTGTCCAAAATTTAAAAGGGGAGATAATTCAACTTATACTTTCACGAAAAGGGGGGTCGTGTACCTTGTAAGCGCAACTCCTCCTAAACGGCTTATTGGAGTTTTGTTAAACTTTACACAGTTGTAGTACACTACCTGCAGATGTGCATGAAGGAATATGGTTGCTGTCCAAAATTTAAAAGGGGAGATAATTCAACTTATACTTTCACAAAAAAGGGGGGGGGCATGTACCTTGTAAGTGCAACTCCTACTAAACTGCTTATTGAATTTTTATGAAACTTTACACAGTTGTAGTACACAACCTGCAGATGTGCATGAAGGAATACCGTTGCTGTCTAAAATTTAGAAGGGGAGATAATTCAACTTATACTTTCACAAAAAGGGGGGTTGTGTACTTGTGGCGACCCCTAGATGTATGTTCTTGGTTAGTTTATTTTGGAGATGGGATGTTGTCTCCTTGACATAACTCCATATCCGCTCATTTTTCGTAGGTAACTTGCTAATATACCTGTATTCCAAAGTTTGAACATCATAGTATTGCAAGCGGGGGGTATCACTCAGTGAGGTCACTCACAGTTCTAGTTTTTATATTGTTTAGATACTTGTATACATTTTTATTTTCAGGGTGATAGTGGTAGCCCTATGATGTGCCAAGATACTACAGATAAATGGACCTTGACTGGAGTGATGAGTAGTGGTGCTTCTACATGTGGAGTATTGTCGACAATTGCTAATAGATTTACGAAAATACCAGCCATGTTGAACTGGATCGAAGATATCATTGGCAGTTAAAAACAGAAATTAAATATAGAATTTTACCAATATTGAAGTCATATTTATTGTAATGTTATCATACTATCCCTAAAAATATATAAAATAATAAAGACAAACAATGGTGAACAAAACACTTCACAGAAAACTAACGATTGAGCAACATGAACCAATGTTCTTCTGAGAGGTGAGCAGTTCCTGCTCCAATGGTGGCATCAGAGCATGTTACTTAAGTTAAAGATTTGATACTAAGTCATGGACAAGAAAAGAATGGGATTGTATCATGCTATCAATGGCATCAGAGCATGTTACTCAAGTTAAAGATTTGATACTAAGTCATGGACAAGAAAAGAATGAGATTGTATCATGCTATCAATGGCATCAGAGCATGTTACTCAAGTTAAAGATTTGATACTAAGTCATGGACAAGAAAAGAATGGGATTGTATCATGCTATCAATGGCATCAGAGCATGATACTCAAGTTAAAGATTTGATATTAAGTCATGGACAAGAAAAGGATGGAATTGTATCATGCTATCAATGGCATCAGAGCATGTTACTCAAGTTAAAGATTTGATACTAAGTCATGGACAAGAAAAGAATGGGATTGTATCATGCTATCAATGGCATCAGAGCATGTTACTCAAGTTAAAGATTTGATACTAAGTCATGGACAAGAAAAGGATGGGATTGTATCATGCTATCAATGGCATCAGACCATGTTACTCAAGTTAAAGATTTGATACTAAGTCATAGACAAGAAAAGAATGAGATTGTATCATGCTATCAATGGCATCAGAGCATGTTACTTAAGTTAAAGATTTGATACTAAGTCATGGACAAGAAAAGAATGAGATTGTATCATGCTATCAATGGCATCAGAGCATGTTACTCAAGTTAAAGATTTGATTCTAAGTCATGGACAAGAAAAGAATGAGATAGTATCATGCTATCAATGGCATCAGAGCATGTTACTTAAGTTAAAGATTTGATACTAAGTCATGGACAAGAAAAGAATGAGATTGTATCATGCTATCAATGGCATCAGAGCATGTTACTTAAGTTAAAGATTTGATACTAAGTCATGGACAAGAAAAGAATGGGATTGTATCATGCTATCAATGGCATCAGAGCATGTTACTTAAGTTAAAGATTTGATACTAAGTCATGGACAAGAAAAGAATGGGATTGTATCATGCTATCAATGGCATCAGAGCATGTTACTCAAGTTAAAGATTTGATACTAAGTCATGGACAAGAAAAGAATGAGATTGTATCATGCTATCAATGGCATCAGAGCATGTTACTCAAGTTAAAGATTTGATACTAAGTCATGGACAAGAAAAGAATGAGATTGTATCATGCTATCAATGGCATCAGAGCATGTTACTCAAGTTAAAGATTTGATACTAAGTCATGGACAAGAAAAGAATGGGATTGTATCATGCTATCAATGGCATCAGAGCATGTTACTCAAGTTAAAGATTTGATTCTAAGTCATGGACAAGAAAAAATTGGGATTGTATCATGCTATCAATGGCATCAGAGCATGTTACTCAAGTTAAAGATTTGATACTAAGTCATGGACAAGAAAAGAATGAGATTGTATCATGCTATCAATGGCATCAGAGCATGTTACTCAAGTTAAAGATTTGATACTAAGTCATGGACAAGAAAAGAATGAAATTGTATCATGCTATCAATGGCATCAGAGCATGTTACTCAAGTTAAAGATTTGATACTAAGTCATGGACAAGAAAAGAATGGGATTGTATCATGCTATCAATGGCATCAGAGCATGTTACTTAAGTTAAAGATTTGATACTAAGTCATGGACAAGAAAAGAATGAGATTGTATCATGCTATCAATGGCATCAGAGCATGTTACTTAAGTTAAAGATTTGATACTAAGTCATGGACAAGAAAAGAATGAGATAGTATCATGCTATCAATGGCATCAGAGCATGTTACTTAAGTTAAAGATTTGATACTAAGTCATGGACAAGAAAAGAATGAGATAGTATCATGCTATCAATGGCATCAGAGCATGTTACTTAAGTTAAAGATTTGATACTAAGTCATGGACAAGAAAAGAATGAGATTGTATCATGCTATCAATGGCATCAGAGCATGTTACTTAAGTTAAAGATTTGATACTAAGTCATGGACAAGAAAAGAATGGGATTGTATCATGCTATCAATGGCATCAGAGCATGTTACTTAAGTTAAAGATTTGATACTAAGTCATGGACAAGAAAAGAATGGGATTGTATCATGCTATCAATGGCATCAGAGCATGTTACTCAAGTTAAAGATTTGATACTAAGTCATGGACAAGAAAAGAATGAGATTGTATCATGCTATCAATGGCATCAGAGCATGTTACTCAAGTTAAAGATTTGATTCTAAGTCATGGACAAGAAAAAATTGGGATTGTATCATGCTATCAATGGCATCAGAGCATGTTACTCAAGTTAAAGATTTGATACTAAGTCATGGACAAGAAAAGAATGGGATTGTATCATGCTATCAATGGCATCAGAGCATGTTACTCAAGTTAAAGATTTGATTCTAAGTCATGGACAAGAAAAAATTGGGATTGTATCATGCTATCAATGGCATCAGAGCATGTTACTCAAGTTAAAGATTTGATACTAAGTCATGGACAAGAAAAGAATGAGATTGTATCATGCTATCAATGGCATCAGAGCATGTTACTCAAGTTAAAGATTTGATACTAAGTCATGGACAAGAAAAGAATGAAATTGTATCATGCTATCAATGGCATCAGAGCATGTTACTCAAGTTAAAGATTTGATACTAAGTCATGGACAAGAAAAGAATGGGATTGTATCATGCTATCAATGGCATCAGAGCATGTTACTCAAGTTAAAGATTTGATACTAAGTCATGGACAAGAAAAGAATGAGATAGTATCATGCTATCAATGGCATCAGAGCATGTTACTTAAGTTAAAGATTTGATACTAAGTCATGGACAAGAAAAGAATGAGATTGTATCATGCTATCAATGGCATCAGAGCATGTTACTTAAGTTAAAGATTTGATACTAAGTCATGGACAAGAAAAGAATGAGATAGTATCATGCTATCAATGGCATCAGAGCATGTTACTTAAGTTAAAGATTTGATACTAAGTCATGGACAAGAAAAGAATGAGATTGTATCATGCTATCAATGGCATCAGAGCATGTTACTTAAGTTAAAGATTTGATACTAAGTCATGGACAAGAAAAGAATGAGATTGTATCATGCTATCAATGGCATCACAGCATGTTACTTAAGTTAAAGATTTGATACTAAGTCATGGACAAGAAAAGAATGAGATTGTATCATGATATCAATGGCATCAGAGCATGTTACTTAAGTTAAAGATTTGATGATACTAAGTCATGGACAAGAAAAGAATGAGATTGTATCATGCTATCAATGGCATCAGAGCATGTTACTCAAGTTAAAGATTTGATACTAAGTCATGGACAAGAAAAGAATGGGATTGTATCATGCTATCAATGGCATCAGAGCATGTTACTTAAGTTAAAGATTTGATACTAAGTCATGGACAAGAAAAGAATGAGATTGTATCATGATATCAATGGCATCAGAGCATGTTACTTAAGTTAAAGATTTGATGATACTAAGTCATGGACAAGAAAAGAATGAGATTGTATCATGCTATCAATGGCATCAGAGCATGTTACTCAAGTTAAAGATTTGATACTAAGTCATGGACAAGAAAAGAATGGGATTGTATCATGCTATCAATGGCATCAGAGCATGTTACTTAAGTTAAAGATTTGATACTAAGTCATGGACAAGAAAAGAATGAGATTGTATCATGATATCAATGGCATCAGAGCATGTTACTTAAGTTAAAGATTTGATGATACTAAGTCATGGACAAGAAAAGAATGGGATTGTATCATGCTATCAATGGCATCAGAGCATGTTACTTAAGTTAAAGATTTGATACTAAGTCATGGACAAGAAAAGAATGAGATTGTATCATGCTATCAATGGCATCAGAGCATGTTACTTAAGTTAAAGATTTGATGATACTAAGTCATGGACAAGAAAAGAATGGGATTGTATCATGCTATCAATGGCATCAGAGCATGTTACTTAAGTTAAAGATTTGATACTAAGTCATGGACAAGAAAAGAATGGGATTGTATCATGCTATCAATGTCATCAGAGCATGTTACTTAAGTTAAAGATTTGATACTAAGTCATGGACAAGAAAAGAATGAGATTGTATCATGCTATCAATGGCATCAGAGCATGTTACTTAAGTTAAAGATTTGATACTAAGTCATGGACAAGAAAAGAATGAGATTGTATCATGCTATCAATGGCATCAGAGCATGTTACTCAAGTTAAAGATTTGATACTAAGTCTTGGACAAGAAAAGAATGAGATTGTATCATGCTATCAATGGCATCAGAGCATGTTACTCAAGTTAAAGATTTGATACTAAGTCATGGACAAGAAAAGAATGGGATTGTATCATGCTATCAATGGCATCAGAGCATGTTACTCAAGTTAAAGATTTGATACTAAGTCATGGACAAGAAAAAATTGGGATTGTATCATGCTATCAATGGCATCAGAGCATGTTACTCAAGTTAAAGATTTGATACTAAGTCATGGACAAGAAAAGAATGAGATTGTATCATGCTATCAATGGCATCAGAGCATGTTACTCAAGTTAAAGATTTGATACTAAGTCATGGACAAGAAAAGAATGAGATTGTATCATGCTATCAATGGCATCGGAGCATGTTACTCAAGTTAAAGATTTGATACTAAGTCATGGACAAGAAAAGAATGAGATTGTATCATGCTATCAATGGCATCAGAGCATGTTACTCAAGTTAAAGATTTGATACTAAGTCATGGACAAGAAAAGAATGGGATTGTATCATGCTATCAATGGCATCAGAGCATGTTACTCAAGTTAAAGATTTGATACTAAGTCATGGACAAGAAAAGGATGGGATTGTATCATGCTATCAATGGCATCAGACCATGTTACTCAAGTTAAAGATTTTATACTAAGTCATGGACAAGAAAAGAATGGGATTGTATCATGCTATCAATGGCATCAGAGCATGTTACTTAAGTTAAAGATTTGATACTAAGTCATGGACAAGAAAAGAATGAGATTGTATCATGCTATCAATGGCATCAGAGCATGTTACTTAAGTTAAAGATTTGATGATACTAAGTCATGGACAAGAAACGAATGGGATTGTATCATGCTATCAATGGCATCAGAGCATGTTACTTAAGTTAAAGATTTGATACTAAGTCATGGACAAGAAAAGAATGGGATTGTATCATGCTATCAATGTCATCAGAGCATGTTACTTAAGTTAAAGATTTGATACTAAGTCATGGACAAGAAAAGAATGAGATTGTATCATGCTATCAATGGCATCAGAGCATGTTACTTAAGTTAAAGATTTGATACTAAGTCATGGACAAGAAAAGAATGAGATTGTATCATGCTATCAATGGCATCAGAGCATGTTACTCAAGTTAAAGATTTGATACTAAGTCATGGACAAGAAAAGAATGAGATTGTATCATGCTATCAATGGCATCAGAGCATGTTACTCAAGTTAAAGATTTGATACTAAGTCATGGACAAGAAAAGAATGGGATTGTATCATGCTATCAATGGCATCAGAGCATGTTACTCAAGTTAAAGATTTGATACTAAGTCATGGACAAGAAAAAATTGGGATTGTATCATGCTATCAATGGCATCAGAGCATGTTACTCAAGTTAAAGATTTGATACTAAGTCATGGACAAGAAAAGAATGAGATTGTATCATGCTATCAATGGCATCAGAGCATGTTACTCAAGTTAAAGATTTGATACTAAGTCATGGACAAGAAAAGAATGAGATTGTATCATGCTATCAATGGCATCGGAGCATGTTACTCAAGTTAAAGATTTGATACTAAGTCATGGACAAGAAAAGAATGAGATTGTATCATGCTATCAATGGCATCAGAGCATGTTACTCAAGTTAAAGATTTGATACTAAGTCATGGACAAGAAAAGAATGGGATTGTATCATGCTATCAATGGCATCAGAGCATGTTACTCAAGTTAAAGATTTGATACTAAGTCATGGACAAGAAAAGGATGGGATTGTATCATGCTATCAATGGCATCAGACCATGTTACTCAAGTTAAAGATTTGATACTAAGTCATGGACAAGAAAAGGATGGGATTGTATCATGCTATCAAGATTTAAAAATGTTAAAGGTTTCAAAATGAAGTGAGTGAGTGATTGTTGTTTAACGCCAAATGAACAATTTTTCAACTATATCATAGTGAGAACAAGATACATTACAATGAGATGATAATGATGACCTCTTTGTACTAGACTAACATACTTACTTGGATTTTTATAGTGCTAATTCACCGAAGCAACAGTCCGCGGGTAGACATGTCGCTCCACTCAGATATATTATCCTGATTCCGAACCAATATTAATGCTGCGTTCTTAGTGGAGAAGCAACAAATACCAATTTGATAGTCTTTGGTTTGACCGTACCTGGGCTTGAAACCATGATTTATTACAATCGAGCTAGCAGGCTAACCATTATACCACTAATGTGGATTGTAAAAATAAACAAATGTGAGTACTCTTCAAATTGTATTAATTAAATGTAATACTAGATCATTTGTTTGAGAAATTGCCGTCTTCTCCCGGAACAGGACAAAAAAAAACACCCCCCGGACAAAAACGCTCGAACAAAAGCCCCCCTGACAAAAAAAACCCCAATAATGAAATAATCATACAATCTTGTTGTGTTCATTTATATAGTGTAAATTTTAAAAAAAAACACTGTTTAATTGTTTAAATTGAAATTAATCAATGATTTTTTTTTAAAGATAAAACAGCTTTATTTTTGTATTTACTTTTTTTGATGAGGGTCATCATAATTCTGAAACAAATACTTCAATTGTGTATGATATCTTCATGTTCCAAAAATAACTTATTATGAAAAATTGTATCAAAAAATAATGTTAATCCATTAATAGCAGTACGATAAGTCCAAAATGTGTGCAAAGATACAAATATATAAATATGGTTTGAGGTCAAATACTGAGGTACAATGAATTAAGCCGTATTTCAGCTGTATCTTGGCCTTCAGAGATTGGGTTTGGTGTAAGTTTATTGTTTAAAGTTTAACGCCACTTTCAACAATATTTGAGTTATATCGTGGCGGTCAGTTTTATTGATGGAGGAAACCGGAGTACCGGGAGATATCCATCGACCCCTCATAAGTCACTGAAAACTTTATCACATGATGTTGTATCGAGTACACCTCACCTGGGCAGGATTCGAACTCACAACGTTAGTGGTGATAGGCACTGATTGCATAGATAGTTATAAATCCAACTACCATACGACCATGACAACCCCTTGATGCATTAGTCATTCTAAAAACTATATAAATTATGTTGTAAAATGTGATAAGAGGAAAGCATATTGTGAAATCTGTTAATTTATTTCTCACAACCCACTGTCTGACACTGAACAAACTGTTGCTTATTAGCTGATCAAACTGGAATTGTCTTTTACCTACACAAGGCAGTCACTTATTTGTGACACATTCATAAATAAATATATACCCATAGAACTTTACTTGCAATAAAAGAAACAATAGAAATACCTTCAATTGCCTCATTTCTTGGCATTTACCTCGAATTTGACATCAGTGGGTGTATTTTTTTTATCAGACAATGGATGACTAAAGCGGCTAGATTTGCCACAGGGAATTATTACTAAATAGAACTATATGGCTGTAAGTATGCTACATGGACTAATGTGGGTACCACTCCAAACACCATAGATCTAGGAACAGAGTTATATTTTGTTCTACAAAATAAAATATAAGGTTCGAATCTCATTCAGGTGAGGTGTACCGGAGAAATCGACCGACCTGCCGCAATTCACTGACAAACAAAACTGAAAAAAAACTTAAAATACGCCTGCAGTAGTAACCAGGTAAATATATACGCCTGTGTGAAAATATGGAACGCCGTAGCTATCTTATGTTGAATGTTTGTGATATGTAAAGCCGTAACTTGTGTTGTTATGTTTTACTATTGTAATGTAAAGTCACAGGTTCATGATGTTATGTTGACTTTTCACGATGTAAAGTCGTGTCATCATGATGTTATGTTGACCTTTTATAATGTCGTGTCGCAGTACCATCATGTTATGCATATCAACCTTTGTGTCAAGTAGTGAGGTCGTAACGTTATGCTTAGTTATCATAATGTCATGTGGTGGTTTCATAATGTTATGTTGACCCATTGTGGTGTTAAGTTACTATAACACAATGATATGTTGTTCTCTCATTGTCTAAAGACACTGTCTGTAACGTTACGGTTTCCTATCACAGGTAAAGTAGTAATTCCATAGCGTTTGGATTATATAACATGATGTCATGATGTATTGTTGCTCTGTCGTAATAGCAAGTCGCTGTGTCATGATGTTATATCACTCTAACGTAATGGCAAGTCGCTGTGTCATAATGTTATGTCGCTCTAACGTAATGGCAAGTCGCTGTGTCATGATGTTATGTCGCTCTAACGTAATGGCAAGTCGCTGTGTCATGATGTCATGTCGTTCTAACGTAATGGCAAGTTGCTGTGTCATGATGTTATATCGCTCTAACGTAATGACAATTCGCTGTATCATGATGTTATGTCAATCTATGTTAATGGCAAGTCGTTGTGACATGATGTAACGTTTATCTATCGTAATGGCAGGTCGCCGAGTTTTGATTTTATGTTGAGTTATTATAATGGCAAGTCGCCCAGTCATGATGTAATGTCGATCTGAAATAACGTTTATTCCAAATATTGATTGGTTGATTTCTAAAAAATCTTCTCCTCTGAAACCGCCTGGCCAAATGAATCAAGACTTGGTAGGAAGCATCCTTGGAAGGTCCTCTATAAAGATTGCTGATTTCGTCCCGATTCGTTAACAAACATGGCTGCCACAGGCAATTCTTGTTTCTGATTGGTGTATTTCTAAAAATCTTCTCTTAAATTGCTTGGCCAAATTACATGAACCGAAACTTGGTGGGAAGCACCTATGGAAGACTCTGTATTAAGTTTCCTCAAAGCATAATGAAAGGTGAGCGACACAGGCTAAGCCCACTGAGCCTCTAGTTTCTTTGCCCAGTAACAAAAATCCTATAGTAGATAGAGATAAATTGTAAATGCAAAAATAATCAGCAAGTCAAGATATACAAATAATTATCATACTTGGAATTATTAAGCATTGATAGACCCATTTATCAGTTTGATTTTTTTCTTATTTGTACATAGTACAAGTTGTGACGAGGTGGGCGATTCAGGTTTTTGGAAGCCTCTTGTTCCCGAGACTATGTTGAAAATAAAGGTGTGATCATTAATTTTGTCCAGTTATGAAATGTTTGTATCTACAATATTGTTTATATACATGTTTTTATCCCTAAATTTGTCAGTAGAGTATGTAAGCACAACTTCTAAGTGTCTCATGCCTCAATCAACTTAAATATAATTTTAGAAAAAGGTTGCACACCATATGTATAAATGCATGAATAAAAATACAATTTAATTACTGTCCAATACTTGCAAGGGGACATAATTGACTAACATTTCAAATACAAGAGTGTAAAGGGAGCAGAGGATATCCTGCTGTTAGCTTGCTCATGTCAGTTTGTAGAGGAAACCTTGTCTGCCCAATATTTAAACAACCCTTTCTGGGATTATTGTGATATTTCATATAAGGTCAATGGGTGTTATGTCGCTCTAACGTAATGCCAAGTCGTTGTGTCATGATGTCATGTCGCTCTAGCGTAATGGCAAGTCGCTGTGTCATGATGTTATGTCGCTCTAACGTAATGGCAAGTCGCTGTGTCATGATGTTATGTTGCTGTAACGTAGATGTTTTTGCTGCAATATTGGCATTGGGTTTTTTTTTTCAAAATGACGGCATCACATAGTACTATGTTTGATATTCTTGTGAAAGTTGGCTTAGGAGAACATTATGGCGTTTTTCTAGAACAAAAAATAACCCCAGATATAGTGTGCTGTTTAGCTGCTATTGAAATGCAGCAGTTAGGCATCTCAACAAAAATGGACATGGTAAAAATACGCAGCGAATGTACAAATTATGGAATATGAAAACCACAAAGGAGTCAGTGAGTGTGGCCCTCCTAAATTTATGATCCCAAAAGATGTTTTAGAAAATTTAATAGACGAAGATTTTGCCATTTCCAAAATCGCAAAGTTATTATCAGTCTCCGAAAGTACTATATTTCGTCGAATGCGACAATACAGTATCTTCAAGAACATCTTTTCAACTTGCAACGACGACGAGCTTGATGCCAGCGTGGGTCCTCTGATAAAAGACTATCCGTTTTGTGGAGAGAACATTCTAGGCCAGATGATTAGGAAAACTGGAATTAAGGTACAAAGATGGCGATTACGAGAGAGTATGCATCATCTTGAGGTGTCTGGGATAAATGAAAGAAAAAAGGGACGATTGCAGCGACGGGTTTATAACGTTCAAGGTGTCAACCATTTATGGCATGTCGACACTAACCACAACTTAATTCGGTGGCGTCTTGTAATACTTGGTGGCATTGACGGCTTTAGTCGCATGATAATGTATCTCAATTGTACAGATAACAACAAAGCTCAGACTATATTTAAGTATTTCCTTACTGGTGTTAAAGACTACGGTCTTCCTATAAGAGTACGGTCAGATAAAGGGAAAGAAAACGTTACCATTGCAGATTTTATGTTACGTGAGAGAGGAGCAGGTCGTGGTAGCATGATAACGGGCAAGAGTGTTCATAATCAAAGGATTGAGAGACTTTCATCTAAATGATCGTCATCTCGCCGCACTTCATTATACATTTATAGGTAAAATAAATGAAAAGCTAAATTTTTGGAAGGAGGCATGGGCACATCATAGAATACGAATGGCAAAGTCGTTCCCTATTGCGCGTTGGGTGTCTGGTCAGTACGAGCGTATTGTTGGCATGGAAATGACAAATTTAGAAGAATATGGTGTTGTTGGCTTTGGCGAAGATACTGATACTGGTGACGTGTCAGAAAATGATAGACCAATCATTGATTCACTATTTTCAAATATAATTGATGAGAGGTGTCAACAAGAACTTAGACAAACCATACCCTCTTCTTGGAATTCTTCAAATTTTGGAATTGACATATTTGTAGAAGTTTTGCGTGTGATAGAAAGAAATATTCCCAATAACAACTTTTAATTAAAAATCTGCATACACAACTTGCTTTTTTGTTAACAAATTAATTGTAATCAATGGCATACATGTAGTTTACTATAGAATGTCAGATGTCATTAACATTTATTTTAAGCTGCATTTAAAAAAAAAAACCCTGTCAGGTGTATTATACCAAAGCCTGGATTTGCGAGTCATAATGTCATTTTCTACATTTTCCTTGTCCTACCCAACAACATTTTTCTCAAAATATGCACAAATTCAACATCCATTAAATTTCGATTAATATATGCATAAGCTCCCATATACATACAACAATTAAGTTATTATAGCATAATCATATATTATCATTTCATCATTAGGTAAAATATATTTGAATAAGACATGGAAAGGTAGTAATGACATTTTTACTGAAAAATTCAGGTTTTGGCGAGTTGCGGAGAAATTAGGAGGATGTGGGGGCTACATGTAATCTGCAATGATCAGAATGGAGAATTTAAAATGGGTGAGACAGACATGGATAATCTTTGGTGTCAAAATATTTCACGCCATTTCTGTGCTAAGTGATGCTTCAATTTCGTGCTGGAGCCTGGGTGGCTCAATGGGTTAGGTCGTTGGATCTAACAGCTCATACAAGCCCATCACCAATACGGCGTGGGTTCGCGCCCAGTTTTGTAAATTACAAAAAAGGTGCACCAGTGATAAAGTTTACCAGTTGCTTGCCCAGGGTCGGTGGTTCTCTCCGGGTACTCCGGCTTCCTCCACCAATAAAACTGGTTGCCATGATATAGCTGAAATACTGCTGAAAGTGGCATTAAAACACCAAACATCAATCAATCAATCAAAATCAATTTCATGCTGATTTGATTTATTTTCAACACCATAATGATACATTTTGTACTCTGAAAAAATAACGTCTGCTTATTCATATGATATAACATGGAAACAGTGTAATACAGTAACCAGTTTATTGGAAAATAAAGTTGTAATCTGAGCAAGTAAAGTTTTGCACAAAGTTATTTATTCCACACTTAATAGATCAATGGTCAAGGTCATAATAATAACGTAATTTTCATATGTAAAATTAAATCTTCACCTTTCACACTTGTGTTTCCAATATTATCAAAATTCATGATTCTAGACCGTAAGGGTTGGACTCAGCAAGTTAATGTTTAAATACATTTGAAAACTCCACAGTTCAAGGTCACAGAAGACTTATCTTAGCAATGAATCTGTCTTCATACATGTTGTACCATACTAAACACATGCTCTGAAGTTGTGCTATGAACGTTTAGCAGGGGTAATCTGCACTGTACAAGTCATAAACAACTCATGAATAGAATATCAAAGGGTACCTGTAAAGTGCGAAACGAAATAGAAACGAAACGAAACCGAACGAAACGAAACGAAACGAAACGTAACGAAACGAAACGAGATGTAGCGAAAAAAACGAAACGAAATCAAACAAAACGAAACGAAACCGATCGATACGAAACGAAATGTAACGAAAAAAAATGAATAATTCAATATGGCATGAAGACTAAGAGAGTTTATAATATATTGATTATCCAAATTTATTATACCTCAGCATTTTTTTTTCTATATGAAATTTTAAACAACTGATAGAATTACTACTTTCGCATACTTGATAATAATAGATGACTGTTGTCGGGTCAATAGATTCCGAACTGTTGCCGTCTGAAAAACTCGCGGAGTTTTGGTAAAGGACTCCTTTCGACTGAAGGGCTACTGCTATTAAAGTTTTGGTGAATGAAGAGTACGTGTAAATTTCTAGCCAATGACTTATTATAAAAAGGACGGATATGTGGTAGATGCCAAAGAGACAATCACCTACTCTTCACCAATAAATTTTTTTCAGAAAGACCAAAAGAAAATTACTATTAAAGAACACTGTAATAACTTCAATGAATGATGAGTAAACTCATTCTACGCAGTCACCTCTAGAACGCCCCAAATATATAAAAAAATATGTACAAAATCAAAACAAAAAAACGGCAGAACATCTTATTAACAAATACAATAAATGAAACTAAAAGATGAAAAACAGACGGGTAATATCACTGGCCAACATTCACCTGACTTGGGACAAGCACATGAAATGTGAAGGGGTTACATCAGTTACATGAGCACGCAACTTTCCCCCTGAATGCAGACCAGTGATAAAAAATAAGAACAAATAAGACACAGTAAAAATCAGAACGAACCAGTGTCTAATACGAGACAAAACAAGAAACACACAAGATCAACAACAGATTGAACAAGTTTAAACAAATTGAAAATGAGTAGGGTCTCACAACTGAATAATCGAAGTTAACTGACAACTACATGCAGCTTAAGACAAAAAGGTCCTCTGACAAAAAGCCATACTTTTTTCACACACATTAGTCGTGCTGTCTCTAAAAAAAGCTTTAATAGCACGAAATCACAAACCGTGAAGGAAAAAAATACATGACTGTGCGATGCCTTGCATCTTAACAACGATTTATGTTTTAACCTTTTAAAAACCAAGTACAATGTATAGGCCAAAGTTCTCCGAAATGTTAAGCGGCCTCTGCTCCGCATTTGGGACCTGCTGAGTTGTCCAATGTCACCCCAGTATAGAGTCTAATCTGAGAATTTCAACCACCGAACATGTCCATGCTCTATACTTTCTGTCTCATATCGGCTGTACAGTAACAATAAATCGTGTAAAAAAGTCCCCGAAAAGATGTCACTCCATTGGCTGAAAGCGATCTTGTGATAATCAAAAATTCAATCGATACGAGTACTTTACAAAAAGTCCGCGAATTTTTCAGACGGCAACAGTTCGGAACCTATCAACCCGACAACAGTTATATAAGCATTATTATCAAGTATGCGAAAGTAGTAATTCTATCAGTTGTTTAAAATTTCATGTAGAAAAAAAATGCTGAGGTATAATAAATTTGGATAATCATTATAGTATAAAACCGGGAACCCTTTAAGTCTTCTAAATTTGGATAATCAATATATTATAAACCCTCTTAGTCTTCATGCCATATTGATTTTTTCATTTTTTTCGTTACATTTCGTTTCGATCGGTTTCGTTCGGTTTCGTTTCGTTTTGTTTGATTTCGTTTCGGTTTTTTTCATTACGTTTCGCTTCGTTCGGTTTCGTTTCGCTTTGTTTGATTTCGTTTCGTTTCGTTTCGTTTCTATTTCGTTTCGCACTTTACAGGTACCCAATATCAAAACAATCAGGATAGCGTTCTCACAATAGTGAGTGGAAATAAACTACACATGAACCTTTACCGCACCCATTGACCTTATATGAAATATCACAATAATCCCAGAAAGGGTTGTTTAAATATTGGGCAGACAAGGTTTCCTCTACAAACTGACATGAGCAAGCTAACAGCAGGATATCCTCTGCTCCCTTTACACTCTTGTATTTGAAATGTTAGTCAATTATGTCCCCTTGCAAGTATTGGACAGTAATTAAATTGTATTTTTATTCATGCATTTATACATATGGTGTGCAACCTTTTTCTAAAATTATATTTAAGTTGATTGAGGCATGAGACACTTAGAAGTTGTGCTTACATACTCTACTGACAAAATTGGGGATAAAAACATGTATATAAACAATATTGTAGATACAAACATTTCATAACTGGACAAAATTAATGATCACACCTTTATTTTCAACATAGTCTCGGGAACAAGAGGCTTCCAAAAACCTGAATCGCGCACCTCGTCACAACTTGTACTATGTACAAATAAGAAAAAAATCAAACTGATAAATGGGTCCATCAATGCTTAATAATTCCAAGTATGATAATTATTTGTATATCTTGACTTGCTGATTATTTTTGCATTTACAATTTATCTCTATCTACTATAGGATTTTTGTTACTGGGCAAAGAAACTAGAGGCTCAGTGGGCTTAGCCTGTGTCGCTCACCTTTCATTATGCTTTGAGGAAACTTAATAGAGTCTTCCATAGGTGCTTCCCACCAAGTTTCGGTTCATGTAATTTGGCCAAGCAGTTTAAGAGAAGAAGATTTTTAGAAATACACCAATCAGAAACAAGAATTGCCTGTGGAAGCCATGTTTGTTAACGAATCGGGACGAAATCAGCAATCTTTATAGAGGACCTTCCAAGGATGCTTCCTACCAAGTCTTGATTCATTTGGCCAGGCGGTTTCAGAGGAGAAGATTTTTTAGAAATCAACCAATCAATATTTGGAATAAACGTTATTTCAGATCGACATTACATCATGACTGGGCGACTTACCATTATAATAACTCAACATAAAATCAAAACTCGGCGACCTGCCATTACGATAGATAAACGTTACATCATGTCACAACGACTTGCCATTAACATCATGATACAGCGACTTGCCATTACGTTAGAGCGATATAACATCATGACACAGCGACTTGCCATTACGTTAGAGCGACATGACATCATGACACAGCGACTTGCCATTACGTTAGAGCGACATAACATCATGACACAGCGACTTGCCATTACGTTAGAGCGATATAACATCATGACACAGCGACTTGCCATTACGTTAGAGCGACATGACATCATGACACAGCGACTTGCCATTACGTTAGAGCGACATAACATCATGACACAGCGACTTGCCATTACGTTAGAGCGACATAACATCATGACACAGCGACTTGCTATTACGACAGAGCAACAATACATCATGACATCACGTTATATAATCCAAACGCTATGGAATTACTACTTTACCTGTGATAGGAAACCGTAACGTTACAGACAGTGTCTTTAGACAATGAGAGAACAACATATCATTATGAAACCACCACATGACATTATGATAACTAAGCATAACGCTACGACCTCGCTACTTGACACAAAGGTTGATATGCATAACATCATGGCACTGCGACACGACATTATAATAGGTCAACATAACATCATGATGACACGACTTTACATCGTGAAAAGTCAACATAACATCATGAACCTGTGACTTTACATTACAATAGTAAAACATAACAACACAAGTTACGGCTTTACATATCACAAACATTCAACATAAGACAGCTACGGCGTTCCATATGAAAAGGTATACGCATGCAACCATATGGTTCACTTTTATTTAATTTTGTTTATATAAACTAGTAAAAGGAATATATATCTATGTTTTAGCCGTATGGTGTATAATATCGAGGGTTCCATCCTGAAGCCCGTCAATATCCGTGTAAGTGTATACGGGTTATACGCCTGCGTGAAAAGGTATACGCCTGCAACTACATGGTTCACTTTTTAATTTTTTTTAATATAAACTAGTAAAAAGAATATATCGAATGTTGTTTTCAGCTTTAATATCTATATTTTAGCCGTATGGTGTATAATATTGAGGGTTCCACCCTGAAGCCCGTCAATATCCGCGTCAGTATATACGGCTTATATTATACGCCTGCGTGAAAAGGTATACGCCTGCTACTACTATGGTTCACAGACTTATAGCAGGCGGTGTCCAACATATCATCACAGGCAGCATATTTTACAGAAGCAAACCAAGAGGAATAACCTCGGACGAATACAACTCAAAAGCCGACCAGTTGAATCGATTTCTACATCACTATTTCCAAGACAGTAAAAACACGGCCACCAATCTCTCCAACTCATATTCAAATGATATGCTAACGGTAAAGTTATCGGGATTTCCGGATATGCATTGGCGGGATCTTTTCACGTCTACAAGGTGGTAAGTTGCACATTATTATCTTGTATTCAAGCACTTTTTTCAAGTTTTACCATGCAACGCATGCATGTGTGCAATACACAATGGGAAAGTACTGTAAGCACACAAGTCACCCAGCAAACAAAGTAACGTTTATATAACGTTAACTTTATGTTGTACTTACGTCATTTGTGGACTCCGATCAACGTTGTTATAACGTTACTCTATAACATTACAGTAACGTTACTCTGACATTACAGCAACGTTACTCTATAACATTACAGTAACGTTACTCTATAACATAACAGTAACGTTACTCTATAACATTACAATAACGTTACTCTATGACATTACAGTAACATTTTAAATTTTACGTTAGCTAGTAACATAAGATGTACTTTTTTCAACGTACACCAGTAACGTTGCAGTAACATTATTGATTTAATGTTAATTTAATGTTACTCAACAACGTACTAGTAATGTTTGAATGTTGCCTAGTAATGTTACTCAAAAATTATTTTAATGATGTTTATTTTAACCTTAGTCTGAGAGGTTACTTGAATACTTAAACCACCAATATCCAAGGAGCTATGTAAACTCATATTATTGTGCCTGTGTCAAGTCAAACTATCTTATTTCTCTGTTATTTGTCTTTTTTTATCATCTTTGTCTGCTTGTTGTTTTTTCATGTTAATTACTTGTGGTTTATGTACTATGTAGTTTGTTGTATTGGTGCTACATGCTTTTCTTATTCCTGCCACTTTTTTCACAATTCATGTGGAAACAATGAAGCGGAAACACTTAGCCTAACTGCGCACTGATACTCTTGTATAGTCTGTTTGACTTCTATAAATCTTCAGAAAATAATTCTTAAAAATCCAGTTTTCAAATCAATAATTTTTTTCTAGATGTTTATCATATGATATATACGAACTCTGACAATGAAAATTTTTTAAAATTAATTGTCAGAGTTTGTATATATCATATATTAATAAACATCTAGAAAAAAAATTGTTGATTTGAGAACTGGATTTTTACGATTTTTTTTTTCTGAAGATTTATATCAAGCATTTACTTTTCACTGGGTCATGCATGTTTTTTATTTGATTGTCAGAATCTTGGTTGGGCAACAATTTAAGATTAGATACCAGATTTCATAGTTAAATATTTTAATAATGTAATGTTTTGAATGTCACTCAGAATCCGATGACACATCTTGTGGATGGTGACGGGCAGCAGGTTTCTGAAAGAAAAAGAGGGAAACAGATAAATAAAATTCCTCAAATGTTTGTAATACATTATATGTGTATTTTTATTAAAATAAAAGAACTGCCTAGCGACATTTATGACGTATTCCCCCCGCACTTGCATAATATTTAGTTTTATACATTTATAGAAAGCAGCCTTGCAGTCTTAATGTATAACATACTTACAAGCCACATGCAAAAAATTGTTCAAATCTATCCATGTTTACTAAAGTTATTGCGTAAACAAGACACAATTCTCAAAATTGGTGATTTATCAACCAAAAACTAAGATTTTCCTCCAAAACCCTTGCTTCAAATATTTCCATGTTAGAACCCATCCAAGTTAATGATAATTACAAGCCACATGCAAAAAATTATTCAAATCTATTCATGTTTACTAAAGTTATCGTGTAAACAAGACACAATTCTCAAAATTGGTGATTTTTTCAAACCAAAAACTAAGATTTTCCCCCAAAACCTGTGCTTCAAATATTTCCATGTTAGAACCCATCCAAGATAATGATAATTACAAGCCACATGCAAAAAATTATTCAAATCTATTCATGTTTACTGAAGTTATCGCGTAAACAAGACACAATTCTCAAAATTGGTGATTTTTTCAAACCAAAAACTAAGATTTTCCCCCAAAACCTGTGCTTCAAATATTTCCATGTTAGAACCCATCCAAGATAATGATAATTACAAGCCACATGCAAAAAATTATTCAAATCTATTCATGTTTACTGAAGTTATCGCGTAAACAAGACGCAATTCTCAAAATTGGTGATTTTTCAACCAAAAATTAAGATTTTACCCCAAAACCCTTCAAATATTTCCATGTAACAACCCATCCACTATAATGATATTTACAAGCCACATGCAAACAATTATTCAAATTTATCCATGTTTACTAAAGTTATCGCGTAAACAAGACACAATTCTCAAAATTGGTGATATTTCAACAAAAAATTAAGATTTTACCCCAAAACCCTTGCTTCAAATATTTCCATGTAAGAACCCATCCACGATAATGATATTTACAAATTTGTAAGGTGTTCCACGGAACCCTGTGTCTCACCCGCATCCTCCACATCACGACACATAACTAGAGGCTCAGAAGAGAAGACTTTTAAACAATTTTCCCATAGGGTCCTATGTTAAAACTATGTTCGCTGATGGTTGCCATCTTGGATGGAGGTCGGGGTCACAGGACATAATTTTGAAAGTTGACCACCTAAGGACCATTCATCCCATGTTTGCTTTAAACTGACTTACTGGTTTCAGAGGAGAAGACTTTTAAACATTTTTTCCATAGGGTCCTATGTTAAAATTAAGTCGAGTCATGGTGGCCATCTTGAATTTCCGATCAGCAAACGATTCACAAGTTTAGTACAGGACCACCCAATGATCATTCCTGCAAAGCCACAATTCATTTGGCTTAGTGGTTTCTAACAAGAAGATTTTTAAAATTTCGACCAATCAGAACACATTATAGGCCCTGGCAACCATGTTGGATTTCCGATCAGCACCAAAAACAAAATCTTGTATATGACCATCCAATGAACATTTCTGCCAAGTTTGATTCAAATCTGTTTTGTTGTTTCAGAAAAAAAGATGAAAATGTGAACCATCTTGAATTTCCGATCGGCAAACGATTCACCAGTTTAGTACAGGACCACCCAATGATCATTCCTGCAAAGTCACAATTCAATTGGCTTAGTGGTTTCTAACAAGAAGATTTTTAAAATTTCAACCAATCAGAACACATTATGGGCCCTGGCAGCCATATTGGATTTCCGATCAGCGCCAAAAACAAAAATCTTGTATATGACCATCCAATGAACATTTCTGCCAAGTTTGATTCAAATCTGTTTTGTGGTTTCAGAAAAAAAGATGAAAATGTGAAATTCCCATAGGGTCCTATGTTAAACTAAGTCGAGTCATGGCGGCCATCTTGAATTTCCGATTGGCAAACGATTCACAAGTTTAGTACAGGCCCACCCAATGATCATTCCTGCAAAGTCACAATTCAATTGGCTTAGTGGTTTCTAACAAGAAGATTTTTAAAATTTCGACCAATCAGAACACATTATGGGCCCTGGCAGCCATGTTGGATTTCCGATCAGCGCCAAAAACAAAAATCTTGTATATGACCATCCAATGAACATTTCTGCCAAGTTTGGTTCAAATCTGTTTTGTGGTTTCAGAAAAAAAGATGAAAATGTGAAATTCCCATAAGGTCCAATGTTAAACTAAGTCGAATCATGGCGGCCATCTTGAATTTCCAATCGGCAAACGATTCACAATTTTAGTACAGGCCCACCCAATGATCATTCCTGCAAAGTCACAATTCAATTGGCTTAGTGGTTTCTAACAAGAAGATTTTTAAAATTTCGACCAATCAGAACACATTATGGGCCCTGGCAGCCATGTTGGATTTCCGATCAGCGCCAAAAACAAAAATCTTGTATATGACCATCCAATGAACATTTCTGCCAAGTTTGGTTCAAATCTGTTTTGTGGTTTCAGAAAAAAAGATGAAAATGTGAAATTCCCATAAGGTCCAATGTTAAACCAAGTCGAATCATGGCGGCCATCTTGAATTTCCGATCGGCAAACGATTCACAATTTTAGTACAGGACCACCCAATGATCATTCCTGCAAAGTCACAATTCAATTGACTTAGTGGTTTCTGACAAGAAGATTTTTAAAATTTCAGCCAATGAGAACACATTATGGACCCTGGCAGCCATGTTGGATTTCAAATCAGCACCAAAAACACAAATCTGGTAGAGGACCATCCAGTGAACATTTCTGGCAAGTTTGGCTGATTTCTGTTCAGCGGTTTCAGAGAAGAAGATTTAAATGTGAAAAGCTAACGGACGGACGGACGACGGACGCTTACCCATGACAAAAGCTCACATGGCCTATGGCCAGGTGAGCTAAAAATGATAACCTCAGCTTTAACCAAGAATATTGTTAAATATTTAGGTGTATTTAATTCATAAATAGAAAATACTTCGAAATCAAAATTTTTGTGTGGCTTAAACCATAGCTGATGAAATACGCACATATATATATGTATGTACACATATAATTACCTTATATTTTGGCCCTCCTGGCATATGAGGTGCATGTTTTAGCACCTCTATCAACGAATCTTCCACTTCCTGCAGCTTGGCCTTATGCAACTTGGAAGCTACTCCTGAAGAAAAGAAAAGATCTATTTTCATAATTCTTGATAGAAGATAAACATTAATTTATTAAAACAGGAAGTAGCAAAAATTACTCAAACACTTTGCATTTATCATACTAACTGAACGGTCCCTTTGAGTTAGAACTACTGTTAAAAGCTGAACACACGTGTATCCAGTCACACAACAGTTAGCAGAATTTGATCAGTTTAGTTGTCGTTTTTTTCCAAAATGTCAAGTGAAACATCTATATAATATTACTTGAATCTGTGGAATCTGATGAAATAAGTCCTACCTTCTAGCAAGATTGCTGGGTACTGTTTTATCATTCAAAACAAGTATTGTACACTGAAATGACCAAATTAAACTGGAAATTTATACTGCAGTGCATATAAAACTAATGAATCTGGTTTGGAAAATCAAACCTGAACAAAAATATTAGATTTTTTAAAAGCTGGAAATAAGAGTTTTTGAGACTAAAACATTGTGAGTCAGGTACTGGAAACAACATTTTTATAGTAAGGATTCATTTAGTGTAAAAGGCAATTAAAAAATTAGTCCTGTTCAACATGCACGTCTTCAAGTACTGAAGTAAAATATTTTTGTATTAAACTCCTTTTTTTACAAAAATATTTAAAACATAATTTTAAAATGTGACACTAGAATTTTCAAGTTTCAGTTTGACATGTGTAAAAAATTAAAAAAAATATAAAATCTTGCATGCCTAAACAATGACATAAAAATTTCACTCACGTAGTACAACTCTGTACATTAAATGTTCTTGGAAGGGCTTCTTTCCCTTTTTCCCTCTCAAACTGTATTGAGCCAATACCTGGTTTGATGCCACCTTTTTCAGAATAGCTCTGACAGTCTCCAGGCATGTGCAGCCACCGAAGGCAGCAAGAAATAAAGCCTGTAAAAAAGATAAAAGTAAGTTGTGCAACATGTTTATTAGTATCAGACTTCATTTAATTAAACATTTGGCCTTTATATACTATTTCACCATGTTCATATATATAGAGAATAAAAAAATGAAAAAATCTGTATCACATTGCTGTCTCAACCAAGACCTCATTATCAGCCAGAGGTCTGAAGACCCAAGGCGATATAGGTCAAGGGTTGACGGCAAAGTGATATGGACTTAGCCATGTTTTATTCTTTTTACCATATACTTGTACATAAAATTACCTATGACAGCAGCCATGCGATAAAGGGTAGCCATACAATAAAGGGTATTTGATACAGGTACGTATCATTCAGCAATAACACATATACAAAACAGAAGTAATTTAGCTTAAGAATATTACATATGGCAGTATAAAAACTGAAGCAATCCCATTTCAGCTATTATAAAAAATGTTGTTTCTTAAAAGATGATTAATAATTACCACTAAAAAGAAATTTCTTTGGTGATTTATAAAACAATCTGTTCATTTCTTAAGTGACTGCTAAAAAATGGAATTACTGTCTATATTATATCATGGACTCAAATAAATTCACTTGATAAAATTTGCATCTATAAATCATTACCCTGAATCGTGCAAATTATAAGCCAGGATTTAAGCAGCATTATTATAAATATATGCACAATTTTTCATGCAATGGGCCTTACCATCTTCCTTCTGTAAACTTTCTCCTGGAGTTCCATTCCGAACCTATCAAATTCCTGTTCAGAATTGATAGGTTTCGGAACAAGATCCTCCAAAAGATCATCCGAGTTTCCTGGTGTTAATAAAAAACTGGTAACTTGTTCCTCCAGTTTTTTCTGTCAGTCAAAGATCTCATCCAAAGATCTTAGAACCTTTGTTTCAAAACCTAGAGAATATAAAAATAAATTGTAATAACGAATAACTATATATTGTATAGAGCGACTCCTTTAGATAACTGAAAATTTCATCTTGAGGCTTATTCTTGCTTTGATCAAATTCAATTTTATAAGTAATGTGTACAATTAAAATTTAGAATGGTTTAATTTCTCCTGTATACTGGTGAAAATTTATTGTCTGGAAACCTCACTTCAAATAAGGGTTGTTCCATATATATGGTACCCAGAGAAGGCAATTTGAAATTGGGGTAACCACCCATATATGCAATTTTGTACTAAAAAGGAGTAAAAAATATCCACCCACAGAGGAGTTTGAAAGTGCCTTCCCTGGAAACCATGTATGTTTTAATGAAACAGCCCTAATGCCTTTTTAACAAACTTAATATATAAACATGCACAGATTTCTATCCAAAAAAAATGTAGTCTTAAATACAATGTAATTTTTTTCATTTAACTTTCTCTTGCTTCTTAAGGGTATATTTATATATATTGTCTATGGGATTTTACATGTAAAAGGGAGATAACTGTCTTGGTGGATTTTTTAAATAAAATTGTCTTTAGAAGCTGTGTACAATATCATAAGGCAAAGTTTTGAATGCAAAATTTCCTAAATAGAAGTACTTCATGAATGAAGACCAGCAGAAGCAGGCTATCTACTTGTTTAAATTTTCCTTGCTTTTTCAGTGAGTCAAAATTTTACCTTCAAATTCCCCATTCAAAACACCTTTCATTCCAGTACAAACAATTCTTGTGGTGAAAACATAACTGTTTAAGTTTTATCGGATGGCTAAGTAAGATAAGTTTTCTGACCAAAAACCTTGGAGTATTTCAAATGACAAAAGTCGAAAAAATGGCAAAAAATTGTTATATGAAGCTAGGTATCCAGCCAATAAGTATTATTTTTCCAGGTGGCAAGAATTAAATTTTGGGTAGTTTTAAAAAAAAGAAAGTATTTAGATCAGTGTGGAGCAGTTGACTTGTACTGCACTTTTCTTAAACTTACTTTCTTCACAAGAGTCCACATCTGTTACATCATTATGTGGCCTTCTAGGGTTTCTCCCATTTCTTAACAGACTTGCTATTAAAAAAAGAAAAAAACTTAAGTACTACTAAATAAGTTGTGTAGTGTTAGTGGAAACAAAAGGCCTACTGTATCTCTAACTATTATTGACACTTCTCAAAACCTCAAATATGCAGTTTCAATGCTTTGTTTAACTGGTTAAACATAATAAATCTGATCCAAGTTTATATTCAAATCATGTTCACTGGAATGTCATGCTTACAAATTGGGAGTACAGCACATACAATAGGACCAAACATACTACTTCAAAACAGCATACATTTGTTGTCGAGAAAATAATCTTTCTGCTTCCATGGCAATGACACCCATTTAAAAAATCTGAAACCTACATGCATATCTAGACATTATTAACTACAATCCTGTGAAGTTTCATTGAAAGCTATGTGACTGACAGTAAAACAATACAAAAATATCTCCCTTGAATAGGGGAGATAACTGTTTATCCTTTTTTTTGTAACAGACTGACTTTCAATTTATTAAAAGACATTGCTAGAGATGTGTGTAACAAAACAACTAAAGTTTTGCACTTATGAGATAGAAAAGTCAAAATGACATGTATATAATTTTAACACACATTTACATAATCACTGTGAAATGCATGTCTGAAAACTGAAATATACACTGGGGTAAAGCTGATGACCGTAGCTGTAATTACGGTCATCCCAAGATGGCGGACATGGAATCAGGTAAGAATCTTTTTCGTCTATTAAATTGTTTCTATACTGTATTTTAAATTGCACATGCATTGGTACGATAGTAATCTATGAACTTATCACATGGAAATCACAATTTATGACTGAAAAATGTATATGAAAGAAAAAATCAGATTTAAAAAAATCGCTAAGATGACCATAGCTGAAAACTTCATCGGCGGTGCAATTACGGTCATCTCAGTTTTCAGTTACGGTCATCTTAGCGATTTTTTAAAATCTGATTTTCTCTTTCATATACATTTTTCAGTCATAATTTGTGATTTCCTTGTGAAAAGTTCACAGATTACTATCGTACTAATGCATGTGTCATTTATTATACATTATAAAAACAATTTAATTGACAAAAAAGATTCTTACCCAATTTCATGTCCGCCATCTTGGGATGACCGTAATTACAGTTACGGTCATCAGCTTTACCCCAGTGAATATATATATTTTAAAAACATACTTTCTGTTCCTTCTGGTGGTGAGACAGGCCTTTCAATGCTGTCATTCTCTTGGAAAGAAGCTGAAATCAATCAAGGAATAATAATAAATTTTAAGAGTTATTTCTGATGTACCACTTTTCGATGGTTACATTATTACCCTTCAAACTTTCAATTATATAATATTCTGGAATGTATTTCAAAAATACTGTTTATCTCTAACAAGTGTACCGTTGTGTAATCCTATGTTTTACTCTCTAAGCCTTGAATTGATTAACTGAATGTTATTTAAGGGTATACAGCAAACAACGGTAACTCTGATACATTTTTTTACAACAGAGCTATTATCCGACAAACTAGTCAAAAATGTTAAAATTATGAAGATACAATAAATGAATAAGAAGTTTTAAACATACTGTTTGCTTCTGTCATCACCTGGTCTGAATTCTCGTTTTCATTCTTGTCCTGTTGACGATCTGGAATACATTCAGGGTAATAATATATGTAGCTGCAATCTTGATATATTTAGTTTCTTTTTCAATTAATGTTACAAAATTAATCTTGCAGTATAGTATATTTACTACACAATAAAGAAGATTTATCTAAGATGCATACTATTTGAAATAAACAAGAAACAAATTTTTGGAAACACCGTGTTTGCAAAATCTTTTTTTTTTTCACTGATTAAATCATTCAAGTATGTTTTACCGATCTGAGTCTTTCACGTTTCACAAATGTCCAAACACTAAGGAGCAATTAACATGAATTGTATAAGATATCATTAAAATGATGTTACGACAACAAAAATTATTCATGATATTAAGATATTATTTTAGCAATAATGCTATTAAAGAGCAAAGACAGTAGTTTGCTGAGTAATAAATTTCTGTTTAAAATATCAAGAACTGTGTGTTTTTTTAAGTAAAACGCCTGTTTATGACTTACCTGCATCAATTTTTTGTTTTTTTCGGGCAAATGCTGAAGACGACCCGAGAACATTGCAAAAAGTTGATGCAGGTAAGTATAGATAGTGAAATAAACAGTCTTGAGCATGAAAAATCCAAACATACATGTATATTTATCTATTATCACTTACCAAATGTTGGTGCAGTAGGCAGTGAAGTACTTGTACTGGTCT
Organism: Bathymodiolus brooksi; assembly: GCA_963680875.1. Lineage (NCBI taxonomy): Eukaryota > Metazoa > Mollusca > Bivalvia > Mytilida > Modiolidae > Bathymodiolus > Bathymodiolus brooksi. The sequence continues at coordinate 80,624,622 of OY804582.1, forward strand.
CAGTTGAAGAGCTGTCTTTCGGCCTTTGTTTTTTACTTGCATTCTTCTTTCTTTGATCACATTCTTCTTCATCTATGCAAAACAATATTGTATGAAAAGGCTGTCCTTTGAATGTTGATTGCTCTTCTTATCAGTTACAGTAAACTTAACATTCACTGAAATTACTATACTCAGCTGCAGCTTGTTGACATAATTATGTTCGGTTTAAGTAAAAGGATATAAGGATGAATACAGAGAACATCATGAAAACAAAGGACAATATATATTATCAACTTTAAAATGGGAGAACCGTACAATTGATTCACTACCTTTTAAATGTCTATGTCTCCCATTTTAAGGCTGATAATATTTTTATACAAATTTGATTGCATAAAATTGTATTGTTTTGAGTGCTAAACCCAATGTGTTGATTGATTTTTTGTGTAGCTATAAATAAAATAATTTGTTTAACTGCTTGGAGGCATGGCTAATTACTATAAACTTCATTCATAATGTAGCTATAAATAAAAGAATTTGTTTAACTGCTTGGAGGCGTGACTAATTACTATAAACTTCATTCATAACTACGGCTTTTAAAAGATTTTCCCATCCTATAACGTATTTTATGTATACACATCGGCTGTTAAAATCAGGGTGCCCACTGAGTTTTGAAACTGGGGGTACAATTGCTGTTTTTTCCTTAACTTTGTACCCCTGCATATAGAAAGTCCCTACAATGTTGGGGGTAAAAAACCTTCTGCAGAGGATAATTGGGCATGCTGTAAAATGCTGACTATAGCCAATGAAAAGATCTCATTTGAGGTCAAGTTTGTACAAACTGTATTTAGTGTTCTGTAACAATATACTTAAATTTCACAAGTAAACATATGAAGAGGTGTCATTTAAATGGTTCTGAAAGTAGACCCAAGTAAAAGTTCTGGTAACATCTTTACTTTAAACATATTTATTGTCAAACAAATACAGACAATGGTAACATCTCTGTGCCAAAATTGAAAAATACACATTTACTGATTTAGTATCAATACAGGAAGGCTTTATTTCGTTTGTGTGCGAATTGGGCATAAATTTACCACACAATATGCACATAGCTGAACATCCTTACCATCTGCCTCACTGTCTGAAAACCTCTTCTGTTTCCGTTTTCGGTGCCCCCTCCCTTCACTTTCATCAGAGCTGAGGTTAGATGTATACTCTGCATTTTTCGACAAATTCATTGCATTTTCATAATTAACTGCAATTGAAAATAATTAATGTTACTTCAAATGAAAGTAATATGAAATAATGCTAATATTCATATAGTAGTCTCAGCCTCTTCAAGAAAAAAATAATCTCCTCTCATAAAGCCACTTCTGCTAAGTAATATTAAATAATACACAGTGGTTTAGTTGAAGAGATTTGCACAAAGGGAGATAATTCAAATTTTTAAAGTGGCTTAGCCTAACACCAGAAAAATGAATACTGAATTTGTATTATGTTTATTCCTTTTCTAATTTGATCTAATTTGTAAGTGTTGCACGTTGAGTTATTTACATCAATATAATCAATTAAATCACTAATAAGTTTAATATTTTCATTAGACATTATCCAAATATAAAGTTTTTCTGAATAAAGTCATTCAAACATTTCTGTCTATTGTTATTATAAAGGTAAGATATTCAGCTGTTCTCTTTGTCTATTGATAGTCAAAGATTTAGTCATGTAGGGTTTGAGATTTTAACTTTGTTGTCCTTGGTGGAATTATAATGTCATTCCCGGTTTATCCTCTAATTCGATACCACCAGGTTAAATGCATGCAACTTTTTAAGCCATCATAATATTCATACATATAATGCTCACCTGTATAATGCAGAATCCTTACTGGATATTCTGCCCATTTGTTCTGAAGTGAAAACACATTTATTTTCATGGTTGGAGGAAAATTATCTGTGAACATGTTTCTGGATAAGTGGCTTCAAATCTAAATATAAAGGTACAGTAGATTACTAAAGTGTACAAGGGAATGTTACAGCCCCTTAAAATACACCTGTGATGTAAATCTATTGTCAAAACTCTCCATTATTTTTAAGGAATGGAGAGTTATTGTTCTCTTTGTACTTTTAAGGTCCCACAAGGGGCAAACAATTTAATACTTTGTACTTTAGATACTATACACAGACTTTTTTTTGTTACAAGATTAATAATTAATAAAATTAATAAAGTACAATGGGTGGATTTTAAGTTGGAGAATGTCCTTGTATCTCTCCATTTCTTAAAAACAATGGGCCTCGTCTCCATTATCTTTAAGGAATGGAGAGTTACTTGGACATTCTCCTATACATAAATCAGTCTAAAGTTTGTTTTTTGTTGAGTTTTACGTTTTCATGGTCAAGACAATGGAATAAAAACCCTGTTATAAAAAAATTGTCATTCATAAATTTAATTTGGCATAAGGAGCAGTTCATGGACATGTATAGATTATACACTTACATCTGGTTTACTTTCAATCCAGCATTGGGGAGAAATGCCAATGGAGGGTGGATTGTCTTCAACAAACTCCACAATTGCATAATCAAAGACCATCTGAAAATAAATTAATCTTAGAGTAACATGTCATTAAATACGTGTTTTAATTGGTTTTAAAAAGTTGAGGTTATTTCCATATGTACTGAATCTGAAAATAGATGTCGTTCCCAAGGCGTTGTCATGCCGTTGTCATCAGTCTGGAATATGAGAGTTGTTTTCCAGGTGCTCTGTATGTAAAAACGGTCCAGCATCGACGTTTGCTCCAAACTTTTGTCAGTTTTTGTTGGAATTCATCTTAACATGATTGGGCTTTGGTTTTCAGTGTAGTATTTGTACTTATACTAGGTACATACAAACATATTCCTTCAAAAATCATGCAATATGGCTAGAACTTTTATCAAACCTATAAACTCCTATTATCCTAGAGTCGCATGGTGTCTGAAAATAGGCTTCACTTCTTGTATAAACTCTACACAAAATCAAAAGATTTCCTTCCTCATCTCGGTTGTTTGTCTTGGACAATAGCTGACAGCATCTATTTATTCCAATTAAGAAAGCATTATCTGGTTGTCGCAAAGATAAATGTATTTCGCCATCTGATGTTTGCGACTCCCTACTATCAGAACCGTTCTGAAACTCCTTAATTCTTTTCACTATCTGGGTCAAAGGTTTCTTCCCTGATCTTACCATTTTTTTTATTCTATGCAAATAGTTTTCAAATCCAAATGCACCACAATCATCTAAACAACCATACTTTTCTGCATCATCAGAAATGTGCAGCATACTATGTACATTATAGACCAGGAATTCCTCTCCATATAGAATTCTTCCTTGACTGACGAAATACTGCAGAAGATTTCTTGCATAATTTACATGTTCATTCACTAATCGTGGGCACACTAAAATAGAAATGGATATACTCAATGACAGAAAATGAGCATAGAAATCAGGACGTAACACTCTTTTCAGAACTATTTTACCAGTGTATATCAAAAATTGTCTGAATTCAGTTGCCTTCCACCTGTCTATCTCTCTAAGGCCCCTAGGTTTACGGGCAAACCGTTTTGGAACAAACTTGGCCAAATCGGTCAATCTATTGCTTATTTCTTCGATGTTCTGTGCCGACATTCTAATGTGCCTAGGTCCTTTTCCTCTCATCCATAATAACAGCAGTCTTTTTACAACGCCAAGGCAAGCTTGGTGCATGTAATCAATTGGAAACTGATTGACCATGTCTATATTTAAATGACAGAAGGGGGAAATTGTATGATGATGTTCTTCTTGCACTTGATTCCTGAAAGAATGGTCAGTTCTCAACTGAAGGTTTCCGATGTCTTGGTAAGTTATTCTTCCACACCATACACCAGTTTGATTACATCTATCACAACCATAGTATCCACTGAACAACTTGACACCTTTGACCATTGCTTTTGCTGGTGCATCACATACAATACATTTCAAATTTACACTGATAAGCCTTCCATGATAGTTGAATCCCTGTTGTAATAAAGTGTCTATTTCATGTACAGATTCTTGTAAGAAATTAAGATTTTCAGGTTTTGTTGGGCCTATTGTTAGCACAAAAGGGAAGACTTTCTTTGGTTTCAATTGGATTTCACACAGAATTGGCCACAATGATGTATTATTACTTTTAAAAAGTGGAAGTCCATCTATATTAAGTGAAATATCTATAGAGTCTATGTTATCTCTTTCTGACTGTGGATACTGTTCAAAATTTTTAATAAGTTCACTTTCAATTCCAAAATTGAAATATTCCATTCCAGAAACAGATTGCGTTTCAACTACTCTGACTGTTTTCAATAGTGTACGAGCTGTAGATGGTAAACTGGAATGACCATGCTTTTTTAAAATCTTCAAAAGGGCATCTAAAGCATTATGATTTACTTGAAACTGGTTAGTCCAGTTAACAAGATCATCTGCTAGTATATCCTCCTCCTCCATACTACTACTGTCCGAATAGATAGACAATGCCGCATATTTATCAACGGTGTCCCAGTCTATACCGTCATCTGAACTCTTACTATTTTCGTCAGCCTCGGAATCTTCTCTTCTACCATCAACATCTAACAAGTGTTCATTAATTTGACCATCTGAGAAAGAAATTCCAACCTGGACTTCATGCAATTGCTGAGAATTATATGCACTACTGAGAGGTACATGGAACGATGAACAAGGATCAGTTATCTCACATTCTTCTTCACTACTGGAGACGGCTACAAAGTGTTTTGATCTTAGTCTAGCATTTGCCATCCATTTTCTTTTGTACTCCCTTCTTTTTTTCTTTCTATCTGACATCCTCCTGTGACAATAAAAAGTTAAAATCTACATATGTATTATCGCTATTGTTTATTTTCCCTTTGATGTTTAAAACCAAAAATTTAGAGAAAATGCTAAGCAGTCAAAATAATTTTTCTGGGATCACTTAAATTACCAGGTTTTTACTACATAATTTTCAATTAAAACTGCTTTCAATAGCCTTATATTATTTTATGGGTACATTGCAGATGCATTCTAACTGAAACTATCAAAATTTATCAGAAAAAATTTGTAGGATTGAAAAAAATCCAATCATGATATCGCCATATTCTATATTTGAAGTCAACAAACTGTTGCATGATGAATTTTTTTAAATTCTTAATATCAACCATATTTTCAATATTATATGCCCTTCTACTGCAAAAGCACATTCAATAACATATTCCCAATAATTATAAAGTCATAAATGAAAATAAAATGAGTTGCAATACCCTCTGTCCATGTATATCCAGTGTTTGGGAGCAATATTCCAAAATATTACATAACATGCATTTTGACCATGTAATCTGACACCACAATGCATTTTGTAACATTTTTGTATGAAAAATGTCACTCTGTGTCTGTTGTGACATTATTAGGCTAATTTGAACAGGATAGCAACACAAGTTCAACTTGATGTTTTTTAACTTGGAAAGAGCAGCACAACTTGCTTCTGTAACCCTTTATTTGCCTTATTTCTATTCCTTAGGCAATATCAACCACAAAAAACCTCACAAGGTATGTGGCTGTCTAATATTTGCAAGTATAAGTGTTCAAATAAAAAGGTACCCCTTTGAAGATTTTTAATGAAAACATCTCCATTTACAGCTGTTGAGTTCAGATTGTGTAATATACCAAAACTTACCTATTCTCTTATATATTACAGTTATTAAGCTAATTTCTAACATAATAAGCAATTTCTACACATATATATGCCTCAGTTGTATATTCAATAGCTAAATACTATGAAATGTTTACATTTAGCCCCCCCCCCCCCCTCTTTTCATCCCATAAAATGAGTTCACATCATTCTTAATTTTGTTAATTGATGCTTTAGCCCCATAAATTATGTAGTTTAAGGCATACAATAAGTTTTTGTATATAGATCTACAGTTGAAATTCCTTCTAATTCCATCAAATATGCAAAAATATGATTTATTGATATTCAAGTTTTGGAATTTCTTATGCAAGTTATGGTACAAAGCTATAATTTCCCCCAAAACTCAATAAATATATGCTTCCACATCATTTTTCCCACTGTTTAAGTAAGCTGGATGCTCAAATGTACTGTTACGGCCAAATAATACTCTAATTTCTAAAGCATGAAATCCAAATTGACAATTTGAAAAATTTACAGAAAATGCTAAGCAGTCAAAATAATTTTTCTGGGATCACTTACATTACCAGGTTTTTACTACATAATTTTCAATTAAAACTGCTTTCTATGGCCTATTATTATTTTATGGGTACATTGTACATGTATTCTAACTGAAACTATCAAAATTTTCCAGGAAAAATGTGTAGGATTGAAAAAAGTTCAATCATGATTTCGCCATATTCTATATTTGAAGTCAACAAACTGCTGCATGATGAATTTTTTTAAATTCTTAATATCAACCATATTTTCAATATTATATGCCCTTCTACTGCAAAAGCACATTCAATAACATATTCCCAATAACTATAAAGTCATAAATAAAAATAAAATGAGTTGCAATACCCTCTTTCCATGTATATCCAGTGCTTGGGAGCTGAGGGCTTTTTCGAGCGGGAAAACTTCAAAGACAAAGGAAAGAAAGCTATTTCGATTATTTTCGGATATTGATTGACATACCCAAATTTTCATCATCATCAATAAATTTATATCATTCCAACATTATTACACTAGTTTTTAAGTAAATAACTTTATTGTATAGAGACTAAATACGTTATAATAACACGAATTCGAATGTATGCAATCACTTTAAACAATCGATCCGTTTTCGGAATCGAATGAATGGTTTCAGGAAATGATAAAATCTTGCAGATCTCCTAATAATATATTATGATAATGGATAATATGTCATAAACCTGCATTTCTTCATAAAAATATTGCGATGTCGTTTTGCAAATCAAATGTGCCACCGAACACTCCGATCATTATTTTAGTTAGTAAAACGTTATATGAATCAGGGGCGGATCCAGGATTTCAAGTTGGGGGGGGGGGGGGGGCGCACTTAAAAAAAATGCGTCGAGCGGAGGGAGGCGCGAAATTTTTTGGGGTATTTCGTGTGAAAAATCACGATTTTACGCCAAAAAATCATATTTTTTCCAATTTTAGGGGGGCGCGCGCGCCGGGTGCGCCCCCCCCCCCCCCCCCCCCCCTGGATCCGCCCCTGTGAACGTTATAAGTTTACTTATCTTTTAGTTAGAGAATTACGTAAACAAGTAACGTTAAATGAATGTCACTTGAACATTTTTTATTCAATATTTTATTGCAACGTTGCAAAACGTCTTGAGAACGAAATATAATAACGTTCTTAATCTGTTTCGATGCAACGTTTATTTTAAACGTTAAAAATACGTTATAATAATGTTATATTTTAACGTTATTGCAAGGTTTATAAGTAAACGTAAACATATACGTTATTCAAACGTTATATAAATGTTACAAAAAAACGTATAACATGTAACGTTAGTTATACGTTGTACAAACGTTATCATTTTACGTTACCTTTTGGTTTAATACATAACGTAAAACACTAAACGTTAGTTAATCGTCAGTAGAACGTTTAATATTAAACGTTAATAATAGGACGTTGCAAAAACGTTTAAAAAACATTAAAATTTAACATTGTAATTAGGTCACTAGGTAACGTTAATTTTTTACGTTGATATAACATTATAATAACGTTATTTTTGTACGTTACCTAACTATAACGTTACTTTAACGTTACACTTACGTTACGTGTTTGCTGGGCATTGAGATACTCATATTATGCATACTATCTAACTCATATCTGCATGATCTGGTACCGCTAACTCATTCCTGATCCCGATTACTCATATCATTTGAATTTTCGATTGACATACAACAATCAATAGTCAATGCTACAAATTACACTGGCCAAGTCTTTTGTAATCATTTTGGAACATGAAAAGATACTTGACATACACCACAATTGCTTGCAGACTGTGCTTCAGTCAATCAGTTACACGATCGAACTCTTTTGATTGACAAAACACGCAGGAGAACGATTCTAGCGTCATTACGGCACATCAGTCAACGAAACGGCTTACTCTGGCATTAGGAATTTTTAAATTGCGTCGAATTACATGGCCCTTTTTGTAAAAAGTGCTTGAATACAAGATAATAATGTGCAACTTACCTCCTTGTAGACGTGAAAAGATCCCGCCAATGCATATCCGGAAATCCCGATAACTTTACCGTTAGCATATCATTTGAATATGAGTTAGAGAGATTGGTGGCCGTGAAAAAGGTTAACTTCGTGCAGATCCATGGACCTATGCGACCGAAGAAGAACATCTTAGTTGACGGCGTTCATTTAAATTAAGATGCAGTGATAAAGTATGCAGCACAAGTGAGAATGGCAGTAAAGTGTGATGATCTTAGGGTGTGAAACTGTTTGCGTGTGACTAGCTATTAATTTGCTTTGACTGCCTATAATCATGTGTATTGAAAATAAATAGATTTGTTTGAACATTACCACGTTTATATTATTATTTGATAATAAAATTTATTCAAAATGTATTGACTATGATTTAACATCCTTTTGCTCAAGGACGTATATTAAAGACGTATATTAAATACGTCCTTGTTTTGCTCAACTACATATTTACTCGGAATTTCCAGTCATATCGTCCTATGTCAAAACGGCCTCAAAATGAAAGTCAAAGCGGCCACATATTTTAATTAGAATATATTTTTTGTTAAAAGATTAATATATAATTCTATTTTTATTGTTGAACTTTGTAATGGATCAAGGAACTTAATTAATGATTAATTTATGATATAATTAAGTGGTTAGTAATTGACGTAAAACGTAATTGGCGACAATTACTTAATAATCTTTATATTGCATAGTAACATTCTTTGATGATTATACTCTATTGTCTATAAATAGGCCTTAATGAGAACAGATGGCATCTAAATAACCAAGCCAAGAACAACAATTCGAGATTGAGAAATTCTTTGTTTTGCGGCATTCACGTTACAAAAGAGAGTCAAAAGCAATAATGGTCAGGCGATTATTGCAATACAAACGAACATTTACCATGAACCTCTATAATTAATCTGTTTTTCTATTGTCAACAAGACACTTATTTAAATCACAGTGATATAGATAAATGTATCCAAATGTGATATACAATGTAATTTATTCAACCTTTAAGAATACCAAAGGAGCAACGAAACTATCCAGAGAAACTGGTAACACAGGTTACACAAGATGAAGTAGTGTATGGGATCCACACCTACAAAAACACATATACCAAATAGAAATGGCACAAAGAAGGACAGCGCGGTTTATCAAGCACGAATATTCAAGAGATCCTGGGATAATAACATCAATCCTGCAAGAACTGGAACTTCAAGCACTCCAAGAAAGGCGCAAAACATCACGCCTGCTAGTCTTCCACAAAATAACCCTCCAGAAGGTAGCCATACCATTACCACCATATTTACAAAAACATAACTAGAACGACTCGCCAATACCATCCAAGAAGATTCGAAAGGATAGGATCAACTGGCGATCAGCGGAAACACAACTTCTTTGTAAGGACCATCAAAGACTGGAATGATCTTCCACCGGACATTCTAGGAATTGATGACTATGAGGCGTTCAAGACCAGCCTTATAGTCCACAGAAGCCAGTAAAATCTCACGAATGTTTTTAAACTGCACATGTACATATGTTTTTAATGAGCACATGATGGATGACGTCCAGTATTATGCATTCGTGTAATGAGTCAGACGACTCTTTACGAATTACCAGTTTAGAAGTAGAAGACACACTAAACACAAATCAAATTCCTTAATAAAAGATGTTTGATAATCAATATCAGTTATCTTCATTTGATATGATATGACTGGGGATGATTTGACCTGGGCCGATTTGACAATTAATTGGACGGGTTTCAGGAAAATGACAACCTCAATATTATACGCCATACGACTAAAATATAGATATAAAAACTGAAAACAGCATCCGATATATTCCTTTTACTGGTTTATATAAAAAAATGAATAAATAAAAGTGAACCATATAGTTGCAGGCGTACATACCTTTTCACACAGGCGTATATATACTGATACGGCTACTGACGGGCTTCAGGATGGAACCCTCAATATTATACATCATACGGCTAAAATATAGATATTAAAGCTGAAAACAACATCCGATATATTCCTTTTACTAGTTTATATAATAAAAATTAAATAAAAGTGAACCATATAGTTGCAGGCGTATATACCTTTTCACGCAGGCATATATATTTACCTGGTTACTACTGCAGGCGTATTTAAGTATGACCCTGTTGTACATCTCGCTTTGAACAGCATTCGAACTCACAACATCATAGGTGATAGGCACAGATTGCATAGGTAGTTGTAAATTCAACTACCATGCGATCACCAAGGGCGGATCCAGGATTTCATGTTAGGGGGGGGGCGCACTTAAAAAAATTGCGCCGAACGGAGGGAGGCGCGAACAATTTTGGGGTATTTCGTGTGAAAAATCACGATTTTACGTCAAAAAAATCATATTTTTTTCCAATTTTAGGGGGGGGGGCGCGCACCGGGTGCGCCCCCCTGGATCCGCCCCTGATCACGGCCACGACGGACCCTTGCGACTAGTGTGTTAATCTGTTTCTTTGATTATCTTGTTTTTGATTAGAGCACAATGCTTCCTCCTTGCAATTGTATCGTCTAGGGAACGATATGTAATCAAATGCATAATCTCCTCATTTAGGCAACAAGTAGTGCATGTAGGATCAATTTGATATTGATATGAATTCTGCCTTTTGTGCTTGCACCAGTGAATATTCTCCCTTTGGTTATTGTCCGGTTTTTTTTTTAGATCAGGGTTTGAAGAAGATACAGTATTTAGAGGCGGCTCATATTTTTTTAAGGAAAACAAAATCTGATTTCAATACAATTGTTTTAAGAAAAATCAAAAAATACCGAGGCGTAATTTCAAGCGAAAATTACAAAATATGGTTAAAGGAAACTGACAAGGACGAAATTGGAAATAATCTGTTAAAACACGTTTTTATCAAGTCTATAACTTAGTTGGAAAAGCCCCTCCCCCGGATCCGCCTATGGTATTCCAGGCTGGAACGTTTTTTTCCAATGTCCGTTGTACTACTCGCCAACATTTTAATATCTTTTGACAATGAGTCATTTTATTTCATAAGGAACTTCCATTTAACATTAAGTCTTTATTTTATTAGATACAACCTTACCTATCAGATACAAATACAAACTCATTGGGGAATAGCTTAAATTGGGAAAAGAGAGCTTACACAGTGATGGACATCAATTCCACCAATAACAACAAAAGGAAAAATCACCCGTCATCCTAACTGAACTCACCGAACACAAAAAAGACCAGTTATATATGACGTTGGAAATCCATGTCCTGTTTTTGGGATAGGCACAAAAATGTGGTGGGGTTAAACCGGTGATCCTAACCCGCTCCTCTTGATAACTGGATCTCCAACAGAAATACATATATAAACAAACGATAAACAGCATGGTTTTTGTTTCAATACTGCAGGGAACTTTACCACGATACAACTTGATCTTACACTTTGATGATGTCAGTATCACGCAAATCAAATGAATACAAAGTGATGAGTGAACTATACTCTTTAGATGAACTTATCGTTACAGAAACTGTTAAGACTGTATTGTCTGTCCGTCCTACCAAGGTGTGAGAATTTCGGAACTGAAGCGGATTCTGAAATTAAACTAGAAGTATATTGTTCAAGTGAGTCTTACCCAAGCGCCGAATTTGATGAACAGTACACGTTTTGTGATTCAGTCCTGCATCGGACGAAGGTGAGAACAGAATTTTGAACAGAACATAATTTTTATTGGTTTGAAATCCATATGCAAAGGATTGTTACCAAAACAACACATTAAATACAAAACAAAGTAACTATTAAATCCAATCAAACTACATATACATGTTTGAAACGCATGCCTCCCTGACGACATTTGGTATGAGGAGGTGGTACATTTTAAATATGATTTAATTATCAATCAAAATACAACATATAAGTGATCTATATTTTCATGAAGCTATCATATAGTGCAATGAATTTCCATCATTTTTTAAACAACACACAAAAATATCCTTTACAGAAATCATAAACATTATTTACCAATCAACTCATTTCTCCTATTATACATTTCGTTTACTCCCCTCACAATAACTTCTACAATATCATATTCTTCACGTCGAAATAAATAAAGGAACTTTTTCTCATCAGTCAAAACACGAAAAGATGGAAAAATACTAAGAATATTGGCAAACATTTTATTCCTGATATTGTTGAGGCTGGAGCATAAAATAATAAAATGATATTCATCCTCAACTCCATTTTTACACAAGGGACACATCCTGTTATTAATATCGGTTTTATTATGTCTTCCCAATTCAATCATAGGTTTACTGTTACTAATTTTTATGTGCGTAAATTGTTTTATTAAAGTTTTGTCAATGTCTAAGAATAAATAGTTGTCAGTTTCATATTTTTCTTTCGAATTCCTATATGTTCTAAGTTTATTTCCGTTAGCAGTCAAACTGTCATAAAAAATTCTAGTTTTCCAGAGCATATTAAAATTTTCTGTCAATTGTTTATAAATTGCGTGAAGAAATCGCTTGTTAGAAAAAGTACTTTGATTATCCCAAACATGGGAGAAATGAAGCTTATTCAAAAGTATTTTGATCCTTGTCGCAAAGCTGTCGGGTAGACTTCTGTTTATAGTTTCATAAGCTTTATACAAAAGAATATCTTCTGATTTAAGTATGTGGAGCCAGTATTCAATCGCTGATTTAAAAGCATGAATAGATATTGGGTACATTCCTATCTCACCAAGAACTGCTAAATTGACAGCTTGTTTATTTACTCCTAACAGGGTCTTTGTAAATTTAATTTGAACCTTTACAGGCAACATAGACAGATATTTTGATTCTAAATCAACATTACTTTTCACATTATTCAGTGACCAAATTTCACTACAGTATACCACAATTGGTTTAACATATGTTTCAAAAAGTTTGAGATGGGTTGAAATATTATATTTTTCTGACATCAAGAGTTGTCTTACACAAAATAAGGACTTGGTAGCCATTTTACATAATAGTTCCACTGCGTTTGTAAAAATTCCAGAGGGTTTAAAAATAATCCCTCAATATTTGTACTCCATTCCAAGATCAATTCTGTTATTCTTATACAAAAAACCTTTCTCTGGTCAACTTTCTGCCAGCTTTATTAAAGATCATACTCTTTGTTTTGTCTAGATTAACAGTTAGGTTCCATTTGTCGCAGTAGCAACTTTGTATATTCAAAGAATTTTGTAAACATATTGCTGATTCTGAAATAAGAACTAAATCATCCCATATAGAAGACATGACACATTTCTTTTCATCAATTTGACTGGATCACAACTTTCATCAAAATGAGTCACAAGATCATTTATATATATGGAGAAAATGTTGAACTCAAGAAGCAACCCTGCTTAACCCCTACTTTAGATTTTAAAAAGTCAGTTATGCCATCTTGTGATCTAACTGCAAACAATACTTCTTTGTACATGTTTTGTATAATATCAAAAAAGGGACCTTTTATATTATATTGGAAAAGTTTGTAAAAAAGTGCTTCCCTATTGATTGTATCAAAGGCCTTTTTAAAGTCTATATAGCATGCATACACTTTCTTTGATGATTTAAAGGCTTTGTCAATGATAGTTTTAAGAGTTAAAATGTGATCACTTGTTCTTGATCCCTTTTTGAAGCCAATTTGTTCCTTGCAAATAATAGAATTAGTATCAAGATATTTTTCTAATCTGTTATACAAAATTTGTGAGAAAATTTTGCCCATACAACTAGATAATGCAATACCCCTGTAAGTTGAAGGGTCACTAACACAACCACCCTTAAATATGGGTTTGATAAAGTTCTCTCTTCACATGTATGGATATACACCAGACTTTGAAAGTTTCATATAACATTAAACAGTTTAACAAATAAATCAATATTAAAACTACAACACATTTTCAACATTTCATTACTTATGCCATCAGGGCCACATGATTTCTTATTTTTAAAAGATCTTAGTGCAAGTACCACCTCCTCAGCCAATATCTCCTTATTCAAAAGTTAAAAAGACTGCAATTCTCTTGGAATATTATTAATGTTAAAATTATTAGTGTAATTCATATTCATTAACTTTTTAAAATAGTCAATTAACCATTCCCTTTGAATAATATTAGAACTGGGATCTTTGTTATCTCTCTTTTTTATAGTATTTAATGCTTTCCAAAACTCCTCTGGATTATTTGCATTTGAATCCACAAGTTTATTTAATATTGTGTGTCGAAACTGTCTATATTTATTTCTTATCAATTTGTTAAGTTCTTTTTTATTTTGCAGAACTTTAAGACGCAAAGTTTTGTTCCATGGCTCATTGCAAAGTTGCCTACTCTTAGCTTTTAAAATTCTGTATTTATTCTCACACTCAATCATTATCATAATATGGTTTTTAGCTCACCTGACAAAGGGTCATGTGAGCTATTGTCACCACTGAGCGTTCGTCGTCCGTCCGTCCGTCCGTCCGTCCGTTTGTTAACTTTTCACATTTTAATCAACTCCTCTGAAGCCACAAGGCCAATTTAAGCCAAACTTTGGTGGAATGGTCCTTGGATGGCCCCCTTCTAAAAGTGTGTCCGGTGATCCCGACTTCCAACCAAGATGGCCACCAAGCTAAAAATAGAAAAAAGGTGGGATGAAATTTTAATTGTCCATTGCTGCTTTAGTATAAGTCAAAATGAGCTCAAATTTTAATGCAGCTACATGGCAAGGAGTAGTTTAACATATATTCCGGATTTTTCTGTGAAATTTTTCTTTCAGCCGATTTATACCGATTATGCAAATTAGGCATATTTTGATAAAAGATCACATTTAAACCTGATCTCCTCTGAAACCGCTGAACCAAATTAAACCAAACCTGGCAGAGATGGTCACTGGATGGGTCCTTTTCAAAATTGTGTCCGACAGCCCCGCCCTCCATTCAAGATGGCTGCTGTTACTAAAAATAGAAATTTCTTCAATTGTCCATTGCTGCTTTAGTATAGGTAAAAATGAGCTCAAATTTTAACTGCAGCTACATGGCAAGGAGTAGTTTAACATATATTCCGGGTTTTTCTGTGAAATTTTTCTTTCAGCCGATTTATACCGATTATGCAAATTAGGCATATTTTGATAAAAGATCACATTTAAATCTTCTCCTCTGAAACCACTGAACCAAATTACACTAAACCTGGCAGGGATGGTCCTTGGATGAGTCCCTTTCAAAATTGTGTCCAACAGCCCCGCCCTCCATTCAAGATGGCTGCTGTTACTAAAAATAGAAATGTCTTCAATTGTCCATTGCTGCTTTATTATAAATCAACATGAACTCAAATTTTAACTGCAGCTTGAGCTACATGACAATGAGTAGATTAACATATATTCTGGGGTTTTCTGTGCCCTATATATTTCATATAAAACCATTTATTTTCATAACTTTCTCATGAAATCATTCCTTATCTGATTTTCATGAAATTTTCAGCATTAAATGCAGAAATAAATATAGTTTCTTCGTCGTTTAATTTGCAAATAATTTTATTTCTACTTTCTCTTAAGAATTGATTTAAAAACAAATCTTACTATATAATCATATAAAATTGTGACGTCAAAAATTTACATTTGTGTTTAAATCATAAATGCTTGCAAATAAAAGTTCGAAAAAATTACATGAAGATATTAAGATAAACTCTAATTAATTCTGTTTTTAAAGGTGAAAATTTCATGAAAATCGGCTAAGGAATGACTTCATGAGAATGTTATGAAAATAAGTGGTTTTATATGAAATATATAGGGAAGATGGCGGAAACGGAATCACTTTTGTCCACATGCTGTACAAATTAGACATATTTTGATAAAAGATCACATTTAAATCTTCAAAATGGCTGTTGTTACTAAAAATATAAATTTCTTTAGTTGTCAATTTCCGCTTTATTACATATCAAAATGAACTCAAATTTTAACTGCAGCTATATGGCAATGAGTAGTTTAACATATATTGTGGGTTTTTCTGTGAGATTTGTTCAGCCAGTTTATTCCGTTTAGGAATATTATGAGATAAAAATCACATCAAAATCTTTTGCTCAGAAATTTGAGTTGAAATGATCTTTGGGTGGCCCAATTTCAAAATTATGTGTAACACCCCCATTTTCTATCAACTTTAGATGTCAAATTGAAAACCAGGTGAGCGATTACAGACTCCTGGGAGCCTCTAGTTTAATTTTCCTCTTAGCTTTTTTGTTTTTACTATTTCTTTTATCTCTATCTCCTAAACAAGTAGCATTATATAAAACAGAAGACACCTCTTTAACAATATCATCAATATTCGTCTCTAAAATATTATGGCTGTCATTTGATGAGAGGAAATTAATTGAAGGACAGCTGGAAGACCAAAAATAAAAAATAAAAAAAAACAAAACAAAAAACGAAATGGCCTGTTGTTGTGTGCATGGGGTGAAATTGCGTCGACAATCGTAAGGTGACAAGTGGAACATTCTGAACTTATTTGATTAAATTCAATTTGGCGTTGTACAAAAAATAAGAACATTTTTTTTTGTACTTTGCAAAATTTTATTAGTTTTGACACACACAATGATATGATTGATTTTAAAGACATCACAACAGTTGAAAATTACACACGCAAAATCGAAGGGCCCCCAAAACACACACACACACACACACACATATATATATATATATATATACGTCTGAAAATTAAACCAAACAGTGTTAGAATTAGATTTTAGAGCTGTCAAATTTTTGTTCTTCCCTCGACGGGATTTGAACCCACACCATATATATATATATATATATATATATATATTTGAAGGTACCAAAGGGATAAGCGGAAACTGTAATTCGAAGGTTCAGACAATTCAATGGAGAAAAGAAAAATGTTAAGAATGCAGACAATTGTGTTGAACACCAGCACAGATTCGGATAAGTGGACCGAAAAGTGGGATATTAAGGATCAGTTTTAACAGTGGACCGAAAGGTGAGAGGGCAAGTTTTCACAAATGTTTTTCATTTAATTATACAAGTGTGGACACGGAAATGTGCTGTCCAAAAGGCAAGTGTGGATGTCAATATTTCATATTATTAACTTTAAAAAAAAAAAAAATCATGGACACAGGGTCCTGGATTTTTTTGGATCAAAAACTAATCCTGGATTATTATTTTTGCTTAGAATCCGGTCCTGTGTTTTTATTTCAAATTTTCATCTTTTTACCATGCAGAGTCAGTGTTTTTTAAATCGGTCATCCAATCAGGACGCTCATTATTCTTGTCCAAGATAAAAATACATCGCTAAAGTAAATTTACCTGTGGTTTCAGAGTAGAAGATTTTTAGAAATCGAACATAAAATTTCCCCACTTCAACTCGTAAATTTACATAGAAATCGGAGATATTTCGTCATAAAACTTCACACATGGTTTTGTCTATCATATTTCTTGAAGACAAACATAAAGTTTTATTGCATTTATCAATATTTTATGAGTATCAACAGATTTTTTCAACACCCTATCTGTTTCTCGATACAGCCGCCCGATTACAGTGACCCGTGACCCAGATTAGCAGGTTCCAGCAGTTTTTGTTCTTAATACTGTTGTTTAACAAGTCAAATAAAATAATTCTACAGAAAGTATAGTCCGAGATTCCTCTGTCGTTTAACGGCATTGATAATCTTGCTGTAGCCGTTCCGAGATTCCTCTGTCGTTTAACGGCATTGATAATCTTGCTGTAGCCGGTCAAGATAATCTTGCTGTAGCCGTTCAACGGCTACAATGCCGTTAAACGACAGAGGAATCTCGGAACGGCTACAGCAAGATTATCAATGCCGTTAAACGACAGAGGAATCTCGGACTACAGAAAGTATTACCAATTAAGGTCCACATGAGGCAAGCACGGCGAGTAAAGTAACACCGACTGAGAAAAAGAGTTATGTTTAAGTGAAAAAGGGTTCATGACAACACATAATACATGTATATGTAAAATAAACAACACATGATGCCAGGCGCGTAGCTCCCTATACGCCAACACGCAGTTGCGTGCACATCGGTGTGCTGAAAAAAACCCCACTGTAAATCTCACTGCTTGAATTTGGCCATAGTCCATAGTTGCAAGGATACATCAGTTAGAAATGTAATGTCTACCGTGCAGGAAGTTGCCTTTTTACCAAGAGTTAGACTCCGATGCAACTACAAATATGGACAAGCGGACCAAACTGCGCACACTTTGCGAAACGCGATGGACGAGTCGAGCCGACGCACTGTACACATTTAAAGCATCATTTCCTGTAGTGGTGCATGCGTTGGAACGATTACAAGGACTAGGAGATGACAAAGCCGGACAATACCTTGCATCTATTACCAGATTTGAATTTGTTATAGCTCTGATAGTATCAGAATACATTTTACAGAGTACGGTGTATATGTCGAAATTCCTGCAAGGTATCGAATGTGACCTGTTGGAGGCTACAAAAGAATGTAAAACTGTCATTGAATTGTTACGAGCTGAACGACTCGATGAATCAGTTTGGGATGAATTGTATCAATCGGCATTATATTTATCAGAACCTTTCAATATCGTTGAAAATATGCCGAGGCGATGTGGAAGACAGACTACCAGAGCCAATCACCCTGCAGACACGCCAAAACAGTATTGGAAAGTTTCTTTGTACTATGCGTTTATAGACCACATGAGTCGCGTCTGATAAAATCAGAAAATCGCTTATATGCACAGTATCTGCTTCCTCGTGTTATAGGAAATATTACGAACGAACAAATCGCGACATTGTATGAGACATACTAGACTGACCTGACATGTAATTTAGACGAATTCAAGAGGGAGGTCGCTCGATGGCGAACACGCTGGAGTATAACACCTCGCGAGCAGATGCCAACTTCACTTTGTGAGACACTTGATGGGTAATAACAAGTGCTACCGCAGTGTACTATCGTTCAGTGTACTACGTCGGTTGAAGACATATGTACGATCAAAATTGAATAACGATAGGTTGTCATCGCTAGCATTAATGCATATCCATCGTGATTTCAGTGTGGATTTAGACAAAGTTATGGAGAAGTTCGTGTCTGCTAAGACACGAAGAACAGATTTTGGGCAATTCTAAGTAAATTTTGTCTAACAAATCATGAAATCAATGTGTTGCTTATGTATTCAATTTACCCATGAAAACACCTCAGAACACACCATTTTGCACCTAGTCAAAACAAAATTTCCAGACCCCCCCCCCCCCTTCCAGGTTTGGTTGCTTGCACTGCAAAAAAGGCTAGCTACGCCCCTGGATGCAATATACATAACATATCACTTTTATGAATTTTCCCACAGAGTAAGCTAGAAACTTCTTTTTCTTAACAGGTTAGGATGCAGAAAATTTGTTGATCATTATTAAGTTTGTTATTTATTAGGGAATTTACCAATAATTGCAGTATATAAATTGTCTCTAATATCATAAGGGCATTTTTTCACAATTTCATTAAGAGTGCAATTTATACAAATACTGTCATCTGTATGTATTTGTAAATAGCACATGTCATACAAGTCGAATAGGTCCAATCTCAATTTTAATTCGTTTGGATGGTGTCCTCCTCAAATTTTATGGCTTCCATATTCAGCTTTGGTATTTTTATATTTATTTATTTAAGTTTACACCCATAAGGGTCAAGCAATACAGTAATACAAACAATAATAACACAATACAACATTTTTTACAAAAGAGTCTTTGACCGACATATAGGTCTCTGAATAAATGAATTTATAAAATAGGCCTACCAATAAATAAAAAGATACTTCATATTTTAATGCATATTGGTCTCTGATGTTAAAACAATTTAGTGTGTTACATTTTAATATTTATACAATCCTGATTAACTCTAACAGATTCAACCAGGATATAAATTAAAAGTAACTAAATTGTAATTAATATTTTTCAAGTCTATTTTTGTTATTTTATCAAATGAATCCTAATCGATCGGTCAAAACAAATAAATGTTTACAACGTGACACTACGTTTAAAGCCGGGTTGTATAAAACGAATGACCTCCTGCAGTTCACATTCCTTTCTTACAAAAGATTGTTCCTCATTGGTCAGATTGTTATTGAAATTATTTGTCCGTGACGTCAGATATGCTAATGAGATATGGAAGAGAAACATGGACGACTTGAGATGATTACGATAGGGATATATTTATGTTGTGTAAATGAAATATGCCCAAGAGACGGAGTGGGGGAGAAATCCCTCTTCCAGAAGGTTGGGAGGAATGTCGTGATTTCGACGGAAAGGTGTTCTTTATAGACCACAAATCACATCAAACAACTTGGATAGACCCGCGCGACAGGTAAGCTCCAAAACAAGTTTTTGAAGTTTTGATTTATATTTTATTTCAGTGTATTTTGACGAATGAAACGGTATTATGGTAATGTGCAAGTTAATTTTGTGAATTGGAATAAGACCACAAAATGCTAAAATGAAAATAAACTACAGCGGGACTTGAAATTTGTTGGCATGTGTTACGATTCTAGAAGATTAAAGGGAGGTAATACTTAAGCACCGTCCCTTGGTCTGGTGTCTCCTCCAGCTAAGTAATCGCATACATGTACTGTAGTCCATTCTTCAACCATGCGATGTACTCTGCTACTATACATTACTCCTTGCCTCTCCTCGGGTCGTGCTGCCAAACACAGCCCACTTGCTGTAATATGCTATCATTCAAATAGTTAGAATTGTCTTGTTTATGAACATTATATGTCTCCATTCTGTATTGTTGTAACTGCTGATATAATTATGAATGAATATTTGTTATTTCCTCTTGAGGGACCTTAATTGGAATAAAATATTGGTATTGATAATTCAGTCTAAACCATTTGTAGAACTCTATTATTTACAAATAAAATGAAAATATTAGTACTGGTCTAGTACCAAATATATATCTCAATTGCATGAGCACACATGAGTTTTTGAGGCAAGTTTAGAGCTACATGTAGATAACAAAATTGTAAATTTGCATGAGATGATGAGGTATGGAGGAACATTTAAGGTAGTTGGATTTACAACTACAGTACCTATGCAATCAGTGCCTATCACCACTAAAGTTGTGAGTTCGAATCACACTAATGGTGAATGGAACTTGATACAATATGTGAAAGTTTGTCAATGGCTTGCTGCAGGTCGGTGGTTTTCTCTGGGTAATCCGGTTTCCTCTACCATTAAAACTGACTGCCTTGATATAGCTAAGATATTGTTGAAAGTGGCGTTAAACCCCTTAACCCTAACCCCCTTAATCCCTGCAAGCGCACCTATAACATCTTTAGGATTGTTCACATCATAGTTTGCCCAGTGTTACCAGTGATTTTCCTACAAATGTACTCATTTGTATCTGGGGCCCAGGTCCCTTATAATTGGGAAAATTAGCATTTAAATGATGTGAATTGAAAAAGATGGGAATTTTTTTAGTTTGGATGTCCAGTAATAGAATAGCGATCATACTGTACCAAGGTTAATGCCAACAGTAACAAATTCTTGTAATGAGGAAGAATGACCACAAAACTTACATAAATACCCTTTAATTGGTGTACCGCACTGTGATACAGCCATGGGTATTTTTGTTCATTCTTTATTGAACTGAATACCCTGGCATCTGGTACCACGACCTCTGGATCACAACTGTCCAAATCGGAGTAAGTCAGATTGCGAATCATTATCAACATTGCCAGGGCCTCCAAGAGAAATTTTGCAAGGTGGAACAAGAGTCAAGACTGCTTTGGGGCCCCAGAGACAGACTGAGACTTCCCTCAAAATTGAGGATTTGAGGTTCAGTAAAACCACTGGTAAACTTTCATAAATGCTTTATTTCCTGTGCAGCAGAATGTTCAGATAACATATACTTGATACAAAGTAGTGACAAACATAACCAGTTGATGCAGCAAGGTGTTACTTGTTGAAGTTATTTTATAGTCACTAAAATCTGGTCTTCTGCTATTAAGAGAATATATCAAATTTTTGTTATAACCTTAACAGCGATCATGAGAAAACCTTCCAGAATCTAAGGCTATGAGATTCACAGGCTCCTTCTTGGCTCTCCAGGCCCCGGACCGATGTACCTGCTACATGTACCCCCCTTTTCTCATAGGCCCTGAACATCGTCACTATTTGCACTATTTACATGTTGGTGGATGTCATTTGAAGCTGTGTTAGGTAATACAAATTTGAATTTGTTGTTTCTGAAGTGACACTGACAGTGGTAACAAGGAGTTCAACTTCTGAGGGACATGGTGTATCAGTACTAGAGTCGGTACTGCGGTAGTGGGTCAGACTCACTTCAAAGCAATAACAGTTTCACTAGCTTTATTAACGTCATCAACCTCATTGCTCTCGGGCAGTAAAAACTTTTTTTTAATCCAATGGATTCAAGTTACCTGTGCTTGAATCCATCATTACTGGTAAATTTTTATTATACTTCCGGTATTTAGAATTATGCAACATTGTGACATTTTTATTTTTAACTTTAAAACTCAATTGGCAAGAATTTGCGTATTCCGCTTCATCAACTGTTTTCCGTTTTTAATTCCCAATGAATTGACAATATATCAATCAACGTAAATCACAGGACATGTTTGCTATTTTTATATTAAATTAATTTTAATAAACATCTTTAATATCAAATTTATTCCAAATACTACAATTTCCGCTTTTGTTTTTTTGAATTTTTATCGCAGTCCGGTACACGCCACATTCAACAAAGCAAGCGACCCAATATACATGTACTGCACTGGTTCTCGGTATCTTGTGCGTAGTATTTCGCTTGCATAATCAAAACAAACAGTAACCAGTTCATAAACTTGAAAATGTTTGGCTTTTAATTTCATTTGAAAAAGCTTTCATTAATGATTTTTACGAATAATTTTATCACCACGCTATTAGGAATTTCCCCCATGAAATTAAGAAAAAAATAACCTTTATCACATTGAGACTGGGGCGGATATTCGGCCCCAAAAACGCAGTCGGAAAATCACTGGTTACTGTCATACAACTCGATGAGGTATGCACGGCTCAATATCAAAGTCTGATGCGATTTGAATGACAGAATCGTACAAGCATTCGACACTTGTGGATCCTTACTCTCCTCCCGAGATCAGGAGGTTCAGGCCTCTACATTAACATATTTTTTAGCTTGTCCCTTCGCACAACTAACTAAAAAAAGTAATTGTCCGACTCAATCTTTTAGCTGTCCGAAAAAATTAATAAAAATTACAAAAACTTGAGAATAATTATCAGCAATTTGTGTAAAATGTTTTGGTTATTATATTATCTCACAAACATTATAGCATCCTGTCATATTAATACTAACAGAAATTATGATTATGACATCTTTAATCAACAAATTAACATACACTTAGACATAAGTCATAAAGTCATTGGTATCAAACGATGCCATCATGGTATGAGTGTCTAATTGTAAATTTCTAAGTTTGGTTCTCGAATAGCAGGCCCATCTAAGCGGTAATCATATAATGTGGATTGAATGCAGGATGCTTTGAACGTCGTTGTTCACCATCTATTGAATGAAAATTGTGTATCAAAATCAGCTACTGAATGTCCCTCAGTGGAAAATTAAAATCAGATTTTATGGTTGAATTGATCTCCGCCGCTTGTTGTAAATCCGTACTTTAAGATCGGGGGATATAGATCCATGTTGATGGACATTTTATTTACTTTTCCAGGGAATTATTGTGTAGGGGAAGGAAACACTAGAAACAAATCGATTTCTATTTCATTATAATTACTTAATGACAGTTGTCGTTTAATCAAATCGCTGAAAAGATACGGATCAAGTATATGTTCGGAATATCTCTTGGTTCACCGATTAGCGATAGTGTACTTCAACGGAAACTGATAGTTTTAAACACATTGAAATAATTATTTGCGAAGTTTTTGTCTGTCAAAATAACAAAGCAACACATTTTTATCATAGAGAATAACCTCCAAAAGATAGAACAATCATTTTTTCACTTGTCCCGTCGGACAACCATGATACAAGATCTACTTGTCTGACGTCAGTTTTCACTGGTATCGGACAAACGTTAATGTCGAGGCCTGAGGTTGTTAATTTTGTTTCTTTCAAGGCCTGAATTAGATCACAGTCAGACTTTGAAGGTGGTGTGTCAAAGCAACTGTTCCACTCAAAATGTTCTCGCTTGTGATTAAAGCATGTTTATATACTGGACCGCACAGTAGCCGGGGATGTTGAAACTATGTATGTTCTTTGAAATGTGAATATGACGGTTAATTTGTGATACATTATTCTGATGACTGAATGAACATTGAACAGTCTTCTTATAAGCTTGTTTATTAGAGTCATATTGTTGTTTATTTCATTTATCTTCGTCTGATTTTGCCTTTTTGGCAGGGATTCCCACACTTACATGATCTTTTTTAAGAGACCAAGATATTTGATTCACAGTATCCATTATTTTGTCATAGGCTAATCAGTCACCCCCTTTTTAGCTAACCTGGTGGAAAGGCCATGTGAGCTTTTGCCATCACTTGGCATCCTTCGTCTGTTACCTTTTCACATTTGAATCTCCTCTGAAACTGCTTGTCCAAATGAACCAAAATTTGATAGAAAGCATCTATGGAAGGTTCTCTATAAAGATTGCTCATGTTGTCCCGATCTTTTAACAGACATTGCCACCATAGGCAACTCTTGTTTCTGGTTGGTCGATTTCTAAAAATCTTCTCTGAAGCCACTTGGCCAATTGGCTTTATAATTTTTGTCTTTAATATTTCAGTGAGTGATTGTTGTTTAGTGCCAAGTGGACAATTTTTTTCAGCTATATCATGGCGAGATGAATTTATATTTCTATGAGATGATGGTGATGTCCGCTTTGTACTAGACCAATACGCTAAGTTGGATATTTATAGTGCTACATGTAGCTCACTGAAACAACAGTCCGCAGACCGACATTTTGCTTCACTCTGACACATTATCCTGATTTTGAGGCAATCAGTCTTTGCACTTAATCCTTAATGCTGCTTGCTCAGCAGAGAAGCAGCAAATACATGTACCAATTTTATAGTCGACACCTTTGGTTTGTCCCGATCCGGGCTCTAACACACGATCTACCGCACTCGAAGCGAGTACGCTGACCATAACACCATTGATGCTGTTATCTGACCGGAGAACCAGAAGTATATACATGATTTTAATCAATGATGACTCAGAGAATTTTACATTGCATCATTTATATTTCTAAGTATCAATTGTTTTATCTATAAATTATGTAAAAAAGGAATAATTAAGTATACAAATGTACTTCAATTTCAATTTTTAACAAGACTTCAGCTTGCTAATTGATACAGCTAACATTTTGTCATTTGGTAATTCTCTATGTATTCCAAAGAGTTCTTGGTTGGACTGAACACATGATATTCATGTAGGATAGTGCAGATGCTCAGCTTTGCTTGGTGTCAGTTTCAGATTAAATATCCACAATATAGCTGTGTTTTCATCAAAACAATGACTAATCTGTGGGCACACAATCAACAGATCAAAGAATACAATTTTTATTATATAACAGAGCTGTCGAAATCTCTGTCCTGTCTGTCAAACAATAGGTCTGGCAGATGTGGACAATGTGTCAGACCTACAATGTATCAAACATTTGCCGGACCTACATTTTTTTTACAACTTCATCTGAATTACACATAACTGGCTAAATCCATAAAATGGTTTGTTTACAGCTTCAAGTGATACATTGGAATATTCAAAGTTAGTACAACACATTTTGTGTGACATGTGGAAATATACATACAATACAATAGACTTGTGTATGAAATAAACAAAGATACCAAGTTTGCATAATGCTAGCTATGCACATGTTTCAAGGTGTTACCTCTTATAAGTAGCATTAGGTCTGGACCGAATCAGTAGGATGACTGACAACCTAGGCCTAAATTAAAATTAAGTTTGTTTCCCCTTTCACCGACTGACCCTTAAAAAAGCCGCTGAGTCAAAAAAAGTTATTGCCAAATTTTTTTTTTTTTTTAAATAAAATCGTAGTTTCAGGAAAATCGATGCGTGTCCGTCCGGAATCGGTTACACATTTAGTAGTCAAACTCTTCAATGTGAAGTCAAAATTGGATTATATAGATAAAAATAAACAAAAATCGGAGATTGCAAACGACAAGTTTGAGAAGCGAAGGTAAGTAATGATGCCGGTCATCTTCAAGCGTTTTGTCAGTCCCAAGTTACTGAAAAATTGCTCCGGACATCGGGTCTGAGGCGAAGTAGTTTAAATCGGACCTAGTCAATATTTTGTCCGACGGTCCGATAGGTCCGACGATTTTCGACAGCTCTGTATAATCAGAAATTTTTTAAATATAATATTATAATTATTGCAATAAGTTTCATCAATGTTTTATTTAGTTAAGGTAAATGAACTTTAAAAAAAGTAAAGACCATCATAAGCAGCTAAATTTTCGGTGCAGTTTATGTGTGTTAAAATGACACTTCCCCTAATAAACGCAGGATGCAAGTGAAATGTATATCTCTGTTTAATTTGACATGATTGTGTCATGTTTATTAATAAAATGTTGTAAATATTTTGTTTTTTGCTCGTTGACTTCGGCAGTTTTCACAGCCGTGTTGACAATGTCATCAATGATTCCTACTAGACACAGATGAAACTGTCAGGAACTTAAGTATATAATTTTCCGTAGCACTCTTGTGCTTAGTAGCGTGCTTATTCATGTTCTTGCTCATTTTCAACGAACAACGTGTTCCCAAAATTACTTTCGTTTTAGTTCTTACTTATTACGTAAAACTGCATTTATTTGTAATATTGACCGCGATTGGATGATTTATCGTAAACATCCAATCAGATCTCTATTGACATCGATGCTTAGAAGGGCAAGCTTTCGGTACCCCTCGGATGTATACGCTCTCTCCTTCGAAAATTATAAAGGGAAGTGATTACAGGGAATTTCTCAAAGACAAAAATGTATTGTTATGTACATGACTGTACAAGTACGCTCCGAATTTGGAAAGTTTGCTTACACAGCAATATGTATGCGTAATGTGTACACTCTGATCTGATAATACATGCGTTTTTACTCGTTTTCATAGCGTAAAAAACGCAAATACGCAGCTTATCTGGAGCTCTGGCAAAATATACATGAACCACATGAACATGTGTTAATATTGTAAGAATGTGGTGGTGATAGGTAAAATACCATGAATTGTTGATGGAAAATGCGAGACCAAAGTGTTTTTTTTCAACTGAAACACTTTGTTAGTACTGTATATTATGTTAAAAGGGATTTTTATGTACAAGTTACATGCATACCTATGCAATAAAAATATAGATATCAAATTTAGTGTGCAGGACACGTTTCTGGAATAACCTTCATCAGGTACACTAAAAATAGAAAGATTGGAAAGCCAAATTGACATATGTTGCTTTGACCTAGACCCACATGCATATTACATATATAACTCATGGTACATGTACATGTTGAAATTCTTTTAAGAGGTGACATGTCTTATAAAGCCACCTTTTCTTAGTCCCAAAGGTGACCTCTTAATACAGGTTTGACTGCAGCTGTAAATGGTTTTGTTGAAGATATGCAAAATGATAGTCGGCATCTTTAAATGTTGTTTATGGAAAGATCAAATTTTTTTTTAACATAATAATTTTATTTATTTTAAATTCTTGTTACAATTCTATTCAAGAGTCACAACGTTGTTAATTTCTAACAATTTTGATCATTTACTGAATTATTTATGTAAGGGAGCAGTAATTGTCATGTTAATACAATACAAGTTATTAAGAGTTCCGAGGATCTAAATCTCTGCAAGAGATGATCCATTCCATGTATATTGTATCTTTTTCTTGGAGTTGCGTGTAAAAGATTTTTCAGTCATTTTACATTACAAGGACAAAGTAGTTCAACTGTAGACTGGGGATATAAAGACGCATAACAGCGTTATCCATTTTTATTACGGTAGATGGTGAATAAATAGAAAGTCATGAGAAGAGATTATCCTTTGATTAAATTTCTGTTAATTTCATGTTAATACCTACATATCTGTGATATAACATAGAATTATGTTCATTCATAACTAGGTAATAAATAGCCATAGGGGAAATTGTGGAATGTATGGAATGTTTATACACAGGTAAACAATGATCTGGTGGTAGAAGAAACTTGATCAGTAAAAAATAGGGCACAGTTGGACTTTGTTCTGTTTATATACTAATACAGGAGTGGAGGCCAATTAATACCCTGTTTGACTAAAATAATTATATTCAATAAAAATGATATTGATGAAAATTTAGCAGGGATGATGTTTTTCAGTTATTTAACTGATTTCAGCTATTTTCCTTTTGAAATTTTTTTCTGAATGTTTCATGATACAGTAAGAAAAGGTAAAAAAATGACCATTTTAAAAGGGGGTATAGATGGTTTCAGCTATTTTTCATTGATTTTCAGTTATTTTTATTCTAATCAGAATCATCCCTGGTTTAGGAACGAAATTTCCAAATTAAGTAGATGAACAATTACATTTCATTCATACTTGGTTGGAAAGATCTCATGTCCACTACTGCTAGTGAGCTGATAACAAAAAATGTAGCTACAGGTATTTCCAGGTACCTTGTTCTGATTGATTGTGGTTTGACACCACGTGAACAGTATTTCAGTCAGTCACAATTAGCAATTAGCACAAGACTACATGTACAACCCCCCCTCCTAAAAAAATCCTTGTTCTGAATACATTTTGTAAGTATACATACAATGTATACATGTATACAAGTATATATATCCTTCAATATGGCTGAAATGATAAGGACAAGAAAAAAAATACATGTGTTTCCACCAAGATACTCTTAAAATATTAGGGTTGGTAGGTAGGAAAAAGATTTTATTTTTTAAAATATTTTTAGATAGGTTCTACAGGGGACACATTCTGACTTTAATAGTGCTTGTTCAAAAATGGTCAAAAAAACTTTAGGGTAGGCACAAAAAATTAGGGTCGGTAGGGTTAGCGGAAACACATGTAATTTTTTATTTTGGCCTAAGCATACCTAGCGATTCAACATACAGTACAGTAGATCTTAATCCGACTATACTATTAGGGCAGAATGAAGTCATGCTGATGGTCAAAGTATTGCAGAAAAATCTTAAAAATTGATCGGAATTATGACCAAGCTAATATTTTGTCAAAACTGGCAATAAGAAAGATGTTTTTAAAACAGAATTTCATTGGTAACCGCAAATCACTGACAGAATTACAATAAAATATCTATGAAATCAGATTCAAACCAAATTAAATACAGATATCATAACAAATATTGAAAACTGAAATGTGAAAATATTGCGATTTATCAAAATCGTGGTAAATAATTTCTTCCTCATCCTTCTTTAGTGTCATGACAGTGTTAGTTTTTTTTAACCCCTGTAAATTTCCATCCAAGATAATTTATAAATTGAAACTTTTCATCTTCTTTTTGATATTTAAATTTAATAAAATGTACTCTTTGTTCACAGAATGATATAATATTACATGTAATACATGTAATATTACATGTCAAGAAATTAAACTGTTTGGATTGATCAAAAATATTTTTCATTTATGGTTCATATCAATATTTACTTCCAATAAATTATATATGACTGTCATAAATCGTCAAAAGTACAAAGATGTTTACCTGGTAATTTGTTCCGTGTACATGTATGTAGGAAGTCTTTTAAAGAGCATACTTGTATTTTAAAAATAATCTAGATCTCCCACATAGTCAAGCTGCCATATAGGATCGCGATATAATATCCTTGTTATGCATATGAAACCCTGTTGTTGATTTATGCATGTTTGTTTAGGTTAATGGTGTTTAACACCACTTTCAACTATATTTCAGTTATATTGTCACTTTTATTGGTGGAGGAAACCAGAGTACCTGGGGGCTGGGGAAAACCACTAACCTGTCGCAAGTCACTGACAAACTTTATCACATTATAATGTATCGATTACACCTCGCCATGAGCGGGGTTCAAACTCACAACTTTAGTGGTGATAGGCACTGATTGCATAGGTAGTTGTAAATCCAACTACCATATGATCTAATAGAATTTAACCAAACTTTGCCATGTTATCATATGCACCTCTTATTGTTTTTTCTTGAGATTATTATTTTACGGCAAATACATTCGATCCCATTTTACAACTCGTCTGATTTACATTTTCGTGGGACATTTCTGTAGTGGGGCCTGTACAGACGAAAAATATATGGAAACTTTTTTTTCATACAATGTAGTCATGTTCCTGTAAATTTTGTATTGTAGATTCACCAAACCACAGACATTTGCCGACTGTATTGGTGATGAGCTTCCATATGGTTGGGAAGAATGCATAGATTCAGACATAGGGGTGTATTATATTGACCACATCAATCGTAAGTCTTTATATTCATTTAATAAATTGTATGTTGCACAACAATGGAAAATGGAGCTTAAATACAGCCTAAAGACAGATTTAGTTTAGGAATTTCACCCATTTTAGAAGTTATCATACCCTTTCATTTTTAATATGACCGCAAAAATATTGCAGTCATATTACATTATGGCCCTGTTGGCGTCATCATCCGAGCCATCTGTAGACAGAATGGTTTTGTGTGATAACTTAAGTTCTAGCAATAGTTGGATGTTAAAAACAATGGATTATATTTTTCGTAAGTACATGTACATTGTATCATATTTTGGAAGTTTCAAGAAAAAAATGCCTACCAACATACATGTACTTACTTGTGACCCATGGAAACTATGAATTCATACATTTGTGAAGATAAAATGATGATGCACTGTGAATTACCCCATGTAAATACAAGTAACTGATCTGAAGTAAAATGTGTGATAAAATGGAAGGTAAATCACTGATAAATGATAGACACATATTAATTAAATTCATTCTAGAGATATCATTTCAACAGCACTTTACAGGGATAAGAATGTGATAGAAACACTAGTGTAGAATGTAAAAACCACAGGATTTTACCCACCATCCTAGATATACAATAACTACATTTAGTGGAAAACATATATCATTTATATGTTGAGATGAAGGCATTTAAATATCTAGCAGGATGCCAAGTATCGTTGTTATCTACTTTTTAGCTTCCCTGTGTGAGCTATTGCCATCACTTGGCGTCCGTCGTCCGTCTGTAAACTTTTAAAAAAATCTTCTCCTCTGAAACTACTGGGCCAATTTAAACCAAACTTGGCCTGAATCATCCTTAGGGGGTTCCCTTTAAAAATTATGTCTGATAGCGACGCCCTGCATCCAAGATGGCCACCATTACTAAAAATAGAAATTTCTTCAAATGGCCAAAACTGCTTTATTTTAAGCCAGAATGTGCCCAAATTTTAACTGTATAAGCATAATGATGAACTTTTTAACATATATTACAGGATTTTTATGGATTTTGAACTTTTGCCGATTATGCAAATTAGGCATTAATAAGCAAAAAATAATTTAAAAATCTTCTTGTTAGAAACCACTTGGCCAATTTCAACCAAACTTTGTCTGAATGATCCTTAGGTGGTCCCCTTTCAAAATTGAGTCTGTCAGCGCCGTCCTGTATCCAAGATGGCCACTATTACTAAAAATAGACATTTCTTCAAATGGCCAAAACTGCTCTATTTTAAGCCAGAATGTGCCCAAATTTGAACTGTATAAGCCTAATGATGAGCTTTTTAACATATATTACAGGATTTTTTATGAACTTTGAACTTTTGCCGATTTTGACTGATTATGCAAATTAGAAAAAAAGGGGGGATGAAATTAAAAAAAAATCTTCTCCTCTGAAACTACTGAGCCAATCTCAACCAAACTTTACTGAAATGATCCTTGGGTGGTCCCCTTCCAAAATTGTGTCCGACATTTCAGACCTCCGACCAAGATGGCCACCACAGCCAAACTTAATTTAACATAGGACCCTATGGGAAACTCCCATAAAAATCTTCTTGTCTGAAACCATTTGCTCAATAAGAAATAAATGTTGATGAAATAGTCATTGAATGGTTCTCTTCCAAAAATATGTCTGGCGGTTCGGCCGTTCGACCAAGATGGCCCCCACAGCCGAACTTAGTTTAACATAGGACCCTATGGGAAATTCACATAAAAATCTTCTCCTCAGAAACCACTGGGCCAATTGGAACCAAACTTTGGTGGAATGATCCTTGGGTGGCCCTCTTCCAAAATTTTGTCCGGTGATCCCGACTTCCAACCAAGATGGCTGCCAAGCTAAAAATAGAAAAAAGGGGGGATGAAATTAAAAAAAAATCTTCTCCTCTGAAACTACTGAGCCAATCTCAACCAAACTTTGCTGAAATGATCCTTGGGTAGCCCCCTTCCTAATTGTGTCTGGCATTTCAGACCTCCAACCAAGATGGCCACCACAGCCGAACTTAATTTAACATAGGACCCTATGGGAAATTCCCATAAAAATCTTCTTGTCTGAAACCATTTGCTCAATAAGAACTAAATGTTGATGAAATAGTCATTGGATGGTTCTCTTCCAAAAATATGTCTGGCGGTTCGGCCCTTCGACCAAGATGGCCCCCCACAGCCGAACTTCGCTTAACATAGGACCCTATGGGGAATTCCCATAAAAATCTTCTTGTCTGGAACCAGTTGCTCAATTGGAACCAAACTTTGATAAAATAGTCATTGGATGGTCCTCTTCCAAAATTGTGTCTGGTTGTCCTGCCCTCTGACCAAGATGGCTGCACAGCTGAACTTAGTTTAACATAGGACCCTATGGGAAATTCACATAAAAACCATCTTGTCTGGAACCAGTAGCTCAATTAGAACCAAACTTTGATGGAATAGTCATTGGATGGTCCTCTTCCAAAATTGTGTCCGGCAGTCGCGCTCTCCCACCAAGATGGCGGCCACAGTGCAGTTGCATTGTTATTGAAAGCAGCTTTGATCCAGGTGAGCGATTACAGGCTCCTGGGAGCCTCTGGTTGGAATTTTGTATGTCTAAAGGACATTATTACAGATTTTTAACAAGTTCAATTTTTAAAAAATCTGTTGGGGGTAGGCTCATTTTTCTTTACGATGGGAGTATGATTGCCCTTATTCATGTTATTTGCCAGGGGAATACCTTGATCATATGTATGTCTTTGTAAGATAGGTGAATGTTTCTTTATCATGTAAAGCGAATGGCACCTTTTCTTTATCACAAGAGTTGGAATGACATTACTTGTTGGGTAAATGGTCCTTTTCTTGAATCTCAGAGTAGGAATGACTATATATACATGTACCTTCCAGGTGTAATGACCTGTTTCTTTATCATGAGAGTAGGAATGGCAATATCTGTAAAGTGAGTGGCCCCTTTTCTTTATCACAAGAGTTGGAATGGCTATACATTTCAGGTGGAATGGCCTATTTCTTTATCAGGGAATTATATATAGGAATGGCAATATCTATGAGGTGAATGGCCCCTTTTCTTTATCATGAGAGTCGGAATGACAAATTTACACAATACCTGTTGGGTAAATGGCTATACAGTTGTACCTCTCGGGTGATTGGCCCTGTTTCTATATCAAGAGAGTAGGAAATTAAAAGCAATACCCTATTCCCATTATCATGAAAGTGGGAATAACAATACCTCTTGGGTAAATGTCCTCTTCTCTTTATCATGAGAGTAGGCATATTGAATAACAATACCTGTTGGGATAAATGGCCCCTTTCATTTTGAAAAGAAATAAATATAGATATGTATAAATATGACAAAAATCTCATTTTTACGGAGAGTATCCATTAAAACTTTAGAGAAATGCACTTCAATCCTTGTTGAGGAGACATATAAGGCCAAGAAAAAAAATACATGTGTTTCCGCTTAACATGCTCTCAAAAATTAGGGTCGGTAGGTAGAAAAAATATTTTATTTTTAAAAATATTTTTAGGTAGTTTCTACATTCTGAGTTTAATAGTGCTTGTTAAAAAATGGCCAAACAAAATTTAGGATAGGCACAAAAAATTAGGGTCGGTAGGGTTGGGGGAAACACATTTTTTTTTGGCCTAAGAGGATTACATATACAAGTTTTACATTAGATGATATATACAGGAGTGAATTATTACTATTTTTTAAAAGACAGATTTTCAGGTCTTATTTTTGTTTAAAATAGAATATAAAAGGGCACCTGTTTTTAAGAATTCTTTTGAAGTTCTATGTTGTGATCATGATTTACAGACAAGTTTCTTCATAAAGTATTTTTGATGATTGTTTTATGAAGTTTCTATATTAATGGTAATAGATCTACAATGAAGCAAGGAGAGTTATGACATATTTTCACTGTGGTGCACTCCACAAAATATTTTGATAAGTGTTATATCTGTTTATATATCACTAATGATGTTATACATTCTTCTCTCCTTGTCCTTGACAAGTATAAACATACCACTGAATGAATTCTTTACAGCTAGAAATAAATATGTTGTGTATATTTTCTGGCATTAAGAAGGGAAAAAAGGGAGGGGGAAGGATGATTAGTGGGTAGGGGCTCAGTAAAGCAGTCCTTGACATACATGTATAAACATACCACTGAATGAATTCTCTACAGCTAGAAATAAATATGTTGTGTATATTTTCTGGCATTAAGAAGGGAAAAAAGGGAGGAGGGAAGGGTGCTTAGTGGGTAGGGGCTCAGTAAAGCAACCCTTGACATGTATAAACATACCACTGAATGAATTCTCTACATCTAGAAATAGAGATGTTGTGTATATTTTCTGGCATTAAGAAAGGAAAAAAGGGAGGAGGGAAGGATGCTTAGTGGGTAGGGGCTCAGTAAAGCAGTCCTTGACAAGTATAAACATACCACTGAATGAATTCTCTACATCTAGAAATAGAGATGTTGTGTATATTTTCTGGCATTAAGAAGGGAAAAAAGGGAGGGGGGAAGGATGCTTAGTGGGTAGGGGCTCAGTAAAGCAGTCCTTGACAAGTATAAACATACCACTGAATGAGTTCTCTACATCTAGAAATAGAGATGTTGTGTATATTTTCTGGCATTAAGAAGGGAAAAAAGGGAGGGGGGAAGGAAGATTAGTGGGTAGGGGCTCAGTAAAGCAACCCTTGACAAGTATAAACATACCACTGAATGAATTCTCTACAGCTAGAAATAGAGATGTTGTGTATATTTTCTGGCATTAAGAAGGGAAAAAAGGGAGGGGGGATGGATGCTTAGTGGGTAGGGGCTCAGTAAAGCAGTCCTTGACAAGTATAAACATACCACTGAATGAATTCTCTACAACTAGAAATAGATATGTTGTGTATATTTTCTGGCTGTAAGAAGGGGAAATGGCGATTAGGGGTGACGGGAGAGACAAAGTACCTGTAGGATGTGTTTTTTCTGGCTTTGAGAAGGGAAAGAGGGAGGAGGAAGAGTGATTACTTACTATGGAATATCAGGGAGAGTGGAGAAAGAACCTGTAGGGTGTGTTTTATGCCAAAAAGATAGGAACTTCTTGGTAGGGTAATGGCAATTTGGCAGGTCATTTTCTGTAGAAATGAAACATACATCGTAACATGTAATGTTGAACCATTTGTGTGCACTATAAAAATCCAACTCAGCATGTTGGTCTAGTACATGTGCAAAACAGATTCACCCATATATTATATAAACTTTACATTGTTTTGTATATACATGTATCCTTGACATTTGTCATTTGTTTGAAATATAAATGGCAAATGTTGTGCAGATACCAACTTCATATGTGATTTCAAAATTTTAATTTTCAATCTGTCAGATAAGAATTTCACTTCATGTGATGATGCCCAATGCCTGCTTTTAATTTTGATGACACCAATGTATCTATCTTTGATATTTTAACCAGGTTAAAATAGATATTGTGTGTAGGCCATTCTTGATTGATATTGTGATGTGTGTGGGTGGATTTCAAATAATATGATAGTGGTGACAGGTCAATAATAATTGTCATTCTAAAGTCAGAAAAATTAATGTCATCGTAACACCTTTAACACCTTTAATAAATATATGTCAGTTAGAAATTTGACAATATTTAAATACTGTATTGTATGTCAGTTACTGTTATATTGACATTCATAATATGTCTTGTGTATCCCAACTATTCATAGTAGATTTCTCTACATAATATTAATAAATTAAATAACAGAAGATAGAAATATTGGATTTTTAATTACAGGCGGGTTAGGGTTATGTTGTTTAATGCCACTGTCAATAATGGTGCACCGATCATCGGAAACATCGACTAATCAGTCGGACGTCATCATACGATCCGATGATCGATTCTTATACCTTGTGGTCGATTCTGATTCCTAGTGTCTAAAATATATATGCTACACTTTATTCTTTGTTTTTATTCCTCATATTGACAAACATGTTGCAGTTTTATCCCAGCTGTTTTTTTCCTCATACTGACAAACATCTTGCAGTTTTGTCCCAGCGTACCTTTGACACCCAGTCAATACACATATTTGGACTAGTCTATTATTTATCTACTGCCCGGAATAGTCCATTTTATATCAGGTGCTACACATATGGAAACCAATGTTTTGTTTTGTTCTAAGTTAATGTTTACAAATGGAAAAATTGTAGTTTGTAAATATACCATACGATTTTATTCAAACCTTTACTTTTGTCAAACACATATTTGGACTGGTCTATTATTTATCTACTGTCCGGAATAGTCCATTTGATGTCGGGTGTTCCACATATAGAAAACGATCTTTTGTTTTGTTAATGTTTACAAATAGAAAAATTATAGTTTGTAAAAATATGATAGGATTTTATTCAAATCTTTACTTTTGTCCAGCATACTCTTGAAATAAAGACTATCTGAGTAATTATAGTCAGTATATAGATTTAGTAGGTAATTGTCACTGATGATCGATCATCGGTCGATGTTGGTATAACGATCATCGATCTTGAAAATGTGACCGATTCCCATCACTAACTGTCAACAATATTTCAGTTATATCGTAGCATAATGTTTGCTTTCATTAATTGGTTTTAGCATGTTAAAATCTGTAAGAATTAGAAGTCTGAACTGTAAAAAAATGTTGTCTTTGATTTTAACTTTTGTTGTGCAGTAGTCCCCCAATTTTTATACTCCTCACCAAATGCCACCACTCTTATCAGGCCAGATGCGCTGAGATAGGAAACTACCATTAAATTGACCTCTTATAAGATCACCTTATTCATAAGGGATGGCTGTATAAGAGGGGCAACTACTGTAGTTATGATCAGAAGGAGTTCATAAACAGTAAATCAG
Organism: Bathymodiolus brooksi; assembly: GCA_963680875.1. NCBI lineage: Eukaryota > Metazoa > Mollusca > Bivalvia > Mytilida > Modiolidae > Bathymodiolus > Bathymodiolus brooksi. Next base: position 80,662,124 of record OY804582.1, read on the forward strand.
CTGGAAGGTCAAGAAGTGGCACAATGGTGGACCAATGGGCTGATCTTTGAATTGTTACAAGGGGAGACAATTGACATAATTTGACATTTTTGTATTATATGCTCGTGTAACAGATAAATCTATAAAATACAACCAGTCTACATTTAAAAGATGTATTGCCTTTGATTAGATATTCTACCACTTCTAAAATATGTTTTTAATAAAAAAAATAAAAAAATATTATTATTTTTTATAATACATGTATAAGAATATATGTATACACTACTAATAGTTTGTATAACTTTCTTGATAATACAGAAATAAATCAGTTAGAGGACCCAAGACAAGAATGGAGAGGTCAACAAGAACATATGTTGAAGGAATACCTAACTACTGCACAAGACGACCTTCAGGTATAACATGTAGTTCAGATGGGTTCTTCCTGTGTCAAGTTTTTATAACCTTCCTCCCCGATATTGAGAAAATTTTAATATGTAGTACAGAGGGGTACTGCACGTATCAAGTTTTTATAATCTCTTTTCACTCTTTTCCCCCCTTTCCCATACTGAGGACATGGAACAACATCTGTATCATATTTTCTAGGAACATAGATAATAATTTAGTGACTGAAAGATGAAGAGCAGTAACAAAGTTTATGTCATCTTAATGTAAAGTGTCCAAAGAAAAATAAATTCTTGTGTTCGTACATATTTGTATTGGCTCAATGATGGATTATCAAGGAAAGTTAATCAGTGTGGGATAGACAGTTCTGATTATTAGTAGTAAAAGTCCATAATCGATTAATTGTAAAAAAAGAAAAACAAAAAAATTTCATCTACATGTATTTATTTAGAATTGTTTAGCCTCTAACCCATTGCTTGGTTGGTTGGTTTATGATATTTAACGGTACTTTCAACAATATTCCAGTTATATCGTGGCGGTCAGATGGGTAGTTAAAATTAATTGTGTAATCGACAGCTGATCAGTTTCCGATTATTAACTGATTCTGATTTTTTACGGATTGCACAATACCAGTTTGTTCAATATTTATATCACATAAATAGCCAGCCCCATGAAATACCAGGAAAAATTGCTGAATTACATGTAACAATAAAATATTTAACAATTTGTACAACTTTGATGGTTTATGGTGTTTAGCGCCACTTGTACAACTTTGACACAACTATTAATATTTAAATATCATATCCAATAAGAAATCAGGGGTTAATAGATACAATTTATGTTTCTTCTATTAGGCTAAAAAAGAAATATACTCAGTGAAGGAGGAAAGGCTGATATTAGCTCAAGATGAATATCAACACCTGACAGATACTCTTACAGGCTGGAAATCTTCAAGAACTAGTCGTAAGTTCCCTCTCAGGAGGAATATAAAGTTTTTTTAACAAAAGACCAGAATTATTGCAGACTTCAAATTTACGAAATATTTTTTAACACTGAAATAAATATAAAAAAAAGGGTCCAACTGTGGGAGTCATGTTCGACAATACAGCCAAACCTGCTAATTCAATCACCTCTATTAAGAGGTCACCTGTCTTAAAAGGCCACTTTTTCTTTGTTCCAAAGGTGACCTATTAATGCAGGTTTAACTGCATATATAGTGGTCGTCAATTTTATTGGTGAAGGATGGTTCAAATGTGAGCTTGATGGTTCTTATGCTACTGTGGAAGCTAACTTTTAGAGAGAAATTCTCTCAGTTATTATTTTAAGGTTGCACATGTTTTTTTTTAGAAATAGTCTAAAAACAGGAACTGAATAAAAAAAAATGACTGGAAAATCTTAACATTATTTCTAGCAGTGTTTAAATGTATAAAAATAGCACCTTCACAGTGCCTGAAATGGACGGTCACCCAGTCGCCAAATGCGACTAATATCTTATTCAGGCGACCAAAAGCTGCTCCAAATTAGGTAGTCACTGGCCCAAAAAAAACGTCTGGGCGATTGCCTAAAAGACCGTTAAAAATTGTTGTTTTACCGAAACCAACTGTAACTTCAATGGTAGATAACTCTTCTGTTCTAGTCGAAAATGGCTTGTTACGAGCACAGCGATTGGTCCAAATACATTTTTGTAGCCAATGAATACACAGCTACTGTAATTTACTGTTCTCCCCAATTATTTATTTTTATCGAGCCAATCAATACACATTTCCTACACGTTTTCATGTAATACACAAGTATTCACTAAATATTAGAAAAGAAACGTGTTTTTTTGTTTCTTTATGATTTAATTATTAAAATTGTTAACTTTCACGGACGAAGTGGAAAGTTGTGAACAATAAAGGAATTCTGTCAACTTATAATGTTTGCGATCTGGTATCTTCCACGGTTCGGAAAAAAATTGATTCATTCAATCTACTGCAAAATGTACATGTACGGATTTCATTTTACAGAAATCGGAAACCTTTTTGTGTCGATCCTTAGGTAATCATTGAAAAACTTTTCCCGAACAACGGAGAGAAAATCGTTGACAGTAATGTCAAACTACAGAAACGATCTGGCCTGTCACTTCTTTTAAACTTTTCATAGTTCATCTCTATATGTACACGGCTACATTTTAATGACAATTGGGAGTGTTTTCTTTTTTGGAACCAGAACTTTTGTTTACAAATTAAAAAATAACAGGAAAAGTTAAGTTGTTTATATAACAGAAAATGACAGCACCGTTTGTTATTTCAACAAAGTGAGATACTTGTTTGGAATGAATAACTAACTGACATTACCCCGAACTGAGAGGTTATTTTACTTTAAAATCACTTCTTCATAGTGGATTGAAACAATTGATGTCAATCTTCACTTTGGGGAGTGCAAGAGCGGTCCTTGTAGTGGCATTAGTCTACTCTTTTCCGGATGTCTTTAATGTGATCATGGCATTGATCTCCCCTTACACAAACCAGCCTTTTATTGTCCCCATCCGACGGACTAGTATCGTTTCTTGAGACCACCCTAGCCAATGGCGTCAAGGTTGTTGAAAAGCTTATAACAAGTAAATTCAGGTTTCATTTAATAGCTATATGCATTGGGGTGTTTTCGCAATTTCAGCTGCACACCTGTACCAAAATTACCTTGAAGAGCCCCCGCCCCCAACCCCAGTGAGACTAGTGAAAGAATGAATTTTAATGTTATTGATAAAAAAACAATTAACCTGAAAACTGTTTATATATTGATATCTGATGTCTTTTTTTCATAAAAAAAATGTCGCAAAATTTTTGGGCCACCATTATGCCATTTGGGCCAGTGACTAATATTTTACTGGCCCAAATTTTTTTCCTCATTTCAGGCACTGCCTTCATTCAATTTAATGCAAAATAAAAAAGCAAATAGAAATAACATTAGATTGACTATTCATGCAAATTAAGATTCAGTGCATATGAACTATTTATTGTTGATTAAACATAAATATATATATTTACTCTGTGGTATTTAAGGATGTATTATTTTTATGATTGACGAATGAAAGTATTTAAAATATTGTATGTACTCTATAACCCCTATCACAAGCAACTATTTCTCTCTGATGTTAAAATGCCTCATTAAATATGTAAACAATCTTTTTAATTTACATATGTAGGCATGTTAAACAATCGAGAATTGTTCTTGTCAGTCAAGGTCGTGTGTACTTTCTTTGCTCAATACAAGTAATTTATGTTAAAGTATGATCGATTCTAATGACCACAAAAATTTCATGTGGTTATTTTGTGGTACATTTTTTAACAGTGTCTTGTCATGTACTTATGAAAGAATTCTCTACTAATACTTCAGTTTGTCCAAATATTTCTGTGTAATTTTGACTCAATTCATGACGTTTAAACAAAAAAAAACAAGTGCTTCTGTACTCTGTTAGGTTTGTTCTTTTCAATTTCAGAAAAAAATGTGTACATTCATATTAAGTTACCTATTCCCCACATTATCTAAACCCCCCAATTTTAATTTTAAAATTGTATTTAATGTTGTAAATATACATTAAAAAATATCAACAGCTAAAATATGATGGTAAACAATTAGATCACCCACAACAACATAAGGACCCCATGACAAAAGCTGATTACATTTTAGTCCTATTTTGGAACAAGCCTTAAATAAGGGCAGTGTTAAATCTGTTAATTTAACCTCAAAATAACCCTCTATTTATATATTTTTTTTTTTTTAGTAAACTCAAACTCTAGTGTTGGCAGTAGTAAATATGACCCAGATCTTCTCAAGGCTGATGTTAACTTGGCCAGAAAGAGAGTGGCACGACTCAAAAGAGAGTTGGATCAGATTAAAGCTGAGATGCAATACAAGGAACAAGGCCTGGAAACACTATCAAAGTAAGTACAGTAAAACACTGTCTAAATTTAACCTTCTTGAGATTAACTTTTGTGGTTTGAATAGACAGGTGCTCGGTTTATACAGGTTAAATTAACAAAGATTTCCTACATTAGAACTTTATTTAAAGTTTGGTTTATTCAGAGTTCTGGTTTATACAGGTTTTTTTCAGGGTTCTGGTTTATACAGGATTCTGTTTTAGTCAGGGTTCTGGTTTATACAGGATTCTGTTTTATTCAGGGTTCTGGTTTATACAGGATTCTGGTTTAGTCAGGGTTCTGGTTTATACAGGATTCTGTTTTAGTCAGGGTTCTGGTTTATACAGGATTCTGTTTTAGTCAGGGTTCTGGTTTATACAGGATTCTGGTTTATTCAGGGTTCTGGTTTATACAGGATTCTGTTTTTTTCAGAGTTCTGGTTTATACAGGATTCTGGTTTATTCAGTTTAGACCTGTTTCACTGTTGTATAATTACGTACGTGTGTTATTGAACTTCTTACGTATATGTTATACATATTTGTTTTGTCTTCATATCATGAAGTTTGTGCGAAATATAAATAAATAAGAGCTGTTCAATTGAAACATGCATGCTACTTGGGGAAGTCACATAGCTTGACAACTCAGTAGTAGGAATTTTCTGCTACATTTTCACTAGATAAAGATGTTTTAGACATTCAACGATGGAAGTGATTTCAAAGTATGTTTTAATGGAACAGCCCTAAATAGACAAATGTAGAATTATGAGCTATGGTATTTCAATTGCATTGTTCTAAATCAATTACAAATTCAGAGATCATTGTAACTCATTTAGATGAGTCCTTGACTCATCATTTTAAGTTGGGACTCACCAAAATTTTCAAATTTTAGATTTTTACAATGGTAGGACTTCTGTCTTCTGGACTCATCAAAATAAATGGCTGCAAGTATCCCTGCCAAATATTATTTTAGCATAAATATAATGTGCAATGTATATACTACAAATGGTATGCCTTACGTATGCTCTATTTACCAGTAAATTACAAATTTCTTATGCTCAACAACATATTTGATATTTTGACAGAGTTGACCAGAAGTTATCTGGACAAAACGGTGGTTACAATTTGTCACAGGCAACAGCTATTGTTGGCAAAATCAGACAAATGCAGGCATCTCTTACTCTGGGAGAACAAGAAAAACAGAATTTAATGCAGGTAAAATATAAGTTAAAAATTACAGTCAAACCTGTATTAAGAGGTCACTTTTGGGACAAAGAAAAACTGGCCTTACAAGACAGACAGGCGACCTCTTAAAAGAGATTGAATTCACATGAAATTTTCTATGACATGACAAGAAAAGGTGATATTGGAATACAGGTGACAGCATGAGCAGGTTTGACTGTACATATACATATCATACACTAAATTGTATTTTTGTAATGAGACATGTACATGTAATTCAACATAAAATACTTCTCTGTGAGTAATCTGAATAACTGTCATACTCTCTAAATTTATATTTTAAAATGATCACTCATTGCATAGATCTTAGTTCATGCATACTACATGTAGTACTACTACTAACATGTTTAAAGCAGTCAATACAGATGACTGCTTAATAGAGGTGACCACATGGACAGGTTTGACTGTAATAATATTTATTTACAGTACAAGTATGAATATGAATTCAGTCATTTGATGCTTGAAACATATTTATTATCATCAACCAGTCAAAATTATTAATATTTATTACTTTAAATTAAATATATTTTATTGTCCTAAGAATAATTTTACACCTTAGAACATCTTCTCCTTTATATGATCTATATAACAGACATGTATGTAGTAGATTTATTTTATGAACAGAAGTATGCATAAGAAAAATAATAGAATATAGTCATTTGAGACTTGAAATAATTTTGTGATCAATCATTTTGTTTTTTTGTGAAGTATCTGAAAACTGAAAGTGTTTCACTATGAATATGTAACATCTAAATAATATTAATGTAGTACACAATTATTACTTATAAGCTGGCATTAAACACCAATCAATCAATCAACCTATAATAATTTGTCCGTGTTGATTGGTTTAAGGAATTCCTACGATTGTGTCACATTCATTGTTTCTGTATGACAAAATAAAAACAAAACAGTTTTAATTTCTTAACTCATATTATTGTTTTGAACAGAGACAAGCTATAGTAAATTCCTGAATATGTTATTTTATTTGATTTCAGTCCCTAGCTAAACTGAAGGAAGAATTTCTGGGTCATAAAAATGGTGGTTCTTCACCAGATGTTTCTACATTATCTATACCCCATATGTCTAACATGGCCTCACAGACTGACCTTAGAGGAGAGGTAATTATATCGTGTAGAATTTTTGTAAACGCCCAAGCTTTTTTAAAACATATTTAAAGCAAAGATTTTTTCAATCTCTATGTCAGAATTTGACTCTGTTTTCAAGAACTTGGTTCCTTCTTTAAATAGTCCTTAGAACTCTAGGTTATTGAGTGAAACTCACACCCTTGGATAGATGTCTGGGAACTTTAACAGTTGAGGTGGGTATGAGGACATGAACCTAAGTCAATGGTGTTAGGCTTTAGGTAAAAAGTTAATGACCTTAGCAACTAAATATTTATTAATTGTTTTTATTGACAAAAAAAAAAAATTCTTTATTATGGAATGCCAAATATTTTATGCAATATGACAATGATGCATTTCATTTTTTTTAAATAAATATTATATGTCTGACCTATCAACTTAGATCATTTAAAATATGAATTGTATGAAGTTAAGTTTGTGATATGCGTTTTTATCTTTGTTTAAGGTTGGTTTAAGAGGTTCTTACTATATAGCTGAGATTACAAGGGTGAGACTGAAATATGATGAATCAAAGATGAAATTGTCAGATCTTAAACATAAACTAGCCAAGGTGGAGGAACAGATGATACCTGGACAGAATGAAATGGATAAAGATAGGTATGTGAAGGAGGCAAAGGACTTATGTGTGATATGTGTGAAAGTTAAGCAAACTGGTCAGATATACTAGGACAGAATGAAATGGATAAAGGAGGCAAGGGACTTGGGTGGGATAAGTGTATGGGTTAAAACTGACCAGTTATGCCAGGACATAGTGAATTAGTAAGAAAGGATATGGATGTAAATGAACATGAGACTATTCAATATTACACCTAGACACAAATTAAAGTAAAAGAACAGCACTTTTCCTGTTCCTCATCATCTCATTGAAAATGAACTTGCTCTTGCCGTGACATAGCTAAAAACTTGCTGAGTTGGCCTAACAATCTCTCACTAATCCTGTTCTACATTTCTCAGTCTAGGGTCTTCAACATTGAGCAATAACTCATACCCCAAAATGAGTGTGAAATGGCCTCAAGCCTGCAGTTGAGCAGTATTCTTTGCTTCTGCTTATGGATGCTATATATGGGCATCATTATCGTTTTGATGTTATTTGGTTTATAGAATTTTTTTTCCTAGATGCATTAAAAACACAACATACAGGTAAAGTAGTCTTATAAATACTGTCATTGTGCCTGACATCACATTACGAGGTTAGAAATACAGACAAAAAACAACCACGAGGAACTAATGAGATACTTAGGATTTGATGTTAATACAGAGGGAATGGTGTGGGAAAGCATAAAACAGTTTCATTCGCCAATACAATTGACCACCACAATATGGGTTATGGTGTTTAACGTCACTTTCTGAATATTGTTGAATGTGGCATTAAAGATCAATAGGACAAAATACATGGATGCAAATATGTTATGGTGCAATAACCAGAAAAGTTCTTTTAAGCTGTGTTAGTAATATGCATTGCTCAAACTACTAAAACACAGTTGACTTTTTCTAATTTATTTTGATATTTGAAGTTCACTTAGAGGTTAGCAGGGCTCACCAAACCAGGCGAAGTGGGCGACTTCTTCGCCTTGGTTTCAATGAAGTCACCCAATTTCTGTCAAAAAGCGAAGTTTTAGTTGCCCTGTCAGTCTTTTCAAGTCCGTATTTTTTTCACCAATTATCATACTTTTTCTTCAATATTCCCATGTTCCTGAAATGTGACCCATACAGGGTTTGATGTTCAATATTTTATTCCAAACTCGTTAATTGCATCCTTTTAAGAGCATTGTTCGTTTTTGTGAAAGGTAGGGGAACATGTGGTAGCGGGGAAAGAAACCTTAAATTTTGGATCGATTTTCGGAAGTCTCCCAGATTTTCCCTCACTTCGCCCTTAAGTCAAGAGAGAGAGAAGTCAAGTCGCCCTGTTTTTACTATGTGTGGTGAGCCCTGAGTGAGAATGTTTTATTGCTTCCAAAGACTTTTAAATTATTGGCTTTGATCGTACATGATGAAGGTTATTCTAGAAACATGTCATGCACACTAAATTGATATATACGTTTTCATTATTAATTTCACCAACAGAACAGAATTATATAGTTGAATAATAATTTCTTCAGGTTAATGTTGATCAGTGAAAAAGAACAATTACTTCGTGAACTCAGGAGTATTGACATGAAAGGTCGGAGTGAGGCAGATAGAAATACTGTCCAAAAGAAGATACAACAATTAGAATATGACATTAACCATGCAGCTGAAATATCTAATAAACAGATAGCAGATAGGTAGGTGTATATAAACATTAGAGAATACTGAAGGGACAATCAAAAATGGACAATCCAGAGAAACTGTCAGCATAGGGTGCACAAGATGGAGAAAAACAAAAACACAACACAATATGTGTTGGACACCACTATGCACAAACAAACACATAAAGTAAATATGTTTTACAATAGTCTCCCTCTGGTAATGATAAACAGATAGCAGATAGGTAGGTGTATTATATGTTTACTTGTAGTCAGTATAATGTGTCGGTATGGTGCAACATATATACACATAAACAGTGTTAAAATTCAGTATAAAAACCTGGTGTAATATACTTGAATTTATCAATGATGAAAGTTTTTATATTTTAGCTTAATTTACAATTATAGTATCATACAATGTAAATTATGATGTATATCCATTCACAATTGTAAACAGTATTAAATATGACAGAATTTGAACCAAACTGTCCACATATAGAAATATACATGATATAATCTGTGAAAGGGTATTAACATTATTTATTCTAAATAAGCTTTGCTGAATTGTAAATCCCTTGCTATTTAGTGATTAACAACGAGGGATAATAGGTAAAAGCTGTATGTATACCTAGTAAATTGTTTGCAGCAAAATTTAGTGCAATAAAATCGTTGTTTGTGAGAGAGAAAAAAAAGAAATATACTAGATGAGTCAATATTTGATCAAGTGCCCATTTTGGTACCTGGAAGCAAAATGTAATATAAAATTAATATCAGTAATTTTTTTTACCAGGATTTTAATTGAAATGTCAAAAGTATACTGTTGTTAGATAGAAAAAACATTTCTGACTAAAAATTTGACCAGGGTCACATTTAAAATATGCCTTTTCATTCCTAAAATTATCTGGATTTGCCTCCATTTTGTTACATGGTTCTAGCAGGAGAATTTTCTGGAGTGAGAGTCTCATAAAGAAATCACTTGGATCAAATTTGAATATAATTGAGAGATGATATTCAAGTTTTTATATTGAAAGACAAATGATTTGATTGCAGTAAGAATTTAATGCTTAAATTATAAATTAAAAGTTGGAGTGTCGGATGCAACTATATCTGTCCAACAAGAGAGGTTGACTAAATTGGAATTCATTAAACTACAAGTGATGGTACAAAAACAGGCATGATCGTATCTGGGAAAAAAAGATAACTGTACGTTGTGAAATTATTGCAATAATCTGTACATAACATATATAGTATTAAAACTTGGCGAAAGCACGGGAATGTTAATTTCTGTTTGCATGTTACGAGCGACAATTGCGTCATATTATTTGCCCTTCTGAAGTTTGTATACCGTTTACGACATCAAGCTTTTACTACATCATGGTTTTGTGGTAATTTGGGCACTTGACTGCCGAAAATCGGACTTAAATCTGTCATGGCGTCTGAAGGGACGGTATGTCTGCCGTCTGTCTCGGTATGTTCTAAATGTCTGTGGTGAAATCAAGTTACGAGCGAACTGCATGAAATGAGAAATCATTCAAACTAATTCAAGTTGTAGTGTTTGTGTGACACTCCTTGACTGTTGAACAGAAGGCTATATTCATAGGTTTTTCAAACGAGAAGTGTTGTTTTGTAATGTCACGAAATAACAACAAATTTGCGTACATTTACATCGTGATCTGACAAATTTGGACAGAAACATTCAGTTCAGATGCACTAAAGGACAGTAAATTACAAAATTTGTAGAGGTTTATTGCTTATAACTTACAGAAAGGTTAAATGAAATGGAATGTAAGTTCATCATTTGTCAGATAACATATAATTCTGTCTGCACAGGAGGTGTCTGTCTTTTGTTTGTCCCAGCAAAGTTCATGTCTGTCTTTTGTTTGTCCCAACACAGACATGTCTGTCTACTGTTCGCCCAACACCCAAACCTGAAATTTATTTTCTTTTTTGCAACTTGTAAGCTTGTTCCTATCATTTAGCAAATTGAAATTTCATTTCCAATATTTGAAATCTACCAATTGATCTATCCAGGAATATGAAACAAAATCTGGTTTTGTCGCCTTGCCATAAAAAGTCTGTCCTTGTTCGTCCAACCATTTTATTGTTTTTCCTTATTATAAAAAATCTGTTCTGTTGTTTTGACTTTTTAAGATATGGATAGGATTTTAGATGCTGAAACTCCACTTTACACCACAATTCTAACAAACATAAATCTTTGTCTTGCTTATTATTCATAAAATAGTCTGTCCCTGTTCATTCCAAACCTAATGCTACCACAATAAAGTTTAGAGGAAATTTTTTATTTTGGTGTCTTTTATTTATATTTTCTTGTTTAAAAATGAAAAGATGAAGACCCAACAATTGATTAGAAACTCTGTGGAAACATTTTATCTTGCAAATTTTTTTTTAAATAGTAAAATTTTACTGCAGTGTTCAATGAAAATGCTTCTAATATTGTTGTAATATTTATTTCAGATTGCAGTTACAAGTTGAAAGGTCAAATCTTCTGAAAGAACTTAATGATACGACTAGACTGACGACTACTCTGGAAACCCAGCTACGCAGGTATGACATCCAACAAAACATTCAGAGATCAATTTAATTTCATATAATGTATAGTTACACTGATTGTACACAAATCTTTTTTACCGCATCGGTGGTGTAATGGTTAGCATGCTCGCCTCGAATGCGGTAGATCGTGGGTTCAAGCCCTGATCGGGTAAAATCAAAGACTATGAAATTGGTATTTGTTGCTTCTCTGCTAAACATGCAGCGTTAAGGAGAAAGAACAAAGACTGGTTGGTTCGGAATCAGGATAGATATCGCGGTGGGGTGACATGTCCATCCGTGGACTGTTGTTTCAGTGAACTAACACTTAAAAATCCAACTAAGCTTGTTGGTCTAGTACAGAGCAGACCTTATTATCGTCTCATTGAAAATTAGCTTGTTCTCGCCATGATATAGCTGTAAAATTGCTGAGTTTGCGTTAAACAACAATCTCTCACTCGCTACACAAATCTTTAAAGAAGGAAATTCTCCTTTATATATTTTATCACAATCAAAATAACTTGTGATATTGTAATAATTACAACTGTAAAAGAAATATTAATGAAATTATGATTATAACTATATTAGTTAGGATATTAAGTAGTAAAATTATTGGAACCATTTAAATAGCATTAATGGCTTATTTTCAAATTTTCCTGCTAACAGGGGAGATAATTACTGCATTATAAGTTTTATTCACTGTGGAACACACCACCACAAAAGCTGTAACATCTATGAATGAAATGTAGGTTTAATGATACAGAAATGATATTCTCATTCATATTGGTATATCATTAAATGTATTGTATGTGTTGTACAGAATAAAAGGACGATATAACTGAAATATTGTTGAAAGTGGAATTAAGCACAATAACCCTAACCTAGAATAAAGGGTAATAAATAATGATTAGGAAGTTATTAAATGATATATCTAGATAAAAAATTGAATTCCTTTTCGTTTCTGTTTCAGTTTATCTGTCAGCACATTGTCTGTTTCCTCGGGATCCAGTCTAGGATCAATGGGCTCATTGTCATCGTGTAGTCGCAGTTCATTAAATTCAAATAGTATGATGGACATTTATGGACAACAACAGCATTCTTCTGATTTATCTGACCTCCATAGGAGGGTAGAAAAACTCCTTCAAGGTCATAGCATTTCACCGATTCAGGAAATTCACGTTTCAGACACTACAGCAGCGGCTACGAACAATTATCTTCAGAGTGTAATGGCCAGTAATTCATCATCGTCAATGAAATCATTGTCATCACGTTCATCTCTCTCATCTGTTTCCCCACCCATTTCACCGTATGATATTGGCCCCCCACCTTCATATGAACAACACATGACCGGTGTCGATCGACAACGTAGGGTAACTTATCCTATGCCTAGTAACATTGGGGTGATACCTGAAGCACCCAGTGGTCTTCAATTAAACATTACGGCTGAACAATCAAAATTGACAGGGGATCCTGGTTTAATACAGGTGAATCCTACCGTAGAATTTTCTCCACCGGGACAGTATGCAACAGGACAATCAATTCAGGAAGAACCTGGATATCAAAATGTTGCAAATATAAGACGGGTACAATACCCAGATAACCTTGACCTTGGATCTAATCCACCGTTGAGTCCGATAAGTGAAACAAGTTCTGGCGTGTGTAATAATTTATCTGGCGGAAATACAAGAAGTGTATCTGCAGCAGTAAGTGACGAATCTGTGGCAGGAGACAGCGGTGTATTTGAAGCTTCAGTCAATATCACTAAAAGGTAAATTGATGTTTGTATTTTCTTATTAAAATTAAGTAAATATAATAATTGGATAATATTACTTGCATTCAAGTCTTGAGTCAATGGGAACAGAAATTTCATCCACTCAAAAAAGCGATAAATTGAACTTAAAATGACAATAAAAAAGCAATTTAGTGAAAACTGAAGAGCAGAGAACAGAACTGTCAGATTTCTGTTTGATTTTCTTCTCGGATAATTTAGTCATAAGCTTAACAGAACACAGGTGAACCTGATTATACATGTATTTATGATTACTACTTATAATCTCAAATGAAATTAAACTGGTTTTGATATCATGTACATTGATATTTTTGGTTTAAAAGTTAGCATGCCAGCATCAAGTGTGATGGATTATAGGTTCTAGCCAAAGACTAAAATATTGGTGTATGCTGCTTCTCTGCTATACCTGTAGTGCTAAGGAGTAAGGGCAAAGTCTGGTTGGCTTAGATTCTAGATAATGTGTCGGAGTGAAGCAACATGATATTTCAATGAGCTAGCACTGTAAAAATCCAACATAGTGGTTTGTTCTAGTACAAAGCTGACATTTAAAGAAAACAGTTGCATAGAATGTAGATGTTCTATTAAAAGATACAGTACATCTAGAATGGATTATGCCAAGTCCGCGCGGTTTCGGGGACGATCGCGGTGCGGAATTTGAATAATTGGTATCAGGAAGTCGGCGCGGCCGAACGCGGCCAGGCAAATTGTCCATCAGGGCATTCGCGGACAACACATTATTAGCGCAGCAAGAAAGGAAAGAAACCACATAAAAATAGTTTTGTTGCAGTCATGCGGAAACGATATTTGTTTGTTATTATTATTATTTACTTTTATTTTTTTTTCCTCATTTTTTTAGAATTTTACTTGTTTTTTTGTATGACAATGAAATTCTCTTTCTCGTGACCAAAACAAGAAATGTATTCTCTGTTTTATGAATTCTACATCCATAATCGGTTTATTTTACAACTCTCTCACCTTGTCAATAATGTGTTAATTTCCCCTTATCGGTCTTTTTGATGTATAATTGAAGTGCGACTACTTAGAACCATTGACTGACAAATAGGCGGTGCTTACAGGGGTTTCAAAGTTTTTTATAATAGGAGGTACTTCTTAAATTTTAGGAGGTACCTAAAAAATTAGGTTGAGGGCCGTAAGGGGTACAGGGGGCGGAAGCTCCTGAAATCTAGCATTTTGTGGACCAAAAAATGTACTTCAGAGACTGCAAAACATTAAGTGTTTTTGAAAGAAAAATCCCATTAACTTTAGAGTTCAGATTTCACCAAGAGTGAAGACCATGCATAATGCCTGGATTTTCCCCCCCAATTTCTTTATTGAATATTTCAGTTTACAGACTTCAGCCAAGATTATTCATAGATAGTCTGCCATATCTTAAAAAAAACCAAAAGGACCATAAAGAGCTACGGTTCCGCAGCTAGGCTTGACCAAGCCATTGTTATCAAAGCTTAAACTTCTCAAAATTCTTTTGTTGGCTTTGTCCTTTTCTTTTTCACAATACCTTGGCTTGTTTGTTTTTTTTTTACTTTATTACCAGTAATTAAACTCATCAAAGATCATTGGCAGGATCAAGACATATAAGTGTCATAATTAATGAAACCAAGGTCGTATATAGAATACGTCCTTGATGAAACATATAAATTTAATTTGCAATCATCAATCTTTAATAAAATTTATAATTTTTTAATAGATGAATACAAATATAATTAAACAAAAACAATATATATTGTTACTTTCACGACTTATGTGCCAAAAAAATGTTCGAACAAAAACGATTCGCGGGAAGACATTAAATTATTATAGAAAAAAAGGGGGGCCGGCGTTTTGACATTACAATGTAATTCGTATTTGAGCCATGTCCGGTCCTTTTTCAAGATTTCTAGTAATTTTCTATCCCTTATCTCCTTGTACCCCCTTTTAAAAATGTTTTTCAGCACACCTTCATTTCTGTGAACAACCGCGGTAGGGCCCCGTCAAAATATGTAAATAAATTAGCCATCGGTTTTTATTTTTTTATACCGGAAGTTAAACAATATGGACGGAGTTAAGCAACAAGACAGAACGCCCCAGAATGATTCGACCTTGGGTTTTAAATGGATAAAAAAAATCGCACAAAATATTGTGTAGTCATATATTCATAATACATAATGATCATACTTATATTACTGGAGATTACACTAAATTGTATTTGAACATAATTTGTAATCGATCATTTTTTTTATTTTGAAATGATGTCAGCTTTGTTCCAGTCCGAGTTTTACACAAGGATGAAAAAATATTGGGGCGAAAACATATCTATTTACCGCATGCGCAAACTGCTATTTACGATTCTAAGGTAAAGTTATTTTTAAAACAGGGAATATCCCATCAACTTGGTCGTGACGCAGTTGTTCGATTTGAATGCGAGAATTCAGCAATTGACGTGATCATTAATTTTTTATGAAAAATATTCCACAAGCCAATCGACCATCGTACTTGTGGTTTTGATCACCGCTAATTTTGGGGGGTTCAGTAATTTCTGCCGGTACTATACACGATCTCAGGCGGGTAAAAGTACCGGGTACCGGCCCACTTTGAAACCCCTGTGCTTATTGTACAGGTGTTAACCACTGAACAGGTAAAACTAACAATGGACGATATCCGGCACGTGGTAGGTTTTGAGATTCAATCCGTCCGTTACGATGTAGAATTGATTTTAACAATTTTAGAGAATTTTTAGAGAATTTTTTTTATTGGAAATAAATTCCTTCCATAAATTATTATGAACAACAGTCAACTATCTGAGACCATCATGGCATGGATATAAACATGGAATGGTGTAGAAAAACAAGGTTATCATAATTATTATACCCCCGCTCCCCGAAGGGGGAGGGGGGTATACTGTTTTACCTCTGTCCGTCCTTCCGTCCGTCCAAGATATTTTTCGTCGCATTTTTCTCAGTAACTGTTGATGGCAGAAATCTGATATTTGGTCACAAGCATCATATAGTTATACCATATTGTGGGTAGCGTTTTTGGACCCGTCAGATTCCTACTTCCTGTTTGCCGACTTAGTTGGTCTTTATACACATTGAACATATATGCACATTTTTCGTCACATTTTTCTCAGCAACTATTGATGACAGAGATCTGATATTTGGTCACAAGCGTCATATAGGTACCCCATATCGTGGGAAGCGTTTTTGGACCCATCAGATTCCTACTTCCTGTTTGCCGACTTAGTAGGTGGTTTTTATACACATTGAACATGTATGCACATTTTTCGTCACCTTTTTCTCAGCAACTATTGATGGCAGAAATCTGATATTTGGTCACAAACTTCATATAGATACCCCATATTGTGGGAAGCATTTTTGAACCCATCGGATTCCTACTTCCTGTTTGCCGACTTTGTTGATTTTTATACACATTGAACATACCTGTATATGCTCATTTTTCGTCGCATTTTTCTCAGCAACTATTGATGGCAGAAATCTGATATTTGGTCACAAGCTTCATATAGATACCCCATATTGTGGGAAGCATTTTTGAACCCATCGGATTCCTACTTCCTGTTTGCCGACTTTGTTGATTTTTATACACATTGAACATATATGCTCATTTTTCGTCGCATTTTTCTCAGCAACTATTGATGGCAGAAATCTGATATTTGGTCACAAGCTTCATATAGGTACCCCATATCGTGGAAAGCGTTTTTGGACCCATCAGATTCCTACTTCCTGTTTGCCGATTTTGTTGATTTTTTTACACATTTAACATACATTTGTATATGCACATTTTTCGTCGCATTTTTCTCAGCAACTATTGATGACAGGAATCTGATATTTGGTCACAAGCTTCATATAGGTATGCCATATTGTGGGAAGCGTTTTTGGACCCGTCAGATTGCTACTTCCTGTTTGCCAAAGAGTGGGGGTATCATAGGTGAGCATTAGCTCACAGTTCATCTTGTTAAATATTAAATCAGATCATTGATGAAATAAAACTTAAATGAATAATTACTATTTTTTTGAATATTAAAACATAATAATTTTTGTTTCAAAGTTGTAAAGTAAATAAAAGCTAAAAGCTTGAATTGACTTCACTCTTATAATGATTTTTTAATTTCATTTAAAATAAAGATTAAAAAATGTATTTTATGATGATGATGGCTGATTAAAATTGTTTGTCATGTAGTAAATCTGTCAGTTGTAATATACAGAATGTAACCAATTATACAGGAAGAGCACCTACTGTGAAGCCATCTATTTTGAGATGCCATTCAATGAAAATAACAACCTGACCATATTGTTACATAATAAGATAAGAATTAGATAAGAAATTAAAATTTATAAAAGTCATGTACATGTAAATTTTTTTTATTGAAAATTAATTAACACATTAAGTCACATTTCATTTATTTAGCATAACTTGGATAGTTATCAATTAAAAAGACAAAAATAGTTTAAAAAAAATCTGTCCAATAAGTATTTACCTAAATAATGATATTGTGATTGGTATTTCTTAATAAATTGTATTAAAAATCATTTTAATTTATGAATTAATCAACTTTCTGTTTACATATTTGTTTTCAATAAAATTTCTTTATTATTTCATCCCATTTTCCTTAATTTAACTTCTGCATATCCATATTTATACAATCTTTTGTTAACAGCAAGTTACATGTGTCAACCCTATACATTTTTGTACAAAGCCATAAATGATCATAAATACATAGATGGTATACAATATACAGATATGACATGGCATCTGTTAATTTGGTGGAGTGGGTGTTTCATTACCTTGGGCAATAAATGACAACTGTTATTTTTTTTATTTTGCATGTTGAATTAGAATTAATAAGTGTCTCTTAATGGTAGTGTATTGCAGATTATTTAAATCCATCAAAAGAAAAAAATGGACAGAACTAATGCATTTTTATCCGATATGTGATCTAATTTATTTATTGAAAAGCAATAGAGCGTGTTTCAGTCATTCCGTAACATTTGTGGTTCACTTACATGTACAGTCTTGTGTGAGAATAAATTTGTTCTTTTGGCAAAAAAAAAACAAAACAAAACAAAAAACAAGTGCAAAGGCACAAGAATTTTTTTATGTCAAGAATTCCTATATCGACAAGTTTTTAAATTCACGTTTGTATATGAAAATCCGCTTACTAACCTAAAGTGATTTATTTATTTCTTTTTCATAGTTTATTTTTCAAATTAAATACTTTGTGGTCATCAAACTAACAGATACATTGTGTGACAAATAATGAAACATGGCAAATTAATATAAACAGTCAGTATAATAGTACATGTACACTACATGATACACGTATTTAATACCTGACAGGAAATGCTCCGGGCAGAGAGCCTCACAATACACACTACCTCGATTCCAACGTGCTACTTCTTTTTGAAAACCATTTTGCATATTTTTTTTACATTTATATAAAAAGTATATAATTAAAAAAAAAAATCGTTACCTTCTATCCTTGTTAGAAATGTGTTCTACCACATATCAGTCTTACGTCTACCAAAAGGAAATCTATGAAGCACACAAAAATTTGTGTAAATCGGGACACGAAAAGACATTACACGTGTAGTTTGTGCAATGTGCACATTGTCCTCGGGATATTCTTAATTCAAAGACGAACAGTTTTCTTTAGTTTGTGTAAATGTACAATGTGTACATTGTCCTTGAGATGTTCTTAATTTAAAGGTTCAAAGTTTCAAAACAATTTTTTTTTCTCGTTTCCCGGATTATGATACGTTGTACATTGTACATGTAATCACCAGTTAAAATATTTATTTTCAAACATGAAAAGTTATAAAAAGCAGCATTTGGGGAACACAGCTTCGTTAGACTATGATGTCTACAGTTTATGAAAACGATTTCAACATTAAACAAAAATCCTTTAAATTTTGTTTGACAAGCAGGTGTATAATGACTGAGAAAACGTTTTAAGTTCATTATAAATTCCAACAACAGGTGTTGTTTTCTCTCCTGGGAATACCATTCTGGCTTGTAAATAGCGATGTTGATTTCGATCTTTGATCTATGGAAATTGATTGACAGGTGCAATCTTTGTGTACCGACAGTTCATTGCCATTGCGGAGGCACCAGCAGGTACAATATGTGTAAAAATCATTCAAATACAGGAAGTCCCTGTGCCATCACTTTTAAAAGAAAACCCACTACTATGTCATGAAGCAGATGCTGCTTTAAAAAAAATCATGTAAGTTATGTATTACAATTAAATACAAATATAAAATTCACGATAAAATATACCCCATTCAGCACTCGGCATGTTCTGATAACTGGGTGGGAAAGGGTACAACTAGATGCATTGAGGAAACAAACGGAGACGAATATAAGAATATAACTACACGTAACTGTTGTCCATCATGGACATCGTGGCTGTCCATCATGAACATCGCAGCTTCTACGATGACACTACAAACCAACTGCAGACATTTATATCCATCGGGACTTTCCGTGAATTACAATCGGTGTCCATGTTGGACGCGCGGAAATGGCGTAATCCATCCTGTCTGGACTGTACATGGCACCCAGGAAAGGCACTTTGAATTCTCCACTTTTGTTTGTGGTCTCTCTATTTTCAGAATTCCTTCCCTTGGTACATTGTATGTTTAAAGGGAACACCCCTTAATATAGTCCGAGATTCCTCTGTCGTTTAATGGCATTGATAAAGTTGCTTGTAGCCGTTCAACGACAGAGGGTGCTATATACGGAAACCATCGAATTTGCCTCATGGCCATAGGATCGGCACATTTCCACGTTTCGTGGCTATCGGATTTTATTTTCTATCATAAACCTTATATAAATCGCTTCACCAATCATTTTTCTATTCATTCATAACCATCTTGCCCTCAGAAAGTGGTGTTACACTCCATTACAGCACGATTTTGCCTTAGATCCTATTATTCCGCCATTTGACTTTCGAATCTACACACGTGATCTCGCGATACTAAGTGAATGATGACAGCAACGCATTGCATGATGGGAGCTAATTAATGCAGCGTGCCAAATTATTTGGAGCATTATTTGCATACGTAAACAACATTCAAATCACATGGAAGACGATACATTTAAGCGTATTCTGCAGGACAAACAGTCCATCTACAGATCAAAGCAGAGCAGAAGGAAATAATACAGAATGTGTTGGAAAGAAAAGATTCAATGGCAGAGTGTTACCAACGGGCTTCGGAAAGAGCATGTGTTACCTTCCCCCTTTTTGTTTTTGGACAAGGTACTACATTTTTTTTTTCTTATGGTTATCTGTAATTCACTAAATTTGCTGTTAAAATCATTACCAATCAATATAATCAACTGTGTTAAATTTTATGTTAATTGTTCTGCCTTAACAGGCGCCTATGATTGGCAATAAAAATATTTGTTTGTTTGTTTATATGCAAATCATCTCCCATGATACATTGCGGTAATCGTAGTTTTCTCGTAGTCACGTGAAAAATGTTTGAAAAATGGAAGACAAATGTCGAAATCATAGGATCTAAGGCAAAACCGTGCTGTAATGGAGTGTAACACCACTTTCTGAAGGTAAGATGTTTATGAATGAATAGAAAAATGATTGGTGAAGCGATTTATATAAGGTTCATGATAGAAAATAAAATCCGATAGCCACGAAACGTGGAAATGTGCCGATCCTATGGCCGTGATGCAAATTCGATGGTTTCCGTATATAGCACCCTCTGTCGTTGAACGGCTACAAGCAACTTTATCAATGCCGTTAAACGACAGGAATCTCGGACTACCCTTAATACAAATATTGTAGAACGTCTGTTTTTAGATAAAAATGTTTACAAGTCACTAGGATAATAATTGATAGTTTTTTTACAGAGATGATTTGGATGAAGTTTTGGAGATGAATTTAGAAAGTGCTCAAATTCAAATCAAACTAAAGTAAGTATAATTTAACTTTAAATTTAAAAAAACCAAAACGAAATGTGAAGTTTATTGTTTATCTGGATTACCATAGAAGTAGAAGATGGATATGCAGAGCTTTTTTTTTAAACAAAAAGTAAGTACAGAGCAAAATTAAAACTTCTCCATGGTTGTTGGTTGGAGCATAATCTTAACCCTAACCCCCCTTAAAGTGAATAATTTTGCATTTTTATCATCTAGATTTTTTTGTTTAGAACTCTGAAATATTGTTTAAAATTTGTTGTAATATACATTTTAGTGAATGATATATATACAATATACATACATTGTTGGTAAATATAAAATTTATTTGTACGAGCTTTAGAAACAGGCAGAATAGCGAGCCTTTGGCAAGCTTTTCAAGCCTGTTTCGCAGCGAGTACAAATGAATTTTTATATTTAACGACAATGTACATATTTTGTGTTTATCCTGCAATGTCAAAAAAGTCGGAAAACTTGTCAGATTTAGACAAAAAGGACAGAAACAAGCGTTCCTGGCCTTTCATAAATGTTGTCAAGGGTGTCTTCTTCGTGGTCCGTGTTACATTAGTACCAGTTTCATACTTGTCTGCGCCCTCTGCTGTACATAGCTACAGGGTACCAGGAAAGTTTATTCGTAGGCTGAAAAGTTTATTCGTATAGTACGAAAAGTTTATTCGTCTAGTACGAATAAAGCAAAAATTTATTCATATAGCATATCTGTACAGTAAATGTACTGATTGCAGGATAAAAAGTTTTCCATGAACTCGAAACATTTTACCAATTGTGCCATGATATAACTGAAACACCAATCAATCAAATCAATTTACCAATCATATTTATACATCCCTCAAGTAAAAACAAAGTTCAATTTATATGCAGATTTAATTTGATTATATTTCAGATATGAAGGAGTCGAAGGACAGTTGTTAATTGGAATTGAACAAGGAAGAAACTTATCAGCATTAGCTTTCCCACAAGGAGGCAGGGTGTAAGTTACGGCATAGACATTATTTTATATTATATTTTTTATTTCATAATATTTATTTAATAATTTATATAGATGATAATGTAATTTCAGAGATGAATGTTTTCCTCTGATTAGCAAATTTTCTCTTTTTTTGAGCAAAATATTTGGAGAAAAAAATAAGTCAAGATTGGTCCAACAGCAAGAAAATGGAAGTTTGGTGCACTCACTGAATATGGGGTTTCTTTTTTTTGTCATCGCTGAGCACTTTCATCTCAGAATTTAAGCTCTTCACACACACATTGACTCAATTCTCATTTATGTCATAAATGTAAAATCTGATTAATAAAAGTTAGAGAATACTGAAGGGGCAATCAGGAATAGACAATCCAGAGAACACAGGCAACATTGGGCACAGGACACAGAATGAACAACAACAACAAAAAAACCAACACAACATCGAAAACATGGTCCCCACCAAAAAAAAAACAAAAAAAAAACTGGGGGTGAACACAGGTGCTTTGCATGATACAACCTTTTAATGTTATTTCTGTTTGACTCACAGACTTCAGTCTTACCAGATTTTAAATATCTTTTCCATCATGTTGGTAGGAATTTAAATATAACTTTTTTGGATGGTAGGAATTTAAATATTATAACTTTTTTCAACTCAACATATACTATTTATTGTTCTACTAAACTATCATTCATGTTTTATTGATTAATAAAGGTTTTAATATTTATTTTTCCAGTTGTATCAAGGCAGCTTTATTACCTCATTTGAAGAATGCTTTCTCGTGGGAAACAAAAACTCTGGTCGATTTGAAGAGTCCCAAATTTTCTGAGATTTTTCATTTATCTATACCAGAACATAAAGTACAAGATAAAACACTACAAGTCAACGTTTGGAGTAAACATGATATATTTGGAGATGAATGTTTGGTGAGTTTGATTAGCTTTAATACAGTAAAAGCTGTCTCAACTGAACTCTCAATAAACTGGATGGAATCCTGTCTACACTGTTCTTTAAAATATAGTCCCAATGAAGGAAGTCTTGGTAAATTTAACTTAAAAATAAAACGGACAATTATTTATTCTGAACACAAAAATTGGTCCCAAGGGGATTCTGTTTAGACAGGTTTACAATGTCACTTCTTTAGGAGTAATCAATAATTTTATTACATTTCAAGGCATGTATATTTGAAAAAAATTACCTTGTTATTTATTAATTCATAAAATTTTGATAAATATTGAATGGGATTATTACAGATCTACCAAAAAAAGAGCAGACAACTTATGTCTTTCATGGGAGATTCATATCTAAATTCTAATCTAGGTGTATCAAGAAAATACAACATTTGCCTCCCATTTTGTATAATTTTATTTTTTCATAGCAAAAACAAAAATCAATACTTATGCTCTTGTCAAAATATATGTACATAATAAAGGGTGTGTCTTTTTACCACCGAACGCCTAAAAATTACCACAGAACACCTATAGACACTTTTCAATAATCACCAAACACCTTCAGTGTAATATTATACATATTTAATTACTAAATTGAAATTTTGGTCAGTGTAAATGTTTTAATAACGATGTTAGTGATCAGTTTATTACCACCGAACACAATAAATTGACCACCGGACACATTCAGAAAACATTAAACGGAAATACCTCATTAAAGTTGTGATGAGTGTAATTTATTGAAATTGTTGACATTTTTATGGCGCAGAGAAGTATAACATAAAGAGGTAGCAATTTGATAATTTTTAAAAATGAATTGAATATAAATCAGTACGATGTGTTTTGTAATAATGTAATTGTTTGATATTGCCATACAATTTTCACACAAGCTTTATTGATATAGTACAACACTAAAAATGCCAAAAACTCAAAATATGATTTTTCCTCATCTGGACCCCTTTTCTGAGCCATGGTCACATATGTGAATGAAAGCAAGAAAATGTTTTATTTTTTACTCAAAAAATTTCTCAAAATATTTTGAATTCAAAGAAAACAATTGAAGTTTATTTAACAGTTATGTCAAACAATACAATTCTACAATTAATGAAGCCATACTAGAAACTTATTCGATCAAAAGGGAAATGTACCACGCTCGAAATTTTTTATTTGTTTGCCAATTACCGACAATTAGTAAAGATCAAATACATTTGTCTATATAGGTGCCAGGTCGTACTCACACGTGATAATTGATGAATGGATGTATATTTCCTGTGTACTTTACACATGCACTATTAAATTGTACATTAATTTTAATGAGTTTGCATGCTAACCAGGGTTTGCTAACTTGCAAGCTGTATTTTGAATTAATGATAAGGTCTTTCATAGATTTAATAAAAGTAAAATAAAAATCTTTATATCATTAAAATTTTAATAATACGCTTTTCTTAAATGGTTGTTTTTCTGCATAAAAATCAAGTCAATCGGTTGCAGTAAAAAGTGTTCAGCGGTAAAGTTTAGTTCAGTGAAAATGTGCACATTGTGATAAAAAAAGAAGTGTTCGTCGGCCGTTTTTAGATATTATGTGGTAAAATGTAGTTTCTCAACATGATATTAAAAATTCCCGTATAGTGATAAAGAAAATGTGTTTGGTGGTGACTTTCAGGTGTTCGGCGATAGTTTTTATGCATTCGGTGGTAATTTTTAGGAGTTCGGTGGTGTTCAGTGGTAAAAAGACGCACCGCATAATGAATACAAAATGTTGGTAGCTATTTCAGACATGATGTACAAATGTAGTTTGCATACTCATTTTTCAAACTTACCTGACAGAGTTGTCTATCTTACTTAAACCTTGCTCCCATCGTTCCATGAACTTTAAAATAACAAGATTTGACTGTATCAGCACTTTATTTATTTCATCCAAATGGCATTGAAATATTATATGAAATTGTTAATTATTCTTGTAGGGTTGTGTTCAAGTCAGTCTTGCCGACTTTGACCCAAAGTTAATATCTACTCGATGGTACAACGTGTTGAGCTTTAAGTTCATGCAAGCAGACAGTATAGAGAACAAACCAAAAACTTCACAGCCGTCGTCATCTTCGTCTGGTTCATCTTCAGCTCCTTCATCACAAACACAGGTATGTACTACATAAAACTTGTTTAAAAATGACTTAAAAATCTCATATGGTACCTCGTTATTATAGTTGGAAATCCAAAACAACTTTAGATCGACTTTGAACCAACCCTATAGGTGAAATAATGGTTTCCATGCGCGTGTCTGGTGCTGTAGATCTAGGGGCTCGAGTCCCGATGGGGTCAAATAAAAAAACTATTAAATTGGTATTTATACCCCCGCAACAAAGTTGTAGGGGGGTATACTGGTTTCACCATGTCTGTCCGTCCATCTGTAGACAAATCCTGTGTCGTACGATAACTTGAGTTGTGTTTCTTGGAATCTTTTAAAATTTTATCAGCTGTTTACTGGTGAAGAGAGGAGGATCCCTTTCATTTTTGACGATTTTCACTTTTGCCGTTTCAGAGTTATTGGACTTGATATGACGGAAAATAGGATTTTTACCCTATGTCGTATGATAGCTTGAGTAGTGTTTCTCAGAATGTTGTGGAATTTTATCAGCAGCTTACCGGTTAAGAGAGGAGGATCCCTTTCATTTTTGACGATTTTCACTTTTGCCGTTCCAGAGTTTCAATAGACTTGATATGACGGAAAATAGGATTTTTACCCTATGTCGTATGATAACTTGAGTAGTGTTTCTCAGAATGTTTTGAAATTTTATCAGCAGCTTACCGATGAAGAGAGGAGGGTCCCTTTCATTTTTAGTCGGAACAATCAGTAATGTTTTGGTTATGGAAATAGGTTGGACAGATGCTGTCAATCCATGGATTATTGCTTCAGTGAGCTAGTACATTAAAAATCCAACTGAATGTGTTGGTCTAGTTCAAAGCAGATATCATCATCATCTCATTGAAATGTAGCTTATTCCCTCCATGATATTTATTGCTGAAAAATTGCTCACTTGGCATAGAACAACAATCACTCACTTAAGTTTTGACAAAAAGAAATTTGTGGATAGCCTTGGTTGCTTATTTTCACCAATCTATGTAGTTTGACACAGGAAATGCCATATCAGATATGATTGAGACTAAATAAGAGTAAAATATTGCTTTAACATTGTGTTAGTTTTGTTATGAAGAGAAAATCTCAAATGATTTCAAATTCAAACAATTTACCATCTCATGTCCTAATTAAAACATTTTCACATAATTTCAGCAGAAAGAAGGAGACAGAGTTGTACAGTTACTAGAAGCGTCGTCTGCTTGTCTACGGAAGTCTTCATCAGGGTCAGAAAGCTCAAAAGACAAAAGGTAAATTCTTAAAATTCTAAAGTTTAAATATGCAGATTAAAGAGTAAGAAAAAATATAGATATCAAATTAAGTGCACACGACGCGTTTCTGGAATGACCTTCGTCAATAACCTTTATAGAATTATTTATAGCATCTGTTGTGTATATACAAAAAGATGATTATTATGTATAAATTAGGTCATCAAGATTGGACCTTGACCTAACTTCCTAATAAAGTAGATCCTAATAAAGTAGATCATATCAACATACAGGGATACTTCATTATATCAGAGTCGATGTGACCAACTACATTTTGTATAGTCTTTTGTTTTTAGTATTTGTGTAATATGTGGAATATACATCTTAGAATATGGCAGAGAGACAGCTATTTCTAAGAAAACAATCTAATAAAAATTTGAAATAACAGGATCAGACTATATTTTGAAGTAGACTTATGATACATAACTAAAAAAATGCAAAAGAAGATATTTTTGATCTGATTTTATTTTTGATGTGCCTGAATATTACCTAACTTCATTTCTGATATGCTAATGTACATTTGGGATTGGATGGTATACCGTGACTGACTGCAGGTCGGTGGTTTTCTCCGGGTATTCCGGTTTCCTCCACCAATAAAACTGACCACCACAATATAACTGAAATATTGTTGAAAGTCCCATCAAACACTAAATCCGAACCAAACCAAACCTATTTCAATAGCGCTTGTTACATTCTGAATTGAAATTTTATGGAGCATACTAAAAATTTTGTACTAAGACAGTATTATTTTTAGTATCATGAATGAGTAGATAATTTATGTTGAATTATATTGATTGTATAATTTTAGCCATCATAAAGGAAAGCACCCTATTGTTGCTGTTTTAAAAGAAGAAAGTAGTGATGAATCTACTATTATATCTTCACAGACATCAACTCTAACTAGAAATCAAGGTAGATAACTTCACAAAACTCTTTTATAACATTATTTATCCTGCACTTGTTCTATTGACTGGATAAATTTTTGTTGTATTCTGTCACTCCGATATATAGCTTTTTCTGGTACCCCTGTCACATGTTACCTGTTGAGCTTCAAGAACCTAGTTGTATATCCAGTCCACTTCCTGTTGACAGAAAATATCAAAAGGGGCAACAATCAAGGGATAATTATATAATTTTATTCAAAATATGGATCAATGTGATTTTTCTGCATGATGAAGACAGTAATAATGCAGTGTTTTAAAATATTAAGTTTATATGTATTTGTCGCAAAACATGGGAAAGGCCCTAATCGGGTCAAACCAAAGACTTAAAAATAGGTATTTGTTGCTTCTCCTCTTAGCACATAGCATTAAGGAGAAAAAGCAAAAAGACTGTTTGATTCAGGATAATGTGTCCGAGTGGGTCAACATGTCTATCCATGGACTGTTGTTTCAGTTAGCTAGCACTATAAAAATATGTGTTGGTTTAGTACAAAGTGGACTTCATCATCATCTTATTGAAAATTAACTTGTTCTCGTCATGATATAGCTGAAATATTGCTGAGTTGGCATTAAAATACAATCACTCAATCATAATGTAATTTATATCATATAGATTGCCTGTGTTTAACTCTGGATTAAAATTGTATTGTCTATAGGTCCAGAAGAAATGCAAGGACATGATGATCATGATGTCGGCCATTTTGTTGTTGGAGGTGATGATGATGAAGATGATATGGAAGAAGAAGATGAGACTGTATGTATTATTTTTTATAATATTAAAGATTAGTTCTATCCCTTAACATGAAAAAGGTAGAGATCTAGTGATCATTTGGACGTCTGTCTGTCAATGTATACTCAATTGAGCAAAGAACAATGAGAATATTTTGGCATCTATATTTGTGTATTCTATTATCAATCAATAATTCAGTTCTCCATTAACCACATTTGTGGTGTAATGGTTAGCATGCTCGCCTCGAGTGCAGTAGATCGTGGGTTTGAGGTCCGGTAGGGTCAAATCAAAGACTATAAAATTGGTATTTGTTGCTTATCCGCTAAGCACGCAACATTAAGGAATAAGAGCAAGGACTGATTGGCTCGTAATCAGAATAATGTGTCTGAATGGAGCGATATGTCTACCCACAGACTTGTTTCAGTGAGCTAGCACTATAAAAATCCAACTCAGCGTGTTGGTCTAGACATCACCATCATTTCATCTAATGTAACTTGTTCTCGCCATGATATTGCTGAAAAATTGCTCATTTGGCGTTAAACAACAATCGCTCACTCACTCACTCAGTTCACCTTTAGCCTAATTTATATGTTATTTCTTCTCTGTAATCACAAATATTTCAGATCTTAAATATGCTATCCCCAATTTTATCATTTTGAAATATGTTGATGGAAAAGTAAAAATGAATACAGTGAAAACTTTCTAAACCAAACCCTGAATAAACAGAAATCATGTATAAACTGACCTTTAGATAGAGTTCTAATGTAAGAAATCTTTGTTCATTTAACCTGTATAATCCAAACACCTGGTTATTCTGAACACAATAGTTGATCCCAAGGAGGTTCGGTTTAGACAAGTTTTACTGTATTACAATGTTTCCTAGCTAGATCAACCTTAGATATAGGTAAATAGTACGGTTGTGGAGGAATCACTTTTCACATAAATATATACTATTGTTGTTTTGCTTTGTGAGAATGGATTTCTCAGAGCAATATCACATCAAAGGCCTGAGACGGGAGATGTGATGAGAAGTTCATTTCAAGCAAAACAAATAAATGATAGTATTTTTATCGAGGAATTGGTAATGTGACGTCATTATATCGTCATATTAGAAAAACAGCGATGTTATATTCATATCACTCTTGTTGCTTGATAATAGATATCATCTCTTGTAAAGATCAAAGCGAAATTGTACACATCATCAATAAGATATTATATTAAAAGTAAATATCTTTTAACACTTGTCATTGTTTTTCTTTTGTGTTTAATGATTTGAGGTGTGAGGTAGTTGTTTATTTTGCTAATATTGGTGGAATTGTTGACCATTACTGTTTAAACTTTCCTTTCATAATGCAGTGGAACTTGTGCAATCTAGCACCTGACTTTTCCGACATCCTGTAACATTCGACATAAATTTATGATCCCAGAGTATTTCTGTTAACTAAAATAAAATCTGAGTATTCCGATATTCTGTACAATCCGACACATTTCCCTGGTCCCTTGGTCTGTTGGATTAAAACAGGTTCCACTGTATGAATCAATAGTAACTAAGTAATCTTATTGTCATATCTTGTATGTATATAAATATGATATTATTTATTTTGTATTTATATCAACAGGATTACAACGAAAAAATTCAAGAGATAATGGAAGAATTTGATCATGCTGTTGACATTGCTTGTAATGTGGATGCTTTTATAGAACAAGATGATTCTACTGTCAGATGTGACAAGGAAACAAACACAGAAGGAATGTATTCTGATCGTCCTCCTATTAAACGGAGAACCCAGGATAGAATATGTAGCAGTACCATACGTAGATCACAGACTTTTTCTCCTGCTTGTAGACCAGGGTCTAATTATGTTTGTAAGGTATGACATCATTTATCTAAATATAGATCATGTGTCATTGGATTAAATTACTCACTGATGCTCAACAAGTGATAGTGATTACATCAATCATTGATTGTTGTTTAATGTCACATGAGCAGTGCTTTAACTATATTCATGTCGTGGACAAGTGATTGATTGTTTTTAATGTCGAGTGAACCATGCTTTAGATATGTTCTTGGCAAGGACAATTTTATAAATAATAAATGATCTACATAAAAGTTGACACTGAGATAGATTATAGGAGCCACAAGGAAAAGGGGAGGTAATCGATGGGTTCAGAAAATGTTATCATAGTACATTGTATAAAAATTCAGGTTGAATTTACAAATGCGAAAAATTAAAGAAAAATGTCATTTAATGTAAAAATCATCTTGAATTGTGAATGTGTAGCTTAGATAATATAATATACAGGATTCACTGAAATAAGTGAGGGCGGGGGGGTGTCAATACTTTTTTCATCTTACAGTATTAATTCAACAGTTACTTTAACTTTATGACAATATTCATACAAATAAAAGATGTAAAAATATTGACTGGTTACTATAGTATCATTGTATGAAAAGAGATTTATGTTAATTAGTAATAAATTTTGTGTTAACACATTAATTAGCTAATTGTATTGTAACCTGACTTTAGAGTTAACATCATATTGGATTATTTTGTAGTTGAATCGCAGTGACAGTGATGGTGCTATGCCTCATTATAAGAAAGGTTCATTTCATCGACACTCGATGGAACGTAGAAGTTTAAGATGGAAAAAGGTACGTTTAAAATTATTCAGCAAATTTACAAGCTCTTGCTAAAGCCGGTTGTAGCATGACTTGAAAGTATAAGAAAATAAATAACTTTTCTGTCCAATTTTTGTTGTAAATCTATAATTTATTATTAAAGTATTTCAGCTCGACAAGGTTTTAAATTTAAGTAAGAGTGAGTGAGTGATTGTTGTTTAATGCCAACTCAGCAATTTTTCATTCATATTATGGTGAGAACAAATTAATTTTCAATGAAATGATGATGAGGTTCACTTTGTATTTATATTAGTTGGATTTTTATTGTGTAAGCTCACTGAAACAACAGTCTGTGGATAGACATGTTATCCCACTCGGACACATCCTGATTCTTAGCCAGCCAATCTACTCTTTCTCCTTAGTGCTGCGTGCTAAGCGGAGAAGCAACAAATGCCAATTTTATAACCTTTGTTTGACCCAATCGGGGCTCGAACCCACCATCTACCACACTCAAGATGAGCACGCTAACCATTACACCACTGATGCGGTTTAAATTCAAGTAAAAAATGAAATTTAAAGCATTTCGTTGGTGATTTGACCATCTGTATTCTGTATGGAGCAAAATATATAAGAATATATTTAATAAGTCTCTATAATTGCTCAGTTCAACAGCATTAGTCAGATATGTATTTAAATTGGAGAAAAAATCTACTAATTTATTTATTTATTTATTTATATAGCCACCCAGCATTATTGAGAAAGGAAGAAAAGCACCAGGTCGTACATCACTGGATTTAGAACTGGATCTACAGGCCTCCCAAATCAAACTAACCCACCTGCATGATGAAATAAATCGACTTAAACAGCTCAAAACTTTATTAGAAGATGCTAAATCAAAAGGTTAGTAGCAAGATTAATATAGATTTCATTTTGATTTGCTGTCTCGAAGGCTTCATCAGAGATCCTTGCAACTCGCCTAGATGAGTCAGTTGGGACTTGTTAAAGTTTTCAAATTTTAGTTTCTTACAATGGTGGGACTTGCCAAAATTTTCAGATATGTCTTCTGGACCTGTCAAATTGAATTGCTGCAAGTATCTATGACTTCATGTCAAAATTATATTTGGTAGATTGTTTTCAAATTTTATATGATAAATTTTCTGCTTGAGAATTTATCACTTCAAAATATTTTTTACTCTTGCTAAAGCTCCAGCTTTTAAAATTTGAAAATCATTGTGACGAAATATCGTAATCCACTGGTAGCAGAATGAGAATCTATATTTAACTTATCAGATTATGATGGGGGGTGAGGGTTATGGTATTTAACACCACTTTCAGCAATATTTCAGTTATATCATGGCGGTCAGTTTTATTGGCGGAGGAAATCACCGACCTGTCCCAAATCACTGACAAACTTTATCACATAATGTTGTATCAAGTACACCTCACCATGAACAGGGTTCAAACTCACAACTTTAGTGGTGATAGGCACTGATATTGCAAGTAGTTGAAAATCCAACTACCATACGATCACGACCATGACGGCTCCTGATGAACAGGTATTGTTAAAAAATGTATCAATTTAGTAAGGAGTATTAATTATTATTTGTAGGAGAATCAGAGTTACCTGTATGGCTGGCGGATGATGAACACTTTCATGAACTTCTCTCTGAGGCAGATAAAATGGTAAGGAAATAATCTGATAATACAATCCTGAATTTATGATGATGTAACATCCATAAGGTGCTACAATGTATGATAGGAAGTTTTGAAGGTTTCATCGGCAAAACCTTATTTTATACATTATTGGTCAGGCCTTTCAGTAAGGGGTGATACCTGGTACTTCTACCCACTTAAAATAGTAAATGGTACCTCCTGATTTTAAAGACTTGCATAAGATATTCTTGAAAAATATTCAAATTTTAAGAAAAAGTACCACTTGTAAATAGTGAAGTACTGGTACACTTGAAAAAATATTGAAAGCCCAGACAGGTCAATATTTTTCTCTTAAATCAACTACCTCGACCAGTGATTCAAATCCACTAATCTAAGACTCTAAGCTTATTTTTGATAATCTTGGAGAATTGTGGAATATATTCCATTTTCTATTGAGAATAGATAGTCAAAACCCTTCTAATGCTGTCCTATTATTTTAAACATATCTAAAAGTACACATGAGTGTTAAAACATGTTTATCATTCTTGTTTGAACTGGTTTCTTTAGAAAGAGGTATACAGTGTATCTAAATGAAAATTGCTTCAGGATAACTGTGTCAAAAAGTTTGAAAATTCTTGAATATTGTAACAAAATATGACCTGGAGATTGTATCTCAAACATGCAGTTTCTCTACATATATACTGCAGGGCTCACGTTGGAGGGCGATTCGGGCAAAGAAGTCGCCTTGTGAAGGTTGACTTAGCTTTCTCTTTGGTCAAAAGCGAAGTTCAAGTCACCTTGTAATTTTGAAGAGTTGCCCTATGTCGCCGCCCTCGTATTTTCTCCACTTGTCATTTATGAAAATGTCGATATCGTGCACGTGTTTATTGAAATCTATCGTATCTGTTAAGTATTTTGAAAGTGATTTTCTTGGAAAGTAATCCATTACAGTTTATAGAAACTTTAATTTCGTTCATTAGAGCTTATGTTTATATATGCCTGACTTAAAATAAAACTATTTGTATTTGTTTTTCGTAAACAAACAACAATGGCACCATTTTGGAAAGGGGACGCAATGTGGTACTGTGCTATGGGAAATGTTGACCAAACTTTTTGTCCGAAGCTATTTTCAACAAAACGAACTTTTGATTATTTTTTTCTCATTTCTGTGACATAAAATCATAGTTCTCATACCAAATATGTTGATATATACGAATATTGGCAATTCAAAATTCGTTGAAATGCACGGGGACGCTTCAGATATTTATCAACCTGTATTGGTATTTTATACTCGACACCGGGTTAATATTACGATCTATCGAACTGTTTATTTACATCCAGACATGTGTAAACGTTAATGCATATCCAATTAAAAAATAGACTTTGAACTACAGTAGCTTTACTATGCAAATTGATTTGAGGTCTGGCAAATAATAATTACAGCCTTTGCTTTCTTCAGTTTTTGACTGACAGTGCCAATTTACGTTTGTGCTATCCTAGGCTATATATTTATTCCCTAACTATATATAATTGAACCATTGAGCAAGTTGACAGAGACATCGTTCTTCTGCTGAAGATTACACAAGTAGGAGTTATTACAATTTGTGTGGTATTGGATCACAGCACAGTAATATTTCAAAAGGAAAAAAAAGGGGGGAGGGTACATATAAAAAACAATCACTGGTATGCAAGACTCCAATAGTCAAGGTAGACAGAAATAAAAATGTGACATTGAATAGATGTCCTTAAGGTAGTTATGAATAAAAAAAACCCCAGAATAAATCAGTTCAGACAGCTTTTTAACTATTTACTAAATTTGGGCAGGGTAACTTCAGAGGGGTCTTGAAAGAATGTTTTGATTAATTGCAATTAACTTCTCCCAGAAGTCTCCCCACTTCTCCCTGTGAGCTCTCTGAAAGAGAAGTCACTTCTCCCTCTAATTTGAAAGTAGTGGGAGCCCTGATATACTGTCCCCATTGACCTAAAGATGGGAATATCATATTTGAGATACTGATGATTTAAGAAATATAGTCATACCTGAGGGGCCGTCGTGATGGTATGGTAGTTGGGTTTACAACTATCTATGCAATCAGTGCCTATCACCGCTAACATGAGTTTGAATCCTGTTCAAGCAAAGTGTACTCGATCAACATTATGTGATAAAGTTTGTCAGTGACTTGAAGCAGGTCTGTGATTTTCTCAGGGTACTCCGGTTTCCTCCATCCAGTGAATTCATATGAGAAAGTGTGCCTAAATTTTTATGTTCATTGAAATTGTACCAAACAAAAATATTGTCAGATGTATAGGGTAATGTTAGATATGAACAGGGTTCTTTAATCCTTTGATGTATTTTTATTACAGACATTAAAAATGATTAAGTCTTCTCAAGAAAAATATGTAAGACATCAATAGCATGTTTATATAAATGTGTTGTCATCAATATTATTTCATATTAATGAATATGCATGTAAGGGTAGACAACCCTGACATTAGATGACTTGGTCAAATCTTAGATAAGCTGGTAAATTTATATAAAAGGTCTTGAAAAATGAAAAAAATCTCTTAATATGGGAATTATCAGCATGAATAATACATACATATACATTTTATTTTTACCTTTATTATTTTTTTTTATCAAATTTAATTTTTAGCATGTTTATTTTTATATACACTTATGATTTTCATTTATAGTAATTTTACAAATTTTTTCCTGTTATGAAGTGAAAATGAATATAATAAACATACCATATTTATTAAATAACCACTCTAGATTCATGCCTGCTCATTTTTTCGCACTGAATAAAAATTGTGAATAGATTTAGATAGAAAAAAAAAAATCAAATTCTTTCTGTAGACTGATTGATCTGTCTGTCTGAATTAACTATTTTTTTTGGAAACAGAAATCTGTTATAGGTTTCGTGTTTACTTATGAAAGAACAATTTCAGTATGGCATCAAATTTTTGCAAGAATCTTGGCTGATTTCCATGATCGACAATAATCCAGGGACATAACTCTACTTTATGTTTATGATATATTAATTTACTACCAACTAATTTCCCAATGTATTAGATCCATATATAGGTGTATAGATATATAAATGTGTTTATAACCAGTATTAGATACAAACAAAATTCAATTGTCATAGTTTTCAATCAGTTCTCTTCCATACAACACAATAACGTCTTTGGTCACTAACACAGTAAGTAGTGGCACACTGACCAGTAGGGTCACATTACAACATTATGTGATAAAGTTTGTCAGTGACTTGTGACAGGTAGGTGGTTTTTTCCAGGTACTTCGGTTTCCTCCACCAATAAAACTGACTGCCACGATATAACTGAAATAATGTATTCCTGAAAGTGGCATTAAACACCATAAACCATAAGCCAAACCAATTTGGATGAAAACTAATTTTAAATCTGTATCTTTAAAATTGAATGATTGACATATAACTCTGTAAATACTCAATATTTTTACAGTATAAAGGTATATCAAATATTGGATATTAACTATTTGTGAACAATAATTATTTTAAGATTTCAAATATTTCCTAAATTTTGAACAAGACGAAAAAGCTTTTTGAATAAATATTTTAGACCCACTGATTTTGGGTTAATGGATGAATTTTGCTTCGAAACTTAACATAGTTATTCAAATAATATGTTCCCGAGTTCTTTTTATGGAAAGCAATTTATACAATATTGAGGGGCCATCATGGTCGTGATCGTATGGTAGTTGATTTAAAGCTACCTGTGCAATCAGTGCCTATCACCACTGAAGCTGTCGAAACCCACTCAGGCAAGGTTTACTTGATATAACATTATGTGATAAAGTTGTCAGTGACTTGCGACAGGTCAGTGGTTTTCTCTGGGCACTCTGGTTTTCTTCACCTATAAAATTGACCGCCACGATATATCTGAAATATTGTTGAAAGAATCGTTTAAAAATGGAAGCCTTGCTATTTATATATCATTTTCTATTGAAGGTACAAAAAGAGAAGAAAATGTTAACAAAGCAAGATAGACGAGCACAACATCTGATGAAGAAAGTCACTAAAGAAGTTCAGATGTTAAAAAAAAACAGTCCAAACTCTAGTGCATTATCTTTTAGGTAAACTTATATCATTACTGCCATTGTAGCTTTATCACAGACAAAGTTCTCCTCTTATTAGTTCACCTGGAACAAAGGTCCATGTGAACTATTGCCATCACTTGGCGTCCGTCGTCTGTAAACTTTTCACATTTCAAGCTTCTTCTCCGAAAACCACTGGGCCGATTGGAACCAAACTTAGCAGGAATGTTCCTTGGATGGTCCTCTACAAAGTTACTGTTTTTCGTTCCAGTCGGATATTCAATATGGCTGCCAAGGCCAATAATATGCTCTGATTGGCTGAAATTTCAAAGATCTTCTTCTCTGAAACTAATGAACTGACTGAACCTAAACTGTACATGAATGATCATTGGAATGTCCTTTACAAAGTTACTGTTTTTTATGCCGATCGGAAATCCAAGATGGCTGCCACCACAGGACATAGATTAACATTGGACCCTATGGGAAAATATTCAAATGCCTTCTTCTCAGAAACTACAAATATGATTAAAGCCAAACTGTACATGAATGTTCATTAGATGGTCCTCTACAAACTTTAGGTTTTTTGTTCTGGTATGAAATTCAAAATGGCGGCTACCGCAGGACTTAGTTTAACATTGGACCCTATGGGAAAAATGTTTCAAAATGCTTTTTCTCTGAAACCACTTGGACAGTTGAACCCAAACTGCCCAGGAATGATCATTGGAAGGTCCTCTACAAATTTTCTGTTTTTTATGCCGATCGGAAATCCAAGATGGCCGCCACCGCAGGACATAGATTAACATTGGACCCTATGGGAAAATATTCAAATGCCTTCTTCTCAGAAACTACAAATATGATTAAAGCCAAACTGTACATGAATGTTCATTGGATGGTCCTCTACAATCTTAAGGTTTTTTGTTCCGATATGAAATTCAAAATGGCGGCTATGGCAGGACTTAGTTTAACATTGGACCCTATGGGAAAAATGTTTCAAAATGCTTCTTCTCTGAAACCACTTGGACAGTTGAAACCAAACTGCCCAGGAATGATCATTGGAAGGTCCTCTACAAAGTTTTTGTTTTTTATGCCGATCGGAAATCCAAGATGGCCGCCTCCGCAGGACATAGATTAACATTGGACCCTATGGGAAAATATTCAAATGCCTTCTTCTCAGAAACTACAAATATGATTAAAGCCAAACTGTACATGAATGTTCATTGGATGGTCCTCTACAATCTTAAGGTTTTTTGTTCCGATATGAAATTCAAAATGGCGGCTATGGCAGGACTTAGTTTAACATTGGACCCTATGGGAAAAATGTTTCAAAATGCTTCTTCTCTGAAACCACTTGGACAGTTGAAACCAAACTGCCCAGGAATGATCATTGGAAGGTCCTCTACAAAGTTTTTGTTTTTTATGCCGATCGGAAATCCAAGATGGCCGCCTCCGCAGGACATAGATTAACATTGGACCCTATGGGAAAATATTCAAATGCCTTCTTCTCAGAAACTACAAATATGATTAAAGCCAAACTGTACATGAATGTTCATTGGATGGTCCTCTACAATCTTAAGGTTTTTTGTTCCGATATGAAATTCAAAATGGCGGCTACGGCAGGACTTAGTTTAACATTGGACCCTATGGGAAAAATGTTTCAAAATGCTTCTTCTCTGAAACCACTTGGACAGTTGAAACCAAACTGCCCAGGAATGATTATTGGAAGGTCCTCTACAAAGTTTCTGTTTTTTATGCCGATCGGAAATCCAAGATGGCCACCACCGCAGGACATAGATTAACATTGGACCCTATGGGAAAATATTCAAATGCCTTCTTCTCAGAAACTACAAATATGATTAAAGCCAAACTGTACATGAATGTTCATTGGATGGTCCTCTACAAACTTTAGGTTTTTTGTTCCGATATGAAATTCAAAATGGTGGCTACGGCAGGACCTAGTTTAACATTGGACCCTATGGGGAAAATGTTTCAAAACGCTTCTTCTCTGAAACCACTAGGACAGTTGAAACCAAACTGCCCAGGAATGATCATTGGAAGGTTCTCTACAAATTTTATGTTTTTTATGCCGATCGGAAATCCAAGATGGCTGCCACCGCAATACATAGATTAACATTGGACCCTATGGGAAAATGTTCAAATGCCTTCTTCTCAGAAACTACAAATATTATTAAAGCCAAACTGTACATGAATGTTCATTGGATGGTCCTCTACAAACTTTACGTTTTTTGTTCCGATATGAAATTCAAAATGGCGGCTACGGCAGGACTTAGTTTAACATTGGACCCTATGGGAAAAATGTTTCAAAACGCTTCTTCTCTGAAACCACTTGGACAATTGAAACCAAACTGCCCAGGAATGATCATTGGAAGGTCCTCTACAAAGTTTCTGTTTTTTTATGCCGATCGAAAATTCAAGATGGCCACCACCGCAGGACATAGATTAACATTGGACCCTATGGGAAAATGTTCAAATGCCTTCTTCTCAGAAACTACAAATATGATTAAAGCAAAACTGTACATGAATGTTCATTGAATGGTCCTCTACAAACTTTACATTTTTTATTCCGATATGAAATTCAAAATGGCGGCTACGGCAGGACTTAGTTTAACATTGGACCCTATGGGAAAAATGTTTCAAAACGCTTCTTCTCTGAAACCACTTGGATAATTGAAACCAAACTGCCCAGGAATGATCATTGGAAGGTCCTCTACAAGGTGTGTGTTTTTTATGCCGATCGGAAATCCAAGATGGTCACCACCGCAATACATAGATTAACATTGGACCCAATGGGAAAATGTTCAAATGCCTTCTACTCAGAAACTACAAATATGATTAAAGCCAAACTGTACATGAATGTTCATTGGATGGTCCTCTACAAACTTTACGTTTTTTGTTCTGATATGAAATTCAAAATGGCGGCTACGGCAGGACTTAGTTTAACATTGGACCCTATGGGAAAAATGTTTCAAAACGCTTCTTCTCTGAAAACACTTGGACAATTGAAACCAAACTGCCCAGGAATGATCATTGGAAGGTCCTCTACAAGGTGTGTGTTTTTTAATGCCGATCGGAAATCCAAGATGGTCACCACCGCAATACATAGATTAACATTGGACCCTATGGGAAAATGTTCAAATGCCTTCTTCTCAGAAACTACAAATATGATTAAAGCAAAACTGTACATGAATGTTCATTGAATGGTCCTCTACAAACTTTACATTTTTTATTCCGATATGAAATTCAAAATGGCGGCTACGGCAGGACTTAGTTTAACATTGGACCCTATGGGAAAAATGTTTCAAAATGCTTCTTCTCTGAAACCACTTGGATAATTGAAACCAAACTGCCCAGGAATGATCATTGGAAGGTCCTCTACAAGGTGTGTGTTTTTTATGCCGATCGGAAATCCAAGATGGTCACCACCGCAATACATAGATTAACATTGGACCCTATGGGAAAATGTTCAAATGCCTTCTACTCAGAAACTACAAATATGATTAAAGCCAAACTGTACATGAATGTTCATTGGATGGTCCTCTACAAACTTTACCATTTTTGTTCTGATATGAAATTCAAAATGGCGGCTACGGCAGGACTTAGTTTAACATTGGACCCTATGGGAAAAATGTTTCAAAACGCTTCTTCTCTGAAACCACTTGGACAGTTGAAACCAAACTGCCCAGGAATGATCATTGGAAGGTCCTCTACAAAGTTTCTGTTTTTTATGCCGATCGGAAATCCAAGATGGCTGCCACCACAGGTCATAGTATTAACACAGGACCATATGGGGAAAATACAGAAATATATTCTTCTCTGAAGCTATTGCACTGATTGAACCTATTGTGCATCAATCATTGGAAGGTCCTTTACAAACTTTGTGTTTTTTATGTTGATCGTAATTCCAAGATGACTACCACTACAGGACATAGTTTTTACATAGGACCAATTGGTTTTTTTTATAACCAGGTGAACGATACAGGCTCTTGAGAGCCTCTGGTTTATGGATTCCCTCTTTTTTGCATGAAATATTTGGAAATAAAATGTGTCAAGCTTGGTCCAAACAGACAGGAAATGAAGGTGTGGAAGCATTGTATTAGGGTTTTCCTCTTTTTTCACTAGTGAACATTTTCATCTCTGTTTTATATGACAATAGTTTTGTATTCAGTTAAATTTAGGTTTGTCATAATGTATGTATCTTCTTAATTAGTTTTCAAGAAGGGCCTTTGTGGTCGTTATCATATGGTAGATGGATTTACAACTACATGTGCAATCAGTGTCTATCATCACTAAAGTTGTCAGTTCTAATCCCACTCATGGTGAGGTGTACTTGATACAGCATTATGTGATAAAATCTGTCAGTGACTTGTGGCACATCGCTGGTTTTATCTGGGTACTATGGTTTCCTCCACCAATAATAGGGATCCTCATGTCCGTCTGTTACACTTTTGGTTTCCGGATAATAATTAGTACCGCTCAACCAGATCTTTTCAA
This sequence comes from Bathymodiolus brooksi, assembly GCA_963680875.1. NCBI lineage: Eukaryota > Metazoa > Mollusca > Bivalvia > Mytilida > Modiolidae > Bathymodiolus > Bathymodiolus brooksi. The sequence goes on from OY804582.1 coordinate 80,703,143, forward strand.
ACTTTCACACATTGCTGTGTACCATAAAATACAGATTAAGTTCGATTATGGTGAAATTGACATTTACCGTTCATGAATTATGGCCCTTTTTCTCTTAGAAGATAGCGACTTTTTCAAATAATCTGATTTAAATTAATTTGGCAAGCAATAAAAAGTTTACTACATTGTCAATTACAAGAATTTGTAAATTTTTGATGGCCATGAAATGAATAAGTTGTAAGATAAATCACAACACGTTTCATTCCTTTCATTACCTCATTCAAAATTTGGAATGCAGGGGTTATTGTGATCACCAGATCAACTTTCTTTAGTTTTATATTTTTTAAATTTTTATTATTTCAATTTTTAAAAGGGAAAAGATGGCATTTTTTACCACACCGAATATGTCTGTGCCAGTTATACCCAATGAAAATGTATCAACATCACAGGAGGATTCAACATTGGAGGAGTTCCTGAACGACGACAGAGAAGGGGAGGAAGTGTAACGTCCGTGTTTTATCAGAATACTCATTGTCTGATGAAAGAAGACTACACAGCTCCCAAGTGACACAGATTACTATAAAACTAAATACAAATTTTGTGATATTTTTGAGTGTTTATTTTCACATGATTAATAGTACCAAGTGAAAAGCTTCTCGGTGAAGCTGATTAGTGTGTCATTCCATGTTTACATATGTAGAATTCCGAGTTATTCCAAATGAGTGTTGGTTTTGGTTGTGAACACGAAAGAGGATGAGAGGAGGTTGTGATGATGAGGAAAAATAGATAAATAAATAAGGGAGTTTTAGACAAGAATTATTTGTGCAGTTTGTGTGCCAGTTCAGTGATTTTCACAAATTTGACTATATTTTGTTCATGGTATTTATTTTGTGGTTAATAGCAGACATCGATGTGAAACAATATTCTATTGAACAAATTGTACATGCAGGTAGATTTTAATGAGCAATAATATATGTATTTTTATATTGTAAAGGATAAGTTGTTGTTGTTGTTGATAATTTGCAGACTTTCTGTTGTTTATGAAATATTAGTAATTGATGTACCTTGTATCTAACATCATATATGCTTTTAGCCAATAAGTGGAGATGAAAAACCAAAAATACCAGTTCCAAAATCCAATTGAAAAATCGTAGAAAAAAAATAATCATTCTTTCTTACACACAAATAAAATATCAATCATATTCTTGCGATACAAGATCATTAAAGTGAATTTTAAATATGAAAAAAAGAAAAGAAACACTAATCATAAAGAGATTTTTAAGAAAAGAGAGTTTAAACAGTGATTGTCAACAATTCCACCAATATCAACAAAAATTAAGATTTGTCAAATGATTAATACAACAATATCTAAGTGAATTAAAATTAAATGAAAATATTTTTATGATGTGAAATAACATAATTTATTCAACAGCTTTAAAGTATTCTTGTTCCATGGTGATTTTATTCAGACAAAAAGTGATACAAATATACATGACATCAGTTCCCGTATTTGTTAACTTTTAAAGGGAGATGACTTGTGCCAAATCTAGTAGAATACCTTGCTGTACAATAGCCTATAGAATGGAACGTCTTTGCTCCAATAAACATGATAGCATATATACATGCTTAAGATAGTCTGTAGCACTTCTTTATCATTCTGCTTTATGTCTTATATGAAAATAGATATTTTGGAAATACGTAAATACAATGGTTTAAAATGTAAAAAACGACCAGTCGTATATTTATGTTTGAAAATGCTTAACTCAACCCAAGTCAGTTATTTATATTGAGAAAATGTACACAAAATATTTATTTAATTCTGTAATGGAAACATTTCAATATTGTTTTTTGTCATGATAAGAGATATATGGTCAAATATTGAAATAATTACAAAATATACATTTTTATATGGCTATGCTACGCATATGAACTGGATATTTAAATATGTGTATTTTACTTGTATACAATCAACTGGCAATTTCTGGATAAAATATGAACATCTTTTTCTTATGAGTAATGATTACATTAAAGTGGCAATCTTTGACCCGTTTCCTGGGTAAATTGTAGACTTGATATGCGAGATCTTTTGATATATGTACATATTTTAAGGAAAATAAATCAAAATTGTTTACATTTTTTACCTGATATTTTGTATTTAAATTTTCTACTGCTGGTCAGTCTAGATTTCCACACAAAGATATTTTTTCAGAAATTTGGTATGTTTGAATTGATATGGTGCTATCGATAAAAAAAACAATGCTTTAAAATTCTTGAGGCAATAAATTTCTGTTCAGGAACCTATTTAATTTTATCAAAGGGTTACCATGACAAGTTGAAAAAAACTTTTAGTTGTTTGTCTGTCTTATGGAATTTGTAAAGGTGGCATTTTATTAACAATTTTCAGTGATGATGATATTAGCTTCACAACGCTTTAGTAGTTGCTTTAATAACCAGGAATGATATTATTTTATTCAAAGGCGAGAACGCCACGATATAGCTGAAATATTGCTAAAGTTGGCATTAAACACCAATCAATCAATCAATCAATCAAATACTAGGAAATTAAAAAATGACTACCATACTTTTTTGGTTTGCTATTGTAAATATTTATTTTTCTGATATTTTTAGACAAAATTTAAATGTCGGTAAAGATACGACAATGATAAATGTTCCATGTCGACAGATTTTTATAGGAGTTGAAAGAAATTCCTAAAAAAAATTAGGGAAAGGGGTGATGCACTTAATATATAAATTTTTGTGTACAGTGTCCTCAACAAACAAATTAGTTATGTCTATCACTGTAAATATAGTATATACTCATTTTTGTAGGAAAAAGGCAAATTAGTTAAATTTTGTTATTTGTCTATAGCTTATTATGCAGACTATGTAGAATATTTTTATATCTTAAAACTTGTGATGCATCATTTTATGCAAAAAAAATCTTATGTACTATGTACAATTTATAATCATTTATACATAAAACATTTAATTTTTTTGTGAACGTCATATTTATTCTTTTGTTTTTATTTGTTCATTTTATATATTCTATATCTATACTGTATACACATTATTGTATTTTTAAGAACTATCATTAACCCAAGATAGAGTAATGTTTTTCTGTTCATTACCTATTGTGAGAAAGCTAAACTGGTAGGTTACTGTACGGAGTAGGTTCAATCTTCACAAGTGCTGCAAAAATATTCAATTTGGCGATGTTTTGATTTAAAGCATCTTAATAGCAATAGATAATTTTTCCAGAAAGTTAATCATTTGCAAAATCAGAAAAATGTACGAGCAAAACAATTTATCATGGTATTAGTATTAAAATATGCAAATTTTAAAGAAAGGGAAAAAAATTGGTAGATGTTGTCCCAAAAAAAGAGAGAAATTTCATTCCATACTTTGCACATTTAAAATTATAGTTGAGGTGTAAGCATGAATTTTTGAGACATTTTTACTTTTTGGCTTTCTGAATCTTCTTTATGAAAAATACCAATTTATACAAAGTAAATAAACCTGGAAAATAAAAGGTTATTTCTCTACAGATATTTCCCTTGATAAATTTTATTTTACGTATTAAGATTTTTTGAAATCATAAGAAATAGACATTATAGAAAAGGTTTTAACTACACTGCTAATAAATACAGATCATATTTAATGAACATAATATTTAATTGACATACTGTGAAATCATTATTAATCGTCGGGTTTTAATTTTCTTGGATTTTTTGGTTCACTTAAACCACAAAAACTAAAATCCAACGGAATACAATTTTCCCATTGATTGTTGCCTGTAGTGTTTGAAACCATGAATTCAAGAACCCATGGATCAATGCATTTTGCAGAAACCACGAAAATTGGTGCCAACGAATAAAAATGCCTTCTCAGTATACTATTGTAATTAATCAAAATATATTTACATAAGCCAAGGGAGATAAATCTTAGACCACCGCTGATCTTAAAGGCATATTGATGATTTGTAAATTTCCCGTTGATATCTTTAATCAAGCAACATGTGTGATACAAACATATTATCATTGATTTCAAGCATGACGTTATATTGTCTTCACTGACAAATCCTGGATAAACATACCATCGTTGATATGATTTGCTCGAAATGGACTTATAGCATCTCACATTTCAGGCTTCACTTTAGATAAGAGATTGCTCTGAGATATCCATTCTCGCAAAACAAATCAAGGATAGTATATAATGTACGGTTATTATTTGTACAATATAGTAGTGATCAGATTAATTGGACTTGACTTAGGGGTAATGTTAGTTGTTAGATAAGATCACTGTTGTTTTGTTGTTTAGTTGAGAAACTGTGAGAGATTGTGATATGATAAGTAATAACATTTGATCATGGTTCTGTTGTTACCTGTTGTCTGAAGAAAATTTACAATTTTTGAAATATTGGAAATTTTATATTTTAGTCAAATTGTAGTAGTTGCACATTTAATGATTAGGGTTTTATGCAGACGTTATTTTTTTTTTATAGAACATGTATTATGGTTTCTTAACAAGTTTTTTAGATTTCAAATTTTATGAAAATTTTGATAGTTTTGTCATCAATGGGGAGGTAATTCTCATTACCATAAGTTTTCTGACTCAATGAGGTGGATCTAAAGGTCAAGGTCTGGTTAATTGCACTAATGGATACATATCAACTGAGTTATTTTTTGTGGACCACGAAGAGAAATTTTACCCATAACCCACATACATGTAGCTTGTCATGACTACATCATTAAAAAAGATATTAAAAAAAAAAAGACATGTGCTGATGGAAAGCCAGGTCCAAGTGTTGGGACAAGCACAAAGATGTCTTGGGGTATAAACTGGGATCCCAACTGTTTTTAACTATTGACTATTTTATTCTTAATTATAGGTAAAATGTACACATCTTATATTAGGGCACCTTGTTCAAAATATACATAGTAGTCAAAACTTTTATGGTGACGAGAATGTGGGCGGGTCTTTACACTAAAATGATGCCATAGTACAATAAGAAGAAGTTTTTTATGTTGAGAAGTGGGGAAGTCAGCATTAAAGGGAAGGGCTATAACTCTGTAGAAGATACTCAGGACAACAGCTTGTCATCAAATGTCATTTATATTTTGCATAAATAAAGCAAAATATTTTTACTGCTGTGTTTCTTTCTTTCTTTCTGAAGACAAACATACAAGAATACAAGAACCGCAACCACATTTAATATCTCAACTGAAATTAAACCTAGGTTTTGACATGGAATTTATTGATATTTGTGGTGTCATGTTTGGCATGCTCACCTTGAATGTGATAAGGTTTGAGCCCTGGTATTGGATGTTTTTCCACTATAAATCACACAGTGCATATTTTTAGTTATTTCTTGTCAAGTAATTGGTCAAAATTATCTACATTAATAGGATATTTTCTTTGTGCTGAGTATTTATACTCCAATAAAATCAACCGCATCAGTTACCGTGCTCACCTCTAGTGCGGTAGATAGAGGCTTCGAGCCCTGATCGGGTTAAACCAAAAACTGTAAAATTGGTATTTGTTTCTTCTCCGTTAAGCACACAGTATTAAGAAGAAAGAGCAAAGACTGGTTGGCTCTGAATCAGGATAATGTGTATAAGTGGGGTGACATGTTCTATCTGCAGACTGTTGTTTCAGTGAGCTAACACTATGAAAATACAACTCGGCGTGTTGGTCTAGTACAAAGCGAACCTCATCATCGTCATCTCATTGAAAATTAATTTGTTCTTGCCATGAAATAGCTGAAAAATTGCTGAGTTGGCGTTAAACAACAATCACTTACTCACTCCCAATAAAATGAAGAAGGTGTACGTTCTGTGATTTGCAAAAGAATGCAAACATTAAATTCCAAGAATTCCATCTTTTATTATTCAATATAAATGAACTTTAATGGCAACATGCAAAAAAATATCACAGTTGATAAATAAATTAGGATATGGGAACATGCAAATTAATTATTACTATGGGAACATGCAAATTAATTACCAATAAATAATTATACTGGAAAAAATGCTGCACATGATTTTCTTGAATTTATCGTTTTAAGTAAAAATCACATAGTATAATTTTTGGTATATCTATCATTTAAATTTTCTTCATATTACAATTATGCTCCTATATTTTTGTTCTGACGTCGTGTACAAATATGGAATAAAATCATGTGCAGAATTTTTACCTGTGTACACAGCATTTAAAAAATAACAATATAAACTTAATAAAATTGAACTCCCTCAATACAGAAATACCATAGCAACCATTTTTGTTACATTATTGTCATCAATCTATGCTTTGTCATATGGCTTCTTATAAATGTTTGTTAATTAACAGGTTATCATACCATGAAATGTGGCAGAAATATTGAACTGACTAGATTGAACTTCAAACAACATTAAAAACATTATATCAAACAGGGTTAGGATATATCATGGCGGTCAGTTTTATTGGTGGAGGAAACCAAAGTACCCGGAGAAAACCACCAACCCGTCACTGACAAACTTGATCACATAATGTTGTATGGAGTACACCTCGCCATGAGCAGGATTCAAACTCACAACCTTTGTGGTGATAGACACTGATTGCACAGGTAGTTGTAAATCCAACTACCATACGACCAATATAGCCCACCATATGTCAGGATACATTAAGATTAAAATAAAAGACCACTAGAATCTTAAAAAAGCATCAAGTATCACATGATAGTTGTAAATCCAACTACCATACGACCACGATAGCCCACCATATGTCAGGATACATTAAGATTAAAATAAAAGACCACTAGAATTTAAAAAGCATCAAATATCACATGATATATTGATACGAGAGGTGAATGCCAAAAGAAAGTCACCGGTTTATAAACAATGCATTTTAAAATAACAAATTATTACTGGTGAACAGATGACTAGTCAAGACATGCATCATATTCTCGGTATTGGTCACACACAATAAAACATCAATAGTTTGGAACAGATACACAATATAACTAAATGTCATTGAAGCAAGCAACCAATTAAAGGCTGTCAGAATTGAATTTTTTTGTTTATATTAAAAGTTGCAAATATTCGATGTTTTATACTAATAAAATGTTCTGAACAAGAAGCCAGGTTTAAAAAAATATGTTATAATGTCGTAATTAGTGAAAAGAATTTGAATGTCTGTCGGTGGAATCGCCATTAACACACCTAATTATAAGTGCTGCTTTTCCGAGGTTTGACGAACACTGATAACTGCTATAAATAACCAAGGAAGCATGGTGCATGTAAATTCGTTAGAATTAATATAATTTAAGAAATATATCTATGAAATTGGATCCCGGGGTAATCAGTTAATATTATATAATGGTATTTAGTAAGAATGACACTTAAAATCGGAAATACGTGATGAAATCAATAAAAACAAACCCAAACTCTGCAAAGGGGCCCGATAAAGGGAAAATTGTAAAACAAATGGTATTGCATATTATTGACAACACTTGAGTTGACTTGATTATATTTTTTTAGAAAAAAAACCAGACATGAAGTTCATTATTTTAGTCTAATTTAAAAGAGATATCACCTAGCCTTTTCTCCTGAAAAAAAGAATATATAAAAAACTACAATGCAATTCTACTGTCAAAATATGATTCGGCCGAAAAAATATACTAAATTATGCTTACGTGTTGAAAAATGGAGTAGGTCGGTATAATATCTTTTTTTAATTTTTACACAAAGCTTGCTGAATCCTCCTTTTTGTGTCGTTTTCGTGTAGAATCCGTCACTGTTTTTGTTCTTCCAGATTCGATTTGTGCCATGTGCACATTTTTTTCATCAACAAACAATTTCACACATGCGCAAACGCTTTCCCGAATGAATTCACTGTCCGGTCATATGAATATTGCACGGGTAAACATTCAATGCTTTACTGGATGCAAGAGAATCAAACAGTGACATATTTCCTTCGTTCTAGGCTATTTACGTATGGTATTATGAAAAATATCAACTGCAATTAGTATAAAACATCGAATATTGGCAACTTTTAACATAAAAAAAAATCAATTCTGACAGCTTGTATGCCTTTAATAAACTATAAAAAAAATCCCACAGAAATACAAAAATATATCTTCATAAATGACCCAATAATTGCAGTTTAAAATACCTACATATTGTCATAAAATGAAATAATTTCCAAAATATTAATTGTGAAAATACCTATAATTTTCATTTATTTTCAATTAATACCTATAAAAGTAATTAACTGGTTCAGGTGAGGCATAGTGAAAACTGGTGACCGATGCAACACGGAAGAAACAAGTCTTTTTTTTTATTCCTTTAACAAAAAGAAAAAAATATTAATTAATCTTAGACATGATTAAACAAGTGTTTAACATCTGATGAAGAATGCCACTTTATATAAAAATAAACTACCACCAATGTTGAAAATATTATCAAACAGATCAACAAGACTTAGTGTTAGATAATAAAATATATGACCACTGTACAATAATATACAACAATAATTTGTTAAGGATATCTTAAAATTGCACTATTAATCATGATATATTGTACTTCTGTTAAAGCTAAAAACTTAAAATTCATGACCAAAGAATAATAAAATAATACCTAACCAAACAGGATGATAAAAGAGGGGTTAGAGTTAGGGTCATGTGTTTTAATGCCTCTTTCAACAATATTTCAGTTATATCGTGGCGGTCAGTTTTTTTCGTGGAGGAAACCGGAATACCCGGAGAAAAACCACAGACCTGCTGCAAGTCACTGACAAACTATTACATAATGTCGTATCGAGTACACCTCATCTGATTGGGATTCGAACTCACAACGTTAGTGGTGATGGGTACTGATTACATAGATAGTTGTAAATCCCCCCTCAGGATGATAAAGTAGACATAATCATTTAAATACAGATCTAATACAGTTAAACCTTTCTAAACTGAATCCTAAATATAACAGAATCCTGTATAAATTATAAATAAAAGTCCTAATGTAGGAAATGTCTAAACCAAACCCTGAATAAAACACAATCCTATATACATGTAAATAAAATATAAAATAAAGAACGTCTATTCTGAATACAAACATTTGTCTCAAAAAGGTTCGGTTTAGACAGGTTTTGACTGTATAATAATTTGTTCGACCTCACATTACCATAAAATAGATATGCTAGAATCTTACAACATATCTTATTTGTTTCTTATAACTTTGAGTTCATGATCAAAATTCATCTTGAACCACTGGTGGCACATATTTTGTCATAAGTTCAAAATCAGCAGCAAATAATTTACAACAAGAGCACCGCCCACGGGTGCTGGACGCTCGACTTTTTCGTATCTGATATTAAACTGCAAGCAATTTACAAAGTTAAACATACTTCTAACTATGATGGTCATATAAGCAAATATGTTTGCAAGATTGGTAAATATAATCAGAGGGGTATAATCTTTTCTTGTAACACTATTTTAGTGCATATGAAATAATAATTTTTTTTATTTTTAAACTTAGGGGGGGGCAGCAGGGGTATAATATTTTCTTGTAACACTATTTTAGTGCATATGAAATAAAAAAAAAAAATAACAAAAATAAATTGGGGGTTGGGGGGGCAGTGGGAGGGGGTTGGGAGTGGAGGGTTACCCTTCTGTAATGTGTTCTCCCTTTTGATAGTGAACAGGTATGTTGGGTTTCATTTTAATGCCTATCATAGTTTATATTGAGAAAATTGTATTTTTAGAAAAAAATGCAAGTAAAAATAGGGAAATAACTCAAATATAATGCTGGATCGAGTTGTCTTCTATTGTCAACAGAACGAGGTCAACACTTTCTACAAGTGTATTGAGTTTCAAGTTAATAGTTTTGATAATTATTGAGAAATTTTAATTATACTAAAACAATATCCCAAATTTCTATGTCCTATGCCAAAACAAGGGCAGATAACTCTGGATATACAAATCACGGGGTCACCTGCCTTGTTGTAATGGGTTCCCCATTTGATAGTGAACAGATATGTTGAGTTTCATTTCAATGCCTATCATAATTATTGAGAAATTCTAAGTCAAAAAGGGGGAATAACTCAAATAAAATGATGGATGGAGTTGTCTTCTCTTGTCAACAGATTGGGGTAAACACTTTCTACAAGTGTATTGAGTTTCAAGTTAATAGCTTTGATAGTTATTGAGAAATTTTAATTAGACAAAAAAAATATCCCTAATTTCTATGTACTATGTCGAAACAAGGGCAGATAACTCTGGATATACAAATCACAGGGTCATCTGCTTTGTTGTAATTGGTTCCTCTTTTGATAGTGAACAAGTTTCCAAGTTTCAAATGGATATCTTTGATAGTTTTTGAGAAATGGACTCTGACAAAAAATTTAACCGAAAACTTAACCGACCCAGACGCTGATTGCAGACGCTGACGTCGGAGTGACGACAATAGCTCGACTTTTTTTCTTCGAAAAGTCGACCTAATTAAATGATACATAGTCAACCCTGTATATAAAGGCCACTCAATAGAAACTGAAAATGTGGGCTTTATATACATGTTAAAATTATATATCCTACCGTGACATCTGCTCGGTCATGCAATAATGTCGGTCATTTGTTTTGATTTACAATTCTCGTGCAGTACGAGACCAATGACGTCATTCTGTATATTCATAGCATACATAAACACAGAGGGAATACTTTTCAACGTCAAAATTACAAGATGAGATTAAAACAGAGAAGTTTGAATTGAATAAATTCCATGCAAGCAAAAAAGATCCTTTTTACTAATGTCTTTTTTTCCTGATCATTATGCTTGTTGAATATGTTTCCATCGATGGTATTCCCCAAACATTTGTATTTTTCCGGTTTGTTGACATAATCGACATCACAGTTCATGACTGTTTCTGGAATGTAGGCCAAGCAAATTGTATTTTAAAATACTTTGAAAATATGATGATTGATCATTCAGATTCCACCATTTTCTAGAAAATGGCTGATTTTACCGGGAAAATACATGCAAGTGCTCTCCATTAGTCACAAAATGGCAGATTATTTTGCATTTCCACTGCTGCTTTAATAACAAATATACCCCTTACTTCTTGGGGTAATGAAATGAAATTCAGAGAAGATAGAAAAAGAATTAATTTAACAGCAATAATCAAAATTTATAGCATAAATTGAACAGAGAATTAAATTAAACCAGACAGAAAAATGAGATTGTCTGGGTAAAAAAAACCTGTCATTATTACAAATAGCATCAACAAAACTGTATTGTTACCACTCTGTGATAATAAATGTGATTAAAATAAATTGAAATCAGTCATTAATTGTTTTACCAAAATATTTCGGTCTAATAGATTGTATTGACAAAAGCAAAAACACCAAATTCACTGGATTAAATACTTTTTATGTGGGTAAGCAAGTTTAATATTTGCATCAAATAATTAATTTTTAATACTTCAATTTCAAACTATTTAAAAAAAAACATCTTTTGAAATTTTTCAGACAAATCAATTACACTGAAAAAGCTAAAATACTGTACTTTCTTAATCTGGTTTACTTTTTAAGTTTGGTTGGCCTATGACATAATCATGTGCTTTATTGAACTTTGACCGACTTTATGTGACGTCATACGACGCCATTTGGAAAAAGGATGGTAAACAAAAATTGGTCAGTATGTAATTTTTATCGATCTTTTTTCCATGGAACTTTACACATGTGAGCAAGAATAGATGAGGAACATAATTAAAAAGAAAAAAATGTTTACTTTTCAAACATGAAAAAAATAATCAAACATTATCCAATGACTCACCGACTTATTGTCAGACGAGGATACACTATTCATTAATGGGAAAAATGAGACTGTCCTTAATAGACAGCGATTTGCTAAATAGAGGTGTCATTTAAGGCAGAGTTGACTGTATATTATATGAAAGTGAGTTCAACCAGTTTCTTCTGTTGAGAAGAATTCAATATGGCAAACAAAATTTTTTATCAAAAATACTGATCATGTCCAAGATTAAAAGAATGAATATGTAAAAGAAAAAGAAAAAGGAAGAAGTTAACAAATGTCTAAATGTTATAATACACTTCACAAAACAAACATATCAACAAAATAAAGTATGTTTTTTTAAAAAAAAGAATGTTTTTCAAATACTAAACTTTGTTACATATCATCAACAAAAAAGTTGATTATACCTTACATTATATATTATATATAAAATAAAAGTGATATTTTTACAAAATTGGTATCCCAGGGAAACATCACTGTTATTCACCTTTCGACAAATGTTATGTTCCATGTCTGTCCGGAAATGTGTTAGTTTTTGCATTCCGGAATTACAATCTTGACCGGAAGTTAAAAACACAAATATGAAGTTTATGAAAACACAAGATAAAAACACACAAATAAGTGTTTATTGCATCCAACATTATTGTAAATAGAGTTTCGGTATAATAAAACAATTATTGCCTGCATTTGCAGTGAACAATTATGATGTTCACCTTAAGTGCAGGCAATAATTGTATATTATTATACCTTACATTATATATTATATATAAAACAAAAGTGATGTTTTTACAAAATTGGTATCCCAGGGAAACATCACTGTTATTCACCGGTGGACATTTATGTTATGTTCCATGTCTTTCCGGAAATGTATCCGTTTTTGCATTCCAGAATTAAAGCTAAAGCCCTCGGGAAAACAACACCCCTTGGGTGAACAATTATGATGTTCACCTTAAGTGCAGGCAATAATTGTATAATGATTTTCATATACTAAACATTGTTGTATAAAAATATTCTCAAAAAAATATACAGCACAGTTTATCTAAATGTTAGTTTTTGCAAAAATCTTGATAAAATCTAGCAAAAATTTCAGGGTTGACTCAAGGGTTTTGGAAAAAGGGGGTAAAATGCCCCCTTTGTAATGAAAGACAGGGACAAATTGTTGACAATTTGTGCACACTTGTGTGATAAAAACAAATGTGCACAAAGGAGAACTTACTGTGCTGAATGTGCCCTTCCTTTTATTAAATGGGGAGAATTTTCAAATAATAGGGGGATTTTACAATGCCCCCTAGATACACCCCTGTTTCAGTGACTTAAGCCATAGAGCACAGACATATATGAAACTGATTCAGAGTCATTATTTGAGTGCCAGTAGTGTAAAATGAAAAGGTATAATACTTTTATAAATAACAACATACTTTATTTTATTTCATTTTTTTCTTCTCAACATCTCAATATTTTATTTCAAATTCATTTTTAAACACATCTCATTACTTTAGTTCTAAATTTTACAAACTTGCAGATGTTTGTCTCTAAAAATAGAAAATTAACCAATTAGATTTGACAAAATAATGTAACAAACACGGTTAATAAATTTCAAATAAAATCAAAGTTACATTTAGAAAAAAAAAAATATAATAAAAAATGTCTTTTTCTTCCCTTTTCTTCTTTTATAAGTAAAAAGCTTAGTATATAAAATTTATAATGAAATACAGTAAAATCATGGACAATTTCCAAAAAATGGAATTTAAAAAAAACTTCAAAAATAAAGGCACATCACCATACTTCTTCATAATAAGCATAAAAACATTCGTTGTTTAAATTTAGACATTATACTGCACAGATAAAAAAATATTTTCTCCGTTTACTTTAATTACATTCTACAGTGGAACTTGTGCAATCCGACACCCGAGTTTTCCGACATCTTGTGACATCCGACAAAAATTTATGGTCCCAAAGTATTTCTGTTAACTAAAACAAAACTGGACTATTCCAACATCTTGCACAATCCGACACATTTCCCTGGTCCCTTGGTGTGTCGGATTAGACAGGTTCCATTGTAATAATACTCATTCCAATAGACTATTTGCACACTACCGACTTGATTCTAAAATCTGATGTTTTTTGTATTATGGGTAATTTCCCTTAAGACGGCTAAAGTGGTATCCATTCCTACAAGAGCAATGGAAAGAACAAACAATTTGAGTACCGTATAATTTTCTTATAATTTGTAGAAATCAGAGGATAATTTTATATGAAATTGAAAAGTTTCAAGTTATAATATTACAACATTAAAACATTGAACAGATTATTGGAATAAAAATATATGTTATTTTCATTGAACTTTGCATGAAATGTGACTTTTTGTCTTTTAAAGGAACATAACCCCTATAAAAATGTGCTAAAAAAGTATAATTTCAAAATAAAGTTGGAAATGTGCAAATGGGCTATTACAGTATAGTTTTTATATAAACATAAAACAACACTACATATCAAATTTTATAAATAACTTCTCAAAACCACTTGTAAATAATTTTTGTGACTAAACAAAAATTTATTCAAGTAGTTTTTTGTAAGACCTTAAAATTCTATATAAAATACTTAATTTTTTTATTTGAATGACATATGAAAAACATATGATGTATAGATATGCTGAGAGTCACAATAATTGTATATAATACTACAATCAGCTGATCACTTGCACAAATGTAAGACCTTAAAATTCTACAAAAATTTGTTTTTTTTATTTGAATGACATGTAAAAAACATATAATGTATAGATATGCTGAGACATCACAATATCATAAATAATATGACAATCAGCTGATGACTAGAGACGTCACAGTAATTATAAATAATACTACATCAGCTGATGACTTGTACAAAAGTTTTAGGAAATATTCCACTTTGTCCATTGAATTCTCCCCACTGCCAATCATCATCTCCTCCTACTGTAGTCCCAAGTCTGATCCTATCACCAGTCTATTTAATGGAAAAATAATCAGTGTTAAAAAAAAAGGTGAAAAGGGGGGGGGGGGGACATATTGGTAAATTATTGTGACTTTATAGAGTGAGGTAAAATAATCACAAATTTTTGTTACTGGCAAGGTTTATGGTGTTTAATGCCACTTTCAACAATATTTCAGTTATATAGTGGCAGTCAGTTTATTGGTGGAGGAAACCGGAGTGCCTGGAGAAAACCGCAAGTCACTGACAAACTTTATCACATAATGTTGTATCCTGTGCACGTTGCCATGAGTTGGATTTGAACTCACAACTTTAGTGGTGATAGGCACTGATTGCACAGGAAGTTGTAAATCCAATTACCGTACGATCACGACGTCCCCGTAACTGATAAGTAATGTAAGCAATATACATATGTAGTATTAACAACTGTAACAGTGATTGTTGCTTAACCTCAAGTCAGCAATGTTTAAGCTACATCATGGCAAGAACAAGTGACATTCGATGAAATGATGATTATTTCCACTTTGTACTAGACCAACACATTTATTTAGATATTTATAGAGCTAGCTCACTGAAACAGCAGTCCGTGGGTAGACATGTGTGCTACTCTAACACATTATCCTGCTCCATAGCCAACCAGTCTCTTACTCCTTAATTCTGTGTGCTTAGTGAAGAAACAGCAGTCCATGGGTAGACATGTGTACCACTCTGACACATTATCCTGCTTCAGAGCCACTACCAGTCGTTTCTCTTACTCCTTAATACTGTGTGCTTAATGAAGAAACAGCAAATACACATTTTATTGTCTTAGATTTGACTTGACTGGGGTTTAAACCCATCATCTACCCCACTTAGTCCAGCTTGACTTGACTGGGGTTTAAACCCATCATCTACCCCACTTAGTCCAGCTTGACTTGACTGGGGTTTAAACCCATCATCTACCCCACTTAGTCCAGCTTGACTTGACTGGGGTTTAAACCCATCATCTACCCCACTTAGTCCAGCTTGACTTGACTGGGGTTTAAACCCATCATCTACCCCACTTAGTCCAGCTTGACTTGACTGGGGTTTAAACCCATCATCTACCCCACTTAGTCCAGCTTTACTTGACTGGGGTTTAAACCCATCATCTACCCCACTTAGTTCAGCTAGCTAACCATTACATCATTGATGTGGTCTCGTTAATGATGTAAACCACACATATCTGACCTCAACACATTTAAAATACTTCAGTGATGTAATCAACAAATATGTGATATTAATAAAAATCAGTGTAACAATGAAACCCATTCAACGCTTGTATTTACTCCAGGATCATGGAATGCTATGATTTGAAAATAATATATTATCAACTGCATTATCCCCTCCTTAAAAAAATATGTTTATGAGTATCTCCCCTTGATGAAAATAGAGGTTAAAGTTATGGTTTGTAAGCGTCACTTTCAACAATATTTCAGTCATATCGTGGTGGTCAATTTTATTGGTGGAGGAAACCGGAGTACCCAGAGAAAACCACTGACCTGTCGCAAGTCATTGACAAACTTTATCGCATAATGTTGTATTGAGTACACTTCACCATGTTCAGGATTCGAACTCACTACTTTAGTGGTGATAGGAATTGATTGCATAGGTAGTTGTAAATCCAACTACCATATGATAATGACCATGACAGCACCTTGATGAAAATATGTTTGTCGGCTAATCAAATACTTTGGATAATAGAATAATATTCTCTGCCATTTACTGTTTGCAATTAAGTGGAGTTGACAATATACATAAAGTTTCAACAATAAAAACAATTATCCATATTGTTTCAACTCAATACTTTTACAGGAATGATGACAACTTAAACCTAGACAGTATTTCAAACTATAGAACAAAATGTATTCATTGAAACTAGTTTCTGGAATGCTAAGAATTTGATAAACATAGTTTCTATGACTATAAGTGTGCCTTAAGGGGTTATTCCAGAGGTGCATCGTGCACACTAATTTACTGTAGATATCTATGCTATATTTTTTTTTCACTGTTAATTATACAAACCTTAAATGATAATTCATTTTCATTTCCACCTTCAAAATCATAAAGAGCTTCTCCAAATCGATCTTCTACATTGTGTACTGTAAAATATGTATTAAAATGTCTCCAGGTTTGGGTTTATGATGTTTAACGCCACTTGCAACAATATTTCGGCTATATCGTGGCGATCAGTTTTTTCAGTGGAGGAAACCGGAGTACCCGGAGAAAACCACCGACCTGTCGCAAGTCACTGACAAACTATATCACATAATGTTATATCGAGTACACCTCATCACGAATGGGGTTCGAACTCCCAACTTTAGTGATGATAGACACTGATTGCACAGGTAGTTGTAAATCCAACTACCATACGATCATGACTACTCATACTCATAGCCATCGGTTGTCTTCAATCCTTGTTAAACAAATAAACAATTAAAGTTTGTTTTTGCCTGCAAAAACGTATGTCTCCCCCCGTCCCACAAACTGTTTTCATAGGTAAAAAATCTATTTGGGTAACAAATAAAATTAAGCTTCAATGAATAACAAAAAAAACCTGTTTTTAATCCATGAAACACAAAAAAAATTTGATCAAAAGTGCTAAAGCAAGGGTTACAGGTACTATTCCATATTGTCATGGCAAAGTTCCCCATTCCAGAAAATTGCCCAGCCTATGTTCCAATGATTTTAAAGGAGTTTTGCTCTTCTAAAATCAATGGATTGGTGATGAAAACTTTTTCAGGGAAATAGTGACATTATGATAGACTCTTGTACATATATATATATATATATATATATACAAGTTTCAGTAAGGGATATTACACTAGAGTGTTTGCAAATAACTCCCACAAAATTTAGGGGATCAACATTTCCTGGTAACATGCACAACTACATATGGTGTCCTTACTACCTACCAAGTTTCATGAAATTCTGTTCAATAGTTTCAGAGGAGTTGCGCTGACAAGCTGCTTCAGTAGTAAATTTCGGGAAATTTCTAACTTCAAAGGGGCATAACTCCCACAAAATTCAGGCGATCAAAATTTCCTGGTAATATGCACAACTACATATGGTGTCCTTACTATCTACCAAGTTTCATGAAATTCTGTTCTGTAGTTTCAGAGGAGTTGCGCTGACAAACTGTGTGACGGACAGACGGACAGGACAAAAACAATATCAATATTAATTCATAATGGATTAAAAAAATATTACAGACTCTCTGCAGTGTTGAGGTAATATTGACTTTACCTAGAATAATATGAAAACTTAATGCAACAAGAGGCTCATTGGGACCAGAGCTGCCTCTACTCTCCATATATATACTAGTAAATTTTCTGGATCACTTCATTAATCACATTCTATGTTATTTGGAAATGAGATTTAATTGAGATTTATATTTCAAAAGAGACATAATCTGTTGTTGTTCCACTTTCCTTTGTCTTCAAACTATTAATGTACTGCTAATTAAGTCGTTATTTTGCTAATTGTATCTATTGTATTCTGATCTGATTTCTTGCTATAAATTTTGAAACAACTGCACAAGGATAAAAGTGACACCGAAGTATGAACTATGGGCACATCACAGATGAGACTAAAAATAGCAGTGGGGAACAAGTCAGCAAGTGATTAATTGTAGTTGTAACTCAAATGAGGAATATCATTTCTGAAAAAAGTAACTTTTAGATGTGATGTTGATGTGATCATTATTCTAGACAAACACATTAAGCTAGATCTTTATAGTACTAGGGGGGGCATCGTGGTCGTGATCTGATGGTAGTTAGATCTACAACTACCTGTGCAATAAGTGCCTATCATCACTAATGTTGTGAGTTTGAAACCCGCTCATCGTGAGGTGTACTCGATACAACATTATGTGATAAATTTTGTCAGTGGTTTGCAACAGATTGGTGGTTTATCACATAAAATTGTAACTAGCAGGATTCAAACTCACAACTTTAGTGGTGTTAGGCACTGATTGCAAATCCAACTACCATACGATCATGACCACGATGCCCCTCTAGTTTGGTTTAGACAAGTTTTACTGTATAAACAATGTACAGTCAAACCTGCCTTAAAGGGCACCTCTTATATAATAAACCTATAAAGGGCACCTCTTGTATAATAAACCTATAAAGGGCACCTCTATATAATAAACCTATAAAGGGCGCCTCTATATAACAAACCTATAAAGGGCACCTCTATATAACAAACCTATAAAGGGCACCTCTATATAATAAACCTATAAAGGGCACCTCTATATAACAAACCTATAAAGGGCACCTCTATATAATAAACCTATAAAGGGCACCTCTATATAACAAACCTATAAACGGCACCTCTATATAATAAACCTATAAAGGGCACCTCTATATAATAAACCTATAAAGGGCACCTCTATATAACAAACCTATAAAGGGCACCTCTATATAACAAACCTATAAAGGGCACCTCTATATAATAAACCTATAAAGGGCACCTCTATATAACAAACCTATAAAGGGCACCTCTATATAATAAACCTATAAAGGACAGTCTATAAACCTATAAAGGGCAGTCTCATTTTACCCATTAAATATTACTGCATAATTCTAACTTGCATATAAAGGGCAACTGCTCATAAAGGCCACATTTTCAGGTTCCTTTGAGTGGCCTTTATATACAGGTTTGACAATAAATCTTTACCTGTAGAGTTAGAAGTATGGGTATCTAAACGGATGACAAAACTTGCAGGAAATATTCCTTCTTTATTTCTTAATCTTCCACATATCCAATTTTCATCTATTTCTCTTGTTATCTCTATCATATCTCCTTCAGTAAAACTAAGATCTTCAGAACTTTCTCCTGGGAAATCTGCTATGGCTTGGCACATTGTACATGTAATGGGCTAAAAAATAAAAGATATATGGTTCATTTCTAGACTGAGTGATTGTTGTTTAATGCCTATTTATCATCTATATCACGGTGAGAACAAGTTATGTTTGCTAAAGATAATGACTCTGCCTGCTTTCTGCTACACACTGGACACATTATCCTGACTCTGCCTGCTTTCTGCTACACACTGGACACATTATCCTGACTCTGCCTGCGTTCTGCTACACACTGGACACATTATCCTGACTCTGCCTGCTTTCTGCTACACACTGGACACATTATCCTGACTCTGCCTGTGTTCTGCTACACACTGGACACATTATCCTGACTCTGCCTGCTTTCTGCTACACACTGGACACATTATCCTGACTCTGCCTGCTTTCTGCTACACACTGGACACATTATCCTGACTCTGCCTGCTTTCTGCTACACACTGGATACATTATCCTGACTCTGCCTGCTTTCTGCTACACACTGGATACATTATCCTGACTCTGCCTGCTTTCTGCTACACACTGGATGCATTATCCTGACTCTGCCTGTTTTCTGCTACACACTGAACACATTATCCTGACTCTGCCTGCTTTCTGCTACACACTGGACACATTATCCTGACTCTGCCTGCTTTCTGCTACACACTGGACACATTATCCTGACTCTGCCTGCTTTCTGCTACACACTGGACACATTATCCTGACTCTGCCTGCTTTCTACTACACACTGGACACATTATCCTGACTCAGAGTCTATCAAGTCTTTGTTCTAACGCCTTACAGTGAGTGAGTGATTGTTGTTTAATGCAAACTCATCAATTTTTCAACTATATCATGGTGAGAACAAGTTAATTTTCAATGAGATGATGATGAGGTCTAGTTTGTACTACACCAACATGCTTAGTTGGATTGTTATAGTGCTAGTCCACTGAAATAAAAGTCTGCAGATACACATGTCGCCCCACTCGGACACATTATCCTGATTCTGATCCAACCAGTCTTTGATCTTTCTCCTTAACACCGCATGCTTAGCAGAGAAGCAACAAAGAAAGTTTATAGTCTCTGGATTGACTCGTCTGGGGCTCAAACCCACGATCTACCGCACAGTTTGCAACAAATAAAATGCAAAATTTACTCTGACACATAAATGCACAAAATGCTTGTTACATAACCAACTGCATTAGAATTTATCAAAATACTTACTGCCAGTGAATAACACAATATCATAATTTATACACAGACATGTTATTTGCAAAAGAGATATTTTCATATATCATATTACCTCTGTGTGGAAATCATCACTCTTCGGAATGTCTGTATCTTTCAATCCCGTCGTATTTTTGGTTTCCTCAGACAATATCATCTCATTCATACCATCCTGTGTAGGAGCGGGTAAATCTTCTATCATTTCTACAAATGTCATGGGAAATATTCCCACTTTACCATACAGTTCTCCCTTCACCCATTCAGAGTCTACTCTTCCCAACAGTCGTATGTAATCTCCTTCCTCAAAACAAAGATCTCCAGCGCCTTCTCCCTCAAAGTCAAACCGGGCCACACAACGTGGACCTGTACTAATCCAGTCTGTCTTCTCCTTTAGGGAGATGGATGGAGAAGAATCACTCTCTGAAGTAATATCCATTAATACTAATTGTTGAGGGGATATCTGAAAAAAATATGCATCAATGGAGTCAGTGGGTGATTGTAGTTTAATGCCAACTTAGCATATTTTTCAGCTATATCATGGTGAGAACAAGGTATTTTTCAATGAGATGATGATGAGGTCCACTTTGTTCTAGACTAACATGTATAGATGTATATTGTAGTGCTAGCTCACTGAAACAACAGTCTGTGGATAGACATGTCGCCCCACTCTGACACATTATTTGGTTTCTGAGCAAACCAGTCTTTGATATTTCGTCTCAATGCTGCATGCTCAGCTGATAAGCCACAAATACCAAATTTAAAGTCGTTGGTTGAACCCGATCAGGGCTCAAACCCTTAATCTACCCCACTCATGTATCAATGGAAATCACAAACTATATAATAAAAACATAGATATCTAATCTAATGTGCATCATATGTTTCTGGAGATACGCTATAAGTCATTGGGAGGAAGTAAATCAAGGGGCCTAAACATGATAGTCAGAATCAGCTATGTTAAGATACTCTTGAGGCCTAAACATGATAGTCAGAATCAGCTATGTTAAGATACTCAGAGGTCTAAACATGATAGCCAGAATCAGCTATGTTAAGATACTCTGAGGCCTAAACATGATAGCCAGAATCAGCTATGTTAAGATACTCAGAGGTCTAAACATGATAGCCAGAATCAGCTATGTTAAGATACTCTGAGGCCTAAACATGATAGCCAGAATCAGCTATGTTAAGATACTCTGAGGCCTAAACATGATAGCCAGAATCAGCTATGTTAAGATACTCAGAGGCCTAAACATGATAGTCAGAATCAGCTATGTTAAGATATTCAGAGGCCTAAACATGATAGCCAGAATCAGCTATGTTAAGATACTCAGAGGCCTAAACATGATAGTCAGAATCAGCTATGTTAAGATACTCAGCTGCCTAAACATGATAGTCAGAATCATCAGCTATGTTAAGATACTCAGAGGCCTAAACATGATAGCCAGAATCAGCTATGTTAAGATACTCAGAGGTCTAAACATGATAGCCAGAATCAGCTATGTTAAGATACTCTGAGGCCTAAACATGATCGCCAGAATCAGCTATGTTAAGATACTCAGAGGCCTAAACATGATAGCCAGAATCAGCTATGTTAAGATACTCAGAGGTCTAAACATGATAGTCAGAATCAGCTATGTTAAGATACTCTGAGGCCTAAACATGATAGCCAGAATCAGCTATGTTAAGATACTCTGAGGCCTAAACATGATAGTCAGAATCAGCTATGTTAAGATACTCTGAGGCCTAAACATGATAGCCAGAATCAACTATGTTAAGATACTCAGAGGCCTAAACATGATAGCCAGAATCAGCTATGTTAAGATACTCAGAGGCCTAAACATGATAGCCAGAATCAGCTATGTTAAGATAATCAGAGGCCTAAACATGATAGTCAGAATCAGCTATGTTAAGATACTCTGAGGCCTAAACATGATAGTCAGAATCAGCTATGTTAAGATACTCAGAGGCCTAAACATGATAGCCAGAATCAGCTATGTTAAGATACTCTGAGGCCTAAACATGATAGTCAGAATCAGCTATGTTAAGATACTCTGAGGTCTAAACATGATAGCCAGAATCAGCTATGTTAAGATACTCAGAGGCCTAAACATGATAGTCAGAATCAGCTATGTTAAGATACTCTGAGGTCTAAACATGATAGCCAGAATCAGCTATGTTAAGATACTCTGAGGCCTAAACATGATAGTCAGAATCAGCTATGTTAAGATACTCTGAGGCCTAAACATGATAGCCAGAATCAGCTATGTTAAGATACTCTGAGGCCTAAACATGATAGTCAGAATCAGCTATGTTAAGATACTCAGAGGCCTAAACATGATAGCCAGAATAAGCTATGTTAAGATACTCTGAGGCCTAAACATGATAGTCAGAATCAGCTATGCTAAGATACTCAGAGGCCTAAACATGATAGCCAGAATCAGCTATGTTAAGATACTCAGAGGCCTAAACATGATAGCCAGAATCAGCTATGTTAAGATACTCTGAGGCCTAAACATGATAGCCAGAATCAGCTATGTTAAGATACTCAGAGGCCTAAACATGATAGCCAGAATCAGCTATGTTAAGATACTCTGAGGTCTAAACATGATAGCCAGAATCAGCTATGTTAAGATACTCAGAGGCCTAAACATGATAGCCAGAATCAGCTATGTTAAGATACTCAGCTGCCTAAACATGATAGTCAGAATCACCTATGTTAAGATACTCTGAGGCCTAAACATGATAGCCAGAATCAGCTATGTTAAGATACTCAGAGGCCTAAACATGATAGTCAGAATCAGCTATGTTAAGATACTCTGAGGCCTAAACACGATAGCCAGAATCAGCTATGCTAAGATACTCTGAGGCCTAAACATGATAGTCAGAATCAGCTATGTTAAGATACTCAGAGGCCTAAACATGATAGCCAGAATCAGCTATGTTAAGATACTCTGAGGCCTAAACATGATAGCCAGAATCAGCTATGTTAAGATACTCAGAGGCCTAAACATGATAGTCAGAATCAGCTATGTTAAGATATTCAGAGGCCTAAACATGATAGCCAGAATCAGCTATGTTAAGATACTCTGAGGCCTAAACATGATAGTCAGAATCAGCTATGTTAAGATACTCAGAGGCCTAAACATGATAGTCAGAATCAGCTATGTTAAGATACTCAGAGGCCTAAACATGATAGCCAGAATCAGCTATGTTAAGATACTCTGAGGCCTAAACATGATAGTCAGAATCAGCTATGTTAAGATACTCTGAGGCCTAAACATGATAGTCAGAATCAGCTATGTTAAGATACTCTGAGGCCTAAACATGATAGTCAGAATCAGCTATGTTAAGATACTCTGAGGCCTAAACATGATAGCCAGAATCAGCTATGTTAAGATACTCAGAGGCCTAAACATGATAGTCAGAATCAGCTATGTTAAGATACTCTGAGGCCTAAACATGATAGCCAGAATCAGCTATGCTAAGATACTCAGAGGCCTAAACATGATAGTCAGAATCAGCTATGTTAAGATAATCAGAGGCCTAAACATGATAGTCAGAATCAGCTATGTTAAGATAATCAGAGGCCTAAACATGATAGCCAGAATCAGCTATGTTAAGATACTCGGAGGCCTAAACATGATAGCCAGAATCAGCTATGTTAGGATACTCAGAGGCCTAAACATGATAGCCAGAATCAGCTATGTTAAGATACTCAGAGGCCTAAACATGATAGCCAGAATCAGCTATGTTAAGATACTCTGAGGCCTAAACATGATAGTCAGAATCAGCTATGTTAAGATACTCTGAGGCCTAAACATGATAGTCAGAATCAGCTATGTTAAGATACTCTGAGGCCTAAACATGATAGTCAGAATCAGCTATGTTAAGATACTCTGAGGCCTAAACATGATAGTCAGAATCAGCTATGTTAAGATACTCTGAGGCCTAAACATGATAGCCAGAATCAGCTATGCTAAGATACTCTGAGGCCTAAACATGATAGCCAGAATCAGCTATGTTAAGATACTCTGAAGCCTAAACATGATAGTCAGAATCAGCTATGTTAAGATACTCTGAGGCCTAAACATGATAGTCAGAATCAGCTATGTTAAGATACTGAGAGGCCTAAACATGATAGCCAGAATCAGCTATGTTAAGATACTCTGAGGCCTAAACATGATAGCCAGAATCAGCTATGTTAAGATACTCAGAGGCCTAAACATGATAGCCAGAATCAGCTATGTTAAGATACTCAGAGGCCTAAACATGATAGCCAGAATCAGCTATGTTAAGATACTCAGAGGCCTAAACATGATAGTCAGAATCAGCTATGTTAAGATACTCAGAGGTCTAAACATGATAGCCAGAATCAGCTATGTTAAGATACTCTGAGGCCTAAACATGATAGCCAGAATCAGCTATGCTAAGATACTCAGAGGTCTAAACATGATAGCCAGAATCAGCTATGTTAAGATACTCTGAGGCCTAAACATGATAGCCAGAATCAGCTATGTTAAGATACTCTGAGGCCTAAACATGATAGTCAGAATCAGCTATGTTAAGATACTCAGAGGCCTAAACATGATAGCCAGAATCAGCTATGTTAAGATACTCAGAGGTCTAAATATGATAGCCAGAATCAGCTATGTTAAGATACTCTGAGGCCTAAACATGATCGCCAGAATCAGCTATGTTAAGATACTCTGAGGCCTAAACATGATCGCCAGAATCAGCTATGTTAAGATACTCTGAGGCCTAAACATGATAGCCAGAATCAGCTATGCTAAGATACTCTGAGGCCTAAACATGATAGTCAGAATCAGCTATGTTAAGATACTCAGAGGCCTAAACATGATAGCCAGAATCAGCTATGTTAAGATACTCTGAGGCCTAAACATGATAGTCAGAATCAGCTATGTTAAGATACTCAGAGGCCTAAACATGATAGTCAGAATCAGCTATGTTAAGATAATCAGAGGCCTAAACATGATAGCCAGAATCAGCTATGTTAAGATACTCTGAAGCCTAAACATGATAGTCAGAATCAGCTATGTTAAGATACTCTGAGGCCTAAACATGATAGTCAGAATCAGCTATGTTAAGATACTGAGAGGCCTAAACATGATAGCCAGAATCAGCTATGTTAAGATACTCTGAGGCCTAAACATGATAGCCAGAATCAGCTATGTTAAGATACTCAGAGGCCTAAACATGATAGCCAGAATCAGCTATGTTAAGATACTCAGAGGCCTAAACATGATAGCCAGAATCAGCTATGTTAAGATACTCAGAGGCCTAAACATGATAGTCAGAATCAGCTATGTTAAGATACTCAGAGGTCTAAACATGATAGCCAGAATCAGCTATGTTAAGATACTCTGAGGCCTAAACATGATAGCCAGAATCAGCTATGCTAAGATACTCAGAGGTCTAAACATGATAGCCAGAATCAGCTATGTTAAGATACTCTGAGGCCTAAACATGATAGCCAGAATCAGCTATGTTAAGATACTCTGAGGCCTAAACATGATAGTCAGAATCAGCTATGTTAAGATACTCAGAGGCCTAAACATGATAGCCAGAATCAGCTATGTTAAGATACTCAGAGGTCTAAATATGATAGCCAGAATCAGCTATGTTAAGATACTCTGAGGCCTAAACATGATCGCCAGAATCAGCTATGTTAAGATACTCTGAGGCCTAAACATGATCGCCAGAATCAGCTATGTTAAGATACTCTGAGGCCTAAACATGATAGCCAGAATCAGCTATGCTAAGATACTCTGAGGCCTAAACATGATAGTCAGAATCAGCTATGTTAAGATACTCAGAGGCCTAAACATGATAGCCAGAATCAGCTATGTTAAGATACTCTGAGGCCTAAACATGATAGTCAGAATCAGCTATGTTAAGATACTCAGAGGCCTAAACATGATAGTCAGAATCAGCTATGTTAAGATAATCAGAGGCCTAAACATGATAGCCAGAATCAGCTATGTTAAGATACTCGGAGGCCTAAACATGATAGCCAGAATCAGCTATGTTAGGATACTCAGAGGCCTAAACATGATAGCCAGAATCAGCTATGTTAAGATACTCAGAGGCCTAAACATGATAGCCAGAATCAGCTATGTTAAGATACTCTGAGGCCTAAACATGATAGTCAGAATCAGCTATGTTAAGATACTCTGAGGCCTAAACATGATAGTCAGAATCAGCTATGTTAAGATACTCTGAGGCCTAAACATGATAGTCAGAATCAGCTATGTTAAGATACTCTGAGGCCTAAACATGATAGTCAGAATCAGCTATGTTAAGATACTCTGAGGCCTAAACATGATAGCCAGAATCAGCTATGCTAAGATACTCTGAGGCCTAAACATGATAGTCAGAATCAGCTATGTTAAGATACTCTGAGGCCTAAACATGATAGTCAGAATCAGCTATGTTAAGATACTCAGAGGCCTAAACATGATAGTCAGAATCAGCTATGTTAAGATAATCAGAGGCCTAAACATGATAGCCAGAATCAGCTATGTTAAGATACTCTGAGGCCTAAACATGATAGTCAGAATCAGCTATGTTAAGATACTCTGAGGCCTAAACATGATAGTCAGAATCAGCTATGTTAAGATACTCTGAGGCCTAAACATGATAGCCAGAATCAGCTATGTTAAGATACTCTGAGGCCTAAACATGATAGTCAGAATCAGCTATGTTAAGATACTCAGAGGCCTAAACATGATAGTCAGAATCAGCTATGTTAAGATATTCAGAGGCCTAAACATGATAGCCAGAATAAGCTATGTTAAGATACTCTGAGGCCTAAACATGATAGCCAGAATCAGCTATGTTAAGATACTCTGAGGCCTAAACATGATCGCCAGAATCAGCTATGTTAAGATACTCTGAGGCCTAAACATGATAGCCAGAATCAGCTATGTTAAGATACTCAGAGGCCTAAACATGATAGCCAGAATCAGCTATGTTAAGATACTCTGAGGCCTAAACATGATAGCCAGAATCAGCTATGTTAAGATACTCAGAGGCCTAAACATGATAGTCAGAATCAGCTATGTTAAGATACTCAGAGGTCTAAACATGATAGTCAGAATCAGCTATGTTAAGATATTCTGAGGCCTAAACATGATAGCCAGAATCAGCTATGTTAAGATACTCAGAGGCCTAAACATGATAGCCAGAATCAGCTATGTTAAGATACTCTGAGGCCTAAACATGATAGCCAGAATCAGCTATGTTAAGATACTCTGAGGCCTAAACATGATAGTCAGAATCAGCTATGTTAAGATACTCAGAGGCCTAAACATGATAGCCAGAATCAGCTATGTTAAGATACTCTGAGGCCTAAACATGATAGCCAGAATCAGCTATGTTAAGATACTCAGAGGCCTAAACATGATAGCCAGAATCAGCTATGTTAAGATACTCTGAGGCCTAAACATGATAGCCAGAATCAGCTATGTTAAGATACTCTGAGGCCTAAACATGATAGCCAGAATCAGCTATGTTAAGATACTCAGAGGCCTAAACATGATAGTCAGAATCAGCTATGTTAAGATACTCTGAGGCCTAAACATGATAGCCAGAATCAGCTATGCTAAGATACTCTGAGGCCTAAACATGATAGTCAGAATCAGCTATGTTAAGATACTCAGAGGCCTAAACATGATAGCCAGAATCAGCTATGTTAAGATACTCTGAGGCCTAAACATGATAGTCAGAATCAGCTATGTTAAGATATTCAGAGGCCTAAACATGATAGCCAGAATCAGCTATGTTAAGATACTCTGAGGCCTAAACATGATAGTCAGAATCAGCTATGTTAAGATACTCTGAGGCCTAAACATGATAGTCAGAATCAGCTATGTTAAGATACTCAGAGGCCTAAACATGATAGTCAGAATCAGCTATGTTAAGATACTCTGAGGCCTAAACATGATAGTCAGAATCAGCTATGTTAAGATACTCTGAGGCCTAAACATGATAGCCAGAATCAGCTATGTTAAGATACTCTGAGGCCTAAACATGATAGCCAGAATCAGCTATGTTAAGATACTCAGAGGCCTAAACATGATAGTCAGAATCAGCTATGTTAAGATACTCAGAGGCCTAAACATGATAGTCAGAATCAGCTATGTTAAGATACTCTGAGGCCTAAACATGATAGCCAGAATCAGCTATGTTAAGATACTCAGAGGCCTAAACATGATAGCCAGAATCAGCTATGTTAAGATACTCTGAGGCCTAAACATGATAGCCAGAATCAGCTATGTTAAGATACTCTGAGGCCTAAACATGATAGTCAGAATCAGCTATGTTAAGATACTCTGAGGCCTAAACATGATAGCCAGAATCAGCTATGTTAAGATACTGAGGCCTAAACATGATAGCCAGAATCAGCTATGTTAAGATACTCTGAGGCCTAAACATGATAGCCAGAATCAGCTATGTTAAGATACTCTGAGGCCTAAACATGATAGTCAGAATCAGCTATGTTAAGATACTCAGCTGCCTAAACATGATAGTCAGAATCAACTATGTTAAGATATTCTGAGGCCTAAACATGATAGCCAGAATCAGCTATGTTAAGATACTCTGAGGCCTAAACATGATAGCCAGAATCAGCTATGTTAAGATACTCTGAGGCCTAAACATGATAGCCAGAATCAGCTATGTTAAGATACTCTCATTTTTAATTTTGGCTGAATGTAAGCCGACAGTAAAATGCACACACCAAGAAATGTTTGGGATGAATTGAATTTTAAAGGTTAAATACCTGAACATCTAATGGTCTAAGTATATGTATATATCTTTGTGGGAATATTCCTTGTGTTTCCCCAATCTGTCCATATAACCAATCTTCATCAATTCTCCTGTGTAATATTATTATATCATTGGCCTACAATATAATAAACGGAATAGAAATTATAGTACATATTGTGACCAGGATAAATGTACAAAGATTATTCTCTCGTTAAGCACAAAAACAGAGATTTTGGACTAATCATTTTTGTTGGTCTATCACTCAAGTACCTCGTATAAAAACAAAAATTTAAGAATGTTTTCATAGGAGTCCATAGGACATGGATGACCCCTCTTCCAGTTAAAGTAGGGGCCATCATGGTCGTGATCGCATGGTAATTGGATTTACAACTACCTGTGCAATCAGTGCCTATCACCACTAACATTGTTAACTAAAGTTGTGAGTTCGAACCTCGGGTTCTCCGGGTACTCCTGTTTCTTCCATCAATAAAACTGACTGCCATGATATAACTGAAATATTGTTGAAAGTAGCGTTAACCACCATAAACCAACCAATCTTCCAGTTAATGTAACAGGGGCATAACTCTGGAACAATAAAAGGCATAATAGTCGAAATTAAACTTGTCCTGTGTATTATTGTTTATAAACATTGTCCATAACGTTCAAATAATTTGCTTTACTAGAACTTTCAGTTATTGAACAGAAACTGTAGAAATTATTATTTATTGGCAAATCAAGGGGGCATAACTCCAAAATAGAAAATGTGTTAACGTTCAAAATGAACATGGTCTGACTTTTTATGGTCCCTGACATAATATAAAAATTCAAATGATTTGTTAAAAGAGGGAATGGGTGGGGGGATTAAGAACATAATGAAACAATAATTTTACTTAAACAAGGAGTCATTAGGATTGAACTGTTGTGATCCATAGTGGCTTAAGAAGTCGTCAGGATTAGAAGAGGAGTTGTACTCACGAAGGTCCCAACTAAGAGGTATTTACCTCACACAACAAGTAATCATGAAGAGCCTGACTGAGGTTTTTACTTTAAAAGGCAAGTCATCAGGACTTGAACCATCATAATCATGAAGAACTTGACCATGAGGTACTCACCTTAAACGACAAGTCGTCAGGATTTGAACCATCGTAATCATGAAGAGCTTGACCATGAGGTACTGTTAACATATAATGATACAGAGGATGTCCTGGTCCCGGTCGTGATGGAAGATCTGATGCTGTCTCTATAAATAAATAAGCTTGATTAATTTAACAAGAAACAAGATATGATTATAATCTAATGATTATGAAGTCTCCCAAACCGGCCATTGACACTATCTACCCACATATCAAATTTTGATGATATCGGACAATGTTGAATTTTTACCCCCCATTTTTATGCCGTGTTTTGGCAGCCATTTTGAAAATGGCAGACATCTTGAAAATTTTGAAAAACGCAGAATTGCTCCTCTAATGGTGACCTATCACTTTGTCAAATTTTACGTCTCTATCATTATCCAGTTAGAAGTTATCAACATTAATGTACGAAATTTCAAGTTTCCCATAGGATTCTATAGTAACCCCCACCCCCTTTGAACCTCCAAAAATATGGCTTTGACCACCTTTACCACAAATCTGAAAACTTTAGGATCAACTAGAAACATATATCTATAACTCCACCAAGTTTCATGAAATTCTGTCCTGTAGATCCAGAGATCTGCCGTGGACAAGTTCATGCTTCGTGGAAAGAAAGAATAAGAATAATAATAATAAAAATAAAAATAATAATAAGAAACGGAGCAAAAACAATAAGTCCCCCAAACTTTGTTTGGGAGACTTAAAAATAGCGATGCAAGTGGATATGGATAAAATATTTGTAAATTTATTGCAGTTTTTGTTTGTATTTGTAACCTTGCAATATGATGTTACACACAATGATGATGGTATTTGTAAGATTATTTCACCCATTTGTTTTTTGTTGATAACCCCTTATTTGGGAATCAAAATTTTATACACCATATAACATAAAAAAGACAAAGATTCTCAGACGTAACTGTTGGCTAAGGACCATTTCACACTTATTTTAGGTCGTGAGTTATGTTCATTATTGAAAACTCTACTGTCACTGCGAAATGTAGAACAGCAATGTTCCTTTACTTTAATTTGTGTCAAAGTGTAAAAATGATAAAAATTATCCTTTAAGTTATCATCTAAATATATAAATTAGTAAGAAAGGACATGGATGTAAATGAACATGAAAGACTATCCAAATTTACATTTAGACACAAAATAAGCAAAGGAACAGTGCTGTTATTGCTGTTTTATATATGAATTGATATGCATGAAATGACTACATCTCTTATATATTCAATTTTTTTTCTAATGATTTTGGTTTACTACACAAATTTCACATTTACAGTACCTTCTCTGGTTGTCATTTTATTCAGAGTACCAGTAGCTTTTTTGTTCCTGCAAAATGAATAAAGTATAAATTCACATTGAAGCCAATTAATATAATTTTTTCTGAACATAAGAATATCCACCCTTCATTTCAAATGATTAAGGGCTACACAGTGCAAGCATAGTATGACCACAGAATGCCAACAAGGGCAAGTTGAACAAGTGTATAATAAAATAAAAATGTGGACAGTGAAATTGCTGGACACAATAATATGCTGGAATCATTGTCTTTTGGACATTTGTCTTGTTTTACTATTTCGAGTTCCAAATATGCCATCCAAACATGTGAAATTTCAGAATTTTGGTCCCTTTTCGACCCCTTCTTGTAATAAAATAGCAAATTTTTTTTTCTGGTCCATCAATAACCCATAAATATGATCATTTTGCTTAAAACTGTATTGGTTGAGTTTATCTCTGAAACCGTAAGAGATAGAAGTAATTCGCCAACATACTACCGGAAGCTCTCTTGGCAATCAATTAATAGAAAAAACTGCATCAAAATTGAATGAAAAATAAAAACTTTTTGAAATAAAATACCCATATTTTCTATGGTCCATCAATAACCCACTAAGATGATCATTGTGAAAAAAAAACTGCATTAAAATAGGATGAAAAATTAAAAAAAAATTGAAATTCCACCCTTTTCAGTCTCTTTAATATCAAAAACAGTAATAGCTACATAATAACACAATGCATTTTTCTGAAAGGAATTTTCCTAAGAATTCATTAAAATATCCCATCAAAACAAGATGAAAAATAAGCTCTCCATGTACAAATAACAGAAACATCCATTTTTTATCCTTAGGGCCTCTTGTTTGGAAACGGGTATGGTTATAATACCCAACATCAATAATAACCTTTATTCAGTGCCAAGGATCATTGTGTTCAAAATTGAGAAGGATATGTCAACTACAATTTAAGTTCTAGCACAAAAATCATTCGTTCTACAGACGACGAAAACAGCGCAATAACATGATTAAAAAACCATCAAATCAGATGCAAAATTTTTGGTGTTCTCCCCCATTTTGAATCCCAATCTATCTTGAAAACAGAAACAGCCTTACAAATTCTGTTGGCATACCACAAAAATTTGATAAGGAACATAAATAAAAATATCATCAAAATTAGTTAAAAAATAAACATTACACTAACAAAAAAACCCAACAGAAATCAAACTTTGTGGCACCTTTGAGTCTGTTGTTTGGAAACGGTAGGCCTAAAATTCCCCCAAATCAATCCCAATCTTTATTCTGTGCCAAATATCATTGTGTTAAAATTGCAGAAGAGTCGGTCTAACAGTTGCACATAAACCACTGTATCTACAAGACAGATCCATAACTATTAGACTGCAAAATTTTTGGAAGTTTTATGACATTTGTCATATTTCAGTGGTACATAATAATATATGCTAAATCAATAAACAGTGAAATTTACCAATGATCCTCTGAAGATGATTTGATTGGTCCATGTGAAGATCTGATAGGTGCAGTCTTTGGTCTAACTGGTTTGGACTGTACAGGTTCTTCATGGTCCTCTGTTTAAATGTATAGAATGATATAGTTAATTTTATACAGTTCACTTTTTTCACATATCAAAAATGCATACTAATTTTGAAGGAGTGAAAAAGCAAGGACTTATAATCTTCTTTTTATTTTCCACTTGATAATTTGCTTTACAATTTGTATCATGTTAAGTTACCAGGGTAATTTAAATACACATTCTGTGATGTATCTTTCTATATTTTCTGTCTAAAAGTTTTAACCTTATTTTTACTTGTTAATACTTATATTTATGCTTGAGGAGAATTTGAAGTATGTACATTCATTTATATACCTTCACTTGATTGGTCATCATGATGATGAGATGTAACCTTTGACCTTGGAACTGATAAAGGTCGAGCTGGAGGAACTGAAATAAAAAAAAAAAAAAAAAAATGCTCCAACACCATCAACAAACAGTTATTATGCAACTGTTTTTTTTTTATCTTGCAATACATGTAGCTATTTTTTTTATTTTGAAATTCCCTGGTATTAATAAAATAAAAATAAACAATATGTAAGTGAAAGGACAAACTATTCACCAAAATTATACCAATATTAAATATATTTAAAAAATCATGAACCTAAATAATTTTTAATTTCTGATGGCACCTGATTTTCTTTTGTAACAACATGAATTTTTAGAAAGACAATTAATCTGATATAAATCAAAGAAAATACTAAAAGATTTGGAAATATATTTTGACAAAGCAAGGACAAACTAAGAATGTACTTAACATAGAGTACCTTTGTCTTGGCCAACATGTTCTGAACCAAATCCAGTCATTTCTGACTGTGTAGGTGATGGTCTTCCTCGATGTTCCATACCTGGAGAGTGTTTTGGAGGAAGTGGTTTTGTCAGAGCTGCTATATTTGATGGTGGAGGCTTGGTTGGACTTGATCTCTCTATTTTTGTTGATGATGTAATCATCATTGACATTGGTCTAGTTCTAGCTACTGGTTTAGGTCTCTTCTGAACTTCAAGATTGTAAAGTTTGTGACGGATTTCAAAATCGTCTTTCGATTTCATCGTTGATGGAGGTGTAAATCTTTTTGCTGGAACAGGAGGCGGAGGCTTCATTGATGGAGTCAAGGATGGAATTTTAGGTTTCACAAGTGTTTTCTCTGTTGTAGGTTTTTGAATGGAAGCATAATCAGGAATATCCTCAAGAGCATTTGGAGTTTTGGCACTTGTATCTAAATTACTTTGTTCTCCAGAAGTTTGTTTAGGTATATTTGCTCTGATTATTGTGGGCTTTCGAATTTTCTTACTTTCACTTACAATTTTTTCATCAGTACTTTCTTTGATTTCTATAAGATTTTCCTCTGTCACATTTGCTTGTGGTTTAAGTTTTGGCTTAGGTAATACTGAAGGCTTTGGCTTGGCAGCAACAGGGGGTTTCTTTTTTTCAGAAACTTTTTCAGCTGTAGTCATTTCATTTTTAATATTTTCACTGTTATGAACACTTTTCTCTGGCATTACTTCAACATTTTCATTCTTTTTAGCATTAATTTCAATTGATTTTTCAAAATTCCACACAGGAACCAGAGGAAGACTACCTTTTTCAGGAGATGATGAAATTGATTCTTCAACTTGACTAGAAGGATGCTCTTTTTCCATACTAACATTTTTGTTCAATTTTGAAGGACGAATTATTGTTGGTCGTCTAGGTTTATCAGATACAGAAGACTCAGATACTTTTTTAATTTCTTCATCAAGAGACCAAGCATAGGTGCGCTGAGGTTTGGCAGGAAATTCTGATACAACTGTTGATTCGTCCTCATCAAATGCTGGAGATGGCGGCAAGGGACGAGCTGGTAATGTGGCATGTTTGTATGGTTTTACAGGTGGCGATGATTCTGGACAAGGCACATTTGATCGAGGTTTTGGTGATGGAGGAGATTCAGGAGAGGATTTGTTTATGTGAGGTTGAGGTGAAGGCAATGAAGGGCTCCTCTGAATGGTTGATATATTACTGTTATGTGAAGGAGGGATATCTTTTCTTGTAGGAACTGGGGGGGAAGGTCTGTGATGAACGGAATCTGAAAAATACACAAAATATAATATATCCTATTACAAGATATTTAAAATATTTTTTACTTTTTTTTTTTGCTTGGGTCTGTATTGAAATTTACTTATGTTTAATAATGACCTTGAGTATTCGACATCTTCTTTGACACATTCCATTGGTCTCTGATGGGCCATCATGGTCGTGATTGTATGGTAGTTGGCTTTACAACTACCTATGCAATCAGAGCCTATCACCACTATGAAGTTGTGAGTTTGACCCCTGTTCATGGCGAGGTGTACTCAATACACAAAATTATGTGATAAAGTTTGTCAGTGACTTGCGACAAGTCAGTGGTTTTCTCCACCAATAAAACTAACCGCCACAGTATAACTGAAATATTGTTGAAAGCGGCAATGTACGGTACTACAATTATATATAAAATTTCAAGACACATCGATCATTGTTTGTCCTTTTGTCTTTTTTCTTCAGGACATTGCATTGTCTGTCCTCCTTTGATTTACAGGTTTTGATTACCCCTTTGGTATCTTCAAACTTTTCTCATAACACAGTAAAATCAGTCAATTACAAGTATAAGCAATCAATAATTATTATTATTATTATCACCTGGTCTAGATGGTCTTGGGGGCAGGTAATTTTTATCAGGAACTAGTGTTGTAGCTGGTGTCATTTTCAAATCTGTCGCTGGTTTCGTAGATTCAACTTTGACTTCATTGTTTTTGGACATATCTCTAAATCCTACTTCACTCATAGGCCTTGCAGACACTATAGTTATTTCTAACTTCCTGAAATCGATTTGATCTCATTTATATTGTTTGATATTGCAATTAGATGTGTATAATACTTACCTATGTGTTAAGAAAACCTTTTGTGCAGTCTGAGTGAACATGATACACAAAAATTCATAAAGCTGATATAATTATTTCTCCCATTATTACGGCGTTTTAACCCCGCTGTACCAGTGGTGAAAAAATCTGTAATCCTCTAGAGGATTAAAATGTCTCGTGCCTTTCCCCGCATTAATTTCAAATTTTGAAATAAAGTTCGTGTTAAATAATGGGAGAAACAAATTCTCCTTCAGTTGCCCATGTGGGTTACGATATTTCTAGACTCACGGCTTGTGGTTAAAATTTTTAATTTAACTCTCTTGAGTGGAGAAATATCGTAACCCACGGGCAACCGAAGGAGAATCTATATATAACCCTGATACACTCATAAATTAAAAAATCAAAAGATTTTAGACATTTTACAAAAATAATGTGTATTATATACAACCATTTGACTCTTGCTCTCTACTATTAGATTGATTGATTGATTTTTGGTGCTTAACGCCACTTTCAGCATTATTTCAGCTATATCATGGCGACCAGTTTTAGTGGTGGAAGAAGCCGGAGTACCCGGAGAGAACCACCGACCATGGGCAAGCAACTGGTAAATTTTATCACTTGCGGCTGCGAGTCGAGTGCACCCTTTTTTGTAATTTACAAAGCCGGGCGCGAACCCACACCGTATTGGTGATAGGCTTGCATGAGTTGTTAGGTAATCCAGCTACCTAACTCATTGAGCCACCCGGGCCCCTCTATTATTAGAAGTAATTAATATTTTGTCAAAAATTTAATCAACTGAAAACAATCAGAGGCTCCTACTCAGTTCTTAAACATACAATTTGTAAAACAAGTCATCCTCATTTCAACGACTGACATAATATGGACTTCTCATCGCATATTGATGATATATTTTGTTAAAAATGGACTTCTCTCATTTCATCTTACTGTACAATAAAGACGATTACTCTGAGAGATCCATTTTCTCAAAACGAATCAATGTATATATATATCTATGATGTGAAGGTGGAAATATTCATGACTGTTTGTTTACTAAATATGTTTTCACAATAAAACAATTATAGTTAGATATAAAACAAGATGAACTGTGAGCTAATGCTCACTTATAGTTTAAACATATTTTATTAATTAATTCAATATAACATTACAATATTCAGCTATATACATAACATAATAAGAAGAAATTAATAGGATTGGGAAACAAGTTACAAGAACTTATATTAATCCCTATCCGTAGGAATACATTTCATATATAATATACTGTGAATCTCTAAGGGGAGAAGCAAATAGAACTAACTAACAAATTTGATATAAATTACAGAAGGTATAAGAAGATAAAACAAAGAAAGTGATCTGGTGTTTGATGTAAAAAATGTTTGATTCAAAGTAATTAATAAAGAAGAAAAAAGAAGAATGAAATAAGAGAACTAGGTACTGCTGATGTTAGATGAAACGTTTACTGTTTATTATAAACTTT
Organism: Bathymodiolus brooksi; assembly: GCA_963680875.1. Taxonomy (NCBI): domain Eukaryota; kingdom Metazoa; phylum Mollusca; class Bivalvia; order Mytilida; family Modiolidae; genus Bathymodiolus; species Bathymodiolus brooksi. The sequence goes on from OY804582.1 coordinate 80,741,085, forward strand.
TGTACATTTAAAAATAAACTGTTATTTTGATCGTCTGTGAGGTCAGGTGATCCAAAAAGTAAACGGTCAACTGTCAAGTTCATAGGAATATCAATTGATTCGATATACCGATTTCTCGAATCGTTGAATCTATGACAATAAAAAAGATAATGCGAGTTAGTTTCAGGGACCCCTTGATGACAACTACAGTTGGGCAAATCTACTACATTTTTTAGGAATAGTTGATGGTTTAGAGAGCTACATGCAGTTCGTAATCTCATGTGAAGGATTTGTCCAATTCGAGTTCCTGAGTAATAATAAATAGGTTTCTTTATACATTTTGATTTATAATAGGATTTGAGAGATGAAGGAGACTTGCTATCTCTTATTGAAGTGGGTTCGCTGTTCCATAATCTTACAGTAGAGGGTAGAAAATAATTATTATACATGGTTGTTCTAGTACGTACAGGGGGGGGATACTTACGGCCTGTCTAGTGTTGTAGTCATGAATATTTTCAAAGTTACAGGGAACAATTGCTCTAAGGTAAGGAGGAACAAGACCGTTTACCATTTTATAAAAATATATTTTTTTGTGATTTTCCTGTCTTGCCTGTAACGTCTCCCAACCCGTCTCTTAATATAAACTATTAATAGATACTAACCGAGTTCCCCCAGTGACGATTCTAGTAGCCTCTATTTGAACATTTTCGAATTTATTTATCAAGAACAATGTTTTATTATCCCATACGACGTCTGCATATTCCAAAATCGGCCGAATGATGGTAAGATAAATCTTTTCTAAGGTTTTCCTATCTAGAATAAATTTGAATTTTCTTAGTATGTTAACTCTAATAAAAGCTTTCTTTGTTATTAGATCAATATGTTTTTGCCAGCTACCGTCATTTGAAATGTCTAAACCGAGATGTTTATGTTCTGTAACTTGATTAATTATTGTATTATTCATTATAAGGGGCGGATGAAGGGGTTTGTTAATCTTTCTAGTGATCGTCATAGTTTCTGTTTTTTGAGGGTTAAAGTTTACTAACCACTTAGTGGACCATGCATGAATTGTTGCCATGTCGTTATTTAACGTTATTGCCGATTCACAAGGGTTATCAACAATAACTTACAAGCTAGTATCATCAGCAAATAGTTTTATAGATGAGTGAATTTCTGTGACAATGTCATTTATAAATATTATAAAAAATAGAGGCCCTAGAATAGATCCCTGGGGAACCCCGGCTTTGATAGTGTGCCATTTAGAATGTGCGCTTTCTATAACCACTCGTTGTTTTCTGTCTGCAAGATAATTTTTTATCCATAACAATAAAGACCCTTGTATCCCAATATTTTCTAATTTATTAAGTAAACCCTTATGCCAAACCCTGTCAAAAGCTTTACTTATATCACAAAAAACTACGCGTATTTCTTTTCCTTCGTCTAAAGCTTTTCCGAATTCGTTTGTGAGACTTAGAAGTTGGTTAATTGCAGAGTCACCAGGAGTGAACCCTGATTGGTGTGGGGTAATAATACTATTTTTGAGTAAAAAATTAAAGACATGTTTATAAATACATCTTTCCATTACCTTGCCCAAGACACTAATTAGAGAAATAGGTCTGTAATTATTTACCTTACTCGGATTATCTTTCTTAAAGACTGGAGTGACATTTGCCAGCTTCCACTGTGTCGGGAATCTACAAGTTGACAGAGACAAGTTAAATAACAGACACAATGGAAGCTTCAAAATGGAAGCCCCTTCTCTTATAAGTCGTGGGTTTATTAAATCTGGTCCAGTTGCTTTTGTAGTGTCGAGCAATTGTAGAACTATCTTCTATGTCAGTTTCTGTAATGTGTAGTTGTGTCAGTTTGTCATAAAGTGGATCAATAGGTTCCGGAACTGTCGAATTAGAGTCGTCCAGGTTTGATTGTTCACTGAAAAAGTCGTTAATTAACTCACATTTTGCAAAATTGTCACAAATTAAGTCATCGTCTGTTTGTAAGGGGGGGTATTGAACGATTTTTACTTGAACCAAGTAGTCTTTTAACAAGATTCCATCAATTTTTACTACCAGATGATTCTGCTATAATTTTTTCGGATATTGTAGAAAAATAATCATTCTTTGCCATTCTTATCAAATTATTGCATTTGTTCCTGGTTATACAATACTTTTCCCAATGGTTTATAGAATTTGTATGTTTTGCTTTTTTATGGATTCGATTTTTCCTACGTATGAATTTCTTGATATTTGTAGTAATCCATGGTCGGCTATCTTTCTGTACCGTTATAAATCTGTTAGGAATAGTATTATCTGCTATATTTAAAATCGTGTTTGTTATAATGTCTACGTCGTTATGTCCAAACAAAGTCTCCCAGTCAACATCTGTAAGTTGTTGTCTATACGAGTCAAAATCACCCTTGTCGTAAAGAAATATTTTCCTTTTATAAGATGTCGATGGTTTACTGGAATGATGTAGTAAACCAATCACAGGTAAATGATACCTAACCTGTTCGAGCAGTGGAGCACCTACATCTGTGAAAAGTACACTTAATGGGTTACTTACGAGAATCAAATCCAATAAAGATGAACTGTGTTCAGTTACATATGTAGGTTCAGTTATAAGTTGATGCAGACTAAATTGGGTCATTAGTGACCCAATCTTATCATTTATATTGTTATTAAGTTGATTAATATTGAAGTCTCCTGTCAAAATTATATCATAGTTACAATTTAGAGCTAGATCAATAGAATGTTCAATATTTCTCCAGGTTTGCAGATCACTAGTTGGTGGGATATAGAATGTGCCGTACAAGTATTTTTTATTATTTAGCTTTATTTCTAACCATATACACTTTAAGACTACCTACATGAAGATCAGGTCTAATTGTGCAGTTGACAGTATTCTTAACATATACGATGACACCACCACCTACTTTATTAGATCTATCTCGTCGAAATGGGGGGAATTTATAATCGGGAATTTCCAAACATTGTTGGTCGGTAGATGTATTTTCGCTTAACCAGCTCTCAGTGAACGAAAGTATATCGTGGCAAGAATACTCAGCTGAGATCATATCTATCTTAGATACAATACTTTGAATATTTAGATGAAGGAATGAAAATGTATTGTTTATGAACTCGCTTACTGCAGATATATTATCTAAATCACTGCTAGAACTACTAGAGATGTCCGAATCAAACGGGCCTGGATTAATTTCAATTCCCGATATAATTAACAAAATGCAAAGAACAATGAAGAAATTGAGACATTTAAGAACACAAATGCTGTTATTAGTTTTCACCTGTAACTTGTGTATTTCAGGACAGCAAAGTGATTTATTTACCTTGCTTGTATTTTTTCTGGTCTCTGCTGCTTTGCAAAAGAAATGCACTAATATTAATAATGATGTAATTTTGGTTCCGTACAACAAAAGTAGATTAAAACAAGCAATATCAGTAATGCTTAACAGCTTACCTTTTTTCACAGAGCGTGCAACAGTGTAATACTTACCGATGCTTTCTCTATATTGATCTACTTCGATATCCATCAGGTTATACCAGTGTTTTGAATGTATAGGGAGGAAAGGCAATCGGTAAATAAATAAAGTAGCCTAAAGAAAACAGCACGATTCATCAGCAGTACCTTAAAAATGTGCAAAAGGAATTTACAAAAAAACACCACGTTTGTGGTGAGAGGTGCGATGCAAAACTAAAGTGCGAATTAAATAAAGAAATATGTAGACAATAAACATGGGAAAATAGGAGGAGGTATATGGAGGGGTTTATTTATATGATACTAAACACATCATGATAAATATCTAGTATTTCTATATTATATTGAATGAAACGGGTGAATCAATATTATATTTAGAACAAATAAAGTTTAATTATATGTGCGTTCCAAGCTAATTGTACCACAGTGATAATTGGGGGAAAGATTGAGCGGCAATGTTTTTTTTTAACTTGTTTACTAAGTTATAATCCAATTGAATGCAAAACAATATACATATATATACACATATACATACATACACACATACATACACATATACACATATATATATATATATACATACAAGGGAGTGGATGTAGTCGAGTGGTCTAGGGCGCTGGACGTAAGGCTAAGCGAATGGTGCTGCAGTGTAACAATGGTGTGGGTTCAAATCCCGTCGAGGGAAGAACAAAAATTTGACAGCTCTAAAATCTAATTCTAACACTGTTTGGTTTAATTTTCAGACGTATATATATATATACATATATATACATATACATACATATATATACATATATATATACATACACATACACATACACATACACACATACATATACATACAGCTTAGAGGCAAAATGATTGTGTCTTTTTCTCGTAAATATACCCTTTATGTATGAGATAAATTATCAATATCTGACACAACAATGTGGTTTTAAATAATAATAATAATATAAAATAAATTAACAAATACAGAATTAAATTAAATTAAACAGATAAACACAAACAAGTAGAAGTAAGAAAATCAACAACAAAAACAGAACAAACTAATGAAAGAAGTTAAATATATAAACATATACTGTACAACAAAGTATTACTCATACACACACACACACACCAACACACGGGTCAAAGGTTCCTCCGCATCAAGACACCCTGGATACAAAGGTCACCCCTTCTACACTTGAAAGCAGTTTTAATAAGAAGTTATTTCAATAATCTCATATAATTCTTTATATATAATTCACAGGCATTTATAAATTTAATCATAAAAGTAAATTTCAATGTCATAATTTTCATCAAATATATAGTAATTTTTAGTGAGGGAGATTAAACTTTGGCTAAATAATGTTTCAAGAAAAGGTAGAAACAAAATCATGTGAATATTACAAATTGAAACAAAACCATATTATTTTCTGCCTTCAGTGCTGTAACTTCATGATTATCGAGTAAGAAGCGACCGGAAAAGAAACCCTTTAAACTTAATGTTTTCCTTGAAATATATAGGAAACTGCGGAAAGACCCCGACCATTTAATATTTATGAATGACTAAGTACTGTAAGGTCTGTTCGATTGACTTAATTATTTTACTTTTATTGAAGATTACAACAAATATGATGAAAAAACGACAAAGAAAATAATTATATTCATATGTATGAGAATGTGCGTGTGTTAATACATATATTCAACAACAACAAAATATAAATATAAATAAAGGGAATACAATAGTACTTACAGTAATGTTGCTTTACAATTGTGACCTTACGGCAATATAAAGGTGTGTTGAGAACTGATATTTGATTGGACGAGGACAACCTTGTCCCCAATCGGAATGTTACTACAATTTGGTTATAGTAAAGTCACGTGGATATAAAATATATACCTATATTTACGAATGACAAAATACTGGAGATCTGTTCGATTGACAGAATTGTTTTGCTTTCATTGTGATTACAACAAACTTGCTGAAATATCGACAAAGAAAATAATTATTTACGTATAAATATGAGTGTGCATGTGTTAATACATACTTTCAAAAAAAAAAGAAAGTAAAAAAAAAAATATATATAAATATGGTAATACAACAGTATTTACAGTTGTGCTGCCCTTTACAAATGTGACCTTACGGCAATAAAGGTGTGTTGGCAATATCTATTTGATTGGACGAGGATAACCTTGACCACAATCGGAATGTTACTTCAATTTGGTTATAGTAAAACCATGTGATTATGAAAGGCAATTGAAAAACAACAGAACATTTTTATATTTTTACAAGTTAATATGGTTAAGTGATAATTGCATGGGAATGCAGGTAATACAGATTTTAACACAATTTTTGATTATGCAAAACATTTTAGGTATTTTTGTTTATTTTTATTTGGTAAATATATATTAGAACATTATTAGAGCATTTATACCTGTGTTTGATATGTAAATTATGACAACAGCAAGTTAGATGAAAGTAATTAATTAAAAGACAATACAATACAGTTTTGATGAATTAAAGTTTATTATTTCTGTATAAGTTCATAGGTTGGATCTAGTAGTTGTACGACTTCTGCCAGGGCATCCATTGTGTTTGTTTCATAGATTCTGTTGTCTTTATCTTTCATCAGGATTTTACCATTGGTTGTCCATAGTTGTGCAATCGTTTTCCTTTTCAGAAGTTGCCTTGCATGCGAGTGAATTTTGTTCCGTGTGCAGGTTAAGTCCTCATTGATGTAGACGTGTTTGTATTTTTAGTATGATTTTAAGTTTTTTCTACACTTAAGGATCCGTCTTTTCACGATGGGGTTTGTTAGTCTTACAATGATTTGTCTTGGTCTGGCATGGTTGTGATCTCTACTATCACCTAGTTTTCCGACCCTGTGTGATCTCTCAATGTCAGTGGGTGATAAATCAGGGTCGATATCAGAAATGATTTTCTGGACGATTGTATTCGTATCTTCATCGGACCCACCTTCACCGATGCCCACTACTCGTATCAGGCTCCTTCGTCCATATTGCTCGAGTGAGTCGAGATTAGCCATCAACTCGTTGTTCTCTCGCTCTAGTTTCGATATTCTAAATATGAGGGGTTCTGTTTTTGCTGTTATTATCGATTCAATATCCACAGTGATTTTCTGCTTTACCGCTGTTGCTATTTTGTCGATATCTTCTTCTGACAAGGACAAATGTGGCGTTACCGAGGACTGTTCGATTTCTCTATTTACATTAACATCTACTAACTGTATATTAGACGGAGATTTTACTGGTAATTGAGACCCAGTCATTTTAGTTTTTTTAACATCTGAACGTTCAGGTGGAGTGGGATTGCTTGTTCGTTGCATTCTGCTGTGTGGAGTCGACATTGTTGGAATATGAATTTAGCCGTGATGAACTTATTTGGTATACTGATAGATTTATTGACAGTTGATAAAATGTAAACAAAGGTAGATAAACATTGTTGATGTGTGTACATATACCTGTATACCTGGTGACACTGAGCTGTTTTCATGTCAATATAGAAAAAATTTGAAATAACATTACAGAATTTTAAAGTTCATTTTTCCATGAATCTAGCACTATATCATCATTGTTGAATTATTGAAATTGTCCAAATACCCCCGTAAAGTGGGATATAGCACAGAAAATTACATTTTTCCTTCTACAAAAAAAACTCAACCATCCACCTCAGAACATGCACAGAGGAATGCTCACTTATGATACCCCCGCTCTTCGGCAAACAGGAAGTAGGAATCTGATGGGTCCAAAAATGCTTCACACGATATGGGGTACATATATGAAGCTTGTGACCAAATATCAGATTTCTGCCATCAATAGTTGCTGAGAAAAATGTGACGAAAAATGTGCATATATGTTCAATGTGTATAAAAACCAACTAAGTCGGCAAACAGGAAGTAGGAATCTGATGGGTCCCAAAACGCTACCCACAATATGGTATACCAATATGACGCTTGTGACCAAATATCAGATTTCTGCCATCAACAGTTACTGAGAAAAATGCGACGAAAAATATCTTGGACGGACGGAAGGACGGACGGACAGAGGTAAAACAGTATACCCCCCTCCCCCTTCGGGGAGCAGGGGTATAATTAAGATTTATAGAGAACATACTCTTTCAAAAATCAAGAAAACTAAAACACCTTGATTTTATTTGAGGATTATCAGATGCAAAATCAAAGATGTCAAGAAAATTTCATCATCTATACCTTTTTGTGCTGGTATCTGCTTTAGTACCCATGGTAACAGGTCTTGCAGATCTGTTGGCAGATGGTCTTAATTGTACTTTATCTGTTTCTTCTTTCTGTCCATCTGAATGTATTAATTTATAAAAATTATTACCACAGCAAGCTAAGATGCCAATTTTTATTTTTTAATCAGTCACAAAATTTTCAGCACAAATCTAATGAATACATAATTATTTTCTAATGAAAGATAATAATAAGGAGAAATAGCTCAGCACAAAATGCATTTAATTCTTTATATTTATTCCATTGCAAAATAGAGAAAATAATCAATACAATCACAAACTGTGCAGCAATAAAAACTTGTATATCTAATTTAGTACACACCGTACTTTTGTGAAATGGCCTTCATCAGGTACGTTCAAATTCTTACGATTGGAAATTGTTCTTATTGTCTTTACGAGCAGTAAAACCAAGGGAACTTTACAAAATAGCAACAACAAAAAAACACCTAAGGCTACATATGATTGAAGGAGGTGAACCTTAGGTTTAATAACAATTATATCATTTAGGAATTCACAATATTGAATTAGAAAAGCATAAGAGAAATCAATGATGGGTCTTTTGGTGGTTTTCTTCATGAATTACAAAATCAATCAAATAATTTGTAAGGAATTGATCAGGGTCCAAGAAAACTAAAATTTCTCATTAAATGAAAATAACCTATTGGCTCCTTCAAAATGCTTGTTTATGAAATCCAAATCTTCAAATATGGGTGGGGGTCGTCATGGTCGTGATCGTATGGTAGTTGGATTTACAACTACATGTGCAATCAGTGCCTATCACCAAAAAACTTGCGAGATCGTACCTCGCTCATGGCGAGGTGTACGCAATACAACATTATGTGATAAAGTCAGTGACTTGCGACAGGTTGGTGGTTTTCTCCGCGTAATCCGGTTTCCTCCACCAATAAAAATGACCGCCTCCATATAACTGAAATATTGTTGAAAGTGACGTTAAACACCATAAACCAAATCCAAATCAAGACCTTGATTTCCATCAGTGTATGTCATTGATTTTTGTTTGTGTTGTGTAACAGGAGTTGTTCATGGTATTTTTGGTTAAGGTGCATTTACTGTGTTAAATTTTCCCTTCAAATTTTACCTGTGCAGCTGCTTCAAACACAAATTTGACAGTGTAAACATGCTTTCATGCATGTTGGATGGGTTTATCAAATATTGGATGAGAGTTGGATAGGTGGTTAGACTGAAATTTGCATTTGAATTTTGAAGTGAATTTAATGGAAAATTTGACAGTGTACACACACCTCTACAGAAATGTTTGGCCATCATTGATTTGTTGATCATGACTGATTTGTTGACCATCACTGTTCAATCATGGATATCAATATTAATGGGTAATACTGCCATGACCGAAATATTGTTGAAAGTGGCGTTAAACACGATGACCCAAACCATCAAATATGGGCCATGTTATTAATCACTCTCTAAAAATGCTGCATTAATTCTTGTTGGTTTTTTTTAACAAATAAGAAAAAAAAAAAAAGTTTTTCAAGAGATGCTTCAATCATCAGGACCCAAATCAAAATTACCTCTAAATGATGGAGGTCTATTTGGAGGTTTAGGTGGTGGCCTTCCACCACCACGAGGTAGTCCTGTTCTCATGAAGTTTGGTTCACTGTCATTGGCTAAAAAGAAAGAGAAAATGACAATTTTAATATTTCATATAATGGTAGTGAAACTAGAAATTACAACAATGCAGAATTTGCTTTGAATAGAGACTAGACATTTTCTGTATATAAAAAATAAATTCTTTCGTGTTTTTTTCTTTCCAAAAATGCAAAAATGCACATTTAGCAAATAGTTATTTGAACGTGTTCCTTGGATTTCTGATATTTCTGAAATAACATTTTCATATGAATATTTTTCAAAATGGTAGATTCTCTGATTAAACCATACGGTAATAGAAATGCATGTAGTACTTAAGCTTGATGCTGTGACTACAGCAGTGGTAATTAAAACATTCACCAATAAACCTTTATTTACCACCTTTTGGATAGGTTTTGATTGGTTGGTTTTATGGTGTTTAACACCATTTTCAGCAATATTTCAGTTATATCGTGGCAGTCAGTTTTATTGGTGGAGGAAACCGGAGGACACGGAGAAAACCACCGACCTGTCGCAAGTCACTAACAAACTTTATCACATAATGTTGTACACAGTGCCCTGATCGAGATTCGAACTCACAGCATCAGTGGTGAATAGGCACTAATTGCATAGGTAGTTGTAAATCCAACTACTTTACGATTACAGCCACAACGGCTCCTACGATAGGATTTCAAGTTAGGGGGGGGGGGTGCACTTAAAAAAATGCACCGAGTGGAGGGAGGCGCGAACATTTTTGGGGTATTTCAGAGCTGTCGAAAATCGTCGGACCTATCGGACCGTCGGACAAAAATTGACTAGGTCCGATTTAAACTTTTTCGCGTCAGACCCGATGTCCGGAGCAATTTTTCAGTAACTTGGGACCGACAAAACGCTTGAAGATGACCGGCATCATTACTTAATTTCGCTTCTCAAACTTGTCGTTGTTTGCAATCTCCGATTTTTGTCTATATAATCAAATTTTGACTTCACATTGAAGAGTTTGACTACTAAATGTGTAACCGATTCCGGACGAACGTGCATCGATTTTCCGGAAATTACGATTTTTTTTTGGATTTTTTTAAAAAAAAATTTGGCAATAATGTTTTTTGACTCGGTGGCTTTTTAAAGGGTCGGTTGGTGAAAGGGGAAACAAATTTAATTTTAATTTAGGCCTAGGTTGTCAGTCATCCAATTGATTCTATCCAGACCTAATGCTACTTATATTTGTATAAGAGGTAACACCTTGAAACATGTGCATAGCTAGCATTATGCAAACTTGGTATCTTTGTTTATTTCATACACAAGTCTATTGTATTGTATGTATATTTCCACATGTCACACAAAAATGTGTTGTATTCCAAGGTATCACTTGAAGCTGTAAACAAACCATTTTATGGATTTAGCCAGTATATGTGTAATTCAGTTGAAGTTGTAAAAAATATGTAGGTCCGGCAAATGTTTGATATCTTGTCCACATCTGCCAGACCTATTGTCTGACTGACAGGAAAGAGATTTCGACAGCTCTGGTATTTCGTGTGAAAAATCAGGATTTTATGCCAAAAAATCATATTTTTTCCAATTTTAGGGGGAGCGCACACTGGGTGCTCCTCCCCCCTGCATATCTTTGATCTATTTATTTTCGTTAATTGATGGCTTTGGTTCTGTAATAATGCACTTTCGATGTAAGCTTGGTATGAGTTAAACATCGTTGAAACAAACTGCAAACACAAAAGAATTATATATCTCACAGCTTGTGTTCTTTGATCTCCCGCTATTTCGTGACGGGTGTGAAATATATTTATGAATTAAAATGATTATTGTTAATCAAATGAGTATTTCAAAATGAAGTGTGATGCCTGAAAAAATTTTTCTAACATATATTTATGTTCATTCTTCATACCCTTAATATAGTGTTATTCAGAGAAGAATGAACATAAATATATGTTAGAATTATTTTTTTCAGGCATCACACTTCAGGTGTATAATCTTGTCAGACAGGATAATCAGCTGCAGTTTATTTGCAGACCTGGCATGTACCCTTTTGCATTGAATATCAAATACTATACTCCAGCACGTGTTTTATATTCTGTCTCATGACTCATGTTGAATAAATGTAAATTGAATGATAGATGTTAAAAGCTTCAATTTATCTAAAATAAGAGCAAATATAAAATGGACACATACAATTTCTACAGACTCTCGATTCACTCATCTTTATCTGCTTTACTTATTCCAAGGGACTGAAATATTTAACTTTACTCATTATCGAAACATACACTTTAAAGTTTAACATGGCAGGTATTAAACATATCTCAATTTATTAAATATATCATCAAATATCATTTATACTTCATTTGTTTTTAATATTCTCCATATATATATATAGGGCGAACGGACCCGGAACCGATGTAGACCACTAAATTTTGTACCACTCATTTTCAAGAGTGCAATCCCTGTGGAAATGCAATTATCACTTCACCTGCTTCGGAGTTCTGTATCTCCTGCCGACGAATTATTGTGGGTTTTTTGGGGGGAGGTGGCCTGGAAACTTCAGCCATTCTGTAAATAAATAAACGAATGGTAAAAATCCGAGGTATTCCAGATCATTTCAAAGGGAGATAACCAGAAAACTAACTCGACATTATGCATTAAATTAACATCAATTTTTATCAGATTTGCTGTTTTTCCTGATCTAGTAATTTAAATTAATTGAACAGATGAATCCAAATTAATCGAAGGACAAATTTTGATATCATTAACTTAAGCTGAAGACGTTATTTCATTGTCATTTACATGTTACAGACGATTTTTTTTTTTATGTCGGAAGTAGAATTACAGACACGAAATTGTTTACCGGAAGTGAATTAATTATACTTTCAGCTTTGCACATTCTTCATTTAAGTTCAACTCTTTGCATAGAATGAGAATGGTAAATTTAATTTTTTCAAAGCGCTTTTGAGTGTATTTGTTGAATGTCTTGCATTTGTCAGATAAAAATCCACAATCGCCATAAAAAGGCATAGAGTTGTGTCTTGACTTGAAGTTGAATCGTGCTTGTGCCAGTTGTGGTTTTAGACTACTGTACTGTAGTTTGTAGAATGTAGCTATACTGCCTATACTAGTGAATGTTTTGGAGAAGTGACTCTCTCTTGGACAGAATAGAGAGAAGTTAGGAATCTTAAGGAAAAGTGACGTCAACGAATTTGGGGGAAATCAATGTCATTATTGTTTCTTTTAGTTTTAATCACATCAATCAATATATGACAGCTTTATATCAATAATGTCTTCAAATTGTTGTCAACATCGATTTCATACAGAAATCTGACCTGACTCAAGCCGTTTAATTACGTCATTAAGAATTCTTAAATGTTTTGTCAAACAAATATTCTGCATAAGTTTTATATCTCTAATACTCTATATACAATGTATACTGAATCTGATTATTCTAATTTTATTATTTATTACTCATATTATGTATGACAACCACTTGTCAAAATGTTGCAATGACTTGCTTACACTTTTGTTTCCAATGAATTATCAATCATTGTTGTTATCGATGCCAAAAGATAAACAAAGTTACATCGAAAATCATCTATAAAATATTATTCTTAAATCTTGATTCATTTTATTCCAAACCAATAAGGTTTTCTCTCTTCGCTATGTAGTTTCAAAGCTTCTTTTCCAAAATGTTCAAGCGTGGTGACGCCACCATATTGTTAGTTTAGGATTTATTGTCAAATTCAGTTAGAGTTGCTTCCCTTTGAAAAAAATTCAGTGGCTACTTTATTTCCCCTTAAAACAAACATCTCTGTGAAAAAAGGAGAATTTCAATTTTTTTGGGGGACTTAATGGCCATTTCACCTGCTAGATTAGACCCTAGCTTGAGCCCAGTTGATCTAGGTTTCTTTATACATTGTAGCTTCTTTGACAGAGAACACTGTGAAAAATCCTCTTGCCAGTGCATGGTATTGTGCAAACCGTGACAAATGTTGCTGGTGTGAGGAATTGATACGTTAGAAATGTAGTCTATTAGGAGAAAATGCCAAATAATAAAAAGAAAATGAAATTGGAGGACAGCAACAGACACAAATATCCTTTATTACTAATTCAATTGTACTGCCCCCATAGCAAGGCATATTTTTTTAATCATCGATTACATTTTAACCAACATTTCATTCATAGATGGGGTATTTTTTTGCCCACTTTCGTGTCCAGTTTGATGTTACAGCTTCCATGGTGGTGTATTCCGAAGTGAATAAAACTTGGAAACAAAATCATGTACTTAAAGGTAGTAAGAATGACATCTGCATGATACTGATCTGGATGATTCGTCCCTTTCGACAGGGAAACAAAAGTTTTTCTGTGATGTTCAATTAAATATAAATGTGTGTCAGTTAGGAAGATTATAGTAGTTACAATTAAAAGAACAGCAACATTGAAAAATCCATATTGCCAAGACTGAGCCAATGATCGGTCCACTGGCATATCTTGAAAACTGTTGACAGTCCTTTTCCATGTACATTTGTATATTCCCACTGAAATAAAATTTAAAAAAAATCCATCTCAGCGAGTTGGTCTTGAATAATGTAGACATCATTAACATCTTGTCAAAAAGTAGCTTGTCTTTGCCAGGATATTGTTGAGAAATTGCTCACTAAACTATAGCTTTATTATTGGAATGTCACAATTTAAACTATAAATGTATACCAATAATTGGTGCACAAGGCAAAAATGTAAACAAGTCAACACATGCACTACCGCCACCGGTAGTTGCAGGATAAAAAGAAATCATTTGTTTGTCCATCGAATAGTCCCTGTCCATTCAAATGAATAGTGAGAGAAAATGAATTGAAAAAAAAAATGGGCAACTGCATTTTTATTGCAGGCACATGGAGAATCCTCCTTGAGAGTCCTAGCTTTTTTCACAACATCCTAAATAATTTATCAATTGCTCTTTAATTCTGAATGACAGTTCTAAGTAATTGGATTCCAGTTGAGTCAATAAATTTAATTTCTCCTGTTAATTTCAGGGGTAAAGACACACAATGAGTTGGTCAGCTGATACGAGGCTTCACCCTCAACAAAGATTGGATACAAAATGGATTAAGACAGATTTACAGGTAATTTTAAGGACTCTTATTTTAACTAACATTCCTTCACTAACAGAGGAGTTTGTCCTAGCCTGTGACTTATGTTATAAAGAGGTGTTTTTTTTCAGACCACCTTTGCTATGATCATCTAATCAACACATGTTTTTTTTACCAACGTGATATCTTTTATTCAAATGCTTGTTACAATTAACACTCCAAAAGTCCAAACTCCTTTTGATGTTTCCTGTTCTGATTATCCAGGACTTTAATCAGAATTACATGAAAGATATACAAACTTAATATGAGACAGGAAACCTGTTTGAAGGACGAAGTCCTAAAATTTCAATAATACGATGATCTGTACAAGTTATTATCTTTTATTTTGAATGAATTTTGTAGCCGATTTGTTATGGCTGTTCCGTTCATTTTACCTACTGTATGCCGCTCTTCCGTTGGGAGTTTCGTAGAAAGAGATTTTTTTATTCGAATTTTATTTCAAGTTTTTTTTCGATTTAGCATAAAGTAAATAATTAAAGAATTGGGAATTTTTCATTGAAATATATTTCTTTTGCGTTTCTAAATTATCAATTGATCTATTTTTTAAACTTCCGGTGAACAGATATTTGGCTATCAATATAGAAGGAAAAATCGGACAGCCTACCGTTATAAGGACTTTGTCCTTTAATACTATATATATTAAATACCTTTGGAAACATTTATTTATTTTGCATTTTATATAAAATTTTTTACTTTCATTAAAAATATACACTTGAAGTGTTTTTTTTTCTTTTATTCTTTTAATATATTTATTGACAAATATTCTATAAACATTAATATACTTTGTTTTCTTTTCAGATATAAAACCCTACAACTGTTAACAAAAAAATTTAATACAAGATAGTTTTTATCATCTATCATCTAATCAAACACATGTTTGGTCAGATGTGCAACATCTAATCGTAATATATAAAATTTATTTAGATATGATTAAAAAAATCTGTATATGAATTTTTTTCCCCCCCTAAACATAAAAGAATGGGTTATATAGTTATCATGGCATATCCATCTTTCTACATCCAATCAGATTAAAAACTTGGGAAGAAATTACGTAAGCTTTGCATAGAGAAAAAATTACTTTTTTTGGCATTCACCTTTGATGGGTTATTGTTATTGCAAAATGGTTGAAAAGAGTGTGGAGTGTCTTAATTGAAATATTATTTCTATCTGAAATGATTTTGTATCTTTCTTAGAAGTCCAGCTACATGTATCATAGGGATAAATTTCTGTCAGTTTTCATAATGTATGATCTAATTATGCCTTTATTCTTCAAATTTTGATGAGTCATGATGCGAAAATTATGATGGCTGCAATGTGAGGCCCTTTGTTTCCATGGTTTTAATGGATAATTTGGACATTTTATCCTTTGATCTCATAAAGTGATATTGTCAGTATCACCAAAGTAATTCTGATGCAGAAAAGTAAAGGTCAGTTTGACGTCAAACACATTTTTGTGATAGTATGTGGTCTTTTAATTTGGAAGCGAATCTGTGCAGGTTATTTATTGTTTATATATGTATTGTTGTTGAAGATCCAATCATCAAGACTGACAAGAGGGGAGGGTTGTGATCCATTAACTGGTTTAACCTGCCACATTTTTGTGCCTGTCCCAATCTAGAACCTGAATTTTCAAGTCATATCTTGTGGTCTTTTTTATATTCAGTGAGTTGAGGTGAGAGTTTTTTTTTATATTGATGGAATTGTTGACCATCACTGTTTAAACTTTCTTTTCATAACATTATGATGTTACCGATAAATATAGAATAAAGGCAGTTTTGAAAGTCGAGACAGACATTATCGCTAGTATTGCAGCAAATCTGGTAGGACGAGTTGTGATAATGTATGTTGAGATCTTCAATACTGACGTTATTGTTTTTATCGTTAATTAAACGTCATAATGTGATGTCACACTGACCTCTATTTTCTAGTATCATAGTCAGTACGTTGATACTGACAATATCACACAGTGAGATCAAAGGAAAAAATACTGACAATATCACACAGTGAGATCAAACGTTGATACTGACAATATCACACAGTGAGATCAAACGTTGATACTGACAATATCACACAGTGAGATCAAACGTTGATACTGACAATATCACACAGTGAGATCAAACGTTGATACTGACAATATCGCACAGTGAGATCAAACGTTGATACTGACAATATCACACAGTGAGATCAAAGGAAAAAATACTGACAATATCACACAGTGAGATCAAAGGAAAACATACTGACAATATCACACAGTGAGATCAAAGGAAAAAATACTGACAATATCACATGAGATCAAACATTGATACTGACAATATCACACAGTGAGATCAAAGGAAAAAATACTGACAATATCACACAATGAGATCAAATGTTGATACTGACAATATCACAGTGAGATCAAAGGAAAAAATACTGACAATATCACAGTGAGATCAAAGGAAAAAATACTGACAATATCACAGTGAGATCAAAGGAAAAAATACTGACAATATCACACAGTGAGATCAAATGTTGATACTGACAACAGTGCCTGAAATGGACGGTCGCCAAATGCGACTAATATTTTATTCGGGCGACCAAAAGCTGCTCCAAATTAGGTAGTCACTGGCCCAACAAAAAACGTCTGGACGATTGCCTAAAACACCGTTAAAAATTGTTGTTTTACCGAAACTGGACATAAACTAACTTCAACGGTAGATAACTCTTCTGTTCTAGTCGAAAACGGTTTGTTACGAGCACAGCGATTGGTCCAAATACATTTTTGTAGCCAATGAATACACAGCTAATGTAATTTACTGTTCTCCCCAATTATTTATTTTTATCGAGCCAATCAATACACGTTTCCTACACGTTTTCATGTAATACACAAGTATTCACTAAATATTAGAAAAGAAACATGTTTTTTTTTGTTTCTTTATGATTTAATTATTAAAATGGTTAACTTTCGCGGACGAAGTGGAAAGTTGTGAACAATAAAGAGAATTCTGTCAACTTGTAATGTTTGCGATCTGGTATCTTCCATGGACACGGTTCAGAAATTTATTAATTCAATCTGCTGCAAAATGTACATGTACGAATTTCATCTTACAGAAATCGGAAACCTTTTTGTGTCAATCATTAGGTAATCATTGAAAAACTTTTCCCCAACAATGGAGAGAAAATCGTTGACAGTAATGTCAAACTACGGAAATGATCTGGCCTGTCACTTCTTTTAAACTTTTCATAGTTCATCTCTATACGTACACAGCTACATTTTAATGACAATTGGGAGTGTTTTCTTTTTTGGAACCAGAACTTTTCGTTTACAAATTAAAAAATAACAGGAAAAGTTAACAGTTGTTTATATAACAGAAAATGACAGCACGGTTTGTTATTTCAACAAAGTGAGATACTTGTTTGGAATGAATAACCAACTGACATTACCCCGAACTGAGAGGTTATTTTACTTTAAAATCACTTCTTCATAGTGGATTGAAACACATGATGTCACTCTTCACTTTGGGGAGTGCAAGAGCGGTCCTTGTAGTGGCATTAGCCTACTCTTTTCCAGATATCTTTAATGTGATCATGGCATTGAACTCCCCTTACATAAACCAGCCTTTTATTGTCCCCATCCGACGGACTAGCATCGTTTCTTGATACCACCCTAGCCAATGGCGTCAAGGTTGTCGAAAAGGTTATAACAAGTAAATTCAGGTTTCATTTGATAGCAATATATGCATTGGGGTGTTTTCGCAATTTCAGCTGCACACCCGTTACTGTACAAAATTACCTTGAAGCAGACATGGGGTAATCGTAATTTGTAATTGTAATTGGTTGTAATCGATTACATTTTTCATGTAATCGAATGTAATCTGTAATCGGACATTTCTTCGATTACATGTAATCGTGATGTAATCGATTACATTCATGTTGACCCTGTAATCATGGCTACTTTCTGATTACATTTAGATTACTTTTCATCATTTTGACTTATTTTGTCATAACTGAAACATATATCTCCTTAGATATTTAATGTATGATTTATGTAAATGAATTTCCTTCAGGAAATTTATTAAACAAATAATGTAGATATTATTATATGCTTAATTACAATCAAAACTATCACAGCTACAAAAAATATTAAGTATAAATTATGACTTCAAAAACTTGATATCCAAACAAATAATATCTCAATTTCAATTTCTTTAGGGTTTCAAAAATTCAGTGAAAACAGTTTGTCGGCTTGTGTAAAACACAACAAGCTCTAAAATTTTAAATTATCCGACACAACTTTCAAGATTTCATATAATTGCTTTTATGAAAGACTATCACCATGTCCTCATGATTCGCATAAGATAAAGAAATATTTTATATAAACCAAAACATAGGTATCTCATGAAGATTTCTTATACAAGTTTAAAAAGAGATTTAAATTTCAATAAAGATATTATATAAAAAGCAAAATGTAAATTATAATTTTCAGAAACATTTATTTATGATGCTCGTACATACATGTATATTACAAATTAACTGATAAATAGCAAGTTGTAATATTTGTAAAAATTTTGATTTTTTTTTTAAAGAATATTCTAATGGGGCTTGTATCTGATATTCAGATATATGTGATATTTCTGCTTTTTATTTTGGTGCTGATTTTCCTTTTAATATTGGTTTATATGATAATTTTTTCATTACTTGTGGGTTACTATGCAACTTGTAATGGATATTTTATTAAACCTTTTTACATAAATTAAGGATTTAATTTTCATATTTAGAGTGAGAAATGATGTACATTTCTAAGCAAGTTTTTAGAATCAGAATGATTTTTGTTTTTTTATCTTCTGAATTATATATCAAGGACAAACATTCAAATGGTGTGAAATTTCGTAATGGTGATTGTTACATAATTTGGTGTCATAAATAATATCTAAATTACAAATTTTATCAGGTAATTAACTGCTAGTTTATTATCCCCAATAGACTTTCACAGGATGTTTGAAATTATTTGATATATATTATTAAAATGTGCAAATGTATGTTATAATATGTACTAATAGTATAAGATGGAATCAATATTGGTCATATATAGTAATAAGAGAAGACATATTTTATGAAAAATAGGAAAATGAGAATTGCTGTTTATAATTTACAATGTACTGTTTGTTATAATTATTGCATGTAATGATCACATTACAACTGAATTGTAATTCAGTTCTGATTAAGTAATACATTAAAAAAAAGAAAGAGATATTGGACAGATGCACACGAGACAAAATAACATAAAACACTAATATATTGGTTGTCATGACATTAAATGTAATCAGTAATGTAATCAATTACATTTATAAAGTGATTGTAATTTAATCGATTACATTTGAAAATTGATGTAATCGTAATGTAATGTAATCATGAAAATTGCAAAGTAATTGTAATGTAATCGATTACATTTGAAAGTAATTGTAATGTAATCGATTACATTTGAAAGTAATTGACCCCAAGTCTGTCTTGAAGAGCCCCAACCCCCGTTAGACTAGTGAAAAAATGAATTTTAATGTTATTGATAAAAAAACAATTAACCTGAAAACTGTTTATATATTGATATCTGATGTCTTTTTTTCATAAAAAAAAATGTCACAAAATTTATAGGCCACCATTATGCCATTTGGGCCAGTGACTAATATTTTACTGGCCCAAAAAAAAAAATTCGGGCCAGCCTAAGGCTGGTCCTCATTTCAGGCACTAGACAATATCACACAGTGAGATCAAACGTTGATACTGACAATATCAAACAGTGAGATCAAAGGAAAAATGTCCTATTTACTGATAAAAACAAAAATGTCAGTTTTGAAGGTCTCGATATACATTATCACTAGTATCAGAGCTCATCCTATTAGACTGTCTGCAATACTAGTGATAATGTCTGTCTCGACCTTCTAAACTGCCGTTATTCTATATGTATCACACATGCAGTAAGAGGTAACTTTTTTTTTATTATCTACTAAAACTTTTAACACCTCAGAGCGATAGTAGCTTTAGATGTTGGCAACACGTTACACATGTCTGTTGCACAATATATTTTGTTGTTATTATTTGTCTCTTCTCTTGGTGGGTTGTTTGTTTATTTGTTGCTTAACATCTCTCTTGATGAAAACAAATATCATGATGATTCAAGTCTTCAGATAATTTTACTGACACTGCAAATATGACAGAATAAATTGTTTTCTAGCAATAGCTGTGATATTTTTGAAACTATTTCAAGCAAAAAAACTAAATGCAAATTTAACTTTGACAACCATTCGTTTATTTTCAGTTTTGGGTCAGGTGAGCTTTTGCCATCACTTGGCATCCGTCGTCTGACTGTCTCTAAACTTTTCTTATTTTGAATATCTCCTCTAAAATTACTGTGCAAATTTGAACCAAATCTTGCAGGAATGATGTTTGTGAGGTCCTTGACCAAAATTCTTGTTTCTGATTGGCTGAATTATTAAAAATCGTTTCTACTGTAACAACTTACGACAAGTCCAAATAATTTGTTATTTGTTACAAATAATGTGAGTGATGTCCTCTACAAAAATTCCTCATTTTGTCTTGATCCAGCATGAAACATACAGGCCTCATCATGAGCAATTTTGGTTTTGTTCATTTACAAATCAGGTGAGCGATGCAGGCTCTTGAGAACCTCTAGTTGTTAAACACATATTAAATCATGCTAGATCTATTTATATTTTAAAAACTTGATGTACTGGTATGTTCTCTTCAATAATAAAAGTTCTTAATCATTTGAATATTCAGATACATTTGGAGTGAGTGAGTGATTATTGTTTATCACAAAATGAACAATTTTTCAACTATACATGGCGAGAACAAGGTACAGTTTTGGATCAGAAATAATGATGATGATGTCCACTTTGTACTAGACCAACACACTGAGTTGGATTTTTATAGTGCTAACTCACTGAAACAACAGTTCACTGATAGACATATCACCTTTAACTCGGACACATTTCCCACACTCAAGGCGAGCCTGTTAACCAATACACCACCGATGTAGTTCTGTGCACAAATGATCATATATGGTTCTGGAATATATACATTGCTGTGTGTCAATCTTTTTTCAGTAATTACTGAACTTATTGAACCTAAATTTTTGTTTGGATGATGGATAACAAACAATGAATTACTTTCTTAACTAACCATTCCAGATAAACAATTTTGTTTGTTTGACAGATAACCTTGTGCCTTCAATATTCTCTATTATGACATCAGATAATCATGAAGTGAAAAAAATATGTTGAACTCATTGTAACAGTTACATTGGTATTTTTATTTATTGTTTTAAATCTTTATTTTAAGAAGGATTTTTCAGTAATAATAATAAAAAACTTATCTTTTGTGCTGCTTATTTTTATTTTAACATACAACAAAGCTTTTGTTCTGTATACTCCACTAATAAAACTGACAGCCATGATATAAATGAAACATTGTTGAAAGTGGCATTAAACACTATAAACCTAACAAAACCTAACCTGTATCTGTATGAGTACTTTCTTGATATACATACTGGCTTAAATACAACAGATTCTTGTTGACTTGTAGTCATGGTGTTTTTTTTAGAACTTTACCTGTTAATCACATTACTGATCTAAAACAAAGACATAACTTATTTATTGTTTTAAATCTTGATTTTAAGATGGAGTTTTCAGTAATAATAATAAAAAGGGATCTTCTGAATAATTTTGTATCACATATTTTCATGTTAACATGCGGTACAACAAAGCTTTTGTTGACGTCTTCTATTCACGTTTTCTTTGATACATTTAGGTGTTAATCTCATTACTGATCTAAGACAAAAACATAAACAAAAATTGTATGATGTCATAGGAGAAATAAGTTGTTTTACAGAGGTAAACAATAGATGTTATTATTGATGTCATATAACAGGGTAGTTGGAACATAGTCAGAATCAAAGGTACTATGACCTACAAGTTCATTGTGTAGGTGACATGTGGGGGTCAGATTCTCCATAATAATCTCATCCTTTTCGTTGTCATAACTCAATGTTCTTTATCTTCAAATCTTCTTATCTCACTTGGTGGAATTTTGGTTAACTTTACCACATTTCTTTGATTAACATTATGTGATAAAGTTTGTCAGTGACTTTTGGCAGGTCAGTGATTTTCTCTGGGTACTCCGGTTTCCTCCAGTAGACCTCCACCAATAAAACTGACCGGCACGATATAATTGAAATATTGTTGAAAGTGGTGTTAAACACTCTAATCCTAACCCTTTACCACATTTCTTTGATTTTGAATAGTCTACTGTTGTTCACCTCCTGTTTAATTGACTTTTGACCTTTTAGGTTTTGTCATGCCTATAAGACCCTTTTAGACTTTATAGTTTTACATGTCTGTCAATGGGGAGACACCATTTTGTTTTGTGTTAAAGACATACAAATTGTTATGTTATTGTAGAATATAAATTTTTTTCGTCTCCCAGCTGTCTTAATTATATTGAAAATAGAAGAATATGTGCATTGTTAAAGAGACATGTAGACATACAGTGAAGCACTTTAGTTTAAACATATTTTATTTGCTCAAATGTGCAAAAAGGATAAGACAAACAAATTCATGAAGTACTTAATAGGATAATGGGGGGGGGGGGGGGGGGGGGTGGGGACATTTTAAAGTTGAAGAAAAGATGGGGTTGTGTTTTATTCTTCAACTCACAATTGATTTGGTAAGGAACCTTGGAACAATTGCCACTCTCAACCAACTTTCCAAGATGAAAGGAAACCTATGTCTCCTCCTCATTTTTTTATTATTTTTGGGGGGAAATAGGAGATAAGAAAAATTATTAATTTTAGTATATTGTTGAAATAGAAAAATTCCTACATTGAAAGTTGATATAGATGTTTGGTTGTTTTTACTTTTATTTTCACTTGTCTTGCCATACATATATATAAATCGGGAGGGGTAATTATGCAAAGCAAAGTCTTATTCATTTTTTAAATAAAGCAAAAAACTAAAATTAAACACTCGTAAACATAATTGTCATCATCATCCATGCATGGACAAGGGGAGATAACCATGACATTTTCAGACTTATTATTGATCAGCTATTTATAAGTTTCAAATCAAATTTAAATCCTTATTGTGTTGTTTTATCAGAAATGCACCAATTTTATTTAGTACAATGTACATTGAAGATACATAATGGTATACACTTGTACACTTGCCATCAAATAATGTCAAGCTATAAACTTCAAAACAAATCTTTTCAAAACAGTTTATGATGTTTTTGGATGAAGAACATAAAACAAAAGTAATGATGTCATGACACAAAACTAATTACCTTCACAGAGACTTGCTATTGGCAAAGTTGTAAAAACTAATATCTCTACTGGGATAGGAAAGACTTACTTCAACTTTGTAGGAACTAGGTATAGTACTATATTTATTTATAATTTCTTCTGTGATAGGAACGACTTATTTAACATTGGAGAAACTAGGTATAGTACTATATTTATTTATAATTTCTTCTGTGATAGGAACGACTTATTTAACATTAGAGAAACTAGGTATATACAATATATATACATATTGTTAGAAGATATATAATTTATTTGTATGAGCATTAGAAACAGGCAGAAGTACAGGTAAAGTAATCTTACAAATACTGTAATCATTGTGCCTGACATCACATTACAAGGTTAGAAATATAGACAAAAACAACCACAAGGCTTCCCATCAGGTAAATGATAAGAAAACTAGACAGTTTAATATAGTTTAAAGTGGGTTGACTAATTGGATGGACTGTTTATTTTTTATTAAGGAAATAACATTGAAAATTGAAAGTTGAAGGAGTGTGGAAATTAAACACTCTATCACGCACAATACAAGTATACACCTTAAAGACACACAGGCTGTCAGAATTGATTTTTTTTTTTTTATTAAAAGTTGCCAATATTCAATGTTTTATACGAATAAAATGTTTTGAGCAAAAAACCAGGTTTAAAAAATCTGTTATAATGTCGTAATTGGTGAAAAGAATTTGAATGTTTAGCATTGGGCAGTTCAACAGTGAATTCTTTCCTGGATGGAAGAAAATCAAACAGCGAGCCGATGTATTTCCTTCGTTCTAGGCTATTTACGTATGATATTATGAAAAATTTCAACTGCAATATATCTTTATGGTTTTTTAAATCAAAGTTTAGGTCTTATATTGGGAAACATTTTTTTTTTTATTAAAATTATGGCCTGTGTGCCTTTAATGTGTTTGTTGTAAACACATAGCTATAGTATAGATTTTTTGTTTACTGTTTTAACTTACTTATCATCTAAGGTTGTTTTTTGCTGTGAAAATAGGAAAATATAAATAATTTGGGATTCATAATACAAAAATAACTAGATAAAAATAGAAGTTGATTAAAAACCAAAGCCACTGGTTTCTTTGTTTTTTTTATGTAGTAATGAGAAGGAATTAAGTTATTGATGTTTTTTATGTATTTTTATAATAGGTACAAGATTGATATAGGAAAATGAACACATAATGTATAATTTTGAAAATCCTTTTTTTGGACAACTGACAGAATTTTTTTTAGAACCATTATAACACTTTGCTACCAATACAAGTTCTCCTATTTATGAATATACAGTAGTCCTTCTCTTGTAAAGCTACCCCTTCTGCAATTAAAAAGTGGTCTTATATGAGAGGTAGCCTCTCTTGAGGGGACAATTTAATTACTATCTCAGTGGATCAGGAATCTGGCCTCATAAGAAGGATGGCTTTTGGTGGGAGTGGTGCTATAAGAAGGGAATTACTTTATGCACAAATAATGATCCAGTTTTCAAGATTTGTTGATTCTGAATACCACGACAACTGGTAAACAAATTTTTGTTGACTTTCAAGTTCATTTAGCACAACTATAACATTAACCATAATTTTTCAGTCAAAACAAAGCTTACTTTGACAACATGTTTAAATTATTATCTGTAACTTCAATCCTAGGTACAGTATGTACCATGCCAGTATATAAAGAACAGCTCTGATTACTTATAACAAGTATTATATAATAAATATTCTGCAGTAATTAGTTAGATTGACACGTTTTCTCAGTTAACATTCAGGTTAGGATAAAAATAGGAGTAAGAGACAGTTGGTAAGTTCTGGATTACATAAAAGTAGGGGTCAAAGCTGTATTAAGAGGTCACCTTTGGGACGAAGTAAAAGTGGTCTTTTAAGGCAGGTGACCTCTTAAAAGAGGTTCTATTCATATGAAGTTATCTATGACAGGACAAGAAAATGGTGACATTTTAATACAGTTCACCGCTTAATAGAGGTGACTGCTTGGGCAGGTTGGACTGTACAGTTAAATCTGCTTAAATGACCACCTCTATTAAGCAGTCATTTATAAAGGACGAAGTCCTTTTAACTGTAGGCTGTCCAATTTTTCCTCCTTTCTATAGGACTATTCATAGCCAAATATCTTTTCACCGGAAGTTTTAAAAATAGATAAATTGATATTTAGAAACGCAAAAAATATATATTTCAATGAAAAATTCCCATTTCTTTAATTATTTACTCTATGCAAAATCGAAATAAACTTGAAATAAAATTTTAATTAAAAAATCTCTTTCTACGAGATTCTCGGCGGAAGAGCGGCGTAGGTAAAATGAACGGAACAGCCATAAGTCAAAGAGAGATAACTCCAGCCAAATAATTAAAAAAAAACTTTAAAATTTACTTGAAAAAAAAAAATACATTCCCTTCTCACGCCTCCCTCTTAAAATTATAGGACTTCGTCCTTCAAACAGGTTGTGCCTGTCTCATATTATTATTATATTAGCAACCACCTGTATAACATGACCTGATTTCAATGTTCAATTGGAAGGTTACATAAGACAGGTGTGTCCGTATAGTATTAGAAATTATTTGTTAGAAAGTTATTTCCCTTTCACTGTTGAAAGCAAAACAATATATTATTATTACTTAAAATTTTAAAAGTTCATGCAATTTTTATTTTCAGAAGACTTTCTACTGCATTCAAGTTTAGAAAATAAAACTTAATTAACTCTTTTTTTTTTTAAAGAATTTTATGTATTTCAGTTCAACAAAAACACTTGATTGGTATTTCAGAGAATGCTCTCAGAAGATTTTTTAATCATTTATTAATTGAACTGCTGCAGCTTGTCAACTCTGTGAGATACAATCTACAATGCAACACATTTGTGCACTTATATTAATTTTAATTTAATTCATTTATTTTCTTTAACATTTTGGTGGATTGGTAGAAAATATATTCTTAATGAAAGACAAACTTGTGGTTGTAATATTATACCCAATGCTTCCTATATGTATTATATCCATAATTTATGAGGGCATGGAATTTCATTGGGTTTTTTTGGGAGGGGGGACTATCAATAAAAACTTGAAAATTTATATGCTATGAATATTAATGAATTTCCGTAAGTTGATGCTGTGAATATTAATTAATTATACCCAATGCTTTCTTTATATTTATCCATGCTTTTTAGGGGCATGGCATTTCATAGTTCGAGGGGGGAGGGTATCAATAAAAACATGAAAATCTATATACAATGAATATTAATGAATTTGCCATTAGTTGATGCTGTGACTGATGATTTTGACCATCTGTTCTTCAGATCTTCAGCTTCATTTTTTTCAGGAAATATTTTTCGAATGATCGTCTGAGTTGGTCATGGAAAATAAAATCTAATGTGTAAATTTAAATTTTATAATATTTTTTTACACTATGGAAAATATTCTGGTCATTAATTGCGATCTATAAGTTGAGTTCTTCTCTTTTTTTCAGGAAATTTTTGGGAGGGATGGTCTGAGTCAGTTATGGAATGAACTGGTAAGGGATGGGGAACTGGTTGTGATAAGTAACGATGGACTTATGAACAGCAGTGGAGTACTGGCTCGTAAAGGTTAGTATGAACTGGTTGTGATAAGTAACGATGGACTTATGAACAGCAGTGGAGTACTGGCTCGTAAAGGTTAGTATGAACTGGTTGTGATAAGTAACGATGGACTTATGAACAGCAGTGGAGTACTGGCTCGTAAAGGTTAGTATGAATGGATTAATATTAAAAGATCATTAGGAAGCATATTTCTTCCTTAGTTGTCATTTTACTATATTGAGAGACAACCTATGTTAGGCACATGCTGAACAATAACTTCCCACAGCCTTGATTCAGTTCGCAAGATATGTGCTAAATGTGATAGAGTACTTATTCTCAAAATGTTTTTGTCAGAGAGTAAAGTTATCTTACTTATGTCTAATATAAGCCAATTGTCAATATAAGTACATGTGTGTATCAATATAAAGAAATACGTCACGATTAACACAAAAGGAAGAAAAGGATTGTAGGTTTATTAAATCAATATTTATGAATCTGATATCTTAAATTTTAGTGTTTTTTTTCTGTTACTTGTGAAAGACTTCCCACCTAACATAGCAACTAACGGATGGAAGATCCTATTAATGCTGCACAAATTACAAAACAATCAATGAAGGAAGTTACAGTAAAGTACTTTGATTAGGAATATGCTGTAACTCATATTGCTATGCAAGATGAATTTTAGATAGTCCTATGATTTTGCCTGTTTTAGCTCATTTTCAAGTTTTGAATTTTTATTGGCTACAAAAAAGTTTTAGTTAATGAAAAGCAACGGATCAAGAACAAAAATGAAATAAACAATTTGACCCCTGACCTGGATTCTTACTTCAAGATTGACATAAGGGGAGGCGCGAAAAATTTTGGGGTATTTCATGTGAAAAATCATGTTTTTACGCCAAAAAAATCTTATTTTTTCCAATTTTAGGGGGGGCACGCGCCGGGTGTGCCCCCTCCTGGATCCGCCCCTGAGAGAGGATCCTCTACATAATTTTTAAAGATTTACTAGTAGTAGTAAGAGAGTAGGAAATATGTAAAGACAAAGAATTGTTTATTATTGTCTGATTCCTTGAAGATATATCTTATACAGGATGTGTTGCTCTAGTAATCACAAATGATAGTAATTTACCATTTTTTACTGTTACGTAATCACGATGTATAGTTTCCTTCATATAATTCCTCAAGTGGATCTGATGCTACAATGATATAACTGAAAGAGATTTGCTGACTTGAGATATGTTTGTTTATGTCAGAAAACTGTTGTATTTGTAGCAACAAGGTTATAAAATAATCACACCTGAAGATTTATTGTAGAGTCGCTATACTACACTGCAGGTTATTTTTGGTCGTTGCTTTCGTTGTTGTTCGTTGTTGAAATAGATACATGAGGTTAAAAAAATATAGTATACAGTATTTTTAGAATACAAACAAAGAATTGGATATTGTAATAAGCTCCAGTTGCAGATCTTATTACTGTGGAATGAGGGAAGACAGTTTTAAAAGAGTTTTAAGAGAAATTGTTTTGTTCTGTTTCTACGATTTTTTTAGTAGATTTTGGTATTTTTTGTGTTTCATTTTATTTAACTGAAGATATTATGAACAAATTTGAATTGAAATAAACATACATGTATTTTATTTGCTTATAATATAAGCAATTAGGACTGGGCACAAGTTCAGTCTGTGCCAAAAACCATTAGCCCTAAGCCCCAGTCTAGTAAAAATTGGTTCAGGTTATTAAGAATTGCATAAAATTTGCTTAATCAAATAGAAAAAATTCTTCTAAAATGCTGTTCGGGCTAGTTTGTCAAAATGTTTTTGGCACAGACTGCAAGTTATGACAACAATATTGTCAGGCCTGCTCCCTTCAATTTACAACTTATTATATATACATTACAACAACCATACAGTGAAATATTTCTGTTTACATAAAGATGTATAAATAAACAAAGAAAAAAATGGTGAAAAAAATCAAACAAAGAGACATGGTACTTATTAGTAAAAAGAAGAAACATTTATATAAGGAATAATATTAGGGTGAAACAGATTAAATTTTATAATATAAAAAACATGCAGTTTTTTTATTTTTCGTTATGTTAATTACACAGAATGCAAGTTCTGGGTAAAGCAGGTGGACAGGAAAAGGAATACATATTTTGTATAATCAATTCCTCCTGCAGCTTTCATACTTGAACAATGAAACAGTTCTGGTAATTCTTCAGCAACATTTTCAACAGAGTATATATTTTGTCTGATTAATTACCCAAATACTATAACCCAAGGCTGGATTGCACAAACATTAATTAAATTAAAGTGTCAATTAAAACTGAAACTTTACAAAAAGTTTGCACCCATGGAACAGCTGTACACCTCTCATTATAGAGGTATTTGAGAATGAAATCCAGTGTTTGGTCTATATTTAGATCTACAGTATAGGCAGTTTCTATAGTGTTAGGGTTAGGGTGTATGGTGTTTAACTCCACTTTCAACAATATTTCAGCTATATCGTGATTTTCAGTTTAATTGGTGGAGGAAACCAGAGTACCCGGAGAAAACTACCGACATGTCGCAAGTCACTGACAAACTTTATCACATAATGTTGTATCGAGTACACCTCAGCTGAGAGGATTCGAACTCACAACATTAGTGGTGATAGGCACTGATCGTGATTGCACAGGTAGTTGTAAATCCAATTACCATGCGATCATGACCACGACAGCACTAGTAGTTTTCTATAATATTTTTATAATTATGGGTTAAATTAAGAATTAGATAATGATATCATAATAGTTTATTGTTAAATCAATGTTGAAATGAATGAAAGAAAAATGAACCATGGAATATCTGTCTTATGAAAAAATCTATTGATAAAATAATAATAAGTTATTTTTAGCTGTATATAATAGAGTTTTTATCAAGCACATTGTCTTTGATGAGGTAAACTTAAGAAATGCTGTGGTTATTATCAGTAAGCTGTGTTTTGTTAATAGTAAATCTAAACACTCCATGATACTTTATTTTAATGTTCTAGTTTATATAGTATGTCAGGTCTGTTAAAATAAATAATTCATTCACACTGGACTTCTGCAAAGTTTCCAAATCTGACATTACCTGTTCATCAATTACCTGTAGCCTGATTTCTTTCCTAAAATAGTACAAAAGGAAGGATCTTTGGGTGTTGAAATTCCTTGTGATTTGATAGGAATGGCCACCCATCTACAGTTCTGTCTGAGCAGAAGCTTTTTTGCACAATACCCTGGATTTGTATAAATTTGAGTTTTATGCTTATTTCACGTCTATGGCTAACACTATTTTGGGATATGCTTATTTCACGTCTATGGCTAACACTATTTTGGGGTATGCTTATTTCACGTCAATGGCTAACACTATTTTGGGGTATGCTTATTTCACGTCTATGGCTAACACTATTTTGGGATATGCTTATTTCACGTCTATGGCTAACACTATTTTGGGATATGCTTATTTCACGTCTATGTCTAACACTATTTTGGGGTATGCTTATTTCACGTCTATGGCTAACACTATTTTGGGGTATGCTTATTTCACGTCTATGGCTAACACTATTTTGGGGTATGCTTATTTCACGTCTATGTCTAACACTATTTTGGGGTATGCTTATTTCACGTCTATGGCTAACACTATTTTGGGGTATGTTTATTTCACGTCTATGGCTAACACTATTTTGTGGTATGCTTATTTCACATCTATGTCTAACACTATTTTGGGGTATACTTATTTCACGTCTATGGCTAATACTATTTTGGGGTATGCTTATTTCACGTCTATGGCTAACACTATTTTGGGGTATGCTTATTTCACGTCTATGGCTAACACTATTTTGGGGTATGCTTATTTCACGTCTATGGCTAACACTATTTTGGGGTATGCTTATTTCACGTCTATGTCTAACACTATTTTGGGGTATGCTTATTTCACGTCTATGGCTAACACTATTTTGGGGTATGCTTATTTCACGTCTATGGCTAACACTATTTTGGGGTATGCTTATTTCATGTCTATGGCTAACACTATTTTGGGGTATGCTTATATCACGTCTATGGCTAACACTATTTTGGGGTATGCTTATTTCACGTCTATGGCTAACACTATTTTGAGGTATGCTTATTTCACGTCTATGGCTAACACTATTTTGGGGTATGCTTATATCACGTCTATGTCTAACACTATTTTGGGGTATGCTTATTTCACGTCTATGGCTAACACTATTTTGGGTTGTGCTTATTTCACATCTATGGCTAACACTATTTTGAGGTATGCTTATTTCACGTCTATGTCTAACACTATTTTGGGGTATGCTTATTTCACGTCTATGGCTAACACTATTTTGGGGTATGCTTATTTCACGTCTATCGCTAACACTATTTTGGGGTATGCTTATTTCACGTCTATGGCTAACACTATTTTGGGGTATGCTTATATCACGTCTATGTCTAACACTATTTTGGGGTATGCTTATATCACGTCTATGTCTAACACTATTTTGGGGTGTGCTTATATCACGTCTATGTCTAACACTATTTTGGAGTTATATATACTCAAGATTTGATAAATCATAGGTACTTTAACCATGACCAAAGTTTTTTATATTAAATGATAAAATATAGAAGTTGCTTAAAAGATTAAAATGGCTAAGGTGTACATGTAGTGAGTGTAATAAATCACGTTCATATCTATTAGCTTCCTGTTTTTGAAACTGCATATGCAGTTTCTTAAAAAAAAGTTGTCACAGTTTTCTAAGCTATATCAAATAAAGGGTTACCGTAACACCTTTCCCAAATTTTAACTATTGTTTCAATTGGACTATCATTTGAATTTGGTGTTTAACACTAACTTTAGCAGTATTTCAGCTATATCATGGCATAAACATTTTTAATTATTAACTTAGACACCTACCCTTAGAAATAAAACATTCTTGTATATAGCACAACCAGGTTTAATGTACAAATAAAAGAAACATTATAAGAATAAAACCATATATTTAGATCATAACTTGCTGAACTATATTTTTGTATATAAATTAGTTTGTTTTAAAAATTTCAAGTAAGACCACTACTATAGGATTAAACACTATTTTTTAGGAAATTATCTATGTATAAACTCCGGCAGCTCACTCACAAACTGAATAAAGTCCGAAGGAGTGAGTGAGCTGCCGGAGTTTATACATACATAATTTCCTAAAAACACAGTGTTTAATCCTTATAATTCTTATTCTTGGACATTGTGTTTGTTTTCGACGCTAAATACTATTAAAGAAATACCCAAGGAGAGCCTCAAACAATGGACATACAATACACATACGATTGTAAACTGAAAAAAATCTGTGAAATGTTATTGACGACTTTGGAACATAATCAACATGACGTCATTGACGTCATATGAAGACTTCCAGTTTGAAACGTAAAGATTATACGTTATTTGGCTTCGTGTACGCTTCAAGTTTGATACAATTTAACTAAAATAAGTTTTCAAGGTAAGCTTTTTAATTATTTTTGTGTATTGTTGTAAATATGACATGTAGGATTTCACATTTTCAAGATGGCAGATCCTTCCAGCTGAACCCCTTAGTATCATTGCTCGTAGATTTATACGTGTGGAATGACCGGGGAAAAAAGTAGTCTGGCAAACGGAAATATTGATTTATAAATTCCTTTCGAATGACGTAGAATAAGTGACGATATCCAATCGGATTATGAGTTATTGATAAATTATAGTAAGAATAGAATTATTGTACTATAATGATGTGTAGCTCTTTATTAGGATAATTTGGAAATATGTAATGTGGTTTTAATAGTAAACAAGGAAAATATTTTCTTGAGTTAATTAATTACCAGTATGGTAAAACGAAATTTTGTTCCTATAGAACCCCATGATATAGCTGAAATACTGCTAAAGTTGGCATTAAATACCAATCAATTGTTCCCATAGACAAAGTTGGAATGTCAATAAACCTGGTTTTGCTCATTAAGTCTAACACACCATGACTGACTTTGTATGTCAGTAAATAATCCCATCAGGTAACATGTATTATACCTGGCAGTTAATTCATTGATAACATGATGCACTAGTTACAGAGTCAGAGGTTTGCCTGTAGTAAATAATGTAAGGTAACCTCAAATGTTATAACTGTATGGTTTGAAGGATGCAGGAGTTAACACAGAAAGGGGTAAACAAATATTTTATATACTTTTTACAGATGCTGCTTTCAACCTTTTGAGTTCAATTTTATCAGCATATTATATTTGTACTATACTATGTACTCCTAATTGTATAATTGATATTTTAATTACCAGACATGGTTGAAGCATATGAAAGATTTGTTTGCAATTTTATTTTTATTTAATGGGTTTTTTTTAAAGTATACTTTGTTATTTCATTTTTTTTTTAAGAATACAAATATTTTTTTGCATAAACGGAAAATGTAATTGTCCGATTAATTGTAAATTTGGGTTTTAGGTTAAATTTGCATATTTGCCATAGACTTATTATGATGGGAAAATCCCCTATGCCAGTATAATGTATACTAGAATGTATTATAAGTCAGAAATATCAGTTGTTGAGGAAAACTAATGTACTAAATTTAAAATTCTTGTTCAGGGGGACTGATTAGTAATATTTAACTATCTCAGTGCATTTGAAATCTGACCTGATAAGAGAGGTGTCTTTTAGTAGGAGGTGGCCTTATAAGATTTTTGTTTGTTTGTGGATTTTTGGTGTTTTAACGTCACTTTCAACAATATTTCAGCTATATCATGGCGACCAGTTTTAGTGGTGGAGGAAGCGGGAGAGAACCACCGACCATGGTAAACTTTATCACTTGCGGCTGCGAGTCGAGTGCACCTTTTTTGTAATTTACAAAGCCGGGCGCAAACCCATGCCGTATTGGTGATAGGCTTGTATGAGTTGTTAGATCCAACGACCTAACTCATTGTAGAGCCTTATAAGAAGGGGACTACTTTATTTGTTTGTTGAATCAAGGTCATGTTTTATGTCAACACATGAAATTGAATTTTATGCTGAAGCCAATAAAGTAGATGTTTATACTTCAAAGACAGTATAGTAATATATATTCTGAATGAAAAATAAAGTTGCTCTTGAAAACTCATGGCATGTTTTGAGTTTTTTTTTAGAATGTTTAAATACCCATACATGTACATCCAACTTTCTTTAAGAAATTAATTGTATCTTAGTTAAACATGTTCAATGCTTTGAAAACAAGAGATCATCAAATGAATTAAAGGAATGTTTAACTATTTATTTTCTTTTATTAGCTTTAACATGTTTAAAAACACTGCGGTTATTGAAGAAGCTTTTGATGTATACAAATTAGGTAATTAATGTATATGAACTAAACAATCAAAAGAGCCAGATTTCTGAAATGCTCAATAAAAATTAAAAAAAACAACTTATTATATTATATATATCATTAAACACTTTCCGTTCCTTTCCTCATTCATTACTCATCACCGGGTTTGTAGCTAGAGTAACATGACGGGTGCCACTAGTAGAGCTTACCTTTCTGGAGCACCTGTGTTCACTCCTGGTTTTTAGTGGGGTTCGTGTTACTTGATCTTTAGTTTTCTGTGTGGTGTTTTAAAATTTGTAGATCGTTGTTTGTCCTTTTGTCCTTTTTCTTTTGGCCATTGTGTTGTCTGTCTTTCTTCGATATACAAATTCTGATTACCTCTTTGGTATCTTCAAACTCTTTTTATATCAAAATAGATAGAGAGATGAATAAAGAGTAATCCTATGACTTTAACAGTGACACTGTTATTTTATAGCAAATTGAATGTGCAGGTATATAAAATTCAATTTCTTGTGGCCATTTTCTGTTTGTATAACATGCACACCTGTAGGCAGGGGATGGGGTTCTAGGTATTGTATATTTCCTTTGGAAATCTAGGACTCTTTAAAGTAAAGATATTGATTGAATTATGACTATTTAACAGTCCTCGAAATGAAAATTTGAATTTACTGGTCCAAATCAAATTCTTGAATATATTTTATATATATTTAAAATAAAACTAGATGGGTTTATAACTACCTATGCAAACAGTACCTATCACCACTAACTTTGTGAGTTTGAATCCTGGTCAGGCAATGTGTTCTCGATACAACATTATATGATGAAGTTTGTCAGTGACTTGCAACAGATCAGTAGTTTTCTCCGGGTACTCTGATTTCCTCCACAAATTAAACTGACTACCACGAAATAACTGAAATATGGTTGAAAGTAGCATTAAACCTCAAAATCCTAACCTTTAATATTGCATGCTTTGAAAAAAATATATAAGTATCCCCGGTAAATGAATTGATAGAAGGTATATATAAAAACCAAATACTGGTGTATTCAATTTCACATATCTAGCCAATTGTAGTTATTTAAATTAATATACCAGTTCCTGGATTTTTATCAGATCAATATACATGTATAAATTTGCTGATTTTCAATAAAATTACACTAAATAAGTTCCTGGATTTTTATCAGATCAATATTCAAATATGCTGATTTTTAGGGAAATTACATGAAATTGAGTTGGCTAATTTTGCTATAAAGGAGAGGTATAGTTATTTATCTAATCAGATTGTGATACATGTACATACTACATCACTATCTGATATAGCTATTTATTCCATAACAGCGTGATGTAGGTTTGTCAGTTACTTGTGGCAGGTTGGTGGTTTTCTTTGGGTATAGTTTCCCCAACCAATAAATCTGAGCAATGTGATATAACTGATTTTGTTAAAAGTGTCAATGACCACCAGTACATTCCATGTCTAACAGTTGTTACAGTACTCCCCTCAGTTTTATTGGTGGAGGAAACCGGAGTGCCTGGAGAAAACCACAGACCTGTTGCAAGTCATTGACAAACTTTATCACATAATGTTGTATCAAGTACACCTCGCCATGAGTGGGATTCAAACTCACAACTTCAGTGGTGATAGGCACTGATTGCGCAGGTAGTTGTAAATCCAACTACCATATACGATCACGATCACGACGACCCCCATCACAATAAGGAATAACATTTTCATCCTGTATTTCAATCCATCAAGATAGCTACAGTGTATGTTGAGGTACCTGTAGATATTACATAAAACAGTTTGTATTCTTGATAGGGCAAACAAAATATTTGTGTTTCTGCTAACCTTCCTAACCCTAAATTTAAGTCAGATTCTTGTCAGGGCCGTTGTGTTTGTGTGATTGTGATTGTATGTAGTTGCATTTACAACTACATATGCAATCAGTATCACCATTAAGGTTTATGGTGTTTAATGCCACTTTCAATAATATTTCAGTTATATCGTGGTGGGTAAAGCTATGGGTTTCGAATCCCACTCATGGCGAAGTGTACTCGATACAACATTATATGATAAAGTTTATCAGTGACTTGCGGCAGGTCTGTGGTTTTCTCTGGGTACTATGGTTTCCTCCACCAATAAAATTAACTGCAACGATATACATGTAGCTGAAATATTGTTGAAAGTGGCGTTAAACACCATAAACCATAACCTCCAGATTCTTGTCCTGTATAACCTAGATAGGTAAACAAAATTAAAAAAAGTGTTGCCTATCTACCTACACTGCATGTAGGTAAGTGGAAATGCAGGGTTTTTTTTGGCCTTAGTGTAAATATTAATATTAATGTAGTTTATAATAAAATAAGATTGTAAAAGTGTTATTAAGTGTATGTGTACAGATGGAAAAGGTGAAGCCACATGTATGTCTAATAATAAGTTCATGATGAGGTAGATATAAAAATATCTCTAAAATTATTATGGGTTTGGATTTTATGTACTTTATGATCAATTATATTTGAAACATATCATGTTTTTATTTTAGTATCACAATGCTAATATTGATGATTTAAAAATTTTCCCTTTGATCTAGACAAACGATAACATCTTTAACAAGCAACAATCCAGATATGAAAAATTATGGTTATTTTTATGTGTTTCTTTTTGACATTATATTGACTTCACCGACATCCAGCTTGACAAATCCTTGATAAACATACTACAATAGTCATCCTCTTATATGGCCCCTTCCACCAAAAACAACTCTTATCAGGACAGATTTGGTTGAACTGAGGTAGGAAAATACTAATAAAATGACCCTCCACCACTAAGAGCAGCCACTCCTCACAAAAGGATTTTTATTTCAGAAGGGGTAGCCTTATAAAAGGGGACTATTGTATTGTTTGAAATGAATTATTCATTGCATCCCACATTGAAGGTCAATATCTAGTACATGTAACTATGTATCTCATGTGACAACTCAATTATCACTGCAAGATCAATTATAATGTAAAAAATGAAAATGAGGCAGAAGTATTAATAGAATAAAACATCAATTTTTTGCATGGTTACAATAACCTCATTCCTTGTGAAATTAGGCACAAAAATTGTAATTAATCTTTGATAGTTATTGTAGCAGTTAACAGTTATACCAAATGTTATGTTTGTTTAAACCTCCCATTCATCATACTGGTACATGTATCTACACTGGCAACATTGAAATCTATTTATAAACTAATCTAACATCTGCTGGCAACAGTATCAACATTAAAAAAACATTCATAGGTAAAAAAATCTGTTGCTTTGTCATTGAAAATTGCTTAGAGAGTGCCACATTCTTTGTACAGTAAAGACCACTAGTGTAGGGTTTGAAAGAAGAGCAGCCTCATTGAAGCCAGTTCAAGAGGCTATGTTTTTTTCATCTCTACCAAACTCCTCATTCTTGTCCAGTGCCAGTCAAGAGTTTCAGTCCCTGTTATCACACTCCTCCCTCTTTTCTGTATGGTTTTCATAAATTATTGAACTTGTTCTCATTCGGAATATGTATGAAATATTGGCCGATTGACGTTCAGTAACCAACACCAACAATCTATCAACCTTGTCGTTGGCCGGTTGACGTTAAGCAACCAACACCAACAATCTATCAACCTTGTCGTTGGCCGGCTGACATTAAGCAATCAACACCAACAATCTATCAACCTTGTTGTTGGCCAGTTGACATTAAGCAACCAACACCAACAATCTATCAACCTTGTCGTTGGTTTCAGTTTTCAAACAGTTTCATTTGTCCATTAATTTGATACATCACATATATTTATATATCTTTTCAGTTGCCCTAAATTTTCCCACTAAGTTTGAGGATGTTTTTTTTTTTTTTATCAAATATGTTGAAACATTTAATAGTTATGA
Organism: Bathymodiolus brooksi; assembly: GCA_963680875.1. Lineage (NCBI taxonomy): Eukaryota > Metazoa > Mollusca > Bivalvia > Mytilida > Modiolidae > Bathymodiolus > Bathymodiolus brooksi. Next base: position 80,779,703 of record OY804582.1, read on the forward strand.
AATAGATTTATTGGGTAAATTTAATCTCTTGAAGTGAATCACTTCTAAAAGCAAAATTGTGTCTTGCAAAAACTACAGATTTGAATAGTATTTCTACTTGTCTTATGCCAAGTGCTTTCTTGCTAAACGTCTTGATGAATTAAAGTCTGCTAATGTGTTAGGTAGAGTTATAAAACAAACATATTGATATTGATATATTATGTAACAAACAAAAAATGTGAATGACGAGTTCACTGACATGTTAAAACAGTCATAACTTTTTTTTTTTTTTATTTCAAATGATTTCAAGGAGTAAAGAGATTATACATATTGAATGTTAACAAGGAATATTTGGCTTCACTTCACAGATAAATATTTCTGACTCCCATTAAGTATAATTTAGTTAATATAGGAATTCTATTGATACATATATATTGTCTTTATCTGCATACACCTTTAATTCAAATAAATTATATGGTCTTTGAACTCTGGCAAATTTTCTTTGATAATTCATTGACTCAAGATAATATTACGATCCTTTTCTTAAACTTTCATTATAAAATTTGGCTGCTTGATGACGTAAAATAATATTACGAATCTTTTCTTTATGGTACTATTATGAAATTTGGCTGCATTGACATGATCATGTGTGGTTTGGTGCACTGTTTAATGATTCTGTATTATATGCCAAGGTCATTTTGACACAGTTCTGAGTAAATATACAAAATACGTACTTTGTCGGAAAATATATAATTTATTTGTACAAGCTTTAGAAACATGTAGAAAGGCGAGCATTTAATGAGATTTCTAGTCTGTTTCGCAACGAGTACAAATTAATTTTATATTTAATGACAATGTATGCATATTGTGTTTACTCTGCAATATTAAAAAGTCCAAACCAACTGTCTGAAAATGACTGAAAATTGTTTTCAGTGGTGTCATCTGTGATGTCTTATACTGTTACTGTTTCTTTCTGTCACTCTACATGAATCAGGTACCAGAAAAGCTTTATTAGGTTCATGACTAAAGAACACTGAAGTTTTTTTGACCTCCTTTATTAGTACTCAAAATCACACAATTGCAGGATAAACTTAAGTCCAAAGTATGAATTGAGCAGCAGCTTTATCTACCTCATGAGTTATCATAGATATGGTAGATAAAGGGGGATAGATATACTTGTACTCACGTTCTTCTGTGTACATTGAGTACAGCACATATAATAGTAGATGCAGACTGTAGTAGGGGACTTACAGTTTTTGAGTTAAGAGATTTTGAAAAATTCTTACTCAGAAAGATTGAGCGTTTTTCATTATAGAGCAATTTAGTTTATTTTTATTTTCATACTTTACCTGTAAAATATTTCCACCTAGATGCAATATCAAAATAAAAAAAAAATAAAAAAAAACAGCAACCCTTCAAAATATGTCCATATGCAATGCACCCATAGAGAATAACCCTTGTGTCTAATAGTACTTAGGGGCTGTCGTGGTTATGATCATATGGTAGTTGGATTTACAACTTCCTGTGCAATAAGTGCCTATCACCACTAAAGTTGTGAGTTTGAATCCTGCTCAGGCGAGGTGTACTCGATACAACATTATGTGATAAAGTTTGCCAGTGACTTTCGACAGGTTAGTGGGTTTCTCCGTGTACCCCTGTTTCCTCCACCAATAAAACTGACTGCCACGATATAGCTGAAATATTGTTGAAAGTGGCATTAAACACCATAAACCTAACCCGTTTTGAGATGAAGTGAATCTGTGCAGGATTTAAGTTTTGACCTACCGAGATCTAGATATAGAGAGGGACCTTGGTTTCCATCTGTGTCTAATAGTACTGATGTTATTTGTTTAATATTACTTAATGTTTTTTTAATAGTCTATAAGTCTTATTGGGTGTTTGTTTTATCTGGTTGTATCTATAGTAGTTATATTTTAGGACAAAAGTACAAAAAATAGATTAAAGATCTTGTAGATATTTTAAAATTTTGGAATAAATCCCAGATCACATCAAATATAAAATACACAAAGATAACATTGATCATTTTACCATAGATAAATATAAAAAAATAAATGATATGTATAGTAAATTAAATCTGAGTAACGGTAACAAATAAATTGATAAAAAATAAAGTGTAAGATGTCGGGGAATGTAAATGATGGAAGATATCAACTGATGTCAGTAACACATGATATGTTAAATAAACCATAAATTGTTAGTAACTTTCTGATTCTACAGTTCTAGTTAATTAAAAAAGAACATTTTTACGTTAGAACGGTTTGAGTGTATAATAAGTTGTGGATTGAGTAATCTATTACATAAAGAAGAGAACGGTTTGAGTGTATAATAAGTTGTGGATTGAGTAATCTATTACATAAAGAAGAGAACGGTTTGAGTGTATAATAAGTTGTGGATTGAGTAATCTATTACATAAAGAAGAGAACGGTTTGAGTGTATAATAAGTTGTGGATTGAGTAATCTATTACATAAAGAAGAGAACGGTTTGAGTGTATAATAAGTTGTGGATTGAGTAATCTATTACATAAAGAAGAGAACGGTTTGAGTGTATAATAAGTTGTGGATTGAGTAATCTATTACATAAAGAAGAGAACGGTTTGAGTGTATAATAAGTTGTGGATTGAGTAATCTATTACATAAAGAAGAGAACGGTTTGAGTGTATAATAAGTTGTGGATTGAGTAATCTATTACATAAAGAAGAGAACGGTTTGAGTGTATAATAAGTTGTGGATTGAGTAATCTATTACATAAAGAAGAGAACGGTTTGAGTGTATAATAAGTTGTGGATTGAGTAATCTATTACATAAAGAAGAGAACGGTTTGAGTGTATAATAAGTTGTGGATTGAGTAATCTATTACATAAAGCAGAGATGTTGTTTTTATTTATTTATTAATTATTTAACCGATTTCAGCTATTGATCCTCGGAATTGTTTTTCTTGAAAGTTGCTAGCATAGTTTTCCGCTGATCAGCAGATTTACCTTCTTTTTTTTTTACAAAATATTTGGAAATGAAATGCTTCCATCAGTGAGCACTTTCATCTCTCGTACAGTCAAAAATTTACTTCTTGAAAGGGGATGTAGATGAATTTAGTTATTTTTCATTGGTTTTCTAACCAGAATAACTGAAATATTGTTGAAAGTGGTGTTAAACAACATAACCCTACCCTAACCTAACCTAACCAGAATAATTCCTGATAAAGTATTGACTTTTAATCCTGTCCATGACAGGGTTGCTAAAAATAACTTTTGATTCCTACCTATGACAATGTACTGTACTCCATATGAGTTTGACTCTTCACCTGTAGCAATGTGTACTGAATGGAAGAAGGGCCCGGGTGGCTCAATGAGTTAGGTAGTTGGATTTAATGGATTACCTGACAACTCATACAGGCCTATCACCAATATGGCGTGGGTTCACGCCCGGCTTTGTAAATTAAACAAAAAGGGAGCAGAGATATATAACCTTTAATTGCTGACCCACTGTTGTTGTATTTGATTTTGAATTTAGCCATTTCTTGTACTTCTGGTTACCATGAAAATGTTAAAAAAAACATCACATGGGATATATATTTTGGCTAAAGAATGATATGACTGGTCAAATATGTTTCTTACCCAAGAAAACTGACCGCCACGATATAACTGAAATATTGTTGAAAGTGGCATTGAACACCATAACCCTAATCCCAACCCAGAACTTTTAGTAACATTTTGAAATTGGCTTTACATCAACAGGGAGATTTTTATGTTGGCTTAAGCAGGAAATAGCTCTTCAGAAATAATTAAGCCAATTATATAGACTTTCATTGTGAATATGATGATATTAATCTGTGCTGAATGTCTATACAAATGGATCTGGTATTCCTCTCTTTGTATTGTCTAAATGAAAAAAATATGACACTAACACTTGTGATGATAAATTGGTCAGTATTATATGTTTATCCATGTGCTTAAGCCATCATCTTGAATTGACTTAAGTATAGGATTGCTCTCATTTTATGGGTCATAAAGAGGTCATGACAGTCTGCTCAGAGGAAATACTGAAGGGGAATAAAAAACAAAAAAATGGACAATCCAGAGAAACTGGCAACATAGGGCAAATAAGACAAAGAAAAACAAAGCAAAAACACAACACAATATGAATAATTTTGTACCTAAATAGGAAAGTTATTGGTACATGTAAGATGGGCTACTCTGTTCCCTAAATAATCTAAATGGTGAAGAATTTTATGTAACATTTCTTCCAGTTATCATTATTTTGTGACATTCATTTGGTTTTGAAGGTGTTTGCCAACCAGGAGCTATAAGAGTAGGGTACAGGTGTAGTGTGTCATATTTTGTACCCCAAAATTAAGATGCATGTACAGTGAAGCCTCTCTAAACAGGACCCTGAATAAACTGAAATTCTGTATAAACTGAACTTTAAGTTAAGCACCAAATGCAGGAAATCTTTGTTGATTCCACCTTTTAAAACAAACATGGTCCTGTCTATTCCGAACACGAAAGCTGGTCACACAGAGGTTCTGTTTATACAGGTTTTTTCCACTGTACTAAGCAAATTTATATCATATTTAAGTTCAGTGACACAGGAAGTTTCTGATTTTAGCTTTAAGTAGCAATGCCACGATATAGCTGAAATACTGCTAATGTTGGCATTAAACACCAATCAATCAATCAATCAATCTTTTAGTAGCATTTTGAAATTATATTTTATTAAATAATTTATTGCCTATTAAAATAGCTTTGCTGTGCCACTCACAATTGCATCTATGATATGTTATTTTTACCCCCCCCCCCCCCCCACCACACACAAATCTTTGATTACACCTGACCATTCTATTATTCAATCAGATTATTTTTACTGTCATTTAGTATCTAGCTTTCGTATGTTTCAGTTATTATAAATCATAATGCAATATGACAGTAATACTTCCTTGTCCATCTTTTTCCAATAAAATCGTAGATATCTGATTTAGTGCCCACAAAGCTTTACTAGAATAACCTTCATCAGTATGCTACTCTCATAGTCAAACGATTCGGAAGCCAAATAATTCGTAAGTATATGGGTGCAAAAAAAAATCAAAGGGCTTAAACCGGATAGCCAAAATCGGCTTTAACTAATGAATAACGAAACAAATTATATTGAAAAAAAATGTGGGTCCATCATAGTCATGATCGTATGGTAGTTGGATTTACAGCTACCTGTGCAATCAGTGTGTTGTGAGTTCGAACCCCATTCATGGCCAGGTGTACTCGATACAACATTATGTGATAAAGTTTGTCAGTGTCGACAGGTCAGTGGTTTTCTCCGGGTACTCCGGTTTCCTCCACCAATAAAACTGACCGCCACAATATAACTGAAATATTGTTGAAAGTGCCATTAAGCGCCATATAAACCCATCCAGTGAAAAGAACTTATCTGAAATAGTGTTGAAGATTGGTCCTGATATCAGCTCTTGATCCTACCGGCTCTCTGCCTGATATATCAGAACCTAGGGCTGATAAGGGAGCTGATATGAAAAAGGCCATGTGATAATCTCTATGTATTTGTGTGTTAGGGGTATTTTATATTTGATTTTCGAATTGCTCAGACAGACAGTATGGTATATTTTTTCTTCATTTTATTATTAACATACTGTAATATAAATAAATACTGTATTCACAAAAATAGAAAAAAAACTCAGCTGTTTTAGTACATGTGGATTAACATGTTATATTTACCAATGACACAAAGGTTGTTAAACTATTCAGAGATAAGAAATCAAGAAGTCATTAGACTGTCGGACAGTCTGAGATTATTTTAAATTAATTAAGTACAAAATAAATCTCATGTACTATTACAATTTTCAGTATAGTGTTAGTTATCATTGTTTTACGGTTCTTTCATGAGAACACATTGGTATTATAATCTTTTCCTGAGTGAAGTACATCACTACAAAGCTTAAGGTAAACATGCAGAATTCGTATTGAAATCAGGGAGTTATCTTTTCTTGAGTTGAGTATATCACAACTAAGGTAAAAGAATGCAGAATTTCCAATATAACCTGATGCGTTAATACTAATATTCAAATAGAAGAATCTAATTTTTTTTAGCGAGATGTACTCGATACAACATTATGCCAAAAAGTTTGTCAGTGACTTGCGGCAGGTCAGTGGTTTTCTCAGAGTAATCTGGTTTCCTCCATAGATAACGCTGACCACCACGATATAGCTGAAATATTGTTGATAGTGCCGTTTAACACCATAACCCTAACCCAAAAGTTTTTTGAATTTTTTACGTCAAAGAAAAAATGTTGTTTTATTTACCGTAAGTGGGAAATCTGTGACAATATGACTATATTCATAGTGATTTCTTTTGATATCTGGCAATAGAACATGTTACAATTTTATACACTAGACTGTCAATATCATCATTGTTTAATACACAATACAATGCAGGAAAACCAATTCTTATGCAGCTGTAACAGACTTCCGTCATTCAATGTATTTCTAGAAATTTTGTGTGTCTTGTGAATTCGAATCCCACTCAGGAAAGGTGTACTCAATACAACATTATGTGATAAAGTTTGTCAGTGACTTGCAGCAAGTCGGTGGTTTTCTCCAGGAACTCTGGCTTCCTCCTCCTATAAAACTGACTGCCACGATATAATTGAAATATTGTTGAAAGTGGCATTAAACACCATAACCCTAACCAACCAGAAATTTTGTGAAAGCATAATTAGAATTGATTTTGTAATGGTTGGTTTTTTTAAGCTCAAGTAATAATTTTGAGTTAACTGCTCCCTTGGGATATCATATTCATAGAAATATTATCATTTACTTTTACTTTTCAGGGAAAACAGGACTGTACTACTGTGGTATGAAAGTGTTATCATGTAGTTGTTGTGATGGACACTGTGGACCAAACAATGGCTGTAACTGCCCTCCATGTCAGAAACTTGACAAAGAAGAAGAAGAACATCTGAAGGAGGAGGCTAAAAGACCTAAGTTTTCCTCCTCTCAGATTATAGACTCATGGACATGGGGGCCACAACCAGGTATGTTATTAATCATGGTTAAAATTCAAGGTTTATGAACAAAATGTTATTTTATAATATCAGAAAGATATATATAGAATAATGGCAATTTCGAAGCTGAGACAGACATTATCGCTTATATTTCAGCGACCCCGACAGGACGAGCTGGGATATTTGTGATTATATCTGTCGAGGCCTTCAGAATTGACGTTATTGTTTTTATCAGTGATGTCATAATGTGTTTTATATCAGATTGATTGATCACATAAGAGTTACGAACTGGCCTAATATTTTTGTGGATCAAGGTCAGTTCAGTGATCCAGACTTTATCAGCGGCGCACATCCAAGGGAAAATGCTACATTTGCCGATAATTAACTATCTTTTACTTATAGTCTTACATCTATGAGGCTGTATGATTACAACAAAAAAAGATTTCTGAATGGGGGGGGGGGGGGGGGGGCATGGTCGTGATTGTAGGGTAGTTGGTTTAACTACTACCTATGCAATCAGTGCCTATCACCACTAACGTTGTGAGTTTGAATAATTGCAAGAGGTACTTAATACAACATATTGAGATAAAGTTTGTCAGTGACTTGTGGCAGATCTGTGTACTCCGGTTTCCACCACCAATAAAACTAACCACCACGATATAACTGAAATATTGTTGAAAGTGTCGTTAAAAACCATAATCCTAATCCTGTGACTTGGGTTTTCAATAGACTATATTTTAATGTTCACCTCTATCTGTATCCCTTTATAACTTAAATGTTAAAATGAACTCGTAGGTGACCTTTGTACTGGCCCTTTGGTTTACTTACTCACAAAGACTTTTAAATTATTTGACTTTCCAATCTTATAACTATGATGAAGGTTATTCCAAAAACATGTCGTTCATACTAAAATTAGATGTACAGTAGTCCCCCTCTTATAGGGCCTCGTTCATACTAAAATTAGATGTACAGTAGTCCCCCTCTTATAGGGCCTCGTTCATACTAAAATTAGATGTACAGTAGTCCCCCTCTTATAGGGCCTCGTTCATACTAAAATTAGATGTACAGTAGTCCCCCTCTTATAGGGCCTCATTCATACTAAAATTAGATGTACAGTAGTCTCCTCTTATAGGGCCTCGTTCATACTAAAATTAGATGTACAGTAGTCCCCCTCTTATAGGGCCTCGTTCATACTAAAATTAGATGTACAGTAGTCCCCCTCTTATAGGGTCTCGTTCATACTAAAATTAGATGTACAGTAGTCCCCCTCTTATAGGGCCTCGTTCATACTAAAATTAGATGTACAGTAGTCCCCCTCTTATAGGGCCTCGTTCATACTAAAATTAGATGTACAGTAGTCCCCCTCTTATAGGGCCTTGTTCATACTAAAATTAGATGTACAGTAGTCCCCCTCTTATAGGGCCTCGTTCATACTAAAATTAGATGTACAGTAGTCTCCTCTTATAGGGCCTCGTTCATACTAAAATTAGATGTACAGTAGTCCCCCTCTTATAGGGCCTTGTTCATACTAAAATTAGATGTACAGTAGTCCCCCTCTTATAGGGCCTCGTTCATACTAAAATTAGATGTACAGTAGTCCCCCTCTTATAGGGCCTCGTTCATACTAAAATTAGATGTACAGTAGTCCCCCTCTTATAGGGCCTCGTTCATACTAAAATTAGATGTACAGTAGTCCCCCTCTTATAGGGCCTCGTTCATACTAAAATTAGATGTACAGTAGTCCCCCTCTTATAGGGTCTCGTTCATACTAAAATTAGATGTACAGTAGTCCCCCTCTTATAGGGCCTTGTTCATACTAAAATTAGATGTACAGTAATCCCCCTCTTATAGGGCCTCGTTCATACTAAAATTAGATGTACAGTAGTCCCCCTCTTATAGGGCCTCGTTCATACTAAAATTGGATGTACGGTAGTCCCCCTCTTATAGGGCCTCGTTCATGCTAAAATTAGATGTACAGTAGTCCCCCTCTTATAGGGCCTCGTTCATACTAAAATTAGATGTACAGTAGTCCCCTTCTTATAGGGCCTCGTTCATACTAAAATTAGATGTACAGTAGTCCCCTTCTTATAGGGCCTCGTTCATACTAAAATTAGATGTACAGTAGTCCCCCTCTTATAGGGCCTCGTTCATACTAAAATTAGATGTACAGTAGTCCCCCTCTTATAGGGCCTCGTTCATACTAAAATTAGATGTACAGTAGTCCCCCTCTTATAGGGCCTCGTTCATACTAAAATTAGATGTACAGTAGTCCCCCTCTTATAGGGCCTCGTTCATACTAAAATTAGATGTACAGTAGTCCCCCTCTTATAGGGCCTTGTTCATACTAAAATTAGATGTACAGTAGTCCCCCTCTTATAGGGCCTCGTTCATACTAAAATTAGATGTACAGTAGTCCCCTTCTTATAGGGCCTTGTTCATACTAAAATTAGATGTACAGTAGTCCCCTTCTTATAGGGCCTTGTTCATACTAAAATTAGATGTACAGTAGTCCCCTTCTTATAGGGCCTTGTTCATACTAAAATTAGATGTACAGTAGTCCCCTTCTTATAGGGCCTTGTTCATACTAAAATTAGATGTACAGTAGTCCCCCTCTTATAGGGCCTCGTTCATACTAAAATTAGATGTACAGTAGTCCCCCTCTTATAGGGCCTCATTCATACTAAAATTAAATGTACAGTAGTCTCCTCTTATAGGGCCTCGTTCATACTAAAATTAGATGTACAGTAGTCCCCCTCTTATAGGGCCTCGTTCATACTAAAATTAGATGTACAGTAGTCCCCCTCTTATAGGGCCTCGTTCATACTAAAATTAGATGTACAGTAGTCCCCCTCTTATAGGGCCTCACATTCTGCACTGAAAAACTGGTCTTATAAGAGAGATGACCTGTCTTTAAGGGGGACAATTTAGTACTATTCTTTAGTGCATCTGAAATGTGGCCTGATAATAGGGGTGACCTATGATGGGAGGGATCTTATAAGAGGAGGACAACTATATCTACATTTTCTTTACTCCTAGACAGGGCCAGATTAAAACCAATTTATGCCCTAAGCACATGCCAACTTGAGTGTTTAATTTCATATTTCCTACACTTAAAAAAAAATTTGGTGTGTTTTTGAGCCTAATATCTGGCTGATAAAGTAATTGCCTTGTGGCATGATTTTTGTGGTGTCCACTTGCTCTTTAATGCCATAAGCACATGCTTATTTTGCCTAGGGGTTAATCCAGCCATGCTCCTAGATCTAGGACAAGCAAGCAGTTGATGGGTGAAGAATACTTTAAATATCACTAATAAATGTAGATTTATGTAACACCATCTCCCATACTAATGAAGATAGATACAATAATCTGACTATTTACTTTAAAAACAGTCAATATTTTTTTTATAGCAATGTGGTAAACACAGGGTAAATGTGTTAATTAAAAGATAAATGTTGATGTAGGAACCATCTATTAATTAAGAGTAATGACTACATCTGAACACTGTTACTGCAGTGTTACATTGCAAGATGGGAGGAGATGAAATTCCACTATTTGTTGTAATTTTTATTTAAGAGCAGGAAGTTGTTTTGAAATATGGAATATTTTTGTACAGTAGAATTGTATCAAAAGTTGCAAGGCTTAAAATGAAAATGTTTATTTATTTATTTTTTTATTTTTTTTAGATGAAAATAATTACACATAAGGGTAATTGTCATAAATTTTTAATTCTAATGCAACATGTGATTTTTTTTTTTACCATGAGCATACTTGATGAAGGTTATTTCAGAAATGTATCGTGCACACTAAATTAGATATCTACCTTATTAGTGATATAATGGCAAATAGGAGGTATAATACTTGCTGTACAATATACCTTTTAAACCCCCTTTCCTCATTACAAAAGTCCAGTCGAGGTATGATGCTACTTCTACCTCCCCCCTTTTTTTTCTCATAGCAAAAGTACAAGGCCCATAAGTGCTTTTCAGTATTTTCAGTAGAGATTTCATCGATATGATATTGTCTTAAATCTTAAGATTGAATTCTATTGAAACGGGTACATGTTGGTTTTAAAATTGATAAATTTAGTTGTTTTTTTGAAATAGGAACATGTGGACTCTAAATGATCTCTTACTAACCCTGGATAAGAGATCTATTGTAAAACAGGGAACCTTAGATTATTTATTGCTTACCTGGGCATTCCCCATATAAGGTGTTTTGTGAACAGGCGAGTCAAACAATAAAGTATTATGCTATAAAAAAAAAAAAAAAAAAAATTGAATTCTACACTCCATTTTAAAAATATTTTATACTCCAGCCAATTGAAAATGTTTTTAATTCACAGTGACATATCATTTTCTAAATTTTTTTTAGATACCAGCCAATTGAAAGAGTCTTTAAATTCATTGTGACATATCATTTTCTAATTATTTTAGATACCAGCCAATTGAAAGAGTCTTTAGATTCACTGCTACATGAACATTTGAAGTTGTGCACAGAAGCAGCATGCTCGTCCCTGTCAATTACAAGACTGCAGCAAAGATTGGCTGTGTTAGAACGTTACTTTGTAGCGTTGGGACGTCAGACTCCTATAGAAGGAAGGACACCATCAAAGAAAAGTCAGGCTAATCAGACAAACCTCAGTAAACAAAAAAGGTTAGTGTTATGATGTTTAATGCCACTTTCAACAATATTTCAGTTATATCGTGGCGGTCATTGTTTGAAAGCTATATTGAATTTTTGTGTATGCCCTATTAAAATTGTCTGTGATCTTTATTCTTGTACATTGTATGTGTAATAGAAATTTCTTAAGTATATATAAGTTGTAAAATCATTCAATGTTATTATGTCTCCCTCATTCTAGAAGAGAGTACAGACATATTGTTTTTGTCCTGTCTGTCTGACCTTTGGTCCATCACAAAAGTTTGTATGTGCAACTCCTCCTTCATTTTAATTGGGAATTCCTCAAAACTTTGCATGCATGCATATCATTATGTTATTGTCCTTTTTGATTTAGATAATTTGGTGAGTAAGGGGGTGAGACCTTTGTTTTTTATATAAAAAAATAACCATTATTTTTTTTTTTACCTCAATAAGTTATAAACACCAAATATCAGAATGTAGGCTAAACACCAAATATCAGAATGTAGGCTGTATCAAAGAAATTATTTACTTTATAGCTCCTATATTTGGCGGTGGCTTTATTTTGGCGCTATTGGTGGATTTGACCTAAAGTGCCAAATATAAACACAGCCAACTTTTCATAAGTTAGGAGATACCGTAACTTAATATCTACTACTACATTTTGTACTAGTATTTATAGGTGAAGTCACTCAAATATAATGTTCTTTTCATAAAGCCGCCATAATAAATATCCACCAATAAATCAGATTTATAAAACCGCCAAATAGTAACACCGCAGATATAAAACACTATACAGTAATTGATCTAAAATAAATTTCTTGTAAATTCAATTTAATTCTTTCAGAAACATATTATTATGCTCTTATATAATTATGTATAAAAAATAATGACTTTCTTTGAAATGTTTCTTATAATAGTTCCTCAAAACCTGCAGAGAAAGCGACGATGGGATTGGCTAGAGTAGGATCTAGAGCTGCCCTTAGTTTTGCCTTTGCTTTTCTACGTCGAGCATGGAGATCAGGAGAAGATGCTGATTTATGTAGTGAACTTCTACAAGAATCGTTAGAAGCTTTACAATCCCTCCCGGAGGCCACGTTGTTTGAAGAAGGTTCAGTATCTGGAGTGTGGATAGAAGTTGTAGAGAGAGCCACCAAATTCTTACACTCTGTTGTTGGAGGGTATGTATTATAGATTGAGCCACCAAATTCTTACATTCTGTTGTTGGAGGGTATGTATTATAGATTGAGCCACCAAATTCTTACATTCTGTTGTTGGAGGGTATGTATTGTGTAGAAAGAGCCACCAAATTCTTACATTTTGTTGTTGGAGGGTATGTATTATAAATTGAGCCACCAAATTCTTACACTCTGTTGTTGGAGGGTATGTATTATAGATTGAGCCACCAAATTCTTACAATCTGTTGTTGGAGGGTATGTATTATAGATTGAGTGACCAAATTCTTACATTCTGTTGTTGGAGGGTATGTATTATAGAAAGAGCAACCAAATCTTACATTCTATTGTTGGAGGGTATGTATTATAGATTGAGCCACCAAATTCTTACATTCTGTTGTTGGAGGGTATGTATTATAGATTGAGCCACCAAATTCTTACACTCTGTTGTTGGAGGGTATGTATTATAGATTGAGCCACCAAATTATTACATTCTGTTGTTGGAGGGTATGTATTATAGAAAGAGCAACCAAATTCTTACATTCTATTGTTGGAGGGTATGTATTATAGAAAGAACCACCAAATTCTTACATTCTGTTGTTGGAGGGTATGTATTATAGATTGAGCCACCAAATTCTTACATTCTGCTGTTGGAGGGTATGTATTGTGTAGAAAGAGCCACCAAATTCTTACATTTTGTTGTTGGAGGGTATGTATTATAGATTGAGCCACCAAATTCTTACACTCTGTTGTTGGAGGGTATGTATTATAGATTGAGCCACCAAATTCTTACAATCTGTTGTTGGAGGGTATGTATTATAGATTGAGTGACCAAATTCTTACATTCTGTTGTTGGAGGGTATGTATTATAGAAAGAGCAACCAAATCTTACATTCTATTGTTGGAGGGTATGTATTATAGATTGAGCCACCAAATTCTTACATTCTGTTGTTGGAGGGTATGTATTATAGATTGAGCCACCAAATTCTTACACTCTGTTGTTGGAGGGTATGTATTATAGATTGAGCCACCAAATTATTACATTCTGTTGTTGGAGGGTATGTATTATAGAAAGAGCAACCAAATTCTTACATTCTATTGTTGGAGGGTATGTATTATAGAAAGAACCACCAAATTCTTACATTCTGTTGTTGGAGGGTATGTATTATAGATTGAACCACCAAATTCTTACACTCTGTTGTTGGAGGGTATGTATTATAGATTGAGCCACCAAATTCTTACAATCTGTTGTTGGAGGGTATGTATTATAGATTGAGTGACCAAATTCTTACATTCTGTTGTTGGAGGGTATGTATTATAGAAAGAGCAACCAAATCTTACATTCTATTGTTGGAGGGTATGTATTATAGATTGAGCCACCAAATTCTTACATTCTGTTGTTGGAGGGTATGTATTATAGATTGAGCCACCAAATTCTTACACTCTGTTGTTGGAGGGTATGTATTATAGATTGAGCCACCAAATTATTACATTCTGTTGTTGGAGGGTATGTATTATAGAAAGAGCAACCAAATTCTTACATTCTATTGTTGGAGGGTATGTATTATAGAAAGAACCACCAAATTCTTACATTCTGTTGTTGGAGGGTATGTATTATAGATTGAGCCACCAAATTCTTACATTCTGTTGTTGGAGGGTATGTATTGTGTAGAAAGAGCCACCAAATTCTTACATTTTGTTGTTGGAGGGTATGTATTATAGATTGAGCCACCAAATTCTTACACTCTGTTGTTGGAGGGTATGTATTATAGATTGAGCCACCAAATTCTTACAATCTGTTGTTGGAGGGTATGTATTATAGATTGAGTGACCAAATTCTTACATTCTGTTGTTGGAGGGTATGTATTATAGAAAGAGCAACCAAATCTTACATTCTATTGTTGGAGGATATGTATTATAGATTGAGCCACCAAATTCTTACATTCTGTTGTTGGAGGGTATGTATTATAGATTGAGCCACCAAATTCTTACACTCTGTTGTTGGAGGGTATGTATTATAGATTGAGCCACCAAATTATTACATTATGTTGTTGGAGGGTATGTATTATAGAAAGAGCCACCAAATTCTTACATTCTATTGTTGGAGGGTATGTATTATAGAAAGAACCACCAAATTCTTACATTCTGTTGTTGGAGGGTATGTATTATAGATTGAACCACCAAATTCTTACACTCTGTTGTTGGAGGGTATGTATTATAGATTGAGCCACCAAATTCTTACAATCTGTTGTTGGAGGGTATGTATTATAGATTGAGTGACCAAATTCTTACATTCTGTTGTTGGAGGGTATGTATTATAGAAAGAGCAACCAAATCTTACATTCTATTGTTGGAGGGTATGTATTATAGATTGAGCCACCAAATTCTTACATTCTGTTGTTGGAGGGTATGTATTATAGATTGAGCCACCAAATTCTTACACTCTGTTGTTGGAGGGTATGTATTATAGATTGAGCCACCAAATTATTACATTCTGTTGTTGGAGGGTATGTATTATAGAAAGAGCAACCAAATTCTTACATTCTATTGTTGGAGGGTATGTATTATAGAAAGAACCACCAAATTCTTACATTCTGTTGTTGGAGGGTATGTATTATAGATTGAGCCACCAAATTCTTACATTCTGTTGTTGGAAGGTATGTATTGTGTAGAAAGAGCCACCAAATTCTTACATTTTGTTGTTGGAGGGTATGTATTATAGATTGAGCCACCAAATTCTTACACTCTGTTGTTGGAGGGTATGTATTATAGATTGAGCCACCAAATTCTTACAATCTGTTGTTGGAGGGTATGTATTATAGATTGAGTGACCAAATTCTTACATTCTGTTGTTGGAGGGTATGTATTATAGAAAGAGCAACCAAATCTTACATTCTATTGTTGGAGGGTATGTATTATAGATTGAGCCACCAAATTCTTACATTCTGTTGTTGGAGGGTATGTATTATAGAAAGAACCACCAAATTCTTACATTCTGTTGTTGGAGGGTATGTATTATAGATTGAGCCACCAAATTCTTACACTCTGTTGTTGGAGGGTATGTATTATAGATTGAGCCACCAAATTCTTACATTCTGTTGTTGGAGGGTATGTATTATAGATTGAGCCACCAAATTCTTACATTTGGTTGTTGGAGGGTATGTATTATAGAAAGAGCCACCAAATTCTTACATTCTATTGTTGGAGGGTATGTATTATAGAAAGAACCACCAAATTCTTACATTCTGTTGTTGGAGGGTATGTATTATAGATTGAGCCACCAAATTCTTACATTCTGTTGTTGGAGGGTATGTATTATAGATTGAGCCACCAAATTCTTACATTCTGTTGTTGGAGGGTATGTATTATAGAAAGAGCAACCAAATCTTACATTCTATTGTTGGAGGGTATGTATTATAGATTGAGCCACCAAATTCTTACATTCTGTTGTTGGAGGGTATGTATTATAGAAAGAACCACCAAATTCTTACACTCTGTTGTTGGAGGGTATGTATTATAGATTGAGCCACCAAATTCTTACAATCTGTTGTTGGAGGGTATGTATTATAGATTGAGTGACCAAATTCTTACATTCTGTTGTTGGAGGGTATGTATTATAGAAAGAGCAACCAAATCTTACATTCTATTGTTGGAGGGTATGTATTATAGATTGAGCCACCAAATTCTTACATTCTGTTGTTGGAGGGTATGTATTATAGAAAGAACCACCAAATTCTTACATTCTGTTGTTGGAGGGTATGTATTATAGATTGAGCCACCAAATTCTTACACTCTGTTGTTGGAGGGTATGTATTATAGATTGAGCCACCAAATTCTTACATTCTGTTGTTGGAGGGTATGTATTATAGATTGAGCCACCAAATTCTTACATTTGGTTGTTGGAGGGTATGTATTATAGAAAGAGCCACCAAATTCTTACATTCTATTGTTGGAGGGTATGTATTATAGAAAGAACCACCAAATTCTTACATTCTGTTGTTGGAGGGTATGTATTATAGATTGAGCCACCAAATTCTTACATTCTGTTGTTGGAGGGTATGTATTATAGATTGAGCCACCAAATTCTTACATTCTGTTGTTGGAGGGTATGTATTATAGATTAAGCCACCAAATTCTTACACTCTGTTGTTGGAGGGTATGTATTATAGATTGAGCCACCAAATTCCTACATTCTGTTGATGGAGGGTATGTATTATAGATTGAGCCACCAAATTCTTACATTCTGTTGTTGGAGGGTATGTATTGTGTAGAAAGAGCCACCAAATTCTTACATTTTGTTGTTGGAGGGTATGTATTATAGATTGAGCCACCCAATTCTTACACTCTGTTGTTGGAGGGTATGTATTATAGATTGAGCCACCAAATTCTTACATTCTGTTGTTGGAGGGTATGCATTATAGATTGAGTGACCAAATTCTTACATTCTGTTGTTGGAGGGTATGTATTATAGAAAGAGCCACCAAATCTTACATTCTATTGTTGGAGGGTATGTATTATAGAAAGAACCACCAAATTCTTACATTCTGTTGTTGGAGGGTATGTATTATAGATTGAGCCACCAAATTCTTACATTCTGTTGTTGGAGGGTATGTATTATAGATTGAGCCACCAAATTCTTACATTCTGTTGTTGGAGGGTATGTATTATAGAAAGAACCACCAAATTCTTACATTCTGTTGTTAGAGGGTATGTATTATAGAAAGAACCACCAAATTCTTACATTCTGTTGTTGGAGGGTATGTATTATATATTGGCCAGGACTGGTTGAGCTGCTGTAATCTTTGGAGATTGCATCAGTGTCAATATGTCCACATTTTGTTACAGTGAAGCTAACCTCTTTGGGACTAACATTTGTGTTTAGAATAAACAGATACTTTTTTTTCAGAAATACACAAATCATACATTTGTAGAAATGCAATTAGATTCTGTAAAAATATGGAAGATTAGAAGTTATTACCATAAATTCAGTTTCCATTCTTCACAAATATATTTAAATACCATGTAATTGACATATTTTTTCAGAGACCTGAGTGGAAGTGCAAGTGCCAAAGGATCTAGTAAAATTCCTGTACAGGACCAGCAGATAGCGTTATCACTACTTCAGGAACTGTCAATACAGCGAGGGTCACTCAGCTCCGTCCTTGGCTCAGTTCTCTTACTACTTAACTTGTGGAACAACAGCCACCATGAGTTTGATAACAGAGTCAGTTGTAGTCTCAACTGTGCTCCACTTATACCAATACTCAAACGCTATGAGAAAATACAAAGTGCTAAATCTAGAGTCACAGAAATTCAAAAATGGTGTGAGGTTAGTGGAGGTGTTTTAATAAATAGACAAAGAACATCTTTTGAACAAAATATTTATAAATAAAACTTAGCTATGCATGATTATAGCATGTGATAGTCTACTCTTTACAAAGAAAATACTGCTGAAAGTCATGATGGGAAGAAAATCGGGGGAAAAAATCAGTTTCTTGAAAAATTTGTTCAGCTGCTGTTCTTGTATTTTTACATAATTGTTATGTGTTCTTACGTTATGAAAACCTCCTCATGTCATATTATACCATGTACATTTCTACCGAAATTCTTTTTGCTAAATTTATTGTTCTAATTATATGTTTCTATTTTTTATTTACCCCTTGGTTTTTTGAATGGTTGGCATGTTTGCATCGAGAGTGGTAGATCGTGGATTCGATCTCCAATTATGGTCGAACCAAAGAGTGTACAATTGGTTTTTGCTGCTGCAAACACTGGTTGGCTCAGAGTCAGGATAAGTGTGTATAAGTGAAGCAACACATCTATTCCAAGACTGTTGTTTCAGTGAGCTAGTAAATTGGGAAAATTGATACAGTGACAGTAATTTTTTTACAACATAAATTGATATAGTGACAGTAATTTTTTTACAACATAAATTGATACAGTGACAGTAATTTTTTTACAACATAAATTGATACAGTGACAGTAATTTTTTTACAACATAAATTGATACAGTGACAGTAATTTTTTACAACATAAATTGATACAGTGACAGTAATTTTGTTACAACATAAATTGATACAGTGACAGTAATTTTTTTACAACATAAATTGATACAGTGACAGTAATTTTGTTTACAACATATAATAAAAGTATCGGTAGTCTGCGAGGGCAATAACTACAAACAACTAATCTGAAACTAAATGACTAATGAGATGTTTTTTTTACAGAATGAAGTTTATGGTATTAGTCCCACCGAGTGTTTCCTTCGTTATCTGACATATCCTGAGGATTACAATGTACCTGTAGACCTCAGACAATGTGCCGTAGTTATAATGTCCCACCTAGATCGTCTCTGTCAATCTTATCTTCCGCCAAACAATTCTCAGAAGGTAAAGTTATGTATAAGATTACAATGTCCCTGTATATCTCCAACAGTGTGCCATAGTTACAATGTCCCATTTAGATCACATCTGTCAGTCTTATCTTCCTCCAAACAACTCTCTAGGGGCCATCATGGTCAGGATCGTATGGTAGTTGGATTTACAACTACCTATGCAATCAATTCCTATCACCACTAAAGTTGAGTTCGAACCCGTTCATGGCAAGGTGTGCTCGATACAACATTATGTGATAAAGTTTGTCAGTGACTTGCAACAGGTATATGGTTTTCTCCAGGTACTCAGGTTTTCTCACCAATAAAACTGACTGCCACAATATAACTGAAATATTATTGACAGTGGCATTAAACAACATAATCCAAACCAAACAACTCTCAGATGGTAAAATACTTTATAAGATGAAGGTTGTGAGACATATTTCGGACACTGTGTTTGTAAAACACTTTGAAAGTTGACCAAAATCATACAATGGTATGAGAAATTTCACATGCATGTTGGTGACATTTCATATGGGATCTATTTCAATTTAGATGTGACACAGGTTAGAAGCTTATTGAAATCATGTGTCACAGTCATCTTCTGTTGATTATCTAAGTGATATATCTAAAATAATTCAAATATCTTAGTACAAAAACAATGCATGTAATTAAATTTTATATTTAATTGATAAACAATACTAATTGAAACTTCATTGTAAACTGTTTTTCTGTGCCTATGTATATGTTAATGAGAATAAAGATATTGTATTGGACGTGATGTTTATTAAATAAGTTGTTCAAATCGTTTGCAGGCATCAAGAAATAGTTTGACACAGGAAGTAATTGGCTGGGGATGGTTGTCATGGCTAGGTGGCAGCACTGGTCAAGGACCACACATTTTAGACTTTTTCAATGATGTAGGGGGTGTTTGTGAAGTTGCATGTGCAGAGAGATGCATGCTGGTCCTAGCAAAGAATGGGAAAGTGTTTATGATGTACTATTCAGCAGATACTCCAGTAAGTTATGTACATTTTATATAGAACAGGTTTAAAAGAAATGTATTGTTTCCTTTTTATTTCTCCCCTCCATGGGGGGGCATCGTGGTCATGATTGTATGGTTGTTTTTTATGGTAGTGATTTACAACTACCTATGCAATCAGTGCCTATCACCACTAATGTTGTGAGCTCGAATTCCGCACATGGCGTGGTGTACTCGATACAACATTATGTGATAAAGTTTGACAATGACTTGCGGCAGGTTGATGGTTTTCTCCGGGTACTCTGGTTTCCTCCACAAATAAAACTGACCGCCACGATATATCTGAAAAATTGTTGAAAATGACGTTTAAGATCATAACGCTAACACCTCTCCATCCAAAATGGAGGAAATCTTTCATAATCACCTGTATCGTTGCATGAGAGTATTAATTGGTAGATTTCTTGTATTAAGATATATAAAGCTTTTAATTGAATAGAATATGAAATAGAAAAATGAACTTGATAAAAATATGACTCTTGGTAAGTAATGAAAAGTATTTCAACTAAATTGTAAAAAGAAAGTTTCAATAGTGATGGTCAACAATTCCACCATATTAACAAAAGGAACAACCACTTATATGTATTTCATTACTTTGGTTTACAATATATATATATGACATATAATTGTAATGGGGCCATTGTGGTCGTGATCGTATGGTAGTTGGATTTACAAATATCGGTGCAATTAGTGCCTATCACCGAAAAAGGTGGGAATTCGAACTCCGTTCATGGCGAGGTGTACTCGATGCAATATTATGTGATAAGGTTTGTCAGTGTCTTGCTGCAAGTCGGTAGTTTTCTGCGAGTACTTTGGTTTCCTCCACCAGGGCAGTAAAACTGACTATCACGAAATATCTGAAATCTTGTTGAAAGTGCATTATTATAAACACCATAACCTTAACCAGCCCCCCACCCCCAAACAAACAAAAATTTAAATCTTTCATATTCATCTGTATCATTGCATGATAGTATTAAGTGGTAGATTTCTTGTAAGATCAATGAAGCTTGTGAAAGAATTAAAAATAAAACAGAAATGTGAATTTGAAAAAAAAAAAAAAAACTATCGGTAAATAATGAAAAGTGTACATTATTTTTTAACTAGATTGAATTGTTCGATGCTGTTGTATAAAGCATATGTATAATACATATTCTATATAACTATATATAATTAATATTTTATTTCAGGCCATGCAGTTAGTAACAGGTTTTGGAGACAGACAAGTGTTGAAGATAGCCACACATCCAGACGGGAGACATTATTTAGCCTTGACTAATGATGGAGAAGTCTTCTCATGGGGAAATGGTGATGGAGGCAGACTGGGTCATGGAGATTGCATGTAAGTGTTCATTATATAGGCATACATGCAACATTTTTATGACCATCATGAAAATAATAACTTGGAATATCTGATTTAGCACATTTTATTTTTATCTGTACTCTAGTAGTGACAAAAATATTTTCGTATATACTTTACTATGTACCCTGTATAACAGTGTAATTTCATTTTGGAAAGATTGAAGCAAGTTTAATTTTCAAATTTTAATTATAATACAAAAAATGTCACAGACTTCCTAATATTTTCAAATTTAATTTCAAAATACAGTGATGGTTGGCAATTCCAGGCCCTGGCTAGGGACAGGCACAAAAATGTGGTATGAATTAACGAGCATGTACAGTGATAAAGCTAGGCACCGGTCTCAGGAGATTTGCCCACCTATTTCTCAAATGGTTCTGAAGAACTTTATAAAAATTAGTTTATTTATTGAAGAATGTTCTGAAGAAATTTTGATAAAACTGGCAATTGTCCTGAAGATTTCTAGCTGAAACACTGCATGTACAGTATTACATGGTAAATAGGACCATTATCAATTTATATGTCTTTACACAACTTGTATTCAGTTAAATTTGATCTTTGGTCAAATATCAGTTTCTTTTATGTGAAATTACCCGTTATTTCAGAACCAGAGAGGAACCAACATTAATAACTGCATTATCAGGGAAACAGATTTCACACATATCCTGTGGAAATACCTACAATGCTGCCATCACAGGAAGTGGAGAATTGTTTACTTGGGGGCGTGGTAACTATGGACGTTTAGGACATGGTAGTAGTGATGACCTTAGTGAACCCTCTCTTGTTAAAGCTTTAAAAGGACACAGAATTATTGATATAGCTTGTGGAAGTGGGGATGCTCACACTATAGCAGTATCTGATACAGGTAAAAAGGGGTTTAAAATGTATTTCAGGATTTAGGTAAAAAAGGTTTTAAAATCGGGTAAAAAGGGCTTTAAAATGTATTTCCCAATACAGGTAAAAGAGCTTTAAAATGTATTTCAAGATTTTGGTAAAAAGGGTTTTAAAATCAGGTAAAAAGGTCTTTAAAATGTATTTCCCAATACAGGTAAAAGGGCTTTAAAATGTATTTCAAGATTTAGGTATAAAGGGTTTTAAAATTGGGTAAAAAGGGCTTTAAAATGTATTTCCCAATACAGGTAAAAAAGACTTAAAAAGTTATGTCCCAAATACAGGTAAAAAGTGCTTTGAAATGTATTTCGAGATTTAGGTAAAAAGGGTTTTAAAATGTATTTCCCAATACAGGCAAAAAGGGCTCTAAAATGTATTTCCTAATATACAGGTAAAAAGGATTTTAAAATGTATTATCTGATACAGTTGAAAAGGGCTTTACATGCAACAATTTACATTGTCTGTAAATGATGCAGATAAAATGTTAACAAACACCTTGGTAAGAATTGTCAGATAATACTGATACAATATACATAACTTGAATAATACTGCGCCCTCTATCGGCACTATCGCTGGATGAGGGCTTGAATGCTCTTAGTGGTAAAAATCTGTCAGCTGCTGGCTGGTTCAGCCGACCAATCAAATGTCAGATGTTAGCGTGTATGCGCATTAGTGACTCCCTTTACTTCCGTTTGTAAATATTGACAAAACAAACACGGAGAATGATTGTGCACGTGCCTTTGCATATTTAGAAAACAAATACACCTTTATTCTCATAATTATGATTTAAATTGCCATAGATTCACAAATCTTTAAAGATTTAAAAAAATAAAACACTGTGTAATCATTTTTTGAAGTTTTTATGTTTTAATCTAAATTTGCTAAAATGTCACAATACACATCTAACATGTATTTTTGTAATGTATGTGGGACAATAAAAGTGAATTTATTGTGGATAATAGGGTCGACACACGTAACTTGCCGTTAACATAAGATTGTATAAATATGGATATGCACAAGTTAAATTAAGGAAAATGGGATGAAATAATAAAGAAATTTTATTGAAAATAAATATGTAAACAGAAAGTTAATTATTTCATAAATTAAAATGATTTTTAATACAATTTATAAAGAAATACCCATCACAATATCGTTATTTAGGTAAATACTTATTAGACTGATTTTTTTTAAAACCCATTTTTGTCTTTATTTGATAACTGACCCAAGTTAGCCTAAATAAATGAAATGTGACTTAATGTGTTAATTATATAAATCCTTGCCTTCTATCAATTTTAATTTCTTATCTAATTCTTATTCTTATTATGTAACAATATGGTCAGGTTGTTATTTTCATTGAATGGCATCTCAAAATAGATGGCTTCACAGTAGGGGCTCTTCCTGTATATTGGTTACATCCTGTATATTACAACTGACAGTTAATGCATGACAAACAATTTTAATCAGGCATCATTATCATAAAATACATTTTTTTTTAATCTTTATTTTAAATGAAATTAAAAAATCATTATAAGAGTGTATTCAATTCAAGCTTTTATTTACTTTCCAACTTTGAAATAAAAATCATTATGTTTTAATATTTAAAAAATAGTAATTATTCATTTAAGTTTTATTTCATGTTTGGTTGTATTTATCCGGATATGTGTATTGCATACAACATTACATCATCTGATCGCTCCATTGGACATTATTTACAAACACTTTAGCTCCTCCTATTTTATGTTGTAATACCCATAAGTCATAGCGATTTACTATTTCCGGTTTGACGCATTTTTTCAATGAATGCATCCAGGCGTTAATACAACGACTAGCGGGAGAGTAATATAACGACTGGCAGCGACTAGCGGGAGAATAATATAACGACTGGATTATTCGGGTTACAATATACAGGGAATAAAAACAGATATTTAATTTTATATGCATGACTAGTTTTTGGAATAGCCTTCATTAAAGTAAACATATAATTTAAAAGTCATTGAGAGCAAGAAAACTAAAGGGCATAAATAGGATAGCCAAACTAGGGTCACTTATACCTGAGGGAACAGTACCTTAGTTTTAATAAAAATACTAATATTAAGGAACTGAAAATCATCTAGATTATTTTGTTTACTTAGAGTTTGGTATAACTTAGTTTCAGTGTACACACAGTATATTTTCTGTATTGTTGTTGTAGGTGCTGTATATACATGGGGTGATGGAGACTATGGTAAACTGGGACGAGGTGGCAGTGATGGGTCAAAATCACCCAAAATTGTAGAAAAACTTATTGGACAAGAAATTTGTAAAGTTTACTGTGGAGCTCAGTTTAGTTTAGCTCAAGCAAAGTCAGGTGCTGTTTTCTCTTGGTAAGTTCTGCTACAAAACAGTTTAGTTTAGTTCAAACAAAGTCAGGTGCTGTTTTCTCTTGGTAAGTTCTGCTACAAAATTTTAAATTTCAATAGAAAAGTAATTTTTTTCAGTTATTTAACTGATTTCAGCTATTTTTCTGTGAAAATAAATTCCAAAAGTTACAGAATGCAGTCAGAACAGGTCAATCATTACCTTTTTGAAAGGGGGTGTAGATGGTTTCAGCCATAATCATTGATTTTCAGCTATTTTATTTTCTAACCAGAATCATCTCTGAATTATAACCTTAAGATGATATCTTAAATTGAAATAAATTGTTCAGGTAAATGTGGTCAGTTTGCTCTCATTGTATCTAAGATATGGATACATATTTTTTCTGGGCAGTTAACTGTATTATATTTTGAATATATTATTGTATTCAATTTAATTAATTGATGTAATATATTTTATTTAATGAAATTTGTGTTAAACACCAATCAATAAATCAATTTTCGTTCATGAGACTATGAGAGATTTTGAAATATTTCAACAAGAAATATGTACATACAATGTATAATGCTGTCATAAAAAAAATATATGAATTTTTGGTTTGAGACAAATTTTTATTCTGCAATTGTGTGATTTTGAGTACTAATACAGGGATAAAATAAACTCCAGTGTTATTTAAGAAATAAATCATGGAAGCCAGAATGTGTTTTGAGTTTTAACATGTATTGGCGGATATCAGTATTTTTATCCTGAGCCAGAGGCGAGGGATAAAATTTACTAATATCCACCAATCCATGTTAAAGCTCAAAACACATTCTGGCTTCCATGATTTATTTCGATTCTGATATGTCTAAGAGTACAAATATGGTAGTATACTTTGATTGGAAGATGGTAATTTATATTTACGTTTGCGGAAAACGTCGCACAAAGTTTATGCTGCCAATGGAAAAGTCAGTCACATTCACCGGCGCATGTGCGAATGAGATTATACCATCGATAAATCGCTCGTTTGTCTACAAAACGAAAGAAGGACGTCATGTTAGAATTAGTCATAAACCTTATAAAGCATTTCTGGTACCTGATTCATGTAGAGTGACAGAAAGAAACGGTAACAGTATAAGTGATGACATCACAGATGATACAATTGAAAACGATTAGAACAATGCTTGCTTCAGCAAAAGGATAGCTTTTCTTCCTGTTTCTAAATGAATTTTATATTTTCTGACAATGTATGTATATTGTATATTTGTTTTACTTATTTCAGGGGTAAGGGAGATAACTTCAGATTAGGTCATGGGTCAGAGGAGCATGTCAGACATCCTAAACAGATTGATGCTTTAGGCGGGAAGAAAGTCTTAGACATTGCTATAGGTTCCATGCATTGTGTAGCCATCACAGAAGACGGAGAACTGTTTGGATGGGGAAGAAATGAGCATGGACAGTTGGGAGACTCCTCATCGAATTGTAGATCTGTACCTACTATTTTATCAGGACTGGATGGTAAAAATATCATAGGAGCTTCTTGTGGTCCTAATCAGGTATATTTTTGTGTGTTTTGATTTCATGTTAAATATCAAATGATTCAAAGAATAAACTATATAATTATTGCATTTCTCATATTATACACCTCTACATTAGTTGTGGATCCAAACATTTCTGAAAAAACTCCCATTGTTGAAAATGCTCTTTAGACCCACCTCATCAAACCATAGCTTTCAAATATATGATTGGGTCGTAAATTTTCCACTTCAATATGCATGTATCAATGGGTGGGGATTCTTTAGCTATGGTATATCAATGGGTCATATTTCTACAAGCCCGTGCAGCTTCTTTATTGCCAAAAAACATTCTTCTTTAATTATATTATAACTTGTAGTAGGGCTCGTGTCTTATTTACGTTATTCGTGTTTGTTTGCATATAGTGGTGTCCATCACATATTGTGTTGTGTTTTTGCTTTGTTTTTCTTCGTCTTATGTACCCTTATGTTGCCAGTTTCTCTTGATTGTCCATTTTTGATTTCCCCTTGGGTATACTCTAACATTTATTTAACTTGATATGGTGCAAAATTGATCTATATGTTTATATAAAATTTTAGTCTTATACATGAATGAGTCACCAATAACTGAGAAATACATGAATAGGTTTCCATACTTCAAATTTATGAATTGATATGGTTTTCGTGCTGAGGGAATATCCTCGTCTGACAATAAGTCGGTCAGTCATTGGATAATGTTTGATTATTTTTTTCATGTTTGAAAAGTAAACATTTTTTTCTTTTTAATTATGTTCCACATCTATTCTTGCTCACATGTGTAAAGTTCCATGGAAAAAAGATTGATAATAATTACATACTGACCCATATTTATTTACCACCCTTTTTCCAAATGGCGTCGTATGACGTCACATAAAGTCGGTCAAAGTTCAATAAAGCACATGATTTTGTCATAGGCCAACCAAACTTAAAAAGTAAACCAGATTAAGAAAGTACCGTATTTTACGGACTATAGGTCGATGGGGACGATAGGTCGAATTGGTGCTTTTCGGCTAAATTTTTTGGGAAATACTAAGATAGGTCGAAGCATTCCATAGGTCGAGGATGCCGATGACAACTTGGGTAAGTATCGTCACATCAAACTTTTTTTGTGGTTTTTTTTCACATCGGTAAACATTTGTCCTATAACGATGTTCTTCGGTAAGTATTAACTCAAGAATACTATTCTTATGTGTCATAAACGAAATAATTATGAAAATTAAATTAAATAAAATTTTGTTTTTAAACTTGTTTTTTATGAGGAGTCTGGTTTGTAAAGCCAGACATCGATGACATTCAAATCAGGCCATCTGTGGTCCAGTGTGGGTGTCACAATAGATGGTAAACGGATGTCCATACAATAAAATAATCAAGCTGTCAAAACAATGTATCACCTTGTGCAGTTTTATTGACATACCTTTAAACTGTGTTTAATTAGTAGTACACAAATTATGTGATGTCTCGGTCCAGTAAATTTTCAATCAGCTGATCAGGATAATTAAGTGCCGACTGATGTTCACCTGTGTTGATTATCTCGTGGTGATTATTTTATTTGTTCCTAATTGACCAATTCAAGTGTAGAACATTCTAGTTTAACGAAATCGATAATTATTTTCCAGTATATTTAGTATAAAAAGCTTGTTCACCACGTGTATTCAAATTATTGTGAGATGTAATGCAACCGCCATTTTTTACTACAACCCCGTGCGCATGCTCGTGTTAGATGGAAAAACCTATATAGCTATATTTAGATATTTTGTGACAATAATATTATATTGTAAAACGATCCACCCTGTGATTTTTTTTCAACAAAATACATTTTTTATAGTATATATTTTATTATACAATTCATTATTGAACTGATTTTCGCTAACACTTCAATCATTGAATATTATTGATTTTTTTCGGATGTTGAACATTTTTTCCCCGGAATTGCACCCCTTGTTAGTATACTTTTATTCCCCAAGAACATCGATGATTTCAGTCTTCTTATTCAGAAAAAAAAACCTACAACAAATTCAAGGTATACTGTAAACAAAATCGTCATTTTTATCGTGATTTTTTTTTAGGGATTCCAGATTTTTTTAACTTCATCCTTGTATAGGTCGATGTGGACGATAGGTCGAAGCCAGCGTGTTGAAGAAAAAAAATATCGACCTATCGTCCGTAAAATACGGTACAGTATTTTAGCTTTTTCAGTGTAATTGATTTATCTGAAAAATTTCAAAAGATGTTTTTTTTTTAAATAGTTTGAAATTGAAGTATTAAAAATTAATTATTAGATGCAAATATTAAACTTGCTTACCCACATAAAAAGTATTTAATCCAGTGAATTTGGTGTTTTTGCTTTTGTCAATACAATCTATTAGACCGACATATTTTGGTAAAACAATTAATGACTGATTTCAATTTATTTTAATCACATTTATTATCACAGAGTGGTAACAATACAGTTTTGTTGATGCTATTTGTAATAATAACAGGTTTTTTTTACCCAGACAATCACATTTTTCTGTCTGATTTAATTTAAATCTCTGTTCAATTTATGCTATAAATTTTGATTATTGCTGTTAAATTAATTCTTTTTCTATCTTCTCTGTGAATTTCATTTCATTACCCCAAGAAGTAAGGGGTATATTTGTTATTAAAGCAGCAGTGGAAATGCAAAATAATCTGCCATTTTGTGACTAATGGAGAGCACTTGCATGTATTTTCCCGGTAAAATCAGCCATTTTCTAGAAAATGGTGGAATCTGAATGATCAATCATCATATTTTCAAAGTATTTTAAAATACAATTTGCTTGGCCTACATTCCAGAAACGGTCATGAACTGTGATGTCGATTATGTCAACAAACCGGAAAAATACAAATGTTTGGGGAATACCATCGATGGAAACATATTTAACAAGCATAATGATCAGGAAAAAAAGACATTAGTAAAAAGGATCTTTTTTACTTGCATGGAATTTATTCAATTCAAACTTCTCTGTTTTAATCTCATCTTGTAATTTTGACGTTGAAAAGTATTCCCTCTGTGTTTATGTACGCTATGAATATACAGAATGACGTCATTGGTCTCGTGCTGTGCGAGAATTGTAAATTAAAACAAATGACCGACATTATTGCATGACCGAGCAGATGTCACGGTAGGATATATGAATGGGAGTGTTTTTCAAACTCCAGCTGCTTCACTGTACACAATTTGACCTTAAATAACCTTTTCGTAACTAAATTTGTAGACATTGGCTTGGTCGTCTGGTGGTCAGTGTAATATAAGGAGTACATGTGCTTTTAATTTTGTAGACATTGGCTTGGTCATCTGGTGGTCAGTGTACTATAAGTAGCAGAATTCCTTTTGTTGTTGACATCTGTAAGTCTACGTTTGAACAACTAGATGAATTGTTGTCTGATGTCTGTGAAGGGATGGATGGCAAATCAGACTGGCCTCCTCCACAAGATAAAGAATGTATCGCTGTCGCTGGTCTAAACCTACTCAATTTACAGGTAGGTATAAATATACAGTTAAACCTGCTTTAGTGACCACCTCTATTAAACAATAACTTGTATTATATGACCTTCATTTTTATTTCCCTTCACAGTGCATTTCATATCAACTAAACCTGAATTAAGCGACCACCTGTCTTATGTGACCATATTTCACTGTTCCCTTGGAAGGTCCCATAAGACAGGTTTGACTATGTGTATTAAGATAAAAATATTGCCTAGATAAGTAAGTGAGTGAGTGAGTAGGTGATTGTTATTTAATGCCAAGTGAGCTATTTTTCAGCCATATCACGGTGAGAGCAAGATACATTGAGATGATTTTAATGATGTTCACTCTGTACTAGATCAACATGCTGAGTCAAATTTTATAATGCTAGCTCACTGAAACAACAGTCCACAGATAGACACATGTAGCTCCACTCTTGACACATTATCCTGATTCGGAGCCAACCTGTTTTTGCTCTAACTCCTTAAGGAGCATGCTTAGCTGAGAAGCAGCAAATACCAATTTTGTAGTCTGGTTTGACCCAAATAGAACTCAAACCAACGATCTACTGCACTCGAGGCAAGCAAGCTAACCATAATGAGGTCGCTAGGTAAGGTTGTTATATGTGTGAAACAATTATCTTAACAAATGAAGTCTAATATATGTTATTGGTGATGAATACAAGGGGTGTAGATGCTTATAATGAAGCATTTTCTTAGAGAAAAAAATCAATGACCAACAAACTTTTGACTTGATATTTATTTTATAAAATTTGCCACCAGCAATAATAATATATTCAACCTTTTAGTTTGTAGGAAACGAAAAATGCAATATTTTTTTGTGTGTTTTGAATTAACTATTAGATATTGTAGCTCATTTTACATTTGAGCATAAAAAGTCTACACTTGAATATTGAATGAAAACATTATTGGTTTCTTGTTTTAGCTTCATGCTGCAATATCACAAACAGAGTATTTAGATTCATTAGGTCTAGGAATCAGTAGTCCTCTTGTTACTAGTCTTAAACAAAGAGTTGTTTCCCTTGCCAGTAACCAGGGTGTAATCAGCACAGTCCAGTCAGCTGCCCAAAATGCACTACAGAGTGGATGGTCTATCCTGTTACCAACAGCAGAAGAAAGAGCTAGGGCATTGTCATCCCTTTTATCAGCAGGAGGTTAGTATAAGGTGGCATGTGTGGGAGAAGGATCAGTTAATTGATAAAAACATAATACCTGTGAGATCTTCAAGGGATAAACACAATACCCAATACAAAAATACTACTGTTGTAAAAAATGAAAAGAGCAAAACTTTAGACAACAAAATAGGCTGTGAAACCAAATTTCACCTGGAATTTTGAAGTCTCCATACAAAGTTTGGAAATTAATGTTTTGATCTGATTCTTAATATTATTTCTTTCTTTCTTTTTTTTTTGTTCTCCATAAGTTGTCTGCAGTCTTTCTCAGAAACCTTTAGTGAGATGTGTGTGAGGTTTTTCAGTATGTTAGCCATGATTTTGTTTTTTATGTGGGGGCTCTTTAAAGATATATTTTTAGGGGTCTAATCCAGGATGAGGTCTACTATAGAATCTCTTACAGGTTTGTTATATTTTGCTAATAGTTCAGTTACACTTACCTACTCTCGACCCTGTATTAAGCTACCAGTCAAGGGATCATCAAAAAGTGACCACAAGTGACAGATGGCTGTTTAGATAAGGTTTCTTTGCACATGTTTGTTATCACTGGAACCTTGAAATAGTGACCGTATTCAAGGTTATTACTTAATAGTGGTGGCCACATTAGCAGGATTGACTATTTTACTTTTTAAAGTTTAAATTTCGACATATTCTAATGATAAGCTACGGTATACTAAAATATAAGCACAAAAATAATAGCCCTGTATACAGTGTCACTTGGGTTTCCTCCAGCAATAAAACAGACTGCCACAATATAACTGAAATATTGTTGAAAGTGGCATTAAACACCATAACCTTAACCCTAACCCTCAAATTGGTAATCTACAGTAAGATACATGTATATTTACAGTTCATCGTGACTGTGCAGCTATGAGTCCAGGACAGAGGTTTATGACAGATTTGTTGGTTGGTAGTTTGATGTCTGATGGTGGACTGGAGTCAGCTTTATATGCAGCTATTAGGAAAGAAGCTCAAGGCATTGAAGATAAAAAGGTATAATTATAGAAAATGTTATCCAGTCGAATTACGGCAGTTCAATTTTAAGTGGTATGTGAAAATATGCTTAAGCTATCAGTATGTCGAGCCACCAAATTTCATTTTTTTTCCAGCAAATTTTTCCATGTCATGAACAACTACACAAACTTATATCCTTTAGTTTGTTCATATCAGTCTAAACCGAACCCTGAATAAGGCAGAATCCTGTATAAACCAGAACCCTGAATAAGCCAGAATCCTGTATAAACCAGAACCCTGAATAAGCCAGAATCCTGTATAAACCAGAACCCTGAATAAGCCAGAATCCTGTATAAACCAGAACCCTGAATAAGCCAGAATCCTGTATAAACCAGAACCCTGAATAAGCCAGAATCCTGTATAAGCCAGAACCCTGAATAAGCCAGAATCCTGTATAAACCAAACTTTAAATAAAAAATTCCCAATGTAGGAAATATTTATTAATTTAACCTGACAAAACAGGACACCTGTCTATTCTGAACACAAAAGTTGGTCCTAAGGAGGTTCGGTTTAGACAGGTTTCACTGCATCTGAATAAAATTTATTCTGTGTTATCATGGTTACTGTGTGTTGTGTTTTTTACTTGAGTATGAAATTGTGTACCGGTAGATATTAATCTTTTATCATTAGATGAGGTGTACAGTGTATGGGGGTATTTTTAATTGGTAGTCAAAATGCTATAAACAGCCATTTGGAATTTAAATGAAGCTCAACAAATTACAGCCTTTAGTAGAAACTCACAATCAGATCAACAAGGTCACAATTAATGAAGATTCCATATTTCATAAAATGTAGTAAAAGAAATGATACAAAAAATTGACTGTTCAAGTTAGGAGAGTGTTTTGCAATAAAAGGCAAATTAAAATTATGGAACACTTTGACTTCTTGTTGAGGGGTCATCGTGATCGTGATTGTATGGTGGTTGGATTTATAACTACCTATGCAATCAGTGCCTATCACCACTAACATTGTGAGTTCGAATCCCACTCAGGCGAGGTGTACTTGATACAACATTATGTAATAAAGTTTGTCAGTGACCTGCCGCAGGTCAGTGGTTTCCTCCACCAATAAAACTGACTGCCATGATATAACTGAAATATTGTTGAAAGCACCATAACCCTGCTATGTTTGTTTACATTTGTAGAATTGAAAAAAAGATAACCCATGTACTCTAACTTATCTTTTTATTGTGTCAGTTTTATATTGATTTTCTAGGACAGGGAAAAGGATTATGTAAAAGATACAGAGAGTGATAAAAAGACTGAAGCATCAAAGTCTGACTTATTAGAACCTAACCCTGAGAGAGACAGTGATGAAGGAGGATCTACCATCCCCCTCTTACAACTTGTACAACAGTTGTTAAGGTATCTTTTCTACTACCCATTGAATATAGTGTGAAAGCTATATATAAATTTATTGCATATTGTCTTTACCGTATCTTATACATTTTGCCCTTGATTGACTTGTGGGAGTCGTCTTTATCATGATCGTATGGTAGTTGCAAACAATGCCTATCATTACTTAAGTTGTAAGTTTGAATCCCGCTCATGACGAGGTGTACTTGATACAACATTATGTGGTAAACTTTGTCAGTTACATAAGTGACAATTACAAGAGCATTGTTGTCAGTTGATCTACAAGTAGATAATATTCATACTTGTTACAAATTTTGAGTTCATCCAATCAATATTGGGGCCTTTGTGGTTATGATCGTATAGTAGTTGGACTTACAACTACCTATGCAATCAGTGCTAAAGTTGTGAGTTTTAATCCCGCTCTCATGGCTGGGTGTACTCGATATAACATTACCGGTATGTGATAAAGTTTGTCAGTGACTTGCTCACCGGTACTCTGGTTTTCTCCACCAATAAAACTGACCGCTAAGTTATAGCTGAAATATTGTTGAAGTGGCATTAAACACCATAGGCCTAAATCAAACCAGATCCTTTATATCATTTACGATATTCTATTTTACATTGTTTCAGAAATTCTTCGACTCATTCATCATCCAGACTATACAGTATCTCGGGAGACAATATATTGAAGGTGGATGAAGTGGATTTGACAGAAGCTAGTCCATCATTAGATCTCCTCCTACAGGTCCAGAGACTAATTGTGTCACATATTTATCCACATGACGATTCTACTGCTACTGAAAAGGGTAAATACTAGATATAAGAAGAATTGTAAATTGTCCTTGTGATCTTGACACATGATAACATCAATTATTAAGACTTTGTTTATTTTCCCTTTGATGTTTAAAACCGATATATTTCATATCACGTAAGCGCATGAGATGATTCCAATTATTGCTAATCGCTAAGAATTGTCAAGGACGCACGTAGTATTATCTTGTTTTCTAATGACGTTATAATGACGTCACATTACCAAATTCTTGATAATTAAGTGATTAGCGATAGAAAATATTAATTGTGTTAAAAAAAAAGTCAGTATCTCAACAAAATTATTTAATTATGATTACAAAATGGCGATAAAATAATTAAAGATGTTTTTTAAAACTCGAGGACATTTCTCAGTCATCTCTCATCTCAGGGCTTCGCCCTTCGATGAGAGATGACTGAGAAAAGTCCTCTTGTTTTAAAAAAACATTGTTAATCACTTATTATCAAGAAACTAGTGTGATACAAACATATTATCGCTGTTTTCTAATGAGATGTTATATTAATGTCAATGACATCACTAATTCCTACCTGTGGTGATTTTACTTGAATTAACTTTATGTAATAAAGTTTGTCAGTGACTTGCACCAGATCGGTGCTTTTCTCCATGTACTCCTTATTCTTTTCCCAATTAAACGGATCACCATAGTAAGTTAATCTGAAGTATTGTTGAAAGTGGCTGAAGTGGCATTGTGTAAGAAATGAATTGATTTTATTTTTCAGAGCTAGAGTTAATGGGAGCTGGTGTTTTATTGAGGAAATATGTGAAGTTACTGTGTAGTCATGTATCAGACATCATACCTATAGCAGCCAGCCTAGCTACAACAAGTTCTAAACATTTTTCTCTTGTATCTAAAATCATACAGAAAGATGTAACAGGTATTTATTTGTTATTTACAATTTATATGTATAAAAAGAAAACCCTATATTAATAACCCTATTATAGGCAGGCCTTTCAATAAATGGCGGTACCAGGTACTTTTACCCGCCTAAAATTGTCTTTGGTACCTGCTGATTTTAAAGAGTGTTGTTTAAGATATTCATGAGAATTGTTCAAATTTAAATAAAAAGTACTGCCTGTAAATAGTGACGTACTGGTAGACTTGAAAAAATAGTAAAAGTCCCTGCCTATCTGATAAGTGACTCCTGGTAAATGGAATATTTAGTTGTTTGTGATAATGGTATTCTTATGAAAGTGGGGTGAGATGGACTTATAAGGTGCCTGATTGTTATTACTCAATAAGTCTGATTAATTTAATCACCAATTTATTATACAGGGTCATCGTGGTCGTGGCCATATGGTAGTAGGATTTACAACTATCTATGCAATCAGTGCCTATCGCCACTAAAGTTGTGAGTTTGAACCCCGCTCAGGCGAGGTATCCTCGATACAACATTATGTGATAAAGTTTGTCAGTGACCTGTGGCAGATCAGTGGTTTTCTCAGGGTCCTCCGGTTTCCTCCACCAATAAAACTGAATGTCACGATATAACTGAAATATTGTTGAAAGTGGGGTAAACATCATAAACCAAACGAAACCAATCTGACAAAACATTGATGTATAATATTGTATTATAACTACAGGGATACTGCTACCAGAAATGACCACTTGTCTAGTGTTGTTACAGTTAAGAAATCCATCCGTGGTCCAATCATCTAGAGTTGTACCAGTTATGGAACAGTTACTAGACATTATGGACAACTTTAATAAGTTAGCACCAGGCCTTGACAGAGATGATAAAGAAGATCTAGCTTGGCCAGGAGTTTTTAGTAAGTAAAGCTCCTGTGTTTAAACGCCTTTTAACGTAAAATAGGAAATCGGTCGGTAAAATGAGGGTAGCAATATAAGAAGAGTAAGAAAATACTTGAAATTGATAGATTTTAATGTACTCAAATTTATACCACATGTTCAAATATTTTGAATCATTAAATTCTGTTTCTGGTTCACTAATTTTCAATGACCATTTCTTTAAATTTTAAGGCTATTTCACATTGTTACTGAAACCACTAGAGGTGTAATGGTTAGCACGCTTGCCTCAAGTGTGGTAGATCGTGGGTTCAAGGGTCAAACCAAAGACTATTAAATTGGCTGATGTTGTTTCTCTGCTAAGCATGCAGCATTAAGGAGAAAAAGCAAAGATTGGTTGGCTCTGAATCCGAGTGGAGTGATATGTCTACCTGTGGAATGTTGTTTCTGTGAACTAGCTCTATAAAAATCCAACTATGCATGTTCATCTAGTATAAAGCAGACATCATCATCATCTCATCGAATGTACTTGCTCTCGCCAGGATATAGCTGAAAAATTGCTTATTTGGGATTTAACTACAATCACTCACTCACACTGTTACTGTTGCAGGTTATACATTGGAAAAATACAGTCACAAGATGACAGAAGATGTTCAAATGATACGGAAGACTGATCTTGAAAATCATAACAAAGATGGTGGACTATGGGTCGTCATCCATGGAAAAGTTTATGATGTTCAGGAATTTAGATTATCTGCCAAATGTGGAAAGAGCAATCTGGAAGAGTATGCTGGTAGGTTTTTCTAAAAAAAACAAACAACAAATGAGTTATTCCAGGTTGATATTCATTTTTTGGATAGAGGAAAGTCTGAAGATTGGTTGATGTGAAAAATTACCACTGATATCAATGGCCAACTTCTGAACATTACCACTGATATCAATGGCCAACTTCTGAACATTACCACTGATATCAATGGCCAACTTCTGAACATTACCACTGATATCAATGGCCAACTTCTGAACATTACCACTGATATCAATGGCCAACTTCTCAACAAACTATTCAGAGATGGTCAAATCTTAAATGGAATAGGTTTGATGAAATTAGTAGAAAATCCTTGTCTTCATTCAACAAATACTCTAAGGACCCTAAGATTTAGGTTTATGGTGTTTTACGCCACTTTCATTAATATTTCAGTTATATCGTGGCAGTCAGTTTTATTGGTGGAGTACCCGGAGAAAACCACCGACCTGTCGAAAGTCACTGACAAACTTTATTACATAACGTTGTATTGAGCATGAACGGGGTTCCAACTCACAACTTTAGTGGTGTTAGCACTGATTGCACAGGTAGTTGTAAATCAAACTACGATACGATCACGACCACGACAGCCCGAAGAACCCTAAGGAGAGAATTTAATGATATAGGAATATAACTGAATGTGGAATTGTTAACATATAAACATAACTATAAATTGTTTTGTCTTACAGCTAGAGATGCTACAATGGCCTTTGAGAATGCCCACCATTCTACTGAGACTAGAGAAATGATGCATGCATTCTATGTAGGACAGTATGTTGATGTAAGTTTAATTGGAAAAGTTTAAATCATGGTAGAAATATTTTATCTTGTCTCTGATTGTTTTCAGATTACAACTATTTTTTTTAATTTCAATTGAAATGCAGTTTCTTTCATCTGTTTTCTCAAATAGAAATGATAGTCAAACCTGTCCATGTGACCACCTCTATTAAGCAGTCACCTGTATTAAATGGTCACCTTTTTCTTGTCCTGTCATAAAACATTTCATATGAATTGTACCTGTTTTAAGAGGTCACCTGTCTTAAAAGACCACTTTTTCTTTGTCCCAAATGTGACCTCTTAATACAGGTTTGACTGTGCTTGTATTTGACCTGAATCTTACAGATGAAACTGGAAAAAATATTTCTGATTGGTTAAAATATTCCTGATTGGTTTCATACTTGTATTCACCTGATGCACATGTCTACAATTTTGGTCGATAAAGAAAAATCAAATTACTGCAAATTTAGCTGAAAATATAGAATATTGAAATAATAGAATTAATTTAGATTAATGCTAATATAATAATTTGATGTGTGAGGTGATTGTTTTCTTTGTTTGATATCGTTGGAATTGTTGACCATCACTGTTTAAACTAGGGGCGGTCGTGGTCGTGATCGCATGGTAGTTGAATTTCTAACTATCTATGCAATCAGTGCATACCACCACTAACGTTGTGAGTTTGAATCCCGCTTAGGCAAGGTATACTCGATACAGCATTATGTGATTAAGTTTGTCAGTGACTTGCGGCAGGTCGGGGTTTTCTATGGGTACCCCGGTTTCCACCACCAATAAAACTGACTGCCTCAATATAATAATAATAATGATGAAAGGAGCATTAAACCCTGACCCTGTTAAAATGTACTTTTCTTTATTTATAATAAACAGCCAGAGAAAGATAAAGTACAGACAACAGATAGTAGTACTGCTTCATCTCCATTGATGGATGTAGAAAGAACTCTAGCTATGCTACTAGGATTACATGCCTCCCACCGAGCTAGGAGCACTCCTTTATCACAGGAAGAACATGAAAATGATCACTGGCTGAAGGCAGATTTCTTTGCTGGGGGTCTAAGGGTTTTACAACCTAAAAATCAGTTTGAGGAAGAGAAAGGAGAAACAAGAAGTTGTACAGCTACACCAGGTAACACTTGATACTTTACTACATTTTGTAACATGTAATACTGAATGCATTGCAACATAAAATGGTAAATGACACATACTGGATGCAATACAACATAAAATGGTAAATGACACATACTGGATGCAATACAACATAAAATGGTAAATGACACATACTGGATACAATACAACATAAAATGGTAAATGACACATACTGGATGCAATACAACATAAAATGGTAAATGACACATACTGGATGCAATACAACATAAAATGGTAAATGACACATACTGGATACAATACAACATAAAATGGTAAATGACACATACTGGATGCAATACAACATAAAATGGTAAATGACACATACTGAATGCAATACAACATAAAATGGTAAATGACACATACTGGATACAATACAACATAAAATGGTAAATGACACATACTGGATGCAATACAACATAAAATGGTAAATGACACATACTGGATGCAATACAACATAAAATGGTAAATGACACATACTGGATACAATACAACATAAAATGGTAAATGACACATACTGGATACAATACAACATAAAATGGTAAATGACACATACTGGATACAATACAACATAAAATGGTAAATGACACATACTGGATGCAATACAACATAAAATAGTAAATGACACATACTGGATGCAATACAACATAAAATGGTAAATGACACATACTGGATGCAATACAACATAAAATGGTAAATGACACATACTGGATGCAATACAACATAAAATGGTAAATGACACATACTGGATGCAATACAACATAAAATGGTAAATGACACATACTCGATGCAATACAACATAAAATGGTAAATGACACATACTGGATGCAATACAACATAAAATGGTAAATGACACATACTGGATACAATACAACATAAAATGGTAAATGACACATACTGGATGCAATACAACATAAAATGGTAAATGACACATACTGGATGCAATACAACATAAAATGGTAAATGACACATACTGGATACAATACAACATAAAATGGTAAATGACACATACTGGATGCAATACAACATAAAATGGTAAATGACACATACTGGATGCAATACAACATAAAATGGTAAATGACACATACTGGATACAATACAACATAAAATGGTAAATGACACATACTGGATACAATACAACATAAAATGGTAAATGACACATACTGGATGCAATACAACATAAAATGGTAAATGACACATACTGGATGCAATACAACATAAAATGTTAAATGACACATACTGGATGCAATACAACATAAAATGGTAAATGACACATACTGGATACAATACAACATAAAATGGTAAATGACACATACTGGATACAATACAACATAAAATGGTAAATGACACATACTGGATGCAATACAACATAAAATAGTAAATGACACATACTGGATGCAATACAACATAAAATGGTAAATGACACATAATGGATGCAATACAACATAAAATGGTAAATGACACATACTGGATACAATGCAACATAAAATGGTAAATGACACATACTGGATGCAATACAACATAAAATGGTAAATGGCACATACTGGATACAATACAACATAAAATGGTAAATGACACATACTGGATGCAATACAACATAAAATGGTAAATGGCACATACTGGATACAATACAACATAAAATGGTAAATGACACATACTGGATGCAATACAACATAAAATGGTAAATGACACATACTGGATGCAATACAACATAAAATGGTAAATGACACATACTGAATGCAATACAACATAAAATGGTAAATGACACATACTGGATACAATACAACATAAAATGGTAAATGACACATACTGGATGCAATACAACATAAAATGGTAAATGACACATACTGGATACAATACAACATAAAATGGTAAATGACACATACTGGATGCAATACAACATAAAATGGTAAATGACACATACTGGATGCAATACAACATAAAATGGTAAATGACACATACTGGATACAATACAACATAAAATGGTAAATGACACATACTGGATGCAATACAACATAAAATGGTAAATGGCACATACTGGATGCAATACAACATAAAATGGTAAATGGCACATACTGGATGCAATACAACATAAAATGGTAAATGACACATACTGGATGCAATACAACATAAAATGGTAAATGACACATACTGGATGCAATACAACATAAAATGGTAAATGACACATACTGAATGCAATACAACATAAAATGGTAAATGACACATACTGAATACAATACAACATAAAATGGTAAATGACACATACTGGATGCAATACAACATAAAATGGTAAATGACACATACTGGATACAATACAACATAAAATGGTAAATGACACATACTGGATGCAATACAACATAAAATGGTAAATGACACATACTGGATGCAATACAACATAAAATGGTAAATGACACATACTGGATGCAATACAACATAAAATGGTAAATGACACATACTGGATGCAATACAACATAAAATGGTAAATGACACATACTGGATACAATACAACATAAAATGGTAAATGGCACATACTGGATGCAATACAACATAAAATGGTAAATGACACATACTGGATGCAATACAACATTAAATGGTAAATGACACATACTGGATGCAATACAACATAAAATGGTAAATGACACATACTGGATACAATACAACATAAAATGGTAAATGACACATACTGGATACAATACAACATAAAATGGTAAATGACACATACTGGATGCAATACAACATAAAATGGTAAATGACACATACTGGATACAATACAACATAAAATGGTAAATGACACATACTGAATGCAATACAACATAAAATATTAAATGACACATACTGAATGCAATACAACATAAAATGGTAAATGACACATACTGGATGCAATACAACATTAAATGGTAAATGACACATACTGGATGCAATACAACATAAAATGGTAAATGGCACATACTGGATACAATACAACATAAAATGGTAAATGACACATACTGGATGCAATACAACATAAAATGGTAAATGACACATACTGGATACAATACAACATAAAATGGTAAATGACACATACTGGATGCAATACAACATAAAATGGTAAATGACACATACTGGATGCAATACAACATAAAATGGTAAATGACACATACTGGATGCAATACAACATAAAATGGTAAATGACACATACTGGATACAATACAACATAAAATGGTAAATGACACATACTGGATGCAATACAACATAAAATGGTAAATGACACATACTGGATACAATACAACATAAAATGGTAAATGACACATACTGGATGCAATACAACATAAAATGGTAAATGACACATACTGGATGCAATACAACATAAAATGGTAAATGACACATACTGGATGCAATACAACATAAAATGGTAAATGACACATACTGGATGCAATACAACATAAAATGGTAAATGACACATACTGGATGCAATACAACATAAAATGGTAAATGACACATACTGGATACAATACAACATAAAATGGTAAATGGCACATACTGGATGCAATACAACATAAAATGGTAAATGACACATACTGGATGCAATACAACATTAAATGGTAAATGACACATACTGGATGCAATACAACATAAAATGGTAAATGACACATACTGGATACAATACAACATAAAATGGTAAATGACACATACTGGATACAA
Source organism: Bathymodiolus brooksi (assembly GCA_963680875.1). Classification (NCBI taxonomy): domain Eukaryota; kingdom Metazoa; phylum Mollusca; class Bivalvia; order Mytilida; family Modiolidae; genus Bathymodiolus; species Bathymodiolus brooksi. The sequence continues at coordinate 80,822,108 of OY804582.1, forward strand.
TACAACATAAAATGGTAAATGACACATACTGGATGCAATACAACATAAAATGTTAAATGACACATACTGGATATAATACAACATAAAATGGTAAATGACACATACTGGATACAATACAACATAAAATGGTAAATGACACATACTGAATGCAATACAACATAAAATAGTAAATGACACATACTGAATGCAATACAACATAAAATAGTAAATGACACATACTGGATGCAATACAACATAAAATGGTAAATGACACATACTGAATGCAATACAACATAAAATGGTAAATGACACATACTGGATGCAATACAACATTAAATGGTAAATGACACATACTGGATACAATACAACATAAAATGGTAAATGACACATACTGAATGCAATACAACATAAAATGGTAAATGACACATACTGGATGCAATACAACATAAAATGGTAAATGACACATACTGGATGCAATACAACATTAAATGGTTTATATTTAATATAGTACAACATTAAATGGTTTATATTCAATATAGTACAACATACAATTGGATACTATGCACAATAAAATAAAAATACCAAAGAAAAAGAAAAAGAAAACAAAAGCCAAAAATAAGTATTAGTAACAGAAACTCTCACAGAAACAAAATCTAAGGTAGCAGATTTATATTTTTAAAATCAAAAAACATTCTCTAAAATATGTACAGTAGTCTTTGTTAAATAAAATGTTTCTGTTTGTGTGTTATTAGGTACTACTCCAACATCAGAACAATGTCATATACCTACATCAGAAGACAAAGAATCACTGTTTGATCGTCAGGTTACACAGACAGATACCACACAACCATTCCTACAGTCATTAGTCGAGGGCAGAATTACTGACCATAATGTTAAAACATTCCTAGCCATAATGGACAAATATTACAAACAACATAATTTACTGAATATAAACTTTACACATGAACATCCCATAGAAGAAGTTGGAAGGTAAGGTTTATGTGATGACAACTGCATCGGTGGTATAATGGTTAGTGTGCTCGCTACATGAGTTTGAGCCCCAAATCTGGTAAAACTGAAAACTATTAAATTGGTATTTGATGCTTCTCTTAGCATTAAGGAGAAAGAGAAAAAAAAACTGGTTGGCTCGGAATCAGGATAAAGTGTCCGAGTGGAGCAACATATCTACCCGCAGACTGTTGTTTAAGTGAACTAGCACTATAAAAATCCAACTAAGCATGTTGATTTAGTTCAAAACAGATATCTTTATCATCTCATTGAATGTAACTGGTTCTCGTAATGATATAGCTGATTATGGTGTATAACTCAACTTTCAAACAATATTTCAGTTTTATCTGCGGTTAGTTTTGTAAGTGGAGGAAATTGGAGTACCCGGAGAAAACCACTGACCTTCCGCAAGTCACTGACAAGCTTTATCACATAATGTTTTATCGAGTACACCTCGCCATTAGCAGGATTCGAACCCACAACGTTACTGTTGATAGTCACTGATTGCATAGGAAATTATAAATCCAACTACCATAAGATCACAACCATGACAGACCCGTTTTTCCAATGACAATAACAGCATTTATAATGTTAAGTTTTTGTGATTAGCTCAGTTACTGGCATGTAAACTGCATCAGTGATGAAATGGTAAGTATGCGGTAGATTTAAGAAATAAATCATGGAAACCAGAATGTGTTGGGAGTTTTAACATGGCTTGGCGGATATTAGTATTTTATCCCGAGCCAGAAGGGAGGGATAAATTTACTAATATCCGCCAATCCATGTTAAAACTCAAAACACATTCTGGCTTCCATGATTTATTTCGATTCTGATATGTCTAAGAGTACAAATACGGTAGTATACTTTGATTGGAAGATGGTAATTTATATTTACGTTTGCGGAAAATGTCACACACAATTTATGCTGCCAATGGAAAAGTCAGTCACATTCACCGGCGCATGAGCTAATGAGATTATACTAAATGGATAACTCGCTCGTTTGTTAACAAAGCGAAAGAAGGAGGTTATGTTAGCATGTGGGTTAGCGCATGGGTCTGGCATCTTATGTGAAAATAAGACATCAATTTGTATATCACTATTATCAGTGAAACTTGTCTTAACCAGACTGAAATAAAGGACATCAGTCTACATCAAATGTAATAGTTTTATATCTTGCTGTATCATGTAATAAGAATTCTCCATGTTAACTTAAATGAATGTATTGTTTTTTTAATTAAATGAATGTATTGTTTTTTTTAATTAAATGAATGTATTGTTTTTTTAATTAAATGAATGTATTGTTTTTTTTAATTAAATGAATGTATTGGTTTTTTAATTAAATGAATGTATTGTTTTTTTAATTAAATGAATGTATTGTTTTTTTAATTAAATGAATGTATTGTTTTTTTTAATTAAATGAATGTATTGTTTTTTTAATTAAATGAATGTGTTGTTTTCAGATTGTTATTAGCAGTATTATTGAAGCACCATGATTTAGGACATGCTGCCTTGAGTTTAGTAGAACATGGTCAGAGTGAGAGAGATAAACATATCTTACCAAGATCTTTAGTAGAACTATTCAAGATTGTCAACCAGACTAGAAAATCTCTTGTTAAGGTAAATGATAAGAAAAATTATAAATCATATTTTGTAAAGAACGAAATGGAAAACAAAATATACCACACTGTCAGAAAAGTTCTAATCCATTGAAAAAATCGCAAAATCAATGGCAAAATTGATACTTCTAACACACATTAACGTGTACATGACCACTCACTTTCCTGGAGGGGCAGCAGTGGACGTAATTGTATGGTAGTTGGATTTACAACTACCTATGCAATCAGTGCCTATCACCACTGATGTTGTGAGTTTGAATCCCGATCAGGGCGAGGTGTACAACATTATGTGATAAAGTTTGTCTGTGACTTGCGGCAGGTTGGTGGTTTTCTCCAGGTACTTCGGTTTCCTCCACCAATAAAACCGACCACCAGGATATGACTGAAATATTGTTGAAAGTGCTGTTAAACACCATAAACCAAACCAAACCTATTTCTATTCAATGTGAAGGACAGTTGACAAACTATAATCTATATTAATTACCATTCTCTCACAACTTTCATTTCGAATGAACATATTACTAGGCACTCAGTTAAAAACAAATTCCCTGAGTAAAAGTTCACTATTTTGACTTTGCTTTGTAAAACCTAGGTATGACACTAACCAGACCTTTAAGGAATAGACCTTTTAGAGTATTTAAAATCAGCCAATCAGATCACTGTATCCAATATATAAAGTGCTCTGTTTTGACATTTTTGGAGTACAGAGTATGAAACTCATACTGATTAGTTTTATGATCACAAGGTTTGGTTTTCACTGGATATTAAGCTTCTGACATCAATAAACATGTTCGCACAAAATGAAAATATATACATGAAAATTTTGAAAATAATGAAAATATTTTTAGATAAATTTAAATACAGTTCTTCAATTTCTATGTTTTCAGGCTCACCAAGATCAAGGAAGATCCTATAAAGAAGTTTGTGCTCCTGTGATTGAACGATGTCACTTCCTGTTCAATGAACTTCGTCCAGCCATTGGAAATGAGGTTAATGCCATGAGCAGATCAAAAATGCTCCAAAGTCATCCAAGATGGAAACAGGTTGCAATTAATTTGATGGAGGAAAGAAATAAATCAAAACGTAAGGAAAATTTACAGTTGATTTCCAATACTACAAAAATGGCTACTTCATTGTTACTTGTCTATAAATATCTAAATGTCTGTCTGGTGATTTGAAGAGTTTTGTCCCTTTCTGTCAACATAATTTACAGTTGATTTCCAATACTACAAAAATGGCTCATTGTTACTTGTCTATAAATATCTAAATGTCTGTCTGGTGATTTGAAGAGTTTTGTCCCTTTCTGTCAACATAATTTACAGTTGATTTCCAATACTACAAAAATGGCTACTTCATTGTTACTTGTCTATAAATATCTAAATGTCTGTCTGGTGATTTGAAGAGTTTTGTCCCTTTCTGTCAACATAATTTACAGTTGATTTCCAATACTACAAAAATGGCTCATTCATTGTTACTTGTCTATAAATATCTAAATGTCTGTCTGGTGATTTGAAGAGTTTTGTCCCTTTCTGTCAACATAATTTACAGTTGATTTCCAATACTACAAAAATGGCTCATTCATTGTTACTTGTCTATAAATATCTAAATGTCTGTCTGGTGATTTGAAGAGTTTTGTCCCTTTCTGTCAACATAATTTACAGTTGATTTCCAATACTACAAAAATGGCTCATTCATTGTTACTTGTCTATAAATATCTAAATGTCTGTCTGGTGATTTGAAGAGTTTTGTCCCTTTCTGTCAACATAATTTACAGTTGATTTCCAATACTACAAAAATGGCTCATTCATTGTTACTTGTCTATAAATATCTAAATGTCTGTCTGGTGATTTGAAGAGTTTTGTCCCTTTCTGTCAACATAATTTACAGTTGATTTCCAATACTACAAAAATGGCTCATTCATTGTTACTTGTCTATAAATATCTAAATGTCTGTCTGGTGATTTGAAGAGTTTTGTCCCTTTCTGTCAGCATAATTTACAGTTGATTTCCAATACTACAAAAATGGCTCATTCATTGTTACTTGTCTATAAATATCTAAATGTCTGTCTGGTGATTTGAAGAGTTTTGTCCCTTTCTGTCAACATAATTTACAGTTGATTTCCAATACTACAAAAATGGCTCATTCATTGTTACTTGTCTATAAATATCTAAATGTCTGTCTGGTGATTTGAAGAGTTTTGTCCCTTTCTGTCAACATAATTTACAGTTGATTTCCAATACTACAAAAATGGCTCATTCATTGTTACTTGTCTATAAATATCTAAATGTCTGTCTGGTGATTTGAAGAGTTTTGTCCCTTTCTGTCAACATAATTTACAGTTGATTTCCAATACTACAAAAATGGCTCATTCATTGTTACTTGTCTATAAATATCTAAATGTCTGTCTGGTGATTTGAAGAGTTTTGTCCCTTTCTGTCAACATAATTTACAGTTGATTTCCAATACTACAAAAATGGCTCATTCATTGTTACTTGTCTATAAATATCTAAATGTCTGTCTGGTGATTTGAAGAGTTTTGTCCCTTTCTGTCAACATAATTTACAGTTGATTTCCAATACTACAAAAATGGCTCATTCATTGTTACTTGTCTATAAATATCTAAATGTATGTCTGGTGATTTGAAGAGTTTTGTCCCTTTCTATCAACATAATTTACAGTTGATTTCCAATACTACAAAAATGGCTCATTCATTGTTACTTGTCTATAAATATCTAAATGTCTGTCTGGTGATTTGAAGAGTTTTGTCCCTTTCTGTCAACATAATTTACAGTTGATTTCCAATACTACAAAAATGGCTCATTCATTGTTACTTGTCTATAAATATCTAAATGTATGTCTGGTGATTTGAAGAGTTTTGTCCCTTTCTGTCAACATAATTTACAGTTGATTTCCAATACTACAAAAATGGCTCATTCATTGTTACTTGTCTATCAATATCTAAATGTCTGTCTGGTGATTTGAAGAGTTTTGTCCCTTTCTGTCAACATAATTTACAGTTGATTTCTAATACTACAAAAATGGCTCATTCATTGTTACTTGTCTATAAATATCTAAATGTCTGTCTGGTGATTTGAAGAGTTTTGTCCCTTTCTGTCAACATAATTTACAGTTGATTTCCAATACTACAAAAATGGCTCATTCATTGTTATTTGTCTATAAATATCTAAATGTCTGTCTGGTGATTTGAAGAGTTTTGTCCCTTTCTGTCAACATAATTTACAGTTGATTTCCAATACTACAAAAATGGCTCATTGTTACTTGTCTATAAATATCTAAATGTCTGTCTGGTGATTTGAAGAGTTTTGTCCCTTTCTGTCAACATAATTTACAGTTGATTTCCAATACTACAAAAATGGCTACTTCATTGTTACTTGTCTATAAATATCTAAATGTCTGTCTGGTGATTTGAAGAGTTTTGTCCCTTTCTGTCAACATAATTTACAGTTGATTTCCAATACTACAAAAATGGCTCATTCATTGTTACTTGTCTATAAATATCTAAATGTCTGTCTGGTGATTTGAAGAGTTTTGTCCCTTTCTGTCAACATAATTTACAGTTGATTTCCAATACTACAAAAATGGCTCATTCATTGTTACTTGTCTATAAATATCTAAATGTCTGTCTGGTGATTTGAAGAGTTTTGTCCCTTTCTGTCAACATAATTTACAGTTGATTTCCAATACTACAAAAATGGCTCATTCATTGTTACTTGTCTATAAATATCTAAATGTCTGTCTGGTGATTTGAAGAGTTTTGTCCCTTTCTGTCAACATAATTTACAGTTGATTTCCAATACTACAAAAATGGCTCATTCATTGTTACTGGTCTATAAATATCTAAATGTCTGTCTGGTGATTTGAAGAGTTTTGTCCCTTTCTGTCAACATAATTTACAGTTGATTTCCAATACTACAAAAATGGCTCATTCATTGTTACTTGTCTATAAATATCTAAATGTCTGTCTGGTGATTTGAAGAGTTTTGTCCCTTTCTGTCAACATAATTTACAGTTGATTTCCAATACTACAAAAATGGCTCATTCATAGTTACTGGTCTATAAATATCTAAATGTCTGTCTGGTGATTTGAAGAGTTTTGTCCCTTTCTGTCAACATAATTTACAGTTGATTTCCAATACTACAAAAATGGCTCATTCATTGTTACTTGTCTATAAATATCTAAATGTCTGTCTGGTGATTTGAAGAGTTTTGTCCCTTTCTGTCAACATAATTTACAGTTGATTTCCAATACTACAAAAATGGCTCATTCATTGTTACTTGTCTATAAATATCTAAATGTCTGTCTGGTGATTTGAAGAGTTTTGTCCCTTTCTGTCAACATAATTTACAGTTGATTTCCAATACTACAAAAATGGCTCATTCATTGTTACTTGTCTATAAATATCTAAATGTCTGTCTGGTGATTTGAAGAGTTTTGTCCCTTTCTGTCAACATAATTTACAGTTGATTTCCAATACTACAAAAATGGCTCATTCATTGTTACTTGTCTATAAATATCTAAATGTCTGTCTGGTGATTTGAAGAGTTTTGTCCCTTTCTGTCAACATAATTTACAGTTGATTTCCAATACTACAAAAATGGCTCATTCATTGTTACTGGTCTATAAATATCTAAATGTCTGTCTGGTGATTTGAAGAGTTTTGTCCCTTTCTGTCAACATAATTTACAGTTGATTTCCAATACTACAAAAATGGCTCATTCATTGTTACTTGTCTATAAATATCTAAATGTCTGTCTGGTGATTTGAAGAGTTTTGTCCCTTTCTGTCAACATAATTTACAGTTGATTTCCAATACTACAAAAATGGCTCATTCATTGTTACTTGTCTATAAATATCTAAATGTCTGTCTGGTGATTTGAAGAGTTTTGTCCCTTTCTGTCAACATAATTTACAGTTGATTTCCAATACTACAAAAATGGCTCATTCATTGTTACTTGTCTATAAATATCTAAATGTCTGTCTGGTGATTTGAAGAGTTTTGTCCCTTTCTGTCAGCATAATTTACAGTTGATTTCCAATACTACAAAAATGGCTCATTCATTGTTACTTGTCTATAAATATCTAAATGTCTGTCTGGTGATTTGAAGAGTTTTGTCCCTTTCTGTCAACATAATTTACAGTTGATTTCCAATACTACAAAAATGGCTCATTCATTGTTACTTGTCTATAAATATCTAAATGTCTGTCTGGTGATTTGAAGAGTTTTGTCCCTTTCTGTCAACATAATTTACAGTTGATTTCCAATACTACAAAAATGGCTCATTCATTGTTACTTGTCTATAAATATCTAAATGTCTGTCTGGTGATTTGAAGAGTTTTGTCCCTTTCTGTCAACATAATTTACAGTTGATTTCCAATACTATAAAAATGGCTCATTCATTGTTACTTGTCTATAAATATCTAAATGTCTGTCTGGTGATTTGAAGAGTTTTGTCCCTTTCTGTCAACATAATTTACAGTTGATTTCCAATACTACAAAAATGGCTCATTCATTGTTACTTGTCTATAAATATCTAAATGTCTGTCTGGTGATTTGAAGAGTTTTGTCCCTTTCTGTCAACATTTCTAGTTTGGTTTGGTTTGGTTTGGTTTAATGCCACTTTCAACAATATTTCAGTTATCATGGTGGTCAGTTTTATTGGTGGAGGAAACCGGAGTACCCGGAGAAAGCCACTGACCTGTCGCAAGTAACTGACAAACTTTATCACATAATGTTATATCAAGTGCACCTCGCCATGAACTGGGTTTGAACTAGCAACTTTAGTGGTGATAGGCACTGATTGCATAGGTAGTTATAAATCCAACTACCAAACGATCACGGCCACGACGATTCCTGACATGAATTTGTTCATTGAATTGTTACATATTTATTTTTTAAGGACTCTCACACGTAGAAGAGGAGGAAGAGAAGAAAGAAAGTGATGAGGAGGTAGAGGAGGGTGCTACAGGAGGTGAAGAGGTCAAGGCTGAACAGATTGTATTAGAGATTAGTGAAGAGGAACAAGTGACCAGTACCACAGAGGAGATAGAGCAAGTTCAGTCACCTGCCAAAGCTACAATTAAAAAGGTATGCTTTATTGAATGAACCTACTACAGTAGTCCCCCCCTCTTGTAAGGCCACTCCCACCAAAGGCCACTGCTCTGATCAGGCCATATTTCAGGAGATAGTGAAATACTACTTAATTGACCTCTTCAAGAGAGTTCACCCCTCTTATAAGGCCACATTTTCATGGCAGAAAGGGTGGCCTCATAGGGTGGGGACTACTATAATTAAATTTGAGTTCAAGGGACCTAGACTCCTTTCTCAAAAAGTTACATTTATTTTCTATCATGACAGTTGGACAATGACAAAACAGATGTCAGATCGAGAGTCCTGTTATAAGATATGACCAGTAATCACAATAAATGTTAGGTCAGGCTTTCACATCTGTACAAAAATATTTCACAAATTTAAAAAATCTCAAATAATATACAGTCAAACTTGTCTTATATGACCTTCCAAGGGAACAGGCAAATATGATCACATAACACAGGTTTAATTGATATGAAATGCACTTTAAAGGGAAATAGAAATTAAGGTCACATAATACAAGTTATTGTTTAGTGTAGGTGGTCACTAAAGCAGGTTTAACTGTAAATTAATAGAGGTGGTCACTAAAGCAGGTTTAACTGTAAATTAATAGAGGTGGTCACTAAAGCAGGTTTAACTGTAAATTAATAGAGGTGGTCACTAAAGCAGGTTTAACTGTAAATTAATAGAGGTGGTCACTAAAGCAGGTTTAACTGTAAATTAATAGAGGTGATCACTAAAGCAGGTTTTACTGTAAATTAATAGAGGTGGTCACTAAAGCAGGTTTAACTGTAAATTAATACAGAGTTATCTCTTCCAATGTAAATTTTGATATTAAAACACTAGAGATGCCAAAAGTAAAATTCACTTGCCTGTATATTTTACATGTATAACATTGTTAATGTTAAATTTAGGTGGATTCATGGAAACAGATTGCCAAGACAGTGACTAGTTCGCGGAAGTTTGGCTGGCTCAAACAGAGAATGACTGGTTCACATATAGATCAAGGTCTGGTAAATGGAATTGTAGAATTTGTCCTTCATGAACATCCAATAGACATTGAGAAGCTGAGGAGATCTTTACATCATCAGGTAATAATTGAATTAATATTGGGAGCGTATCGTAGTTGGATTTACAACTACCTGTGCAATCAGTGTCTATCACTAGTTCTAATAATAAAACCCTAAATGCTCGCTTACTCGCAAGGGTTATAACGGGATGCCATTACACGTAATGGAGCAGCCGCCGAGATTTTTTGCACTCGCTTACAGAGCTTCTGACGCCTGCATTTATCAATAATAAGACATAACCTTTCCTTTTGTCCATTATTATAACAAGTTTTTATCACCTACCAGTATTTTAGAATGTAATTCCCACAAAATAAAAATCTTCTCTCTGAACATTTTGAATTTCGTCATTTCCGGCCTCACTATTTGGATGTCGATACCATATTTGGCGATTTAGGCATGAATGTTTACATCAGCGTGTAGTAAGAAATACCATATTTAGAAAAGCTCCGCCTTCCGTAGTTTCCGGTTATGGAAAACGATCGATAAATTTGAACAAGGTTGTTGCTACCTTTGAAAAGCATATATTTCTCAGCCAAACCGATTTAACAAGGACTGGGATCATCAGTAATAGTTATAATGAAATGTTTGAAGCGTAAATAGTGAGTTTTTATGTTTCAACTGCAACTTTTTTTTTGCTCCATTGTGACGAATGGGACCGCGTTGTAGCTCTGCCGAGACACAAGTTTGTCACAGGAGCTACATTATTGCAGCTATCTATCACCACTAAAGTTGTGAGTTCGAACCCCCTTAATGGCAAGGTGTACAACATTATGTGATAGAGTTTGTCGAGGACTTGTAACAAGTCAGTGGTTTTCTACAGGTACTCCGATTTCCTCCACCAATAAATCTGACCTCCATGATATAGCTGAAATATTGTTTAAAGTGGCGTTAAATAGAATAGCCTCACCCAGCCTTGAATTAGATAATGTCAGTTAGCTAAAACATATTCATGTAATATGATAAATTATTGTTTTATTTTAATGTAACGACAAATTTACACCTTGAAATTTACTATGTATACAGTAAGTTGGTCAATAACTGGTATTATCATTGTTATACAATGAGTATTTGCTATTGAATTTTCACATGTTGTGAGGTGTAATTGATGCAAATTTATCTGATTAATTTTGGTGGTGACTTGTGGCAGATCAGTCGTTTTAACCTGTCACTCGGGTTTCCTCACCCAATAAAAACTGACCTCCATGATATAACCTAAATATTGCTGAAAGTTAAGAATATAAAATATATGGTTTATGGTGTTTAACACCACTTTCAACAATATTTCAGTTATATCGTGGTGGTCAGTTTTATTGGTGGAGGAAATAAGGGTAATAACAAAATTACCAAACTCTGAACAATCTTCCAAAAGGAAAGTCAAAACTCATAAGTATATAAACAGACAAAATCAGTCAACAACCGGAAAACTGTGAAAACCGTAATGACCCTGACTTGGTACAGGCATTTCTAAAGAAATGGTGGGTTGAATCAGAAACCGGAGTACCAGGAGAAAACCACAACCCTGCTGAAAGTCACTGACAAACACACATATAGTTGTATCAAGTACACCTCGCCACAGCTGGACTGAAAAACTGACAAACTCACATATAGTTGTATCAAGAACACCTCGCCACAGCTGGACTGAAAAACTGACAAACTCACATATAGTTGTATCAAGTACACCTCGCCACAGCTGGACTGAAAATTACCTGACAAACTCACATATAGTTGTATCAAGTACACCTCGCCACAGCTGGACTGAAAATTACCTGACAAACTCACATATAGTTGTATCAAGTACACCTCGCCACAGCTGGACTGAAAATTACCTGACAAACTCACATATAGTTGTATCAAGTACACCTCGCCACAGCTGGACTGAAAATTAAACACCAATAACTCACAAGTTGTACTTTCTTTGTACACTTTACAAATGTGTTATTATTGACTAGTCATCCATGTCTTATTTTTGTTTTTAGGTTGATCGAGCTCAGATGAGATTGAAAGGGATTCAAAATATGTTAAGTTTAGTCAACAAAGATTATTTAATACCATCTATTAAATATAACATACTGAGTGGTTGGCTAGGATTACTGACTGTAGGAACAAGGGCATGGTATGTAGTATATAATACAATATATGTACATTGTTGGAAAGCATAAAATTTATTTGTGTGAGCCATAGTAAGGGGTTGAAAAGGTGAGATGTTCTGACCTGTATCATAGAGAGTGCTTTAATATGATCACTTTAATGAAAGTTTCTTAATGTTCATATATTTTACACTCATTTGATGTCATCGGTGGTGTTATGATCGGCATGCTCACATCAAGTGTGGTATATCGTGGGTTTGAGCGCCTGTCGGGTTAATCCAAAAACTATAAAAGTGGTATTTGTTGTTTCTCCGCTAAGCATGCATAAAGCATAAAGACTGGTTGGCTCGGAATTAGGGGAATAAGGTGATTTTATTGAAATTAAGGCCTAAAAGTCACTTCCCTTGGTATGGTGAGCCCTGTATGATGTTCAGAAAAGCTAATTTTGTTATAGCAATTTCTTTAATTATTTTTGTTATTAACTATTTTTAGTTGTTTTATCCAGAAAACCATTTTTTTGCCTTGTACTAATAGAATATTTGGACCGCAGGAAATGTTGAAGTAACATATTTTTTTAAATCTTTTAACAACGTCTTTATGTATTGATTATTTCAGTGAAATGATGCCCCATTGCTTATCTAACGTCAGCCTTATACCACCATGTGATAGAATTCTACTAGAAATGATGTTTTCTGATCTCTACAAGTGGTCAATACAGGAACTTAGAAATGGCATCATATTGTCAGACATGATGTTTAAGGAAAGGGGGATAAATCCATCTGTATCTATGCAGGACTTACAGAAGGTAATACATATTCTATATTACATATTTATATGTGTTAAACCACCTTTATAATATGCTGTTTGAGATGCTTTCATTGAGTGTATGATTTCTAGTTCAAATCATACAGGGGAAGTCGTCATATGGTGGTTGGATTTACAACTACCTATGCAATCAGTGCCTATCATCACTGATGTTGTGAGTTCGAATCTCGATCAGGGTGAGGTGTACAACGTTATGTGATAAAGTTTGTCAGTGACTTGCGACAGGTCGGTGGTTTTCTCCGGGTCCTCCGGTTTCCTCCACCAATAATACTGGACGCCATGATATAATGAAATATTGTTGAAAGTGGTGTTAAACGCCACAAAACCAATCCAACCAATTCATCAAACCATAGTCATGCGGAGCCAGACTTATTGGCACTGGCTGCTTTTCTGCTATGCAGTTGACTGAGAGTGAAATTTCTATTGCAAATTGTTATTTCAGTGACCTGACAATGGAGAATTACAGTTGAGGATAATGTTTAAATAGGGGGATATGGTATTTAATACCACTTTCAACAATATTTCAGTTATATCATGGCGGTCAGTTTTATTGGTGGAGGAGACAGGAGTACCTGAAGAAAACCACCGACCTGTCGCAAGTCACTGACAAACTTTATCATATTATGTTGTATTGAGTACACCTTGCCTTAACGGGATTGGAACTCACAACGTTAGTGGTGATAGGCACTGCTTGCATAGGTAGTTGTAAATCCAACTATGCAATAGTGTGAATGTAAACCAGGAAATCTTGGTAAACATAACCTTTAAACTGACAAACTTTCTGTATTGTGAATATTTAAATTTATGATTATTTCCGGAATTACACGCTAAATGACATTACAATATAGCTAAAAGTGGCATGAGGCAAAACTTTCATCTGTCAGTAATATGCAAAAACAAATTGCTTAGAGGTTATGTTTTTTCTTTTCAGGAGAAATTGAGTCTTGGAGCACTGCCTCATTCTAGGTTTATTTTTGTTTTTTCAGGAGAGATTGAGTCTTGGAGCACTGCCTCATTCTAGGTTTATTTTGGTTACCATGGGGATCTTGATGTCAGTTCACCAGAGTAATATGGTCAGTCTGTTGTTGAACTCAGGAATTTTAGGTTTGACCCAGACTTTAATGAGACTAGTTGGTAAGTCTTCTTTCAATTTATTTTCATACAAATGAAGTATTTTGATAATGATAAAAAAAAAATTATCTGAGGATTTATCAAAATTGCAAAAACAACAACAACATGCTATTAGCTACATTTTAAAATAAGTTTTGTTAATTTAAATGGCATTATATTGTACTGTCAAATATGCTGTTCATTGTGGCCTGATATTACAACATTTCAATGAAGCTTTTGGGATGCAGGGCTTGGATCTATCTACTTGGTAGAAAAGAGACTGGAAATTTGTAGCCAATTTGTTTTATCGGTAATTTGTTTCAGTTTCCTTTGATCTTTGCTACTCGATAAATTTAGTTAGAACATTCAGTTGACCACCGACTCGTGATACTAGAAATTATCAGCTGTTGGTCATTTGTCATGCACGGTCTAACGTGACGTTACTAAATCTTTCATTAAAAAAAAAGGTCAAAACACAACAAAAAATTCACAAAACTGTGTTAAAATTGCTCATCTGATATGGACCTGATAATCCTTGTCTTGTGGAAAAAAAATAATACTAATAATTAATATTTACAATTATGTTTTCAGGTGCAAGTTCTTTAATGAGGTGATAAATTTATTTTATTATATCAGGTCCAGATCCTGAGAGACTCATTCAAGACAATTCTGGCACATTGTATGCTGTGTTAGAAGAGCAGAAACACAAGAAACAGTCCCAACCAGTACCTATTTCTGGTCCTGAGCTTGCTGCCATGATGAAGATTAGCACCCGTGTTGTCAGGGGAGTCGACTGGAAGTGGGGAGATCAAGTTAGTAATTATATATATTGTAGTAGGGGAATAGGGAATTGATAGCTCAGCTATTGTAAATAAAACAACAAGAACCATTTCTCTTGCAAACCACAATATTCCAAACTTATAACCAAATAGGTAATCAAAAGCCGTAGATCAAAGAAGAACAGATAATACAATGGCCAAAAGAAAAGTATAAAAAGAAAAATAATAGTCGACAAAACCACACAGAAAAATAAAGATTGAGTAACATGAACCCTATTAAAAACAGGGGTGAAAGCAGGAAGGGTAATTTGAGTCAAATCTAATTGTGTCGATGTTAAAGGAACCGAATGTTTTGGTTTGAATAAGCTGAGTATTGGAGTTAACAGGACAAATTTAGGGGACAATTACAATCAAACCTGTATTAAGAGGTCACCCTTGGGACAAAGAAAAAGTGGCCTTATAAGATTGGCGACCTCTTAAAAGAGATTCAATTCATATGAAATTTTCTATGACAGGACAAGAAAAAGGTGACCTTTTAATACAGGTGATTGCTTAATATTTTCGGAATAGATGGGTATTCAGTTTATACAGGTAAAATTAACAGAAATTTCCTACATTTGAAATTGATTTAAAGTTGGGTTTATTGAGGGTTCAACTTAGACCAGTTTAACTGTACTATAAGCTGTTTGTAGGATGGCCCAACACCTAGTATGGGACGTGTGATTGGAGAGTTAGGAGAAGATGGCTGGATCCGTGTCCAATGGGATACAGGAAGCACCAATAGTTACAGGATGGGAAAGGAAGGAAAGTATGACCTAAAATTAGCAGAGCCACCAGAAATGCCTGATAATGATGAAGATGAAGATGATGATATAGAAACAGGTAAATACAATTGACCATGTCAGTAGAGATAAAAGTTCACACTTTGATTAACAGGTAAATATGATTTAACTCGAAATGGCAGGCAGGTTCCTCACCTACTGACGGTGAAACATCTAGTGTTGATGACATGTTACGACACTTGAACTGCCACAGTCTTGAAGACAGGCGTAAAGATGTTCGACTTACCATGATGTGTAAGATAGCAAGCAAACAAAAAAGTAGTTATTACTGAAAAAAGAGGAAAAATTCAGGGCAAACAACCTACCTGTCAGAGGTAACTGACAACTTTATTATATACGTCAAGTTGTATCAAGTACACCTCACCATGGCAGTAATCAAACTCACAAACTTTAATGGTGAAAGGTATTGATTGCTTAATTAAGTATATGTAAATCCAACTACCATACGGTCATTGCCAAAGTGACCCGATATTGTTAGGCCATATGATATTAATAGACTCATAATTTAATGGTGCCATCAGTGGGTCTTGATTGGCAGAATATTATAATATTCATGATATTTTCATGGTCAAAAATGAAAATTTACCATAATTAGATTGACAACTCTGCAAATTTACGTATCCACTTCAATGACTGTATAACTTGTGTCAGATTCTTTTTGTTGTTTGGGCCATCTTGGTCGTGATCATATGGTAGTTGTAGTTTGAATCTCGATCAGGGCGAGGTGTACAACATTATGTGATAAAGTTTGTCAGTGACTTGCGGCAGGTTGGTGGTTTTCTCCAGGTACTCCGGTTTCCTTCACCAATAAAACTGACTGCCACGATATAACTGAAATATTGTTGAAAGTGGCGTTAAGCATCAAAACTCTAACTCCCGCAATTTTTATCATTTCATGATCTTTTATTGTTATTATAATTTCTTGTATGTTATATTATAGAGAAGACAAGACCAGAAAGTAAGCATCCAACATCTTTAATTAGAAGATCTACTGTCTCCTTACTGAGGACGTTATGTATTTGTTGTGCTATAAATGCTGATTCTATGCAGAAACAGGCTGTAGGAACTCTATGTGGACTTGTACAGAAGGTTATAGATGCTGGCTGTAATCAGGGACCAAGTATGTCACATATAGATATCAGGGGAATGGGGTTATAGGTCAGATAGAGGAATCATAGGTGTCTGAAACATTAAGTGGTGTTCCAGTTTAAAAAAAAATACATCAATGAATGACCCATTGTTCAAAAGGGAAACAAAATAATGATTATTTGTCATTTCTTAATACATGCAAAATACACTTTAAAATCAGTTGTGAGAGGTCGGACATCTTGTTAATCAGTTGTGAGAGGTCAGATATCTTGTTGGGATTTTTATTTTTGCCAATTGGTGAGGTTAAAAGGTTATGGATTCTGGCTGTTATTTTTAGATAAAATTCACATTGAATAATGGGGATAGGATCATAATGGTTACAATTTATAAGTGAATTTATAATTGTTACAATCACATAGAAAACATGCCACATTTATTTCATGTAATTTACTTAAACAAATATAATTTTATATGATTTATCCTATCTCAATCTCAGACAAGTCATTTCTTTAGATAACTCTTTAGTAAAATGTCTTCCTCTTGTAGTACTTGTCAGTGTAATGTATCTCTGATAACTTGAATACATGATTAATTCGAAGTAAAGTCATTGGCTTTTTTATACTTCTACACAAGAAGGGTCAACTGTACTTTAAATAATAAAATAAAAAATGATGTACTGGGGTATATATAGATTCTCCTTCAGTTGCCCGTGGGTTACGATATTTCTCCACTCAAGAGAGTTAAATTTAAAATTTTAACCACAAGCCATCAGGCGAGTTACTCGAGAGTGGAGAAATATCGTAACCCACATGGGCAACTGAAGGAGAATTTGTTTCTCCCATTATTTAACACAAACTTTATTTCAAAATCCGATTCAATTACCGATTTGACAACATGCGGGGAAAGGCACGAGACATTTTAATCCTCTAGAAGATTACAGATTTTTCCACCACTGGTTCAGCGAGGTTAAAACGCCGTAATAATGGGAGAAAATATTGTTCAATATGACTGAATCAATTTAAATTACTTGGCTATCCAATCTTTTGACTGTTGAAGGTTTATATTCCAGAAGTGTGTATGCACACTAAATTACATATCTGTTTACATTACTATTTATAGATTCTAATGGTAATAATGTCCATGTTGCATTTGAACAACATTTTACTTGGTGTACTCTGGGATTCATACGCTCCATTGCTATTGGTCCAGCTATTTGTAAAGCACTTAGCTCACCCAGATGGATTGATCTGCTTCTTAAAGTTCTTGAAGAGGATAGGTCTCCAGCTCATTCTAAGAATATAATAAAACAGGTAAGTTATCAAGCATGGGTCTAATATTGTCTTTTAATTTTTTTTTGGAGTTGATTTAGCTTGAACTGTTCATGCAGTGAATATAAGATTTAGACAATTTTTTTTAAATTAATTTTCTAGATATTCAATTGAACTATTAAGAATACTATTTTAGTCTGTGGCATAATATTTTACCGTAAATGTAAATTATGCCAAATATCTGTCAGTTGACTTGATATTTCTATGGGTCACACCCAAATAAGTATTTTGCCATAGACCCACAGAAATGATTTTTGTAATAATTACCAGTTTTTACCTCTAAAATAGCAAAATTATTTAGTACTTTGAAATAGTAGAAAATGTCTGAAATAAGAGATCTTTTAGACCTGAAATCATCGTCTCTTATTACACATTATGAGTGGTGTAATGGTGGTTAATGTGCTCACCTTGAATATGATAGAATGTGGGTTTTAGTTTAAACATATTTTTATTTGCTAAATATAACAAATAGGGATCGGACACAAGTTTTTCCAACTTATGAAGTCTTCTCCCGAATGTGGGTTTGAGCCTTGATTGGGTGGGTTTGAGCCTTGATTGGGTGGGTTTGAGTCTTGATTGGGTGGGTTTGAGCCTTGATTGGGTGGGTTTGAGTCTTGATTGGGTGGGTTTGAACCTTGATTGGGTGGGTTTGAGTCTTGATTGGGTGGGTTTGAGCCTTGCTTGGGTGGGTTTGAACCTTGCTTGGGTGGGTTTGAACCTTGATTGGGTGGGTTTGAGCCTTGATTGGGTGGGTTTGAACCTTGATTGGGTGGGTTTGAACCTTGATTGGTTGGGTTTGAACCTTGATTTGGTGGGTTTGAGCCTTGATTGAGTGGGTTTGAGCCTTGATTGGATGGGTTTGAACCTTGATTGGATGGGTTTGAGCCTTGATTGGGTGGGTTTGAACCTTGATTGGGTGGGTTTGAGCCTTGATTGAGTGGGTTTGAGCCTTGATTGGATGGGTTTGAACCTTGATTGGATGGGTTTGAACCTTGATTGGGTGGGTTTGAATCTTGATTGGGTGGGTTTAAACCTTGATTGGGTGGGTTTGAGTCTTGATTGGGTGGGTTTGAGTCTTGATTGGGTGGGTTTGAGTCTTGATTGGGTGGGTTTGAGCCTTGATTGGGTGGGTTTGAGCCTTGCTTGGGTTGGGTTTGAACCTTGATTGGGTGGGTTTGAGCCTTGATTGGGTGGGTTTGAACCTTGATTGGGTGGGTTTGAACCTTGATTGGGTGGGTTTGAGCCTTGATTGAGTGGGTTTGAGCCTTGATTGGATGGGTTTGAACCTTGATTGGGTGGGTTTGAGCCTTGATTGGGTGGGTTTGAACCTTGATTGGGTGGGTTTGAGCCTTGATTGAGTGGGTTTGAGCCTTGCTTGGATGGGTTTGAACCTTGATTGGATGGGTTTGAGCCTTGATTGGGTGGGTTTGAACCTTGATTGGGTGGGTTTGAATCTTGATTGGGTGGGTTTAAACCTTGATTGGGTGGGTTTGAGCCTTGATTGGGTTGGGTTTGAACCTTGATTGGGTGGGTTCGAGCCTTGATTGGGATGGGTTTGAACCTTGATTGGGTGGGTTTGAGCCTTGATTGGGTGGGTTTGAACCTTGATTGGGTGGGTTTGAGTCTTGATTGGGTGGGTTTGAACCTTGATTGGGTGGGTTTGAGCCTTGATTGAGTGGGTTTGATCCTTGATTGGATGGGTTTGAACCTTGATTGGGTGGGTTTGAGCCTTGATTGGGTGGGTTTGAACCGTGATTGGGTGGGTTTGAACCTTGATTGGGTGGGTTTGAGCCTTGATTGGGTGGGTTTGAACCTTGATTGGGTGGGTTTGAACCTTGATTGGGTGGGTTTGAGCCTTGATTGGGTGGGTTTGAGCCTTGATTGGATGGGTTTTAGCCTTGATTGGGTGGGTTTGAACCTTGATTGGGTGGGTTTGAGCCTTTCTTGATTGAGTGGGTTTGATCCTTGATTGGATGGGTTTGAACCTTGATTGGGTGGGTTTGAGCCTTGATTGGGTGGGTTTGAACCTTGATTGGATGGGTTTGAACCTTGATTGGTTGGGTTTGAACCTTGATTGGGTGGGTTTGAGCCTTGATTGAGTGGGTTTGAGCCTTGATTGGATGGGTTTGAACCTTGATTGGGTGGGTTTGAACCTTGATTGGGTGGGTTTGAACCTTGATTGGGTGGGTTTGAACCTTGATTGGGTCAACCCAAAGACTATCAAATTGGTATTTGCTACTTCCCCACTAAGATCGAAATCTCAAGTTTTTATTATACATGTACATTACCTTTTTTATTCCAGATTTTAACATTGAAGTTTCTGTCAGCTGTATTGCCGTCCTGGGATAACACAGAAGATTCATTTAGAGCTAAAATAATAATACAAAGACTGTTTAACTTGTTAGGGAAAGGTGTGATGACTTGTGTTTCAGATCCTACTTTGTTAGTCCAAAGTAAGTGCTAAATTAGTCAATATATGAAATTTTTCATAGCCCATTGCAATGCTTTCAGTTATATATGGCATGGGGCAGTGTTAAACCGGTTAACAGGATCCTAATTTAATCAATATATGAAATTTTTCATGGTCCATTGCTATGCTTTTAGTTATAGATGGCGTTGAAAATTCATGCCCTGCTTTGGGACAGACACAAAAATGAGACTGGTTTAATCCGGTTAATGGAATCCCAAATCCTCCCACTGTTACTATGACAATACCGATATGTAAAAGCAAACAATAAATAGACACCTGCATAGTTCTGCTTTCTCTCATAAAGACCACATACTATTACAAAAATGAATGACAACATAGACAGTACAATAGCAGGATCAGTGAATGCGCATAGTCAAATGATATGTATATACAAAAACTTTTTCACTGTGCATGCAATATTAGACTCGGAAATAACAGTATCTACCAATCAACAGCATGTTAGCTTAATAGAATAGCTATGTACTTTGATCAAATGAGACTGTATGCAGCAACAACATCAAAATACTAACCGCATCGGTGGTGGAATGGTTAGTATACTCTCCTTAAAGTGTTGTAGATAACATTAAGAAGAAAGAGCTAAAGACTAGATAATGTGTCCTAGTGAAGAGACATGTCTAGCTGCCTACGGTTTTTTCAGTGAGCTAGCGCTATAAAAATCCAACTAAGGGTATTGGTCTAGTACAAAGCTGACATCATTATCATCTCATCGAATATAATTTGTTCTCGCCATGATATGGCTGATAAATGGTTCATTTGGAGTTAAACAACGTTTTCATTCACTCAACAAAGTGCTAAAGCATTTTTGCAAAGCCTTATTAAGTCCATTATACATATGTTATTATTCAAATAATTTGTTTTCAATTTTCAGTTGATTATCCACGTAAAGGACATAAACAGAGAGCCCCTGTATCCCTGACAGCATCTTATACCAGTACAATAGCAGAAGAAATCATTTCCCTCATCAGAACTCTTCACACATGTGACTTTTGGAACTTATATATAAACAGTTTTATAACGGAACATTTGTCCTTGATAATAGATATGGTTATAGAGAAGTCAAGGTCATCTGAAAGTCAGGTAAATTGTAAAAAGCACTTCATGGTCATCTGACCGCATCGGTGGCGTAATGGTTAGTGTGCTCGCCTTGAATGTGGTAGAACGTGGGTTCGAGCCCCAAGCGTGTCAAACCCAACACTATAAAATTGGTATTTGTTGAATATCCGCTAAGCACGAAGCATTAAGGAGATAGAACAAAGACTCACAATCAGGATAATGTGTCCAAGTGGAACAATATATCTACCCAGTGATTGCTGGTTTAGTGAGCTATTACTGTAAAAATTCAACTAAGCGTGTTGGTCTAGTGCATCATTATGTTTTAGCCATGATATGAAAAATTGCTCACTCAATTTTGAATTATTAATCTTTTTTCTTAAACAGGATGAAGATGAGCCACTAATAGAGGACATTTCACCAGTACAAAATCAGGCGACTGTAATGGCTGCCATGGCAGTAGCAGGTGGCATAGACAACAGGCCTCACCTAGGTGGCACTGTTAAACATTTAACTAATGGCATTGGTGTTGTAACTAAAATAACTCCAAAAGGAAAAATCCATGTACAGTTTGGTAGTAGAAATCTGAAAGTTTGTAGACTGAATGAATTAACATCAGTAAGTAGTAATAGTTATCTTTATTATATGGTTTCAGATAATGTCTTTTCTAATTGGCTGATGTCCCTAGTAACGTTATTTGATGATACGTTATATTCACCTTGCACGACTTAATGCACGGTGAATATAACATTCCAACATCTTGCACCAAGATAAACCAAAGAAAACATCATGATAAAAGCTTATTTTCAGGGTGAAAGCAACATATAAAAATATGTCATATAATAAAACAATTAATGACTTTCAATTCGATGGATACCAGGATTTATTAACCCAAGAGTAATATATTTACCTCTGCTTCTGGCCTCGGTAAAAATAATATTCTTAGGTTAATAAACCCTTGTATCCACCTGATTAAAAGTCATGAATTGTAAAATGCAAAAATTGATTGACAGTGAGTGTAACTTGTGAAGGTTGTTTCTTAGATGAATGTTGCATGTTAGGTTAGATATCTGCATTTAATGCACCTTGCTACAAATTCTAAATTATACAGAATTACAGACTTTCAACAACAAAAAAAGAGAGAAATAACCAAAAGTTGTAAAAACAAAATGACCCTCTTAACCTTATATATTCATCACGGCCTTGTAGAAATTAAAATGTTATCGTTATTTATACCACTTATGGTCTCATGGATTGTTTTATATTGTTTAATTCTGGGCATAGGATAAGCGTCCACTTGTCTTAATTACTTGAAAACATATATATTCAATAAGATAAAAAAGAAATTGAAAAAGACCAGTTGAACAGGTGGATAGATATACTTATCATAAAAAAAACCTGTTAGGACAACAGTTTATTATACTGTATTTGAAAATTAAACTATCAAATATTTACATTTTGCAGAAATATATGTGTTTGTATTTTTTATATTACAAAATTAGAAATTTTAAATCTTGTTTTTCAGTCATCCTGTGTAAACTTTAGTATTCAGAACATGAGACTGAATGAAGAGGTACTTAACATGTGGTCAACATTGTTCAGTTTAAGTGGAAATATATCAAAGGGAGAAAAAGATGTCAAAGATAACCAGAGTGACGAACCGTCAGAATCAAAGGGTATGTAGACATGGCAATATACTGTCCAGTCTACTTATAATCAAATCAGTTACAATGAAACATCAAGGTTAGGGGTTTCAACCAATTTTTTAAAGACATGGATGTGTTCCATGGTTGTAACTGTATTTCTCTGATGGTAGAAGATACATGTATATGTGTAATGAAAATGTACAATTATCATATAGGGTTGAGGGTTATAGTGTTTAACACCACTTTCAACAATATTTCAGTTATTTCGTGAGAGTTAGTTTTATTGGTGGAGGAAACTGGAGTACCATAGTCTGCAAGTCACTGACAAGCTTCATCGCATAATGTTGTATCGAGTACATCTCACCATGAGCATTATTCGAACTCACAACTTTATACATTTACTCTATATGTACTCCATAATTCAACTACAATACGACCACGATGGCCCCTGGATTATCATAACATAATAATTCATACTTGAAAATCACAAGAAAATCATAGAGAGAATCATGCATGGCATTTTCTCCTGTATCTTATATACTTTTGTGAGTCACTTATGTGAAAGTTGCAGAAAATTAAATTAAAAAAAATTAATATGTTGTTTATTTTTTTTAGTAGATTATAGAATTGGAAACAAGGAATTAAGAAAACAACAGTTAAGATTGGGAATACTGAAAGCCTCACGAGTTTTACTGGGTCAACAAGAAGTTCTGAGACAAGTTCTGTCACAGAGGATCCCAAGATCACTAATGCCACCACAGGAACAGACAGAGCTGCCATCTAGTGACGAAGAGACAGCAGAGCCACCTAGTACAATACTACAACAACTAATGGTGGCAGCTACACAACCGTCACCACTCAAACCTGTCTTTGCTAAAGAGGAACTTGAGGTTATTTCTACCTTAAAATTTCAGATAAAAGGGTTATTTATTTTTTAGTTGTATGCTCTTATGTAATGAAAATTAAGAAAATAATGAAAGAGCACCTGTTTATTGTTATGTTTAATATCTTCTATTGTTATTTGTTATTTCTTAAATTGATAGAAATCAATTGTTCAGAGCTCACCAAACCATGTGAAGTGGGTGACATTTTCGCCCTGTTTTTAATGAAATCACCCTATTCACACCAAAAGGTGAAGTTTTAGTCACCCTCTCAGTCTTTGTAAGTCGGTATTTTTTCACCAATAATCAATCCTTTTCTTCTATATTTACATATAAGGAGCTCCCATGCTCCTGAAATTTGACCAAGATAGGGTTTGATGTTCAATATTTATTCCAAACTTGTTGATTGCATCTTTTTTAAGATCGTTGTGCAGCATGTTTGTACTGTGAAAAGTAGGGGGACATGTGGTAACGAGTAAAAGAAACATTAAAAATTTGCTAGCTTATCGGAAGCCTCACAGATTTTCCCTCTCTTTGCTCTTAAATCAGCTGTGAGAAAGATGAAGTCGCCCTGTTTTACTTAGTGTGTTCACCCTGTTGTTATTTAAATATTTCTGAAACTTGAACTCTTTGAATATACTAGATTTTTGTATTCTAAAGAAATTTAAAATCAAAAAAGATATTTGCCACTGACGTTTATGTATATAATTACCAGATATATGGCTGACATTAACCTATCATATTACATTTGTATACACCAGGAAAGTTATTCACTAAAAAAAAAAAATCATTTTACACAATGATTACTTCTATGAATAAAATATGAAGCAGCAGTTGTAGTTGTCTAGTATCTGTGAACATTTACTGCAAAAAAAATACAATTAATGGGCATCATGTTACTAAAATCAAGTTTTATAATAGTTATACCTGTCTTTAGAAATCAACACCTTTTGCTAAACAACATGTTTTCTTTAAAATGAGGTGGTATCTCAAATGAGGTTTGTTAAATTTGATCCCAAACAGAGGATTATCTCCCATATGTCACTGGGTTTTAGGTTTATGGTGTTTAATGTCACTTTCAACAATATTTCAGCTATATCGTGGCTTTCAGTCTTATTGATGGAGGAAACCAGAGTACCCACAGAAAACCACTGACCTGTCACAAGTTATTGACAAACTTTATCACATAATAGTGTATCTAGTACACATCGCCATGAACGGGGTTCAAACTCTCAACTTTATTGGTGATATGCACTGATTGCACAGGTAGTTGTAAATTCAACTACCATACGATCATAACCATGACACTCCCATATGTCACTAGAAACAGGATCACTACAAATATAATGTAAAATAAATTAATTTTAGAGTCACATGTCATTTTATACGTGTTTTGATTGGTTTAATAAGTTGAGTACATTTTCGTATGTACTGAATCTGAAAATAGACGTCGTTCCCAAGGCGTCGCATGCCGTTGTCATCAGGCAATTTTCTTTAAATGAGGCACCTTTGGGGTTATTTAAATTTAGTTCCGATTATTTGCCTTATTTTGAAAAAATAAATATATTTTTCAGTATCATAGCAAGAAAGGTTTGAATTGATTTATAAGGATTGATCGAAATTATTTGTTCGGTTCATTCGAAATAACCTCAATCAGGTTGTACACACCCTTGCGTAACCCGTTATGCGGGTTACACAGTATGTACAACCTGATTGAGGTTATTTCTTCATGAATCGAACAAAAATTGCGATCAATCCTTGAATAATCATTTATTGTTTGTTACAGGGAGCAGCTCTAACAGTGACTCAATACCTCACAGCATCTAATGCTCAAAAATGTGACGATTCCGAGTCATCAGAGAGTGAGAGTGAAGAGGAGGTCATACCTACTATTAACCCTCCTACAACAACTGATAACAATAACTGTAACCGTGCAGTGAAACAGAAGAAGGTTAAACCACCTCCACCTCCTCCTTCAGCTTTAGTACAACAGCTGATGGAGATGGGATTCCCCAGGAAGAATGTGGAGTTTGCTATAAAAGCTCAACGTAAGTGTTGCTACTCATTTGTAGGTTCCTAATAATTATCTCCCTTTAGTACAATAGCTGATGGAGATGGGATTCCCCAGGAAGAATGTGGAGTTTGCTATAAAAGCACAACGTAAGTGTTCCTACTCATTTGTAGGTTCCTAATAATTATCTCCCTTTAGTACAACAGCTGATGGAGATGGGATTCCCCAGGAAGAATGTGGAGTTTGCTATAAAAGCACAACGTAAGTGTTCCTACTCATTTGTAGGTTCCTAATAATTATCTCCCTTTAGTACAACAGCTGATGGAGATGGGATTCCCCAGGAAGAATGTGGAGCTTGCTATTAAAGCTCAACGTAAGTGTTCCTACTCATTTGTAGGTTCCTAATAATTATCTCCCTTTAGTACAACAGCTGATGGAGATGGGATTCCCCAGGAAGAATGTGGAGTTTGCTATAAAAGCACAACGTAAGTGTTGCTACTCATTTGTAGGTTCCTAATAATTATCTCCCTTTAGTACAACAGCTGATGGAGATGGGATTCCCCAGGAAGAATGTGGAGTTCGTTATAAAAGCTCAACATAAGTGTTCCTACTCATTTGTAGGTTCCTAATAATTATCTCCCTTTAGTACAACAGCTGATGGAGATGGGATTCCCCAGGAAGAATGTGGAGTTTGCTATAAAAGCACAACGTAAGTGTTCCTACTCATTTGTAGGTTCCTAATAATTATCTCCCTTTAGTACAACAGCTGATGGAGATGGGATTCCCCAGGAAGAATGTGGAGTTTGCTATTAAAGCTCAATGTAAGTGTTCCTACTCATTTGTAGGTTCCTAATAATTATCTCCCTTTAGTACAACAGCTGATGGAGATGGGATTCCCCAGGAAGAATGTGGAGTTTGCTATAAAAGCACAATGTAAGTGTTCCTACTCATTTGTAGGTTCCTAATAATTATCTCCCTTTAGTACAACAGCTGATGGAGATGGGATTCCCCAGGAAGAATGTGGAGTTTGCTATTAAAGCACAATGTAAGTGTTCCTACACATTTGTTGGTTCCTAATAATTATCTCCCTTTAGTACAACAGCTGATGGAGATGGGATTCCCCAGGAAGAATGTGGAGTTTGCTATTAAAGCACAACGTAAGTGTTCCTACTCATTTGTAGGTTCCTAATAATTATCTCCCTTTAGTACAACAGCTGATGGAGATGGGATTCCCCAGGAAGAATGTGGAGTTTGCTATAAAAGCACAACGTAAGTGTTCCTACTCATTTGTAGGTTCCTAATAATTATCTCCCTTTAGTACAACAGCTGATGGAGATGGGATTCCCCAGGAAGAATGTGGAGTTCGCTATTAAAGCTCAACATAAGTGTTCCTACTCATTTGTAGGTTCCTAATAATTATCTCCCTTTAGTACAACAGCTGATGGAGATGGGATTCCCCAGGAAGAATGTGGAGTTTGCTATAAAAGCACAACGTAAGTGTTCCTACTCATTTGTAGGTTCCTAATAATTATCTCCCTTTAGTACAACAGCTGATGGAGATGGGATTCCCCAGGAAGAATGTGGAGTTTGCTATTAAAGCTCAAGGTAAGTGTTCCTACTCATTTGTAGGTTCCTAATAATTATCTCCCTTTAGTACAACAGCTGATGGAGATGGGATTCCCCAGGAAGAATGTGGAGTTTGCTATAAAAGCACAACATAAGTGTTCCTACTCATTTGTAGGTTCCTAATAATTATCTCCCTTTAGTACAACAGCTGATGGAGATGGGATTCCCCAGGAAGAATGTGGAGTTTGCTATTAAAGCACAATGTAAGTGTTCCTACACATTTGTAGGTTCCTAATAATTATCTCCCTTTAGTACAACAGCTGATGGAGATGGGATTCCCCAGGAAGAATGTGGAGTTTGCTATAAAAGCACAACATAAGTGTTCCTACTCATTTGTAGGTTCCTAATAATTATCTCCCTTTAGTACAACAGCTGATGGAGATGGGATTCCCCAGGAAGAATGTGGAGTTTGCTATTAAAGCACAACGTAAGTGTTCCTACTCATTTGTAGGTTCCTAATAATTATCTCCCTTTAGTACAACAGCTGATGGAGATGGGATTCCCCAGGAAGAATGTGGAGTTTGCTATAAAAGCACAACGTAAGTGTTCCTACTCATTTGTAGGTTCCTAATAATTATCTCCCTTTAGTACAACAGCTGATGGAGATGGGATTCCCCAGGAAGAATGTGGAGTTTGCTATAAAAGCACAACGTAAGTGTTCCTACTCATTTGTAGGTTCCTAATAATTATCTCCCTTTAGTACAACAGCTGATGGAGATGGGATTCCCCAGGAAGAATGTGGAGTTTGCTATAAAAGCACAACGTAAGTGTTCCTACTCATTTGTAGGTTCCTAATAATTATCTCCCTTTAGTACAACAGCTGATGGAGATGGGATTCCCCAGGAAGAATGTGGAGTTCGCTATAAAAGCTCAACGTAAGGGTTCATATCCTCTATTGTGTAATCTGAGGGCCTCACAGAAGATTAGTGTAGCTAACTGAGTTTACCCTCATAAAATAAAGTATTATTATTATTATTACTCATTTGTAATTTCCTGATAATTTTATAGGGGAGACATATTGTTTTCATCCCATCCGTTCGTCCGTCACCTGCAACTCTCCAACATGTTAAAAAGAAATTCTTTATAACTTTCTTGCATATCCTTTTATGAAGAATCACATATTACTATTTGATTTTCATATGACAATTTTTGAAAGAGTTATTGCTCTTTATGATTTAGAATATTTCATAAAAATGGGTGGGGGGGGGGGGGGGAGACATCTCAGAAACAACCTTTAAGTCCGTTTTGATTTTGAGGACTTTCACAAAATGATGTTTCAGATTAGTTGTTCCATTTTAGGGTTATGGTGTTTAACGTCACTTTCAACAATATATCTGTTATATCATGGTGGTCAATTTTATTGGTTGAGGAAACTGACAAACTTGATCACATAATGTTGTATCAAGTACACCTCGCCATGAGCAGGATTTAAACTCACAACGTTAGTGGTGATGGGCACTGATTGCTCAGGTAGTTGTGCATCCAACCACCATACGATCACAGCCACAACGACCCCAACATGTTGGAAAAGATACATCATATGAGGAGTAACCTCTAATGAGGCAATGATTCAGCTGTAGTTTACTACTATTAATTACATGGATGGAGAAAATTTCAAATATTAAAATAATATCTTAATAGAAAAAGAACACAAATAATAAAGGAGAGCTGATCCCTTTAATGGCATCAATTCATTTTGGAGAATAAAATTAAATGGCTTATAATGATGACCCATGATTCAAGTATATTTTTGTTAACAGCAGGAAGTGGCGTGTTGGGAGGATCAGATCCTAGTGCCGAGACCCTGATCAGCTGGTTACTAGATCATCCTGATCTCAATCTAGATGATGACACAGATACAGACAGTATCTCCTCTCTTGATTTTTACTCAGATTCTGAGTCGACCTCGGAAGATTACGAAGCAGAGGAGGCAGCAGATTTCTTTGGAAATAACAATGCTGTAAGTTTAATGCCGATTTACTGGTTTTTGTTGGGGTTTTTTTAAACTCTGTTTTCTGACATACATTGATTGACTATGATGACGACCCATAATCTTTATATTTCTTCAACATTTAATTTAGATTTGAGAGATGAAGAATAAAAACGTATATGCTGAAAATCAGATTCAAAATACACAACTGAAATTTTCCAAGCAACCACTTACCTGTAATTAAGATTACATGTGTAACAAAAGAAACCACATGTAAATATAGCAAATATTTTTATGAAAATTGTTCCGCATTCAAAATTTACAACAAACCGATAAAAAAGCATGAATTAAATATACCAATATCACATGCTAAGTTACTTTTTACCTTTAATTTACCTGTATATACAGGTGCAAATACATGTATGTCATATAAGTACGATTTGAGGTCATAATATCATAGCTGGGATTCTGAAGATAAATTTCAATGCATAAACTTTGTCTCTATCATAATTTTTTTTTATCAAATTATGACAGCTTGAAGTTAAATGTGCACTTTCATTTTAAGATAATCTAAAAATAGAGTAGTAACAGCCATATTGTTTATTTACTAGAAAGCATTGAAAGGGTTAATAATATATCTGTGTGTTTTTTCTCCATCAGACACAGCAGGTTGGATCACCAACAACAGTTACAGCCCAAAGTTACAAGAAGAGGTCAGATTTTGTCACTAATGACCAGTATGCTATGTATGTACGAGATAGCATACAGGTGGGCATGAGTGTACGTTGTGGTAGAACATACGAGGACGTACAGGAAGGTGACATCGGAAAAGTTATTAAGGTATTATATTTATGTAATATTTTAGAAAACCATGCATAGACAATTGTGACGTCACATCACCATGTTGGCACTTTTTTTTTGTATAGAAAATTTACATTAAATTTCAAATGTAGGATCATGTAACAGGTTTGATAGAATAAAACAGAGTTGAATTCCTTATGGCCAAAACATTTGAATGAAAACAGGAATTGTTATGCTAAATTATTTGATAATATGGAAACCATTCATGAGTTACTGCATTATTTGGTCATTTGTGACATATTTTTGATAATGAAACTCGTCAAGTAGTTAAGGTATAATGAAATTAAATGATAATACAATTATTTCATGTCTATTTATAGTTAGACAGAGATGGTCTCCATGATTTAAACATACAGGCAGACTGGCAGAGTAAAGGAGGAACATACTGGGTCAGATATATACATGTAGAGCTCTTAGGTTTTATAAGTCCTGGTAAGTTATATAAACAATTACATTTTCATCGTTTAACCAAATAATGTAGTAAGGAGATAAAATTACATTTTTAATAATATATGGGTTACTAAATACTATGAAGTGACAATTGCAAGTATCAGCAACAATAAGCATTGTTATCAATTGATCTACAAGTACATGATATGTATAGTAGTATCAAAACTCATCCAGGGGCTGTCGTGATCGTATGATAGTTGGATTTACAACTACCTATGCAATGAGTACCTATCACCTCTAACGTTGTGAGTTCAAAACCCGCTCATGGCAAGGTGTACTCAATACAACATTATGTGATAAAGTTTGTCAGTAACTTGCGACAGGTCGTTGGTTTCCTCCGGGTATTCCTGTTTCCTCTACCAATAATACTGACCGCCACAATATAACTGAAATATTGTTGAAAGTGATGTTAAACACCATAGCCTTACCCCTGAGTTCATCCAATCAAAACCGCATCGGTGACGTAATGGTTAGTGTGCTCGCCTCGAGTGCTGTAAGTCATGGGTTCGAGTCCTGGTCGGGTCAACCCAAAGACTATAAAATTGGCATTTGTTGCTTCTCCGCTAAGCACACAGCATTAAGGAGAAAGAACAAAGACTGGTTGTCTCGGAATCAGGATAATGTGTCCGAGTGGGGCGACATGTCTATCCGCGGACTGTTGTTATCAGTGAGCTAGCCTTATAAAAATCCAACCCAGCGTGTTGGTCTAGTGAATCTCATCATCATCTCATTGAAAATTAACTTGTTCTTGCCATGATATAGCTGAAAAATTGCTGACTTGGCGCTAAATAACAATCGCTCACTCATCCAATCGATATTTGCATTTTCACTAATGTTCACCTTAATTTACAATGAAGTCAGGATCACAGTTTTAGCAAACATTTCAAACTCATAATTACACTTGGTTATTTGCTAGATTTGATGAATGATTTACATGCTATTTGTGATGTTTCTTTAGTTAAATCCACATCCTTCATTACAGGAAGTACAATAAAAGTGGGAGATAAAGTGAGAGTAAAACCATCAGTTACCATGCCAACCTATAAATGGGGATCTGTTAACCATAGAAGTATAGGAACTGTAACAGGTTTGTCCTTGATGCTAATTTTCTAGTTTACCATTTACTTAATATCATGAGTGATCAGTTTATGTATGGATAACTATTGAACAGTTCCATCGTGTACTAACGGTGACGATTTCAGAAATAATTCCAATTATCCGGTAAAAGTAACACTTATTTCTATTTTTTTTAGCAGTTTCCGGTTGTACATACTGAGTTGCAGTCTCATGCATCAGAACCTGTTGTATTTGTTTTCATGTTTAGAGCTATTTCACAAGGTTGAATGGGGGCTGTCGTGGACGTGATTGTATGATAGTTGGATTTATAACTACCTGTGCAATCAGTGCCTATCACCACTAAACATGTGAGTTTGAACCCCGTTCATGGCGAGGTGTACTCGATAAAACATTTGATAAAGTTCGTCAGGGACAAGCGACAGGTCAGTGGTTTTCTCCAGGTAATCCGGTTTCCTCCACCAATACCACTGACCACCATGATATAGCTGAAATATTGTTGAATGTGGCGTTGAACACCATAAACCGAACTAACCACAAGGTTGCATAAAGCAGAATCCTGTATAAATCAAACTTTAAATATAGTTCCAATGTTGGAAATCTTTGTTTATTTAAATTATCAATTATAATATAAAATAAATATAAACCATACACCTGTGTATTTCAAACACAAAAGTTGGTCCCAATGAGGTTCTGTTTAGACTGGTTTCACTGGTGAACTTTCTTCTACTAATATATGTTGTAATTATGTAATACTATATTTCTGTTTATTACAGCTATCAACCCTAATGGCCGTGATGTAACAGTAGACTTCCCACAACAAGCACATTGGACAGGTATAATAGAAGAAATGGAGATCGTTCCTAGTACTCATCCTGGTGTCAGGTAATTGCTGAGTTTTACATTTGATCTCACAATACTTGTATATAATGTTTGCCAGTGACTTATGGCAGATCGGTGGTTTCCTCCGGGTAATAGGTTTCCTCCACCAATAAAACTGACCGCCATGATATAACTGAAATATTGTTGAAAGTGGCATTAAGCACCAAAGCCCTAACCCATGTATATATTCTTAAATTTAAAGTACTGCTGTTTTGTAATGTTGCAGCTAGTAGCCTTCCAACGGTTGCTACGAGTGCAGAAAGTAAGGTGTACCTCTATTATACTAGTCAAGGATTAAATAAGAAATAATTCATGTAAAACCATGTAGTTTTAACATGGATAACATTATTTTCATAATTTTTTTTTATCCTGAGCGATGGGTTTCAATGTCATCTGTTTTCCTTGGAAATTATTATGTAACCGGAAGACAACTTTTTGCAAAAATCGATAGTAATTTTCCTTAAAAAGTGAATTTGTAAAACAACAAAACATGCATTTTTTATGTTTGTATGCACCATGGTACTGTATAAATACATGAAATCACTCAGGAATTATGTCCATAAGAATTTTAGCTAATGAAAGGCGGTCATATTAGAATGTGTACTAATATTATTTTTTTTATTTACAGTTGTGACCAATGTGATGTTTTTCCTATTGTTGGACATAGATACAAGTGTAAAGTGTGTGAAAACTTCGACTTTTGTGAGAACTGTTTTAGAAGTAAAAAACATCGTCATCCATTCAATAGAATTGGAGAACCAGGTGAGAGTTATTTCCCTTTGATTACGGTACTAGTTTTTAGACAAATAATTTGTGTCTAGTTAAATTTGCCTTATCAATCAACTTTCAATTAGTAGCCACCTGGTGTTAACTGAAGGGCCATCGTTGTCATGATCATATGGTAGTTGAATATATAACTACCTATGATGCCATCAGTGCCTATCTCCACTAAAGTGAGTTTGAACCACGTTCATGGCGAGGTGTACTTGATACAACATTATGTGATGAAGTTTGTCAGTGACTTGCTGCAGGTTGGTGGTTTTCTCTGGGTACTCCTGTGTCCTCCACCAATAAAACTGACCGCCACGATATAGCTGAAATATTGTTCAAAGTGGCATTAAACACCATAGCACTAACCTCTAACCTTAAACTGCCAGTTTAACACACTTCTAACATGTGTAAATAGTTAAACCTTCCTTAAATAATACCTTAAATTAACAGTCACCTGCTGTTAGGGACCAGTTTAACACCCTCCGCACATACGTGAGCTGTTAATAATTTGCATATTTTGTCAATAATGATAAGATTAAAAATTCTATTGTCTGTTGATTTCATATTCATATTTCAAATATTTATTGTAGGAAGTGAGCCGGTACCAGTTGGTAAGCCAGGAAAACAGAAGAAAAAATTACCATATATAGCTAGTGGAGCTATGATTGATGATTGGCACACGTGTGTCAAAAATCTCAATGTCTCGTCTCGAGAAAATCAGGCACATAGATTGGTAGATGGAAATGGAGGACATTGGCAAAGCTGTGGTACACAAGGAAAAGTATGTATTATGTTGAATCATTACAGATGAATTTTAAACAGTAAAGAAATAACCAATTTATTATTTCTTAACAGTAGAATATATGAAGTAAAAGTTTTTTCTCCAATTTTGATTGACTTTGTAGTTAGAAATTTTCCAATAAAATTTTGACGTTAAAATAAATTCTGATTATTCAATAATACTATTTCACATCAAAAGACACCAGGGCTTACAATCATAATATTTTCAAGTACGATTTTTCTACTTGCACTCCAAAATGGTTCAATCAAAAGTATTTATTTAATACACAGCATTCTGATTGACTGTTTTTTCGAGTACAAGTACAAACTTGTGCTCAAAAAAATATTTTTCCGTAAGGCCAGGTCAACAGAAAAACTATGAATGATAATGTGTTAAATATCTAGATATGTCTTGCATTGTTTATCCAGCCATGTTAAACTCTTGATTGGATCCCAACCATACTCCTATGATAATTATACCCCCACTCGTAAAGAGGGGGCTATATTGCAATCACCTTGTCCGTCCGTCCGTTAGTCCGTCCGTCCGTTCACACTTTCGTAATAATTATCTCAGCTTCTACTGGAAGAAATGATTTTATATTTGATATATGGCTTTGGCATGGTGACTTGTACCGTGTCTCCCCTTTCCAGGTTTACCGCACATCTACTTCCTGTTTACCATGCGACTTACAAATGAACGAGTGGGGGTATTCTTAGCACGACGTAGCGTGCAACATCTTGTTGGATCTCCAATGACAATACAGATATAAGCCAACAATAACAATTTGGCATAGGTCTGCTTCCACTCAAAAAGACGACATACTATCACAAGAATGAATGACAACATATACATGGACAGTACAATAGCAGGGTCAATGAATGGCAACATAAACATGGACAGTACAATAGCAGGGTCAATGAATGACAACATATACATGGCCAGTACAATAGCAGGGTCAATGAATGACAACATATACATGGACAGTACAATAGCAGGGTCAGTGAATGACAACATATACATGGACAGTACAATAGCAGGGTCAATGAATGACAGCATAAACATGGACAGTACAATAGAAGGGTCAATGAATGACAACATATACATGGACAGTACAATAGCAGGGTCAATGAATGACAATATAAACATGGACAGTACAATAGCAGGGTCAATGAATGACAGCATAAACATGGACAGTACAATAGCAGGGTCAATGAATGACAGCATAAACATGGACAGTACAATAGCAGGGTCAATGAATGACAGCATAAACATGGACAGTACAATAGCAGGGTCAATGAATGACAGCATGAACATGAACAGTACAATAGCAGGGTCAATGAATGACAGCATGAACATGGACAGTACAATACCAGGGTCAATGAATTCTTGTAGTTAACTGACTACTAGCTAGGTAGGTAGAATCTGTTGGTTAAACACCATTACTCTAAGAACAAAAAAAATCACAATAGTTGTGATGTTGATTTTAAATTTCTGTTCCAGCATTGGATAAGAATGGAGATGCACCCTGATATATTGATCCACCGTTTATACCTGAGAGTAGAGCCTACAGACTCTAGTTATATGCCATCAGTAGTAGTTATATCTGGTGGAGAGACACTTAGTAGTATGAAGGAGATCCGTACTGTCAACATATCATCATCAGAAACCATGGTTACGTTACTGCTCGATATGAATGAGGTAGTAGAAATAGATTCATGAATTCCTTAAGTAAATGTTGTATTCTTTCAAATCTTATTATCAGGGCAAAGAAACATATATATAAATTTTACTGATATTATTTGCTGCATCTTGAATACAGAAACAATAGCCAGGCATACATGTACACATAGAAGGTATTGACAGATGGTTTATGGTATTTAACCCCACTTTATTTCAGTTATATCGTGGCGGTCAGTTTTATTGATGGAGGAAACCTGAGTACCCGGGGAAAACCACCAACCCATCGCAAGTCACTGATAAACTTTATTACATAATGTTGTATCGAGTACACCTCGCCATGAATAGGGTTCAAACTCACAACATCAGTGGTGATAGGCACTGATTGCACAGGTAGTTGTAAATCCAACTACCATACAATCATGACCATGACGACCCCCTCTCTCATTCTATAGTAAACACATGTATATTTATTCTGTATGATAGCAGAAATACAATGGATTTGACATTACTCTTCAATGATAGTTTGCAAATGATGATAATAAACAATAAGTAGAATTTCCCTTACGACTGTTTTAGAAACGTGTTGTGCTCACTAAATTTAATATGTAAGTTTTTATTACTATTAAAACATGGCATGTTTAAATCACTTCCATGAATTAGTGTCAAGAACATTTTTTCTGAGTGAATATGCAGCAGAAAAAGTAAAATCTCTGTGAAGCATTTGTTACTCTATTTTCAAAGTGTGATGTTATGGTAGGTACTATGTATGTTTAAAATGGAACAGCCCTTACTTGTATATCTCACAAGTGAGCATCAGTTTATTGGCTTATCATTGTCTGTGATCTCGGTGAAATAAGGGGACGAAAAATGAACGTCGACGGTATGAATTGTACTAATATCTTCAATTATTCGTAGCTACTAATAAAAAAATTCATTACCAAAATTCTCATTTTCAGTATTTGCGCTTTGTGGAACTCCAGATCAAACAATGTCGTAGCAGTGGTATTGACTGTAAAATCCATGGAATGTCAATCATTGGACGATTGAAAACTGACGAAGATGATACAGCAGGCAGCTTCTCCTTCCTGGCCTCAGACAGAGAGGATGACGAGGAAGAGAAGTCTACTCATACAGGAACTAAGAAAAAGTCTAAAGTGGGGGCTGGCAAAGAAATACAAACTCATGTGTTTGTCTGGGGTCTGAATGATAAAGATCAATTAGGAGGACCCAAGGGCTCTAAGGTATGTGTTTGTCTGGGGTCTTAATGATAAAGATCAGTTAGGGGGGCCCAAAGGCTCTAAGGTATATTATTTAGAAGAAAAATATAGTTTATAGCACATGCAGAAACTTGTTTCAAATACACGATACCATGCATGGGCAGCAGAAACATGATTGCATAGGTAGATGTTAATCTGACTCTCATGCCATTGAGTTCAGAGGTTACCAGAATTGATGGCTTGGTTTATGGTATTTTACGCCACTTTCAACAATATTTCAGTTATATTGTGGCGGTCAGTTTTATTGATGGAGGAAACCGGAGAAAACTACTGACCTGTCTCTAGTCACTGACAAACTTTATCACATAATTTTGTATCTAGTACACCTCGCCATGAACGGGGTTTGAAATCACAATGTTAGTGGTTTATAGGCACTGATTGCACAGGTAGTTTTAAATCCAACTACCATATGATCATAACCACAAAGTCCCCTACCAGAATTAATAGGAATTTTGAATTTCTGTAAAACACCTGAAAGATCCACTTAGGGAAGAAGAAATTTAAGAAAAATTAAATGTAGATACATGATGTCAGGTGGAGATATATAGTACTGTATATAGAATAAATTTCTAAGTATCCAAGTTGGAAGCAATTTAAGGTAATTTACAAGTACATGAAAAAAAGGAATCTTATTTTCGTTCTGATTTATTTAATTTTGGTTTGAGAAAAAATTATTTGTTTAACATATTTCAGATTAAGTTGCCATCACTGAATGATTCTCTGTCAACATTAAAATGTGTACAGATTGCTGGAGGATCCAAAAGTTTGTTTTGTGGTAAGTTTTTTTCTCAATACCATTAGCTTTAAGTACAAGACTTGTAATTAAATAATTGTTATCTATGGCCTGCTAATGAAATGGCATAGAACCATAGGGTTGCATAATTAAGAGTTTAATATTGCTACATGCATGATATATGCATGTTTAAGTTAGAAAAAGAGGTACTGTCAAACCTGCCCATGTGGTCACCTCTATTAAGCAGTCACCTGTATTAAAAGGTCACATTTTTCTTGTCCTGTCATAGAAAATTTCATATGAATTGAACCTCTTTTAAGAAATCACCTGTCTTATAAGATCACTTATTCCTTGTCTCAAAGGTGACCTCTTAATTCAGGTTTGACTTTATGTGAAATGCAGCTGATGACATAATCTAACATGTTTACAGTCTTAAGCTAATAGGGCTGTTTATGTTATTCAGTTATTCAAAGTTTTGCTCAATTCGATGTTAATATTATAGTAAATAAGTCATGCAACAGGTATTAAACCAGATGACGTTGTGAGTTTGAATCTCACTCAGGCGAGGTGTACTTGATACAACATTATGTGATAAAGTTTGTCAGTGACTTGCGACAGGTCGGTGGTTTTCTCCGGGTACTCCGGTTTCCTCCACCAATAAAACTGACCGCCACGATATAACTGAAATATTGTTGAAAGTGGCGTTAACCACCATAACCCTAACCCTTAAACCAGATGCTCTGTAGTCATTCAAATACAGTCATTTTATTTTTCCATTGTAGCAAGTAAAAGATGCTAAATATCTTTTTATTTTTTCATTCTAGTTACCCAGGATGGTAAAGTGTATGCATGTGGTGAGGCTACCAATGGTAGACTAGGATTAGGTTTAAGTACAGGAACTATATCTGTCCCTAGACTAGTAACATCACTTAGTCAGTATGTTATAAAGAAAGTGGCAGTACATTCAGGTTTGTTAGACTAGGATTAGGTTTAAGTACAGGAACTATATCTGTCCCTAGATTAGTGACATCACTTAGTCAGTATGTTATAAAAAAAGTGGCAGTACATTCAGGTTTGTTAGACTAGGATTAGGTTTAAGTACAGAACTATACCTGTCCCTAGATTAGTAACATCACATAGTCAGTATGTTATAAAGAAAGTGGCAGTACATTCAGGTTAGTTAAACAAATATTTGAACTTATTTTATTGCTCTAATATAAGCAATGGGATTGGGCACAAGTTATTACAACATTATAAATGCCCTCTCCCTACAATTTACAACAAGTTATTACAACATTATAAATGGCCTCTCCCTACAATTTACAACATTATAAATGCCCTCTCCCTACAATTTACAACATTATAAATGCCCTCTCCCTACAATTTACAACATTATAAATGCCCTCTCCCTACAGTTTACAACATTATAAATTCCCTCTCCCTACAATTTACAACATTATAAACGCCCTCTCCCTACAATTTACAACATTATAAATGCCCTCTCCCTACAATTTACAACATTATAAATGCCCTCTCCCTACAATTTACAACATTATAAATGCCCTCTCCCTACAATTTACAACATTATAAATGCCCTCTCCCTACAATTTACAACATTATAAACACCCTCTCCCTACAATTTACAACATTATAAACGCCCTCTCCCTACAATTAACAACATTATAAATGCCCTCTCCCTACAATTTACAACATTATAAATGCCCTCACCCTACAATTTACAACATAAATGCCCTCTCCCTACAATTTACAACATTATAAATGCCCTCTCCCTACAATTTACAACATAAATGCCCTCTTCCTACAATTTACAACATTATAAATGCCCTCTCCCTACAATTTACAACATTATAAACACCCTCTCCCTACAATTTACAACATTATAAATGCCCTCTCCCTACAATTAACAACATTATAAATGCCCTCTCCCTACAATTTACAACATTATAAATGCCCTCTCCCTACAATTTACAACATAAATGCCCTCTCCCTACAATTTACAACATTATAAATGCCCTCTCCCTACAATTTACAACATAAATGCCCTCTTCCTACAATTTACAACATTATAAACGCCCTCTCCCTACAATTTACAACATTATAAATGCCCTCTCCCTACAATTTACAACATAAATGCCCTCTCCCTACAATTTACAACATTATAAATGCCCTCTCCCTACAATTTACAACATAAATGCCCTCTTCCTACAATTTACAACATTATAAACGCCCTCTCCCTACAATTTACAACATTATAAATGCCCTCTCCCTACAATTTACAACATTATAAATGCCCTCTCCCTACAATTTACAACATAGCATAATGCAAGACAAAAATCAATAAGAATAAATATTTAGAACATTGTTCTGTGTGATAATTTTATTTGTATGGATGGAAGAAACTTGCATCTGTGGTGTAATGATTAGCATGCTCACCTGAGGTCAGGTCAAACCAAAGACTATAAAATTGATATTTGTTGCTTCTCACCTGAGGTCAGGTCAAACCAAAGACTATAAAATTGATATTTGTTGTTTCTCAGGTGAGGTCAGATCAAACCAGACTATAAAATTGATATTTGTTGTTTCTCAGGTGAGGTCAGATCAAACCAGACTATAAAATTGATATTTGTTGTTTCTCAGGTGAGGTCACGTCAAACCAAAGACTATAAAATTGATATTTG
This sequence comes from Bathymodiolus brooksi, assembly GCA_963680875.1. Taxonomy (NCBI): domain Eukaryota; kingdom Metazoa; phylum Mollusca; class Bivalvia; order Mytilida; family Modiolidae; genus Bathymodiolus; species Bathymodiolus brooksi. The sequence goes on from OY804582.1 coordinate 80,862,793, forward strand.
TTGTTTCTCAGGTGAGGTCACGTCAAACTAAAGACTATAAAATTGATATTTGTTGTTTCTCAGGTGAGGTCAGATCAAACCAGACTATAAAATTGATATTTGTTGTTTCTCAGGTGAGGTCACGTCAAACCAAAGACTATAAAATTGATATTTGTTGTTTCTCAGGTGAGGTCAGGTCAAACCAAAGACTATAAAATTGATATTTGTTGTTTCTCAGGTGAGGTCAGGTCAAACCAAAGACTATAAAATTTATATTTGTTGCTTCTCAGGTGAACAAGCAGTATTAAGGATCAAGAGCAAAGACTAAATGGCTTGGAAAATAGGATAATGTGTCTGAGTGGAGCAACATGTCTACCCGGTCACTGTTATTTCAGTGAGCTAGCATAATAAAAATCCAACTGTTTGTTGGTCTAATACAAAGCAGTGATCATCATCGTTTAACCGAATGTAACCTGTTTTTGCCATGATATGGCTGAAAAATAAAATGGCTCATTTGGCTTTAAGCAACAATCACTTACTCACTGACTGGAAAAAACCGTTATGAAGATTATATAGATATTCATGGAAAAACTCTTACGAGAATCAATTTTCTAATTGTTTTTTATTATCAGGTGGAAGACATTGCTTAGCTTTGACTACAGACGGTAAGGTGTTCTCTTGGGGAGAAGGAGATGATGGCAAGCTTGGACACTTCAGTAGATGGTAAGATATGTTTTTTAAAATTTAAATATGTCTACGCTCCGACTGTTGTTTCAGTGAGCTAGTACTATAAGAATCCAACTAAGCGTGTTGGTCTAGTGCAAAGCAGACCTCGTCATCATCTCATTAAAATTAACATGTTCTCGCCATGATATAGCTGAAAAATTGCTGAGTTGGTGTAAACATCAATCACTCAGTCACTCATTCTTATACTTTCATGAATAGAATTACTGACACTAGCTATTATTTATATGTTTACCCTACATTCTACATTACTAAATTAACACTTTGTCATTTATGCATAGAGAAGTTTACTCAAACTGGTTTGTGATATATTTTGTGGTATGCTTTATGGTGATTAACACCACTTTCAACAATATTTCAGTTATATCGTGGGGGTCAGTTTTATTGGTGGAGGAAACCGTAGTACCATGAGTTCACCGACCTGTCCAAAGTCACTTACAAACTTTATCACATAATGTTGTATCGAGTACACCTCGCCATGAACAGGGTTCGAACTCACAACTTTAGTGGTGATAGACACTGATTGCACAGGTAGTTGTAAATCCAACTACCATATGATTCATGACCACGACAGCCCAGATATATTTTGTGTTCATTTAATTGATGAGCTTTAAATAATATAGCATTGTAATATAAATTTAGGAACTGTGATAAACCCAGACTTATTGAAGCTTTGAAGTCCAAACGAGTGAGAGATATTTCTTGTGGGAGCTCACACAGTGCTGCTATAACATCTAATGGAGATCTGTATACATGGGGTTTGGGAGAATATGGTAGATTAGGTCATGGGGATAATACAACACAGCTGAAACCAAAACAGGTATGGCACTATGTCTAAAATATAGTCTGTTATACTGTAACTTTCCTTCTTCACATATCTAGACCTCTTTGCAAAAAAAATGATTTAAAAGCTTATCATAGCATGAAATATGTATGCTAATTTTGTTTTCTTATTTTGTTAGACTTGTGCTAATACTTTTACCAACATTTTTTTTATGTAAATCAAATCATTCAAGAATAATATTTAAAAAAGTTTTGAAAAAAAGTTTAAAAAAAAAAAAAAATAATAATAATATTCAGAAGATGAATTGTTTTTGTTGTAATAATAAAAATAACCTTTTATATACCGGTATTCAATTTTTTGCAATAAATTCTTTTGGACATCATGACATCAATCTTTGTGTTATTATGTTTGGTTTTGACAACATGTATGTTTCCAACCATTTTATTGACTTACATGTAAATTTTCAGGTGAAAGCATTTGCTAGTCAGAGGGTGATACAAGTAGCCTGTGGTAGTAGAGATGCTCAGACCCTTGTATTGACAAGTGAAGGGCGTGTCTACTCCTGGGGCGATGGAGATTTTGGCAAATTAGGAAGAGGAGGTAGTGAGGGATGTAATGTCCCTCATGAAATAGAGAGACTTAGAGACCATGGAGTATGTCAGATAGAGTGTGGTGCACAGTTCTCTCTAGCTCTTACAAAAATAGGACAAGTTTGGACATGGTAAGTCATATATTAATCATAAGTCCTAAGGTTTTATTAAGCTATTTTGTATAACGTTATCTCTAAGAAAAGACAAAATCACTCATCATTGCCCATTGTTTATACTTTATTCAGGAAGGCATTTTTCACCGCCTACTGTCACGTCATCAGAACAAATTACATAAGAACTACATTGTGCAAATATATTGCTAAAGTATGCAAATTGTGTAGTCTTTATGACATAATGAAAATGAACGTGAATTCTGTTGTCAATATACATAGCAAAAGTTGTTTACGATGTCAAGCAATAATTTTTTCTATATTGATTAATGTTGAAATCAGGTTTTTAACCAATTGAAATGTTTGATTGCCCTTGAAAGAGATTAAAATTTCTTGTAGAACTTAGCCTAGAAAAAGTCTAACCTGGACTGTGAACTTTGTGCTCAATATAACTTATAAGAAAACAAAACTTATTAATCAAGATTTCTGTAATAACAATTTCTTCTACATTTTGAGTTTGAAAATATGTGTTGTATACTGAATATAGTGCTCTCAATAAAGTTTTTAGTATGAGTACGAAAATGATACTCACCGTTTTAATCCCAGCAAAGCAAGGTTTAAATAATTTCTATTTATAAAAATGAAGTTTTTTGCTGGAAAAAAACTTTTTTTTAAACTATTTTTTTTCCAAACCTGAGGCAGCTGTTTACTGTTAATCAATTAAGTGTGCGAATTTGTTTTACCATTACCTATGCATTATGAATTGTACATCACAACTAGTTATAAGTCGCTTAATTGAATATGATAGAAGTGATCGGCCAGTGGACCCCTTTAATAGCATTTCTCAGTTTTCTTTGTTTGAATACATCTTGTTAACACTGTTTATGTTATTTTCAGGGGAAAGGGAGATTACTTTCGTCTTGGGCATGGAACTGATGCTCATGTAAGGAAACCACAGATGGTAGAAGGATTAAAATCTAAGAAGATCGTACACGTAGCTGTTGGGGCTTTACATTGTCTGGCTGTCACTGATAATGGACAGGTATGTTGATGTGATAAAAAAAGGAGATATCTAATTTACAGAAATGCTTATTTTCAGTTATTTAACTAATTTCAGCTATTTTCCTCTGAGAAAAAAAATCCGAAAGTTGCAGAACATGGTCAGAACAAGTCAAAAAGAACCTTTTGAAAGGGGGTGTAGATGGTTTCAGCTATTTTTCATTGATTTTCAGTTATTTTATATTATAACCAGACTCATCCCTGAATTTAGTCCACACGACATGTTTCTGGAATAACCTTCATTATGTCAAAAGGTTGGAAAATTATATTTCAATTTATATTTCGAATGCTGGAAAATTCCAAATTGTGCTTCGAAAACGCAGAGTACGCTCGCATCTTTCAAAATTCCCTTGACCATTTTTTGGGAGAAAATGTCACTGGTCGTGCTCCAATGTGTGATACACACACTCCTCCACAAAATTGTTTCTCAGGGTTAAAAAGTATGTATTAAACATGGCCAAATATGGTATTTTTATTTTATTTTATGAGGATGACAATCGCAGTAATTTAATCTTACATTTTTGTCTTTGGTTTGTGATATGCAATAAAACAATCTTTACAGTATTATAGACAGAACAAGCATGAACAGAAAAATAAGCAAATATTCAATATTACATTTTGTATCATTTCTGACAAAAATATTTAATGTGATGATTGCACAGTCAAACCTGTATTAAGAGGTCATCTTTGGGACAACGAAAAAGTGGTCTTTTAAGACAGGTGACTTCTTAAAAGAGGTTCACATCATTTGAAATTATCCATGACAGGACAAGAAAAGGGTGACTGCTTAATAGAGGTGACCACATGAGCAGGTTTGACTGTATGAATACTGACTGACTGTCGGTCTGTTTACAGGTTTATGCTTGGGGTGACAATGACCATGGGCAGCAAGGGAATGGAACAACTACTGTCAACAGGAAACCAGCTGTTGTCAATGGACTAGAGGGCTTCAAAATCACAAAAGTTGCCTGTGGCTCTTCCCACAGCATTGCATGGGCTACCACTGATCTGTCAACTCCATCCACACATGAACCAGTGTTATTTTCTACTTCTAGAGACCCATTGGGAGCTACGCTTCTAGGTAAGATTTTGCTCTATAACAATATTTGTCATGACTGTATAGAAATGCACGTAGAAATGTAGAACATCATTAACATGAACGCTCCTTTACTTTAATTTGTGTGTAAGTGTAAAACTGGATAGTCTTTCAAGTTCATGTCCATATCCTTTCTTTCCCAATGTTCTATTTAAATACACCATGCATATGAGAGATCACTTATTAAAATTAAATACAGATTTCAACATAAATGAGATTTGCATATGATAATTTAAGAACACATGAGTTTCATATAATAATAAGAACACATGAGTTTCGTGTGATAGTTTCAGAACACATGATATCACCACTGATGTTGTGAGTTCGAATCTCGATCAGGGCGAGGTGTACATCATTATGTGATAAAGTTTGTCAGTGACTTGTGGCAGGTCAGTGGTTTTCTTTGGGTCCTCCGGTTTCCTCCACCAATATAACTGACCTCCACAATATAACTGAAATATTTTTGAAAATGGCGTTAAACACAATAAAACCAACCAAACTAGAACACACGAGTTTCATATGATGAATTAGGAACATTGTGCAATGAGCTTTCCTTGCCTTAATTATGTGTTTTCATTTGCAGGAATGAATGAAGGAAATTGTGATGACAATCACAATCAGACAGTGGCTGTACCTATCCAGTCTGTTAAAACAGCTCGTCCTTCCTTGGCTAAAATAATATTATCACAAGAATCTGACACGGCCAAGCAACAGGCATTGAACCATATTTTAACAGCATTACAGATTATTTATGCTAGGTATGGTACTTTTATGATTAATAATCCTTATGTTAGGACTTTGACAGGGTCATATTATCTTAGTGACCTCTCGTCCTCGTCCGTCAACAAATATTTTGGTAAACAAGCATGCCATAAAATGTTTATATTATACCATAGAGCCCTATGGTACCATGGTAGTTAAATACAAAAAATTGCAGAGAAATTTGGTTGAAATAGCATGTGAATGCACGATGGTGCAAAAGGATCGGAGTATAGGTTGGGTTATGGTGTTAAACATCACTTTCAACAATATTTCATTTATATCGTGCAGGTCAGTTTTATTGGTGGAGGAAACCGGAGTACCCAGGATACAACCACCAACCTGCCACAAGTCACTGACAAACTTGATCACATAATGTTGCATCAAGCAGGATTTGAATTCACGTTAGTGGTGATAGGCACTGATTGCATAGGTAGTTGTAAATTCAACTATCATACGATCATGACCATGATGGCCCCTCGAACTATAGTAGAAATTTAGCTATTATTTGTTTCAATGTTTTTATAGGGAAGCTGTTGTAAGTTCATTGACTAGAGAAATACAAGCAGTGCCAGTCACTACAGAAACTTTACACAATCAGATAACAATGTCTAATGTTACTCTAGAAGAAAATGTAAATCGTTCAACCAGTGGAACTCCAGAACCAGTAACATCTACTACAGAGCAAGCTCATACAGAGGTAAGGGGTTAACAACCTGTAGTTGATTCCAACTTTCTGTAACATCAAATTTAGTCTTTTAATTGTTATTAGAGAAAATAAAGATTCAATGAAATTGCATACTTTAAATGCTTTATTTGTCCCAGATGAGCCTTAATATTTGTATTAATTCTTCTTCTCTAATTAGCTCACCTGGCCTTTAGGCCAAGTGAGCTATTGCCATCACTTTTCGTCCGTCGTCCGTCCTTTAACATTTCACATTTTAATCTTCTCCTCAGAAACCACTGGGCCAATTGCAACCAAACTATGGTAGAATGATTCTTGGGTGGCCACCTTCCAAAATCGTGTTCTGTGATCCCGACTTCCAACCAAGATGGCCGCCAAGCTAAAAATAGAAAAAAGGGGGATGAAAATTTAAAAAAAATCTTCTCCTCTGAAACTACTGAGCCAATCTCAACCAAACTTTGCTGAAATGATCCTTGGGTGGTCCCCTTCCAAAATTGTGTCCAGCATTTCAGACCTTTGACCAAGATGGCCGCCACAGCCGAATTTAATTTAACATAGAACCCTATGGGAAATTCCCATAAAAATCTTCTTGTCTGAAACCATTTGCTCAATAAGAACTAAATTTTGATGAAATAGTCATTGGATGGTTCTCTTCCAAAAATGTGTCCGGCGGTTCGGCCCTTCGACCAAGATGGCCCCCACAGCCGAACTTAGCTTAACATAGAACCCTATGGGAAATTCACATAAAAATCTTCTCCTCAGAAACCACTGGGCCAATTGCAACCAAACTTTGGTGGAATGGTCCTTGGATGGCCCCTTTCCAAAATGTGTCCGGTGATCCCAACTTCCAACCAAGATGGCCGCCAAGCTAAAAATAGAAAAAAAGGGGGATGAAATTTAAAAAAAATCTTAGCTTAGCATAGGACCCTATGGGAAATTCACATAAAAATCTTCTTGTCTGGAACCAGTTGCTCAATTGGAACCAAACTTTGATAAAATAGTCATTGGATGGTCCTCTTCCAAAATTGTGTCTGGTGGTCCAGCCCTCTGACCAAGATGACTGGACAGCTGAACTTAGTTTAACATATGACCCTATGGGAAATTCACATAAAAACCATCTTGTCTGGAACCAGTAGCTAAATTAGTACCAAACTTTGATGGAATAGTCATTGGATGGTCCTCTTCCAAAATTGTGTCCGGCAGTCGCACTCTCCCACCAAGATGGCCACCACAGTGCAGTTGCATTGTTATTGAAAGCAGCTTTGATCCAGGTGAGCGATTACAGGCTCCTGGGAGCCTCTGGTTTTTATGAAAGCATGTGTCATTTTTATTTTTAACTTTTCTATGCAAAAACAGTCCTTTTCACCAATTTTGTGATTTTCCTTTTTCCAAACTACCCCAAATTTTCAGCAGTCAAAAAATAATATAATTGAAATAGTAGAAAATCCACAAAAAATGAAAATAGTGTCTGCCATCAGGAATCACAACACAATTTGTGGATGCCTATCTATATAGTATATGTCAGTATCACTTGAAATACAGTCAAACCTTTCTACGATATAACTGAAATATTGTTTTAAAGTGGCATTAAACACCAAAACCCTAAAGCAAACCCTAAATAAAACGGAATCTTGTACAAACCAAACTTTAAATAAAAACCCAATGTAAGAAATCTGAACACCTGTCTATTCTAAACACCTGTCTATTCTAAACACCTGTCTATTCTAAACACATGTCTATTCTAAACACCTGTCTATTCTAAACACCTGTCTATTCTAAGCACCTGTCTATTCTAAACACCTTAAACACCTGTCTATTCTAAGCACCTGTCTATTCTAAACACCTGTCTATTCTAAGCACCTGTCTATTGGTTTTACTGTATAGAGTAAATGTCAGAATGACATGAAATAAGATCAAACAAAAAAAAGCAAAAAATTATGTTTGTTATTTACAGAACCCATACAGTGATTACTCAGCATTTTCAAGTATGCATAGTTTAGCTGTTAAAGTTTCTCCAGCGACGAGCATAATGGTGGAAACATTTACCTCAACCGATGAAGTCACTAGTACCATAGACACAGGAAACACGGCATATCCCCCTGGTCTAGATGAATATACCAATAAGCTGACTGCAGATGATGCTCGAGTCCTTGTTGACTTGTTGAAGCTGTCTGTAGCTTTAAGAGTTGGTGAAAAGGGGAGAGAAAGTTTGTCAGACATTCTGACCTGTCTAGGAAAGGCTTATCCTTCAGTAAGTTATTTATTTATTGGTAATTGTTTAGTTTTTCTTGTCATTATGATTGTACTCTACAATGGTTATTAAGTCATATATAATAAGTGTTTTTATTCTCAGGCCTTCCAGTCTTAAAACTTTTGAGTATGATTGTTTTGTACTTGTACTCGAAAAACAGCCAATCAGAGATCTGTATCCAATATATATAGTGTTCTGATTAGACAATTTTGCATAGGAGTATGAATTTTATACACAAAAGTTTTATGACTGTTAATCCTGGACTTTTATCTTAACCCCAAATTTATGAGCACAAAATTATTACATAATTAAAGAGTTACTATTGCGTCCTTTCATCCTCTATACCTGTATATTATCTGATGTTTAGCACAACTGATACTGATTTCGTAGCAAAAAACAATGATTTCAAAGTTTGTTTCAGCTTTTAAAGACACATTTTATGATGTTTAAAGTCATATTTGTTTTATCAACCAGTAGTTGAGCTCAAAAGGTCTTATTTCATAATGTAGATTTTATTTCCAGTTGGGTGAAAAAAGTTTTAGCCTTGGAAATAATAACAAAAGTATATGGGCAGTTCCTACTTTTTTTTATTTTATAATATATTTTTTTCACTTATACAGTAGGCTACACTAGGAAATAGAAAATGCAAATATGCCCAGTAAAATGCAAATAATTAAAAGATTACCAGTTATATTAGCATTTACCAGTTAAATTAGCGAATTGTCTTGTTATATTTGCGTTTTACCTTTTAAATTTGCATTGTCGTGGCATTTTAGCGTTTTTCCTTTTATATTTGCGTTTTTCCTTTTAAATTTGCATTGTCGTGGCATTTTAGCGTTTTTCCTTTTATATTTGCGTTTTTCCTTTTAAATTTGCATTGTCGTGGAATTTTAGCGTTTTTCCTTTTAAATTTGCATTGTCGTGGGATTTTAGCGTTTTTCCTTTTAAATTTGCATTGTCGTGGGATTTTAGCGTTTTTCCTTTTATATTTGCATTTTACCAGTTAAATCGCACGGTCATCTAAATCACCCGCTGAGTAGAGAGATTACGTAATACTGTAGTCGTCACTAGCTCATTGAATATGACGATCTATAGCTATATATAGTATTATATTATCGTGTATCTATACATATTTATTTATTTATTTATTATTATTATTTATGTCATACTAGTCTGGCCCTTAATAAATTTAGTGTATTCAATACACAATAATCCATCAATTGTTGCGTATTTGATTTTCATGTCGTATTTTAACTTAATGCGATGTTTATTAAGAAATGTGACTTTAAATGTATTAAAATATTAGTAAAGTGTGATACACGTACAGAATACGTATACTGTTGTCACTTCACTATTACTTGTTTATCATGCGAGAAATACATTAACCTTGTAATACCTATGCTGAGACTATTTACTAAAAAATGAACTAAGTATATATTAAACTATCGGTCTCTATTAAGCTATTTATGTCTTGTTTTATAGCACAGGATTGTGTATGTACAGCGTCAAAGTTATTGCGTTTTAAAAGTTCTATTTATTGAAATGAGGCACCTTAATGAACAATAAATATTTTTGTTGATGATATAAAACAAATAATCATAACCCTATGTATACGTAACGTACGCGCCCTTGTCCGATCCAACAGAAATATGCAATTTACATGTAAGCACTATTTTGTCAGTTAATTAGATTGATCAATAAATACAGGATTTTTTTTTTCTTCAAATGTTTATATAATTCCCTGATAAATATAAGAACAATCTATAATAGTATTATATTATTGTTTATTTATTTGTACCATTCTGGATGATAATAACTTTAGCTATTCAATACACAATAATCCATCAATCGTTGTGTATTTTACATTAGTTATGTATATTTGATTTCTTGATTTTGTTTTTCAGGATCTAGAACTATGCACTCATATTTATTTCAATTTGATGTTGATTTAAATGTAAACGTTTAATATTTTCACGGAGATTCAACATTATAATTTATGTTTATTTATTTTACAGGCGATTCATGCATTTTAGTGGCCTTACCGTTCATCATTACGAACATATTGTTATATGGTAAATTACTTCAAGCCTTACAAATCGGATAGCCTCTTGTGCGACATTATATCCAACTTAATCATGATTCGCTTCGATAACTCTGTAATTTATTAGGGGCTTGTTTTCGATAAAAAAAAATATGTATATGGATATTTTTTTTAAATAATCGCTAATACAGTGTTAAACATCGATTTGTATGCATCTGAAAGCAAAGCTCGGAGCTAAGAAATTATTCATATGAATATACGTTTACAAAAATGAAATTCACTTCTGTAAACATCTGTTTTATAGGCCTTGTATTAAAATATGTGTTGAAATAGTGTAAAACAATTGAATTTTCTATAATTCAGAGAGAACACATTTGTTGTCCCCACAAGAGTTACATGTCTAGAGGCTTTTTCCTCAGGTGTACCACCTGTTGTGTTTACTGCTAAAGTGTATATTGTATTGGAGTGAGCTGTAAGTAATGAATTACCAAAGTAATAAAATTTTATGATTTCGTGTATCCCTCAAGGCCAACATTTTACAATATCAAAGAATGCTGTCCTTCCTAATTATGAGGAATTAAGGGCTCCCATTAAGGGTGAATTATCAGGGTAATCACATGTAAATAAAGGTAAATTTGATTCTCTTTTTTGCTTTTTCTACATAAATGGAATTACATAAAATACGAAAACAAATTAATGATTATGTATTATTAAACTCTAAAACTATAAAATTACACATGAAATATGAAAATATAATACTGAATATTTATTATTAATTTTAAATCAATATAAACACACATCAAATAAGAAAACATAATAATTAATATTTATATTAAACATTAATACTATTACTATATAAGCAAATCTGAAATATGCTCTCCAAACTTGATTTTTCACTATTTTTTATAATTAAAAAAAGTCAAGTTGTGAAAGAAATAATTTTCTTATAAAAATTAACTTTTAAAAATAGAACTTCATTTCCATTGTAAGAATATATATATATGATCTTTTTTCTTTCCTTAATGTATACATATTTTACTGTTTTAAGGTGTATTATTTCTGTTAAAATTTTAATTAATGGTTTATTTTCCTGTTGGATTTTTTTAACCAAAAAAAAATGACCAACTTTACTCTTACATAAAATATGTTATTTCATTTCTCATTAATTTTGTAACTTTTCTTTATTTCAATTTTTCTTCTTAAATCAATATAAATTTACTTCATTTTCATTAGATTTGAATCAATATTTTTATTGAACTACTTGATGATGCAAATATATATATATACCACATGTTCAATCTTTATAAAAAAAAATCCACAACCCATAATATACTCGTTTTATCCTTGTAATTCAACATTTCATTGACAAAAATAAACTTTTCAAAAGAAAATATTATTTATAACACGAAACTACATGACCCCTATATGACCCGAATGCTATTCTCTTATCCAAACATATCCGGGTATTTAATAATAACACTTTTTTTTAGCAATCAATTTTAATCGTTTCATTTATATAAATCTTTATTCAATAATTCGTCTATTTTATTAACAAAAATAAACTATTGTAAAGAAAATATTACTTATTAGCAAAGTGTATGAATGGATCAGAGACTATATTATGTAACCTTGTACATGTCAATAAAAAAAAATATCGGATGTAAACAAAGCGTGCAATATTAAAAATACTGATGAAAACACATAAATTGTGCCTACATTGTAGGAATAATGACATTCTTTTCATAAGAAAGGATAAATACAGCAAGCAAGCTTGTTATACATTGAAATTTTACCCCGAGATCAAAATATTACTAAAACTAGGATATCAACAAACAACATGCATAACCAACAAAACATGTGACGCTATAAAAAAAAATCGTTAACTAATGAAATAGAAAATTGAAGAACAACTTTTAAAAATATTTTATTGAATAAAAATATAATAATGAATGGAGTATATATGTGATCTGAGCTCTTCCAAAGCTGCACTTCCTGTCCAAAAATATGTAGAAGAATATTCGATTATAACTAACTTGAATAATACTGCGCCCTCTATTGGCACTTTTGCTGGATGAGGGCTTGAACGCTCTTAGTGGTAAAAATCCGTCAGGCTGCTGGCTGAATTAAATAGGGTCGACACACATAACTTGCCGTTAACATAAGATTGTATAAATATGGATATGCAGAAGTTAAATTAAGGAAAATGGGATGAAATAATAAAGAAATTTCATTGAAAATAAATATGTAAACAGAAAGTTGATTATTTCATAAATTAAAATGATTTTTAATATAATATATAAAGAAATACCCATCACAATATCGTTATTTTGATAAATACTTATTAGACTGATTTTTGTCTTTAATTGATAACTGACCCAAGTTAGCCTAAATAAATGAAATGTGACTTAATGTGTTAATTATATAAATCCTTGCCTTCTATCAATTTTAATTTCTTATCTAATTCTTATTCTTATTATGTAACAATATGGTCAGGTTGTTATTTTCATTGAATGGCATCTCAAAATAGATGGCTTCACAGTAAGAACTCTTCCTGTATATTGGTTACATCCTGTATATTACAACTGACAGCTAATGCATGACAAACAATTTTAATCAGCCATCAGTATCATAAAATACATTTTTTTAAATCTTTATTTTAAATGAATTTAAAAAATCATTATAAGAGTGAATTCAATTCAAGCTTTTATTTTACTTTCCAACTTTGAAATAAAAATCACTGTTTTAGTTTAGTAATTATTCATTTATGTTTTATTTCATGTTTGGTTGTATTTATCCAGATATGTGTATTGCATACAACATTACATCATCTGATCGTTCCATTGGACATTATTTACAAACACTTTAGCTCCTCCTATTTTATGTCGTAATACCCATAAGTCATAGCGATTTACTATTTCCGGTTTGACAGATTTTTTCAATGAATGCATCCAGGCGTCAAAGGACTAATGACACAACAAATAAATTTCTCAATTTTGTTTGATTTGGTCATTAAATAAACTATAAACATTGTCTTAATTGAAAATAACCCCCTAGGACGCCCATTTTATTGATTATTACCTTTTGAAATCACCCCGATCTCTGACCTATACATTTTAATGAGCTAAGTGGTCACGTGATTACGTGACGTCACATGCGCCAAAGGATGGCTTCCATGATAAACGATCATGAGCGATCGAAGTGAGACAGTAAACAGCCGATAAATATCATGGACAGTGATGACAGCAATATCTCTGATCATGTTGGTGATTTAGACATCCAGCCGTATCAGTTCGAGCCATTATGCAATGATGAAAGTCAACAGGAAAGAGAACATTCAACATCAGAAGACTCCGATATCGACGAAAGTTCCCAAGGCCAGCTCAAGAGACTTGTCAAAAGGTGAGGTTTTGTTTATTTGTTGAATACATTCGAAAAAAAACCCCGCGTGATTGAACGAAAAACTGTAATAATATAAGTCAACAGGTTGTACTGACGATGATATCTTACCCCCCCAATTTACGAAAGTTTTAACGAAACTAGATGACTGTCGTAGTGCCTCATATGTCCCCTTTTTTTAGGGTTCTACTTCGTACATGTATAAAATTAACCCCGACACATTTCGAACAGGAGAGATTAAAAACGAAAGACTAAGCCCATCTGACTTTTGTTAGTGCTACAGCCATATTGATACTGATAGTGCGAGTCTGATTTCCAGTCAAATCGGCCCCAAGTCAAATCGGCTCCAGTCAAATCGGCCCCAGTCAAATCGGCCCCAATTCAAATCGGCCTCAAGTCAAATCGGCCCCAAGTCAAATCGGCCTCAAAATGAAAGTCATATCGGCCCAAAAAAATAAAAATAAAAAAAGAATAAATAAATAAAAATTAATATTTTTAGTTAAAAGATGTAAAATTTAAATCTTACTGGTGAGCGGATTCTTTTGTAAGGATCAAAGAAATTAATTAATGATTAATTTATGGCATAATTACCGTAAGTGATTACTAAACATATCTATGTCTCTGATGAGTCTAGTATTTGGAAGAGTCCACTGGACAATTACAAAAAAAAACAACTAAATACCTGTATATATCATTTGTAGATATTTAACAAGTTATTAACTTCTTCTGAACACCGAAATAGAAATAAACCATTCATATACAGAGGTCATCAAGGGTCAGTGCCTAAAGGACATTTAGACTGGAAATGATTAAACAAAATGAAATTAAAGTCCTCCTCATGGACAATGTACATGGAGGAAATGTGCATCATATATATGCAGACACTGAACTTTTATCGGCCAGATTATTGATTATTTTAAGCATGGCTAGTTATAGTCAGACGTTTATATTTAGCTTATTTTCGTATCAATGGTAAACATTTACTGGTACAAAACATTTTTGCTGAATAGTGTTCAAACTATTTAACTTTGCATGTTGACAATAGTAAACAACAAAAATGGGGCCGATTTGACTTGGGGCCGATTTGACTGGGGCCGATTTGACTTGGGGCCGATTTGATTTGGGGCCGATTTGACTAGGGCCGATTTGACTTGGGGCCGATTTGACTTTGGGCCGATTTGGTTTGGGGCCGATTTGACCTGCTTCTGCGAGTCTTGCCAGGTAAAGAGAAAATTGAGTAATTTTAACATTATTTCCACTCAAATGAAGCAGCAAACAAATAATCCACAATCCACAACAGCTCAAGCATTGACCTTTTTTCCCGAAAACCCACAACTTTATATATTTGCTTATACAATTACTGGGATATTATGCATATCTTGAACAAGTCTGCAAGTTGGTACATTTCTTTTGAGTTGTCAGGTCTACTGGCTGAGTACCCAATCTCACCACTAACCATTGTATTTATGCATGTTATGTACATTTCTACAAAAAGTTTTCAGAAATTTTAAAGAAAGTTCTGGTAAAGTGGCTCCCTGTGAAGTTTAATACCTGTTGATTTCAAACAATGAATAACATTTTAACTGGCACTTTCAAGTTGACAGAAACACCTTGCATGGGTATCTGGCGAGATAGGGTACACAGCCAGTAATTGTATTCATCAGGGGTAAATTTGCTTAGTAATTACTGTTGAAGATCTAGAAAATGTTTTCGAGTTACCCGAAATGTTGACTTAAATGTATTCGAGACAACAAGAATCAATTACTTCTCAATTCCATTCTAGATTAGAGGCAGTTTTCAATCATATTTGAAAAATTGTTCTAGTATTTTGGCCACTGATCCACTTTGTTTTTTGTCGGGGGTCATTTAGGGCTTGCTGTATTTTGTGGGGTGTCCCAGTTGTTGAAGATGGTGTGGCCACCTATAGATGTCTGTTTTTGATCAGCCAGTCACATTGGATATGGGATGTTCTCTCATTGACATTTGCTCCATATCTGTTCTTTTTCTTCCCAACTGTATAGTAAAACCCTTCATAAGCTTTACACCATCTGTTTCTGGAACCACTCTGTCAGTCCCATCAGACTACTTTATATCCATATGTATTTACTTTATAAATGTACCCCATGTGTATATTTTGTCATGTTATGCTTGCTTTATATGTAAGTAATGTATCTTATTTTTTAGGTGTGAATGTGGCAATTGTTCCTCAATGACAACACCAGAAGAATGTATTTGTTGTGTTGAAGTGCCCGCAGTCCACTCCCAGATGCTATCAGAGGACATGCAGTGTATTACAGACAGTGACATTTTTATTTCCAACTGCCTTAACCGATATGTTCTTCACGTCAGCATGTATGAGTTCTTGTAAAATGTTGGTCCTTTTGACGACAACGAGCCATTTAATGAGTATGTAATCATATTTCAACATTTTATTTTTCAGTAAAATGTGCATAACTATAAACAGGTATATTTACAATGAATAATTTGTATCTTTATACAAATTATATTTATTAACATACAGAACTTACAACACAAGACTTTGTCATGTAAACTCATAAATTTGTTTTTATATAAATTATTATTGGATATACAGAAGAATTATTTACAGGACAAATTAACAGTTATATTTTTAATATACAAATAATTGTGAATATAGGAAGATAAAAAATGTTTAGAATCATACTCTGTAAAATCTTCTAATTAATTATTCTATAAACTGTTATAATAAGTGAAACTGAATCTAAAAGTTGGTATTTTTATTTCAGACAATACAGATTTATGGCTTACAGACGCTTTGTACAGTGGATTTGTCACAGACTTGGAAGTCACAACAGGAAAATTTTACCAGCTTGTGTTGTTCAGAAAATAAGAGAGACTTTTCCATCAGAAGAATATTGTGGGTTTAAATATGCTACTGTTTGAGTAACATTTGTTTGAAATATGTACTATTTCTATGAACTGTGAATTATATACACTGCAGATTATTATATACAATTTACATGTAGAATTAAATTTTAATGTTCACACAGTCTTTTCATTGTCTGCTAAATCTTGATCGATGTCTCTGAATGAGGTCTGCTTTCTCAAATATAGTGAATGATGATGTTAGAGACGGTGGATTGGTAGTGTTGAGCACTTTTACATCAGCTAGGGCATTAGAGTGGGTACTGCACTCTGATCATATTCTTTTCACTACTGCCTGCTTGATCAGGGCCACATACACTACAATAAAAAAGAAAGTTATAAAATCTGGTAAATGACATATATCACAATTGCAACTTTATATTAGTAGAGTTGATATTTTTAATTTGTTTCTCAACACTGTGTACATACATGACTATATTTCCTTGAATTATTAAACTTTAGTTAAAAGCATGAAAAATTGTCAGTAAAAATGTATAGCTCATTCTTGCAACACATCAAATAAACCGTTATGGTGCTTTAACAAATTTTAACTGAAAACAGGATGGACAGGGGATAATACATGTGAGAAAAAAAGAAAATCAGTGCAAAAGAACAAGGTTTTTATATTTATTGCTGTTCTTCATCTTGGTGAAACTGGAAGTTTGACAAAATTAAATTTGTCAAAAGGTATGAATTTTACATTACAGTGTGAAGTATACATGTACAGTAAAACCTCACAGGGACTGCACAATTTTTTTTCAAGAAATGCATATTGTTTAGTTACTGATAAAAGAATATGCAGGATTGAAAAAGTGGATTGAGAAATGAGTGGTTCTCAAGCTATTGATGTTTGACTGTATACTAACCAAATGATGGTGGTGGTGTCCTCCTAGGTTTTGCAACAGCGTGTATTCTCTTCTTTGGGTAGCAGGTGTTGAAGCATTGCTGTCCATCTTTAGTTGTTGCTTGGTCTCTGTTGCCGTTCTCGTTGTAATGAAGTGCAGCTATTCCTAACCTGCAAAAGTCAAATCAGTTTGAGAAAAAAAAATACAAATATTTACATTTGATTTGTTACAAAATAAAACCACCACATTTTATCTTTTGGATGCAAACACTTTTTCTTATGAATGCACAAAAGTAGAATAGATGTGTACAGATTTTCATACATTTTAAGTCCACCTGATTCTAGACTACAATGTACCTTTGATGTGTGTCATATCATTCGAAACAACTCGCAAACCTAAATAAACAATATTATAAGTTACATGTTCAAAAGGTTTTACATCTGTATACATTGCACATTTCTGTTTGGTAAACAATTTCACACTTGTATTTTTTTCTTTGAGTTTGCTTGTTCATTTTTCTTCTTCATCATGTTTATATGAATTTGTTTTGTTTTTTATATATGCACTGTAACATACAGTGGTGTATTTTCAGTTGTCAAATCTGAGTTAAAAATAATATTGTTATTTGTTTACATTTGGTAAAGGTCAGAATCTGGACTGTACGTACATTTGTACATGTGTGGAGAACGTATATACTAGTAATTTATGAAACTGGAAATAAATTATAACACTTGTATATTATGCATGAAATTTAAACGGGATTACAACATGCAAAACTTGATGTATACGCCCGTGATCGTCTGATCGTGGTAAGCTGCGAAAAAGGGGGGAGCATGATGACCTACATGTACTTCTAAACCACGACTTGCACTCTAATATCATTAATTAATATCGATCTTCTCGACTAGCCTTTGCACATGTGTAATGTTGTAATGTTAAAAATCTCATACCTCGGCCTTTTGATGCTTCTGTAGTGCTCCCCTGGGAATGTGTAGGTGTTTCGCCATTTTTTTTTCTCCGGGTCAGGTGATGCTAGGGGCACATTTGGGGTTGTATCTAGCTTCAGTCGTCGCTTGAAGGTTCCATCAACACCAAGTTCCATCATTCTCAAAGGATCCCTTTCAAAGCAGTCACGGGTGAAGTGGGTGGAGCACAATCTGTGACCTGATGTTGGATCGAAATTCCATCGTCGACAGTAATGGATCCAGGCTTTTCTTAGCTGGTCATCCTTTGGGAACGAGAAAAAACTCAGTCCATTGCCTTTGGTTCCTCTGTTGTTGCACCCAAATGCTGCACAGGACACCATTTGGAACTTCTAGCTATTTCACCCACGTGGATGTTTGTTTTGGTTTGCTAATCACGGCTTTGTTATGCAAATTTCGTATCGATATCTATCAACTGATTTAGAAATAGATGACTGGCGCATGTGATGTCACGAGTGGTTCAGCCTCGTTATCGCACTCAAAATCTGCATAATTTCTAGGTCAGCAAAAAGGGCGATAAAAAGGGTGTTTATCCCTTTGTACGTATCGTTAATCACATGAAAGTGAAAAAGTAATTATTTTTACAGCATTTTGGAAGTATTTCACAAAGTTTTGTGAAAAATAAAAAATCGTGTTATTTGTCCTTTAATGTAGCGACCAGCGAGAGCGTAATATAACGACTGGATTATTCGGGTTAGCGACCAGCGAGAGCGTAATATAACGACTGGATTATTTGGGTTAATTCGATTATTAAATTTTTTTTTTTTTGCTAAGGAAGGACAGGTACTGCTTTTTATTTCCTGCACACCTCATACATTCCAAGTTTTTGTCTCTTATAAAGCCGTATTTTTACGGTTTGTATCCTAAAATATTCAATTCTCTATTATTCTGAAATATATAATTTGATATTTTGTCCTCGCCAGTGGGTCTTAGCGCATGGGCACACTGGTCACTTGGCCGGGTGGGGCATGCTAATCTAAGTATGTTGTGTACAGCATGTTTTTTAATGTTTAAATACTGATTTTGTTATACCAATACAATAAATACAGTACACACACACACCACCTCATCTTGTTTTTAAAAAAACAATACATGTATTTACAGTAAACAAGTACATTTGTATTTTGAAACAAAGGGTGTTGTGCCGGATGGGCCATCGTGGTCATGATCTTATTGTAGTTGGATTGACAACCACTAGTGGTGAATTGTACTTGATACAACATTATGTGATAAAGTTTGTCAGTGACTTGCAGCAGGTCAGTGGTTTTGTCCATGTACTCCGCTTTCCTCCACCAATAAAACTGACTGCCACGCAAAACTGAAATATTGTTGAAAATGACATTAAACACCATGACCTAAACACCTGTTGTGTAGGAAGCAATAGAATCCTATATTTCTAATCACTTGTTTCTCTAGGTTTGACATTTTCATATCTTGGTATTGTGTCTAGCACATCCTTTGATTATTGCCACGAAATGGTTTGAAAGAACACAATTGTAAATACAGAAAAGCTGTATAATTTTTTATTAAAGGAAAATGTACAAATACAACATGATCACACCACAGTACATACAATTATAACACGACGTCCTCTTACACAATGCAAAGAGTCATATATAAATTATATATTTTTGTAGTGTGGTTAGATGGAAATTTGGAAACTCAAAGAAGACTGAAAATCCCAGCAGGGGTTTGAGACCCACAAGTCACAAAATACAACATTGTTTAAGCCTAAAATGGTTAAAGGTTAAAGTTCATATACACAAGAACAAAAGAATTAGATTTAAAAAAAATAATCCACTGTTTGAACAATAGTGTAACGTCAGAGAAATGTATTATCGTTGCTGAATTAATTAGTGGCGCCTTATATCAACTTGATTTTTTGTTCTGTTGGTCTTTTATATAACAGTAACTATTTTCATTATCAAATAATGAGACAATTCTTTAATATGGGAATGAAAAACAACATTCAAATTCTAATTGCTTCCCTAACAATCAACTAATTAGTTAATTTGAAATTTTTAGCAAGGTTAGTGCATAAAAAAACATGAGCACGTTATTCATATTTATATGAAGATTAAAGAACATTAATTTGATTAATTATACAAAATAATCAACTTAGTCTAATTTTGATAAATAACATCAAATTAAAAAAGACATGAGGGGTATTGTTTATGTAATTGAAATAAATTTATTTAATCTATTCTCTTGTTACTTTTTAAATTATATAATTTTAATCAGTATATATGGCTAGAAATATTGTCCCGGTGCATCAATTCAATCATTACAACCTGTTCATAGGAAAACAAAGACCATTCACTATTTCTAACAGGCATAACAAATATTGAAACTGATAGTTTAATCAGTTCATTTCTTTGTAACTTCTCTGTCAGTTTGAGAAATAAAGATATACAAAAGAATTTTTACAAAAATATACATGAATATATAATTGACAACCGAGGTACTTTTAAAACTAACAAATTTTTGTTTCTGAAATTATTTCTGCCGTGTAACGGTTGCACATTGAATATCATATATCTTTTTATAGCAATATATCGAGAGGAAACAATTCTAGCCTGCATCACACCCACCTTTATTTATCTCTTTACAGATTTGTAAGCTATTTTTGGAAGTTATTAATTTTTTTAACTTTATTATATTCGGGTTCTGTATACACCTCTGTTTTATTAATAGTGTTATTTTTATATTTAAAAAATGGCATTCCATACTATAGTGATATTCATCACCAATTTCCTATTTTTGACATAATACACATACTCTTCTGTTTCTTTCTATGTTTTGCCATCGGCCACACTCAACAGGAAGTTTATGGTTCTGACAGGAAATCATAAAATTTTATTACTCCAATACAATATACACTTGGGCAGTAAACACAACAGGTGGTACACCTGAGAACAAGACCTCTGGGCATGTCACTGTTTAAATATCTTGTAGGGACAACAATTTAAATCAACATCAAATTGAAATAAAGATGAGTGCACTTTGCTAATATTTTAATACATTTAAAGTCACATTTCTTAATAAACATCGTATTAAGTTAAAATACGACATGAAAATCAAATACGCAACAATTGATGGATTATTGTGTATTGAATACACTAAATTTATAAAGGGCCAGACTAGTATGACATAAATAATAATAATAAATAAATAAATAAATACGTATAGATACACGATAATATAATACTATATATAGCTATAGATCGTCATATTCAATGAGCTAGTGACGACTACAGTATTACGTAATCTCTCTACTTAGCGGGTGATTTAGATGACCGTGCGATTTAACTGTTAAAATGCAAATTTAAAAGGAAAAATGCTAAAATCCCACGACAATGCAAATTTAAAAGGAAAAACGTAAATATAAAAGGAAAAATGCTAAAATCCCACGACAATGCAAATTTAAAAGGAAAAACGCAAATATAAAAGGAAAAACGCTAAAATCCCACGACAATGCAAATTTAAAAGGAAAAACGCAAATATAAAAGGAAAAACGCTAAAATCCCACGACAATGCAAATTTAAAAGGAAAAACGCTAAAATTCCACGACAATGCAAATTTAAAAGGAAAAACGCAAATATAAAAGGAAAAACGCTAAAATCCCACGACAATGCAAATTTAAAAGGAAAAACGCTAAAATCCCACGACAATGCAAATTTAAAAGGAAAAACGCAAATATAAAAGGAAAAATGCTAAAATGCCACGACAATGCAAATTTAAAAGGAAAAACGCTAAAATGCCACGACAATGCAAATTTAAAAGGAAAAACGCAAATATAAAAGGAAAAACGCTAAAATGCCACGACAATGCAAATTTAAAAGGTAAAACGCAAATATAACAAGACAATTCGCTAATTTAACTGGTAAACGCTAATATAACTGGTAATCTTTAATTATTTGCATTTTACCGGGCATATTTGCATTTTCTATTTCCTAGTGGCTATACCATTGAAAAAATAACAATAACTTCATCTCTATGTAATTACTGCAAAGAAAATAAAACCAGAAAGTGACTTCTTTATTCTTATAAATTTCATTTTTTATTTGCATATTTCCAGGTTGCAGAAATGTTGTTAGAGTTATGTGTTACAGAATTAGAAGATGTAGCGTCAGATCGTGAGATAGGTAGAGTTGCTGCCAAACCAGTAGTACAAGAAAGTGCACATCCTTATACTGATGATACATCATTAACAGGCCAAGTTAAAATTCCTGGTAATTATATTTCTGATAAGCCAAACGTTTGATAACATTCGTAAGCAAAAGAGGTTACACTTTTTGTACACTACCACTACTAACTATATTATTAAAATCTAGAAATTATTAAATATACAGTCAAACCTGTATTAAGAGGTCACCTTTGGGATAAATAAAAAGTGGTCTGTTAAGACAGGTGACCTCTAATTAGAGATTCAATTCATATGAAATTTTCTATGACAGGACAAGCAAATGGTGACTGCTTAATATGGGCAGGTTTGACGGTTGGTGTAGATAAGCTTCAATAGATTGCTGTATGAACTGAGAAAATTTAACTGGGTTAATATTAATTGGTTTTTAAATAGAATGTATTTTGTAAATACTAAAAATTAATTCAGACTTTGATTTGACTGAAATGTGATAGTGAACTCAATATAATCATTTTATCATTATACCATGGAAAATACTAGACGAAAATAAAGAAAACAACATTTTATATCACAAGCTTACTAAATTTTTGTCAAAATATATTTAATTAACAGGAACTACTAATTATAGGGTTATTTTACAATAATTTTATTTGATTGTAGGTGCTGAAGCCCTGAGAGTTGAGTTTGATCGGCGTTGTTCAACAGAAAGACGTCATGATCCACTAACAATAATGGATGGCTCAGGGCACACAGTTTCTGTCCGATCTGGTAATATATTTTTCCTTAGACAAAATAATTAATTTGGAAGGGCATTCACTTTATTCCAAAGTACATAGTAACAAAATTTGATGGTTTCGTTTATGGTATTTAATGCCACTTTTAACAATATTTCAGTTACATCATGGTGTTCAGTTTTATTGATGGAGGAAAATTTATTTGGTAGCAAATTTTAAATTAATTATTTAAAAAAAAACATGACATGATTTTTCGTGTATTTTTAGTTCATTGCAACAAAAAAGAACATGATCTATCAGTTTAAAATGTTTCACCATTAACTTTTTTATGCCCCCACGACAAAGATTCGGGGGGCATATTAATTTTCCCCTGTCCGTCCGTTCGTCAGTCCGGATATAGATACATGGTTTGTCCGGCTATCTCCTCCTACAGTTTTGGAGCTACAGCTTTAATATTTTGTAGGATGTTTATACACATAATGGAGGTGTGCATGTCCACAGGATTTTGAATTTCTTCAAATGTTCTCAAAATGACAGGTAGTTGGACTCATTCATTTTTTTCGTACTAGCTGCATAAAGGGAACATGGTTTGTCCGGCTAACTCCCCCTACAGTTTTAGAGCTACAGCTTTAATATTTTGCAGGATGTTTTGTTCGTCCGTCCGGATATAGATACATGGTTTGTCCGGCTATCTTCTCCTACAGTTTTGGAGCTACAGCTTTAATATTTTGAAGGATGTTTATACACATAATGGATGTCCACAGGATTTTGATAGCATCATTTGTGTCTTACAGACACACTTTATTTTTAAAAAATCACTCCTAACAAAACAACTTTGTCCATAATTATCAAGTGCGGGGGCATACTTCTTTTCTAGTTTGTAATGAAAAATGAGAAATGTTTGAAAATCAAAATTTTTGATTTAATAAATCTGTTTTTTCTTTATTTCATTATTGAAAAAAATAGAAATTAAATAATGACTATGCAAAGAAATTTCTGCAATCTAATTTATTTTTGAAAAAGAAAATATTTAATCCTGATAATCGCTTTGAATGACAATGAGAATAATTCTGAAATCCAAGTTCTGAAAATCAAAAATACATGAATTAAAATTAGATAACTATACTTTTTATCTATTAGGGAGAGAATGGACAGACTGGTCACAGGAGCTAAGAATACCTCGTGATGAATTACGTTGGAAATTTACCAGCGACGGATCCGTCAATGGCTGGGGATGGTGTTTTACTGTGTATCCCATCATGCCGTCTGCTACGCCTATGGATATTTTATCTGATAGGACTATTCTGTCTCGTCCGTCAATAGATCTAGTCACATGTTTATTAGACTTTAAATTAGATCTGAGTTTAGATAAGGAGGTCGTCAATAGGTTAGCAGCAGCGTTAGCAGCTTGTGCTCAACTCAGTTCATTAGGTAAGTCTTGTACATGATCTAAGTTTAGATAAGGAGGTCGTCAATAGGTTAGCAGCTTGTGCTCAACTCAGTTCATTAGGTAAGTCCTGTACATGATCTGAGTTTAGACAAAGAGGTCATCAATATGTTAGCCGCAGCATTAGCAGCTTGTGCTCAACTCAGTTCATTAGGTAAGTCCTGTACATGATCTGAGTTTAGACAAAGAGGTCATCAATATGTTAGCTGCAGCGTTAGCAGCTTGTGCTCAACTCAGTTCATTAGGTAAGTACTGTACATGATCTGAGTTTAGACAAAGAGGTCATCAATATGTTAGCCGCAGCATTAGCAGCTTGTGCTCAACTCAGTTCATTAGGTAAGTCCTGTACATGATCTGAGTTTAGACAAAGAGGTCATCAATATGTTAGCCGCAGCATTAGCAGCTTGTGCTCAACTCAGTTCATTAGGTAAGTCCTGTACATGATCTGAGTTTAGACAAAGAGGTCATCAATATGTTAGCCGCAGCGTTAGCAGCTTGTACTCAACTCAGTTCATTAGGTAAGTCCTGTACATGATCTGAGTTTAGACAAGGAGGTTGTCAATAGGTTAATGGCAGCATTAGCAGCTTGTGCTCAACTCAGTTCATTGGGTAAGTCCTGTACACATGAATTTAGTATGTTACAGTCGGTTGGGTCAAACCAAAGACTATAGAATTGGTATTTGTTGCTTCTCCGCTAAGCACGCAGCATTAAGGAAAAGGGTAAAGACTGGTTGGCCTGAAATAAAGATAATATGTCCAAGTGGAGTGACATGTCTACTGTTGTTTCAGTGAGCTAGCACTATAAATATCCAACTGAGCGTGTTGGTCTAGAACAAAGCGGATCTTATCTCATTGAAAATTAACTTGTTCTCGTCGTGATATAGCTGAAAAATTGGTAATTTGGCATTAAACAACAATCAGTTACAAGCATCCCAGGGAAGCTCACTTAAGACCCCTGATTGTTTACAAACTCTTTTGCTCAGGGAAGAAACAAATGAGCACATTATAAAAGAATCTCCCTTTCCTTTTTGCGACATGCACACTTGTTTTGAAAAATTAACTTTTTAACGAGAAAAAAATGACCATTTTAATTTTTTTATTGCTACAAAAACAAAGATATTGATATTTTGGCAAAATAATTGAATTGTTATAATCTCAGGCAGAGACAAAATGAAAGGATACATGTTTTTTTCTTCTTCAAAATTATAAATTTAATCATATTTCTCTGTGATATTTTAAACTTACACCTACCTATGCAATTCTTAAATCAACTAATAATGAATTATCAAATAGGTCAGTCGTATCCTTGTGGTTATTTAAACTTTGTTTTGACAGTCTTTGAGTCTGCTAATTTACTTGCACACAATATTGAAAAACTGCTTCATTAGAAAATTTATACACTGGCTAACACAATGTTCATCAGAAAATTATATAGAATGCCATGTCTTTCTCAAGATTTGAGAGAATGTTCTTTAGATATGCTCTAGACAGGCATGGATATTACAGCTGTCACAAAGGCTATTGGTTGTAGACGTTTGAAGTTCTATCACTTGTAGGAATGGTTCCTATATGTTCTTATCAGTCATAACTTCAACTAATGTTGTTCAAGGCAGACAAGTTATTGCATGAACATAGGGGCCGTCTTGGTCATGATCGTATGGTAGTTGGAGCTTCATCTACCTATGCAATCAGTGCCTATCACCACTAATGTTGTGAGTTCGAATCCTGATCATTGCGAGGTGTACTCAATACAACATTATGTGATAAAGTTTGTCAGTGGTTTTCTCCAGGTACTCTGGGTTTTCTTCACCAATAAAACAGACTGCCACAATATAACTGAAATATTGTTGAAAGTGGCGTTAAACACCACAACCAAGCTTAACTATTGCATGAACGATCCATAGGAGGCATCATAAAGCAAATCTTCGGTGTAGACGTGCAATCCTAAACACAACTTTTACTTAACGACATCAACAACACCAATATACCTGTACTAGTAGTATTTAGCAAACATGCAATGTCATTAATTTCTAACCATGTTTCAGGGGCTGGACAGAGAATGTGGGCTTTACAGAAGTTGCGTACCCTGATCAGTGCCAAATCTTACCAGTCACTCAATATTAATGCATTATTATCAAGTGCTAGTCCAGATACTCCAGACCCTGATAGTTCACAGAAATCACTTGTAAGTTGACTTTCATACTAAATCAATATTCCCGATGTCATATGGTATTTTGAATCTCTGAAATATTTTTGCCAATTCATTAATATTTAGGGCTTTCAATATTTTTCAAGTCTACCAATACTTCACTATTTACAGGTGGTATTTTTTATTAAAATTTGAACAATTTTCATGAAATCTTATACAACACTCTTTGAAATCAGGAAGGTACCAAAGACCCTTTTAGACAGGTAAAAGTACCTGGTTTTCGCCCCTTATTGTAAGGCCTGAATATTTCTCTCGTTTCTTTGCAACACAAGAGGTGTACCATCTTTTCAGAAAACCCTAACAATTTGAAAGAAAATTGATTTGAACGCTTAATATTATGCTTCATTGTATCTTCTGATTTTTCTTCTGGATTTTTCTTTCAGTCAAATGCAATTGTGTTTCTCAAGCACAAAAATCTAGAAGGTAGATGAAGAAAATGTTTTAAAAATTTTAAAAGCGAAATGTAAATTTTTATATAAAACAGGAAACAAAAATCTGATTTACTTCTGTCTGTATATGCCCCTCAGTATTTTGAGGAAAACATTTTAAGAGACACCCTAAACAATATTAAATATATATTTTCTCCGATATGTAAAAAAATCTGAATCAATGTACTGTTTTATTTTATTCAGGCTTTAAGTGGTACAGCTGTACATTCCTTAGTTCAGGGTCTTCCCGAAGCTTTACAGAGACAATATGAATATGAAGATCCTATTGCCAGAAGTGGGAAGCATTTGATGCATAGTCCATTCTTTAAGGTAAGTTAATGTAGCTATAGATTATATCTGGATAAGTGGATTAATATTTTTTATTTAACTGGTAAAACATTGTGTTAAAACAGTTACAGTGCTCCCTCGTTAAACCGCCACCTTCTGTGCAGTCAGTAGTTTGGCGGTATAGCGAGTTTGGCGATAAACTGAGGGACATTGAAAACCGAAAGTTATGTGAACATATGAAAAGATAAACTTTCAACTCGACTGGCATGCATTTTGCACTTGTACAAATACATAAGTATAAATAATACATGTTTAATAAATAAATGAATTAGAATAATTATATTCACATCGAAAATGTCCTGTACAGTTTGCAGATCTTTGTCAATGTTGACAAATTCTTGAACCGTCATTTGTAGCTCGGGACATCAAGGTCATTATAAACACGTGACAACAACAGTTCATCTTCATTCGTGGGGTTATTGGAAGATCCCATTTAATTGTCAAATTATCGGCAATTTGTTGTTATGTTAATTTTGGATTTTCCTTTGCGTAACTTATAATTGCACATTTTTGTTTGTCGTCTAATTAATTACGCTTTCTCTTCAAGCACGACATTTTTATGACAACTAATTAAATTACAAATTTTACTCAGGATGAAAAGTACAAATGAAATCACTAGAAAAGTAAATACAGGTAATTATTCTAATCAAAACAACTGATCACCTGTTCCGACCCTCAACTATGACATCAATGACCGTGTCCGATGACCAGTTTTGACATTCCATAATTACCGATCAATACACAGCTGTCAAAAGGTAGTTGTAGGCGGATGGCGGTAGCTGAGTTTGGCAGTATAACGGAGTATTTTTAATGGGGGAAATCGGGATAGACGAGAATTTTGGCGATAAAACGGGGGGCGATAGACCAAGGGAGCACTGTACATGTATATTTATTTATTGCATACTGAAGAAATTACAAAAGAAGGGTTAATTTTAATATAACTTCATAATCAGTTTCTGTTCCCTGAATTTCCATAGGTCAAAGATGTTTTTAGCATTAACTTTTGTACATTAAATACATAATATTGTACATCTCCAAACATTAATAGTATTAGAGTTTTTATTATTATTATTATTATTATCAAGTAAATTCTTGATTCTTTTGTTTGCAAGAATATTTGTACATGTAAATGAACATGAGAGAATATCCAATATTACACTTAGACATGAGAGAATATCCAATATTACACTTAGACATGAGAGAATATCCAATATTACACTTAGACATGAGAGAATATCCAATATTACACTTAGACATGAGAGAATATCCAATATTACACTTAGACATAAATTAAAGTAAATGTAAAATGAACATGACTTTTATTGCTGTTCTACATTTCACAGTCACTAGGATTCTAAAGACTACTAGATTTTGGAGTAAAACATAAATATTTGAACTGAAGTTTACTTTTATTTTGAATTCTGTGTTTGTTCATTAAAATATCAGTTTGATAAACTGCACTTCTTTTTTTCATCCAGAATATGTATCTCTATGTTTATTTCAAATTGTTATACAGTAGCCCTTCCCTCTTATAAGGACAACGCTTCTGGAATGGCGAAGAGTCCTTTCAAGAGGGGGTAATTTTGGTAGGATTTTACTATCTAAATGCAAATGAAATCTGGCCTGATAATAAGGGTGGCCTTTGTTGGGAGTGGCCTTATAAGAGAGGGACAACTGTACTGATGATGTGGTAGGGCTTTCAATATTTTTCAAGTGTTCCAGTACTTCACTATTTACAAGTGGTCCTTTTTATTATTAGCTCACCTTGCCAAAGGCAATGTGATCTTTTGCCATCACTTGGTACCAAAGACAATTTTAGGCATGTAAATGTAACTAGTACTGCCCCTTATTGAAAGGCGTGGTAGATCACTTACTATATTTAAGAAATGTAATAAGATCTATATTGTTGTCTTAATAGGTCCTGGTAGCCTTAGCATGTGATTTAGGATTAGATACTCTACCATGTTGTACCGAAGCTCACAAATGGATGTGGTTCAGACGCTACTGTATGGCAGCTCGTGTAGCCATAGCGATAGATCACAGATCACAATTACCACCACCATTTGCCGAGGAAGTGAGAAAAAAGATTCAAGATCTAGCTGCCGATAATGAAGAAAAGTCGAAAACTCACGAAAATCATCAAATATTTAAACAGGAGCAAGACGAACAACTGTTAATTTGGTTAAATAGGTTTGTTGTTTACTTCAGCATTAGTTACTGTGAAATAAATGCAAGTTAAGATTAGATTTAAAAAAGTAAAAAATTAAAATAGAACATTTATGAAGTCATATCACACTTTTTCCCATAAGTTTGCAAATTCTATATTATTATTTTTAGCTCACCTGACCCAAAGGGTCATGTGAGGTATTGCCATCACTTGGCGTCCGTCGTCCGTCCGTTAACTTTTCATATTTTAATCTACTCCTCTGAAACAACTGGACCAAATGGAACCAAACTTGGCAGAAAGCATCTATATAAGGTCCTCTATAAAACTTCCTCATTTAATTCCATTCGGCCAACAAACATGGCCGCTGTTACTAAAAATAGAACATGTGGTAAAATTGCACGTTTTTGGTAACAACTCAAAAACCGTTAATAATAACAGAAATCTGACAGGGGTAAAAATGATCAGCACAGGAAGATCTAACTACCCTGAAATTTTGAAGAAAATCTGATTACCTATCTTGGAGTTATTGCCCTTTTTTCGTCAAATTTTCAAAATTTTAACACTTTTCGTTTTTTATTTCAAAAACTATAAGAGATAGACGTTAAGTTTAAACAGCAAACATGTGCAGCATGTCAAAATCTACATGCCCTGCAATTTTGAAGTAAATCTGATTATCCGTCTAGGAGTTATTGCCCTTTTTTATTTTTTATTTTTTTAATTTAAACATTTTTGTCTGATATTTCAAAAACTATTAGAGATAAAGGTTAAGTTTAAATTGCAAACATGTGCAGCATATTAAGATCTACCTACCCTGTAATTTTGAAGTTAATTTGAGTACCCAATTTGGAGTTATTGCCCTTTTTTTCGTCAAATTTTCAAAATGTTAATACCTTTTGTCCTTTATTTCAAAAACTATAAGAGATAGATGTTAAGTTTAAACAGCAAACATGTTCAGCATGTCAAGATCAACCTAGCCTACAATTTTAAAGTAAATCTGATTACCCATCTTGAAATTATTGCCCTTTTTTCATCAAATTTTAAAAATGTTAATACTTTTCATCCTTTATTTCAAAAACTATAAGAGATAGATGTTGAGTGTAAACTGAAAACATGTTCAGCTTGTCAAGATCTACATGCCCTGCAATTTTGAAGTAAATCTGATTACCCATCTAGGAGTTATTCCCCTTTTTTCATCATTTTTTAGCTCACCTGACCCAAAGGGCCATGTGAGGTATTGCCATCACTTAGCGTCCGTCGTCCGTCCGTTAACTTTTTCATATTTTAATCTTCTCCTCTGAAACAACTTGGCCAAATGGAACCAAACTTGGCAGTAAGCATCTATGTAAGGTCCTCTATAAAGTTTCTCCATTTCGTTCCATTTGGCCTATAAACATGGCCGCCAAGAATAATTATTTTTTCTGATTGGCTAATGTTAAGAAAATCTTCTCCTCTGAAACAGCTTGGCCAAATGGAGCCAAACTTGGCATAGATGGTCCCTGGGTGTGTCCCTTCTAAAATTGTGTCCGACAGCCCCACCCTCCATTCAAGATGGCTGCTGTTTTTTAAGGTAATGATTATCTCCCTTTGAAATTTGCTTCAGTATCATTCTATTGTCAGGTGAGCGATACAGGCTCAGTGGGCTGAGCCTCTAGTTTTTTATGAAAGAATAAAACAGTTAATTGACCCTTTCACAATAAATGTGTTCCTACATTCATCCAGGACATTTGTGAGTGGAAAAACAACGATTTTGCGGAAAAATCGGGATGTCATAAATGCAATTAATTGTTCTACGACATCATTTTATGGTAAAGGGTATTATTACCACTCACAAATGTCCAGGATGAATGCAGGACCACAGTTATTGTGAAAGGATTTATTATACCTGCATGAATTAATATTTATGATTGTCTGCTTTTAATCTTTGGAAAGAGAATTATGATCACATGATTATATATAGTCCCAATGTAGATTTTGAGAAAATCCTGAACCGTTCTCTGGTTTAGTTGGGATATTATGGCTGTAGTTTCTTTTGATGAAGAGTTAGGATACAAGAGGTTGTAAGAACATAGAGTATGACGGAAATGTTTTGTTTCATTTAAATATTTGTTGACAGTTTTTTGCTTTTATCACTACCTGTATCAAGTCCATAAAAATATTACATATGAAAACAACTTATATAAGTAATTTAAGTATTAATAAAAATTAGAACAAAACATTTTTCAATAATTTTATTTCAACAGGAAACCAGAAGATTGGACATTATCATGGGGAGGAAGTGGACAGATATGGGGGTGGGGACACAACCACAGAGGTCAGTTAGGTGGAGTTGAAGGGGCAAAGGTCAAGCTACCAGTTAGTTGTGAAGCTTTAGCTGCACTAAGACCTGTTCAGATGATTGGAGGAGAACAGACCCTGTTTGCTGTGACAGCAGACGGCAAGGTAAAAATCTACAATCTGTGTTAAGAATCGGTTAAAACTGTAAATAGCTGAAAAGCAATATTAATTAATCGTCCATTTTGAAAAAAATAGACCAGCTTGTTCATGGCTCCTCATGATATCAAATACAATGAAAACGGTCTAAACTGAACCCTGAATAAACCAGAAATCTGTCTAAACTGAACCCTGAATAAACCAGAAATCTGTCTAAACTGAACCCTGAATAAACCAGAAATCTGTCTAAACTGAACCCTGAATAAACCAGAAATCTGTCTAAACTGAACCCTGAATAAACCAGAAATCTGTCTAAACTGAACCTTGAATAAATCAGAAATCTGTCTAAACCTAAACCTGAATAAACCAGAAATCTGTCTAAACATAAATCCTGCTTAAACCAAATATAAAATAACACCTGTCTATACCTAGTTAAAAAGTTGGTCCCCAGGATGTTTGGTTAAGGCAGGTTTCACTGTAATGTATTTGTAGGGTAAGGGTTATGGTGTTTAACGCCACTTTCAACAATATTTCAATTATATCGTGGCTGTCAGTTTTATTGGAGGAGGAAACCCAAGTACCCGTAGAAAACCACTGACCTGTCGCAAGTCACTAGCAAACTTTATCACATAATGTTGTATCGAGTACACCTCGCCATGAACCAGATTCGAACTCACAACAATAAATTTTAAACTTTAATAAAAAGAAAATAAAGTTTTATGATAAAATTACACTATTAACATAATATTAGTAATAAGTAAAAAAATCTTTAAAGGGTAAAAGTTATTTAAAATAATATCAATATTTCAACTGTAAAAGATGTTCAGTTGTCTTTAACAGTGTATCTGTATAGTGACTGAAAATCCAGAGATTTGTAATAAATAATATTTTGATATAATTTAACAGGTTTATGCTACTGGATACGGTGCCATTGGTAGACTTGGTATCGGTGGAACAGATTCTGTATCACACCCAACACTGTTAGAATCTATACAGCATGTCTTCATTAAGAAACTAGCTGTCAACTCTGGTGGTAAACATTGTCTGGCTTTGTCAGCTGATGGAGAAGTTTACTCATGGGGAGAAGGAGAAGATGGAAAACTGGGTCATGGAAATAGATGGTGAGTTTTATATGGGTCATGGAAAGAGATGTTAAGTTTATATGGGTCATGGAAATAGATGTTGAGTTTATATGGGTCATTGAAATAGATGGTGAGTTTATATGGGTCATGGAAAGAGATGTTAAGTTTATATGGGTAATGGAAAGAGATGTTAAGTTTATATGGGTCATGGAAATAGATGGTGAGTTTATATGGGTAATGGGAATAGATGGTGAGTTTATAGGGGTCATGGAAATAGATGTTGAGTTTATATGGGTCATGGGAATAGATGGTGAGTTTTATATGGGTCATGGAAATAGATGTTGAGTTCATATGGGTCATGGAAATAGATGGTGAGTTTATATGGGTCATGGACATAGATGGTAAGTTTTATATAGGTAATGGGAATAGATGGTGAGTTTTATATGGGTCATGGAAATAGATGTTGAGTTTATAGGGGTCATGGAAATAGATGGAGAGTTTATATGGGTCATGGACATAGATGGTAAGTTTTATATAGGTAATGGGAATAGATGGTGAGTTTTATATGGGTCATGGAAATAGATGTTGAGTTTATAGGGGTCATGGAAATAGATGGTGAGTTTATATGGGTCATGGACATAGATGGTAAGTTTTATATAGGTAATGGGAATAGATGGTGAGTTTTATATGGGTCATGGAAATAGATGTTGAGTTTATATGGGTCATTGAAATAGATGGTGAGTTTATATGGGTCATTGAAATAGATGGTGAGTTTATATAGGTAATGGGAATAGATGGTGAGTTTTATATGGGTCATGGAAATAGATGTTGAGTTTATATGGGTCATGGAAATAGATGTTGAGTTTATATGGGTCATTGAAATAGATGGTGAGTTTATATGGGTCATGGAAAGAGATGTTAAGTTTATATGGGTAATGGAAAGAGATGTTAAGTTTATATGGGTCATGGAAATAGATGTTGAGTTTATATGGGTAATGGGAATAGATGGTGAGTTTATAGGGGTCATGGAAATAGATGTTGAGTTTATATGGGTCATGGGAATAGATGGTGAGTTTTATATGGGTCATGGAAATAGATGTTGAGTTCATATGGGTCATGGAAATAGATGTTGAGTTTATATGGGTCATGGACATAGATGGTAAGTTTTATATAGGTAATGGGAATAGATGGTGAGTTTTATATGGGTCATGGAAATAGATGTTGAGTTTATAGGGGTCATGGAAATAGATGGAGAGTTTATATGGGTCATGGACAAAGATGGTAAGTTTTATATAGGTAATGGGAATAGATGGTGAGTTTTATATGGGTCATGGAAATAGATGTTGAGTTTATAGGGGTCATGGAAATAGATGGTGAGTTTATATGGGTCATGGACATAGATGGTAAGTTTTATATAGGTAATGGGAATAGATGGTGAGTTTTATATGGGTCATGGAAATAGATGTTGAGTTTATATGGGTCATTGAAATAGATGGTGAGTTTATATGGGTCATTGAAATAGATGGTGAGTTTATATGGGTCATGGACATAGATGGTAAGTTTTATATAGGTAATGGGAATAGATGGTGAGTTTTATATGGGTCATGGAAATAGATGTTGAGTTTATAATGGTCATGAAAATAGATGGTGATTTTATATGGGTCATGGAAATAGATGGTGAGTTTATATGGTTATGGAAATAGATGGTGAGTTTATATGGTTATGGAAATAGTATGATACGATTTAGATGCCCATATGTTACTTTTATCGATAGAAGTTAATAGTACTGTTCAACTGCAGGCTAGGGATCATTTCACATTCATCTTAGTGTATGAGTTATGCTCATTATTGAAGATCTGACTGTTATTATGAAATGTAAAACAGGAATAAAAGTGCAATTCCTTCACTTTAATTTGTGTCTAAGTGTAAAGTTGGATACTCTCTTATGTTCATTTACATCCATATCCTTTCTTACTAATTGGTCATAATAGATATACAATGTGTATATATAAATATATAGGTTTACCATTGTCAATCCTCTGTATGATGAAACCACATAAGTGGTATAATGGTTAGTGTGCTCGCCTCAAGTGTTGTAGATTGTGGGTTCGAGACCCGATTGGGTCAAACCAAGTTGGGTCTAGTACAATGTGGACCTCATCATCATCTCATTGTAAAATAACTTGTTCTTACCATGATATAACTGAAAAATTGCTGAGTTGGCGTTAAACAAAAATCACACACTCTGTATGATGATATGCAACCGCATCGGTGGTATAATGGTTAGCGTGCTCGTCTCGAATGCATATATCGTGGGTTCAAGCTCCAATTGGGTCAAACCAAAGACTATAACATTAGTATTTGTTGCTTCACTGTTAAGCTCGCAGAATTAAGGAGAAAGAGTAAAGACTGGTTGGCTCGGAATCAGGAGAATGTGTCTGAGTGGAGCGACATGTCTACCCACGGACAGTTGTTTCAGTGAACTAGCACTATAAAAATCCAAATAAGCATGTTGGTATAGTACAAAGTGAACCTCATCATCTCATTGTAAATTAACTTGTTCTTCATATGATATAGCTGAAGAATTGCTGAGTTTGCTTTAAACAACAATTATTCACTCACTCAATCTATTTAATGATAATATGTGGTCAATGGATGTTGTGATGCATGGATTGTCAACTGATTTTACTACATTATATGTACTGTTCCAACAGTGGGGTATTTTGTTTTCTCCCATTATTACGGCGTTTTAGCCCCACTGAACCAGTGGTGGAAAAATCTGTAAT
The DNA here is from genome assembly GCA_963680875.1 of Bathymodiolus brooksi. NCBI lineage: Eukaryota > Metazoa > Mollusca > Bivalvia > Mytilida > Modiolidae > Bathymodiolus > Bathymodiolus brooksi. The sequence continues at coordinate 80,898,794 of OY804582.1, forward strand.
CTTCTAGAGGATTAAAATGGCTCGTGCCTTTCCCTGCATGTTGTCAAATCGGTAAGTTCTGACAAGTTCTTGTCAAGTTCGTGTTAAATAATGGGAGAAACAAATTCTCCCTCAGTTGCCCATGTGGGTTACATATAGATTCTCCTTCAGTTGCCTTTGGGTTATGGGTTACGATATTTCTCCACACAAGAGCTAAATTAAAATTTTTAACCACAAGCCGTCAGGCGAGTGGTTAAAATTTTTTATTTAACTCTCGAGAGTGGAGAAATATCGTAACCCACATGGGCAACTGAAGGAGAATTTGTTTCTCCCATTATTTACCGATTAATTACCGATTTGACAACATGCGGGGAAAGGCACGAGACATTTTAATCCTCTAGAGAATTACAGATTTTTCCATGTACAGCAAATTTTTTTTAGAACATTGCCCAAAATACATTATACAGTAATTCCCTTGGTCTTTTACAGTACATGTGATAGACCAAGAGTTATAGAATCTCTGAGAGGGAAGGAGGTAGTCGACATAGCAGCAGGAGGGGCACATAGTGCTTGTATTACAGCCAATGGGGAGCTTTATACATGGGGCAAAGGTCGTTATGGCAGACTAGGTCATGGAGACAGTGAGGACCAATCAAAACCAAAGCTGGTAGAGGCTCTGAAGGGGTACAGAGTTATTGATGTTGCCTGTGGAAGTGGTGATGCCCAAACTCTGTGTATTACAGATGATGATAACGTCTGGGCATGGGGTGATGGAGATTATGGAAAATTAGGTAAATATTAAATTATATTTCAGTTGTTTTAGACTGCATCAAATTTCATGGTTGTTGAATATACAATATATGTTTTTTGTTGGAAAATATAAAATTTATTTGTACAAGCTTTAGAAACAGGTACAAAAGTGAGCATTAATTTTGCCCCCTTAATTAGTACTCAAAATCAGATGATTGCAGGATAAATTCCGATCCCATATGTTGTCTTTCTGCCTTTTCTTTCATTATTATCCAAGCTATCTTGTAGATACCCTTGTGTGATAAAATATTTTATCCAGTGACGCTCGCATTTAAAGACAGATAAATTGTGAAAAATAAGCCTAACTTTTACCTTCCATTCTGTAAACCTGTTGTAAAAATAATCTGAACATTTTAGAGTTACGGTTTATGGTGCATAACTCCTACTTTAAACAATATTTCTGTTGTATTGTGTCGATCAAAGTTATTGGTGGAGGAAACCTGAGAAAACGACCGACCTGACAAGTTTTATCACATAAACTTGTTTTGAATACATGTAGTCAGTGGGGAGATCTTGTAACTATAACAATGATTGGCACTGATAGATGTTAATCCAACTATGTTGAAAATATGTCAACTTTCTCCTTGATTTTACACACAATGATATCTATTATAATGAGACAAGCACAAAATGATTTCTAATTAGGTAACTCTGTGACGTTATATATCAACGTCACTGACACCCCCATGACAAATTCTCAATAAACATATATCGTCACAGTATGTGTTTTCGTGCATCATCTGTTTTCGTGGTATCCATTTTATTTTGATTTCCACAGCGCACGCATTATTTTTGACGTGTCTTCCGGTTTCTATTTATGGAACATAAACAATACGAAAGCTGACATCTGTAAAAAATGATAAAGTTTACTTTTAAAGACGTAAGTATCAAAAACAGTGAACCTACCTACTGAACCATACTTTTTGTAATGCCAAAAATGTACTTCCTTTATAAAGTAGCTGGAAAAAAATCCAGAAGGGCTATATAAAATTTAACTATGTCGTCTGCCTCTCAGACACCTGCTCTTCCTGTCATGTAACTATCATGGAGTCACTGATTGTATTTGTAAACAAAAGAGCTGACTGAAATGTGCCTGTTTCTTATATAAAATACATGTCACTTTGCAGTGCAATGTGGTTAGAGCACTAAAAAAATTATCAAAAGTAAACACAATTTTGAAAGTGGTCATTTTCAAACATTCTGTTATTTTATCTAGATGTAGTATGATTTGGTAGATGGCCAGAACCATGAAATTTTAAAACCAGCCATTTCCGGATTTTATATTCGTTTCCATCCCGTATATCGGCCTTGTTTTTATTTGCCACGGAAACAGATGACGCCATTTTACTGACAACAAAAGTTGCCAGGTAATCGAGAGTATATTAAAATACAAGAATGGCTTTAAAAACAATCTTATGCACAAAGAAATATTTAACTAGCCATTCTTTGAAAATTCCAATCGTCATATGAATGGAGGGTTAACACTGTTAATCGCTATATCTGAAAATCGATAATAGCACGAAAACCGATAACACGATGGTACAGTATATGATCTTTGATATATTTTGCTCGGAATGGACTTCTCATTACATCTCAGATCTCAGGTTTTGTCTTCAGTATAATATTGACTTTGAGAAATCTATTTTAACAAATCAACGATAGTATATATATGGATCACTGTCATCACAGCTTCTTTAATGAAAATTTGAAATAGTATGTTTAATGTAAATACATTGTATATTTGTACAGGACGGGGTGGCAGTGATGGGTGTAAAATACCTATGAAGATAGATGCTTTATATGGACAAGGTGTAATTAAAGTGGAATGTGGATCTCAATTCTCTGTGGCACTCACCAGGTCTGGAGCTGTATATACATGGTAAGTGACAGCCTATCACGTGTAATCATGTTTACTATGACCACTGGTTTACTGCAAAGTGTGATGAAGAAAATTAGTATTGCCATGGCAACAGTAAAACTTGATACTTGGTTAACTTTTGTAGCATGATAATTTTAATTATTATGATAAAAATAAGAAACAATTTACATTTGCTCCTGTCAGACAATATACACTGATGGAAATGTATATGAATATAGAATAACTGCAGTTATAAAGATCAAGACAGACATTATCACTGGTATCGCAGTGAGGCTGATAGGATGACCTTTGATACTAGTGATAATGTATGTTATTGTTTTTATCTGTATTAAACATCACACTGACCGATATTTTCCATTATCAGAGTCACTCAGTTGATACTGACAATATCACTCAGTCAGATCAATGTGAAATTGGTCAATTTACTGATAAATTCATATAAATATAGTTATAGAACAGAAACACATAATAATGAATGTCATAAATAAACAGCTCTCTTACATTTTAACTTCAACTTCATAGGTGTAACTTGTTCATTCCATGAAATAGAAGAAAATTAGCCGAGTTGACATTCAACAATAATCTCTCACTCATTTACAGGAAATTATTTATTTAAATTGCAATTATCAGTTTTGTTGTAGATTTATGACTGTTGTATGATGATGGGGTCAACATCTAGATCTCTGTTGTTTTATATTGTAGGGGTAAAGGTGATTACCATAATAGATTAGGACTGTTGTATGATGATGGGGTCAACATCTAGATCTTTGTTGTTTTATAATGTAGGTGTAAAGGTGATTACCATAGATTAGGACTGTTGTATGATGATGGGGTCAACATCTAGATCTTTGTTGTTTTATATTGTAGGGGTAAAGGTGATTACCATAGATTAGGACATGGTACAGATGACCATGTTAGAAGACCCAGACGTGTATCAGCTCTCCAGGGCAAAAAAGTTATAGATATTGCCTGTGGCTCTCTACATTGTGTGGCTTGTACTGATGCAGGTAAAATAGTGATCTAATAAAAATCTACTCTGAAAACAGGTCAAACCAATCTTATCAGTGGAAATATGTACAAAAAAATGTTGTTTAATTAAGAATTTGTAAGGAGAATGGGGGAATTTTACTGTTGAATCATACATTTGCATCTTATTTGTATCTTAATTGAAAAACTTGTTACAAATTGCTATATTTTGTCCATTTCATAGTAAAATGATGAGCAAATGTCATTTTATGCCATCATACATTTAATTTTGATAATACATCTGTTTCAGATAAAGTGAAACAAGATTGATTAGTTTTTCCATTAGATTTTAAACTAATGGCTTATTTAATTTTCTGTCTTTCGTTTGGTTTGTTTAGGAGAGGTTTACACATGGGGAGATAATGATGAAGGACAGGTTGGTGATGGTACAACTAATGCTATACAGAGACCTAGATTAGTGGCCGCTTTACAAGGTAAGTTATCAGTACACCTAGGCCTGTATTAAGCTTATTGCAATTGATCCTAGGTCATAATTAACAAATAGTTCATGGTACTGTATTTTGTGGGTGACAGACCGGTGCATTAACTGCCATTTGGCCCCGAAGTGCCGTGAACTATTTGTTATATTATACTTCGCCTCCAAAAGTAAGCCCAATTTTCTCCCGAAATAAAGACTGAGAAACCGGAAATAAATTTGACGTCATAATGGTGAATCATAATGGACCGGCTGGCTAACAAAGACAAATAGGGAAAATATAAACGTAAAGTGTAATATCTTCAAATATTACTTTTTTATTTTAATGCATGAGTTATTTTGATATTACATGTATAGAATAAGAATAAGAATAAGAATTTTTTATTGCCAATTAAGGTACCACAAGGGGCAAACAATTTAATACAATGATTGAAATGATTGGAGACATACAAAGATACATGTAAACACACACACAAAAAAACCCAGGAAAACATATTTATGTTTAGTGACTGCACGGCCAGATCAGAGCCTATAAATCAATTCACATTTAATATAACATGTATAATAACTATAATAATTCACCTAACCTAATGATATCTATAGGATCAGTTGTGTCCTTGCAGCAAAAAACATTCTTCAATAAAGCTACCTAATTTTTTTAATACTTGTTCATGTTCATTGGTAAATAGCCAGACAAATTTTGATGATGTGTCCATGTATCTAAAATTTGGACATAAGTCAATAACTTTATCAAAATATTTTACACTAATATTTTCATATAAGGGACAGTTGACAATAAAATGTTTCTCTTCTTCAATATCTCCCTTAGAAAAATTTGTGCATTTTCTTTCTGGCCTTATAATGTTCTTATATCTGCCAGTTTCAATATTTAATGAATGAGCACTGACTCTTATCTGACAGATAGACTGTCGAATTTTAAAATTATTAATTTCTAAATATTTCTCTTTCCCAAAATGGGTCTTTATGTAAAAGTATGTATCTAATTTACCTCTGTTGCTGCCAATGGCATCTACCCTTTCTCCATTCCAAAAATCAAGAAAACTGTTACACATATTATCTGTATATGTGTATTAGTTTCTTTATTGATTGGTTGTTTATGGTGAAAGGTACTGATTGCACAGGTAGTTGTAAATCCAACTACCATACGATCGCAACCACGACGGCCCAATGTTTCTTTATTGAAATAGCTGCTAACAAAAAAGTGGGTCATAATGTGTAACAAACTTTTTGGGCTAAAATTTAAAGAATTTGTATGAAATATGAATTATTACACAATAAATCTATATCTAAAAATTAATACATTTATTAGATTAATTAATACAAACTACAAAATATATGTAAAATTGTTATTACTCTGTAGATTGTAGATTTTGCATTCTTCCAAATAGACTGAATGTTTCCATTCAAAATATCAGCATGTGATCATTTTGTAACCTTTTTAGAAGTAGGCAGAAATGTGAGAAGGTTAATTTTGAATTACTTTGGACATTGACTTTGTGCCTTTCCAATACAAGGTGATTCTGTTCATAGTTCAATCATGTTTATCTGCAGATTCAGTATATAAATTTGACGATCCCACAATTGTATATATAGATTGTGTAGTAGTTTTTACAATGCAAAAATGTACCTGTAAATTTTTTTTATTAATCCAGGCAAGAAGATTAACAGAGTTGCATGTGGATCAGCACACAGCTTGGCCTGGTCCACCAATAAACCAGTCAACGCTGGCAAGATACCAAATTCTATACCCATGGAATACAACCACATACAGAACATACCAATAATAGTCCTTCGTAACCGATTAGTGCTGCTTCATCACTTCTCTGATCTTTTCTGTCCTTCTATTCCAATGTTTGACCTCCAGGACAAACCTGAGCAAGATTTCTCGGAAGAAAATGCTACTGGACTGAACAAATTGAGAGGAATTCTAGTGTCGTCTGCAAAGGTATAGTTAAAACATCAACTTTGTAAAAATAATTGTTCAACATAATGTAAGGATTTTTTTTTTTTTTTTAATAAAAGTTTTAGTGAAACCTGTCTAAACCCAACCTCCTTTGGACAGGTTTTTGTGTTTGCTATAGACAGGTTAAATTGAGTAAGATTTAATACATTGGGATTTTATTTATTGTTAGATTTATACAGGATTCCATTTTATTCAGGGTTCGGTTTAGACATGTTCCACTGTACTATATTTAATGTATAATACATTAAAATTGCTTTGTGAACACTTTATTTTTTGCAAATTTGACTTGTTAAATTAAATATAAAGCAAAGTCTGATCAGAAAATCTCTAAACTCCACAATATAGCTGAAATACTGCTAAAGTTTGCGTTAAGCACCAAACCAATCAATCAATCAGAAAAATCTCATTAATTTTTTTTTTTTAAAGCAGTTACTTTTCACATAGACGTCCATGATTGTATCTCAAACAAGTAAAGACATGAGATGATGTTAAAATGACAGTTTTGGATTGAATATTATGAATACATTATACACATATATTTGTTTATTTAGGAAACATCATTTAGGAAGGTGGTACAAGCTACGATGGTTAGAGACAAACAACATGGACCAGTAGTTGAATTAAACAGAATCCAGGTTGGTAAACAAACAAAATGTACTGTCGTAAAAAATTTCACATGTTGATGTCTTACTGTAATGTGAACCAGTTTTCATATTTTATAGGCATGAACAATTAACAATCAGTTTGTATTTAAAACAATAATTTTTAATTTGCATTTAACAAAAATGTTCACAATCACTTTATGAAAAAGAGCCCATGGTGTTGGTGATCGTATGATAGTTGGATTTACAACTACCTGTGCAATCAGTGCCTTCCACAACTAAAGTTGTGATTTCGACTCCCGCTCATGGTGAGACGTACTCGATGCAACTGTATGTGATAAAGTTTATCAGTGACTTGCAACTCGCAGTGGTTTTCTCCGGATTCAACAGTTTCCTCCACCAATAAAACTGACTGCCACAATATAACTGAAATATTGTTGAAAGTGGCGTAAAACACCATAAACCAAATCACAATCACTTTGAAAAATAAAAATAAAATTATTTGTGACATTTCTGTAATAACCTAATCCTAGTCAACTAGACAGTATTGACTATATAATTATTTGAGTTACAATATATTTTTCAGGTGAAACGAGCTCGTGGTAAGGGTGGACTAGCAGGCCCTGATGGATGTAAGTCAGTGTTTGGACAACTAGCTACAAAACAGACAGTATTTGGTGCTGACAGTTTGATGTTACCTCACAGAGTATGGAAAGTCAAATTTGTTGGTATGTTGCTGATGACAACCAAAAAATTTAACATTATTTAATTTATTATTGTTTTTATTAATGAATCAAGTACATTTGTATTCAAGGTTTTTTAAGGTATATTAAAAATATAATTTATTACAAAATGTATATACAAATGACATATCCTTATTGAAATTCCAGTTCAAGTGTAAGGATTTCCGCATTAAAATTTTCGTCTTTACCTCCAGTTGTTTGTAGGAGGCCTCATATCTTATTTATGTTATTTGTATTTATTTGCATATAGTGGTATCCAACACATATTGTGTTGTGTTTTTGTTTTGTTTGTCTTCGTCTTGTGTACCCTATGTTGTCAGTTTCTCTGGATTGTCCATGTTAGATGGCCCCTTCAGTATTCCCTAATGTTTATAAAATCAAAACTGTTTTCCACTAATAGTATGCAAAATGCTGTGCAATTTTTTAAGTACAAAGGAACATTGTTTTGATATAATAGAACTAATATTATACATAATATGACAACTCCTGTGCCACAAAGATTAAAATATATTTTGCATAATGTTGAAGATTAGAACATTCTCATAATAATGCTGTGTGTGAGGGTTGGCATTACATGTGGAAAACACTTTCATGACTGCATCATTTCTTTAAGAGGGGAAGTTTGGGCACATTAAACTCGTTTAACTCTGCCACTCTTTATTGACATGCCAGGAAATTGTACCTCTTTCTATGATTTTTCGATTGAAATTGATACTGTTTTGACTGTGTGATATTTTTTGTTTTGTCATTTCATTACCTAAATGTTTGAACATCGTGATTACAAGAAGACTTAATTTATTCCACAGGAGAAAGCGTAGACGACTGTGGTGGAGGTTACAGTGAGTCTATAGCTGAGATGTGTGACGAGTTACAGAATGGTTCTTTACCTCTCCTTATAGTAACTCCTAATGGTAGAGGCGAATCTGGTGCCAATAGAGACTGTTATTTACTTAATCCAATGCTAAAGGGTCCACAACATATAAACATGTTTAGATTTTTAGGTAAGAATAATTATTACATTGTCTGTCAGCTATATTAGCATGGTCAGGTGTCGGCAAATATTTATTTCACAGCCTTTAGACCTTTTTAATGTCATAATGGGTGAATGGGAAATAAATGTTGCTTGTCTGTACTAATGCTTTGGCTTAGTTGTTCATCAAAGCATAGTTTGTGGTGGTGTAATGGTTAACATGTTTGCCTTGAGTCAGTAGATCACGAGTTGAAGCCCAGGTCATGTCAAACCAAAGACTATTAAATTGGTAATTGCTGCCTCCCTGCTGAACATGCAGCAGTGTAAAAGCAAAGACTTGTTGGATTAGAATCAGGATGACATGCAGGAAGTGCAGCGACATGATATGTTCAAGTGCAGCGACATTTTTATCAGTGGACTGTTGTTTCAATTTGCTAGCACGATACAAATTCAACTAAGATTATTGGTCTGGTACAAAGTGGATATCATCATCATCTCATTGAAATGTAACTTGTTCTTGCCATGATATAGCTGAAAAATTGCTGATTTGGTGTTAAACAACAATCACTTCCTCAGTTACCAAATATTTTGATTTTTTTTTAAAATTTGCAATGGATATTAATTAATATAAATAATAAGAAATATCCTCAGCTTAAGTATGCCAGTAAAACACCATTTATATTTAGTTACCGTTATCATTGTTTTGTTTTAGGAATGTTGTTTGGAATAGCAGTTAGAAGTGGAAGTCCCCTCAGTCTAAATATAGCAGAGCCAGTATGGAAACAACTTGCTGGAATGCCAGCTCTTACTATCAGTGATCTGTCTGAGGTTGATAAAGATTTTGTACCAGGTATGATGTACATGTATATTATTAAAGATTTTCTAGGTAGCACTGTATATGTAAAAAAAATAAAAATTACAATTTGTAATTTATGCACTGTCATGTAAGTATTCAGAATATTGTCAAGCTAGATGACTATCCTGGAAATGTTTATATATTCTCAGAAAACTAACAAACTTTATAAAACCAAACTATATATGATTCATCGTTGGATAGCCTTTTGTCCATTTTATATTTTTGATAAATGAAATCGTAGATGCACTTCACTGTTATTTAAGCTTCTTTTTTTTTTTTTTAATCCAATCAAAAACTAGCTATTGTATAGTGGATTTTATAATCTATTTTTAGTAATCCAGGGTTTATTAATATCTATTTTCAGTAAGACTCAGTTTATATGTGTTGTAAAATTAATTCATGTGACATGAATCGACAAATCAAAGCTTTTAAAAAATTGATATTTTAATAAAGTTATCTATATACATGTTTGGTTTTCAGGTTTGATGTTTATAAAAGAAATGGATGACGGAAGTATACAATCTGCAGAAATGCCTTTTAGCATTCCAAGTGCCTCCGGTCAAGAGATACATCTAAGTTCTAAACATACCCGTATAACACCAGAAAATAAGGCAGAATACATCAGATTGGCTATGAACTATAGGTAGGCTATATATTTCATGCAGACAAAAATTGAATGAAATGATATGATGAATGAAATTGTCATAAATACATGTCTCTTTGGTTATCAAAGGATTATAGGTAAATCCCTGCTAACGTAATTGATCAAAAATAAAATTTTGTCGAAATGTGAAAAATGTGAAAATAACATAAAAAGATGTTTTTTTAAGCAGAAATTCAATATTTTTTATGTGGAAGAGTTATATCATATTGTGGAAAGCCTCTACTGTATCATACTTTTTCTGTTTTCAGATTACATGACTTTGATGACTAAGCTAAATATTGTCAAAATGAAAAATGGGAAAATTTCGGAAAAGTCATTGTTTAAAGCGGAAAAGTCATATTATATTGAGGAAATGCAAAGCGCCAACTGTATCATCATACTGTGATACTATATTTCACTATTTACTATTTTCAGATTACATGAATTTGATGACCAAGTTAAATGGGTGAGAGAAGGCATGGCTAAAGTTGTTCCTGTTCCATTACTATCCTTGTTTACTGGTTTAGAACTAGAGACTATGGTAAGATAAGGAAAATTCTTGTTATGTCAACATTTATACATGACAATGTGATTAACAGAGATTTTTAAAATCTTATGGATTGCTCAATTCTAATATAACAACAATAGCATCCGTGGAATTGATATACATGTAATATTATATTTTGCCCTCTGACCAAATATAGCAACCATAAACTACTTTATCATACAATCACGTGATTTTGAGTGCTAATAATGGGGTCAAATAAACTGTCAATGTTATTGTAGTAATTTACATGATAAAGCTTGTCTGTTACCTGATTCATGTAGAACGAATGGTAGAAAATGGCCGGTATAAGCATAGATGTGATAGAGGACATCCTTGAAAAGAGCTTAGATTCTAAAGGACGCTTCTTTCTTTTCTTTTCAGTAAAATTTTGCCATTGTCTTGGACTATATGGCATTGCAGGAGAAACACAATATTGGCACATTGTCTGTAAAAATAAAATTTATTTGAACTCGCTGCAAAACGGACCAGAAAAACTTGCTACATGCTCGTTTTTCAACCCCTGTTTAAAGCTTGTACAAATAAATTATATATTTTCTGACAATGTTGTGTGTATATTTAATTGCCACATATCTGTTTTTTATCCTGAATTTTGACATCCAATTTGAATTACAGGTATACAACATAACTACTGGTACATCTATATTTTCTTATGTGATTAGAATTGAAATAATATTGACTGCATTGTTAACCTTTGACTGTATCTTTATCCTTTAACCTCTGACCTTATGTATTGTAGGTGTGTGGTAGTCCTGACATTCCATTAAATCTGCTCAACTTACTTACTTAAGCCCTTTGCTCCGCTGGGGAGCATAGGCCATTGATGAACTCCCTCCATCTAACTCGATTTGGTGCTAGTTTTTCTGCCGAGTTCCAGTTGTGTCCCTGCTCTTTCAATTCTGACTCTGTGTCTCTACGCCAGGTGTTTCTAGGTCGTCCTCTGCTTCTTTTTCCTTGTGGGTTCCATTTGAGGGCTTGTCTGGTGATTCTGTTTGGTGGTTTCCTCGGTGTGTGGCCAATCCATGCCCATTTCCTCTTTTTAATTTGTGTGTTTACGGCGTCTTGGTTTGCTCTTTGCCAAAGATCCTCATTTCTGACATTGTCGAACCATCGGATGCTCATGATTTTTCATAGGCAGTAGTTGATGAATCTTTGGATTTTTGACAACATGGCCTTTGTTGTTCTCCATGTTTCTGCCCCATACAAGAGCACAGATTTTACATTTGAGTTAAAGATTTTCATCTTTGTGCCTCTTGAGATGTTCTTGGCACTCCATACTTTCCCTAGAATGTTGACGATGACTCTGGCTTTGTTAATTCTGTTCTTTACATCAACATCAGTGCCGCATTCAATATTCACAATGCTTCCTAGGTAGGTGAACTCTTCTACTTCTTCCAAGTTGGTATCCTTTATCTTGATAGATTGTTTACGTTTGGCATTGATCTTCATAACCTTGGTTTTGCTTTCGTTTGGTCTTAGTCCTAGTTTAATCGATGTTTCTGCTAGAAGGGATGTTTTTTCTTGCATTTGTTGTTGTGTACTGGAGATGAGGGCTATATCGTCTGCGAAATCTAAGTCGTCCAGTTGTTGCCACATTGTCCATTGGATTCCGTTTCTTTTTCCTTCAGTTGACTCTCTCATGATGTAATCAATAGCCAGAAGGAAGAGAAAGGGAGATAACAAGCAGCCTTGTTTTACCCCTGTCTTGACATCAAAACTTTCAGTTAGTTTGCCTTCATGTATGACTGCATTGCATGTTGTTGTAAGAGTTCCTGATGATGTTGATGAACTTTTGAGGTATTCCATAGTGTGCCATTAGGTTCCATGAAGCTTCTCTATCTAAACTGTCCAAAGCTTTCTCTAAATCTGCTCAAGTCTGTAGCTAAATATTGACTGCATTGTTAACCTTTAACCTCTGACCTTATGTATTGTAGGTGTGTGGTAGTCCTGACATTCCATTAAATCTGCTCAAGTCTGTAGCTACCTATAAAGGTATAGAGTCTACTGCACCATTGATACAGTGGTTCTGGGAGGTAATGGAGGAATTGTCTAACAACGAGAGGTCGTTATTCCTCAGATTTGTTTGGGGACGGACACGACTTCCAAGAACTATTGCAGATTTCCGAGGCAGAGACTTTGTTCTGCAGGTAAGGTTTTATGTTAATTTTTAGGTTCCTGATAGATATTTTCATAATTTAAAATCATATAGCAAGTTTAGTTAACATACGACATGTACACAGTAATAATAAAGTGTCAGATTTACTGTTGTACAATCACAGGAACAAATTGACAAAATTGGGAGGGAACATTTCTTATTTCTGAGAATTTAAATGTAACGATGAGCTACATGCTCAGACATGAAAACTGTCTTTGGTCAAATTTTGCTAAAAAAATTTGAAAAACGAAGGTGATTATGCCCTTTGGTTTCCAATGGTTTGACTGAGTGTATTTGATGAAGATTATTCCAGAAACGTGTCGTGCATACTAAATTTGTTATCTATGTTTTAATTAATATAGGACTCATTTTATTATTAAATACAATATCATAATGTACATCTATTGCTTGTAAATTTATTGTTGTATTAGATTTATCTTGCTACTCATAGCAGTTGTAGACCGTAAATCCCAGAGGAAATCTTTGGTCTAATAGGTACCCTCGTGTGTCCACTTTTCGTGGACCTAAGCATTATCGTGGAAATAACAATAAAATCAACAAATAAAATAAAATATGGAATTGCTTACCTTTAACATTAATATCTCATCCTTTTATCCACATATCCTCAGAAAAATGCATGCTCAATTTAATACGATAATAGTGAAGCCGTATAAACAAAATTAGGGGACCAGAAGAGTCCACTTTTCGTGGGTATGTATCAAACTGTTCTTTAAGGCCAAGAAAATCACAAAAATAGCATTGGCCTCAAAGTTGTATGACATCATACAGTGACTAAAAATATGCACATGCGCTTACAGATTTGGAATTCTGACAGCAGAAACTTGATTTCTGGATGATTAAACATAGGCAAAATTTGGTAATAGTAAAATTTGTTAAAAAATTCATAGTTGTGATACAATTATAAGTAATTTTACCTGTTTTGACTGCATATTGTACAGCAAGTGTAAATAAACACCAGTGACGTTCCACTTCCTAGTTACAGCTAAAACACTTGTAAATGTGACGTCATGATCGAAATCTTGAGACTTCCTGAAAATCCACGAAAACTGGACCTTGCATGATACTGTTAATCAAGTGGCACAAAATCTATTTTTATCTATTTTACTATGAGATAATAAAATTAGAGAATACCGAAGGGGCGATCAAAAATGAACAATCCAGAGAAACTGGAAATATATGGTACAGAATACGAAGATAAACAAAACACAATATGTGTTAGACACCACTATATGTAAACAAACATAAATAGTGTACAACATTCTAATTTTATTTATTCTAAATTCTTGTTTGTTACAATTCTAATCCAGAGTACAAGTTCTCTAGATGTACCCTGTTACACTCCACTGATTATCCAGGGAATTAATCAGCTGGTACAAATTACAATACAGTTTAAGAATTTACAATTTAAATTGAATCTTATTATTACAGGTACTAGACAAATACAGTCCACCTGACCATTGTTATATGACTTATACATTGTATATGTACTAAGATGAGTCTTATTATTACAGGTACTAGACAAATACAGCCCACCTGACCATTGTTATATGACTTATACATTGTATATGTACTAAGATGAGTCTTATTATTACAGGTACTAGACAAATACAGTCCACCTGACCATTGTTATATGACTTATACATTGTATATGTACTAAGATGAATCTTATTATTACAGGTACTAGACAAATACAGCCCACCTGACCATTGTTATATGACATATACATTGTATATGTACTAAGATGAGTCTTATTATTACAGGTACTAGACAAATACAATCCACCTGACCATTGTTATATGACTTATACATTGTATATGTACTAAGATGAGTCTTATTATTACAGGTACTAGTCAAATACAGCCCACCTGACCATTGTTATATGACTTATACATTGTATATGTACTAAGATGAGTCTTATTATTACAGGTACTAGACAAATACAGTCCACCTGACCATTGTTATATGACTTATACATTGTATATGTACTAAGATGAGTCTTATTATTACAGGTACTAGACAAATACAATCCACCTGACCATTGTTATATGACTTATACATTGTATATGTACTAAGATGAATCTTATTATTACAGGTACTAGACAAATACAGCCCACCTGACCATTGTTATATGACTTATACATTGTATATGTACTAAGATGAGTCTTATTATTACAGGTACTAGACAAATACAGCCCACCTGACCATTGTTATATGACTTATACATTGTATATGTACTAAGATGAGTCTTATTATTACAGGTACTAGACAAATACAGCCCACCTGACCATTGTTATATGACTTATACATTGTATATGTACTAAGATGAGTCTTATTATTACAGGTACTAGACAAATACAATCCACCTGACCATTGTTATATGACTTATACATTGTATATGTACTAAGATGAGTCTTATTATTACAGGTACTAGACAAATACAGCCCACCTGACCATTGTTATATGACTTATACATTGTATATGTACTAAGATGAGTCTTATTATTACAGGTACTAGACAAATACAGCCCACCTGACCATTGTTATATGACTTATACATTGTATATGTACTAAGATGAGTCTTATTATTACAGGTACTAGACAAATACAGCCCACCTGACCATTGTTATATGACTTATACATTGTATATGTACTAAGATGAGTCTTATTATTACAGGTACTAGACAAATACAATCCACCTGACCATTGTTATATGACTTATACATTGTATATGTACTAAGATGAATCTTATTATTACAGGTACTAGACAAATACAGCCCACCTGACCATTGTTATATGACTTATACATTGTATATGTACTAAGATGAGTCTTATTATTACAGGTACTAGACAAATACAATCCACCTGACCATTGTTATATGACTTATACATTGTATATGTACTAAGATGAGTCTTATTATTACAGGTACTAGACAAATACAATCCACCTGACCATTGTTATATGACTTATACATTGTATATGTACTAAGATGAGTCTTATTATTACAGGTACTAGACAAATACAGCCCACCTGACCATTGTTATATGACTTATACATTGTATATGTACTAAGATGAGTCTTATTATTACAGGTACTAGACAAATACAGCCCACCTGACCATTGTTATATGACTTATACATTGTATATGTACTAAGATGAGTCTTATTATTACAGGTACTAGACAAATACAGCCCACCTGACCATTGTTATATGACTTATACATTGTATATGTACTAAGATGAGTCTTATTATTACAGGTACTAGACAAATACAGCCCACCTGACCATTGTTATATGACTTATACATTGTATATGTACTAAGATGAGTCTTATTATTACAGGTACTAGACAAATACAACCCACCTGACCATTGTTATATGACTTATACATTGCATATGTACTAAGATGAGTCTTATTATTACAGGTACTAGACAAATACAGTCCACCTGACCATTGTTATATGACTTATACATTGTATATGTACTAAGATGAGTCTTATTATTACAGGTACTAGACAAATACAGCCCACCTGACCATTGTTATATGACTTATACATTGTATATGTACTAAGATGAGTCTTATTATTACAGGTACTAGACAAATACAATCCACCTGACCATTGTTATATGACTTATACATTGTATATGTACTAAGATGAGTCTTATTATTACAGGTACTAGACAAATACAGCCCACCTGACCATTGTTATATGACTTATACATTGTATATGTACTAAGATGAGTCTTATTATTACAGGTACTAGACAAATACAGCCCACCTGACCATTGTTATATGACTTATACATTGTATATGTACTAAGATGAGTCTTATTATTACAGGTACTAGACAAATACAATCCACCTGACCATTGTTATATGACTTATACATTGTATATGTACTAAGATGAATCTTATTATTACAGGTACTAGACAAATACAGCCCACCTGACCATTGTTATATGACTTATACATTGTATATGTACTAAGATGAGTCTTATTATTACAGGTACTAGACAAATACAATCCACCTGACCATTGTTATATGACTTATACATTGTATATGTACTAAGATGAGTCTTATTATTACAGGTACTAGACAAATACAATCCACCTGACCATTGTTATATGACTTATACATTGTATATGTACTAAGATGAGTCTTATTATTACAGGTACTAGACAAATACAGCCCACCTGACCATTGTTATATGACTTATACATTGTATATGTACTAAGATGAGTCTTATTATTACAGGTACTAGACAAATACAATCCACCTGACCATTGTTATATGACTTATACATTGTATATGTACTAAGATGAGTCTTATTATTACAGGTACTAGACAAATACAGTCCACCTGACCATTGTTATATGACTTATACATTGTATATGTACTAAGATGAGTCTTATTATTACAGGTACTAGACAAATACAGCCCACCTGACCATTGTTATATGACTTATACATTGTATATGTACTAAGATGAGTCTTATTATTACAGGTACTAGACAAATACAGCCCACCTGACCATTGTTATATGACTTATACATTGTATATGTACTAAGATGAGTCTTATTATTACAGGTACTAGACAAATACAGCCCACCTGACCATTGTTATATGACTTATACATTGTATATGTACTAAGATGAGTCTTATTATTACAGGTACTAGACAAATACAGCCCACCTGACCATTGTTATATGACTTATACATTGTATATGTACTAAGATGAGTCTTATTATTACAGGTACTAGACAAATACAGTCCACCTGACCATTGTTATATGACTTATACATTGTATATGTACTAAGATGAGTCTTATTATTACAGGTACTAGACAAATACAGCCCACCTGACCATTGTTATATGACTTATACATTGTATATGTACTAAGATGAGTCTTATTATTACAGGTACTAGACAAATACAGCCCACCTGACCATTGTTATATGACTTATACATTGTATATGTACTAAGATGAGTCTTATTATTACAGGTACTAGACAAATACAGCCCACCTGACCATTGTTATATGACTTATACATTGTATATGTACTAAGATGAGTCTTATTATTACAGGTACTAGACAAATACAATCCACCTGACCATTGTTATATGACTTATACATTGTATATGTACTAAGATGAGTCTTATTATTACAGGTACTAGACAAATACAGCCCACCTGACCATTGTTATATGACTTATACATTGTATATGTACTAAGATGAGTCTTATTATTACAGGTACTAGACAAATACAGCCCACCTGACCATTGTTATATGACTTATACATTGTATATGTACTAAGATGAGTCTTATTATTACAGGTACTAGACAAATACAGCCCACCTGACCATTGTTATATGACTTATACATTGTATATGTACTAAGATGAGTCTTATTATTACAGGTACTAGACAAATACAGCCCACCTGACCATTGTTATATGACTTATACATTGTATATGTACTAAGATGAGTCTTATTATTACAGGTACTAGACAAATACAATCCACCTGACCATTGTTATATGACTTATACATTGTATATGTACTAAGATGAGTCTTATTATTACAGGTACTAGACAAATACAGCCCACCTGACCATTGTTATATGACTTATACATTGTATATGTACTAAGATGAGTCTTATTATTACAGGTACTAGACAAATACAGCCCACCTGACCATTGTTATATGACTTATACATTGTATATGTACTAAGATGAGTCTTATTATTACAGGTACTAGACAAATACAGCCCACCTGACCATTGTTATATGACTTATACATTGTATATGTACTAAGATGAGTCTTATTATTACAGATACTAGACAAATACAATCCACCTGACCATTGTTATATGACTTATACATTGTATATGTACTAAGATGAGTCTTATTATTACAGGTACTAGACAAATACAGCCCACCTGACCATTGTTATATGACTTATACATTGTATATGTACTAAGATGAGTCTTATTATTACAGGTACTAGACAAATACAGCCCACCTGACCATTGTTATATGACTTATACATTGTATATGTACTAAGATGAGTCTTATTATTACAGGTACTAGACAAATACAGCCCACCTGACCATTGTTATATGACTTATACATTGTATATGTACTAAGATGAGTCTTATTATTACAGGTACTAGACAAATACAATCCACCTGACCATTGTTATATGACTTATACATTGTATATGTACTAAGATGAGTCTTATTATTACAGGTACTAGACAAATACAGCCCACCTGACCATTGTTATATGACTTATACATTGTATATGTACTAAGATGAGTCTTATTATTACAGGTACTAGACAAATACAGCCCACCTGACCATTGTTATATGACTTATACATTGTATATGTACTAAGATGAGTCTTATTATTACAGATACTAGACAAATACAGTCCACCTGACCATTGTTATATGACTTATACATTGTATATGTACTAAGATGAGTCTTATTATTACAGGTACTAGACAAATACAATCCACCTGACCATTGTTATATGACTTATACATTGTATATGTACTAAGATGAGTCTTATTATTACAGGTACTAGACAAATACAATCCACCTGACCATTGTTATATGACTTATACATTGTATATGTACTAAGATGAGTCTTATTATTACAGGTACTAGACAAATACAGCCCACCTGACCATTGTTATATGACTTATACATTGTATATGTACTAAGATGAATCTTATTATAACAGGTACTAGACAAATACAGCCCACCTGACCATTGTTATATGACTTATACATTGTATATGTACTAAGATGAGTCTTATTATTACAGATACTAGACAAATACAATCCACCTGACCATTGTTATATGACTTATACATTGTATATGTACTAAGATGAGTCTTATTATTACAGGTACTAGACAAATACAGCCCACCTGACCATTGTTATATGACTTATACATTGTATATGTACTAAGATGAGTCTTATTATTACAGGTACTAGACAAATACAGCCCACCTGACCATTGTTATATGACTTATACATTGTATATGTACTAAGATGAGTCTTATTATTACAGGTACTAGACAAATACAGCCCACCTGACCATTGTTATATGACTTATACATTGTATATGTACTAAGATGAGTCTTATTATTACAGGTACTAGACAAATACAATCCACCTGACCATTGTTATATGACTTATACATTGTATATGTACTAAGATGAGTCTTATTATTACAGATACTAGACAAATACAGCCCACCTGACCATTGTTATATGACTTATACATTGTATATGTACTAAGATGAGTCTTATTATTACAGGTACTAGACAAATACAATCCACCTGACCATTGTTATATGACTTATACATTGTATATGTACTAAGATGAGTCTTATTATTACAGGTACTAGACAAATACAGCCCACCTGACCATTGTTATATGACTTATACATTGTATATGTACTAAGATGAGTCTTATTATTACAGGTACTAGACAAATACAGCCCACCTGACCATTGTTATATGACTTATACATTGTATATGTACTAAGATGAGTCTTATTATTACAGGTACTAGACAAATACAATCCACCTGACCATTGTTATATGACTTATACATTGTATATGTACTAAGATGAGTCTTATTATTACAGGTACTAGACAAATACAGCCCACCTGACCATTGTTATATGACTTATACATTGTATATGTACTAAGATGAGTCTTATTATTACAGGTACTAGACAAATACAGCCCACCTGACCATTGTTATATGACTTATACATTGTATATGTACTAAGATGAGTCTTATTATTACAGGTACTAGACAAATACAGCCCACCTGACCATTGTTATATGACTTATACATTGTATATGTACTAAGATGAGTCTTATTATTACAGGTACTAGACAAATACAGCCCACCTGACCATTGTTATATGACTTATACATTGTATATGTACTAAGATGAGTCTTATTATTACAGGTACTAGACAAATACAGCCCACCTGACCATTGTTATATGACTTATACATTGTATATGTACTAAGATGAGTCTTATTATTACAGGTACTAGACAAATACAATCCACCTGACCATTGTTATATGACTTATACATTGTATATGTACTAAGATGAGTCTTATTATTACAGGTACTAGACAAATACAGCCCACCTGACCATTGTTATATGACTTATACATTGTATATGTACTAAGATGAGTCTTATTATTACAGGTACTAGACAAATACAGCCCACCTGACCATTGTTATATGACTTATACATTGTATATGTACTATGATGAGTCTTATTATTACAGGTACTAGACAAATACAATCCACCTGACCATTGTTATATGACTTATACATTGTATATGTACTAAGATGAGTCTTATTATTACAGGTACTAGACAAATACAATCCACCTGACCATTGTTATATGACTTATACATTGTATATGTACTAAGATGAGTCTTATTATTACAGGTACTAGACAAATACAGCCCACCTGACCATTGTTATATGACTTATACATTGTATATGTACTAAGATGAGTCTTATTATTACAGGTACTAGACAAATACAATCCACCTGACCATTGTTATATGACTTATACATTGTATATGTACTAAGAAGAGTCTTATTATTACAGGTACTAGACAAATACAATCCACCTGACCATTGTTATATGACTTATACATTGTATATGTACTAAGATGAGTCTTATTATTACAGGTACTAGACAAATACAGCCCACCTGACCATTGTTATATGACTTATACATTGTATATGTACTAAGATGAATCTTATTATTACAGGTACTAGACAAATACAGCCCACCTGACCATTGTTATATGACTTATACATTGTATATGTACTAAGATGAGTCTTATTATTACAGGTACTAGACAAATACAGCCCACCTGACCATTGTTATATGACTTATACATTGTATATGTACTAAGATGAGTCTTATTATTACAGGTACTAGACAAATACAATCCACCTGACCATTGTTATATGACTTATACATTGTATATGTACTAAGATGAGTCTTATTATTACAGGTACTAGACAAATACAGCCCACCTGACCATTTCTTGCCAGAGAGTTACACCTGTTTCTTCCTGTTAAAAATGCCTAGATATTCATGTAAATCTGTGCTGCAAGAAAAACTCAAATATGCTATTCATTTCTGTAAATCCATTGACACTGATGATTATGCTCGTGTTGCTCTTACTGGGGAAATGATTGGTGAGATTTATGAAACTCCTGATGTCAGTGACGAGTCTGAGGATATTGATAGTATGGAGTCAGACGGGGAAATTGTAGACATGTCATTTTTGGATGACGAGAACAATTGAATCAGGTTGATGCTGTTAAAAGTTTTAAATGTGATATTTTAGATAACAAGATAAACTTTATACTTACAATTTAAGGATGTTGTTTTCTGTTATGATACAATGTACTTAAACCACAAAAATTGGATTTTTTCTGGTTCCTTGTCTATGATGAGTTTAGGAAAATTTAAAGTACCAGATCTGTTCCTGGTTCTCTGTCTATGGTGAGCCTAGGAAACTTTGGGTACCAGATCTGTTCCTGGTTCTCTATCAATTGTGAGTCTAGGAAAATTAAGGGTACCAGATCTGTTCCTGTTTCTCTGTCTATTGTGAGTCTAGGAAACTAAAGGTACCAGATCCCCGATCAACTGGTTTGACCCACATAATGAAAAACAGCCCATGATTTATATAGGTTTTTGAAATACATGTACTCAACTTAGGTTTCTTAATTGAGCTGAAGCAGTATAATATGTTGTAGCACAAAATTTCATTGTGATATTGTTGAGTTATTTGATCAGAGATCATATTAGTGCTGGTTTTAAGTAATATTTGTTTGTTAATGTTCATTACACACATTGTCCTTTGTTTCAGTGATATCCATTGTGTCAAACGTATAATACATTTTGTATAATTTATGTGTATATATTTTTTTGCCAAAATGTTGTGAACATTTGATGGTATAAAAAAAAATCTGGTCTTGACCAGAAATTTAAAAATTAAGGTTAAAATAAGAAATGTCATTTATAAGGACAAGCAAAATATCATCAACCTCTGATGGTAACACTGGATATGATAAGAAATTTTAAAATTCTGGTAACAGTAACACATGTGATTTATTAAGGAAAGATCCACATGACCCCTAATATAACTGAAATATTGTTTAAATTGGTGTTTAACACACTCAGTTCATCCACTCTGGACACATACACACAGATTGTTAGGTAATCTGACTGGAAAACAAATTATATAAATAAAATGATAATAATTTAATTTATTATGGAAAATTAATTTGCTATGGAATATTTAACAGGGTGTTATTGTTGTTTTATGATATATATATTAGACTCAAATTAAATGAACCATGATATATTTTTAATACAATACCAACTATGTATTTTAACTTATGTCTCCATAACTTTTAATGATATAATATTTTTGTTGTTTGAAAAGAAAGTTTGTTTTAATGTTTGATCATAAAACAAAAACCAACTGTGTCAGTAACTTAATACATATTTTGATGGTTTTTATTTTAATACATATTTAAGCCACAGCTTAAGGGCGTCTAAAGTTGTGAGTTTGAATCCCGGTCATGGCAATGTGTACTCATTCAACATTATGTGATAAAGTTAGTGACTTGCGTCAGTGGTCAGTGGTTTTCTCCGGCTACACCGGTTTCCTCCACCAATAAAACTGACCGCTACAATATAACTGAAATATTGTTGAAAGTGGCATTAAACACCATAACCCTATCCCCTATAATGGGACAAAATATCACATTACAGAAATATGCTTTAAAGGACAAGATAAAAATATCATTCCATATATGCCACAGTTATTTTTGTAATTATTTATTTATCTTTTGTATAAGAGACTATGACATTTCAGTGTCAATATTATAATGGAAAGTGACAAAATATATTTACATTTGATGTGGGAGAAAGGGGGGAGGGTTCTCATCCTTATTTCCAATGACATGGAAGATTTCAATCTACATTTATAATCACATAGATTTTATTTTCCAAAGGGCCGAAATTCCCAATTATGGTTGAATCCCTGCTTTCAGAACAAGATATACCCCCTAGTATATATAAATATACTCAATTTTGAAACCTAAAAGGACTGATTGGCACCTAGCCTTAATTCCCAATAATGGTTGTATCCCTGCTTTCAGAACAAAATATTTCCCTCTAGTATATATAGATATATTAAATTTTGAAACCTTCATATATTATATTTAGCTTGTCTCGGTTGTATGTTTAACTGCTATTAGCTTTGAATGACGAAAATACAATGAATTCTTAAAAAAAAATATCCTTAATTACAATGCTATATGGTTTAAGACAGTGATCCATATTTTTCAATTGAGATAGTAATGACATAAAACTAAGTATTTTGGTATTTAATTTGCTATGTTAGACAGAGGACATAAAACTAAGTATCTTGGTATTTAATTTGCTATTTTAGACAGAGGACATAAAACTAACTATCTTGGTATTTAATTTGCTATGTTAGACAGAGGACTTTCTCTGCAGTTTTTGTTTTCTTCATATTGTATATTGTTGTGCATTATTGAATCATGAACAATAAATTCAGAAAAAAAATCTCTTTTGTTTTTGAAACAGGAAGTATCGGTATAAGAGGTTATGGTGTTTAACTGCACTTTCAACAATATTTCAGTTATATCGTGGCAGTCAGTTTTATTGGTGGAGGAAACCGGAGTACAGTAGAAAACCATTTACCTGCCCCAAGTGACAAACTTGATCACAGCATAATGAAAGAATACCAGTGATGGTACACAATCTTACCAACTACAGCATGAACCATTCCTCAGGTTTAACATACGAACTACAGCATGAACCATTCCTCATGTTGAACATACCAACTACAGCATGAACCATTCCTCAGGTTGAACATACCAACTACAGCATGAACCATTCCTCAGGTTGAACATGCCGGTATGTAATTTATTACTACAGCATGAACCATTCCTCATGTTGAACATACCAACTACAGCATGAACCATTCCTCATGTTGAACATACCAACTACAGCATGAACCATTCCTCATGTTGAACATACCAACTACAGCATGAACCATTCCTCAGGTTGAACATACCAACTACAGCATGAACCATTCCTCAGGTTGAACATACCGGTATGTAATTTAATAAAACCAAGCTCAATCTCCTTCAGTCGTAATTAAGACGAATTTGAAGATACCAAAGGGAGGTAATCAGAATCCAGAAATCGAAGAAGAACAGACAACACAATGGTCAAAAGAAAAAGAACAAAAGGGCAAACAACGATCTACAAAACACATATAAAACTAAAGATCGAGTAACACGAACCCCACGGGGTGTAACCTTATCCAATGTTGGCTATCTTGTTTTTGGTACTTCGGCTTACTTGCTCCCAAAGATTTTTGAATTATTTAGCTTTCCAATCTTTTAGTTATGAATGTGGTGACTTTCGACAGGTCCGTGGTTTTCTCCTGGTACTCTGGTTTTCTCCACCAATAAAACTGGTCGCCACGATATAATTGAAATATTGTTTAAAGTGGCGTTAAACACCATAAAAACTAAACCTAAACCTTTAATTATGAGATCTAGAGTACCTGATGGTGAAGTTATTCCAGAAAAATGTCATACACATTAAATTATATATCTAAGTTTTTAGTATACTCAACACTCAAAGAGAAGACAATAATGGATGGTGGTGGGAAGGAAGATCCTAGCTTGAGACAAAACAAAAATATGACAGGGTGACATCATTATATCGGATCACAACCCTTCCCTCTTGTAATTTAGATTTGGTTTCTTTTTGTAAATCATGCTGTACTGTAATTTAAGTGATTCATGCTTGAATCAAGGAATTTCATTAAACACAATTTGTATTGCCACTATTTTTTCCTCCCCACCACTCCATGAGTATAAGATGCAGCAACTGTATACATGTGCAGGATTAATTTACATGCGCCAAGCAAGGAATTTCAGTTTCCATACTGTTATTACACGTTAATCAAGCTTAACTTATCTGTGTAAATCTCATTGGCCTATTTAACTTTCAAACTTACCTACATTCGTGATTTGTACAAGATTCAGGAACGAGTTGCAGATACAGAAAATATTTAGTGTGAGACTCCAGCATACATGCCAACCCTACCGATTTACGCGGTAGTCTACCGAATTTTTAAGTCTTCTACCGCCTACCGATTTTAGATGTTTTCCTACCGATTTAAAAAAAAATGTAAATTTTTTTATCGTGAATTGTTCATATGTTGATTATTCTTGTAGATTTCTTCGACGTATAAATGAGTACAAATCCAAATTATTTAGGCCCTTTTCGTAATCGTTTCCCTCTTAATTTGTACCGGAAACTTCCATTGGTCAATTCTTTATCATTAAACCAATCAGAAACGGTATTTAAAATAAAGTTTTGAAGCACTACATTTTGAACTTATGATTCCTAAACATCAACAGATCACTGTCTGAATGAATATGTCCGAAACGCCAGAAAAAAAGAAGGCTCGTTTACGTTATGACAACGTATTTAAGACAGCGTGGACTGATGAGTTTCATTTCATTAAACATTCCCGAAAGGGAAATAAATTTGCATTTTGTGAATTCTGCAGAACTGCAACAGAACCATTTTGCGTCCTTCTGAATTTTTTTTCCATTTGTTCATGGTTTTATCTAGCTGTGGAACCGTAGGGCTCCTTGATGGTCTTTTTATTCATTTATTTTTATGGTCTTCCAAGAAAAATAAACAAATAAAAAGACCATAAAGGGCTACGGTTCCGCAGCTAGGTTTTATCATACTATATTTAAAGTTTTGACAACACAGATTTTATATCCAAAATGCAGCAGAATGCAGCATTTTGCGTCCTTCTGGAAAAAAAAGACCCCCCTACCGCTTTTAGTCTCTCGAGGGTTGGCATGTATGCTCCAGCAATGCACATGACCAACAAATGAACCAGAGAATCTATAGATTCTGTATTTCTCACCCCTTGGATAAAATAGTCCGTTAGTTTAGGTGAAAAAGATTTTTCTATCTTATCCCGGCTCCAGGGTAAGACAAGCTACACGCCGTTTTTCCCGCAAAATTATTTTCCGTTGTTGAATTAAATTGTCGATTTATAGTGTCTTGACAGTATTTTAAATTGTATTTTATTGATAAATATATTATAAATGCTACTACAACAGCGATAAATGCCTGTACAAACAATTATTTGACGTTGGTCAAAGGGAGGTAATTGTTTTTATTTACGTTAGTTATATAACAAGGGAGAGTACTCTATATTCTCTCAACGTAAACAAATCGTAAAAGGTGCACGAGTTTGTTATTGTAGAATCTATCACAAGTTTGTTAACTTTAATATGAAACCGGCACGGCCTTGAATGCTCGCGCATCTGAAAATTATCTGGCAATTTCATCAAAAAGTGTCGAGATTTTTTGGGCCGAGATATATTGGGGACGAATTTTTTTAGGGCCGAATCTAGTCTCATTCAATCGAGCTGTCGTTCCTTTATTCGAGTTATCAATATAAGTAAAACAAGTTAGCAAAATGACTTTTATTACACACGGGTTTCGGGTTTCAGTGGTATCGGACGTACGAGAGAGGGTACGAGACTTCAGGATCACCTTTGCGCTTTATGTTAAGAAGATCTTCATTAGTTGAGTGTGTTAGTGTGTTACCCGGAAACCGGTGTTTACAAAACGTAGAATTTTTTTTTCTTCGACAATATGTTCAGCCATGTTTGTTAAAAAATCCTAAGTACACATTTTATACCATAAAGAGCTCGCTTAAGCTCGCATATTATTTTGAACCTCTTTAAAGTTGTAAAATGAAAATCTTGTTTTATTTTATTATGTGGCATTTTGGTCCTGTGGTCGTGTGGGTGTGATACAGTTCGCAAATTAATGCACCAAACTACACAACAAGTAAACAAACATTGACACGGTAGAAAGGGGTGAGAAAAAGAGTCAAACACCGTAAAAGGTGCAAGATAGTAAAATCTGTGACACCCTCGGGTAAGATTTAAATCGTATTGGACTCGGACAAACCTCGTCCGATACGATTTAAATCTTACCCCCGGGTGTCACAGATTTTACTATCTTGCACCTCTCCCGGTGTTAGACCCTATATTACTCGACTGGCGTTTTGTGACCGTTTCCCATACACAGTGACCATGTCCGTAAATTAGCCTTAGTTATAGAGGAGGCAGTTATTCAGGCGGGAATCTTTAATGGCGCAAAATCCTTTATTTTGAGAAATCCCAAGACATATTTTGCGTCTAGACAGAATTGGATTTTCATGACTAAATGATGAAGGAAAAAAGCCGATATATTTAAAATTATTCATTAAATCAAAGACAATAATATGAGCAAAAAAACCCAACACTTTCTAGTCAAAAACAGCGCGGCCCATGAAAAGTCGGGCTTATTCCAACTGTTGACTTGCTTGACATTGTCAAAATCAAGAGCGATCTTGCGGTGTGCAGATGCGTCCTATATTATTGTTAGTAGAAAGCATCGTCGGTAATCCACGACTGACTGCGCTCCCCTCCGATTCTCGATTTCGGAGTGACATCACACAATGTAATTGACCAATCAATGATTATCAATTTTGAGATGAAGAAAATATTTGAGGTAAGCCAAGCAAAATCCTCGGGATTCTACATAGACTCCAATGTATATTAATTTATTC
Organism: Bathymodiolus brooksi; assembly: GCA_963680875.1. Classification (NCBI taxonomy): domain Eukaryota; kingdom Metazoa; phylum Mollusca; class Bivalvia; order Mytilida; family Modiolidae; genus Bathymodiolus; species Bathymodiolus brooksi. The sequence continues at coordinate 80,927,226 of OY804582.1, forward strand.
GCTATCTTCCAACAGAAGTTAAATATTTTAATTAAAATCACCTCTGGTCCTTATAGACACTAAATCAGATATCTAGTTTGATTTTCGTCAATTTATATCAGACGGGTTTATTTTAAATTAGGAAAATAAAATTCAAATTTTCCATTGGAATCTAGGTAAAATCTAAAGGGTTCCTGCTGACCTCACCCCAATGAATTATTAAATACCCGGATGTTCGGATATGAGAATTACCCTCCACTCATCATAATGGTATTTTGAGACAACTGAAGTCATCAAAAAATATGATCATATGTACATGGGTTATGTTAAATAGTTTATAGGTCCACGCTGCTTGACATATATTATAATTACCACTTACTTAACTAGTTATAAGATTGAAGAACACGTTTGTTCAAAAATTAAGATAAAGGTTATATACAATTGACATCACTTCACATTTCCGGAAACAGTTCTTTAACTGAATGTATAAAAATAATGGACGACGTACAATTCTTCATATTGTTTAACTCATTTCTTGTTGTTAACTCTGGTTTATTTACAGGTTAGTGGGTTTTTTAAATAATATATAAATGAGTGAGTGATTGTTGTTTAACGCCAACTCAGCAATTTGTCAGCTATATCATGGCGAGAACAAGTTAATTTTCAATGACGTGATAATTAGGTCCGCTTTGTTCTAGACCAACACGCTTAGTTGGATTTTTATAGTGTTAATTCGCTGAAACAACAGTCCGTGGATAGACATGTCGCCCCACTCAGACACATTCCGAACCAACCAGTCTTTGCTCTTTCTCCTTAATGTTGTGTGCTTAGCGGAGAAGCAACAAATACCAATTTTATAGTCTTTGGTTTGACCCGATCGAGACTCGAACCCACTATCTACCACACTCGTGGGGTAATATATTAACGGGCAGTAATGTTCAATAGAAGGACATCAGTCCTCGCACGCGTATTTTTTTGGGGGGGAGGGGGGTCTGTATAAGACCCTAGTTGAGTTAGAATTATTTTAAACTTTTTTTAAAATAATATTTTTTGTGCTATCATTTTCAATAGGACATATCATATCAATTTTAAAACGCATGAATTTTTACTGTATATGAATACAGTTGAGTTACAATTATTCTAAAACTTAAAAAAAAAGTATATATATATAAATATTCTATCATTTTCAATAGGACATATCAATTTTAAAACGCATAAATTTCCACTGCATAAGACCTTGAGTTATAAATATCTTCACAATATTTTCTTTTTTTTAAAGAAATTTCAAAAACAGACTGTAGCATACTACGGAACCCACGCATACATTTTCATTGGATAAGATCCTAGTTGAGTTAGATTAATTTTAACATTCACAATATTTTCTTTTTTTTAAAGAATTTTCAAAGACAAGCTGTAGCATACCACGTGACCCAATTAATGGAAGAGTAGTTGTCTATGGTGACACTATATTGGCAGAGTACTTCTGTAATGACGGATTCTTTATGTACGGTGAAAGTTTTACAGCATGTATTTTGTCAGAAGGGAAGTGGACAACAGATTCACCACGATGTTTGGGTATGACATTTAAGACGTAACCTTATAAGCAGATTTCGATTCTTGTTATTCTGGGGAGCCATTTGCAATGTTTCGTTATGGACAATATAACTTTTAATTTTTAAAATGATGTACATTTTATGCATAAGCATGTCAAATTAGATCCTCAGTGAAGATTATCTGATAACCCTTGAGTAGACCCTCATGTTGGAATGGTCATTTCAAATGTGTTTCTATTATGAATGGCCGTTCGTGCTATTTCTCACAATTTGTTAACATTAGAGCACTACTCAAAATTTGTGCTCTATTTTTAAGAAATAGCGCTCCTTTTGTGAGAAATGTTTCAGTTATATCATTGCGGTCTGTTTTATTGGTGGAGGAAACTGACAAACTTTATCACATAATGTTGTATCGAGCACGCCTCGCCATGCACGGGATTTTAACTCATAACTTTAGTGGTGATAGGAGCTGATTGATTAGGTAGTTGTAAATCCAACTACCATGCGATCACTACAACGACGATCTATACATAAGACATAAGACATAAGACATAAGACATAAGGGAACTTAAAAAATGTTGTTGTTCGTGCATAGAAAATTGCCTCACGATGTTATATTCTATTATATTACACTTTACGTTTTTATTTTCCCTAATTGTCTTTGTCACTATTTTCGTATATGGACCGGTAGTATATGGACCGGCCAGGTACCTGCATTATTTTAGATAAAAAGTATAATATAGCAAACAGTTCATGTCACTTCGGGTCATATGGCAGTATATGGACCTGTCCGTCACCAAAAAAATATTATATGGACCTCAGAAGCTTCGGTCCATATAATATTTTTTTGGTGACGGACCGGTCCATATACTGCCATAAGCTTCGGTCCATATACTATTTTTTTTGGTGACGGACCGGTCCATATACTGCCATATGACCCTCAGTGCCATGAACTATTTGCTATATATTAAAACAGATCCCGATATTGACCATCTAATGACATGAATGAATTTTCACAGGCATTAAAACTTGAAATGTTGATACGTCTCTACACCCTCGTACTCTTTTACCTCAAACGCTGATTGTGGATGAAATATTTATAATTATTAGCACATGGTTGTCCAGCACCACCAGCACCACGAAGTGGATTGGTTAAAATGGAGAACAACAACTCTATTGCCAGATTTTCATGTAAAAGACGGCACTTCTTAATGGGAGGAGAATCAACATTGTATTGTCTTGGTAACAGATGGAACGGTTATGCACCGATATGCGCATGTATGCATCGACTAATTAAGAAATATGTACATTGTATTAGTTTTGTAATGATATACAGTCGTTCATCTCGAACAGAAAACCCCGATTACCGACCACAGGTGCTCAGGAAATGAACTATTTTGTAACAATATCTATTCCCATCTTTGATAACCAAGAGTTGCGATCCGCATCGAAGAGGTAGGGAGGTGGATCGTTACCCTTGGTTGACTTATGACGAATAAGTAATCAACTGTACCGCGCCTTTATGCAAAAGGAAGTGATGAAAATCTATATGTATACTATTTGGAATGTTTCCTTATGATGAGTTAAATGCATTAATTGTATTTAAAGTGGTTGAAATATGGCAATTTAAGAAAAATCAGACTGAATGGGGTATATGGGGTATATGGTGGGGTATATGGTGGGGTATATGGGGTATATGGTGGGGTATATGGTGGGGTATATGGGCTTAATGGTGATCGTCTTTTTTTTTGCATTTTGCAGTTTTTTTGTCTTTTGAAAGGTTTCACATGCAATCCAAACTCAGTGAATCCTATAGGATGGTAAATTAGTGTTCTTCATACATGTATTATCATTTGAAAATGGTCATTGAATACTATGCCAATATGATCAGATCTAACTCAACCCTTATGACGTGTTATGCTTTCCCTGTAAATAAGATAACATATATCCCAAGCCTTATGACATGTTATGCTTTCCCTGTTTCAGCTACTAATGTCACTGGGAGTATATTAGGTAGGCAAATGTTGAGGAATAGTACAAGCCCAGGAGAGAAGACTTACAATTTTGAGGATGCACTGAGGGATAGTGACCAAACATGTTCTCGATACCGGTACACTGCGCCACCTCAAATCGCAAACGCCACAATGAAAACGAGATACATGTTCAATGAAGCGCGTCGCGTGTGGTCGACTGTGGCCAACTACACGTGCAAAGATGGTTTCATGCTGCAGAATACACAGTCAAGATACATGTTTTGTAGTAATTATAAGTGGCGGGCACCTGTTAGACCAAAATGTACAAAGGGTTAGCATATTTACATTATATAATAATAAATAAAAAAGAAGAAGATGGTAATAGATATACACTGGTAACCCGAATAATCCAGTCGTTATATTACTCTCCCGCTAGCCTCATCCAGCGAAAGTGCCGATAGAGGGCGCAGTATTATTCAAGTTATTACACTGGAGGCATAGATATTGACTGGAAAAATGCATCGGTGGTGTAATAGTTAGCATGCTCGCCTCGAGTGTGGTAGATCGTGGGTTCGAGTCAATCCAAAGACTATAAAATGGGTATTTGTTGCTTTTACGCTAAGAACGCAGCATTAAGGAGATTGAACAAAGACCGGTTGGTTCGAAATAAGGATAACGTGTCCAAATTAGATTGACTTGACATACTAGCTTAGCCTCAATCGGCAAATTGTTCATTGAAAATTAACTTGTTCTCATCATGATATCGCTGAAAAATTGCTGAGTTGGCGTTAGACAACAATCACTGACTCACTATTGACCGGAAAAATGGTTGGTGGTGGTGTAAATATTCAAAGAGTTTGTCAAATTACAATTTTTTTAAACGACAACAAAAATATTGGAACCCCCTACGTTGTTGATTTTCTATTTATTGCGGCTAACTTTAAACTATCCATCCACATTACACAATGATAGAGGAATTTATAAATGTCAGTTAAATAAATGAAACATTACACAATGATGGAGGAATTTATAAATGTCAGTTAAATAAATGAAACATTACACAATGATGGAGGAATTTATAAATGTCAGTTAAATAAATGAAACATTACACAATGATGGAGGAATTTATAAATGTCAGTTAAATAAATGAAACATTACATAATGATGGAGGAATTTATAAATGTCAGTTAAATAAATGAAACATTACACAATGATGAAGGAATTTATAAATGTCAGTTAAATAAAGGAAACATTACAAAATGATGGAGGAATATATAAATGTCAGTTAAATAAAGGAAATATAGTAAAAATTTAGGAGGCATTTGATTGTCAGATTCATTATACCAAAAAACAAAATTGTAAATGGCAAAATCACTGAAATTCTACTAATTTTCAAATTAAGCTAATATTTAAGATTCTATACCTGACTTTACTGGGTACATGGGGTATGAAACTGTGTTGTATGGCAAAAACAAAACATTATCATTAGCAAGTTGAGTCAATTTGATATCTAGATTAAAAGAACAAAAATGTTTTAAAACTGGGTAATATTAAAAACAACTCGTGACATAAAATGTTCTTTTTTAAAAATCCTTTCTGAATCTACATTATATAAATAACATATAGTTGAGAGGGTAATAGATCAGATTGTTACCCTGAGAAAAACATTGTCAACCAAGGCAAAGCCGAGGTTGACAATGTCTTTTTCGAAGGGTAACAATCTGATATATCACCCTCTCAACTATATGTTATTTAATTTATTATACTGAATGTTTTCACTTTCTCGTTTGCAATGATGTTTTATTTTCATTTTAATGTTTCATTTCATATTCAGTCTATTCATTTTAATAGATGTTCAGTAATTTTGCTAGAACCTAGAATTCTTAACCACCCACCACTAAGTGGCAGATATATTTATATTCTTGCATATAAAAAGACAAATATGAGAGGGTGACAGTAAAAAAAATTGTTATCCACTGAGCCATGTGTCAGTGCAGAATGTTACCCTCGTCTTATCCAATAAAATTACAGCTTACATACATGATGTATAATAATATTTTATTACTATATAAATTGAATTTTGTAGCGGTGAAGAGATATGACCCTTGTTACAATAACAAGTGCAGCCAAGTATGTATTCCTGGAGGTACATATCAACATGTCTGTGGATGTCATCGAGGGTATTATTTGAGTTCAGATGGAGAAACATGTAAAGGTATAAACAATTATTACTTTAGTTTAACTACAACTTGAACAACTTTTATCTCGCTTATCTGTGTGTATTAACACTTATTTTGTGGTTTGTTCATAACACAATGTTTTCGCCGTGCGAGTATGTTTTTTGACAGTTTAAGACCCTTGTTGATTGACGTGAATTAGGTTTATGTTTACATCCAATGCATTTCTTTATATAAAAAAAGTTAAGAAAACGCTCTCCCAAAATCATGTATTTGTATTATTTTCCTAGTTTCATAAAGATTTGCTTTGATGCTATGCTCAACGAATCAACATGAGCTGTCGTGGTCGTGATCATATGGTCGTTGGATTTACAACTACCTGTCCAATCAGTGCCTATAACCACTAAAGTTGTGAGTTTGAATTCGTTCATGGCGAGTTGTACTCGATACAACTTCATGTGATAAAGTTTGTCAGTGACTTGTGGCAGGTCGGTGGTATTCTTCATGTACTCCGGTTTCTTCCAGCAATAAAACTGACCGTCACGATATAACTGAAATATTGTTGAAAGTGGCACTAAGCACCAAAACTCTAACCCTAGCCCTTCATAAGATACGACAGAATAAGTTGTTTCCCATCGTCGTTAACCAACGGCTGATTTCGTTCATACTCATGTAGAAGGAAGAACTGAAATAACCGCGGGTTACCGACGATGGTTATATCAATACATGTATACTCCTATATGTGAGCTGAGTGTGAAATATGTAAAACGATTGATTGCTGTAGAACTCGATCTATTTCTATAATGTTATTGGGTTGTTATCGAGGGGTCACTCTTTTAAAAACTATCTCCAAATCAACTTGACATTTTATAGGCAAATTTATAGATTCTATTGTATAATCTCGCACAATTTTCAATCTGCCATGAAACTTTCAGAAGTGTTGTTCATTCTATTAAAAATATAATGTTGTTATTATCATGTCAGTCCGTTTTTGCAATTTTTAATTAGAGTTATCTATCTTTGCACACATCATTCACAATGATGTTGCCAGACTTTTTTTCCCATCTATTTCCAAAACGCAAAATAAATATCGCCAGCATTTAAAAAAATATATAAATACAAATCCATATCACAACAACATCCCATTGGTGTACTGTGACACTATATGTTTATGTACATTTGTCTGTTTTGTCTATTGTAATTATACATCATGTTTACTATATACTAGTAAGTAATGCATTTTTATTATTACACACACCGTTGTTTAGGTAAAAAAAGGGGTTTTATCATTTAACATTCGGATGTGACAGGTCATGGATCAAGGAAATAGAAAATTGCCAGACTCTGTCTTCCTGTTAAAAATATTGTTTTAAAAGCTAAATCTGCTACAAAATATTTTTTCCATGGTTATCGTATTATGGTTATTTGTGATTTTTGCGTATAGTGGTGTCCAACACATATTGTATTGTGTTTTTATTTTGCTTGTCTTCGTCTTGTGATTTTTGTACCCTATGTTACCAGTTTCCCAGGATTGTTCATTTTTTTATTGCCTCTACGGTATTCTCTAACGTTTATTTAAAGCACTTTCAAACTGTTAAATTATTATTTGTGTTTTGAAAGTAGATTAATTGATATTTATTGTAATGATCTTTCACTTTTTTGGACCCTAATTGTACATAGCACATTTTATCTTATCTATAACAAGAATCTGACCAAGAGATGTGAACTGATATGTCGGTAGTACTATATCCCGGTGGACGGATTCCTGGTAGGGCATACTTGACTTGTTCCAGGATTCTATGATTGAGACACAAGTACTATATCACGGTGGACGGATTCCTGGTGGGGCATACTTGACTTGTTCCAGGATTCTATAATTGAGACACAAGTACTATATCCCGGTGGACGGATTCCTGGTAGGGCATACTTGACTTGTTCCAGGATTCTATGATTGAGACACAAGTACTATATCCCGGTGGACGGATTCCTGGTGGGGCATAATTGACTTGTTCCAGGATTCTATGATTGAGACACAAGTACTATATCCCGGTGGACGGATTCCTGGTGGGGCATACTTGACTTGTTCCAGGATTCTATGATTGAGACACAAGTACTATATCCCGGTGGACGGATTCCTGGTGGGGCATACTTGACTTGTTCCAGGATTCTATGATTGAGACACAAGTACTATATCCCGGTGGACGGATTCCTGGTAGGGCATACTTGACTTGTTCCAGGATTCTATGATTGAGACACAAGTACTATATCCCGGTGGACGGATTCCTGGTGGGGCATAATTGACTTGTTCCAGGATTCTATGATTGAGACACAAGTACTATATCACGGTGGACGGATTCCTGGTGGGGCATACTTGACTTGTTCCAGGATTCTATGATTGAGACACAAGTACTATATCCCGGTGGACGGATTCCTGGTGGGGCATACTTGACTTGTTCCAGGATTCTATGATTGAGACACAAGTACTATATCCCGGTGGACGGATTCCTGGTGGGGCATACTTGACTTGTTCCAGGATTCTATGATTGAGACACAAGTACTATATCCCGGTAGACGGATTCCTGGTGGGGCATACTTGACTTGTTCCAGGATTCTATGATTGAGACACAAGTACTATATCCCGGTGGACGGATTCCTGGTGGGGCATACTTGACTTGTTCCAGGATTCTATGATTGAGACACAAGTACTATATCCCGGTGGACGGACCTGGTGGGGCATACTTGACTTGTTCCAGGATTCTACGATTGAGACACAAGTACTATATCCCGGTGGACGGATTCCTGGTGGGGCATACTTGACTTGTTCCAGGATTCTATGATTGAGACACAACGATAGCATTTAATATTTTACGGTTATGGTCTTAAAGGATTGTTTTCCATCTTATGATGATGGAACAACCATATAACTTGGTAGGGTATGTTTTTATTAAATGTCTAACGCTAAATTTTATGGAAAAGTATAAATTGACCTAAAAAATGCAAAGAATAATAATCTTGCCCTGTAGTTTTCAACAAGAAATTTTGTAAAGTTGAAAAAAATACAGACATGTCATGTCCAAAACAAAAAATAACCTGATTTTTGTGTTGTGTGAACAACAATTGCGGCTCGGAAATAAGGGCGGGTGAGGGGAGGGGGGAGGGGGCTTCTCTTTAAAGTTAAATGGTCGGTCCCTAAAGCATGTATAATGATAAATATTGATTTTTATGATATGGTGGTACAAATATATATTTTTTGACAAATATTTAGATGAATTATAATTAATATTTAGTTTTTTATCTTTGTCAGATGTAGACGAGTGTTTGACGAACAACGGTGGATGTCAACATTTATGTTACAACACATTTGGGTCTCGTTTCTGTGCTTGTTATGACGGGTATATACAAGTTGGAGACTTTTGTATTGGTGAGTTTAATAAAATGATCGAAAAAAAATAATCGCCAATGTTAACAGTCCTGTAAATTATTGAGTAAATCTGTCTTAAAACACAGTATCCTTGAGTGTCGATATAAAGACACATATAGACCCTATACAGTCTAACCTGCCTTAAAGAGCACATTAAAAACAAATAACTGTCTATGAAGGGCAGCCTCATTTCTCCCCTTTAATGAATAATGCATGCAATTTAAACTTGTACCTTGTATATAAACAGCAATTGCTTATAAAGGACATATTTTCAGGTTCCACTTGAGTGTCCTTTATTAATACATATCCAGGGGCGGATCCAGGTGGAGGGGGGGGGGGGGGGGGGGCGCACCCGGCGCGCGCCCCCCTAAAATTGGAAAAAAATATGATTTTTTGGCGTAAAATCGAGATTTTTCACACGAAATACCCCAAATATTTTCGCGCCTCCCTCCACTCGTCACTATTTTTTTAAGTGCGCCCCCTAACTTGAAATCCTGGATCCGCCCCTGATATCTGTTATGATTTTGATGCGTCTCCGTTATTCCTTCAAGGATGATCTCCGTTATTCCTTCAAGGAAGACCTCCGTTATGGCTTCAAGGAAGATCTCCGATATGTTTTTGATGGGTCGCTGTTATGCCTTCAAGGATGATCTCCGTTATTCCTTCAAGGAAGACCTCCGTTATGGCTTCAAGGAAGATCTCCGATATGTTTTTGATGGGTCGCTGTTATGCCTTCAAGGATGATCTCCGTTATTCCTTCAAGGAAGACCTCCGTTATGGCTTCAAGGAAGATCTCCGATGTGTTTTTGATGGGTCGCTGTTATGCCTTCAAGGATGATCTCCGTTATTCCTCCAAGGAAGACCTCCGTTATGACTTCAAGGAAGATCTTCGATATGTTTTTGATGGGTCGCTGTTATGCCTTCAAGGATGATCTCCGTTATTCCTCCAAGAAAGACCTCCGTTATGACTTCAAGGAAGATCTCCGATATGTTTTTGATGGGTCGCTGTTATGCCTTCAAGGATGATCTCCGTTATTCCTTCAAGGAAGACCTCCGTTATGGCTTCAAGGAGGGATCTCCGATATGTTTTTGATGGGTCGCTGTTATGCCTTCAAGGATGATCTCCGTTATTCCTTCAAGGAAGACCTCCGTTATGGCTTCAAGGAGGGATCTCCGATATGTTTTTGATGGGTCGCTGTTATGCCTTCAAGGATGATCTCCGTTATTCCTCCAAGGAAGACCTCCGTTATGGCTTCAAGGAAGACCTCCGTTATGGCTTCAAGGAAGACCTCCGTTATGGCTTCAAGGAAGACCTCCGTTATGGCTTCAAGGAAGACCTCCGTTATGGCTTCAAGGAAGACCTCCGTTATGGCCTCAAGGAAGACCTCCGTTATGGCTTCAAGGAAGACCTCCGTTATGGCTTCAAGGAAGATCTCCGATATGGTTTTGACGGGTCTCCTTTACGTTTTTGGTGATGTCTTGTTTATAGAGAATAACATGCACCTTACACTTTAAAGACAACTTGTAACAGCTGCTACTGAACAACAACTTGTTGGGTGTGGTCGTCAGATACATTTGTATGGTCCGTATGGTCTGTACGCCCATTCCAGTGCCACATTTTACATACATAATATCGTGTTTCTTAACTTATTCTCGTCGTGTTTACATATAGCTGGAATAACTGGCAGGCAACAACAATTAATATGAAAACGATTAAATTTTGCATGCTATTATTTATTTATCATACATGTCCAGTACCATTTAGTACACGGTGTCGTGAAAAACTGCTTTGATAAGAAAAAATTAAGTAGTGTAAATCAATTCTTGATGCGGTAATAATACACTGGAGTACCTTACGATCAAGTTTATTAATATATAAAATGCGACGATAGTTTACAACATTCGTGGTAGTCAAAGATGGCTGTCTAGTTTGTTCAATTCCACCCTCATTTTAGTATAATTTTGAAATTTTTTAGACCTTGTCCATCAATCAATCAATCAATCAAACAATCAATCAATCCACTGTTTCTATATCATTTCCGACTCCTGTGTTCTATTTAACTTTGCATTTTAATAGTAGTGCTACCCCCCCCCCCCCCCCCCCCCCCCCCCTCCCCTCCCACATTTAATTGTTGTGCAATTGAGAATTGAGAAAAACCCGTGCCGAAGATAAGGATCAGAATATCTCTCTTATTTATCATTTAATTTGTTATCATGTTTCATTAGACAATGGACAATAGACACTATATTTATTGGCACAAACGCAATTACAATAATTGGTAAAGGCTTATTGTAAAACAATAGCAATATGCAATATATACTAAATTAACAACATAAATAACAATTTTATGACATAACTGTATTAAGATATACCATCTTTTCTAATTTTTAACATTTATTGCTTGCTGATCGTTCAATCACATGTGCAGACAGTGGACAAAAGGATTCCAATTTTCCCTAAATATATATTTCAAATAAAACAACTTTTTTCAAGTTATTATTCTGAAGTCAATCCACGTCCAAATTTGATTAAAAAAATTTATACAAGTATTTTATATTACTGTAACTAAGGTCAGTATCATTATTGATGGATTTAAAATACCAAGCCTATTTGAATTTATTTGTATTATTTATTGTTATCCTATCCATAACATATATATATATATACTCTCTCCAGTCATACACCAAAGATTTTCGTGGTTATAATATTCGGTCAAGTGGCGAACATTTTAATGGCTGGCATTCACCCCTGTTGTTTGTTTCCCTGTGAAAGAATAAAAAGATAGTTGAATTGTTGTTCTCCATCTCTGTTTTGTTGTGTTTTCATGAATAATTATATATAGGAAAGAACACATGCATTTTTAAAATAAGTATTTGTATTTTGAAAGTTTATCAAATATTTTGGAAAGAAAATACTGATCAATAACCGTACAACAATAGTACACATTCTCCAAACGTTTCAATTCCTGACAGATTACTATAATATAAACCGCTTTCTATATACACTAACTAATGCGGATTAAACTGACGATTATCATGTTCCGGCTCGGTATCTTCCGCCAAGTTCCGCATGAAGTCCATAAAAAGACATTCATCCGGGCTGGGAAAAGTTTCACAGCTGGTCGGCTGCTTATTCTAACTCCACACATATCCAAGGCACTTCTAACGCAAATGATCTGGAAACTACAAAAAAGTATTCCGATGTTTTGATGGATAAACGGGAAATTTAAATTTCCGATCAGGTGAGTGTTTTAATATGTATTTTGTGGATATTTTACAAACAAAGAAATACTTATGTGTCTACACGCATTCGTTTATCATAGCATTCCAGTCGGATCAAATAACCAAAAACTTATCCGAATAGGAGGCGCATCTGGGGAAATATCATGTGTCTTTATTTATATTTAGCTTTATCGTCGTTTTATCAATTAATTACTTGTTATAAAGCCTTCATTAAGAGATATTTATTAAATAGAATTATGTTTCAAAAGTCAAACGTAAATATAACTATATAATTCATTATAAATAGTTTGTTATATTTTTTTGGAGAGTATTTGTATGAAGACGCGATATGCAAGAACAAATATTTGTCCAAAAAGAAGGGGGAAAAATAAAAAAAAAGAATGAAATCGTCAATGGATGGAAATACATTGATACATAATGTTTTGTTTATTGACAAAGTAATAATTTATTGACAACATTACAAAATAATAAACAAATGCAACATTCAACAACCTGGTATTAATTTAAAATGTTATTATAAAGTTTAAAGATTATATGCAAACACTTTTCACGGACATTTATACAATATGTTTTTGTAGTGTTTTTATGTTACTCAGTTATATAACACATCCTCTAGTCTGTTGAACAATATAAATACTGTAAACAAAGCCATTCTATACAATAATTATAATTAACATTAAACTGTTTTTTGTAAACTGAGTCATTATTTTGATATGTGTAGCAACATTAAACAATACTTATTCTAAAATTTAAAACAAGTACCATTTAAAAAAAGGAGGGGGGTTCATATGCGAGAAAGTTTTATTATGAGGACATCACGTGTTTTAAAATAAATGATAATATCAACTAAGTTGACTCCAATTTTCTAATGCAAGGAAAATGTATATCTGAAATGTCTTATAGTCCTTTCTCATAGCCTTACAAAAGAAGAAATCTTCCACAGAAAGTTTGAAATTTCATAATTATCTTCTGATACCAATCTAACAATATATTAAACTGTTATTTAAAGTATAGAAATGTATTTTGATTTAGGGGATTATATCAGGTGGGGATTTAGAGGGGTTATGGCTGGCGGTTCGACTCCCACCCCTCCTAAAGTTTACATAAACATATGTTATATAGCATGTAATTTATCAAAATATCAGATATGGCTGTATTTCCTGAATCCTCTGCAGTCTTAAGGGGCTTCGACTGTCCATTCCCCTTTTTTCCCATTCAAGACCCATGCTTTGTGTCAACTGGAGACCTCTAGTGGACCCCGGAATTCCGCTTAGATTTCACACACACTAACGCCAAAACCTGGACCCGCGCCTGTGTATGTACAGACATTTATTGAAATAAATTACATGTATATATACAAATCCCCTGAAAGTGCCTCGGAGAATTCTGGCTTTGGATCTGGAAATAGAATCATATCACGTGATTCTTCCTACATTGCAAACTTTCTTCGTGGCTCATTAGCAACTTTTGATATACACGGAACACAAAATGTAAACCACTTCACTAAACTATCGGGTTTCATCATCTTTACAGGAGATGGAATCTCGATGGAAACAGATGCCAATTTTTTTTTGCTTTGAAGATACTGTAATTAAGATAGAACAAATGAGAACTAAATGTAAATAATTTTGTTGAACTTATCTTAGGTAATTTCTGGCATTACAGAGATATTGGTAAACTGACCAAATATAATACAAGCTAAAAAAAAAAAAAAAAATAAAATAAAAAAAAAAAAAGTAAAAAAAAAAAAGTAAAAAATAAATAAATAAATAAATAAATAAATAAATAAATAAAATACACATACTTGATGAGATGTGCCACCAGCATGATGACTGTTATACTCTTGTAGCTTTCATATTAAAAAAACAAAACTAGATTTACACAGTGTGGAGGTGAATGATCCACACAGATCCAACTTTTTATTTTCATTTCTGATATCTGCAGCTAAAGAGTGTTCTATAGATATGCTCAATCTCATTCAAATTAGATATTTGTCATGAAAAGAAAATTTAAACAGCGATGGTCAATAATTCCACCAATGTTAACAAAATGAACGATCATCTCTCACCTCTCTCCTCATATCATTGAATATAAAAAGACCACGACATATGACATTGGAAATCCAGATCCTGGATTAGGACGATAATTTGGCGATAATTACCCGTTAATGAGATCCCACTGGATCTCCAACGATAATACAGATATAAACAAACGACATTAAATCTGCACATATTCGCTTTCACTCAAAAAGACCACATACTGTCACATATAAACATGGACAGTAAGAGATACAACAAACTTCTAATATTAAATTAGATTGATATATGCCCATCATTCAACTTAAACAAGGGGTTGGATTTGTGGATTGATGTTTGTTGTCCTTCCATCATGTGTCCTATTACCACATTATTTTGCGAATTTTGTATAAGATTTCTTCCGTTTTATGTGGTAATCTGAAACGCCAAGTTCGAAGGGGTTTTGAAAATTTCAACTCAAAATATGTTGTCACAAAATTTTTACTAATGATAATATTTATTTACGGCACATAATGTATTTTGGATCATTTAGTATACAAGAAACTTCGTCCTTTTGCGATTGTGAGTTACTCCATACAACTGTATATGATACACTTTACATGTGTCAAACGATCTTATACATGGTAGTTAAATTTACATGTGTCAAACGATCTTATACATGGTAGTTAAATTTACATGTGTCAAACGATCTTATACATGGTAGTTAAATTTACATGTGTCAAACGATCTTATACATGGTAGTTAAATTTACATGTGTCAAACGATCTTATACATGGTAGTTAAATTTACATGTGTCAAACGATCTTATACATGGTAGTTAAATTTACATGTGTCAAACGATCTTATACATGGTAGTTACTATGTCATCTACCAATGTTAGAGCTGCATCTTTTTAAGTCAAGTGTTACAAATTGCACACACTCCGAAGCAGGGTTGTAAGAGTGAGTGAGTGATTGTTGTTTAACGCCCACACAGGAATTTATTCAGCTATTTCATGTGGTAGGATTGTAAGAGCTGTGTCTCTAGTGAGGTGTACTCGATACATCCATTAGGATAATTTAAGTAGTCAAACCTGTTTAATAAAGGTGACCGAACGGGCAGGTTTGACTATCAGTCTATGTCAGTTATAAGGCCACTTTAGCTTCCTCCATTAATAAAGCGGACGACCACGAGATTACTGAAATATTGTTGAAAGCCATGTTATTCACCCATAATCGACAATCAATCATTATTTTCCGGATATCAATTACATTGCACAAAATCAGTAGGCGAAACGGATCCGGATCCGTAAAGTAGTGAAGCAATAATGGTAATCACTACAATAATTAAGAATTGAATGCATTTTTTTTGTAGTTTTATTAGCGTGTAAAAGCGTGGACCAAAGCACATTTTGTATGATGCGCAAACATGTGCCTCGGTCCACGCTTTTACACGCCTATAAAGCTACAAAAAAATGCATTCAATTCTTATAATTATACATTTAAATCACACCAAAATTTAATATAGTTAAATTTTTCGTTGTGAATTTTATTTGGGTTAGATTATTTGCTGTTGGAAATTACTACGCCATTGATTGTTTACATCTGACGTCGTCATGGAGGCAAGTGCAAGTTCGGGTTTGAGTTTTATTGGGATGTAAAACATCTCTTTTATAATCATGTGACCACTTCATAACCTATCATATTGTAACATTTCAATGAAAAACGGAAGTAATATAGTTATATAAGGGTAAACACGCAATGAAAACTAGGCATGGCACGTGGAATGGGTTGTGGGAAGTTGACGTGTACTATTAAATCTTCTTCATCTTCACCGTCAATGTCGCATACCAGTCACTAAATCCATAATAAAAACAGTCAGATTCTGGTCCGTTAAGTTACATTTTGTATTTTGTGGCTGGATTTCAAGTCCCGTACCACAGGAAGGGGTGTTATTTTCCTCTCTGACCCTAACCCGAATAATCCAGTCGTTATATTACGCTTTGCTCCCATCCAGCGAGTGCCGATAGAGGGCGCAGTATTATTCGAGTTACTCTGACCCCTACCCGCCGAATGTATACATTATCATAATTGGATCCTTCTGTTTCACGTGGACTCAGTTATTGGTCTAATAAAACTACTTCAGGAGGTAATGATATCACATGGAGCTTCCTTCTACATGTTGTCCATGAAAACGCCTGGTCGATCTTGATGATATTGCATCATCGGTTTGTTTTCCTTTTGCTTATATCCTGCAGTGAATGTGTGTGATCTTGACTTGGGTATTTAAGGGTGTAGGCCTGGGTAACCGCAACATTTTCCCATTGTTCAATTTTTTTTTAATTTGCATCATTGAATAGTTATGTTTAAGTGCATTATCTGCCAAAGTTTTAAGAAATTTCACCGCGCCGTTTTCTCCATAACACATCCTAAATATAGCAATTTTTGGGGGTATTATTGACGCTGATTCGGAAGCTTCTAATAGATATACGCATTTATTTCTGATTGAAAGGGGATATTTTGGCTTTAATACACTTTATTGTGTTATTGTTGAATATTATGAAATATCTAGCATATATGAATATCCTGTTTGGAGAAAATCACGTGCAAAACAGTTGCACTTGGAAAAAGGGGGGATGCCCCGAGATACCACCCTGGTATTAAAAATCTGATTAACAAAATCCTGTCGATTAATTTCCACCAAAAAATGTCACAGTAAAGAATATCCATATAGACATCATTGCACCAAATTTTACAAACTTTTACCGTCTGATTTTTAAAATATTTAATATTATGTTTTTCATGGATGGCACCCAGAAAAAATGAAATTGTCAAGGAAAGTTATAACACACATACCCTTTGCTGTTTCTTTATTTGTGAGATAAAAAAAATAGTTACCAATAGCAAAAAGCTTTTGAATTCTTATATTTGACAAAGTGTATGTCCAAATTAACAAATTACTGCATTTGTCTTTTTTATTTTCAGGTTGGTTGGGGGAGGGGGAGGGTGGTTTGAGGTTGACTCTACTTGATTACTTCATTACAAAAAAACAGACAGCCACCCAGCTGTATTGTCAAATTCCTTCAAATTTGGTGCTCCAGTATTCATTTGATTCTGGTTATTCTTTAGTTGTTTTTGGTAAAGATATTTTGAGTGGGGGGAGGGGAGAGAGGGTCAGAAAATACATTTTTTTTCTCCAAAATAACTTTCCATTATTTTACTACCATAAAAATAATTAACACCTTGGTATATCAATTTTTTTAACAGTTATTTTCTCTGTTTTCTGAAATATGAATCTTTCTCAAATTGTGAGCAATCATATTATAAGAATATAGGTTATAATAATTCTTTATTTGCATAATAATACACCCATGTGGGTCAAACAAATACAAATACAAACAAACAAAACATAGAAAACATAGAAAATTACAATTTGATCATAATATAGGATACACAAAATAAATCCTATTAATTAATATTATATTTTTCACATGTCATACCTTTGACCGACAAGGACCTCATTGTTATAAATACATGACACATGTGAGAATTTGACATTTCACCTTCAAACTGAAAAATATGTAAAATTTGTGAGTTTACATAATGCATAAATTCCTTGAAAATAGCCATTACAGGGGCGGGTCCAGGATTTCAAGTTAAGGGGGGCGCACTTAAAAAAATTGCGCCGAGCGGAGGGAGGTGCGAAAATTTTTTGGGTATTTCGTGTGAAAAATCACGATTTTACGCCAAAAAATCCCTGGATCCGCCCCTGCATTATTAGTTATAATATATATAAAAAAATCAGCTGGTATAATGTTGACCAAGGAAATTGAGCATTATATGCAACAGTGGAATTATATTAAAATTAGACAAACCAAACGAAAACAAAAAAATTAGACGATTTATTTTCATGTTCTGTACTGAGTGGCATGAGTGTTACTAACAGTCACAGTCTGTAATGAACTAATACAAAATTCAACAAAAAATAACAATGTATAAAATGACCACAATGTAAACATATCTTGTTTACCCTCCTGACATTTTCGGGTCACCTAATAATTATGTGAAGGTCAGTAGCCCTTTTCACAAAAATTCGTAAGTATAATCTTAACTTTTTCACTTACGATTAATCCTACGACAATTCGCAAGTCATTTTCACAAATATTATCTTACGACAAATTTTAATCTTACGACTAAAATTACACTTACGATAAGATGTGCTCGATACAACATTATGTGATAAAGTTTATCAGTGACTTGCGGCAGGTCGGTGGTTTTCTCCGGGTACTCCGGTTTCCTCCACCAATAAAACTGACCGCCGCGATATAACTGAAATATTGTTGAAAGGGGCATTAAACACCATAAACTATCTTCCTCAGCAACCTATTTTCATTTTCATTGAACAATGTCTTTGTATTGCTTTCAATATTATCTGAACTACGAATTCTCAGAAAAGTGGTCCCTTTATCACAGACAGTCTCAGAGAATATTCTCATACAATTTTTTTTTTTAAATAGACATATTCTATAAAACATTCCAGGCACTAATTTATAAGCAGTGTTTATGCTATGATGTTACCATAACAACGGGTCTTCTATCTCGTCGATCTGCATTTACAAAATCAAGCCGTCCGATTGAACATCACAAGTGACAAGAAGTTATGATGCATTATATATTGCAAAAGTTTTGTAAAATTAGTGTTGGAACACTAAACCAGTTGGCATTTACATCCTTGTGTAATCAAATCCAAGTATGAGACTGTGTTTGTATGTTTATATTGAATATTTATCTAATATATGAATTGGTCAACAATAACTCCACAAAATAAGAACGGGTATGATTTTCGTATAAAGGAAAGTTTCTTATGGATGTAAATTATAATTATCTATACAATTTTTCATTACTTGGAGTTATTCGTCATCATCCACGCGTGATCACTTTTGGTAGAAGTCTTTTTTAAGGGAGTGCATCTGGAGTTCGAAAAAAACCCTATTCATATATATTATCCATGCTGGATAATTCATTTTATCGGTTGTGTTTCAGCAAAATATTCCGCCGCCCCCCCTTTTCCAATTAATCCCATCCCACATAAAATTAAACGCTTGTTCTTTTACTGATGAAAATGTATCCCGATTTTTCTGAGATAACCCAAATTAAGATGTGTTTATGTATTGCCAGAGTGTTCGATGATCATCGAAGTTGCCAGAAATTAATAAATTATATTACTAATATAAAGGCAATATCGAAACGATATTATTCACAGTATGGGTAAAATGTGTTCGTATTACGTATTCCTAGCCCACAGTGTAACATTAAAATGCCCACAGTCATTGTAAATGAGACATGACTTTGTGTGGTGATAATTGGTTGTACGAAGAAGCTTCTTTGAAAAAATCAGGGTCGTCCTTGCTGAATTCAGCGAGAAAACAATGATGTCAATGTTTACGCAACATCAAAATCAAGTTATAAGTGTAAAAAAAGGATATTTCCGTTCAACAGATATGTTTTAAATTTTCCTGACGTATAAAGGTATTATATCAGCGGGTGTCTGTAATTTTTTGTCTTCATTAGCAATGTTTACTACCACATATAAACATAGAAACTTACATTGAACCCTTCCGGTTTTGACAGTCGATGATCAGAAACGGTAACGTGCCCACAAACTTTACGTAAACACGTCAGTTGCGTCGCACAGGTACCCATACTGTGTTATTGGATCCAGAAACTTCCAGTCCTATAGCGGCTGTTCATACAAAACTTTTGTAAGCTTTTGTTTAGAAGAAAATCCCATATTCCTGTTTTTATCAAAAAGAAATAAATAATGAAAAAGAAGAATTCTCCCCAAGTTTGCAAGTAGTCTTTTCGATTGTCATTGACATAAACTGTACAGCATGAATTTGCCGGTAAAACGCACGTGATTTTTTTGTCTTGCACTAGTGCAAGATAAGAAAATCTCACATCGCTAAAAATAGGAACTGGTCTGTCTCAAAAGTGAGAAAAATATTTCTCTTAACTTCAAAATTTTACACTTACGACAGAGTAGTTTTACACGTAAAGTTAGGACTATTTTTACACTTAAATTTTTGTGAAACTCTTTTTAATCTTAGTTTTACACAATACGACAATTTTTTATCGTAAGAATTTTTGTGAAAAGAGCTACAGTGAGAGCGGTGCAAACATGTTCATGGGGCAATGAAAATGTTTTTCATGAAACATACATCATACAATTTCAATATCACATTTAAAAACACTACATTTATTCCAACCTGACACTTTCTTTTCAATATATTGATATTTTTCATACGAATATATAGTAGAATTATGTTTTTCGGTGTGACCATTTTATTTTTATAAATCATCAGCAGGGGTAAGTGATTTCCTGACAAATAAAGCAATTGTACTACAGTTTCATAATATCTATAATCTAAGATTCTAGTGTATATATTTGATATTTTTTATTTGACAAAATCTTGAAATTCAATGGAAAAAAGTTTGTCACACAAAATGTGTTACACTCCTGTGATATTTCGTGGGCACAAGCATATAATAATAACACACTGTTATTAGTAGCAATAAAATATAAAAAGACAAGGAGCACCGCTTTGGAAAGGTAAAAGGAAAAGGGGTAATTTTTTTAAACTGCCCATATCCAATGTAAACAATCTGTGTTGCCAAGAAACTTGGAATTGAGGGGGGATTTTCAAACGCACAGATGACCATATATTTGAGAAGACACTGATAATAGAGTTATCTCCCATATCCCAGGCCTACACCCTTAAATGGATTCGAAATGCAAATATGTGCACTGACGGTAGCTAAATTATTTCTTGTGTAATAGTTTTGTTAAAAATCACTAATGATTGCAAGTATAATGTGCTTGCTACATATCTAAGATTTAATTTTTATAATAATATGAAACCGGCACGGCCTTGAATGCTCGCGCATCTGAAAATGATCTGGCAATTTCATCAAAAAGTGTCGAGATGTTTTGGGCCGAGATATATTGGGGACGACTTTTTTTTAGGGCCGAATCTAGTCTCATTCAATCGAGCTGTCGTTCCTTTATTCGAGTTATCGTTCCTTACGAGAGAGGGTACGAGACTTCAGGATCACCTTTGCGCTTTATGTTAAGAAGATCTTCATTAGTTGAGTGTGTTAGTGTGTTACCCGGAAACCGGTGTTTACAAAACGTAGAATTTTTTTTTCTTCGACAATATGTTCAGCCATGTTTGTTAAAAAATCCTAAGTACACATTTTATACCATAAAGAGCTCGCTTAAGCTCGCATAATAATAATTTTATTGTCAAATAAACATCCATGCATGTTTGTGACCAGAAAAAAAAAAACAATGTAAACAAGATATCTTAATTTATCATGAACAAATTAAGAGACTTCTGTCCTCAGTTCTAATGACTTTATTATGTAGAAGCCTATAATTTTGACATGAGCTGTAGTTGTAGGATTAAGAAAATAAATTAGTTTTTGCTCACTGGAAAATTGCATAAAATTTGGGTTTTCATTTGCAAGAATTGCAAATAGATCAGTTCTCAATTTACTGTTTAAAGTACATTCCAATATAAAGTGCTCTTCATCCTCAATTTTATTACAGGTTTTACAAAGTCTGAGTATTCTAGGTATTTTGCAATATCGTCCTTTCTCTATTTCAAGATTATGGTCCCTAATTCTAATTTTAGTAAAGCCTCTTCTGATATCAGAATTATTATATGAAATTTTGTAAAATACACCTTCTATTCAAAACTAGCGAATATTAGATATTGCAATGTGTAGTATACATACAACACGTTCTAAAATTGAATGTTTTCATATTATTATTGTTTTTAATTCATCGCATAGATCAGAGCGTTAACACGGTTAAAATAATTGAACATAAAATAATTGAACATAAAAAAAGTATTATGATACTTTATAAATGAAAATTTAAGAATGTATACCAGATGTGGATACATTGTATTTGATAATTTCTGTATGCCTTATGAGAATTGTTTTCAATGCAAGGCGATAATAAAAATAATAAATAAAAAAAATCAATAATTGGACTGAAAATTCAATATTAATTCGTCTATAGATCGGTTGATCAGAAATACGGATGTACATTGTAGTACTAATATCCGAATTTCAATTAGAGTTATCTTTCTTTTTGCAGAAAAAAATCCCAGAGTCGGTCCTTACACTCTATCCAATCTCTGTCAACGCCTAAAAAGTAGTCTACCTCACTGAATTTGGTACTGCTTTGACAACTATTTTAACTATTTTGTTCCAGTATTGTTATATCTACACATGCAACCCGTGTGCATCACCTCTAAAGTTTCGATCCAACCACTTGATGTGATTAATACTACTTTCAGCATCCCGATAGTTTTCTACGCGTACTTTACTTTCGCCCACCAATAACACTGAGAGCCACTAGTAACTAAGATAGTATTGTAAGTGGAGAAAAACACTCATGTAATCAAGGGTCGTCAAATATATTTTTTAATTATTATTTGATCAGCTTAATAGATAAAAATAATTTGAGGCCTTGCCTGGGGAGGAGTGTAAACAGAGTGAGTGAGATGTTCTAAATTCACCCAGGTAGATAATTATTTTGGTCCAAATTTTCTGCACACTAGATGTACATGTCTGGAAAACAAAAGAGTCTATCTCTCCAGTTTATTGTACACCATTATATGCCCCGAACATATTAGTTTAGGCCTCTGTGTGAAACATGTTGTTGGAAAAACTCCCGTCAAGATATAGTTTATAATAGTAGTCTGCTATAATTAATTCTCCCAAAATAATTTGGATATTACATCCTTGTTATTCAGTCTCAAGCATAAAAAATCTAAAAATAAAATCGTGACTACTTGTATTATAATTTGTTGTTGGAAATTTATGAAATAATTGATATCGATAATTAAAACCAATAACATTGTAAATAATGATGTAAAAAAGGGGGGTGGGGGTGTTACTAAAAAGTCTTTAGATGTTATGAATAACAGCGTTTTATTTTTGAAATAATCGATTTTTCTAATTAAAATCAATTTCATTGTAATGATGTAAAATTGGCGGGGGCGGGTTTCAGCAGTCCCCCCTCCCTCGACACCAGATAAAACTTCACCTGATATATGTTAATAACAAAAATAAAACACAGAATCTTATTGTAAACTGTTGTTTTTAATGTTGATAATACTGAATTCATCTTTATTCGTTGTAAACCAATTTTCATGGAGAGTACTAAACCACGAAATTAACCATTCAACGAATGTTTGTCACCATATACAGTAAAACCTGTATTAAGAGGTCACCTTTGGGACAAAGAAAAGGTGGTCTTCTCAGACAGGTGACCTCTTAAAAGAGGTTTAATTCATATAAACATTTCTATAACAGGACCAGAAAAGGTGACTTTACAAGTGACTGCTTAATAGAGGTGACCACATTGGCAAGTTTGACTGTATATGTTCTGATTATAGTACTGGACCCAAGAATTTACGTATCCATGAAAACGCACTTTTTCTTCGAACAACGAAAATGGGTAACCACATCCACGAATTCAAATGATTTCACAGTAACTTTGATATACTTCCATATAGCGAAAGATACAATATGGTTACATGAAATATATGATTGTAAACTAACCGAACACACCCTTGTCCACATTATGTTGTCAACGGCAACTGAAAGAGTAAAATTTATATTCATAGGTTAATTGAAAGAGACATATCTCCATAAATGTATTGAATAAATCGAACACTCCCCGCCCAACGCCGGAAATTTTAACGATATTCTATTTGCTAAAAGTAAATATATCTTTACTTGTCTTTCTAAAAAGACCCTGATACCATTTTACTTACAAAACTCGAAAATTCAACAATATCTGTCTGAAATTCTTGTCTTAAAATATATTCTGATGGATTGGGGCAATTTTGTGTGTTTATTTAGAGGGAAGGTAAATACTTGTCAAGATATAAAGGCCACCATTTACAAAATGTTATCCATAGTGCACGTGTACAAGATGTCTGAATGCTTCCGAAACAGGAAACATTTAAAAATTGATCCGGTTTGGTTCCTCCCCTATTAATATTTAAAGTACTTCGTCCGCATATAAGTTAATTGCTGCATGGATAGTTACACAAAATTATTAAGGTAAAATATATAAGCTTACATTTAATGTATTTATAGGGGTTCATAACAATACGATTTGTTCGTATTTTACTCTGTAAATTATTTAACGGAATAACAATAACAAAAAGACGTCTGAATCCGTCAGACCGTTTTTAACCGTTGGCATCATATTTAAGGCAGTCTACAACTAGCTGCGGATGTGTAGCTCTTTTTTGTCCCCCCCCCTTTTTCTTTTTTTTTTTAGAAAAAAATCCCACAAGAGCTACGATTCCGGTGTTTGTTATCGTTTGATGATATCTGTATTAAAAATTATTTTTGTTGTTATTTAACTATATTGTCTATACTCATGTTCATATTCGCGAGCTTTGTTTACAACAGAACAAAGACAATACCAATGATATTTTTTAATCATATTAATTTTTTTTTTAATATTTCGTATGTTAATAGCGTTTTTCTTCCGTAACCTTTTTGATTAAAAAATATCCTACATTTTATACTTTTACTGCATGAACGAAGAAAAAAATAAATAAATACAGACTTGGTTTTGTTCACATTTTTTGGAGATTGACAACTTTAAAGGAAATAGAAATGTTTTACACAAAACAATGAGGCGATTATTCTCTTTCAATTCAAAATGTTCAAATTTACACATTAATGCACAAAATATAATTGAAATATTGTTGAAAGTGTCGTTAAACACCATAACCCACACCCCCATTAATGCATAAAGATATCAAAGTAATCTAGAAGTGTGCAAAATAAATATCGATCTGTTTCTTTGTTTATTATTTATTTTGTTTATTGTTTGGTTATGTGATATATTGTACTACGATAAATAAGAAGTGCACGCATGCATAGAAACGAAGATTTAATCATTTTATTCTTGTATTTCCCAAAATTTGTTCGTATATATTCCGGCTACGTAATGTATATACTTATCAATGTGAGTAATCTTTGTCATTCTCCCAATTTTTTTTTTTTTTATCTCAACCGAAGAAAAAATATTTGCAACAATGGTTATAGTGATTGTATAATAATTTTGATTTTAAACATTTACATCTAGAGGTAGGTTCTTGCATTTGTTAAACACAACAAAGCACTATGTGTATGTTAAACAGTTTATTAGCTTATATTGCAGTTCCGTGATTGGATTTGAATTATTATCTTTTAATATTTATTTTTCTTATTATTTTTATATTAATTTTGCTAAAATCAGGCAAATGAAGGTCATATCACAATTATTACATGTACATGTATTAATAACTATCTATGTAATCAGTGCCTATCACCATTAACGTTGTGAGTTCGAATCCCGCTCATGGCGAGGTGTACTCGGTAAACATTACGTGATAAAGTTTGTCTGTGAATTGCGGCCGGTAGTTTCCACTACTAATAAAGCTGAACGCCACGATAAAACTGAAATATTGTTAAAAAGTGGCGTTAAACACCATAAACTCGAACCCGAATTGATGGTCTGGACCCTCAAGGTAGTTAATCAGTTTGACAAGTAAATTACTACTGAGTTAATTGTATGCGGTAGTTTCCACGGCAACATAAATCTGACATTGGAACAATTCTTGAAGCAAACTAAATATCAATATTTTCACAAATTTAGATAGAATTTAAAGATTTGCCTGTCGTTTTGTTTCCATGTAGCGAGTAATCAGTCGGTGAATTGTCTAATACCAAATTTTCAGCCATATCATGTAGAGTATTATCTGCTAAAACAAGATTCGCATGATGAACTTGATGTTTGTATTATTAACTTACTGAAATAACTCACAACTGTAGAAATGCAAGCATATCAGGACATATTACACTGATTTGAGTTTAGAAAGTCAGCTATTGGTCTATTTCCAACATGGCTCCAAATCTCCACAGAGAAGGAACAAGTATCAGGACTCGAATTCTGAGTCTGCCTTAACCCAGAGATAAACAATATTAATTATACTACGGGTAGTTGAAGTTTTCATTATGATAAACGAGATTAACATGATTAATACCAAGCAGAATCTTTTTTGATAATTTTGTCAATGAATGCTTTATAAACTTTTTATTTTTCAGATTGATGACAAATCACAATGTTAAACAACGAAAAAGATTTGGTAACCAGACTACTAAAGCAGAATATCGTTACACTTTGTAAGGAGACGATATCTTATGACACACAACTAGAAATTGATGGAATCATTTGTATCTCGACAGGGAACGAGTCGCAACAGATAGTGGTCAAAGTTCATCACTTCTTTCAAAAACTTAATCAAGGGTCAAAACCAGAACATCATAGGAACACAACTGACAATGGTGTATTCGAGCCAAAGGTTAGCGACAATATCTGGGAGGAAAGAAAACACGAGAAGCGATACCCCATCGTAAATGGCCAAGATCATACAAGTGATCGAAGTAGAGACGAATATTTTCAAAATACGCCACCATGTATTAAACCTGAATCCAAAGCTGAAATAGTACTCAGTTCTTCAGACAGAAAACATAAATCGCCTACTTTTATTAATACTGGTTTAAAGTATAATGGGTTTGATCAAGGAATCTGGAAAAATTCTAACAAGAATAATTCGTTACAAATTCCTAAAACAATCACAAGTCTAGAACAAGATGAAGCAAGCCTTCTTGAAAGTGAGAAAATGGCATCAACTGAATCTGGTAGTGGGAGTGATACAATGGATTACGACGATGAATGTCATGACAACGAGCCAACTGTTGATAGGAAGGATAACTTAAGTAATCCACATATAATATCGTTTCACGAAAATGGAGACGTGATTTCTGAAATACCAGGACAATCTCCAGTGAAAGTTTTACCCAATGACATGATTAATAATGCTTTTGATACAAAGCCACCCAGTAGAAAGCATGCATCGCCAGACGAGAACTCTATGATTGAGTGTAAACTGGGTAAAAACTGTAATACGGATGAGGATTTATCAAAAGTCCCAATACGACAAGTTAGCGACATACCGTGTAAACGATGCGGTATCATTTTAAGTGACGGACCGGCATTCGAACAACACAATACGGACGTTCATAGTGTCTACACGTGCAGAGTATGTTTCAACACCTTCACGTGCCGAAATAACATGAAGCGTCACATGAGACTGCATACTGGGTTCCGCCCTTACACGTGTAAATTATGTTCAGAAAGCTTCACACGTAAAGATGACATTAAACGACATTTGATTCGTCACAGCTTTGATAAACCGTTCCGTTGTAATGTTTGTAGAAAAGGATACATGGATCGTAAAACCGTTAAAAATCACATCCGCAAAGAGCACAATTCTAAGATCATCCATATTTGTCAAACTTGTGGAGAAACATTCGACAACTCTGCTAAATTTCATGACCACAAGAAAAATCACCCAGAGCTCAAAATGTTTCAATGCTCGTTATGTAAATTTACGGGGTCAAATTTACTAACCCATAATAAACATCAGTTAATACACGAAGTCAAAAAGGATTATCGTTGTGATCCGTGTGACCTCATATTTGGAGACCCATTTCGGTATACGACTCATTTACGGAAACATCGTACTGACCCGAACTTCATCAGTTACCGATGCTGTTTCTGCAACTTGAAGCTGTCGAGTTATGACCTTTTCTTGCGACATGAGCATACACACGACCAATCAGAACAATTCACGTGCTATGTTTGCATGAAGCAATTTCAAACCGATGCTGCATTGAAAGACCATAAACGTAGTCATCCAACGTATAATAATCAAAATGATACCACTTCTTCTGGTCTCCTCTTGCCAAACATAGTTGGCACACCAATGATGGTACAACAACCAATTTTCCCATCATTCATGAGTTCATTGTCTTCCGGAATTAAACAAGAACAAACAAACAATAACATTGATGAAACTACAGAAATTAAAACGACGGTTAAAAATATGGATGTCGAAAGCAATATGAATAACACGGACGATATTGAGTCAATACTCAAGTATCGGGACGATACAATTGAGGTAAAAGTGGAGGCTGAAGAAAACTTCGATACAACCGGAAATACACAGAATGACTATTGGTGTGCCGAATGTCAACACGGATTTGCTACGGAAGATCATTTAACCGAACACATAGCTCTTGCACACGAGACTACAAGCAACCATGAAGATGGTGTCGAATCAAACTGGAACAAACTGGACAATAATGAACCATCAATACACATAGAAAATAAGGAGTATTTACCGAAAGCCGAACAATCTGAGATGTCTGGAAACGAAGATTCCTTCGATGAATTAGAGGAAAATGATAATCCTAGTTGCTCCCCAAATAGCATAAGATATACTCCTGTACCTATTTTTAGCACAAAGCATAATTTAAAGCGAGCATATGCTAGACAAGATTCAAAATTTGTCGACAACGGTAATGACACTCCGCAAGTATCACCTGACTCCATGCGAGTCCCACTTGAAATTAACCAAGACGGCGATCAAAATGAATCGTTGCTCGAAACCCAAGAATACTACGACAGTTCACAAATGGACAGATGTTTCGAAAGGTGGTCGGGCAAGAAGAACTACCATGCCCAGAATCAGTTCATGTGTGACATTTGCTTCATGAATTTTTCAGATTTCGAAGCTTTTGATCTCCATAGCAGTAACGTGCATCGTAAATTCGTTTGTCATTTCTGTGGAAAAGGATTTACATCACGACCGAACCGTGATCGTCACGTTAGGTATCACACGGGGGAGAAACCATTCAAGTGTGAAGTTTGTCATCAAAGTTTTGTCAGGGGAGACGACCTACGATATCATAGAACTTCAAAACACCCGGATGTCAAGCCTTATACGTGCACTATTTGTGGCATGTCGTTTCCGTGGGCTAAAGATTTAGAAAGACATACAAAAACACATGGGATTGGCTAATTAACAAAAATAATATACACGTGTATCACCATGGTTATTTGAATATGAAAAATAAAATTAAACATTTAGTGAAGTACGGACTATACAAATGACCCAGATTCCAAAAGCTAAAATTAGAACATTACGAACTAGTACATTTGCAACTGAATTATGTTCTTTTCAAATTTAAAAGGCCATGATATTATTCTTATTGTGAGTCATTTTAAAAACGTATCAATATTTTGGGGGATTTTTGGGAAAATTAAATGACCCCACTTTGATTTGAACTTTAATAAGTCTATCAACTTACGTTATTTTATTTTGTACATATTATGTAAAGATTTCACATTTCAGCTAGCGTTGCTTTTTAGAAATCACATCTTTTTGTTTTTGTTTGTTTGGTTTTTTTAAATAATATGTTATTTTGTTAGTTTGTACCTTGAAACGCTCGCATTGTTACAAAAATAACGGAAATAAATATGTTTGAGAGTTACATTCGTTTTAATCAACAAACGTTTTGAAGTCAAGGAGATAAATACCCTTGGTAATATTCTGTATTGCTCATCATCAGATCCCGATGACAAATCTTGAGATGACGAAAATCCTAAAAATATGATAGGATCAAATAACAATAACTAAGCCACAGAAATATACTTGAACATCCTTATAAGGTATTCAGGTTGCCCGGGAGAACAAGTGATTGCACAATATCTATATTTCCCCGTCATAAGGGCGCATGTACTGCAATACATGCACAAACCTCAAAGATTTTCAATGACTAGCAGCTTATAAGAAAAGTTTGAAGATACCAAAGAGGTAATCGGAAGCCGTAATTCGAAGAAGGATAGACAATGCAATGGTCAATATAAAGAGAACAAAAGGACAAACAATGATCTACAAAGCTAAATATTGAGCATTAAGAACCCCATAAAAACAGGGATAAACTCAGGTCCTCTGGAGGAATAAGCAATTCCTGCTCCACTAGCGATACCCTTCATGTTACTCTAGTTACAAACCCTGGTAAGTTATGAATGAAGAAAGAACAAATAATAACATTAGTCAAATAATCACAGGGAAGTCAACTACCTATATTGAATGTCACATCAACATTCTCAACGGATTAGGGTTATGGTGTTTAACGCCACAACACATATTTCAGTTGTATCATGCCGGTCAGTTTTATTGGTGGAGGAAACTAGAGTACCCGGAGATAACCACCGACCTGCTGTAAGTTACTGACAAACTTTATCACACTCATATGTTTGTGTGGGCGTTTGTAGTTATCTTATTGGTTGAGTTTCTATTGACTATTTCACATCTAACCAGATTGGGTACTGCACCTAAACAAAGACAGGTAGATTTTGTTTATCATTAAAGAAATAAAGCTTTAACAGTGATAGTAAAAAAATCCACCAATATCAACAAAACGTACAACCATCTCTCACCTCAAATCATTGACCATGTCAAAAATTAACACCACGACATATGATGTTGTAAATCCACCATTGAGAGACTATCCAGTATTACATTGAGAGACTATCCAGCATTACATTGAGAGACTATCCAGCATTACATTGAGAGACTATCCAGTATTACATTGAGAGACTATCCAGTATTACATTGAGAGACTATCCAGTATTACACTGAGAGACTATCCAGTATTACATTGAGAGACTATCCAGTATTACACTGAGAGACTATCCAGTATTACACTGAGAGACTATCCAGTATTACACTGAGAGACTATCCAGTATTACATTGAGAGACTATCCAGTATTACATTGAGAGACTATCCAGTATTACACTGAGAGAACATTACACTTCGACACAAATTAATATACAGTAATGCGCTTTTATTGCTGTTCTACATTTCATAGTCACAACAGGGTCTTCAACAATGAAAATAATTGATATCTTGAAATGAGTAAAACGGTCCCTAACCTGCCGCTGACTCTTTACTTTCATTGCTTAACGTTACATCTGGCCATCTTTGTCGTTCTGATGTTATTTGGTATGTAAAATACTATTCCCAGATGAGTGGCTATAAACATGAAAACAAAATATGGGTGAAGTATTCTTACAAATACTATCGTTATGTTGCCCGACATGACATTACAAACTTACAAATACTATCGTTATGTTGGCCGACATGACATTACAAACTTACAAATACTATCGTTATGTTGCCCGACATGACATTACAAACTTACAAATACTATCGTTATGTTGCCCGACATGACATTACAAACTTACAAATACTATCGTTATGTTGCCCGACATGACATTACAAACTTACAAATACAGACAAAAGAAAAACAATAACATGGTTGCCACCAGATAAACAGTAAGAAAACTAGACAGTTTAATATTCTTTGAAGTGGGCTGCTCAATTGGATTGACCGTCTATTATTTCACTTCAATTTACTAGAGTTTATAATGAGTGCATGTCCGCATCATTTCACTAAGAGGGGATGTTTTATCCCATACAGCTACTTACACCAACCACTTTTTATTGAAGTGCATGTACGAAGCCAGAGAGGTAATCGGTCATGTATTTGTATGTTAGAGATATCGATGTTGCCTCTATTTACGAGGGCCCGGGTGGCTCAATGAGTTAGGTAGTTGGATTACCTAACAACTCATACAAGCCTATCACCAATACGGCGTGGGTTCGTGCCCGGCTTTGTAAATTACAAAAAAGAGTGCACTCGACTCGCTGCCGTAAGTGATACAGTTACCAGTTGCTTGCCCATGTCAGTGGTTCTCTCCGGGTACTGCGGCTTCTTCCACCACTAAAACTGGTCGCCATGATATAGCTGAAATATTGCTGAAAGTGGCGCTAAACACCAAAAATCAATCAATCCCCTATTTACGATTTTTCTATTTGATTTTGTTAATATTCCGACAGTATGGTATTTTTTGTTTTTCATTTTATTGATGTTGGTGTGTCTGATTGTAAGTGTTCTGTTGTAGTCTGATTGTAAGTGTTCTGTTGTAGTCTGATTGTAAGTGTTCTGTTGTAGTCTGATTGTAAGTGTTCTGTTGTAGTCTGATTGTAAGTGTTCTGTTGTAGTCTGATTGTAAGTGTTCTGTTGTAGTCTGATTGTAAGTGTTCTGTTGTATTCTGATTGTAAGTGTTCTGTTGTAGTCTGATTGTAAGTGTTATGTTGTAGTCTGATTGTAAGTGTTCTGTTGTAGTCTGATTGTAAGTGTTCTGTTGTAGTCTGATTGTAAGTGTTCTGTTGTAGTCTGATTGTAAGTGTTCTGTTGTAGTCTGATTGTAAGTGTTCTGTTGTAGTCTGATTGTAAGTGTTCTGTTGTAGTCTGATTGTAAGTGTTCTGTTGTAGTCTGATTGTAAGTGTTCTGTTGTAGTCTGATTGTAAGTGTTCTGTTGTAGTCTGATTGTAAGTGTTCTGTTGTAGTCTGATTGTAAGTGTTCTGTTGTAGTCTGATTGTAAGTGTTCTGTTGTAGTCTGATTGTAAGTGTTCTGTTGTAGTCAGATCATTCGTCTTAAACATTTTATTGATGTTGGTGTGTCTGATTGTAAGTGTTCTGTTGTAGTCAGATCATTCGTCTTAAACACGAATGATATTTCGATAATAGATAAATTTAACGAAATTATTACACAATTTAGATCTGAAAAATACCCCCAAACACAACAAAAGCTCAATGATTACATATACACCGTATATAATAGTTACTGTTATATTTACCCCATACCTGTATAAAATTCTATATTGGTTTGACGTTTAAATCTTTTTGATACCCAGTTTTTGTTTATAGATATAGACGAATGCTCTTCTGATTCATACGATTGTCCAGGGAAGTGTATTAATACTGCTGGCTCATATACCTGTAATTGTACAGGTGTATCCGGATACCATCCAGGTGAAAACAGACCATGTAAAGGTAAATATCTAACCGGAAACACCAGTTGGAATTTCCAAAATCCCAAGGACAAATGCGTATATATAATATAATGGAACACAAAGGTGCACTGTTTTCGTATTTAAATAAACGAAATATGATCGTCTCTGATTAAGAATGTTGACCTAGAAATTTTTTTAAAGAATAATTTGTAAGAACCCTTTGACATAATCTGTAAGCGTTTACCATCCAAAGTTTATTAGACATTATCTAATTATTGTAGCAAAACACCATGTGCACATCATATCTGGTGTTGCCAGAGTTTTACATGCACTTTATCATTCCCATCTAATGGGTTCGCACCCCAATGCTCATTGTTCGTGTTGTTCTTCATCTTTAAGACTGGTAATCTTCAATTTTGTGCTTATTTTGTGATACCTAAGTGTAGATAAATTATATCATAGCATTGTTCCTTACTGACGTCCTGTAGATACCAGTGACAAAGAATATATCCCAAAATTGTAACATTGTATTTTAAAATTAGTTCCCCCTCTTTATGCAATAATCTAACAAATATAATTTCAAATACAAATATCAAACAATCGTACACATGTTTCATAGCAAAATTGCAAAACATAAATACCAATAAAAAATAAATACACAAACCAAAGATTGGAAAGTGTTAAATTTGACAGTTGGACGTGTAAGGCAATAGTAGACGATCACAGAATATCACGTGTAAGGCAATAGTAGACGATCACAGAATATCACGTGTAAGGAAATAGTAGACGATCACAGAATATCACGTGTAAGGCAATAGTAGACGATCACAGAATATCACGTGTAAGGCAATGGTAGACGATCACAGAATATCACGTGTAAGGCAATAGTAGACGATTACAGAATATCAAGTCAGGAGAGAACTTCTTTTACTGAGACAATCGGGATATTAAGCAACAAAGCTAATACAATAAGAAGCTTATGTTGATCATGTCGTTTAACAGTAACACGATGAGTGCCACTATTGGAGCAGGAATTGCTCACCATTCTGGAACACACGTTTTTTTCACCTTGGAAACTCCAAACATCTACCTTGTCTGTAAATTCAGCATATTCAAGTCTGAAGGTCGTATGCATTGATGATTTAGAGATTATTTCGTCGTCTCGATTTGCTCGAATTATTTTCGGAATGCAACATTCTTGCAAATAATTTTGTTATTTGGTCAAATTTAGCAAATTCATATCTGTTTTGTATTCAGATCTATTGTTAGAAATATATTCTGGAATTTCCTTGGGAGAATTGACTTTAAGTAACAAAACGTGCTATTAAACTACCCGAATTATTATATCCGGTCGATTACTTTATGGAATTTCCACTTTAGATTTGAATGACCTATTTAAAAAAATTCAAATCACTATTTCGATTAAAAAATATACAAATAAAAACGTACAGATATCTTATTTTGCATGTACCACGCGTTTTTGGAAAAACCTACAACCAGGTATGCTCATAGTGGAGCAAGTAAGCCAAAACGGCCTAATCGGGATAGCCAATATGTGCTGAGGTTATTTATGCCAAATAGAGTAAATCTCCAAGTTTTGTTACACACCAACGGAAAGATGTATTTTTGTCATCTCGTTTAATCCAAAATAACGTTTTGACATCTGCCGTCTGTATATCGTTCGGTGTAATTCACAATAGAATCTGAACCCACCTAATCTTAACCACTAGCATGTCAATGGTTGATCACCTGTAATGCTGTATCAAACAGTACAGTGGTCAAAACATGTACTTTGTACAACGAATGCCGCCTAAATATGGGAAAATTATATTGACAAAATTAATATGTTATTTCCTCTAAGATATTTTTTTAATTGCCAAGACATCAGCATATTACAATCAGAGAGAGTTGTTAAAAAC
Organism: Bathymodiolus brooksi; assembly: GCA_963680875.1. Classification (NCBI taxonomy): domain Eukaryota; kingdom Metazoa; phylum Mollusca; class Bivalvia; order Mytilida; family Modiolidae; genus Bathymodiolus; species Bathymodiolus brooksi. Next base: position 80,962,363 of record OY804582.1, read on the forward strand.
AAATGTTCTAAATTTTTGCTGAATTTTATTTCGTTTCTTTAATTGGGCTTATTTTGAATACAAGACTCACTATTTTAGAATTATATTAGGGAATATTGGACATTTCTAACATCAAGCAGAGAAGATACCAAAGGGGGTAACCAGAACCCGTAAATCGAAAATACAACGGTCAAAAAGAATAAAAAAAAAGACCAGTAATGGTCTACAAAATACTACATGAAAAAATCAAAATTGAACAGCACGCACTCTTCTGGGGGCGAACTCAAGTGCTCCATAGGGATAGACACTTCATGGTCCACTTGTAGCAATCGTCTTGTTACTGTTAAATGACATGGACACCAGTACGCGTAAATAAATATGTATGATGAAAGGATTTGTAAAGTTTTTATAACTGGTCTTGGGAATGAATTTCACTGTTTATACTGGTATTTGTACAATTGTGATAAAGCGAAACTTTTCAGGCAGAAATATGTTCCTGGTGATTTCCAGAGGTGCGTTGTACTGACTGGGTTGAATGTCTGCGATTATATTACATTATATGTTGTATGTATTAATACCCGATGTGTTGTCTCGACAGCTACGGTACTCGCTGAAGGTGAGACATAGCGACAGTCGTGTCGTTGTCGTTAACAATGTCAAATATGTTCATGAAAAAATCAGTTTCTCCGACGCAATACAACCTAGTCCCATCATATTTGATGTAAAATATTTATTTAAATGATTTTTTTATTTAAATTTTGATATTCTAAAATAAAAACTTATTTTTGTAATGATTTTATGTATTATTGAAATTAATTTTATATCAAGTTGATGTTCAGGTAACATACCCTTGATTGTGCTCCCTTACTGAACCTCAATTTAATAGATTATAGTTGCTAAAACAACAATATGGACCATATGTGATTTTAAGAAAGTTGACGTTCGGGGAACCCCCCTTCATTATGGGTATAGGACGTGTAGACATGGTGTCACTAGAAATTGTCTTTATTTTTATGGTCAACTGACTTTGTAAAATGTACACCATATTTCAGTGATTAGGACAATTTCTCCATTGCATGTAACCTATATTTGAACTACACAAGGAGGATACAGTTCCATATCTATACATATGTCACCCTAGCTTAATTTAAGTTTCTTTGGTGAGACATAGATTTGTTTCAACCTTAATTTCTTAATCGGGACTGCAAATTTTGGCTCTTCCAGTGCAAAATAAAATATAATAAACTTTGTTTTCAATATTATGTTCATGTAATGACTAAGCTAATCCTGGCAGTAATATTATGCCAACTAGTTTTGGATACAGCTAGAATATACAATAAACAGTTAAATAAAAAGTGACGGGTACATTACATGTGCATACCGTAAATATATTTTTGTCTCAATACATGAGAATGTAAATGTATACAGGTGCAATGAAATTTATATTTTGTTTCAGATTTAGATGAGTGTACGGTTGACAATGGCGGGTGTGAAGGTATATGTATTAATACGATCTCCTCCTACAGATGTCGATGTAAGAAGAAAGGCTATCGTTTATCAGCTGACCGTCGTAGTTGTACAGGTATACTTATATACATGTAGTTGATTCAACATTTTGTTAATAAAAAAGTAGGTATCTAATTTAGTGCACACATTGGTTGTTGGATCTGCGTTCTGTTTATTGCAGACGTCTTTTTTGGGGGGGAATCTAATTTTAGTGTACTAAAACCGCATCTGTAGTGTATTGGTTAATGTGCTTGCCTCGAGTGCTGTAGATCGGGATTCGAACTCCGGTCTGATCAAACCATTGACTGTAAAATTTATATTTGCTGCTTTTCCGCTAGCATGCAGGTTTAAGGAGTAAGACTAAAAAAGACTGGTTGTCTGGACATCAGGATGATGTGTGCGAGTGGAGCGATCTGTCTACCCGCGGACTATTGTTACAGTGAGTTAGCATTATAAAAATCAAATTGCTTGTTTTGATCTAGATCTAGACATCATCATCATTTCATTGAATGCAACCTGTTTTCGCTGACAATGATAAAGCTGACAAATTACTCATTCGGCGTTAAGCAACAATCACTCACTCACTTAATGTCTTAATCATTTCTGACTACTACGTTACTCATTAACGAGTTTTATTTTGGCAGGCCAAAAATGACGCATCGAATAAAGAGATGCAGATCACAAAATGGTGTTTATATTGTCTGACTTACCAATCTTTTAACTAAGAACGTACATGGTGGAAGTTAAAGGTTATTCCAGAAAGGCACCGTGTGCACTAATTTAGATATCTACCTTTTTTATACAATCAAGCACATATTTTGTGATATTTGTTTCGCTTTGCAACAGTTATACTAATACATTGGAAATACGGAAAAATACCAAAGTTTTTTCCTTGTTTTTGCAGTTTTTTATCTCATGATTTTTTAAACATACAACATCAAACGATATCCAAGATTTTCCCACGGTTATTAGGAAAAAACTAATTATTAGTGAAATGGAATAATTAGTATAAACTAATTGAAAATTAAAGTGCATCCTCCGATACACAATTATTCATGTCCATTAAAAAGTGTGTTTATCATTAATACAGGAAATTAGTGAATGGAAAAAAAAACAACATTTCAAGTACCAAAAACCGAAAGGCACGAAGTTGATGCAATATTATATATTAGGGACCGACCATTTAACTTGAAGGGGGGGGGGGGGGGGGGGGGGTTATGGTTTTTTGTTTCGTTCAGAATTTTTTTTTCTGACAACACGAGAGTTAGAATATTTATTTCTTGTCGCGCAAAGCGCAATTTTTTTTTTTACAGAATTCAACATTAGGTTATATGACAAAAACTCTGAATCACATTATTTTTTTTTCCCTCCACCAAAATAAAAATATTTTTTTCAGCAACATTGGGAATCAGAATATTTTTTTGGAAAAAAACCATAACCCCTCCTTCAAGTTAAATGGTCGTTCCCTTAGAATGTAAGGAACAAATATATACTGAGGTCATGATTCAAACATGGTGGCTATGGTTATGGTGTTTAACGCCACTTTCAACAAATTTTCAATTATATCGTGGCTGTCAGTTTTATTGGTTGAGGAAACTGAAGTACTCGAACTCACAACCTTAGTAGTGATAGACATTGATTGCATAGGTATTTGTAAATCCAACTACCATACGATCATGAGCACAACATGAATTAAAACGTTCATGTAAATATTTTATTTGAGCACATGACGAGTTTCTGGAATAATCGTCATCAGGTACGCCCATAGTCGAAAGATTGGAAGCCAAATCATTTAAAAGTAAACCACAGGGCCTAAACGGGATTGCCAAAATCGTCTAAGGTTATTTGTACCTTGGGAGAGATTAAGATATATTTAATCAACTTCAGAGTGAAATTTAGAAATTCATTATAGGAATGAGCATGTCTAAATAAACGTTAGAAAATACCGAAGTAGAAATCAAAAACGGACAATCCAGAGAAACAGGCAACATAGGCTATACAAGACGAAGGGACAATCTAGAGAAACAGGCAACACAGGGTACACAAGACGAAGGGACAATCTAGAGAAACAGGCAACATAGGGTACACAAGACGAAGGGACAATCTAGAGAAACAGGCAACACAGGGTACACAAGACGAAGGGACAATCTAGAGAAACAGGCAACATAGGGTACACAAGACGAAGGGACAATCTAGAGAAACAGGCAACATAGGCTATACAAGACGAAGGGACAATCTAGAGAAACAGGCAACATAGGCTATACAAGACGAAGGAAAACAAAATAAAAACAGAACACAATATGTGTTGGACACCACTATTCGCGAGCAAACACAAATAACGTAAATGATGGGCCCTACTACAAACAACTGGAGGTAAAGACGAACCGAACATCGTTTTTATGCGGAAATCCCAACGGACATCACAACACGGAACTCAGAACGTAAATACACATACTAGGACAACAACACCAAAACTGAAAAGATGAGCAACATTCAAGTTGGGACTATGTGTGTGATTTAATTTGAATCCTTCCTCCTATTACATCCGCGTGATTTAATGTAGTGAGATGTTGGAAATTTGTATTCAAGAAGTAGGACATGTTTAGCATATTGAACAATAGTCATCAGTACTGGTTTCTATTTATAAGTAGTTCATGTTTAGCATATTGAACAATAGTCATCAGTACTGGTTTCTATTTATAAGTAGGACATGTTTAGCATATTGAACAATAGTCATCAGTACTGGTTTCTATTTATAAGTAGGACATGTTTAGCATATTGAACAATAGTCATCAGTACTGGTTTCTATATTTATGGCAGTTATCTATGTTATCGTTATTATCCAGTAATAACCAATGTGCGTAAAAAATCATCACTCGTACCCAATGTTACCCGTGTCTCTGGATTGTCCATTATTGATTTCCCCTTCGGGTTTTTTTAACGTTTGTACTTTTCTATTAGTCTTCTGTTTGAATTCTTGATTATAGTTATAATTATTGGTATATACCTTTAATTCCCCAATTCGATGTATTACAGTTTCTTTTCATAAGTCAATAGGCACAAATAACGTGTAACAGTGAAAGGGTAAAATCGTGTATTTTTGATAATGTCTTAACCTATTATTATAATAATTATATTGGGTTTTTTGTTTTTGTTTTTTTATTTTTTGTCTTTTTTTTGGGGGTCTTTTTTTTTGTTTGCTTTCTTTTGTTTTTTTTTGTGTTTGGATTTCATGTTGTTCTATCTCCTTATATTTTATTTCTTAAATTGATGTTCTCACTGGTATTGGTTTATCTATACGGATTGTCTAATTTATGCATGGTTCATTCTAATTTTTCTTTGTTTCATGAAACAGAAGCTGATTAGAAGCCTATTAAATTGGTTCGCTGACGTTGATAAGGAAATTTTACTTGTATCACTTTTTAGCTCACCTGGCCTTTAGGCCATGTGAGCTATTGTCATCTCGTTTCGTCCGTCGTCTGTCGTCCGTCGTCCGTCGTCCGTTCGTCAACATTTCACATTTTAATCTTCTCCTCAGAAACCACTGGGCCAATTGCAACCAAACTTTGGTGGAATGGTCCTTGGATGGCCCCCTTCCAAAATTGTGTTCGATGATCCCGACTTCCAAGCAAGATGGCCGCCAAGCTAAAAATAGAAAAAAGGGGGGGATGAAATTTTAATTGTCCATTGCTGCTTTAGTATAAGTCAAAATGAGCTCAAATTTTAACTGCAGCTACATGGCAATGAGTAGTTTAACATATATTCCGGGTTTTTCTGTGAAATTTTTCTTTCAGCCGATTTATACCGATTATGCAAATTAGGCATATTTTGATAAAAGATCACATTTAAATCTTCTTCTCTGAAACCGCTGAACCAAATTAAACCAAACCTGGTAGGGATGGTCCCTGGGTGGATCCCTTTCAAAATTGTGTCCGACAGCCCCGCCCTCCATCCAAGATGGCCGCCATTACTGAAAATAGATATTTCTTCAAATGGCCAAAACTGCTTTATTTTAAGACAGAATGTGCCCAAATTTGAACTGTATAAGCATAATGATGAGCTTTTTAACATATATGATGGGATTTTTTATGAACTTTGGACTTTTGCCGATTTTGACCGATTATGCAAATTAGGCATAAATAAGCAGAAAATCATTTAAAAATCTTCTTGTTAGAAACCACTAGCCCAATTTCAACCACACTTTGTCTGAATGATCCTTAGGTGGTCCCCTTTCAAAATTGTGTCCGTCAGCGCCGTCCTGTATCCAAGATGGCCACCGTTACTAAAAATAGAAATTTCTTCAAATGGCCAAAACTGCTCTATTTTAAGCCAGAATGTGCCCAAATTTGAACTGTTAAAGCATAATGATGAGCTTTTAAACATATATTACGGGATTTTTTATGAACTTTGAACTTTTGCCGATTTTGACCGATTATGCATATTAGAAAAAAGGGGGGATGAAATTTAAAAAAAAATCTTCTCCTCTGAAACTACTGAGCCAATCTCAACCAAACTTTGCTGAAATGATTCTTGGGTGGTCCTCTTCCAAAACTGTGTCCGGCATTTCAGAACTTCGACCAATATGGCCGCCACATCCGAACTTAATTTAACATGGGACCCTATGGGAAATTCCCATAAAAATCTTCTTTTCTGAAACCATTTGCTCAATAAGAACACAATTTTGATGAAATAGTCATTGGATGGTTCTCTTCCAAAAATGTGTCCGGCGGTTCGGCCCTTTGACCAAGATGGCCCCCACAGCCGAACTTCGCTTAACATAGGACCATATGGGAAATTCACATAAAAATCTTCTCCTCAGAAACCACTGGGCCAATTGCAACCACACTTTGGTGGAATGATCCTTGGATGGCCCCCTTCCAAAATTGTGTCCGGTGTTCCCGACTTCCAACCAAGATGGCCGCCAAGCTAAAAATAGAAAAAGGGGGGATAAAATTAAAATTTTTTCTTCTCCTCTGAAACTACTGAGCCAATCTCAACCAAACTTTTCTGAAATGATCCTTGGGTGGTCCCCTTCCAAAATTGTGTCCGGCATTTCATACCTCCGACCAAGATGGCCACCACAGCCGAATTTAATTTAACATAGGACCCTATGGGAAATTCCCATAAAAATCTTCTTTTCTGAAACCATTTGCTCAATAAGAACACAATTTTGATGAAATAGTCATTGGATGGTTCTCTTCCAAAAATGTGTCCGGCGGTTCGGCCCTTTGACCAAGATGGCCCCCACAGCCGAACTTCGCTTAACATAGGACCATATGGGAAATTCACATAAAAATCTTCTCCTCAGAAACCACTGGGCCAATTGCAACCACACTTTGGTGGAATGATCCTTGGATGGCCCCCTTCCAAAATTGTGTCCGGTGTTCCCGACTTCCAACCAAGATGGCCGCCAAGCTAAAAATAGAAAAAGGGGGGATAAAATTAAATTTTTTTCTTCTCCTCTGAAACTACTGAGCCAATCTCAACCAAACTTTTCTGAAATGATCCTTGGGTGGTCCCCTTCCAAAATTGTGTCCGGCATTTCATACCTCCGACCAAGATGGCCACCACAGCCGAATTTAATTTAACATAGGACCCTATGGGAAATTCCCATAAAAATCTTCTTGTCTGAAACCATTTGCTCAATAAGAACAAAATTTTGATGAAATAGTCATTGGATGGTTATCTTCCAAAAATGTGTCTGGTGGTCCCGCCCTCTGACCAAGATGGCTGCACAGCTGTACTTAGTTTAACATAGGACCCTATGGGAAATTCACATAAAAACCATCTTGTCTGGAACCAGTAGCTCAATTAGAACCAAACTTTGATGTATTAGTCATTGGATGTTCCTCTTCCAAAATTGTGTCCGGCAGTCGTGCTCTCCCACCAAGATGGCTTCCGCAATGCAGTTGCGTTGTTATTGAAAGCAGCTTTGATCCATGTGAGCGATTACAGGCTCCTGGGAGCCTCTGGTTCTACATGTACTATAAAAGATTAGCGTCTAATTCGTTTTGTCAAAGGTACAAATATCAACAAAATTAATGAACCAAAAATATGTTGATATATAAATATCAAAGCTTCTTCATTCCAGAGGATACAAACTGCTTACCCTTCGTGGTCACATGGGTCCATCCCAATATTTTTGGTGAGATCCGTGTTGCTCATCTTTTTAGTTTTCTGTGTTGTGGTTTTTGGTGAGATCCGTGTTGCTCATCTTTTTAGTTTTCTGTGTTGTGTTTTTGGTGAGATCCGTGTTGCTCATGTTTTTAGTTTTCTGTGTTGTGTTTTTGGTGAGATCCGTGTTGCTCATGTTTTTAGTTTTCTGTGTTGTGTTTTTGGTGAGATCCGTGTTGCTCATGTTTTTAGTTTTCTGTGTTGTGTTTTTGGTGAGATCCGTGTTGCTCATGTTTTTAGTTTTCTGTGTTGTGTTTTTGGTGAGATCCGTGTTGCTCATGTTTTTAGTTTTCTGTGTTGTGTTTTTGGTGAGATCCGTGTTGCTCATGTTTTTAGTTTTCTGTGTTGTGTTTTTGGTGAGATCCGTGTTGCTCATGTTTTTAGTTTTCTGTGTTGTGTTTTTGGTGAGATCCGTGTTGCTCATGTTTTTAGTTTTCTGTGTTGTGTTTTTGGTGAGATCCGTGTTGCTCATGTTTTTAGTTTTCTGTGTTGTGTTTTGGTGAGATCCGTGTTGCTCATCTTTTTAGTTTTCTGTGTTGTGTTTTTGGTGAGATCCGTGTTGCTCATGTTTTTAGTTTTCTGTGTTGTGTTTTTGGTGAGATCCGTGTTGCTCATGTTTTTAGTTTTCTGTGTTGTGTTTTTGGTGAGATCCGTGTTGCTCATCTTTTTAGTTTTCTGTGTTGTGTTTTTGGTGAGATCCGTGTTGCTCATCTTTTTAGTTTTCTGTGTTGTGTTTTTGGTGAGATCCGTGTTGCTCATCTTTTTAGTTTTCTGTGTTGTGGTTTTTGGTGAGATCCGTGTTGCTCATGTTTTTAGTTTTCTGTGTTGTGTTTTTGGTGAGATCCGTGTTGCTCATGTTTTTAGTTTTCTGTGTTGTGTTTTTGGTGAGATCCGTGTTGCTCATGTTTTTAGTTTTCTGTGTTGTGTTTTTGGTGAGATCCGTGTTGCTCATGTTTTTAGTTTTCTGTGTTGTGTTTTTGGTGAGATCCGTGTTGCTCATGTTTTTAGTTTTCTGTGTTGTGTTTTTGGTGAGATCCGTGTTGCTCATCTTTTTAGTTTTCTGTGTTGTGTTTTTGGTGAGATCCGTGTTGCTCATCTTTTTAGTTTTCTGTGTTGTGTTTTTGGTGAGATCCGTGTTGCTCATGTTTTTAGTTTTCTGTGTTGTGTTTTTGGTGAGATCCGTGTTGCTCATGTTTTTAGTTTTCTGTGTTGTGTTTTTGGTGAGATCCGTGTTGCTCATCTTTTTAGTTTTCTGTGTTGTGTTTTTTGTGAGATCCGTGTTGCTCATCTTTTTAGTTTTCTGTGTTGTGTTTTTGGTGAGATCCGTGTTGCTCATGTTTTTAGTTTTCTGTGTTGTGTTTTTGGTGAGATCCGTGTTGCTCATGTTTTTAGTTTTCTGTGTTGTGTTTTTGGTGAGATCCGTGTTGCTCATGTTTTTAGTTTTCTGTGTTGTGTTTTTGGTGAGATCCGTGTTGCTCATGTTTTTAGTTTTCTGTGTTGTGTTTTTGGTGAGATCCGTGTTGCTCATGTTTTTAGTTTTCTGTGTTGTGTTTTTGGTGAGATCCGTGTTGCTTATGTTTTTAGTTTTCTGTGTTGTGTTTTTGGTGAGATCCGTGTTGCTCATGTTTTTAGTTTTCTGTGTTGTGTTTTTGGTGAGATCCGTGTTGCTCATGTTTTTAGTTTTCTGTGTTGTGTTTTTGGTGAGATCCGTGTTGCTCATGTTTTTAGTTTTCTGTGTTGTGTTTTTGGTGAGATCCGTGTTGCTCATCTTTTTAGTTTTCTGTGTTGTGTTTTTGGTGAGATCCGTGTTGCTCATCTTTTTAGTTTTCTGTGTTGTGTTTTTGGTGAGATCCGTGTTGCTCATGTTTTTAGTTTTCTGTGTTGTGTTTTTGGTGAGATCCGTGTTGCTCATCTTTCTAGTTTTCTGTGTTGTGTTTTTGGTGAGATCCGTGTTGCTCATATTTTTAGTTTTCTGTGTTGTGTTTTTGGTGAGATCCGTGTTGCTCATGTTTTTAGTTTTCTGTGTTGTGTTTTTGGTGAGATCCGTGTTGCTCATCTTTTTAGTTTTCTGTGTTGTGTTTTTGGTGAGATCCGTGTTGCTCATCTTTTTAGTTTTCTGTGTTGTGTTTTTGGTGAGATCCGTGTTGCTCATCTTTTTAGTTTTCTGTGTTGTGTTTTTGGTGAGATCCGTGTTGCTCATCTTTCTAGTTTTCTGTGTTGTGTTTTTGGTGAGATCCGTGTTGCTCATGTTTTTAGTTTTCTGTGTTGTGTTTTTGGTGAGATCCGTGTTGCTCATGTTTTTAGTTTTCTGTGTTGTGTTTTTGGTGAGATCCGTGTTGCTCATGTTTTTAGTTTTCTGTGTTGTGTTTTTGGTGAGATCCGTGTTGCTCATGTTTTTAGTTTTCTGTGTTGTGTTTTTGGTGAGATCCGTGTTGCTCATCTTTCTAGTTTTCTGTGTTGTGTTTTTGGTGAGATCCGTGTTGCTCATGTTTTTAGTTTTCTGTGTTGTGTTTTTGGTGAGATCCGTGTTGCTCATGTTTTTAGTTTTCTGTGTTGTGTTTTTGGTGAGATCCGTGTTGCTCATGTTTTTAGTTTTCTGTGTTGTGTTTTTGGTGAGATCCGTGTTGCTCATGTTTTTAGTTTTCTGTGTTGTGTTTTTGGTGAGATCCGTGTTGCTCATGTTTTTAGTTTTCTGTGTTGTGTTTTTGGTGAGATCCGTGTTGCTCATGTTTTTAGTTTTCTGTGTTGTGTTTTTGGTGAGATCCGTGTTGCTCATGTTTTTAGTTTTCTGTGTTGTGTTTTTGGTGAGATCCGTGTTGCTCATGTTTTTAGTTTTCTGTGTTGTGTTTTTGGTGAGATCCGTGTTGCTCATGTTTTTAGTTTTCTGTGTTGTGTTTTTGGTGAGATCCGTGTTGCTCATGTTTTTAGTTTTCTGTGTTGTGTTTTTGGTGAGATCCGTGTTGCTCATGTTTTTAGTTTTCTGTGTTGTGTTTTTGGTGAGATCCGTGTTGCTCATGTTTTTAGTTTTCTGTGTTGTGTTTTTGGTGAGATCCGTGTTGCTCATGTTTTTAGTTTTCTGTGTTGTGTTTTTGGTGAGATCCGTGTTGCTCATCTTTCTAGTTTTCTTTGTTGTGTTTTTGGTGAGATCCGTGTTGCTCATGTTTTTAGTTTTCTGTGTTGTGTTTTTGGTGAGATCCGTGTTGCTCATGTTTTTAGTTTTCTGTGTTGTGTTTTTGGTGAGATCCGTGTTGCTCATCTTTTTAGTTTTCTGTGTTGTGTTTTTGGTGAGATCCGTGTTGCTCATGTTTTTAGTTTTCTGTGTTGTGTTTTTGGTGAGATCCGTGTTGCTCATCTTTCTAGTTTTCTGTGTTGTGTTTTTGGTGAGATCCGTGTTGCTCATCTTTTTAGTTTTCTGTGTTGTGTTTTTGGTGAGATCCGTGTTGCTCATCTTTTTAGTTTTATGTGTTGTGTTTTTGGTGAGATCCGTGTTGCTCATGTTTCTAGTTTTCTGTGTTGTGTTTTTGGTGAGATCCGTGTTGCTCATCTTTTTAGTTTTGTGTGTTGTGTTTTTGGTGAGATCCGTGTTGCTCATCTTTTTAGTTTTCTGTGTTGTGTTTTTGGTGAGATCCGTGTTGCTCATCTTTTTAGTTTTCTGTGTTGTGTTTTTGGTGAGATCCGTGTTGCTCATCTTTTTAGTTTTCTGTGTTGTGTTTTTGGTGAGATCCGTGTTGCTCATCTTTCTAGTTTTCTGTGTTGTGTTTTTGGTGAGATCCGTGTTGCTCATGTTTTTAGTTTTCTGTGTTGTGTTTTTGGTGAGATCCGTGTTGCTCATCTTTCTAGTTTTCTGTGTTGTGTTTTTGGTGAGATCCGTGTTGCTCATGTTTTTAGTTTTCTGTGTTGTGTTTTTGGTGAGATCCGTGTTGCTCATGTTTTTAGTTTTATGTGTTGTGTTTTTGGTGAGATCCGTGTTGCCCATCTTTTTAGTTTTCTGTGTTGTGTTTTTGGTGAGATCCGTGTTGCTCATGTTTTTAGTTTTCTGTGTTGTGGTTTTTGGTGAGATCCGTGTTGCTCATGTTTTTAGTTTTCTGTGTTGTGTTTTTGGTGAGATCCGTGTTGCTCATGTTTTTAGTTTTCTGTGTTGTGTTTTTGGTGAGATCCGTGTTGCTCATCTTTCTAGTTTTCTGTGTTGTGTTTTTGGTGAGATCCATGTTGCTCATGTTTTTAGTTTTCTGTGTTGTGTTTTTGGTGAGATCCGTGTTGCTCATCTTTTTAGTTTTCTGTGTTGTGTTTTTGGTGAGATCCGTGTTGCTCATCTTTTTAGTTTTCTGTGTTGTGGTTTTTGGTGAGATCCGTGTTGCTCATGTTTTTAGTTTTCTGTGTTGTGTTTTTGGTGAGATCCGTGTTGCTCATGTTTTTAGTTTTCTGTGTTGTGTTTTTGGTGAGATCCGTGTTGCTCATATTTTTAGTTTTCTGTGTTGTGTTTTTGGTGAGATCCGTGTTGCTCATGTTTTTAGTTTTCTGTGTTGTGTTTTTGGTGAGATCCGTGTTGCTCATCTCTTTAGTTTTCTGTGTTGTGTTTTTGGTGAGATCCGTGTTGCTCATCTTTTTAGTTTTCTGTGTTGTGTTTTTGGTGAGATCCGTGTTGCTCATCTTTTTAGTTTTATGTGTTGTGTTTTTGGTGAGATCCGTGTTGCTCATGTTTCTAGTTTTCTGTGTTGTGTTTTTGGTGAGATCCGTGTTGCTCATGTTTTTAGTTTTCTGTGTTGTGTTTTTGGTGAGATCCGTGTTGCTCATCTTTTTAGTTTTCTGTGTTGTGGTTTTTGGTGAGATCCGTGTTGCTCATGTTTTTAGTTTTCTGTGTTGTGTTTTTGGTGAGATCCGTGTTGCTCATGTTTTTAGTTTTCTGTGTTGTGTTTTTGGTGAGATCCGTGTTGCTCATCTTTCTAGTTTTCTGTGTTGTGTTTTTGGTGAGATCCGTGTTGCTCATCTTTTTAGTTTTCTGTGTTGTGTTTTTGGTGAGATCCGTGTTGCTCATGTTTTTAGTTTTCTGTGTTGTGTTTTTGGTGAGATCCGTGTTGCTCATCTTTTTAGTTTTCTGTGTTGTGGTTTTTGGTGAGATCCGTGTTGCTCATGTTTCTAGTTTTCTGTGTTATGTTTTTTATTTTGTTTGTCTTCGTCTCGTGTCTTGTGTGCCCAATGTTGCTGTTATCTCTGTATATATTGGAAATTATATATCCAGCCTGTACTATTGGGGGCCGTCGTGGTCATGATCGTATGATAGTTGGATTTACAACTACCTATGCAATCAGTGCCTATCACCACTAACGTCGTGAGTTCGAACCCTGCTCATGGCAAGGTGTACTCGATGCTACATTATGTGATAAAGTTTGTCAAATACTTGCGGCAGGACAGTAGTTTTCTTCGGGTACTCTGGTTTCCTCCACCAATCAAATTGACTGCCACAATATAGCTGAAATATTGCTGAATGTGGCGTTAAACACCACAACCCTAACCCTGCAATAAGAATATTAATACATTTAATATGGAGGAGTTCTAACAGGTCAATGGGATTTCGACCCTTCGGTCTTGATAGCTACAGTAAGTCTCTAGCAGTCAATACAGTCAAACTTGTCTTAAGTGACCTGCCAATGCAACATTGACATAAGGTCACTAAATACAGGTTTATGAAATGCACAGTGAAGGGAAATTAAAGTTAAAGTCATATAATGCTAGTTATTGCTTAATGGGGATGGTCACTAAAGTAGGTCTGACAATATATACAAAAAACAAATAGAAAACAACTCGACAGATTCGGCTCAACTAATAATTTACAATAGTTTATATACAAGATGCTGTACTAGATAATGTTATCTAAACCCATGATAAGTGTACTATGTCATGTACTGTATTCGGATTTTCCTTGTAATATTTCCTTATCAAATAACTTAAATGGTGTAATAGTTACTTTTTTTTTCTTTAAGTGACAACTTCCCGGACAGTCACAGTCGAATCAATGTTGTAATTACTATGTATGAGTCAAGAACATTCATTTTCTAAGTTTGGAACGACCCTTTGCTCCCACACTCGTGACACTTTAAAAGACATACAATAGAGGGTTTAAAATTAGAAATCACATGCTATTTTTTCCTCGTGTATGTGGTTTTTACAGACGCTTTTAAGTAAGAAAGGAAGTGCAATGATTACAATTTTCGTCAGATAGTTATCAACCTTTTTACACTAGGAAGCAACGCATGTTTTGAAATATATATACATATGTATAACCTTAAACGTTATACAAAAAGAGGTCATGTTAAACGTTATACAAAAAGAGGTCATGTTAAACGTTATGCAAAAAGAGGTCATGTTAAACGTTATACAAAAAGAGGTCATGTTAAACGTTATACAAAAAGAGGTCATGTTAAACGTTATACAAAAAGAGGTCATGTTAAACGTTATACAAAAAAAAGTCATGTTAAACGTTATACAAAAAAAAGTCATGTTAAACGTTATACAAAAGAAGTCACGTTAAACGTTATTCAAAAAGAGGTCATGTTAAACGTTATACAAAAAAAGTCATGTTAAACGTTATACAAAAAGAGGTCATGTTAAACGTTATACAAAAAAAAGTCATGTTAAACGTTATACAAAAAAAAGTCATGTTAAACGTTATACAAAAAAGTCATGTTAAACGTTATACAAAAAGAGGTCATGTTAAACGTTATGCAAAAAAAAGTCATGTTAAACGTTATACCAAAAAAGTCATGTTAAACGTTATACAAAAAAAATTCATGTTAAACGTTATACAAAAGAAAGTCATGTTAAACGTTATACAAAAAAAGTCACGTTAAACGTTATACAAAAAGAGGTCATGTTAAACGTTATACAAAAAAAGTCATGTTAAACGTTATACAAAAAGAGGTCATGTTAAACGTTATACAAAAAAAGTCATGTTAAACGTTATACAAAAAGAGGTCATGTTAAACGTTATACAAAAAAAGTCATGTTAAACGTTATACAAAAAGAGGTCATGTTAAACGTTATACAAAAAAAGTCATGTTAAACGTTATACAAAAAAAGTCATGTTAAACGTTATACAAAAAAGTCATGTTAAACGTTATACAAAAAGAGGTCATGTTAAACGTTATACAAAAAAAGTCATGTTAAACGTTATACAAAAAAGTCATGTTAAACGTTATACAAAGAAAAGTCATGTTAAACGTTATACAAAAAGAGGTCATGTTAAATGTTATGCAAAAAAAGTCATGTTAAACGTTATACAAAAAGAGGTCATGTTAAACGTTATACAGAAAAAAGTCATGTTAAACGTTATACAAAAAGAGGTCATGTTAAACGTTATACAAAAAAAAGTCATGTTAAACGTTATACAAAAAGAGGTCATGTTAAACGTTATGCAAAAAGAGGTCATGTTAAACGTTATACAAAAAGAGGTCATGTTGCTCGATTGTTGTGTTGACTTTTAACTATTGGGCCTATATTCTATGTTTGAATGCAGTTTGCATAAATCTGATAAATAAACAAATGATTTTTTCTGTGTACTTAAATTGCACTTTCAACACAACAATGAGCAAATAACTAAATAAATGTATTGTGTTACAGTGTACCAAAGAAAACAAGGGTTAGGGTTATGGTGTTTAACGCCACTTTCAACAATATTTCAGTTATATCGTGGAAATTAGATGAATGTAACAACATTTTGAATCTTATTCCACGTGTCGTTTCAAGAAGAAAGTTGAAGATATTAAATCTGGTAAACAAAAATGAGTTCATTCTTGACAATTACAATACTGGTATACTGGTATTTCTTGCTCACAAAGACTGATCGTACCTGCATGATGAATGTTATTCGAAAAACATGTTGTATGCATTAATCAAAACGTATATATCACATTTAGCGTACACGACGCGCTTCTGGTATAACCTTCACCAGGTACGATCAAAATCGAAAGTTTGGAAAGCCAAATAATTTAAAGTTTTGGAAACAAGAAAACCAAAGAGACTAAGCAGGATAGCCAAAATCGGCCAAGATCACATATGTCTGAGGAATGAGAACCTTAGTTTTATTAATAAATACATTATTTAAGAACTGTACATTTCAGAAATAAATATATCTAATAAACCATGTCAGTGCCGAAGCAATGGCCACTGGGCGGAAGATACACTCGGGGACTAAATTTAATTTTTATAGTTATCACGGAAAAGATGGAAAAATCTATATGTATTCCCTGATTGTTGTATTTTACATAGTCTTCAATCTCGTGACTCATGTATCTTAAATTCGGCAAGTATGATACAAGGATAATTTGCAGAATTAATCCACAAAAATAAATGTAATGATTTGCTTTATCCTCATCTAATATCACTCCTAAAGTACATGACATGGTTTTCCTGGGAAAAAAATATCTTTATTTCCCACTGCTGTTGTCTTCCATATGCAAAATAAGGTTAATTTATAGCAATTGCTTTTGTGAGCAACTTTCTTGAGTGAGTGAGTGAGTGAGTGATCGTTGTTTAACGCCAACTCAGCAATTTTTCAGCCATATCATGGCGAGAACAAGTTAATTGTCAATAAGATGACGATGCCGCCCACTTTGTACTGGGACCGTAGCTATAATCCGACAGTCCGATAGTCCGACAAATGCTTTTAACTGATGAAAGTTTTGAAAAATAATTTGGCCAAAGATGATATATTCGTAATTTCAGGATATGGGCCATTCATTTTTATACGCCCGTCAAAATACGGGCTTGTTATGGCATACCGCTGTTCGTCCGTCCATCCACGCCTCGTACGATAACATCTCTCACTTGTTCCCCCTTTTACTGATAGGTCACGTCGTGACATACATTGTATTGATAAAAGGGGGAGCAAGTGAGAGGTGTGATTTTAGTCAGTTTGGAAAACGCCAGTTTTCTTATGGTATATACAATTAATTGGTTTAAAAAATGCAGCATATTAATTACTGTTCTCACGCTGAGCAACTGACCTTCAATTGTCACAAAGGGGGGGGGGGAGGGGCGTATCATGGCACAGTTGTTTATTTTGTCATATTCCGATGCTGTTTCTTTCCGTGATATAAGGGGTCACGTAGGGACAATTCCTTCAATCGTAACTTTTTATATATGCGCTTGTCGTAGAAGGCGACTATAGCAGGGTCACCCGTCGGAATCTCGGGGAATAAAAATAGGACCAACTTGTCGTCGGAAGAGACAGAAAAACATGTTCTCGTGTTAAGTCGTTGCCCATGTTGACCATGGCCCATCCCAGAGTCCCATCTTTCTTATTTTTTGTTTACAAACTTTTCTCATCCTGAATATGACTGAAATATTGCTTGCTGGACCTTAAGCAATCAATCAATCAATCAATCAATCAATCAATCAATCAATTCGCACACATTATTGTATCCAGCTCTATTGATGTGTCGACATTGCTTTTTAACATAAATATTCCATGATAAAGGTCTGGGGACACTGGTACGCTCTTCTTTTTGTCTTTTCCTTTTTTTTGTATTCATTTATTTTATCTTTCTTTTCAATAGTGACTTTTCTTGGCTGAACTCGGCTACACGCTACTTGAATAAAGCCTGAAGTAGTCGCTACTAAAAAATATACGGGATACTTACACTACCGGTTCATCACGACTGGATCCAGGTTTTTATGGAGTCCGTGTTGTTCATATGTGTTTTTTTTTTTAGTTCTTGTGTGTCCCTGCCAATTGTTTGTCCGTCTATGATATCGTGTTTCCGATGTTCTGGACCTTTCTTTGGTGAGTAAACGGTTCGGTTTCTGGCCCCATATTACACATGTTATAGTGTTAACTTTCAAAGAAATAAAGCATGTGTCGGACTATCGGACTGACGGACTATCGGACCGTCGGACTATCGGACTGTCGGACTATCGGACCGTCGGACTATCGGACTGTCGGACTATCGGACTGTCGGATTATAGGTCGGACCCCCCTTTGTACTAGACCAACACGCTTAGTTGGATGTTTATATTTATACTTTCTTGAGTACCGTATATCATTATCAAAATTATATCAAAAGTATATAAGTCATCATTATCCATGATCTAGAACCCCTACACACTAATGTCATCCTATTTTTTTTCTATATCTCTATTTCCTCTTGATAACTCTAAAGTAATAAAAAAAAAAAGCCACCCACGAGTCTTATGGATTTTGTTATATGCTTGCATTAGGAAAGATGACAATGATATTTGTTTGTTTATTATGTATCCTTACATTCTTAGTTCCGTGTTGGGATGTTCGTTACGATTTCCGCATAAAACGATGTTCGGTTCGTCTTTACCTCCGGTTGTTTGTAGGAGGGCTCGTGTCTTATTTACGTTGTCTGTGTTTGTTTGCGCATAGTGGTGTCCAACACATATTGTGTTGTGTTTTTGTTGTCTTCGTATTGTTTCTTGTATATAGTGGTGTCCAACACATATTGTGTTGTGTGTTTGTTGTCTTCGTATTGTTTCTTGTATATAGTGGTGTCCAACACATATTGTGTTGTGTGTTTGTTGTCTTCGTATTGTTTCTTGTATATAGTGGTGTCCAACACATATTGTGTTGTGTGTTTGTTGTCTTCGTATTGTTTCTTGTATATAGTGGTGTCCAACACATATTGTGTTGTGTTTTTGCTTTGTTTTTCTACGTCTTGTGTATCCTATGTCACCAGTTTCTCTGTGTTTTTGCTTTGTTTTTCTTCGTCTTGTGTATCCTATGTCACCAGTTTCTCTGTGTTTTTGCTTTGTTTTTCTACGTCTTGTGTATCCTATGTCACCAGTTTCTCTGTGTTTTTGCTTTGTTTTTCTACGTCTTGTGTATCCTATGTCACCAGTTTCTCTGTGTTTTTGCTTTGTTTTTCTTCGTCTTGTGTATCCTATGTCACCAGTTTCTCTGTGTTTTTGCTTTGTTTTTCTACGTCTTGTGTATCCTATGTCACCAGTTTCTCTGTGTTTTTGCTTTGTTTTTCTACGTCTTGTGTATCCTATGTCACCAGTTTCTCTGTGTTTTTGCTTTGTTTTTCTACGTCTTGTGTATCCTATGTCACCAGTTTCTCTGTGTTTTTGCTTTGTTTTTCTACGTCTTGTGTATCCTATGTCACCAGTTTCTCTGTGTTTTTGCTTTGTTTTTCTACGTCTTGTGTATCCTATGTCACCAGTTTCTCTGTGTTTTTGCTTTGTTTTTCTACGTCTTGTGTATCCTATGTCACCAGTTTCTCTGTGTTTTTGCTTTGTTTTTCTACGTCTTGTGTATCCTATGTCACCAGTTTCTCTGTGTTTTTGCTTTGTTTTTCTACGTCTTGTGTATCCTATGTACCCAGTTTCTCTGTGTTTTTACTTTGTTTTTCTACGTCTTGTGTATCCTATGTCACCAGTTTCTCTGTGTTTTTGCTTTGTTTTTCTACGTCTTGTGTATCCTATGTCACCAGTTTCTCTGTGTTTTTGCTTTGTTTTTCTACGTCTTGTGTATCCTATGTCACCAGTTTCTCTGTGTTTTTACTTTGTTTTTCTTCGTCTTGTGTATCATATGTCACCAGTTTCTCTGTGTTTTTACTTTGTTTTTCTTCGTCTTGTGTATCCTATGTCACCAGTTTCTCTGTGTTTTTACTTTGTTTTTCTACGTCTTGTGTATCCTATGTCACCAGTTTCTCTGTGTTTTTGCTTTGTTTTTCTACGTCTTGTGTATCCTATGTCACCAGTTTCTCTGTGTTTTTGCTTTGTTTTTCTTCGTCTTGTGTATCCTATGTCACCAGTTTCTCTGTGTTTTTGCTTTGTTTTTCTACGTCTTGTGTATCCTATGTCACCAGTTTCTCTGTGTTTTTGCTTTGTTTTTCTACGTCTTGTGTATCCTATGTCACCAGTTTCTCTGTGTTTTTGCTTTGTTTTTCTACGTCTTGTGTATCCTATGTACCCAGTTTCTACGTCTTGTGTATCCTATGTTGCCAGTTTCTACGTCTTGTGTATCCTATGTTGCCAGTTTCTACGTCTTGTGTATCCTATGTTGCCAGTTTCTACGTCTTGTGTATCCTATGTTGCCAGTTTCTACGTCTTGTGTATCCTATGTTGCCAGTTTCTACGTCTTGTGTATCCTATGTTGCCAGTTTCTACGTCTTGTGTATCCTATGTTGCCAGTTTCTACGTCTTGTGTATCCTATGTTGCCAGTTTCTACGTCTTGTGTATCCTATGTTGCCAGTTTCTACGTCTTGTGTATCCTATGTTGCCAGTTTCTACGTCTTGTGTATCCTATGTACCCAGTTTCTACGTCTTGTGTATCCTATGTACCCAGTTTCTACGTCTTGTGTACCCTATGTACCCAGTTTCTCTGGATTGTCTACGTCTTGTGTATCCTATGTACCCAGTTTCTACGTCTTGTGTATCCTATGTACCCAGTTGCTCTGGATTGTCTACGTCTTGTGTATCCTATGTACCCAGTTGCTCTGGATTGTCTCCGTCTTGTGTATCCTATGTTGCCAGTTTCTACGTCTTGTGTATCCTATGTACCCAGTTGCTCTGGATTGTCTACGTCTTGTGTATCCTATGTACCCAGTTTCTACGTCTTGTGTACCCTATGTTGCCAGTTTCTACGTCTTGTGTACCCTATGTACCCAGTTCCTCTGGATTGTTTTTGCTTTGTTTTTCTACGTCTTGTGTACCCTATGTACCTAGTTTCTACGTCTTGTGTACCCTATGTACCCAGTTGCTCTGGATTGTCTACGTCTTGTGTATCCTATGTACCCAGTTGCTCTGGATTGTCTACGTCTTGTGTATCCTATGTACCCAGTTGCTCTGGATTGTCTACGTCTTGTGTATCCTATGTACCCAGTTTCTACGTCTTGTGTATCCTATGTACCCAGTTTCTACGTCTTGTGTATCCTATGTACCCAGTTTCTACGTCTTGTGTATCCTATGTACCCAGTTTCTCTGGATTGTCTACGTCTTGTGTATCCTATGTACCCAGTTTCTCTGGATTGTCTACGTCTTGTGTATCCTATGTACCCAGTTCCTCTGGATTGTCTACGTCTTGTGTATCCTATGTACCCAGTTTCTACGTCTTGTGTATCCTATGTACCCAGTTTCTACGTCTTGTGTATCCTATGTACCCAGTTTCTACGTCTTGTGTACCCTATGTACCCAGTTTCTACGTCTTGTGTACCCTATGTACCCAGTTTCTACGTCTTGTGTACCCTATGTACCCAGTTTCTCTGGATTGTCTACGTCTTGTGTATCCTATGTACCCAGTTCCTCTGGATTGTCTACGTCTTGTGTATCCTATGTACCCAGTTTCTACGTCTTGTGTATCCTATGTACCCAGTTTCTACGTCTTGTGTATCCTATGTACCCAGTTTCTACGTCTTGTGTACCCTATGTACCCAGTTTCTACGTCTTGTGTACCCTATGTACCCAGTTTCTACGTCTTGTGTACCCTATGTACCCAGTTTCTCTGGATTGTCTACGTCTTGTGTACCCTATGTACCCAGTTTCTACGTCTTGTGTACCCTATGTACCCAGTTTCTACGTCTTGTGTATCCTATGTACCCAGTTTCTACGTCTTGTGTATCCTATGTACCCAGTTTCTACGTCTTGTGTACCCTATGTACCCAGTTTCTACGTCTTGTGTACCCTATGTACCCAGTTTCTACGTCTTGTGTACCCTATGTACCCAGTTTCTACGTCTTGTGTACCCTATGTACCCAGTTTCTACGTCTTGTGTACCCTATGTACCCAGTTTCTACGTCTTGTGTACCCTATGTACCCAGTTTCTACGTCTTGTGTATCCTATGTACCCAGTTTCTACGTCTTGTGTACCCTATGTACCCAGTTTCTACGTCTTGTGTATCCTATGTACCCAGTTTCTACGTCTTGTGTACCCTATGTACCCAGTTTCTACGTCTTGTGTATCCTATGTACCCAGTTTCTACGTCTTGTGTATCCTATGTTGCCAGTTTCTACGTCTTGTGTACCCTATGTACCCAGTTTCTACGTCTTGTGTACCCTATGTACCCAGTTTCTACGTCTTGTGTATCCTATGTACCCAGTTTCTACGTCTTGTGTACCCTATGTACCCAGTTTCTACGTCTTGTGTATCCTATGTACCCAGTTTCTACGTCTTGTGTATCCTATGTTGCCAGTTTCTACGTCTTGTGTACACTATGTACCCAGTTTCTACGTCTTGTGTACCCTATGTACCCAGTTCCTCTGGATTGTCTACGTCTTGTGTACCCTATGTACCCAGTTTCTACGTCTTGTGTACCCTATGTACCCAGTTTCTACGTCTTGTGTACCCTATGTACCCAGTTTCTACGTCTTGTGTATCCTATGTACCCAGTTTCTACGTCTTGTGTACCCTATGTACCCAGTTTCTACGTCTTGTGTATCCTATGTACCCAGTTTCTACGTCTTGTGTACCCTATGTACCCAGTTTCTACGTCTTGTGTACCCTATGTACCCAGTTTCTACGTCTTGTGTATCCTATGTTGCCAGTTTCTACGTCTTGTGTATCCTATGTACCCAGTTTCTACGTCTTGTGTATCCTATGTACCCAGTTTCTACGTCTTGTGTACCCTATGTACCCAGTTTCTACGTCTTGTGTATCCTATGTACCCAGTTTCTACGTCTTGTGTATCCTATGTTGCCAGTTTCTACGTCTTGTGTACCCTATGTACCCAGTTTCTACGTCTTGTGTACCCTATGTACCCAGTTTCTACGTCTTGTGTACCCTATGTACCCAGTTTCTACGTCTTGTGTACCCTATGTACCCAGTTTCTACGTCTTGTGTACCCTATGTACCCAGTTTCTACGTCTTGTGTACCCTATGTACCCAGTTTCTACGTCTTGTGTACCCTATGTACCCAGTTCCTCTGGATTGTCTACGTCTTGTGTACCCTATGTACCCAGTTTCTACGTCTTGTGTACCCTATGTACCCAGTTTCTACGTCTTGTGTACCCTATGTACCCAGTTTCTACGTCTTGTGTACCCTATGTACCCAGTTTCTACGTCTTGTGTACCCTATGTACCCAGTTTCTACGTCTTGTGTACCCTATGTACCCAGTTCCTCTGGATTGTCTACGTCTTGTGTACCCTATGTACCCAGTTTCTACGTCTTGTGTATCCTATGTACCCAGTTTCTACGTCTTGTGTATCCTATGTACCCAGTTTCTACGTCTTGTGTACCCTATGTACCCAGTTTCTACGTCTTGTGTACCCTATGTACCCAGTTTCTACGTCTTGTGTACCCTATGTACCCAGTTTCTACGTCTTGTGTACCCTATGTACCCAGTTTCTACGTCTTGTGTACCCTATGTACCCAGTTTCTACGTCTTGTGTACCCTATGTACCCAGTTTCTACGTCTTGTGTATCCTATGTACCCAGTTTCTACGTCTTGTGTACCCTATGTACCCAGTTTCTACGTCTTGTGTATCCTATGTACCCAGTTTCTACGTCTTGTGTACCCTATGTACCCAGTTTCTACGTCTTGTGTATCCTATGTACCCAGTTTCTACGTCTTGTGTATCCTATGTTGCCAGTTTCTACGTCTTGTGTACCCTATGTACCCAGTTTCTACGTCTTGTGTACCCTATGTACCCAGTTTCTACGTCTTGTGTATCCTATGTACCCAGTTTCTACGTCTTGTGTACCCTATGTACCCAGTTTCTACGTCTTGTGTATCCTATGTACCCAGTTTCTACGTCTTGTGTATCCTATGTTGCCAGTTTCTACGTCTTGTGTACACTATGTACCCAGTTTCTACGTCTTGTGTACCCTATGTACCCAGTTCCTCTGGATTGTCTACGTCTTGTGTACCCTATGTACCCAGTTTCTACGTCTTGTGTACCCTATGTACCCAGTTTCTACGTCTTGTGTACCCTATGTACCCAGTTTCTACGTCTTGTGTATCCTATGTACCCAGTTTCTACGTCTTGTGTACCCTATGTACCCAGTTTCTACGTCTTGTGTATCCTATGTACCCAGTTTCTACGTCTTGTGTACCCTATGTACCCAGTTTCTACGTCTTGTGTACCCTATGTACCCAGTTTCTACGTCTTGTGTATCCTATGTTGCCAGTTTCTACGTCTTGTGTATCCTATGTACCCAGTTTCTACGTCTTGTGTATCCTATGTACCCAGTTTCTACGTCTTGTGTACCCTATGTACCCAGTTTCTACGTCTTGTGTACCCTATGTACCCAGTTTCTACGTCTTGTGTACCCTATGTACCCAGTTTCTACGTCTTGTGTACCCTATGTACCCAGTTCCTCTGGATTGTCTACGTCTTGTGTACCCTATGTACCCAGTTTCTACGTCTTGTGTATCCTATGTACCCAGTTTCTACGTCTTGTGTACCCTATGTACCCAGTTTCTACGTCTTGTGTATCCTATGTACCCAGTTTCTACGTCTTGTGTACCCTATGTACCCAGTTTCTCTGGATTGTCTACGTCTTGTGTACCCTATGTACCCAGTTTCTACGTCTTGTGTACCCTATGTACCCAGTTTCTACGTCTTGTGTATCCTATGTACCCAGTTTCTACGTCTTGTGTACCCTATGTACCCAGTTCCTCTGGATTGTCTACGTCTTGTGTACCCTATGTACCCAGTTTCTACGTCTTGTGTACCCTATGTACCCAGTTTCTACGTCTTGTGTACCCTATGTACCCAGTTTCTACGTCTTGTGTACCCTATGTACCCAGTTTCTACGTCTTGTGTACCCTATGTACCCAGTTCCTCTGGATTGTCTACGTCTTGTGTACCCTATGTACCCAGTTTCTACGTCTTGTGTATCCTATGTACCCAGTTTCTACGTCTTGTGTACCCTATGTACCCAGTTTCTACGTCTTGTGTATCCTATGTACCCAGTTTCTACGTCTTGTGTACCCTATGTACCCAGTTTCTCTGGATTGTCTACGTCTTGTGTACCCTATGTACCCAGTTTCTACGTCTTGTGTACCCTATGTACCCAGTTTCTACGTCTTGTGTATCCTATGTACCCAGTTTCTACGTCTTGTGTACCCTATGTACCCAGTTCCTCTGGATTGTCTACGTCTTGTGTACCCTATGTACCCAGTTTCTACGTCTTGTGTACCCTATGTACCCAGTTTCTACGTCTTGTGTACCCTATGTACCCAGTTTCTACGTCTTGTGTACCCTATGTACCCAGTTTCTACGTCTTGTGTACCCTATGTACCCAGTTTCTACGTCTTGTGTACCCTATGTACCCAGTTCCTCTGGATTGTCTACGTCTTGTGTACCCTATGTACCCAGTTTCTACGTCTTGTGTATCCTATGTACCCAGTTTCTACGTCTTGTGTACCCTATGTACCCAGTTTCTACGTCTTGTGTATCCTATGTACCCAGTTTCTACGTCTTGTGTACCCTATGTACCCAGTTTCTCTGGATTGTCTACGTCTTGTGTACCCTATGTACCCAGTTTCTACGTCTTGTGTACCCTATGTACCCAGTTTCTACGTCTTGTGTATCCTATGTACCCAGTTTCTACGTCTTGTGTACCCTATGTACCCAGTTCCTCTGGATTGTCTACGTCTTGTGTACCCTATGTACCCAGTTTCTACGTCTTGTGTACCCTATGTACCCAGTTTCTACGTCTTGTGTACCCTATGTACCCAGTTTCTACGTCTTGTGTACCCTATGTACCCAGTTTCTACGTCTTGTGTACCCTATGTACCCAGTTTCTACGTCTTGTGTATCCTATGTACCCAGTTTCTACGTCTTGTGTACCCTATGTACCCAGTTTCTCTGGATTGTCTACGTCTTGTGTACCCTATGTACCCAGTTTCTACGTCTTGTGTACCCTATGTACCCAGTTTCTACGTCTTGTGTATCCTATGTACCCAGTTTCTACGTCTTGTGTACCCTATGTACCCAGTTCCTCTGGATTGTCTACGTCTTGTGTACCCTATGTACCCAGTTTCTACGTCTTGTGTACCCTATGTACCCAGTTTCTACGTCTTGTGTACCCTATGTACCCAGTTTCTACGTCTTGTGTACCCTATGTACCCAGTTTCTACGTCTTGTGTACCCTATGTACCCAGTTTCTACGTCTTGTGTACCCTATGTACCCAGTTTCTACGTCTTGTGTACCCTATGTACCCAGTTTCTACGTCTTGTGTACCCTATGTACCCAGTTCCTCTGGATTGTCTAGGTCTTGTGTACCCTATGTACCCAGTTTCTACGTCTTGTGTACCCTATGTACCCAGTTTCTACGTCTTGTGTATCCTATGTACCCAGTTTCTACGTCTTGTGTACCCTATGTACCCAGTTTCTCTGGATTGTCTACGTCTTGTGTACCCTATGTACCCAGTTTCTACGTCTTGTGTACCCTATGTACCCAGTTTCTACGTCTTGTGTATCCTATGTACCCAGTTTCTACGTCTTGTGTACCCTATGTACCCAGTTTCTACGTCTTGTGTACCCTATGTACCCAGTTTCTACGTCTTGTGTACCCTATGTACCCAGTTTCTACGTCTTGTGTACCCTATGTACCCAGTTTCTACGTCTTGTGTACCCTATGTACCCAGTTTCTACGTCTTGTGTACCCTATGTACCCAGTTTCTACGTCTTGTGTACCCTATGTACCCAGTTTCTACGTCTTGTGTACCCTATGTACCCAGTTCCTCTGTCTTGTGTACCCTATGTACCCAGTTTCTACGTCTTGTGTACCCTATGTACCCAGTTTCTACGTCTTGTGTATCCTATGTACCCAGTTTCTACGTCTTGTGTACCCTATGTACCCAGTTCCTCTGGATTGTCTACGTCTTGTGTACCCTATGTACCCAGTTTCTACGTCTTGTGTACCCTATGTACCCAGTTTCTACGTCTTGTGTACCCTATGTACCCAGTTTCTACGTCTTGTGTACCCTATGTACCCAGTTTCTACGTCTTGTGTACCCTATGTACCCAGTTTCTACGTCTTGTGTACCCTATGTACCCAGTTTCTACGTCTTGTGTACCCTATGTACCCAGTTCCTCTGTCTTGTGTACCCTATGTACCCAGTTTCTACGTCTTGTGTATCCTATGTACCCAGTTTCTACGTCTTGTGTACCCTATGTACCCAGTTTCTCTGGATTGTCTACGTCTTGTGTACCCTATGTACCCAGTTTCTACGTCTTGTGTACCCTATGTACCCAGTTTCTACGTCTTGTGTATCCTATGTACCCAGTTTCTACGTCTTGTGTACCCTATGTACCCAGTTCCTCTGGATTGTCTACGTCTTGTGTACCCTATGTACCCAGTTTCTACGTCTTGTGTACCCTATGTACCCAGTTTCTACGTCTTGTGTACCCTATGTACCCAGTTTCTACGTCTTGTGTACCCTATGTACCCAGTTTCTACGTCTTGTGTACCCTATGTACCCAGTTTCTACGTCTTGTGTACCCTATGTACCCAGTTTCTACGTCTTGTGTACCCTATGTACCCAGTTCCTCTGGATTGTCTACGTCTTGTGTACCCTATGTACCCAGTTTCTACGTCTTGTGTACCCTATGTACCCAGTTTCTACGTCTTGTGTATCCTATGTACCCAGTTTCTACGTCTTGTGTACCCTATGTACCCAGTTTCTCTGGATTGTCTACGTCTTGTGTACCCTATGTACCCAGTTTCTACGTCTTGTGTACCCTATGTACCCAGTTTCTACGTCTTGTGTATCCTATGTACCCAGTTTCTACGTCTTGTGTACCCTATGTACCCAGTTCCTCTGGATTGTCTACGTCTTGTGTACCCTATGTACCCAGTTTCTACGTCTTGTGTACCCTATGTACCCAGTTTCTACGTCTTGTGTACCCTATGTACCCAGTTTCTACGTCTTGTGTACCCTATGTACCCAGTTTCTACGTCTTGTGTACCCTATGTACCCAGTTTCTACGTCTTGTGTACCCTATGTACCCAGTTTCTACGTCTTGTGTACCCTATGTACCCAGTTTCTACGTCTTGTGTACCCTATGTACCCAGTTTCTACGTCTTGTGTACCCTATGTACCCAGTTTCTACGTCTTGTGTACCCTATGTACCCAGTTTCTACGTCTTGTGTATCCTATGTACCCAGTTTCTCCAGATTGTCCATTTTTGATTGCGCTATCGGTATTCTCTAATGTTTATTTTCTTTTTAACTCATTTATTTGTTTTCCAGATGTAGACGAATGTGAAAAGTACGGCAAGAAAATATGTCACCATGGAAACTGTGTGAATACTGCTGGCTCCTTCCATTGTCATTGTAATAGTGGATACAGATTTCACAAACCCAGCAAGCAATGCATAGGTCATTATCTTCTTTTATTTTGCAACCTCTTTATACAAAATATTAAATTAAGCAAAGCAAGATTGGTTGCAAACACAGCAATCCATAGTGAATACATCTACCTTTCCGAGATATAGATAAAACACAGCTTAACTTAGCTAGTAATGACAATGAATAGCAAAAACAAATACGACTGGGAATGTCCATAGAAAAATAAGTGTCATATAATGACATGTAATTGTTCTGGTCAAGTGTAACGTACTGTTTGAGTTTGAGATATATACAAGCATAAACGTATTAGAGTATATTCAGATATAAGGTAAATCTTAACGTAAGAGTTTATTGGATCTATATGCAAGAAACAATGTAGACAAATGTAATTATGACGGTCTATAATTAATAGGCAATATACGAACATTTTCGGAAAATACAAATTTATTTATACGAGTTACTCTGCTTCACAGCCAGTGCAAATGAATTATATATTTTCCGACAATCTTTATTTCCTCATTTCTATGAATGTAAATGTGACAGGTTATTTTCAGATAAAGGCGAATGTAAACCCACGTGACAGTTTATTTTCAGGTAAAAGAATATGTAACAGTGACATTTTATTTACAGATGATGTAAACGTACGTGACAGTTTATTTCAGACATAAAGAATGCAAACATGACATTTTTTTTAATTTTCAGATAAAGGCGAATATAAAAGTGACATTTCATTTTCAGATAAAGACGAATGTAAACACGACCGTTTATTTTCAGATAAAGACGAATGTAAACACGACCGTTTTTTTTCAGATAAAGGCGAATGCAAACACGACCATTTATTTTCAGATAAAGGCGAATGTAAACACGACCGTTTATTTTCAGGTAAAGGCAAATGTAAACATGACATTTTATTTTCAGATAAAGGCGAATGTAAACATGACAGCTTATTTTCAGATAAAGGCGAATATAAACATGGCAGCTTATTTTCAAATATAGATGTATGTAAACGTTTTAGAGATTATTTTAGAAAAAAGACAAATGTAAATATCACAGTTCATTTTCATAATATAATGTAAACGTACGTCACAATATATTTTCAGACAATGTAACGCATATCACAGGATATCAGAGATGTGAAAGCGTAAACATGACAGTTTATTTTCAAATATGGAATACGTAGCATATCATTTTCAAATATAGACGAATATAATAAAACATAGAGAGTTTATTTCAGAATCGGCAAAGGTGGACATGAAGGTTTTCTTAAGATAGAAAAGAATGTGAATAAACGTTAGAGAATACCGAAGGGGGACGCAAGCATGGACAATCCAGAGAAACTTGCAAAATAGGATAAACATGACGAAGAAAAAGTGTAAATGAGACTGTTGATTATTTTCAGATATAAACGAGTGTAAGCGTAGTAATGGTGGGTGTGAAGACGAATGTGTGAACAAGATAGGCTTTTACAGTTGTATATGTAATAACGAAGGCTTACAGGAAAACAATGGAGCATGCATGGGTAATTAAACCACATTTATTGGAGGAAAAAAGGCCCCATTCAACAATATTTCAGTATTATGGGAGAGGTCAGTTTTATTGGTGGAGGAAACCGGAGTGCCCGGAGAAAACCACGACCTATCGCAAGACGCTGACAAACTTTATCACATATTGTTGTATCAAGTACCCCTCACCATGAACGGGGTTCGAAATCACAACTTTAGTGGTCATAGGCACTGGTTGCACAGGTAGTTGTAAATCCAACTACCATACGATCACGACCACGACGACCCTGAAAAAAGAATTCGATTTTTATACTTTTTTTTTCTAT
Organism: Bathymodiolus brooksi; assembly: GCA_963680875.1. NCBI lineage: Eukaryota > Metazoa > Mollusca > Bivalvia > Mytilida > Modiolidae > Bathymodiolus > Bathymodiolus brooksi. Next base: position 80,992,113 of record OY804582.1, read on the forward strand.
CTTAGTCGACATGAACTTTATTTGTTTACTGATTGATATCCCAGCAACATTTTAGTAATTCTTGTTTAACGCCAAATGAGCAAAGTTTCAGCTATATGGTGGCGAGAACAAATCACATTTCAAGGAGATGATGGTGATATCCGCTTTGTTCTAGACCAAGACCCTTAGTTGGAGTTATATAGTGCTAGCTCACTGAAACAACAGTCTGCTGATAGACATGCTCTACTCGGTTACTTTATCCTGATTCCGAACCAACCAGTCTTTGCTCTTTCCCCTTAAAGCTGCGTGATTAGCAGAGAAGAAACAAATACTAATGCTATAAGTCTTTGGTTTGACCCGACCTGGGCTGGAACCCACGACCTAGCACACTCGAGGTGAGCACGCGAACCATTAAAGCACCGATGTGACCATGCCATCAAAGATACATGTTATATAAATGAAATTGAAGAAGTAGAAATATTATATATTTAAACTTTCATTTCTTCTCGATGATGATCTGAGATTATTGACACACAGTATGACATGTGAGCGAAATAGAGTGATATATTATATAAACTCGTACAACACATGCATGCCATTATTAGCAGACAATTCGGTATCATTTCACCTTAATCAACCATAATTAATATCTAAGGATGAAAAAGTTTTTTTTTTAAATATTATATTTCTTTGTGGAAAGAGGTTTAAAATGTTATTTACATACATACACCAATCAATGGGTGACAACTCGTATTTCTTTTTCGGTTTCACAAGTACTCGTATTGAAAAGAAAGTTACAAACTCACCGTAATCAGTGTAAAGAAATGTAATCAGAATCATACAATTAACACCGCCACGTTTTATTGAAGTGCCTATACCAATAAACATTAGAGAATGGCAAAGGGGTAATACAAAAAAAACCCCAGAGAAACTGACAACATAGGGTACAAAAGACTAATGCAAATAAAAAAAAAGCACAACACAATATCAGGGGTGGATCCAGGATTTCAAGTTAGGGGGGGCACACATAAAAAAATTGCGCCGAGCGGAGGGAGGTGCGAAAATTTTTGGGGTAATTCGTGTGAAAAATCACGATTTTACGCCAAAAAATCATATTTTTTCCAATTTTAGGGGGTCGCGCGCCGGGTGCGCCCCCCCCCCCCCTGGATCTGCCCCTGAATATGTGTGGACACCACTATGCACAAACAAGCTAGGAAAGTGAGCTGTTATGTATATATTTTAGGGATGTGGATTTTTTTCTCTGATTCTGTGGTTTTTCGATCGGATTTTGGAACTGATGATATTTTTTGTTTTTCATTCTATTGAGCAAAACAAATATAATATTATGCTGTAACTGAATTATTTACAGATATAAATGAGTGTGAACAAGATAATGGTGGCTGTGAAGATCAGTGTGTAAACACACAAGGATCATTTCGTTGTTATTGTAGAGAATATGGCTATGTTGTTGATGAAGAAAACGGTCTGAATTGTACAAGTAAGGGTAAAATATAAAATGTGAAAACTGGAGATCTTTGAAAGAAAAGTTTAAAGGGATACCAAAGGGGTAACCAGAAGTCGTAAGTCAAAACGGACAGACAATACGAATGCCAAAAGAAAAAGGACAACCAATGATTTACGAAAAACACACAAAAAACTAAAGATTGATCAAATGAACGGAACCCCACTGAAAACTAGAGTGAATTTAAGTAATCAGGAAAGGCAAACGGTTCCTGCTCCACATGTGGCACCCGTCGTGTAACTCTTGTTACAAACCCGGTGATAAGTCATGTTAGCCTCTGTGTTTTAACAAATGATTTATATTTAAAACGGGAGGGAAGGTACAGTTACATAATATTCTTTGTTATATACTGCTTTTGTTTTTTGCTTTTCTTATATAATCATTTTAATTCCACTTTCAACATGAGTCATACATTTTAGCTATTAGAATCATTAGATTTTAAATAGACATTTATTCATGTGATTTAAATCCAATGAAATGCGACCATTGTGTAAATATAAATAGCTTTCGCTATATGAATCTATAACACCACTCAACCACGTCAAGCCTACATATATTCGAGTGTAACTATTTGTCCTTGATAAAGGACGAAGTCCTTTTAACGGTAGGCTGTCCGATTTTTCCTCCTTTCTATATTGATAGCCAAATATCTGTTCACCGGAAGTTTAAAAAAAATAGATCAATTGATATTTAGAAACGCAAAAGAAATATATTTCAATGAAAAATTCCCAATTCTTTAATTATTTACTCTATGCAAAATCGAAATAAGCTTGAAATAAAATTCTAATAGAAAAATCTCTTTCTACGAAACTCTCGACGGAAGAGCGGCGTAGGCAAAATGAACGGAATAGCCATAACAAATCGGCTACAAAATTCATTCAAAATAAAAGATAATAACGTGTACGGATCATCGTATTATTGAAATTTTAGGACTTCGTCCTTCAAACAGGTTGTCTGTCTCATATTAAGAAAAGATTTATCACCTCATTTTTAACATGAGTAACACGAAGGGTGCCACTAGTGGAGCAGGATATGCTTTCCATTCCGGGGCACTTGAGTTCACCATCTTTTTTGTGGCGTTCTTGTTTCTTAATCTTTAGTTTTCTGTATAAAGTGTTTGATGAACCATTGTTTGTCTGTTTGTCTTTTTTCATTTGACCATTGTATAGTCTGTCCATCTTCAATTTACGGCATCTGATGACCTCTTTGATATATTGTTGTTGGTCATTGTATATCCTTATTCGATTTACGGCTTCTGATGACCTCTTTGATATATTGTTGTTGGTCATTGTATATCCTTATTCGATTTACGGCTTCTGATGACCTCTTTGGAATATTCAAAATTGTCTTCTTATTAAAAAGACAGTGATAATGTAATTATATGAACGCAGAGGACTAGATCAGAGCACATTTTCGAAGATTGGGGAGATTTGGATACAAAACAACAACATTATAACCACATACAAAGACAAACACTTTGAAAACACGCTTTTCCGCAAAAACAGATTATTACAGTTGGTACAAGCAGATAATTTTATATTCACTGTCAAAGTTGTCATTAAATGGTAAATCATATGAAAAACAAATTGAAAGGTAATCTCAGGAAAATATGATTATTATATCAGGACAATCACAGAACAAGGAAGTCAAAAGGTAGTTTCCAATAATTGGTCACAACACATTAACAAATTTAACAGTACATAAGCGAATGGAAAAATAAGGGGGCTAATTTCGAACACGACCAGCCCTTGTAAATATTTCAGCATAGTGAAGCTCACCCACCTTCACATTCACCCTTCCCCGCCCTAACTTCTTAAGCCAGTTTTGGAAACGTTTTTAAATAAATGGCAATCGTGTCTGTCTTTCTTTACAATGATAGAAAAAATGTTTTACCGGATAAAAATGGGATTCGTTCTATCTAAAAATTTGTTGTTTCGTTAAAGTTCGCCATAACTTAGTGTTATTGTATTTTATATTGTCAGCATGTAAACAATCAGAATATGTAAATAACGAGAAGAAGATTTGTATCCAATGTCCAGAAAACTCACATACAACAAACTACACAGCCACATCATCAGATGACTGTATATGTAATGAAGGCTATGTTGGTAGTCCAATAGACGGCGTCGCCTGTGAAGGTAACAATTATCAGGGGCGGATCCAGGGGGGGGGGGGGGGGGGGGCGCACCCGGCGCGCGCCCCCCTAAAATTGGAAAAATATGATTTTTTGGCGTAAAATCGTGATTTTTTACACGAAATACCCCAAATATCTTCGCGCCCCCTTCCGCTCGGCGCAATTTTTTTTTAAGTGCGCTCCCCCTAACTTGAAATCCTGGATCTGCCCCTGATTACATCTCTGGTAGATTAAATTTGTTTATTAGTGTAAGTAAGTGATTGGTGTTTAACGTCACTTGAGTAAGTTTTCAGCTATGTCATGGCGATAACTCTTCTGATGAAAAAAAGCTTCCAGCATTGTACTAGACCAACACTAAGGGCTGGATGATTATTGTGAATGAGGAGGCTTGGGACCATAAAATAAGTTTATCTCCTACACTTTTTGTTGAAGAGAATAATAATAACAGCATTTGGCTTTACTAGTGTTATTTATAAGTCCTTATTTAGATTACCTGTACTGTTTTATAGCTGTCATCAGTTTAGGAAGCACTGAAGACCAGATGTGTATATACCACTTGTGTTTTTCTTTTGTGCATTCATAGTTTAAGTAATACATAGATTAAGATGTTTGATGCACAACACTAAATATGTTTTAAAAAGAATTCTGCTACAAACGCCTTTAATTAGCTATATTAATTGATTTTTAAATTAGTTGATATTGTTTTCTTTTGCGTCGTAGATTATATAGTTGTTAATCAAGCCTATGCACACTTACCTTGTATAGTTGTTAATCAAGCATGTACAAACTTACCTTATATAGTTGTTAATCAAGCCTGTACACACTTACCTTGTATAGTTGTTAATCAAGCCTATACACACTTACCTTCTATAGTTGTTAATCAAGCCTGTACAAACTTACTTTGTATAATTGTTAATCAAGCCTGTACACACTTACCTTATATAGTTGTTAATCAAGCCTGTACACACTTACCTTGTATAGTTGTTAATCAAGCCTGTACACACTTACCTTGTATAGTTTTTAATCAAGCCTGTACATACTTACCTTATATAGTTGTTAATCAAGCCTGTACAAACTTACCTTGTATAGTTGTTAATCAAGCCTGTACAAACTTACCTTATATAGTTGTTAATCAAGCCTGTACACACTTACCTTATATAGTTGTTAATCAAGCCTATACACACTTACCTTGTATAGTTGTTAATCAAGCCTGTACACACTTACCTTGTATAGTTGTTAATCAAGCCTGTACACACTTACCTTATATAGTTGTTAAAAAAGCCTGTACACACTTACCTTGTATAGTTGTTAATCAAGCCTGTACACACTTACCTTGTATAGTTGTTAATCAAGCCTGTGCACACTTACCTTGTATGGTTGTTAATCAAGCCTGTACACACTTACCTTGTATAGTTGTTAATCAAGCATGTACACACTTACCTTATATAGTTGTTAATCAAGCCTGTACACACTTACCTTATATAGTTGTTAATCAAACCTGTACACACTTACCTTGTATAGTTGTTAATCAAGCCTGTACACACTTACCTTGTATAGTTGTTAATCAAGCCTGTACACACTTACCTTGTATAGTTGTTAATCAAGCCTGTACACACTTACCTTGTATAGTTGTTAATCAAGCCTGTACACACTTACCTTGTATAGTTGTTAAAAAAGCCTGTACACACTTACCTTGTATAGTTGTTAATCAAGCCTGTACACACTTACCTTGTATAGTTGTTAATCAAGCCTGTACACACTTACCTTGTATGGTTGTTAATTAAGCCTGTACACACTTACCTTGTATAGTTGTTAATCAAACATGTACACACTTACCTTATATAGTTGTTAATCAAGCCTGTACACACTTACCTTATATAGTTGTTAATCAAGCCTGTACACACTTACCTTGTATAGTTGTTAATCAAGCCTGTACACACTTACCTTATATAGCTGTTAATCAAGCCTGTACACACTTACCTTGTATAGTTGTTAATCAAGCCTATGCACACTTACCTTGTATAGTTGTTAATCAAGCATGTACACACTTACCTTGTATAGTTGTTAATCAAGCCTATACACACTTACCTTGTATAGTTGTTAATCAAGCCTGTACAAACTTACCTTGTATAGTTGTTAATCAAGCCTGTACACACTTACCTTATATAGTTGTTAATCAAGCCTATACACACTTACCTTGTATAGTTGTTAATCAAGCCTGTACAATCTTACCTTGTATAGTTGTTAATCAAGCCTGTACAAACTTACCTTATATAGTTGTTAATCAAGCCTGTACACACTTACCTCATATAGTTGTTAATCAAGCCTATACACACTTACCTTGTATAGTTGTTAATCAAGCCTGTACACACTTACCTTGTATAGTTGTTAATCAAGCCTGTGCACACTTACCTTGTATGGTTGTTAATCAAGCCTGTACACACTTACCTTGTATAGTTGTTAATCAAGCATGTACACACTTACCTTATATAGTTGTTTATCAAGCCTGTACACACTTACCTTATATAGTTGTTAATCAAGCCCGTACACACGTACCTTGTATAGTTGTTAATCAAGCATGTACACACTTACCTTGTATAGTTGTTAATCAAGCCTGTACACACTTACCTTGTATAGTTGTTAATCAAGCCTGTACAACCTTACCTTGTATGGTTGTTAATCAAGCCTCTACATACTTACCTTGTATTGTTGTTAATCAAGCCTGTACACACTTACCTTGTATAGTTGTTAATCAAGCCTGTACACACTTACCTTGTATAGTTGTTAATCAAGCCTGTACACACTTACCTTGCATAGTTGTTAATCAAGCCTGTACACACTTACCTTGTATAGTTGTTAATCAAGCCTGTACACACTTACCTTGTATAGTTGTTAATCAAGCCTGTACACACTTATCTTGTATAGTTTTTAAAAAAGCCTGTACACACTTACCTTGTATAGTTGTTAATCAAGCCTGTACACACTTACCTTGTATAGTTGTTAATCAAGCCTGTACACACTTACCTTGTATGGTTGTTAATCAAGCCTGTACACACTTACCTTGTATAGTTTTTAATCAAACATGTACACACTTACCTTATATAGTTGTTAATCAAGCCTGTACACACTTACCTTATATAGTTGTTAATCAAGCCTGTACACACTTACCTTGTATAGTTGTGAATCAAGCCTGTACACACTTACCTTGTATAGTTGTTAATCAAGCCTGTACACACTTACCTTGTATAGTTGTTAATCAAGCCTGTACACACTTACCTTGTATGGTTGTTAATCAAGCCTGTACACACTTACCTTGTTTAGTTGTTAATCAAGCATGTACACACTTACCTTATATAGATGTTAATCAAGCATGTACACACTTACCTTGTATAGTTGTTAATCAAGCCTGTACACACTTACCTTGTATAGTTGTGAATCAAGCATGTACACACTTACCTTGTATAGTTGTTAATCAAGCCTGTGCACACTTACCTTGTATGGTTGTTAATCAATCCTGTACACACTTACCTTGTATAGTTGTTAATCAAGCCTGTACACACTTACCTTGTATAGTTGTTAATAAAGCCTGTACACACTTACCTTGTATAGTTGTTAATCAAGCCTGTACACACTTACCTTATATATTTGTTAATCAAGCCTGTACACACTTACCTTGTATAGTTGTTAATCAAGCATGTACACACTTACCTTATATAGTCGTTAATCACGCCTGTACACACTTACCTTATATAGTTGTTAATCAAGCCTGAACACACTTACCTTGTATAGTTGTTAATCAAGCCTGTACACACTTACCTTGTATAGTTGTTAATCAAGCATGTACACACTTACCTTGTATAGTTGTTAATCAAGCCTGTACACACTTACCTTGTATAGTTGTTAATCAAGCCTGTACACACTTACCTTGTATAGTTGTTAATCAAGCCTGTACACACTTACCTTGTATAGTTGTTAATCAAGCCTGTACACACTTACCTTGTATAGTTCTTAATCAAGCCTGTACACACTTACCTTGTATAGTTGTTAATCAAGCCTGTACACACTTACCTTGTATAGTTGTTAATCAAGCCTGTACACACTTACCTTGTATAGTTGTTAAAAAGCCTGTACACACTTACCTTGTATAGTTGTTAATCAAGCCTGTACACACTTACCTTGTATGGTTGTTAATCAAGCCTGTACACACTTACCTTATATAGTTGTTAATCAAACATGTACACACTTACCTTATATAGTTGTTAATCAAGCCTGTACACACTTACCTTATATAGTTGTTAATCAAGCCTGTACACACTTACCTTGTATAGTTGTTAATCAAGCCTGTACACACTTACCTTGTATAGTTGTTAATCAAGCCTGTACACACTTACCTTGTATAGTTGTTAATCAAGCCTGTACACACTTACCTTGTATAGTTGTTAATCAAGCCTGTACACACTTACCTTGTATAGTTGTTAAAAAAGCCTGTACACACTTACCTTGTATAGTTGTTAATCAAGCCTGTACACACTTACCTTGTATGGTTGTTAATCAAGCCTGTACACACTTACCTTGTATAGTTGTTAATCAAACATGTACACACTTACCTTATATAGTTGTTAATCAAGCCTGTACACACTTACCTTATATAGTTGTTAATCAAGCTTGTACACACTTACCTTGTATAGTTGTTAATCAAGCCTGTACACACTTACCTTGTATAGTTGTTAATCAAGCATGTACACACTTACCTTGTATAGTTGTTAATAAAGCCTGTACACACTTACCTTGTATAGTTTTGAATCAAGCCTGTACACACTTACCTTGTATAGTTGTTAATCAAGCCTGTACACACTTACCTTGTATAGTTGTTAATCAAGCCTGTACACACTTACCTTGTATGGTTGTTAATCAAGCCTGTACACACTTACCTTGTTTAGTTGTTAATCAAGCATGTACACACTTACCTTATATAGTTGTTAATCAAGCCTGTACACACTTACCTTATATAGTTGTGAATCAAGCATGTACACACTTACCTTGTATAGTTGTTAATCAAGCCTGAGCACACTTACCTTGTATGGTTGTTAATCAATCCTGTACACACTTACCTTGTATAGTTGTTAATCAAGCCTGTACACACTTACCTTGTATAGTTGTTAATAAAGTCTGTACACACTTACCTTGTATAGTTGTTAATCAAGCCTGTACACACTTACCTTATATATTTGTTAATCAAGCCTGTACACACTTACCTTGTATAGTTGTTAGTCAAGCATGTACACACTTACCTTATATAGTCGTTAATCACGCCTGTACACACTTACCTTATATAGTTGTTAATCAAGCCTGTACACACTTACCTTGTATAGTTTTTAATCAAGCCTGTACACACTTACCTTGTATAGTTGTTAATCAAGCCTGTACACACTTACCTTGTATAGTTGTTAATCAAGCCTGTACACACTTACCTTGTATAGTTGTTAATCAAGCCTGTACACACTTACCTTGTATAGTTGTTAATCAAGCCTGTACACACTTACCTTGTATGGTTGTTAATCAAGCCTGTGCACACTTACCTTGTATAGTTGTTAATCAAGCCTGTACACACTTACCTTGCATAGTTGTTAATCAAGCCTGTACACACTTACCTGGTATAGTTGTTAATCAAGCCTGTACACACTTACCTTGTATAGTTGTTAATCAAGCCTGTACACACTTACCTTGTATAGTTGTTATTCAAGCCTGTACACACTTACCTTGTATAGTTGTTAATCAAGCCTGTACACACTTACCTTGTATAGTTGTTAATCAAGTATGTACACACTTACCTTGTATAGTTGTTAAAAAAGCCTGTACACACTTACCTTGTATAGTTGTTAATCAAGCCTGTACACACTTACCTTGTATAGTTGTTAATTAAGCCTGTACACACTTACCTTGTATGGTTGTTAATCAAGACTGTACACACTTACCTTGTATAGTTGTTAATCAAGCATGTACACACTTACCTTATATAGTTATTAATCAAGCCTGTACACACTTACCTTATATAGTTGTTAATCAAGCCTGTACACACTTACCTTGTATAGTTGTTAATGAAACCTGTACACACTTACCTTGTAAAGTTGTTAAAAAAACCTGTACACACTTACCTTGTATAGTTGTTAATCAAGCCTGTACACACTTACCTTGTATAGTTGTTAATCAAGCCTGTGCACACTTACCTTGTATGGTTGTTAATCAAGCATGTACACACTTACCTTGTATAGTTGTTAATCAAGCCTGTACACACTTACCTTGTATAGTTGTTAATAAAGCCTCTACACACTTACCGTGTATAGTTGTTAATCAAGCCTGTACACACTTAACTTATATAGTTGTTAATCAAGCCTGTACACACTTACCTTGTATAGTTGTGAATCAAGCATGTACACACTTACCTTATATAGTTGTTAATCAAGCCTGTACACACTTACCTTATATAGTTGTTAATCAAGCCTGTACACACTTACCTTGTATAGTTGTTAATCAAGCCTGTACAAACTTACCTTATATATTTGTTAATCAAGCCTGTACACACTTACCTTATATAGTTGTTAATCAAGCCTGTACACACTTACTTTGTATAGTTGTTAATAAACCTGTACACACTTACCTTATATAGTTGTTAATCAAGCCTGTACACACTTACCTTGTATGGTTGTTAATCAAGACTGTACACACTTACCTTGTATAGTTGTTAATCAAGCATGTACACACTTACCTTATATAGTTATTAATCAAGCCTGTACACACTTACCTTATATAGTTGTTAATCAAGCCTGTACACACTTACCTTGTATAGTTGTTAATCAAACCTGTACACACTTACCTTGTAAAGTTGTTAAAAAAACCTGTACACACTTACCTTGTATAGTTGTTAATCAAGCCTGTACACACTTACCTTGTATAGTTGTTAATCAAGCCTGTGCACACTTACGTTGTATGGTTGTTAATCAAGCATGTACACACTTACCTTGTATAGTTGTTAATCAAGCCTGTACACACTTACCTTGTATAGTTGTTAAAAAAGCCTGTACACACTTACCTTGTATAGTTGTTAATTAAGCCTGTACACACTTACCTTGTATAGCTGTTAATCAAGCCTGTACACACTTACCTTGTATAGTTGTTAATCAAGCCTGTACACACTTACCTTGTATAGTTGTTAATAAAGCCTGTACACACTTACCTTGTATAGTTGTTAATCAAGTCTGTACACACTTACCTTGTATAGTTGTAAAAAAAACCTGTACATACTTACCTTGTATAGTTGTTAATCAAGCCTGTACACACTTACCTTGTATAGTTGTTAATAAAGCCTGTACACACTTACCTTGTATAGTTGTTAATCAAGCCTGTACACACTTACCTTATATATCTGTTAATCAAGTCTGTACACACTTACCTTGTATAGTTGTTAATCAAGCATGTACACACTTACCTTATATAGTTGTTAATCAAGCCTGTACAAACTTACCTTATATAGTTGTTAATCAAGCATGTACACACTTACCTTGTATAGTTGTTAATCAAGCCTGTGCACACTTACCTTGTATAGTTGTTAATCAAGCATGTACACACTTACCTTGTATAGTTGTTAATCAAGCCTGTACACACTTACCTTGTATGGTTGTTAATCAAGCCTGTGCACACTTACCTTGTATAGTTGTTAATCAAGCCTGTACACACTTACCTTGTATAGTTGTTAATCAAGCCTGTACACACTTACCTTGTATAGTTGTTAATCAAGCCTGTACAGACTTACCTTGTATAATTGTTAATCAAGCCTGTACACACTTACCTTATATAGTTGTTAATCAAGCCTGTACACACTTACATTATATAGTTGTTAATCAAGCCTGTACACACTTACCTTATATAGTTATTAATCAAGCCTGTACACACTTACCTTGTATAGTTGTTAATCAAGCCTGTACACACTTACCTTATATAGTTGTTAAAAAAACCTGTACACACTTACCTTGTATAGTTGTTAATCAAGCCTGTACACACTTACCTTGTATAGTTGTTAATCAAGCCTGTGCACACTTACCTTGTATGGTTGTTAATCAAGCCTGTACACACTTACCTTGTATAGTTGTTAATCAAGCCTGTGCACACTTACCTTGTATAGTTGTTAAAAAAGTCTGTACACACTTACCTTGTATAGTTGTTAATCAAGCCTGTACACACTTACCTTGTATAGTTGTTAATCAAGCCTGTGCACACTTACCTTGTATGGTTGTTAATCAAGCCTGTACACACTTACCTTGTAAAGTTGTTAAAAAACCTGTACACACTTACCTTGTATAGTTGTTAATCAAGCCTGTACACACTTACCTTGTATAGTTGTTAATCAAGCCTGTGCACACTTACCTTGTATGGTTGTTAATCAAGCATGTACACACTTACCTTGTATAGTTGTTAATCAAGCCTGTACACACTTACCTTGTATAGTTGTTAATAAAGCCTCTACACACTTACCTTGTATAGTTGTTAATCAAGCCTGTACACACTTAACTTATATAGTTGTTAATAAAGCCTGTACACACTTACCTTGTATAGTTGTTAATCAAGCATGTACACACTTACCTTATATAGTTGTTAATCAAGCCTGTACACACTTACCTTATATAGTTGTTAATCAAGCCTGTACACACTTACCTTGTATAGTTGTTAATCAAGCCTGTACAAACTTACCTTATATAGTTGTTAATCAAGCCTGTACACACTTACCTTATATAGTTGTTAATCAAGCCTGTACACACTTACTTTGTATAGTTGTTAATAAACCTGTACACACTTACCTTATATAGTTGTTAATCAAGCCTGTACACACTTACCTTGTATAGTTGTTAAAAAAGCCTGTACACACTTACCTTGTATAGTTGTTAATTAAGCCTGTACACACTTACCTTGTATAGCTGTTAATCAAGCATGTACACACTTACCTTGTATAGTTGTTAATCAAGCCTGTACACACTTACCTTGTATAGTTGTTAATAAAGCCTGTACACACTTACCTTGTATAGTTGTTAATCAAGTCTGTACACACTTACCTTGTATAGTTGTAAAAAACACCTGTACACACTTACCTTGTATAGTTGTTAATCAAGCCTGTACACACTTACCTTGTATAGTTGTTAATCTAGCATGTACACACTTACCTTATATAGTTGTTAATCAAGCCTGTACAAACTTACCTTATATAGTTGTTAATCAAGCATGTACACACTTACCTTGTATAGTTGTTAATCAAGCCTGTACACACTTACCTTGTATAGTTGTTAATCAAGCATGTACACACTTACCATGTATAGTTGTTAATCAAGCCTGTACACACTTACCTTGTATAGTTGTTAATCAAGCCTGTACACACTTACCTTGTATGGTTGTTAATCAAGCCTGTGCACACTTACCTTGTATAGTTGTTAATCAAGCCTGTACACACTTACCTTGTATAGTTGTTAATCAAGCCTGTACACACTTACCTTGTATAGTTGTTAATCAAGCCTGTACAGACTTACCTTGTATAATTGTTAATCAAGCCTGTACACACTTACCTTGTATAGTTGTTAATCAAGCCTGTACACACTTACCTTGTATAGTTGTTAATCAAGCCTGTACACACTTACCTTGCATAGTTGTTAATCAAGCCTGTACACACTTACCTTGTATAGTTGTTTAAAAAGCCTGTACACACTTACCTTGTATAGTTGTTAATCAAGCCTATACACACTTACCTTGTATAGTTGTTAATCAAGCCTGTACACACTTACATTGTATGGGAGTTAATCAAGCCGGTACACACTTACCTTGTATAGTTGTTAATCAAGCATGTACACACTTACCTTATATAATTGTTAATCAAGCCTGTACACACTTACCTTGTATAGTTGTTAATCAAACCTGTACACACTTACTTTGTAAAGTTGTTAAACAAACCTGTACACACTTACCTTGTATAGTTGTTAATCAAGCCTGTACACACTTACCTTGTATAGTTGTTAATCAAGCCTGTACACACTTACCTTGTATAGTTGTTAATCAAGCCTGTACACACTTACCTTGTATAGTTGTTAATCAAGCCTGTACACACTTACATTGTATAGTTGTTAATAAAGCCTGTACACACTTACCTTGTATAGTTATTAATCAAGCCTGTACACACTTACCTTGTATAGTTGTTAATCAAGCCTGTACACACTTACCTTGTATAGTTGTTAATCAAGCCTGTACACACTTACATTATATAGTTGTTAATCAAGCCTGTACACACTTACCTTGTATAGTTGTTAATCAAGCCTGTACACACTTACCTTGTATAGTTGTTAATCAAGCCTGTACACACTTACCTTATATAGTTGTTAAAAAAACCTGTACACACTTACCTTGTATAGTTGTTAATCAAGCCTGTACACACTTACCTTGTATAGTTGTTAATCAAGCCTGTGCACACTTACCTTGTATGGTTGTTAATCAAGCCTGTACACACTTACCTTGTATAGTTGTTAATCAAGCCTGTGCACTCTTACCTTGTATAGTTGTTAAAAAAGTCTGTACACACTTACCTTGTATAGTTGTTAATCAAGCCTGTACACACTTACCTTGTATAGTTGTTAATCAAGCCTGTGCACACTTACCTTGTATGGTTGTTAATCAAGCCTGTACACACTTACCTTGTATAGTTGTTAATCAAGCCTGTATACACTTACCTTGTATAGTTGTTAATCAAGCCTGTGCACACTTACCTTGTATGGTTGTTAATCAAGCCTGTACACACTTACCTTGTATAGTTGTTAATCAAGCCTGTATACACTTACCTTGTATAGTTGTTTATCAAGCCTGTACACACTTACCTTATATAGTTGTTAATCAAGCCTGTACATACTTACCTTGCATAGTTGTTAATCAAGCCTGTACACACTTACCTTGTATAGTTGTTAATCAAGCCTGTACACACTTACCTTGTATAGTTGTTAATCAAGCCTGTGCACACTTACCTTGTATGGTTGTTAATCAAGCCTGTACACACTTACCTTGTATAGTTGTTAATCAAGCCTGTGCACACTTACCTTGTATGGTTGTTAATCAAGCCTGTACACACTTACCTTGTATAGTTGTTAATCAAGCCTGTGCACACTTACCTTGTATAGTTGTTAAAAAAGTCTGTACACACTTACCTTGAATAGTTGTTAATCAAGCCTGTACACACTTACCTTGCATAGTTGTTAATCAAGCCTGTGCACACTTACCTTGTATGGTTGTTAATCAAGCCTGTACACACTTACCTTGTATAGTTGTTAATCAAGCCTGTATACACTTACCTTGTATAGTTGTTAATCAAGCCTGTACACACTTACCTTGTATAGTTGTTAATCAAGCCTGTACACACTTACCTTGTATAGTTGTTAAAAAAGCCTGTACACACTTACCTTGTATAGTTGTTAATCAAGCCTGTACACACTTACCTTATATAGTTGTTAATCAAGCCTGTACACACCTACCTTGTATAGTTGTTAATCAAGCATGTACACACTACCTTATATAGTTGTTAATCAAGCCTGTACACACTTACCTTATATAGTTGTTAATCAAGCCTGTACACACTTACCTTGTATAGTTGTTAATCAAGCCTGTACACACTTACCTTATATAGTTGTTAAAAAAACCTGTACACACTTACCTTGTATGGTTATTAATCAAGCCTGTACACACTTACCTTGTATAGTTGTTAATCAAGCCTCTGCACACTTACCTTGTATGGTTGTTAATCAAGCCTGTACACACTTACCTTGTATAGTTGTTAATCAAGCCTGTGCACACTTACCTTGTATAGTTGTTAAAAGAGTCTGTACACACTTACCTTGTATGGTTGTTAATCAAGCCTGTACATACTTACCTTGTATAGTTGTTAATCATGCCTGTACACACTTACTTGTATAGTTGTTAATCAAGCCTGTACACACTTACCTTGTATAGTTGTTAATCAAGCCTGTGCACACTTACCTTGTATAGTTGTTAATCAAGCCTGTGCACACTTACCTTGTATGGTTATTAATCAAGCCTGTACACACTTACCTTGTATAGTTGTTAATCAAGCCTCTGCACACTTACCTTGTATAGTTGTTAATCAAGCCTGTATACACTTACCTTGTATAGTTGTTAATCAAGCCTGTACACACTTACCTTATATAGTTGTTAATCAAGCCTGTACATACTTACCTTGCATAGTTGTTAATCAAGCCTGTACACACTTACCTTGTATAGTTGTTAAAAAAAACCAGTACACACTTACCTTGTATAGTTGTTAATCAAGCCTGTACACACTTACCTTGTATAGTTGTTAATCAAGCCTGTGCACACTTACCTTGTATGATTGTTAATCAAGCCTGTACACACTTACCTTGTATAGTTGTTAATCAAGCCTGTATACACTTACCTTGTATAGTTGTTAATCAAGCCTGTACACACTTACCTTGTATAGTTGTTAATCAAGCCTGTACACACTTACCTTATATAGTTGTTAATCAAGCCTGTACACACTTACCTTATATAGTTGTTAATCAAGCCTGTACACACTTACCTTGTATAGTTGTTAATCAAGCCTGTACACACTTACCTTGTATAGTTGTTAATCAAGCTTGTACACACTTACCTTGTATAGTTGTTAATCAAGCCTGTACACACTTACCTTGTATAGTTGTTAATCAAGCCTGTACACACTTACCTTGTATAGTTGTTAATCAAGCCTGTACACACTTACCTTGTATAGTTGTTAATCAAGCCTGTACACACTTACCTTATATAGTTGTTAATCAAGCCTGTACACACTTACCTTGTAGAGTTGTTAATCAAACCTGTACACACTTACCTTGTATAGTTGTTAATCAAGCCTGTACACACTTACCTTGTATAGTTGTTAATCAAGCCTGTACACACTTACCTTGTATAGTTGTTAATCAAGCCTGTACACACTTACCTTGTATAGTTGTTAATCAAGCCTGTACACACTTACCTTGTATAGTTGTTAATCAAGCCTGTATACACTTACCTTGTATAGTTGTTAATCAAGCCTGTACACACTTACCTTGCATAGTTGTTAATCAAGCCTGTGCACACTTACCTTGTATGGTTGTTTATCAAGCCTGTACACACTTACCTTGCATAGTTGTTAATCAAGCCTGTATACACTTACCTTGTATAGTTGTTAATCAAGCCTGTACACACTTACCTTGTATAGTTGTTAATCAAGCCTGTACACACTTACCTTGTATAGTTGTTAAAAAAGCCTGTACACACTTACCTTGTATAGGTGTTAATCAAGCCTGTACACACTTACCTTATATAGTTGTTAATCAAGCCTGTACACACTTACCTTGTATAGTTGTTAATCAAGCATGTACACACTTACCTTATATAGTTGTTAATCAAGCCTGTACACACTTACCTTATATAGTTGTTAATCAAGCCTGTACACACTTACCTTGTATAGTTGTTAATCAAGCCTGTACACACTTACCTTATATAGTTGTTAAAAAAACCTGTGCACACTTACCTTGTATAGTTATTAATCAAGCCTGTACACACTTACCTTGTATAGTTGTTGATCAAGCCTGTGCACACTTACCTTGTATGGTTGTTAATCAAGCCTGTACACACTTACCTTGTATAGTTGTTAATCAAGCCTGTGCACACTTACCTTGTATAGTTGTTAAAAAAGTCTGTACACACTTACCTTGTATAGTTGTTAATCAAGCCTGTACACACTTACCTTGTATAGTTGTTAATCAAGCCTGTGCACACTTACCTTGTATGGTTGTTAATCAAGCCTGTACACACTTACCTTGTATAGTTGTTAATCATGCCTGTACACACTTACCTTGTATAGTTGTTAATCAAGCCTGTACACACTTACCTTGTATAGTTGTTAATCAAGCCTGTGCACACTTACCTTGTATGGTTGTTAATGAAGCCTGTACACACTTACCTTGTATAGTTGTTAATCAAGCCTGTATACACTTACCTTGTATAGTTGTTAATCAAGCCTGTACACACTTACCTTATATTTTGGTGTTAATCAAGCCTGTACATACCGACCTTGCATAGTTGTTAATCAAGCCTGTACACACTTACCTTGTATAGTTGTTAAAAAAGCCTGTACACACTTACCTTGTATAGTTGTTAAAAAAGCCTGTACACACTTACCTTGTATAGTTGTTAATCAAGCCTGTGCACACTTACCTTGTATGGTTGTTAATCAAGCCTGTACACACTTACCTTGTATAGTTGTTAATCAAGCCTGTATACACTTACCTTGTATAGTTGTTAATCAAGCATGTACACACTTACCTTGTATAGTTGTTAATCAAGCCTGTACACACTTACCTTGTATAGTTGTTAATCAAGCCTGTACACACTTACCTTGTATAGTTGTTAATCAAGCCTGTACACACTTACCTTATATAGTTGTTAATCAAGCCTGTGCACACTTACCTTATATAGTTGTTAATCAAGCCTGTACACACTTACCTTGTATGGTTGTTAATCAAGCCTGTACACACTTACCTTGTATAGTTGTTAATCAAGCCTGTACACACTTACCTTGTATAGTTGTTAATCAAGCCTGTACACACTTACCTTGTATAGTTGTTAATCAAGCCTGTACACACTTACCTTATATAGTTGTTAATCAAGCCTGTACACACTTACCTTGTATAGTTGTTAATCAAGCCTGTACACACTTACCTTGTATAGTTGTTAATCAAACCTGTACACACTTACCTTGTATAGTTGTTAATCAAGCCTGTACACACTTACCTTGTATAGTTGTTAATCAAGCCTGTACACACTTACCTTGTATAGTTGTTAATCAAGCCTGTACACACTTACCTTGTTTAGTTGTTAATCAAGCCTCTACATACTTACCTTGTATAGTTGTTAATCAAGCCTGTGCACACTTACCTTGTATGGTTGTTAATCAAGCCTGTGCACACTTACCTTGCATGGTTGTTAATCAAGCCTATACACACTTACCTTGTATAGTTGTTAATCAAGCCTGTATACACTTACCTTGTATAGTTGTTAATCAAGCCTGTGCACACTTACCTTATATAGTTGTTAATCAAGCCTGTATACACTTACCTTGTATAGTTGTTAATCAAGCCTGTGCACACTTACCTTATATAGTTGTTAATCAAGCCTGTACACACTTACCTTGTATAGTTGTTAATCAAGCCTGTACACACTTACCTTGTATAGTTGTTAATCAAGCCTGTGCACACTTACCTTATATAGTTGTTAATCAAGCCTGTACACACTTACCTTGTATAGTTGTTAATCAAGCCTGTGCACACTTACCTTGTATGGTTGTTAATCAAGCCTATACACACTTACCTTGTATAGTTGTTAATCAAGCCTGTATACACTTACCTTGTATAGTTGTTAATCAAGCCTGTGCACACTTACCTTATATAGTTGTTAATCAAGCCTGTACACACTTACCTTGTATAGTTGTTAATCAAGCCTGTACACACTTACCTTGTTTAGTTGTTAATCAAGCCTCTACATACTTACCTTGTATAGTTGTTAATCAAGCATGTACACACTTACCTTGTATAGTTGTTAATCAAGCCTGTGCACACTTACCTTGTATGGTTGTTAATCAAGCCTATACACACTTACCTTGTATAGTTGTTAATCAAGCCTGTATACACTTACCTTGTATAGTTGTTAATCAAGCCTGTGCACACTTACCTTATATAGTTGTTAATCAAGCCTGTACACACTTACCTTGTATAGTTGTTAATCAAGCCTGTACACACTTACCTTGTATAGTTGTTAATCAAGCCTGTGCACACTTACCTTATATAGTTGTTAATCAAGCCTGTACACACTTACCTTGTATAGTTGTTAATCAAGCCTGTGCACACTTACCTTATATAGTTGTTAATCAAGCCTGTACACACTTACCTTGTATAGTTGTTAATCAAGCCTGTGCACACTTTCCTTGTATGGTTGTTAATCAAGCCTATACACACTTACCTTGTATAGTTGTTAATCAAGCCTGTATACACTTACCTTGTATAGTTATTAATCAAGCCTGTGCACACTTACCTTATATAGTTGTTAATCAAGCCTGTACACACTTACCTTGTATAGTTGTTAATCAAGCCTGTACACACTTACCTTGTTTAGTTGTTAATCAAGCCTCTACATACTTACCTTGTATAGTTGTTAATCAAGCATGTACACACTTACCTTGTATAGTTGTTAATCAAGCCTGTGCACACTTACCTTGTATGGTTGTTAATCAAGCCTATACACACTTACCTTGTATAGTTGTTAATCAAGCCTGTATACACTTACCTTGTATAGTTGTTAATCAAGCCTGTGCACACTTACCTTATATAGTTGTTAATCAAGCCTGTACACACTTACCTTGTATAGTTGTTAATCAAGCCTGTACACACTTACCTTGTATAGTTGTTAATCAAGCCTGTGCACACTTACCTTATATAGTTGTTAATCAAGCCTGTACACACTTACCTTGTATAGTTGTTAATCAAGCCTGTGCACACTTACCTTGTATGGTTGTTAATCAAGCCTATACACACTTACCTTGTATAGTTGTTAATCAAGCCTGTATACACTTACCTTGTATAGTTGTTAATCAAGCCTGTGCACACTTACCTTATATAGTTGTTAATCAAGCCTGTACACACTTACCTTGTATAGTTGTTAATCAAGCCTGTACACACTTACCTTGTATAGTTGTTAATCAAACCTGTACACACTTACCTTGTATAGTTGTTAATCAAGCCTGTACACACTTACCTTGTTTAGTTGTTAATCAAGCATGTACACACTTACCTTGTATAGTTGTTAATCAAGCCTGTGCACACTTACCTTGTATGGTTGTTAATCAAGCCTGTACACACTTACCTTGTATAGTTGTTAATCAAGCCTGTATACACTTACCTTGTATAGTTGTTAATCAAGCCTGTATACACTTACCTTGTATAGTTGTTAATCAAGCCTGTGCACACTTACCTTATATAGTTGTTAATCAAGCCTGTACACACTTACCTTGTATAGTTGTTAATCAAGCCTGTACACACTTACCTTGTATAGTTGTTAATCAAACCTGTACACACTTACCTTGTATAGTTGTTAATCAAGCCTGTACACACTTACCTTGTATAGTTGTTAATCAAGCCTGTACACACTTACCTTGTTTAGTTGTTAATCAAGCCTCTACATACTTACCTTGTATAGTTGTTAATCAAGCCTGTACACACTTACCTTGTATAGTTGTTAATCAAGCCTGTGCACACTTACCTTGTATGGTTGTTAATCAAGCCTGTACACACTTACCTTGTATAATTGTTAATCAAACCTGTACACACTTACCTTGTATAGTTGTTAATCAAGCCTGTACACACTTACCTTGTTTAGTTGTTAATCAAGCATGTACACACTTACCTTGTATAGTTGTTAATCAAGCCTGTGCACACTTACCTTGTATGGTTGTTAATCAAGCCTGTACACACTTACCTTGTATAGTTGTTAATCAAGCCTGTATACACTTACCTTGTATAGTTGTTAATCAAGCCTGTATACACTTACCTTGTATAGTTGTTAATCAAGCCTGTGCACACTTACCTTATATAGTTGTTAATCAAGCCTGTACACACTTACCTTGTATAGTTGTTAATCAAGCCTGTGCACACTTACCTTGTATGGTTGTTAATCAAGCCTATACACACTTACCTTGTATAGTTGTTAATCAAGCCTGTATACACTTACCTTGTATAGTTGTTAATCAAGCCTGTGCACACTTACCTTATATAGTTGTTAATCAAGCCTGTACACACTTACCTTGTATAGTTGTTAATCAAGCCTGTACACACTTACCTTGTATAGTTGTTAATCAAACCTGTACACACTTACCTTGTATAGTTGTTAATCAAGCCTGTACACACTTACCTTGTTTAGTTGTTAATCAAGCATGTACACACTTACCTTGTATAGTTGTTAATCAAGCCTGTGCACACTTACCTTGTATGGTTGTTAATCAAGCCTGTACACACTTACCTTGTATAGTTGTTAATCAAGCCTGTACACACTTACCTTGTATAGTTGTTAATCAAACCTGTACACACTTACCTTGTATAGTTGTTAATCAAGCCTGTACACACTTACCTTGTATAGTTGTTAATCAAGCCTGTACACACTTACCTTGTATAGTTGTTAATCAAGCCTGTACACACTTACCTTGTTTAGTTGTTAATCAAGCCTCTACATACTTACCTTGTATAGTTGTTAATCAAGCATGTACACACTTACCTTGTATAGTTGTTAATCAAGCCTGTGCACACTTACCTTGTATGGTTGTTAATCAAGCCTATACACACTTACCTTGTATAGTTGTTAATCAAGCCTGTATACACTTACCTTGTATAGTTGTTAATCAAGCCTGTGCACACTTACCTTATATAGTTGTTAATCAAGCCTGTACACACTTACCTTGTATAGTTGTTAATCAAGCCTGTACACACTTACCTTGTATAGTTGTTAATCAAGCCTGTGCACACTTACCTTATATAGTTGTTAATCAAGCCTGTACACACTTACCTTGTATAGTTGTTAATCAAGCCTGTGCACACTTACCTTGTATGGTTGTTAATCAAGCCTATACACACTTACCTTGTATAGTTGTTAATCAAGCCTGTATACACTTACCTTGTATAGTTGTTAATCAAGCCTGTGCACACTTACCTTATATAGTTGTTAATCAAGCCTGTACACACTTACCTTGTATAGTTGTTAATCAAGCCTGTACACACTTACCTTGTTTAGTTGTTAATCAAGCCTCTACATACTTACCTTGTATAGTTGTTAATCAAGCATGTACACACTTACCTTGTATAGTTGTTAATCAAGCCTGTGCACACTTACCTTGTATGGTTGTTAATCAAGCCTATACACACTTACCTTGTATAGTTGTTAATCAAGCCTGTATACACTTACCTTGTATAGTTGTTAATCAAGCCTGTGCACACTTACCTTATATAGTTGTTAATCAAGCCTGTACACACTTACCTTGTATAGTTGTTAATCAAGCCTGTACACACTTACCTTGTATAGTTGTTAATCAAGCCTGTGCACACTTACCTTATATAGTTGTTAATCAAGCCTGTACACACTTACCTTGTATAGTTGTTAATCAAGCCTGTGCACACTTACCTTATATAGTTGTTAATCAAGCCTGTACACACTTACCTTGTATAGTTGTTAATCAAGCCTGTGCACACTTACCTTGTATGGTTGTTAATCAAGCCTATACACACTTACCTTGTATAGTTGTTAATCAAGCCTGTATACACTTACCTTGTATAGTTGTTAATCAAGCCTGTGCACACTTACCTTATATAGTTGTTAATCAAGCCTGTACACACTTACCTTGTATAGTTGTTAATCAAGCCTGTACACACTTACCTTGTTTAGTTGTTAATCAAGCCTCTACATACTTACCTTGTATAGTTGTTAATCAAGCATGTACACACTTACCTTGTATAGTTGTTAATCAAGCCTGTGCACACTTACCTTGTATGGTTGTTAATCAAGCCTATACACACTTACCTTGTATAGTTGTTAATCAAGCCTGTATACACTTACCTTGTATAGTTGTTAATCAAGCCTGTGCACACTTACCTTATATAGTTGTTAATCAAGCCTGTACAGACTTACCTTGTATAGTTGTTAATCAAGCCTGTACACACTTACCTTGTATAGTTGTTAATCAAGCCTGTGCACACTTACCTTATATAGTTGTTAATCAAGCCTGTACACACTTACCTTGTATAGTTGTTAATCAAGCCTGTGCACACTTACCTTGTATGGTTGTTAATCAAGCCTATACACACTTACCTTGTATAGTTGTTAATCAAGCCTGTATACACTTACCTTGTATAGTTGTTAATCAAGCCTGTGCACACTTACCTTATATAGTTGTTAATCAAGCCTGTACACACTTACCTTGTATAGTTGTTAATCAAGCCTGTACACACTTACCTTGTATAGTTGTTAATCAAACCTGTACACACTTACCTTGTATAGTTGTTAATCAAGCCTGTACACACTTACCTTGTTTAGTTGTTAATCAAGCCTGTACACACTTACCTTGTATAGTTGTTAATCAAGCCTGTGCACACTTACCTTGTATGGTTGTTAATCAAGCCTGTACACACTTACCTTGTATAGTTGTTAATCAAGCCTGTATACACTTACCTTGTATAGTTGTTAATCAAGCCTGTATACACTTACCTTGTATAGTTGTTAATCAAGCCTGTGCACACTTACCTTATATAGTTGTTAATCAAGCCTGTACACACTTACCTTGTATAGTTGTTAATCAAGCCTGTACACACTTACCTTGTATAGTTGTTAATCAAACCTGTACACACTTACCTTGTATAGTTGTTAATCAAGCCTGTACACACTTACCTTGTATAGTTGTTAATCAAGCCTGTACACACTTACCTTGTTTAGTTGTTAATCAAGCCTCTACATACTTACCTTGTATAGTTGTTAATCAAGCCTGTACACACTTACCTTGTATAGTTGTTAATCAAGCCTGTGCACACTTACCTTGTATGGTTGTTAATCAAGCCTGTACACACTTACCTTGTATAGTTGTTAATCAAGCCTGTACACACTTACCTTGTATAGTTGTTAATCAAGCCTGTATACACTTACCTTGTATAGTTGTTAATCAAGCCTGTGCACACTTACCTTGTATGGTTGTTAATCAAGCCTGTACACACTTACCTTGTATAGTTGTTAATCAAGCCTGTATACACTTACCTTGCATAGTTGTTAATCAAGCC
Source organism: Bathymodiolus brooksi (assembly GCA_963680875.1). NCBI lineage: Eukaryota > Metazoa > Mollusca > Bivalvia > Mytilida > Modiolidae > Bathymodiolus > Bathymodiolus brooksi. Next base: position 81,016,684 of record OY804582.1, read on the forward strand.
TGTACACACTTACCTTGTATAGTTGTTAATCAAACCTGTACACACTTACCTTGTATAGTTGTTAATCAAGCCTGTGCACACTTACCTTGTATGGTTGTTAATCAAGCCTGTACACACTTACCTTGTATAGTTGTTAATCAAGCCTGTATACACTTACCTTGTATAATTGTTAATCAAGCCTGTACACACTTACCTTGTATAGTTGTTAATCAAGCCTGTACACACTTACCTTGTATAGTTGTTAAAAAAGCCTGTACACACTTACCTTGTATTGTTGTTAATCAAGCCTGTACACACTTACCTTATATAGTTGTTAATCAAGCCTGTACACACCTACCTTGTATAGTTGTTAATCAAGCATGTACACACTACCTTATATAGTTGTTAATCAAGCCTGTACACACTTACCTTATATAGTTGTTAATCAAGCCTGTACACACTTACCTTGTATAGTTGTTAATCAAGCTGTGCACACTTACCTTGTATAGTTGTTAATCAAGCCTGTGCACATTTACCTTGTATGGTTGTTAATCAAGCCTGTACACACTTACCTTGTATAGTTGTTAATCAAGCCTGTACACACTTACCTTGTATAGTTGTTAATCAAGCCTGTACACACTTACCTTGTATAGTTGTTAATCAAGCCTGTGCACACTTACCTTGTATAGTTGTTAATCAAGCCTGTACACACTTACCTTGTATAGTTGTTAATCAAGCCCGTATACACTTACCTTGTATAGTTGTTAATCAAGCCTGTACACACTTACCTTATATAGTTGTTAATCAAGCCTGTACATACTTACCTTGCATAGTTGTTAATCAAGCCTGTACACACTTACCTTGTATAGTTGTTAAAAGAAACCAGTACACACTTACCTTGTATAGTTGTTAATCAAGCCTGTACACACTTACCTTGTATAGTTGTTAATCAAGCCTGTGCACACTTACCTTGTATGATTGTTAATCAAGCCTGTACACACTTACCTTGTATAGTTGTTAATCAAGCCTGTGCACACTTACCTTGTATGATTGTTAATCAAGCCTGTACACACTTACCTTGTATAGTTGTTAATCAAGCCTGTATACACTTACCTTGTATAGTTGTTAATCAAGCCTGTACACACTTACCTTGTATAGTTGTGAATCAAGCCTGTACACACTTACCTTGTATAGTTGTTGATCAAGCCTGTACACACTTACCTTATATAGTTGTTAATCAAGCCTGTACACACTTACCTTATATAGTTGTTAATCAAGCCTGTACACACTTACCTTGTATAGTTGTTAATCAAGCCTGTACACACTTACCTTGTATAGTTGTTAATCAAGCTTGTACACACTTACCTTGTATAGTTGTTAATCAAGCCTGTACACACTTACCTTGTATAGTTGTTAATCAAGCCTGTACACACTTACCTTGTATAGTTGTTAATCAAGCCTGTACACACTTACCTTGTATAGTTGTTAATCAAGCCTGTACACACTTACCTTATATAGTTGTTAATCAAGCCTGTTCACACTTACCTTGTATAGTTGTTAATCAAGCCTGTACACACTTACCTTGTATAGTTGTTAATCAAGCCTGTACACACTTACCTTGTATAGTTGTTAATCAAGCCTGTACACACTTACCTTGTATAGTTGTTAATCAAGCCTGTATACACTTACCTTGTATAGTTGTTAATCAAGCCTGTACACACTTACCTTGTATAGTTGTTAATCAAGCCTGTACAGACTTACCTTGTATAGTTGTTAAAAAAGCCTGTACACACTTACCTTGTATAGTTGTTAATCAAGCCTGTACACACTTACCTTATATAGTTGTTAATCAAGCCTGTACACACTTACCTTGTATAGTTGTTAATCAAGCATGTACACACTTACCTTATATAGTTGTTAATCAAGCCTGTACACACTTACCTTATATAGTTGTTAATCAAGCCTGTACACACTTACCTTGTATAGTTGTTAATCAAGCCTGTACACACTTACCTTATATAGTTGTTAAAAAAACCTGTACACACTTACCTTGTATAGTTATTAATCAAGCCTGTACACACTTACCTTGTATAGTTGTTGATCAAGCCTGTGCACACTTACCTTGTATGGTTGTTAATCAAGCCTGTACACACTTACCTTGTATAGTTGTTAATCAAGCCTGTGCACACTTACCTTGTATAGTTGTTAAAAAAGTCTGTACACACTCACCTTGTATAGTTGTTAATCAAGCCTGTACACACTTACCTTGTATAGTTGTTAATCAAGCCTGTGCACACTTACCTTGTATGGTTGTTAATCAAGCCTGTACACACTTACCTTGTATAGTTGTTAATCATGCCTGTACACACTTACCTTGTATAGTTGTTAATCAAGCCTGTACACACTTACCTTGTATAGTTGTTAATCAAGCCTGTGCACACTTACCTTGTATGGTTGTTAATGAAGCCTGTACACACTTACCTTGTATAGTTGTTAATCAAGGCTGCATACACTTACCTTGTATAGTTGTTAATCAAGCCTGTACACACTTACCTTATATTTTGGTGTTAATCAAGCGTGTACATACTTACCTTGCATAGTTGTTAATCAAGCCTGTACACACTTACCTTGTATAGTTGTTAAAAAAGCCTGTACACACTTACCTTGTATAGTTGTTAAAAAAGCCTGTACACACTTACCTTGTATAGTTGTTAATCAAGCCTGTGCACACTTACCTTGTATGGTTGTTAATCAAGCCTGTACACACTTACCTTGTATAGTTGTTAATCAAGCCTGTATACACTTACATTGTATAGTTGTTAATCAAGCCTGTACACACTTACCTTGTATAGTTGTTAATCAAGCCTGTACACACTTACCTTGTATAGTTGTTAATCAAGCCTGTACACATTTACCTTGTATAGTTGTTAATCAAGCCTGGACACACTTACCTTATATAGTTGTTAATCAAGCCTGTGTACACTTACCTTATATAGTTGTTAATCAAGCCTGTACACACTTACCTTGTATAGTTGTTAATCAAGCCTGTACACACTTACCTTGTATAGTTGTTAATCAAGCCTGTACACACTTACCTTGTATAGTTGTTAATCAAGCCTGTACACACTTACCTTGTATGGTTGTTAATCAAGCCTGTACACACTTACCTTATATAGTTGTTAATCAAGCCTGTACACACTTACCTTGTATAGTTGTTAATCAAGCCTGTACACACTTACCTTGTATAGTTGTTAATCAAGCCTGTACACACTTACCTTGTATAGTTGTTAATCAAGCCTGTACACACTTACCTTGTATAATTGTTAATCAAGCCTGTACACACTTACCTTGTATAGTTGTTAATCAAGCCTGTACACACTTACCTTGCATAGTTGTTAATCAAGCCTGTACACACTTACCTTGTATAGTTGTTAATCAAGCCTCTACATACTTACCTTGTATAGTTGTTAATCAAGCCTGTACACACTTACCTTGTATAGTTGTTAATCAAGCCTGTACACACTTACCTTGTATAGTTGTTAATCAAGCCTGTACACACTTACCTTGTATGGTTGTTAATCAAGCCTGTACACACTTACCTTATATAGTTGTTAATCAAGCCTGTACACACTTACCTTGTATAGTTGTTAATCAAGCCTGTACACACTTACCTTGTATAGTTGTTAATCAAGCCTGTACACACTTACCTTGTATAGTTGTTAATCAAGCCTGTACACACTTACCTTGTATAATTGTTAATCAAGCCTGTACACACTTACCTTGTATAGTTGTTAATCAAGCCTGTACACACTTACCTTGTTTAGTTGTTAATCAAGCCTCTACATACTTACCTTGTATAGTTGTTAATCAAGCCTGTACACACTTACCTTGTATAGTTGTTAATCAAGCCTGTGCACACTTACCTTGTATGGTTGTTAATCAAGCCTGTACACACTTACCTTGTATAGTTGTTAATCAAGCCTGTACACACTTACCTTGTATAGTTGTTAATCAAGCCTGTATACACTTACCTTGTATAGTTGTTAATCAAGCCTGTGCACACTTACCTTGTATGGTTGTTAATCAAGCCTGTACACACTTACCTTGTATAGTTGTTAATCAAGCCTGTATACACTTACCTTGCATAGTTGTTAATCAAGCCTGTACACACTTACCTTGTATAGTTGTTAATCAAACCTGTACACACTTACCTTGTATAGTTGTTAATCAAGCCTGTGCACACTTACCTTGTATGGTTGTTAATCAAGCCTGTACACACTTACCTTGTATAGTTGTTAATCAAGCCTGTATACACTTACCTTGTATAGTTGTTAATCAAGCCTGTACACACTTACCTTGTATAGTTGTTAATCAAGCCTGTACACACTTACCTTGTATAGTTGTTAAAAAAGCCTGTACACACTTACCTTGTATTGTTGTTAATCAAGCCTGTACACACTTACCTTATATAGTTGTTAATCAAGCCTGTACACACCTACCTTGTATAGTTGTTAATCAAGCATGTACACACTACCTTATATAGTTGTTAATCAAGCCTGTACACACTTACCTTATATAGTTGTTAATCAAGCCTGTACACACTTACCTTGTATAGTTGTTAATCAAGCTGTGCACACTTACCTTGTATAGTTGTTAATCAAGCCTGTGCACATTTACCTTGTATGGTTGTTAATCAAGCCTGTACACACTTACCTTGTATAGTTGTTAATCAAGCCTGTACACACTTACCTTGTATAGTTGTTAATCAAGCCTGTACACACTTACCTTGTATAGTTGTTAATCAAGCCTGTGCACACTTACCTTGTATAGTTGTTAATCAAGCCTGTACACACTTACCTTGTATAGTTGTTAATCAAGCCCGTATACACTTACCTTGTATAGTTGTTAATCAAGCCTGTACACACTTACCTTATATAGTTGTTAATCAAGCCTGTACATACTTACCTTGCATAGTTGTTAATCAAGCCTGTACACACTTACCTTGTATAGTTGTTAAAAGAAACCAGTACACACTTACCTTGTATAGTTGTTAATCAAGCCTGTACACACTTACCTTGTATAGTTGTTAATCAAGCCTGTGCACACTTACCTTGTATGATTGTTAATCAAGCCTGTACACACTTACCTTGTATAGTTGTTAATCAAGCCTGTGCACACTTACCTTGTATGATTGTTAATCAAGCCTGTACACACTTACCTTGTATAGTTGTTAATCAAGCCTGTATACACTTACCTTGTATAGTTGTTAATCAAGCCTGTACACACTTACCTTGTATAGTTGTGAATCAAGCCTGTACACACTTACCTTGTATAGTTGTTGATCAAGCCTGTACACACTTACCTTATATAGTTGTTAATCAAGCCTGTACACACTTACCTTATATAGTTGTTAATCAAGCCTGTACACACTTACCTTGTATAGTTGTTAATCAAGCCTGTACACACTTACCTTGTATAGTTGTTAATCAAGCTTGTACACACTTACCTTGTATAGTTGTTAATCAAGCCTGTACACACTTACCTTGTATAGTTGTTAATCAAGCCTGTACACACTTACCTTGTATAGTTGTTAATCAAGCCTGTACACACTTACCTTGTATAGTTGTTAATCAAGCCTGTACACACTTACCTTATATAGTTGTTAATCAAGCCTGTTCACACTTACCTTGTATAGTTGTTAATCAAGCCTGTACACACTTACCTTGTATAGTTGTTAATCAAGCCTGTACACACTTACCTTGTATAGTTGTTAATCAAGCCTGTACACACTTACCTTGTATAGTTGTTAATCAAGCCTGTATACACTTACCTTGTATAGTTGTTAATCAAGCCTGTACACAATTACCTTGTATAGTTGTTAATCAAGCCTGTACAGACTTACCTTGTATAGTTGTTAATCAAGCCTGTACACACTTACCTTGTATAGTTGTTAATCAAGCATGTACACACTTACCTTATATAGTTGTTAATCAAGCCTGTACACACTTACCTTATATAGTTGTTAATCAAGCCTGTACACACTTACCTTGTATAGTTGTTAATCAAGCCTGTACACACTTACCTTATATAGTTGTTAAAAAAACCTGTACACACTTACCTTGTATAGTTATTAATCAAGCCTGTACACACTTACCTTGTATAGTTGTTGATCAAGCCTGTGCACACTTACCTTGTATGGTTGTTAATCAAGCCTGTACACACTTACCTTGTATAGTTGTTAATCAAGCCTGTGCACACTTACCTTGTATAGTTGTTAAAAAAGTCTGTACACACTTACCTTGTATAGTTGTTAATCAAGCCTGTACACACTTACCTTGTATAGCTGTTAATCAAGCCTGTGCACACTTACCTTGTATGGTTGTTAATCAAGCCTGTACACACTTACCTTGTATAGTTGTTAATCATGCCTGTACACACTTACCTTGTATAGTTGTTAATCAAGCCTGTACACACTTACCTTGTATAGTTGTTAATCAAGCCTGTGCACATTTACCTTGTATGGTTGTTAATGAAGCCTGTACACACTTACCTTGTATAGTTGTTAATCAAGCCTGCATACACTTACCTTGTATAGTTGTTAATCAAGCCTGTACACACTTACCTTATATTTTGGTGTTAATCAAGCGTGTACATACTTACCTTGCATAGTTGTTAATCAAGCCTGTACACACTTACCTTGTATAGTTGTTAAAAAAGCCTGTACACACTTACCTTGTATAGTTGTTAATCAAGCCTGTGCACACTTACCTTGTATGGTTGTTAATCAAGCCTGTACACACTTACCTTGTATAGTTGTTAATCAAGCCTGTATACACTTACATTGTATAGTTGTTAATCAAGCCTGTACACACTTACCTTGTATAGTTGTTAATCAAGCCTGTACACACTTACCTTGTATAGTTGTTAATCAAGCCTGTACACATTTACCTTGTATAGTTGTTAATCAAGCCTGGACACACTTACCTTATATAGTTGTTAATCAAGCCTGTGTACACTTACCTTATATAGTTGTTAATCAAGCCTGTACACACTTACCTTGTATAGTTGTTAATCAAGCCTGTACACACTTACCTTGTATAGTTGTTAATCAAGCCTGTACACACTTACCTTGTATAGTTGTTAATCAAGCCTGTACACACTTACCTTGTATGGTTGTTAATCAAGCCTGTACACACTTACCTTATATAGTTGTTAATCAAGCCTGTACACACTTACCTTGTATAGTTGTTAATCAAGCCTGTACACACTTACCTTGTATAGTTGTTAATCAAGCCTGTACACACTTACCTTGTATAGTTGTTAATCAAGCCTGTACACACTTACCTTGTATAATTGTTAATCAAGCCTGTACACACTTACCTTGTATAGTTGTTAATCAAGCCTGTACACACTTACCTTGCATAGTTGTTAATCAAGCCTGTACACACTTACCTTGCATAGTTGTTAATCAAGCCTCTACATACTTACCTTGTATAGTTGTTAATCAAGCCTGTACACACTTACCTTGTATAGTTGTTAATCAAGCCTGTGCACACTTACCTTGTATGGTTGTTAATCAAGCCTGTACACACTTACCTTGTATAGTTGTTAATCAAGCCTGTATACACTTACCTTGTATAGTTGTTAATCAAGCCTGTACACACTTACCTTGTATGGTTGTTAATCAAGCCTGTACACACTTACCTTGTATAGTTGTTAATCAAGCCTGTACACACTTACCTTGTATAGTTGTTAATCAAGCCTGTACACACTTACCTTATATAGTTGTTAATCAAGCCTGTACACACTTACCTTATATAGTTGTTAATCAAGCCTGTACACACTTACCTTGTATAGTTGTTAATCAAGCCTGTACACACTTACCTTGTATAGTTGTTAATCAAGCCTGTACACACTTACCTTGTATAGTTGTTAATCAAACCTGTACACACTTACCTTGTATAGTTGTTAATCAAGCCTGTACACACTTACCTTGTATAGTTGTTAATCAAGCCTCTACATACTTACCTTGTATAGTTGTTAATCAAGCCTGTACACACTTACCTTGTATAGTTGTTAATCAAGCCTGTACACACTTACCTTGTATAGTTGTTAATCAAGCCTGTACACACTTACCTTGTATAGTTGTTAATCAAGCCTGTACACACTTACCTTGTATAGTTGTTAATCAAGCCTGTACACACTTACCTTGTATAGTTGTTAATCAAGCCTGTACACACTTACCTTATATAGTTGTTAATCAAGCCTGTACACACTTACTTTGTATGGTTGTTAATCAAGCCTGTGCACACTTACCTTGTATAGTTGTTAATCAAGCCTGTACACACTTACCTTGTATAGTTGTTAATCAAGCCTGTACACACTTACCTTGTATAGTTGTTAATCAAGCCTGTGCAAACTTACCTTGTATGGTTGTTAATCAAGCCTTTACACACTTACCTTGTATAGTTGTTAATCAAGCCTGTACACACTTACCTTGTATAGTTGTTAATCAAGCCTGTACACACTTACCTTGTATGGTTGTTAATCAAGCCTGTGCACACTTACCTTGCATAGTTGTTAATCAAGCCTGTACACACTTACCTTGTATAGTTGTTAATCAAGCCTGTACACACTTACCTTGTATAGTTGTTAATCAAGCCTGTCCACACTTACCTTGTATAGTTGTTAATCAAGCCTGTACACACTTACCTTGTATAGTTGTTAATCAAGCCTGTACACACTTACCTTGCTTTGTTGTATTTCATTCTGTTTCCATTAATTTCATTTACTGTTTTGCTACTAACTTTTAAGTTTTACTGGTATTATTGTATTACTGGTGTTGTGTTGAATATCCGTTTTGTGAATTTACTCCATTGCATATATATATATATATATATATATATATATATATATATATATATATATATATATATATATATATATAATATAGAACAAATATATAATATATTTTAAGATATAGACGAATGTTCAATGGGGACTATTTTTTGTCATTATGGATGTGAAAACACAGCTGGTAGCGCACACTGTACATGTCAAGAAGGATACGAAGTACATAATACATCTTTTTGTATTGGTAAGTCAAAATTCATATATATTATACTTAAAGATCAATATTAAAAACTTATATTCATCCTTATATAGAATTGAACAAAAATTTAAATTGCATGAGTGAGTGATTGTTGTTTAACGCCACCTCAGCAATTTTTCAGCTATATGATGACAAGAACAAGTTAATTCTTAATGAGATGATGATGAGGTCCGCTTTGTACTAGACCAACGCTCCTAGTTGGATTTTTATATTTTTATAGTACTAGTTCAGACATGTCGCACACATGGACACATTATTCTGATTCCGAGCCAACCAGTCTTTGTTCTTTCTCCTTAATGCTGCGTCCTTAGAGGATAAGCAACAAATACCAACTTTATAGACTTTGGTTTGACCCGATCGGGGCTCGAACACACGATCTATCGTACTCGAGGCGAGCAAGCTAACCATTACACCACCGATGCGGTTAACCTTAAATTTAAATCTTTGTTGTCTTGTTACTACTTAAAAATCGAAAAGCAAAGTGGCTAAGAAGGTTAATTATCATCTGTGGATGACTGAAAGGGAACATTTCATAGGAAACTGCTGCCATTGAAATAAATAATATTGCTAAGAAATATTCATAATATTGGTAATCAAAGTAAATTCTATTGAAGCCTCGATGTTAACCTATTTGATAAGGTATGCATGTTGCCTTACAGAAGGACGGTCGTTTCCTCCGTGAACTCAGGTATTCTCAACTAATAAAATAAGCCAACACGATATAATTGTAAATATTTTTGAATAAACCTTGACGAAAACGAAGGGGCAATCAAGAATGAACAATCCAGAGAAACTGGCTACATTGGACACGCATGACACAAGACCAAGACAAACAAAACAAAAAACATAACACAATTTGTGTTGGACACCACTATACACAAGTAACGTAAATAAGACATGACCCCTCTTACCAGTGGCGGATTTAGAGGGGGGCGTGTGGGGCGTGCGCCCCCCCCCCCCTAAAATTCACAAAGCATATGTTATACAACGTTAATTAAGCAGTTCAATAAATTACTTTTTCATGAATGGTTAACTCGTGACCTGTAGTAAAATATTCTTACACACTGTAAATACACGTTGGATGTGTTCGCTCATTCATATATGTATTCGCCGTCAGTAGTTCAAAGATTATTCCATTCTGATTGGTTCCGAGGTACCAGACATCAACTATTTTCTCACGCTAATTATCCCCTCGCCAACGAAGTTGCGAAGGGATATAGTAACGCTACCGTCCGTCCGTCCGTCCGTCCTTCCGTCCGTCCGTCATATCCTTGTGAACACTCTAGGATCAACATCCTTCAATGGATTTTGATCAAACTTGGTACATATTTAGTCCTTAAGAGAATCTTGAAACCTATTGATTTTCAAGGTCATATGTCAAAGTTCAAGGTCACCGGGTCAAATTGTTACCGCATAACATCCTTGTGAACACTCTAGAATCAACATTCTTCAATGGATTTTGACTAAACTTGGTACATACTTAGTCCTTAGGAGGGTCTGGAACCCTATTGATTTTCAAGGTCATAGGTCAAAGGTCAAGATCACTGGGTAAATTTTTTACCGTTTAACATCCTTGTGAACACTCTAGAATCAACATCCTTCAATGGATTTTGACCAAACTTGGTACATACTTAGTCATTAGGAGAGTCTGAAACCCTATTGATTTTCAAGGTCATAGGTCAAAGGTCACAGGGTCTAATTTTTAGGCGAGGGGATACGCCACGCTTTGCGTTGCCCGTGTTAAACATTATTTCTGCAGTCAATTTTACAACTACATGTACACGTGCTATTTAGAAATTATAAAATGGACGAAAATTCTAGGCCAATAAAACAAACAAGATTGGATACATTTCTGATTCCTCGACGAGACGAGAAAAGTCAATGGTAAACTAAAAAGTAAACTCAATCAATACTTCGAATAATTAATTTAACAATTGATCTCATTTATAAAACATACAACGAAAACCTATAACGAGAGAATCAGTTGATGATACTGAGACAGTGTGGAGAAACTTGAGTGTCCCAAGAAAATGGTCACTTCTCTTTAAATAATGGTTCAAATAGTTCTTGAATTCGAAATTCTGCAATTTCATATGGAAAAAAAATATAAGTTTGATTTGTATACAAATACCCGAAAATGTTAAGTAAAGATCAGTAAAAATACGCGTTGGTATATTGTACATTAAAATACGAAAGTAACATATTAATAAAAAAAAATTAGCAGCAATTTATTTGTAACAATCTCTGCATCTGCCCGAGGTATCTGCACAAGAAAGTGTGAACAAATCCTTTGTCCGGGTACGTTTATATTATTCATATCTACCAATGGATGTCTGTACAATTTTTTTTACACATTTTTAGCAAAAAATTCTGACTACAATTTATTTGTATTAAATTAATATCTACAACTGCACATGAAAGTGTGAAAATAATCTCGACAAAATGGTTTATGCATATCTCACACCTGATTTCCGTAAACATATTTCTCGAGAACTTTGATACATTTTTTTTGTTTGATCTTTTTGTGTAATGAGGTTTTTACGCCCGTTGCTCAAACACTTGACGCAACTGGTAAACTTTATCATTTGCGACTGCGAGTCGAGTGCACCTTTTCTTGTAATTTACAAAGCTGGGCGCGAACCCACGCCGTATTGGTGATAGGCTTGTATGAGCTATTAGATCCAACGACCTAACTCATTGAGCCATCCGGACCCCAGGAATGCGTTAAAACTAAACCAATAGATCTTTGAAGGGTTAAAATATCGTGATCGATCAGTCGTGAATTGAACAATTCGCATCACGGTTGTTAAAAAAAAGTTTTACTTCAGGTTCTTATAATCTGACAAAAACATACTATTAACAATTATCCGACAAAATTAAGACTCAAAGTAAAGTTTTTTTGGTCTGATAAAAATGGTGTGGTTGGTTAAAAATTGTCGTTCAAATAAATGTCTGTAATTCCTCAAACCCCCAGAGCTTAGGGGGGGGGGGGGGGGGGTTCGCCCACCTGGACCCTTTCCTACTCACGCCCCCCTTAATTCCAAATCCTGGATCCGCCCCTGCTTACAAACAACTGGAGGAAAAGACGAACCAGCCTCTCATCGAAATACGTTTCTCACTAATGAGACAGCACAGTTCCTATTTTTAGCCGTGTGAGATATATAGAATCTAACACCGGGGGGAGTACAAGATAGGGAAATCTCCGACACCCGAGGGTAAGATTTCCCTATCTTGTACTTTTTCCGGTGTTTGATTTTATTTCTCACTAAACACCTAATTGTTTTGTTTACATTCCATCGAGCGTTTTCCCGCAATTTTTTTCCATTGCTAAAGTAAATATTCGATTTATCCATATGCATCCATGTCTTGGCAGTATTTTAAATGTATTTCATAATAAAATACAATGTATTTAATAAATATATTATAAATGTTACTACAACAGCGATAAATACCTGTAAAAAAATATTTGAATTTGGTCAAGGGAGGTAATTTCTTTCTTTACGTTAGTTACTAACAAGGGAGAGCACTCTATTATTTACTCAAAGTAAACAAACATTGACTGGAAGAGAGCCTGAAAAAAGAATCAAACACCGTGAAAGGTGCACGTTAGCTAGCAGAAAATAATACATAAATGAATTTAAAAATACTTATGTAGTATAATCGTGGTTAATTGTTTATTTTAAAAAGGAAAAGCATGGAGAATTGGGGGGCAGTTGACATAAACTGTACAGCATGCATTTGCCGGTAAAACGCACGTGATTTTTTTGTCTTGCACTAGTGCAAGATAAGAAAATCTCACATCGCTAAAAATAGGAACTGGTCTGTCTCAAAAGTGAGAAATATAGAATCTAACACCGGGGGGAGCTTCTATATGTCTCAATCCGTGGGTGAGATAAGAATTTCACGCTACTTTTCCCGTAAAAATGTTACGTTTCGCAAAATGTCATTCTAAGCCGAGAATGTCACATTATATACCTGTCTGATAGCTGAATAACAGATATATTATGGATTTAACCATTGTTTTTTTTTAAATATAGAATCCAACCGTATTAAATATATTTGTGTCTTTTATTTTCATTTTTTCGTATTTCTAGATGTCCTTTTCCGTACCTTTGACGTCATTCTTCAATGACGTCAAAATATGTGTCGCGTCATATTTCATGTATGGGGTGTTTCATGAAGGAAAATACTGTACTTTCACTAAAATATTAGTGAGAAAAAGAATCAAACACCGGTAAGAGGGCAAGACGGAAAAATCTCGGACACCCGCGGGAAAGATTTCTATTGGTCTCCAACTCGGCTGAGCCTCGTTGGAGACCAGAAATCTTTCCCTTGGATGTCTGAGATTTTTCTGTCTTGCCCTCTTACCGGTGTTAGATCCTTTATATCTTAATATAGCTTTCAGTGGGATATATATATATAAATCATAGTTCTATACATGTAGGTAATAGTATAGAAACTTGCAAATAATATTCATTTTAAAACCATATCTTGATATTTTTTGGAGGCAATCAGAAATCTACGATGGCTGTCAGAGTAAAAATTGATAAGTTGGAATAAAAATGAGAAACCCGAAATGATATTTCAATTAGTAATCGATTAATTAGAATAAATCATGAGATTTATAACTAATATTTTAATTTTCATACCCGTAGTTACGAAAACATCACTCTTCTGTACCAGGTAAAGATATGAACCAGAAACATTGTTGTATCTACTTGAACTTAGCAATAATAATTCTTAAAACGTTAACCTTTGATAATGTTCGGGCGTTTTGTATGTTAATGTGAGTTAATGATATCGTTGGTAATACAATTTGATTAAACATGGATGATGCTAATACGAAGTTCTCTGTCAAACATGTTTTATGGAGATCATCATAAAGGGGTTAACCATTAAAGGGGTGTTTGTGTCTCAGCTTGTTGCTCACACCTTGTCATGAAGTGTGTCGTCTGCGATGAAAATCGCATTTGTTTCATTTAGTTTCTATGTTGATTACTTTTATTAGTCTTATCATTCGAGATTGTCTTGCTGCTTAACATTTGTTATATACCCAGATCTTAGTGGAAACCTGAATATGTCTTGCTGCTTAACATTTGTTATATACCCAGATCTTAGTGGAGACCTGCATATGTCTTGCTGCTTAACATTTGTTATATACCCAGATCTTAGTGGAAACCTGAATATGTCTTGCTGCTTAACATTTGTTATATACCCAGATCTTAGTGGAGACCTGAATATGTCTGGCTGCTTAACATTTGTTATATACCCAGATCTTAGTGGAAACCTGAATATGTCTTGCTGCTTAACATTTGTTATATATACCCAGATCTTAGTGGAAACCTGAATATGTCTTGCTGCTTAACATTTGTTATATATACCCAGATCTTAGTGGAAACCTGAATACAAAAAATCTAATTGATTAGTCTCAATTTTTCTTTAGATATCGATGAATGCCAAGTAAATGCTACAGTATGTGATGGTTTATGTCAGAATTATGAGGGTTACTACACGTGTTATTGTGATACAGGATATCAACTAGCCAGTGATAATTACACGTGTATAGGTACAGTATTACAGAATGTTTAATTTAGTATGATAGAACACAGAACTCAAAGGAAAAAAACGAATGAAATAGAATGTAATTCAAAAGAGTAGATGTAATCAAACAAGATATGATAACAAAAAGAAAGAAATAAAACAATGAACATTTGATCCAGAAAAGATTTGCATAATTTTTATCAGCGGTCACAACTGGGCCTCGGGGTTTATCATGAAACTAGCTACTCCCGAGTGTGTGTGAATCAGATATGGAATCTGAAAAATTCTACAGGTAGGTCACTCTCTACATGCAATAACATTAAAATATATAACATGTCTATTTTTTGCACAAATATTACCTACTTAAAGACAGATAGAATAATTAGTTTAACTTTGTTTCATAAAAATTTGAATGGTTAATGAAGATACAACTATCTTGTTTCAGGAAGGGACAACTCTTATTTTGTAAAACAAACACTTAATAACTACGCTTTATTTGATTATTACAAAAAGTTCTCTGAAAACTAATTATCAATAAAAATGTAGAAACAAAATGTCCGTGTGGTTTTTTTTATAACAACATATTTGTTTTGTTTGCTGGACTGTTAATCGCAAAGGTAGTATGAGTATCAAGTGTGCTCCTCTTCTCACCGACTTGTACATTTATTCGTATGATACAGACTCTCAAGAGAAGCGAAAAAAGCTAGTCCGGTTCAATTTCACATTCCAAGATGATGATGTCCTTCTCAGTTTGACGAGTGTTGATCGCAGGTAACCCATTGAACCTGAAATAAAAGATACCACCGAGACATGTTTTACCCTACATATAGAAATTGAAATGTATGGACCTTTAAGAACGGCAAATTTCAATTTTCCCATTGTAACCATTCAATTTATATGCAGCACTCAGTTGGTACGATATTCCAGAGTGTGTGTTTCCACTCAACATTGTCTTGATAGAGGGATTAAGCTAAAAAGTTACTGAACCAAGAATTCCTGGTGACCAACCATTACAAATAATCAGGATATGATCTTTTTGTAGTAGTCACAATGTGGCCCTTCTTTCCTTTCATGATCTATCACCCTATTTGTGACATGAGTAGCACTAATGAGTATGAACTGGTTACTTTTCTGGAGCACTTGAGTTCATCCCCAGTTTTAGTGCCCAATCTTAAGTTTTCTCCATTTGTTTGTACCATTGTTTGTCTTTTTGTCTTATTTCTCTTGACCATTGTATAGTCTGTACTTCTTCTATGTCTTGACCATTATATAGTCTGTACTTCTCCGATGTCTTGACCATTATATAGTCTGTACTTCTGCGATGTCTTGGCCATTGTATAGTCTGTACTTCTTCTATGTCTTGACCATTATATAGTCTGTACTTCTCCGATGTCTTGACCATTATATAGTCTGTACTTCTGCGATGTCTTGGCCATTGTATAGTCTATACTTCTTCGATGTCTTGGCCATTGTATAGTCTGTACTTCTTCGATGTCTTGACCATTGTATATTCTGTACTGCTTCGATGTCTTGGCCATTGCATAGTCTGTACATCTTCGATGTCTTGACCATTATATAGTCTGTACTTCTTCGATGTCTTGACCATTGAATAGTCTGTACTTCTTCGATGTCTTGACCATTGTATATTCTGTACTTCTTCTATGTATTGACCATTGTATATTCTGTACTTCTTCTATGTCTTGACCATTGTATAGTCTGTACTTCTTCGATGTCTTGACCATTGTATAGTCTGTACTTCTTATATGTCTTGGCCATTGCATAGTCTGTACTTTTTCGATGTCTTGACCATTATATAGTCTGTACTTCTTCTATGTCTTGACCATTGTATAGTCTGTACTTTTTCGATGTCTTGACCATTGTATAGTCTGTACTTCTTCTATGTCTTGACCATTGTATAGTCTGTACTTCTTCTATGTCTTGACCATTGTATAATCTGTACTTCTTCGATGTCTTGACCATTGTATAGTTTGTACTTCTTCGATGTCTTGACCATTGTATAGTCTGTACTTCTTCGATGTCCTGACCATTGTATAGTCTACTTCTTCGATGTCTTGACCATTGTATAGTCTGTACTTCTTCGATGTCTTGGCCATTGTATAGTCTGTACTTCTTCGATGTCTTGACCATTGTATAGTCTGTACTTCTTCGATGTCTTGACCATTGTATAGTCTGTACTTCTTCGATGTCTTGGCCATTGTATAGTCTGTACTTCTTCGATGTCTTGACCATTGTATAATCTGTACTTCTTCGATGTCTTGGCCATTGTATAGTTTGTACTTCCTCGATGTCTTGACAATTGTATAGTCTGTACTTCTTCGATGTCCTGACCATTGTATAGTCTGTACTTCTTCGATGTCTTGACCATTGTATAGTCTGTACTTCTTCGATGTCTTGGCCATTGTATAGTCTGTACTTCTTCGATGTCTTGACCATTGTATAGTCTGTACTTCTTCGATGTCTTGACCATTGTATAGTCTGTACTTCTTCGATGTCTTGGCCATTGTATAGTCTGTACTTCTTCGATGTCTTGACCATTGTATAGTCTGTACTTCTTCGATGTCTTGGCCATTGTATAGTCTGTACTTCTTCGATGTCTTGACCATTGTATAGTCTGTACTTCTTCGATGTCTTGGCCATTGTATAATCTGTACTTCTTCTATGTCTTGACCATTGTATAATATCTACTTCTTCGATATCTTGGCCATTGTATAGTCTGTACTTCTTCGATGTCTTGGTCATTGTATAGTCTGTACTTCTTCGATGTCTTGGCCATTGAATAGTCTGTGCTTCTTCGATGTCTTGGCCATTGTATAGTCTGTACTTCTTCGATGTCTTGACCATTGTATAGTCTGTACTTCTTCGATGTCTTGACCATTGTATAGTCTGTACTTCTTCGATGTCTTGGCCATTGTATAGTCTGTACTTCTTCGATGTCTTGACCATTGTATAATCTGTACTTCTTCGATGTCTTGGCCATTGTATAGTTTGTACTTCCTCGATGTCTTGACAATTGTATAGTCTGTACTTCTTCGATGTCCTGACCATTGTATAGTCTGTACTTCTTCGATGTCTTGACCATTGTATAGTCTGTACTTCTTCGATGTCTTGGCCATTGTATAGTCTGTACTTCTTCGATGTCTTGACCATTGTATAGTCTGTACTTCTTCGATGTCTTGACCATTGTATAGTCTGTACTTCTTCGATGTCTTGGCCATTGTATAGTCTGTACTTCTTCGATGTCTTGACCATTGTATAATCTGTACTTCTTCTATGTCTTGACCATTGTATAATATCTACTTCTTCGATATCTTGGCCATTGTATAGTCTGTACTTCTTCGATGTCTTGGTCATTGTATAGTCTGTACTTCTTCGATGTCTTGGCCATTGAATAGTCTGTGCTTCTTCGATGTCTTGGCCATTGTATAGTATGTAATTCTTCGATGTCTTGACCATTGTATAGTCTGTACTTCTTCGATGTCTTGACCATTGTATAGTCTGTACTTCTTCTATGTCTTGACCATTGTATAGTCTGTACCTCTTCGATGTCTTGGCCATTGTATAGTCTGTACTTCTGCGATGTGTTGACCATTGTATAGTCTGTACTTCTTCGATGTCTTGACCATTGTATAGTCTGTACTTCTTCGATGTCTTGACCATTGTATAATCTGTACTTCTTCGATGTCTTGACCATTGTATAGTTTGTACTTCTTCGATGTCTTGACCATTGTATAGTCTGTACTTCTTCGATGTCTTGAACATTGTATAATCTGTACTTCTTCGATGTCTTTACCATTGTATAGTCTACTTCTTCGATGTCTTGACCATTGTATAGTCTGTACTTCTTCGATGTCTTGGCCATTGCATAGTCTGTACTTCTTCGATGTCTTGACCATTATATAGTCTGTACTTCTGCGATGTCTTGGCCATTGTATAGTCTGTACTTCTTCGATGTCTTGACCATTGTATAGTCTGTACTTCTTCTATGTCTTGACCATTGTATAGTATGTATTTCTTCGATGTCTTGGCCATTGTATAGTCTGTACTTCTTCGATGTCTTGACCATTGTATAGTCTGTACTTCTGCGATTTCTTGACCATTGTATAGTCTGTACTTCTTCGATGTCTTGGCCATTGTATAGTCTGTGCTTCTTCGATGTCTTGGCCATTGCATAGTCTGTACTTCTTCTATGTCTTGGCCATTGTTTAGTCTGTACTTCTTCGATGTCTTGACCATTGTATATTCTGTACTGCTTCGATGTCTTGGCCATTGCATAGTCTGTACATCTTCGATGTCTTGACCATTATATAGTCTGTACTTCTTCGATGTCTTGACCATTGAATAGTCTGTACTTCTTCGATGTCTTGACCATTGTATATTCTGTACTTCTTCTATGTATTGACCATTGTATATTCTGTACTTCTTCTATGTCTTGACCATTGTATAGTCTGTACTTCTTCGATGTCTTGACCATTGTATAGTCTGTACTTCTTATATGTCTTGGCCATTGCATTGTCTGTACTTTTTCGATGTCTTGACCATTATATAGTCTGTACTTCTTCTATGTCTTGACCATTGTATAGTCTGTACTTTTTCGATGTCTTGACCATTGTATAGTCTGTACTTCTTCTATGTCTTGACCATTGTATAGTCTGTACTTCTTC
This sequence comes from Bathymodiolus brooksi, assembly GCA_963680875.1. Lineage (NCBI taxonomy): Eukaryota > Metazoa > Mollusca > Bivalvia > Mytilida > Modiolidae > Bathymodiolus > Bathymodiolus brooksi. The sequence continues at coordinate 81,035,998 of OY804582.1, forward strand.
TATGTCTTGACCATTGTATAATCTGTACTTCTTCGATGTCTTGACCATTGTATAGTTTGTACTTCTTCGATGTCTTGACCATTGCATAGTCTGTACTTCTTCGATGTCCTGACCATTGTATAGTCTACTTCTTCGATGTCTTGACCATTGTATAGTCTGTACTTCTTCGATGTCTTGGCCATTGTATAGTCTGTACTTCTTCGATGTCTTGACCATTGTATAGTCTGTACTTCTTCGATGTCTTGACCATTGTATAGTCTGTACTTCTTCGATGTCTTGGCCATTGTATAGTCTGTACTTCTTCGATGTCTTGACCATTGTATAATCTGTACCTCTTCGATGTCTTGGCCATTGTATAGTTTGTACTTCCTCGATGTCTTGACAATTGTATAGTCTGTACTTCTTCGATGTCCTGACCATTGCATAGTCTGTACTTCTTCGATGTCTTGACCATTGTATAGTCTGTACTTCTTCGATGTCTTGACCATTGTATAGTCTGTACTTCTTCGATGTCTTGACCATTGTATAGTCTGTACTTCTTCGATGTCTTGACCATTGTATAGTCTGTACTTCTTCGATGTCTTGGCCATTGTATAGTCTGTACTTCTTCGATGTCTTGACCATTGTATAATCTGTACTTCTTCTATGTCTTGACCATTGTATAATATCTACTTCTTCGATATCTTGGCCATTGTATAGTCTGTACTTCTTCGATGTCTTGGTCATTGTATAGTCTGTACTTCTTCGATGTCTTGGCCATTGAATAGTCTGTGCTTCTTCGATGTCTTGGCCATTGTATAGTATGTAATTCTTCGATGTCTTGACCATTGTATAGTCTGTACTTCTTCGATGTCTTGACCATTGTATAGTCTGTACTTCTTCTATGTCTTGAACATTGTATAGTCTGTACCTCTTCGATGTCTTGGCCATTGTATAGTCTGTACTTCTGCGATGTGTTGACCATTGTATAGTCTGTACTTCTTCGATGTCTTGACCATTGTATAGTCTGTACTTCTTCGATGTCTTGACCATTGTATAATCTGTACTTCTTCGATGTCTTGACCATTGTATAGTCTGTACTTCTTTGATGTCGTGACCATTGTATAGTCTGTACTTCTTCGATGTCTTGACCATTATATAGTCTGTACTTCTGCGATGTCTTGACCATTGTATAGTCTGTACTTCTTCGATGTCTTGACCATTGTATAATCTGTACTTCTTCGATGTCTTGACCATTGTATAGTCTGTACTTCTTCGATGTCGTGACCATTGCATAGTCTGTACTTCTTCGATGTCTTGACCATTATATAGTCTGTACTTCTGCGATGTCTTGGCCATTGTATAGTCTGTACTTCTTCGATGTCTTGACCATTGTATAGTCTGTGCTTCTTCTATGTCTTGACAATTGTATAGTATGTATTTCTTCGATGTCTTGGCCATTGTATAGTCTGTACTTCTTCGATGTCTTGACCATTGTATAGTCTGTACTTCTGCGATTTCTTGACCATTGTATAGTCTGTACTTCTTCGATGTCTTGGCCATTGTATAGTCTGTGCTTCTTCGATGTCTTGGCCATTGCATAGTCTGTACTTCTTCTATGTCTTGGCCATTGTTTAGTCTGTGCTTCTTCGATGTCTTGGCCATTGTATAGTCTGTACTTCTTCTATGTCTTGACCATTGTATAGTCTGTACTTCTTCTATGTCTTGGCCATTGCATAGTCTGTACTTCTTCTATGTCTTGGCCATTGTATAGTCTGTACTTCTTCTATGTCTTGGCCATTGTATAGTCTGTACTTCTTCGATGTCTTGGCCATTGTATAGTCTGTGCTTCTTCGATGTCCTGGCCATTGCATAGTCTGTACTTCTTCGATGTCTTGACCATTATATAGTCTGTACTTCTTCGATGTCTTGACCATTGTATAGTCTGTACTTCTTCGATGTCTTGACCATTGTATAGTCTGTACTTCTTCGATGTCTTGGCCATTGCATAGTCTGTACTTCTTCGATGTCTTGACCATTGTATAGTCTGTACTTCTTCTATGTCTTGACCATTGTATAGTCTGTACTTCTGCGATGTGTTGACCATTTTATAGTCTGTACTTCTTCGATGTCTTGACCATTGTATAATCTGTACTTCTTCGATGTCTTGACCATTGTATAGTCTGTACTTCTTCGATGTCTTGACCATTGTATAGTCTGTGCTTCTTCTATGTCTTGACAATTGTATAGTATGTATTTCTTCGATGTCTTGGCCATTGTATAGTCTGTACTTCTTCGATGTCTTGACCATTGTATAGTCTGTACTTCTGCGATTTCTTGACCATTGTATAGTCTGTACTTCTTCGATGTCTTGGCCATTGTATAGTCTGTGCTTCTTCGATGTCTTGGCCATTGCATAGTCTGTACTTCTTCTATGTCTTGGCCATTGTTTAGTCTGTGCTTCTTCGATGTCTTGGCCATTGTATAGTCTGTACTTCTTCTATGTCTTGACCATTGTATAGTCTGTACTTCTTCTATGTCTTGGCCATTGCATAGTCTGTACTTCTTCTATGTCTTGGCCATTGTATAGTCTGTACTTCTTCTATGTCTTGGCCATTGTATAGTCTGTACTTCTTCGATGTCTTGGCCATTGTATAGTCTGTGCTTCTTCGATGTCCTGGCCATTGCATAGTCTGTACTTCTTCGATGTCTTGACCATTATATAGTCTGTACTTCTTCGATGTCTTGACCATTGTATAGTCTGTACTTCTTCGATGTCTTGACCATTGTATAGTCTGTACTTCTTCGATGTCTTGGCCATTGCATAGTCTGTACTTCTTCGATGTCTTGACCATTGTATAGTCTGTACTTCTTCTATGTCTTGACCATTGTATAGTCTGTACTTCTGCGATGTGTTGACCATTTTATAGTCTGTACTTCTTCGATGTCTTGACCATTGTATAATCTGTACTTCTTCGATGTCTTGACCATTGTATAGTTTGTACTTCTTCGATGTCTTGACCATTGTATAGTCTGTACTTCTTCGATGTCTTGACCATTGTATAGTCTGTACTTCTTCTATGTCTTGACCATTGTATAATATGTACTTCTTCGATGTCTTGACCATTGTATAGTTTGTACTTCTTCGATATCTTGCCATTGTATAGTCTGTACTTCTTCGATGTCTTGGTCATTGTATAGTCTGTACTTCTTCGATGTCTTGACCATTGTATAGTTTGTACTTCTTCGATGTCTTGACCATTGTATAGTCTGTACTTCTTCGATGTATTGACCATTGTATAATCTGTACCTCTTCGATGTCTTGACCATTGTATAGTCAACTTCTTCGATGTATTGACCATTGTATAGTCTGTACTTCTTCGATGTCTTGACCATTGTATAGTCTGTACTTATTCGATGTCTTGGCCATTGCATAGTCTGTACTTCTTCGATGTCTTGACCATTATATAGTCTGTACTTCTGCGATGTCTTGGCCATTGTATAGTCTGTACTTCTTCGATGTCTTGGCCATTGTATAGTCTGTACTTCTTCGATGTCTTGACCATTATATAGTCTGTACTTCTTCGATGTCTTGGCCATTGTATAGTCTGTACTTCTGCGATGTCTTGGCCATTGTATAGTCTGTACTTCTTCGATGTCTTGGCCATTGTATAGTCTGTACTTCTTCGATGTCTTGACCATTGTATAGTCTGTACTTCTTCTATGTCTTGGCCATTGTATAGTCTGTACTTCTTCGATGTCTTGACCATTGTATAGTCTGTACTTCTTCGATGTCTTGACCATTGTATAGTCTGTACTTCTTCGATGTCTTGACCATTGTATAGTCTGTACTTCTTCGATGTCTTGGCCATTGTATAGTCTGTACTTCTTCGATGTCTTGACCATTGTATAGTCTGTACTTCTTCGATGTCTTGACCATTGTATAGTCTGTACTTCTTCGATGTCTTGACCATTGTATAGTCTGTACTTCTTCGATATGTCTTGACCATTGTATAGTCTGTACTTCTTCGATGTCTTGACCATTGTATAGTCTGTACTTCTTCGATGTCTTGACCATTGTATAGTCTGTACTTCTTCGATGTCTTGACCATTGTATAGTCTGTACTTCTTCGATGTCTTGACCATTGTATAGTCTGTACTTCTTCGATGTCTTGACCATTGTATAGTCTGTACTTCTTCGATATGTCTTGACCATTGTATAGTCTGTACTTCTTCGATGTCTTGACCATTGTATAGTCTGTACTTCTTCGATGTCTTGACCATTGTATAGTCTGTACTTCTTCGATGTCTTGACCATTGTATAGTCTGTACTTCTTCGATGTCTTGACCATTGTATAGTCTGTACTTCTTCGATATGTCTTGACCATTGTATAGTCTGTACTTCTTCGATGTCTTGACCATTGTATAGTCTGTACTTCTTCGATGTCTTGACCATTGTATAGTCTGTACTTCTTCGATGTCTTGGCCATTGTATAGTCTGTACTTCTTCGATGTCTTGACCATTGTATTGTCTGTACTTCTTCGATGTCTTGGCCATTGTATAGTCTGTACTTCTTCGATGTCTTGACCATTGTATAGTCTGTACTTCTTCGATGTCTTGACCATTGTATAGTCTGTACTTCTTCGATGTCTTGACCATTGTATAGTCTGTACTTCTTCGATATGTCTTGACCATTGTATAGTCTGTACTTCTTCGATGTCTTGACCATTGTATAGTCTGTACTTCTTCGATGTCTTGACCATTGTATAGTCTGTACTTCTGCGATGTCTTGACCATTGTATAGTCTGTACTTCTTCGATGTCTTGACCATTGTATAGTCTGTACTTCTTCGATGTCTTGACCATTGTATAGTCTGTACTTCTTCGATGTCTTGACCATTGTATAGTCTGTACTTCTTCGATGTCTTGACCATTGTATAGTCTGTACTTCTTCGATGTCTTGACCATTGTATAGTCTGTACTTCTTCTATGTCTTGACCATTGTATAGTCTGTACTTCTTCGATGTCTTGACCATTGTATAGTCTGTACTTCTTCGATGTCTTGACCATTGTATAGTCTGTACTTCTTCGATGTCTTGACCATTGTATAGTCTGTACTTCTTCGATGTCTTGACCATTGTATAGTCTGTACTTCTTCGATGTCTTGACCATTGTATAGTCTGTACTTCTTCGATGTCTTGACCATTGTATAGTCTGTACTTCTTCGATGTCTTGACCATTGTATAGTCTGTACTTCTGCGATGTGTTGACCATTGTATAGTCTGTACTTCTTCGATGTCTTGACCATTGTATAGTCTGTACTTCTTCTATGTCTTGACCATTGTATAGTCTGTACTTCTTCGATGTCTTGACCATTGTATAGTCTGTACTTCTTCGATGTCTTGACCATTGTATAGTCTGTACTTCTTCGATGTCTTGACCATTGTATAGTCTGTACTTCTTCGATGTCTTGACCATTGTATAGTCTGTACTTCTTCGATGTCTTGACCATTGTATAGTCTGTACTTCTTCGATGTCTTGACCATTGTATAGTCTGTACTTCTTCGATGTCTTGACCATTGTATAGTCTGTACTTCTTCGATGTCTTGACCATTGTATAGTCTGTACTTCTTCGATGTCTTGACCATTGTATAGTCTGTACTTCTTCGATGTCTTGACCATTGTATAGTCTGTACTTCTTCGATGTCTTGACCATTGTATAGTCTGTACTTCTTCGATGTCTTGACCATTGTATAGTCTGTACTTCTTCGATGTGTTGACCATTGTATAGTCTGTACTTCTTCGATGTCTTGACCATTGTATAGTCTGTACTTCTTCGATGTCTTGACCATTGTATAGTCTGTACTTCTTCGATGTCTTGACCATTGTATAGTCTGTACTTCTTCGATGTGTTGACCATTGTATAGTCTGTACTTCTTCGATGTCTTGACCATTGTATAGTCTGTACTTCTTCGATGTGTTGACCATTGTATAGTCTGTACTTCTTCGATGTCTTGACCATTGTATAGTCTGTACTTCTTCGATGTCTTGACCATTGTATAGTCTGTACTTCTTCGATGTCTTGACCATTGTATAATCTGTACTTCTTCGATGTCTTGACCATTGTATAGTCTGTACTTCTTCGATGTCTTGACCATTGTATAGTCTGTACTTCTTCGATGTCTTGACCATTGTATAGTCTGTACTTCTTCGATGTCTTGACCATTGTATAGTCTGTACTTCTTCGATGTCTTGACCATTGTATAGTCTGTACTTCTTCGATGTCTTGACCATTGTATAGTCTGTACTTCTTCGATGTCTTGACCATTGTATAGTCTGTACTTCTTCGATGTCTTGACCATTGTATAGTCTGTACTTCTTCGATGTCTTGACCATTGTATAGTTTGTACTTCTTCGATGTCTTGACCATTGTATAGTCTGTACTTCTTCTATGTCTTGACCATTGTATAGTTTGTACTTCTTCGATGTCTTGACCATTGTATAGTCTGTACTTCTTCGATGTCTTGACCATTGTATAGTTTGTACTTCTTCGATGTCTTGACCATTGTATAGTCTGTACTTCTTCTATGTCTTGACCATTGTATAGTTTGTACTTCTTCGATGTCTTGACCATTGTATAGTCTGTACTTCTTCGATGTCTTGACCATTGTATAGTCTGTACTTCTTCGATGTCTTGACCATTGTATAGTCTGTACTTCTTCGATGTCTTGACCATTGTATAGTTTGTACTTCTTCGATGTGTTGACCATTGTATAGTCTGTACTTCTTCGATATGTCTTGACCATTGTATAGTCTGTACTTCTTCGATGTCTTGACCATTGTATAGTCTGTACTTCTTCGATGTCTTGACCATTGTATAGTCTGTACTTCTTCGATGTCTTGACCATTGTATAGTCTGTACTTCTTCGATGTCTTGACCATTGTATAGTCTGTACTTCTTCTATGTCTTGGCCATTGTATGTCTGTACTTCTTCGATGTCTTGACCATTGTATAGTCTGTACTTCTTCGATGTCTTGACCATTGTATAGTCTGTACTTCTTCGATGTCTTGACCATTGTATAGTCTGTACTTCTTCTATGTCTTGGCCATTGTATGTCTGTACTTCTTCGATGTCTTGACCATTGTATAGTCTGTACTTCTTCGATGTCTTGACCATTGTATAGTCTGTACTTCTTCGATGTCTTGACCATTGTATAGTCTGTACTTCTTCGATGTCTTGACCATTGTATAGTCTGTACTTCTTCGATGTCTTGACCATTGTATAGTCTGTACTTCTTCGATGTCTTGACCATTGTATAGTCTGTACTTCTTCTATGTCTTGGCCATTGTATGTCTGTACTTCTTCGATGTCTTGACCATTGTATAGTCTGTACTTCTTCGATGTCTTGACCATTGTATAGTCTGTACTTCTTCTATGTCTTGGCCATTGTATGTCTGTACTTCTTCGATGTCTTGACCATTGTATAGTCTGTACTTCTTCGATGTCTTGACCATTGTATAGTCTGTACTTCTTCTATGTCTTGGCCATTGTATGTCTGTACTTCTTCGATGTCTTGACCATTGTATAGTCTGTACTTCTTCGATGTCTTGACCATTGTATAGTCTGTACTTCTTCGATGTCTTGACCATTGTATAGTCTGTACTTCTTCGATGTCTTGACCATTGTATAGTCTGTACTTCTTCGATGTCTTGACCATTGTATAGTCTGTACTTCTTCGATGTCTTGACCATTGTATAGTCTGTACTTCTTCTATGTCTTGGCCATTGTATGTCTGTACTTCTTCGATGTCTTGACCATTGTATAGTCTGTACTTCTTCGATGTCTTGACCATTGTATAGTCTGTACTTCTTCTATGTCTTGGCCATTGTATGTCTGTACTTCTTCGATGTCTTGACCATTGTATAGTCTGTACTTCTTCGATGTCTTGACCATTGTATAGTCTGTACTTCTTCGATGTCTTGACCATTGTATAGTCTGTACTTCTTCGATGTCTTGACCATTGTATAGTCTGTACTTCTACGATGTCTTGACCATTGTATCGTCTGTACTTCTTCGATGTCTTGACCATTGTATAGTCTGTACTTCTTCGATGTCTTGACCATTGTATAGTCTGTACTTCTTCGATGTCTTGACCATTGTATTGTCTGTACTTCTTCGATGTCTTGAACATTGTATAGTCTGTACTTCTTCGATGTCTTGACCATTGTATAGTCTGTACTTCTTCTATGTCTTGGCCATTGTATAGTCTGTACTTCTTCGATGTCTTGACCATTGTATAGTCTGTACTTCTTCTATGTCTTGGCCATTGTATAGTCTGTACTTCTTCGATGTCTTGACCATTGTATAGTCTGTACTTCTTCGATGGACGCTTTTTGATTGTTGCTTTGGTATCTTACAATAATACCTTTGGTATCTTACAATAATACCTTTGGTATCTTACAATAATACCTTTGGTATCTTACAATAATACCTTTGGTATCTTACAATAATACCTTTGGTATCTTACAATAATACCTTTGGTATCTTACAATAATACCTTTGGTATCTTACAATAATACCTTTGGTATCTTACAATAATACCTTTGGTATCTTACAATAATACCTTTGGTATCTTACAATAATACCTTTGGTATCTTACAATAATACCTTTGGTATCTTACAATAATACCTTTGGTATCTTACAATAATACCTTTGGTATCTTACAATAATACCTTTGGTATCTTACAATAATACCTTTGGTATCTTACAATAATACCTTTGGTATCTTACAATAATACCTTTGGTATCTTACAATAATACCTTTGGTATCTTACAATAATACCTTTGGTATCTTACAATAATACCTTTGGTATCTTACAATAATACCTTTGGTATCTTACAATAATACCTTTGGTATCTTACAATAATACCTTTGGTATCTTACAATAATACCTTTGGTATCTTACAATAATACCTTTGGTATCTTACAATAATACCTTTGGTATCTTACAATAATACCTAAAGACATATTTATCAGAATTATCCAATGTAACAAATAATCTTCTTATTCTTTCTGTAGATATTGATGAATGTAATACAGGATATAACTGTTCCCATATCTGTGTCAACAATAACGGAAGTGCCCAGTGTTCTTGTCCTAGTGGATACAGCTTAGATAGTGACCAGAAAACTTGCAAAGGTGATATTTATATAACATATATTTTTTGTTGCAAATTCGAATTTAGATGATTCTTTATATAATCTATAGATGGGCGTCGACATTTTGTGTGTGTTATTTTGTTGTTGAAATAACGTTCACCGTGCACTATGGTATTTTTTTGAAAAGTTATTAATTGATTGTTCAAAGCCCTATGATTATTTGTCTTTTTTAATTAGGAATAAGTATTGCATTTTATGTACAATCAAGTGTGCCATTTATATTGTTTTTATTTTAATCCTTTACACGTATTTAATATGTTTTACAGTTTTACTCCCGTTTTGTTTGAGAATTTGTTGAATCGAACCATATACCAAAATGTTTCATGTTGTATAAACGATATGCCCATGAATTTTCGATGGTTGGCCATTCCTGCCGCCAACGTCCACTCGAATATATTGATTGGGTTGCCTTTACTTAACGTGGCGTTTTGTAGTGTTCAATCAGTAAATCATGTTGGTAAATAGGTGGAATAGAGATGCCATTTATATATCGATGTTTTAACTGCCAGATATAAAAGGAAACGATGTTGCTAAAGTCGGCAAATATTGCCTTACACCTTGCCTCTAACGACCAAACCCAACAAACTATTGAGCATTAGGAACTGACTCTAGGGTTAGTCTAACGTTAATCATGTATCAGTTATTAAATCCATGTTCTTTGGAATAATAAATGACTTATATTGCATGGCTGCAATGCGTTCACACTACATTTTAAATGTAACATCATGATACATAAAACTATACCTCTAGTACTTTTAACAGATATCAATGAGTGTGATATGCCTGAAGGAATGGAATGTGAGGACATCTGTGTGAACCATGAAGGGTCGTTCACATGCCACTGCAGTAATCCTGGTTACATATTATCATGGGATAGAACTTCATGTTCGGGTATATTTGATTTTTATTGTTAAAGATATTTTTTTAGCTTATCAGCACCGCATCGGCAGTATAAAGGTTGACTTTTTCGCCTCGAGTACGGTAGATTGTTGGTTCGACTCCTGTTCAAGTAAAACCAAAAACTATAAAATTGGTATGTGTTGCTTCTCCTCTAAGCACGCATCATTAAGGAGAATGAGCAAAGCTTGATTGGCTCGGAATCAGGATAATGTGATAGAATGGATCGACATGTCTACCCGCGGACTGTTAGTTTTAGTGAGCTAGCACTATCAAAATTCAACTAAGCGTGTTGGTCTTCTAGTACAAAACCAACTTCAAGATTATCTCATCGAATGCAACTTGTTCTCGCCATGATATGGCTGAAAACTTGTTCATTTGGCCTTAAACAACAATCACTAACTTACTTAACTAGTCCGTTGAACCTGTTTAATCATAGGATGTTCGTTTTATCCTATTGAAATTGTTATAGCAAAATGTTATGTATCTTATCGCATCAATCGGAATACTGTTTTCTGTATTGTTTGGTCATGTTATTATATTGTTCATTTAATTTTTGTTGTATATTCTGTTTGTATGTTGAAATTTAGATTTGAGTTAAGGGTTGGTTTCCATGACACATTTTGTTGGTTCTGTTTAAAGTCCGGATTTGTATATCAGCATTTGTCGTAATGTTTTTGTTTTAAAATGTTGAATAAATTCAAGCTTGTTAATTGTCGATAACCCCAGTTTATCAATTTTTGTATAATTGTAATAGTGTATATTGTTGATGGAAACACCACAAGTTGTTTTCTAAATGGCTGTTTTATATGATTGTGTTCTCTCTGTTACAAGTAGGTATTCAATATTTCGATATTTATACAGATATGGAATCTTGAATGATTTTATTTTAGTCACAGGCGAGGTGCACTCGATACAACATTATGTGATAAAGTTTGTCTCAGTGACTTGCGACATGTTAGTTGTTTTCTCCGAGCACTCTGTTTTCCTCCACCAATAAAACTGAACGTCACGATATAACTGAAATATTGTTACAAGTGGAGTTAAATACCATGACCATAACCCTAAAACATTATGAACAGGGGTTTATAATTTCAGATATCAATGAATGTCAGGAGGGTGAAAACTTTTGTGAGGACATTTGTGTAAACACTTTAGGATCATACAAATGTGTTTGTAATGACACCGACTTTATCATTGGTCCAGATGGAATGACATGTATAGGTATGTGTAAATTCTGTTAACCAATATAGGCTTTTTTTCTGTTGTTAATAAAAAGAAATAATACGACAACGTTTACCTATTACATGTACATAGAAAATGAGTATTAATCCGCCATTATAATCTTAACCAGTATCTATACCATAAAGAAGCTATATTTTTTTCTCGAAAGGTTACAATATCCGAGGTAAATAGATAAAGTGAACATGTTTATAACGTCCATTTACACTTCTATTGAGTGATGGTGACTCACATTTATTAATTTTAAAAGTAATTTAACCACGCCACTTTTTTATTGAAGTGCCTGCACCAAGATATGAAAGTGAGTGGTGATGAATATGTGTTTGGGGCATCTTGTGTAATACTATTTTTTTTCTTTCATCTCGTAACAATAAAAAAAAAGAAGAGTAATGGTAATGACAGAAGAATATTTTTTTCCAATTTAGAGTAAGACTATGAATAAGATATATAAATGTTTTTTTTTATAATTTTCTAACAGATTTAGACGAGTGTTCATCACCGGAAACCAATGACTGTGATCAAATATGCAACAATTTTCCTGGAACTTACAATTGTTCATGCATTCCTGGCTATTTAAGGAAAGGTTTCTCTAAATGTGAAGGTGTAATATTATATATTAAACATAGTTCTATCTTTTTGAGATAATAGAAGTTAATGTGTATCTTTATATAAATATCTCCATCTGAAGATTAAAGTAATTGAATGCACAATAGAAAAAGTATTTTTTTATTTAAATAGAAATTGGTACCACACAACAAGCTACATCATTCATTACATATTATTATGGAATATACGGACATTGATTTTTTGATATTTTACATATTTTAAAGAACTTTAGATTTTATAGCTTATTCTAACATAACGTCCTTCTTTCGATTTGTAAACAAACGAGCGATTTATCGATTGGGTATAATCTCATTAGCACATGCGCCGGTGCATGTGACTGACTTGGTATAATCTCATTAGCACATGCGCCGGTGCATGTGACTGACTTTTCCGTCGTAAATGTACATGTTGATGAATTATCGTCTGCTCGAATTTGGGAGCATAAATTGTGTGCGACATATTCCGCAAATGTAAATATAAATAACCGTCTTCCAATCAAAGTATACTACCGTATTTGTACTCTTAGACATATCAGAATCGAAATAATTCATGGAAGCCAGAATGTGTTTTGAGTTTTAAAATGGGTTGGGATAAAATACTAATATCCACCAACCCATGTTAAAACTCAAAACACATTCTGGCTTCCATGATTTACATCTTAAATATTTACTGATAATGTTGAATTGAAGAGTCTAAATTGCACTGCTTTTTTAATTTCAGTAAGTGAATCATCTAAATATAGAGTTGATTATACCTTCTGTTGATATTGGTAGTATTGTACGACCATCACTGTTCTAATCTTTCTGATCATAATATAACATAATTTTCTAAAATTCAATTGATTTATCAATGCACCTCTCTTTGTAGTCTGTCCTGTTGGTACATTTCATGATTTAGCAGACGACAAGTGTATCCGGTGTCCATTATGGTCAAGTACTACAGAGGAGGGTAAAGCATCAATGGCTGATTGTCAGTGTATTGATGGTTACCGTGGAAACTTAAGTTTGGCAATTCCTTGTAAAGGTATATAAAACTGACAATAAAAAATTATTGAAACACAAAGAAGGCAAGGTCCTGACTTGATATAATCCAAAAGAATTTTTATGTTTATGCTTGACAATAAATAAAACTGTTGCAACAGAAACTATCATTATGCTAGAAATTACAAGAAGGATTAAAAAAGCATCTATGAAAATTTGAAATAAGTTTGTAGAAAAAGAAATTCATCTTTTAGTGCACATTATCAAAATGATCCGTTTATTACTTTAGATATCAATGAATGTGAAGAAGACAATTTTGGATGTGAACAACATTGTCAGAACATGGAGGGTTCAGCCTACTGTAGCTGTAGACGTGGCTATAACCTACACACTAACAAGAAGAACTGTACAGGTTAGTAACAATATTGTCAGAACATGGAGAGTTCAGCCTACTGTGACTGTAGACGTGGCTATGACCTACACACTAACAAGAAGAACTGTACAGGTTAGTAACAATATTGTCAGAACATGGAGGGTTCAGCCTACTGTGGCTGTAGACGTGGCTATAACCTACACACCAACAAGACGAACTGTACAGGTTAGTAACAATATTGTCAGAACATGGAGAGTTCAGCCAACTGTAGCTGTAGACGTGGCTATGACCTACACACCAACAAGAATAACTGTACAGGTTAGTAACAATATTGTCAGAACATGGAGAGTTCAGCCTACTGTAGCTGTAGACGTGGCTATGACCTACACACCAACAAGAAGAATTGTACAGGTTAGTAACAATATTGTCAGAACATGGAGAGTTCAGCCTACTGTGGCTGTAGACGTGGCTATGACCTACACACCAACAAGACGAACTGTACAGGTTAGTAACAATATTGTCAGAACATGGAGAGTTCAGCCTACTGTGGCTGTAGACGTGGCTATGACCTACACACCAACAAGAAGAATTGTACAGGTTAGTAACAATATTGTCAGAACATGGAGAGTTCAGCCTACTGTGGCTGTAGACGTGGCAATGACCTACACACCAACAAGAAGAATTGTACAGGTTAGTAACAATATTGTCAGAACATGGAGGGTTCATCCTACTGTAGCTGTAGACGTGGCTATGACCTACACACCAACAAGAAGAATTGTACAGGTTAGTAACAATATTGTCAGAACATGGAGGGTTCAGCCTACTGTAGCTGTAGACGTGGCTATAACCTACGCAACAACAAGAAGAACTGTACAGGTTAGTAACAATATTGTCAGAACATGCCGAATTCAGCCTACTGTGGCTGTAGACGTGGTTATGATCTACACACCAACAAGAAAAATTGTACAGGTTAGTAACAATATTGTCAGAACATGGAGGGTTCAGCCTACTGTAGCTGTAGACGTGGCTATAACCTACACACCAACAAGAAGAACTGTACAGGTTAGTAACAATATTGTCAGAACATGGAGAGTTCAGCCTACTGTAGCTGTAGACGTGGCTATGACCTACACACCAACAAGAAGAACTCTACAGGTTAGTGACAATATTGTCAGAACATGGAGAGCTCAGCCTACTGTAGCTGTAGACGTGGCTATGACCTACACACCAACAAGAAGAACTGCACAGGTTAGTAACAATATTGTCAGAACATGGAGGGTTCAGCTTACTGTAGCTGTAGACGTGGCTATGACCTACACACCAACAAGAAGAACTGTACAGGTTAGTAACAATATTGTCAGAACATGGAGGGTTCAGCCTACTGTAGCTGTAGACGTGGCTATGACCTACACACCAACAAGAAGAACTGTACAGGTTAGTAACAATATTGTCAGAACATGGAGGGTTCAGCCTAATGTAGCTGTAGACGTGGCTATGACCTACACACCAACAAGAAGAACTGTACAGGTTAGTAACAATATTGTCAGAACATGGAGGGTTCAGCCTACTGTAGCTGTAGACGTGGCTATGACCTACACACCAACAAGAAGAACTGTACAGGTTAGTAACAATATTGTCAGAACATGGAGAATTCAGCCTACTGTAGCTGTAGACGTGGCTATGGCCTACACACCAACATGAAGAACTGTACAGGTTACCAACAATAATGTCAGAACATGGAGAGTTCAGCCTACTGTGGCTGTAGACGTGACTATAACCTACACAACAACAAGAAGAACTGTACAGGTTAGCAACAATATTGTCAGAACATGGAGAATTCAGCCTACTGTAGCTGTAGACGTGGCTATCACCTACACACCAACAAGAAGAACTGTACAGGTTAGTAACAATATTGTCAGAACATAGAGAATTCAGCTTACTGTAGCTGTAGACGTGGCTATGACCTACACACCAACAAGAAGAACTGTACAGGTTAGTAACAATATTGTCAGAACATGGAGGGTTCAGCCTACTGTAGCTGTAGACGTGGCTATGACCTACACACCAACAAGAAGAACTGTACAGTTTAGTAACAATATTGTCAGAACATGGAGAGCTCAGCCTACTGTAGCTGTAGACGTGGCTATGACCTACACACCAACAAGAAGAACTGTACAGGTTAGTAACAATATTGTCAGAACATGGAGGGTTCAGCCTACTGTAGCTGTAGACGTGGCTATGACCTACACACCAACAAGAAGAACTGTACAGGTTAGTAACAATATTGTCAGAACATGGAGGGTTCAGCCTACTGTAGCTGTAGACGTGGCTATGACCTACACACCAACAAGAAGAACTGTACAGGTTAGTAACAATATTGTCAGAACATGGAGGGTTCAGCCTACTGTAGCTGTAGACGTGGCTATGACCTACACACCAACAAGAAGAACTGTACAGGTTAGTAACAATATTGTCAGAACATGGAGGGTTCAGCCTACTGTAGCTGTAGACGTGGCTATGACCTACACACCAACAAGAAGAACTGTACAGGTTAGTAACAATATTGTCAGAACATGGAGGGTTCAGCCTACTGTAGCTGTAGACGTGGCTATGACCTACACACCAACAAGAAGAACTGTACAGGTTAGTAACCATATTGTCAGAACATTGAGAGTTCAGCCTACTGTAGCTGTAGACGTGGCTATAACCTACACACCAACAAGAACTGTACAGGTTAGTAACAATATTGTCAGAACATGGAGTGCTCAGCCTACTGTAGCTGTAGACGTGGCTATGACCTACACACCAACAAGAAGAACTGTACAGGTTAGTAACAATATTGTCAGAACATGGAGGGCTCAGCCTACTGTAGCTGTAGACGTGGCTATGACCTACACACCAACAAGAAGAACTCCTACAGGTTAGTAACAATATTGTCAGAACATGGAGGGCTCAGCCTACTGTAGCTGTAAACGTGGCTATGACCTACACACCAACAAGAACTGTACAGGTTAGTAACAATATTGTCAGAACATGGAGGGCTCAGCCTACTGTAGCTGTAGACGTGGCTATGACCTACACACCAACAAGAAGAACTCCTACAGGTTAGTAACAATATTGTCAGAACATGGAGGGCTCAGCCTACTGTAGCTGTAGACGTGGCTATGACCTACACACCAACAAGAAGAACTGTACAGGTTAGTGACAATATTGTCAGAACATGGAGGGATCAGCCTACTGTAGCTGTAGACGTGGCTATGACCTACACACCAACAAGAAGAACTGTACAGGTTAGTGACAATATTGTCAGAACATGGAGAGTTCAGCCTACTGTGGCTGTAGACGTGGCTATAACCTACACAACAACAAGAAGAACTGTACAGGTTAGCAACACTATTGTCAGAACATGGAGAGTTCAGCCTACTCTAGCTGTAGACGTGGCTATGACCTACACACCAACAAGAAGAACTGTACAGGTTAGTAACAATATTGTCAGAACATGGAGGGTTCAGCCTACTGTAGCTGTAGACGTGGCTATAACCTACGCAACAACAAGAAGAACTGTACAGGTTAGTAACAATATTGTCAGAACATGCCGAATTCAGCCTACTGTGGCTGTAGACGTGGTTATGACCTACACACCAACAAGAAAAATTGTACAGGTTAGTAACAATATTGTCAGAACATGGAGGGTTCAGCCTACTGTAGCTGTAGACGTGGCTATGACCTACACACCAACAAGAAGAACTGTACAGGTTAGTAACAATATTGTCAGAACATGGAGGGTTCAGCCTACTGTAGCTGTAGACGTGGCTATGACCTACACACCAACAAGAAGAACTCTACAGGTTAGTGACAATATTGTCAGAACATGGAGAGCTCAGCCTACTGTAGCTGTAGACGTGGCTATGACCTACACACCAACAAGAAGAACTGCACAGGTTAGTAACAATATTGTCAGAACATGGAGGGTTCAGCTTACTGTAGCTGTAGACGTGGCTATGACCTACACACCAACAAGAAGAACTGTACAGGTTAGTAACAATATTGTCAGAACATGGAGGGTTCAGCCTACTGTAGCTGTAGACGTGGCTATGACCTACACACCAACAAGAAGAACTGTACAGGTTAGTAACAATATTGTCAGAACATGGAGGGTTCAGCCTAATGTAGCTGTAGACGTGGCTATGACCTACACACCAACAAGAAGAACTGTACAGGTTAGTAACAATATTGTCAGAACATGGAGGGTTCAGCCTACTGTAGCTGTAGACGTGGCTATGACCTACACACCAACAAGAAGAACTGTACAGGTTAGTAACAATATTGTCAGAACATGGAGAGTTCAGCCTACTGTAGCTGTAGACGTGGCTATGACCTACACACCAACATGAAGAACTGTACAGGTTACCAACAATAATGTCAGAACATGGAGAGTTCAGCCTACTGTGGCTGTAGACGTGGCTATAACCTACACAACAACAAGAAGAACTGTACAGGTTAGCAACAATATTGTCAGAACATGGAGAATTCAGCCTACTGTAGCTGTAGACGTGGCTATCACCTACACACCAACAAGAAGAACTGTACAGGTTAGTAACAATATTGTCAGAACATAGAGAATTCAGCTTACTGTAGCTGTAGACGTGGCTATGACCTACACACCAACAAGAAGAACTGTACAGGTTAGTAACAATATTGTCAGAACATGGAGGGTTCAACCTACTGTAGCTGTAGACGTGGCTATGACCTACACACCAACAAGAAGAACTGTACAGGTTAGTAACAATATTGTCAGAACATGGAGGGTTCAGCCTACTGTAGCGGTAGACGTGGCTATGACCTACACACCAACAAGAAGAACTGTACAGGTTAGTAACAATATTGTCAGAACATGGAGGGTTCAGCCTACTGTAGCTGTAGACGTGGCTATGACCTACACACCAACAAGAAGAACTGTACAGGTTAGTAACAATATTGTCAGAACATGGAGGGTTCAGCCTACTGTAGCTGTAGACGTGGCTATGACCTACACACCAACAAGAAGAACTGTACAGGTTAGTAACAATATTGTCAGAACATTGAGAGTTCAGCCTACTGTAGCTGTAGACGTGGCTATAACCTACACACCAACAAGAACTGTACAGGTTAGTAACAATATTGTCAGAACATGGAGTGCTCAGCCTACTGTAGCTGTAGACGTGGCTATGACCTACACACCCACAAGAAGAACTGTACAGGTTAGTAACAATATTGTCAGAACATGGAGGGCTCAGCCTACTGTAGCTGTAGACGTGGCTATGACCTACAAACCAACAAGAAGAACTCCTACAGGCTAGTAACAATATTGTCAGAACATGGAGGGCTCAGCCTACTGTAGCTGTAAACGTGGCTATGACCTACACACCAACAAGAACTGTACAGGTTAGTAACAATATTGTCAGAACATGGAGGGCTCAGCCTACTGTAGCTGTAGACGTGGCTATGACCTACACACCAACAAGAAGAACTCCTACAGGTTAGTAACAATATTGTCAGAACATGGAGGGCTCAGCCTACTGTAGCTGTAGACGTGGCTATGACCTACACACCAACAAGAAGAACTGTACAGGTTAGTGACAATATTGTCAGAACATGGAGGGCTCAGCCTACTGTAGCTGTAGACGTGGCTATGACCTACACACCAACAAGAAGAACTGTACAGGTTAGTGACAATATTGTCAGAACATGGAGAGTTCAGCCTACTGTGGCTGTAGACGTGGCTATAACCTACACAACAACAAGAAGAACTGTACAGGTTAGCAACACTATTGTCAGAACATGGAGAGTTCAGCCTACTGTAGCTGTAGACGTGGCTATGACCTACACACCAACAAGAAGAACTGTACAGGTTAGTAACAATATTGTCAGAATATGGAGGGTTCAGCCTACTGTAGCTGTAGACGTGGCTATGACCTACACACCAACAAGACGAACTGTACAGGTTAGTAACAATATTGTCAGAACATGGAGGGTTCAGCCTACTGTAGCTGTAGATGTGGCTATGACCTACACACCAACAAGAAGAACTGTACAGGTTAGTAACAATATTGTCAGAACGGGGAGAGTTCAGCCTACTGTGGCTGTAGACGTGGCTATGACCTACACACCAACAAGAAGAACTGTACAGGTTAGTAACAATATTGTCAGAACATGGAGGGTTCAGCCTACTGTAGCTGTAGACGTGGCTATGACCTACACACCAACAAGAAGAACTGTACAGGTTAGTAACAATATTGTCAGAACATGGAGGGTTCAGCCTACTGTAGCTGTAGACGTGGCTATGACCTACACACCAACAAGAAGAACTGTACAGGTTAGTAACAATATTGTCAGAACATTGAGAGTTCAGCCTACTGTAGCTGTAGACGTGGCTATAACCTACACACCAACAAGAACTGTACAGGTTAGTAACAATATTGTCAGAACATGGAGTGCTCAGCCTACTGTAGCTGTAGACGTGGCTATGACCTACACACCAACAAGAAGAACTGTACAGGTTAGTAACAATATTGTCAGAACATGGAGGGCTCAGCCTACTGTAGCTGTAGACGTGGCTATGACCTACAAACCAACAAGAAGAACTCCTACAGGCTAGTAACAATATTGTCAGAACATGGAGGGCTCAGCCTACTGTAGCTGTAAACGTGGCTATGACCTACACACCAACAAGAACTGTACAGGTTAGTAACAATATTGTCAGAACATGGAGGGCTCAGCCTACTGTAGCTGTAGACGTGGCTATGACCTACACACCAACAAGAAGAACTCCTACAGGTTAGTAACAATATTGTCAGAACATGGAGGGCTCAGCCTACTGTAGCTGTAGACGTGGCTATGACCTACACACCAACAAGAAGAACTGTACAGGTTAGTGACAATATTGTCAGAACATGGAGGGCTCAGCCTACTGTAGCTGTAGACGTGGCTATGACCTACACACCAACAAGAAGAACTGTACAGGTTAGTGACAATATTGTCAGAACATGGAGAGTTCAGCCTACTGTGGCTGTAGACGTGGCTATAACCTACACAACAACAAGAAGAACTGTACAGGTTAGCAACACTATTGTCAGAACATGGAGAGTTCAGCCTACTCTAGCTGTAGACGTGGCTATGACCTACACACCAACAAGAAGAACTGTACAGGTTAGTAACAATATTGTCAGAACATGGAGGGTTCAGCCTACTGTAGCTGTAGACGTGGCTATGACCTACACACCAACAAGAAGAACTGTACAGGTTAGTAACAATATTGTCAGAATATGGAGGGTTCAGCCTACTGTAGCTGTAGACGTGGCTATGACCTACACACCAACAAGACGAACTGTACAGGTTAGTAACAATATTGTCAGAACATGGAGGGTTCAGCCTACTGTAGCTGTAGATGTGGCTATGACCTACACACCAACAAGAAGAACTGTACAGGTTAGTAACAATATTGTCAGAACGGGGAGAGTTCAGCCTACTGTGGCTGTAGACGTAGCTATGACCTACACACCAACAAGAAGAACTGTACAGGTTAGTAACAATATTGTCAGAACATGGTGGGTTCAGCCTACTGTAGCTGTAGACGTGGCTATGACCTACACATCAACAAGAAGAACTGTACAGGTTAGTAACAATATTGTCAGAACATGGAGAATTCAGCCTACTGTGACTGTAGACGTGGCTATAACCTACACGCCAACAAGAAGAACTGTACAGGTTAGTGACAATATTGTCAGAACATGGAGAGTTCAGCCTACTCTAGCTGTTGACGTGGCTATGACCTACACACCAACAAGAAGAACTGTACAGGTTAGTAACAATATTGTCAGAACACGGACGGTTCAGCCTACTGTAGCTGTAGACGTGGCTATGACCTACACACCAACAAGAAGAACTGTACAGGTTAGTAACAATATTGTCAGAACATGGAGGGTTCAGCCTACTGTAGCTGTAGACGTGGCTATGACCTACACAACAACAAGAAGAACTGTACAGGTTAGAAACAATATTGTCAGAACATGGAGGGTTCAGCCTACTGTAGCTGTAGACGTGGCTATGACCTACACACCAACAAGAAGAACTGTACAGGTTAGTAACAATATTGTCAGAACATGG
Organism: Bathymodiolus brooksi; assembly: GCA_963680875.1. Classification (NCBI taxonomy): domain Eukaryota; kingdom Metazoa; phylum Mollusca; class Bivalvia; order Mytilida; family Modiolidae; genus Bathymodiolus; species Bathymodiolus brooksi. The sequence continues at coordinate 81,057,442 of OY804582.1, forward strand.
AGAGTTCAGCCTACTGTAGCTGTAGACGTGGCTTTAACCTACACACCAAAAAGAGGAACTGTACAGGTTAGCAACAATATTGTCAGAACATGGAGAGTTCAGACTACTGTAGCTGTAGACGTGGCTATAACCTACACACCATCAAGAAGAACTGTACAGGTTAGTAACAATATTGTCAGAACATGGAGGGTTCAGCCTTCTGTAGCTGTAGTCGTGGCTATGACCTACACACCAACAAGAAGAACTGTACAGGTTAGCAACAATATTGTCAGAACATGGAGAGTTCAGCCTACTGTAGCTGTAGACGTGGGTATAACCTACACACCATCAAGAAGAACTGTACAGGTTAGTAACAATATTGTCAGAACATGGAGGGTTCAGCCTACTGTAGCTGTAGTCGTGGCTATGACCTACGCACCAACAAGAAGAACTGTACAGGTTAGTATTAATATTGTCAGAACATGGAGGGTTCAGCCTACTGTAGCTGTAGACGTGGCTATGACCTACACACCAACAAGAAGAACTGTACAGGTTAGTACCAATATTGTCCGAACATGGAGAGTTCAGCCTACTCTAGCTGTAGACGTGGCTATGACCTACACACCAACAAGAAGAACTGTACAGGTTAGTAACAATATTGTCAGAACATGGAGGGTTCAGCCTACTGTAGCTGTAGACGTGGCTATGACCTACACACCAACAAGAAGAACTGTACAGGTTAGTAACAATATTGTCAGAACATGGAGGGTTCAGCCTACTGTAGCTGTAGACGTGGCTATGACCTACACACCAACAAGAAGAAATGTACAGGTTAGTAACAATATTGTTAGAACATGGAGAGTTCAGCCTACTGTGGCTGTAGACGTGGCTTTGACCTACACACCATCAAGAAGAACTGTACAGGTTAGTAACAATATTGTCAGAACATGGAGAGTTCAGCCTACTCTAGCTGTTGACGTGGCTATGACCTACACACCAAAAAGAAGAACTGTACAGGTTAGTAACAATATTGTCAGAACATGGAGGGTTCAGCCTACTGTAGCTGTAGACGTGGCTCTGACCTACACACCAACAAGAAGAACTCCTACAGGTTAGTAACAATATTGTCAGAACATGGAGGGCTCAGCCTACTGTAGCTGTAGATGTGGCTATGACCTACACACCAACAAGAAGAACTGTACAGGTTAGTGACAATATTGTCAGAACATGGAGGGCTCAGCCTACTGTTGCTGTAGACGTGGCTATGACCTACACACCAACAAGAAGAACTGTACAGGTTAGTGGCAATATTGTCAGAACATGGAGAGTTCAGCCTACTGTAGCTGTAGACGTGGCTATGACCTACACACCAACAAGAAGAACTGTACAGGTTAGTAACAATATTGTCAGAACATGGAGAGTTCAGCCTACTCTAGCTGTAGACGTGGCTATGACCTACACACCAACAAGAAGAACTGTACAGGTTAGTAACAATATTGTCAGAACATGGAGAGTTCAGCCTACTGTAGCTGTAGACGTGGCTATGACCTACACAACAACAAGAAGAACTGTACAGGTTAGAAACAATATTGTCAGAACATGGAGAGTTCAGCCTACTCTAGCTGTAGACGTGGCTATGACCTACACACCAACAAGAAGAACTGTACAGGTTAGTAACAATATTGTCAGAACGGGGAGAGTTCAGCCTACTGTGGCTGTAGACGTAGCTATGACCTACACACCAACAAGAAGAACTGTACAGGTTAGTAACAATATTGTCAGAACATGGTGGGTTCAGCCTACTGTAGCTGTAGACGTGGCTATGACCTACACATCAACAAGAAGAACTGTACAGGTTAGTAACAATATTGTCAGAACATGGAGAATTCAGCCTACTGTGACTGTAGACGTGGCTATAACCTACACGCCAACAAGAAGAACTGTACAGGTTAGTGACAATATTGTCAGAACATGGAGAGTTCAGCCTACTCTAGCTGTTGACGTGGCTATGACCTACACACCAACAAGAAGAACTGTACAGGTTAGTAACAATATTGTCAGAACACGGACGGTTCAGCCTACTGTAGCTGTAGACGTGGCTATGACCTACACACCAACAAGAAGAACTGTACAGGTTAGTAACAATATTGTCAGAACATGGAGGGTTCAGCCTACTGTAGCTGTAGACGTGGCTATGACCTACACAACAACAAGAAGAACTGTACAGGTTAGAAACAATATTGTCAGAACATGGAGGGTTCAGCCTACTGTAGCTGTAGACGTGGCTATGACCTACACACCAACAAGAAGAACTGTACAGGTTAGTAACAATATTGTCAGAACATGGAGAGTTCAGCCTACTGTAGCTGTAGACGTGGCTTTAACCTACACACCAACAAGAGGAACTGTACAGGTTAGCAACAATATTGTCAGAACATGGAGAGTTCAGACTACTGTAGCTGTAGACGTGGCTATAACCTACACACCATCAAGAAGAACTGTACAGGTTAGTAACAATATTGTCAGAACATGGAGGGTTCAGCCTTATGTAGCTGTAGTCGTGGCTATGACCTACACACCAACAAGAAGAACTGTACAGGTTAGCAACAATATTGTCAGAACATGGAGAGTTCAGCCTACTGTAGCTGTAGACGTGGGTATAACCTACACACCATCAAGAAGAACTGTACAGGTTAGTAACAATATTGTCAGAACATGGAGGGTTCAGCCTACTGTAGCTGTAGTCGTGGCTATGACCTACGCACCAACAAGAAGAACTGTACAGGTTAGTATTAATATTGTCAGAACATGGAGGGTTCAGCCTACTGTAGCTGTAGACGTGGCTATGACCTACACACCAACAAGAAGAACTGTACAGGTTAGTACCAATATTGTCCGAACATGGAGAGTTCAGCCTACTCTAGCTGTAGACGTGGCTATGACCTACACACCAACAAGAAGAACTGTACAGGTTAGTAACAATATTGTCAGAACATGGAGGGTTCAGCCTACTGTAGCTGTAGACGTGGCTATGACCTACACACCAACAAGAAGAACTGTACAGGTTAGTAACAATATTGTCAGAACATGGAGGGTTCAGCCTACTGTAGCTGTAGACGTGGCTATGACCTACACACCAACAAGAAGAACTGTACAGGTTAGTAACAATATTGTCAGAACATGGAGAGTTCAGCCTACTCTAGCTGTTGACGTGGCTATGACCTACACACCAAAAAGAAGAACTGTACAGGTTAGTAACAATATTGTCAGAACATGGAGGGTTCAGCCTACTGTAGCTGTAGACGTGGCTCTGACCTACACACCAACAAGAAGAACTCCTACAGGTTAGTAACAATATTGTCAGAACATGGAGGGCTCAGCCTACTGTAGCTGTAGATGTGGCTATGACCTACACACCAACAAGAAGAACTGTACAGGTTAGTGACAATATTGTCAGAACATGGAGGGCTCAGCCTACTGTTGCTGTAGACGTGGCTATGACCTACACACCAACAAGAAGAACTGTACAGGTTAGTGACAATATTGTCAGAACATGGAGAGTTCAGCCTACTGTAGCTGTAGACGTGGCTATGACCTACACACCAACAAGAAGAACTGTACAGGTTAGTAACAATATTGTCAGAACATGGAGAGTTCAGCCTACTCTAGCTGTAGACGTGGCTATGACCTACACACCAACAAGAAGAACTGTACAGGTTAGTAACAATATTGTCAGAACATGGAGGGTTCAGCCTACTGTAGCTGTAGACGTGGCTATGACCTACACAACAACAAGAAGAACTGTACAGGTTAGAAACAATATTGTCAGAACATGGAGAGTTCAGCCTACTCTAGCTGTAGACGTGGCTATGACCTACACACCAACAAGAAGAACTGTACAGGTTAGTAACAATATTGTCAGAACATGGAGGGTTCAGCCTACTGTAGCTGTAGACGTGGCTATGACCTACACACCAACAAGAAGAACTGTACAGGTTAGTGACAATATTGTCAGAACATGGAGAGTTCAGCCTACTGTGGCTGTAGACGTGGCTATAACCTACACAACAACAAGAAGAACTGTACAGGTTAGCAACACTATTGTCAGAACATGGAGAGTTCAGCCTACTCTAGCTGTAGACGTGGCTATGACCTACACACCAACAAGAAGAACTGTACAGGTTAGTAACAATATTGTCAGAACATGGAGGGTTCAGCCTACTGTAGCTGTAGACGTGACTATGACCTACACACCAACAAGAAGAACTGTACAGGTTAGTAACAATATTGTCAGAATATGGAGGGTTCAGCCTACTGTAGCTGTAGACGTGGCTATGACCTACACACCAACAAGACGAACTGTACAGGTTAGTAACAATATTGTCAGAACATGGAGGGTTCAGCCTACTGTAGCTGTAGATGTGGCTATGACCTACACACCAACAAGAAGAACTGTACAGGTTAGTAACAATATTGTCAGAACGGGGAGAGTTCAGCCTACTGTGGCTGTAGACGTGGCTATGACCTACACACCAACAAGAAGAACTGTACAGGTTAGTAACAATATTGTCAGAACATGGAGGGTTCAGCCTACTGTAGCTGTAGACGTGGCTATGACCTACACACCAACAAGAAGAACTGTACAGGTTAGTAACAATATTGTCAGAACATGGAGGGTTCAGCCTACTGTAGCTGTAGACGTGGCTATGACCTACACACCAACAAGAAGAAATGTACAGGTTAGTAACAATATTGTCAGAACATGGAGAGTTCAGCCTACTGTGACTGTAGACGTGGCTATAACCTACACGCCGACAAAAAGAACTGTACAGGTTAGTGACAATATTGTCAGAACATGGAGAGTTCAGCCTACTCTAGCTGTTGACGTGGCTATGACCTACACACCAACAAGAAGAACTGTACAGGTTAGTAACAATATTGTCAGAACACGGAGGGTTCAGCCTACTGTAGCTGTAGACGTGGCTATGACCTACACACCAACAAGAAGAACTGTACAGGTTAGTAACAATATTGTCAGAACATGGAGGGTTCAGCCTACTGTAGCTGTAGACGTGGCTATGACCTACACAACAACAAGAAGAACTGTACAGGTTAGTAACAATATTGTCAGAACATGGAGGGTTCAGCCTACTGTAGCTGTAGACATGGCTATGACCTACACACCAACAAGAAGAACTGTACAGGTTAGTAACAATATTGTCAGAACATGGAGAGTTCAGCCTACTGTAGCTGTAGACGTGGCTTTAACCTACACACCAACAAGAGGAACTGTACAGGTTAGCAACAATATTGTCAGAACATGGAGAGTTCAGACTACTGTAGCTGTAGACGTGGCTATGACCTACACACCATCAAGAAGAACTGTACAGGTTAGTAACAATATTGTCAGAACATGGAGGGTTCAGCCTACTGTAGCTGTAGTCGTGGCTATGACCTACACACCAACAAGAAGAACTGTACAGGTTAGCAACAATATTGTCAGAACATGGAGAGTTCAGCCTACTGTAGCTGTAGACGTGGGTATAACCTACACACCATCAAGAAGAACTGTACAGGTTAGTAACAATATTGTCAGAACATGGAGGGTTCAGCCTACTGTAGCTGTAGTAGTGGCTATGACCTACGCACCAACAAGAAGAACTGTACAGGTTAGTATTAATATTGTCAGAACATTGAGGGTTCAGCCTACTGTAGCTGTAGACGTGGCTATGACCTACACACCAACAAGAAGAACTGTACAGGTTAGTAACAATATTGTCAGAACATGGAGGGTTCAGCCTACTGTACCTGTAGTCGTGGCTTTAACCTACACACCAACAAGAAGAACTGTACAGGTTAGCAACAATATTGTCAGAACATGGAGAGTTCAGCCTACTGTAGCTGTAGACGTGTCTATAACCTACACACCATCAAGAAGAACTGTACAGGTTAGTAACAATATTGTCAGAACATGGAGGGTTCAGCCTACTGTAGCTGTAGTCGTGGCTATGACCTACACACCAACAAGAAGAACTGTACAGGTTAGCAACAATATTGTCAGAACATGGAGAGTTCAGCCTACTGTAGCTGTAGACGTGGCTATGACCTACACACCATCAAGAAGAACTGTACAGGTTAGTAACAATATTGTCAGAACATGGAGGGTTCAGCCTACTGTAGCTGTAGTCGTGGCTATGACCTACGCACCAACAAGAAGAACTGTACAGGTTAGTAACAATATTGTCAGAACATGGAGGGTTCAGCCTACTGTAGCTGTAGACGTGGCTATGACCTACACACCAACAAGAAGAACTGTACAGGTTAGTAACAATATTGTCAGAACATGGAGGGTTCAGCCTACTGTAGCTGTAGACGTGGCTATGACCTACACACCAACAAGAAGAACTGTACAGGTTAGTAACAATATTGTCAGAACATGGAGGGTTCAGCCTACTGTAGCTGTAGACGTGGCTATGACCTACACACCAACAAGAAGAAATGTACAGGTTAGTAACAATATTGTCAGAACATGGAGAGTTTAGCCTACTGTGGCTGTAGACGTGGCTATGACCTACACACCAACAAGAAGAACTGTACAGGTTAGTAACAATATTGTCAGAACATGGAGAGTTCAGCCTACTCTAGCTGTTGACGTGGCTATGACCTACACACCAAAATGAAGAACTGTACAGGTTAGTAACAATATTGTCAGAACATGGAGGGTTCAGCCTACTGTAGCTGTAGACGTGGCTATGACCTACACACCAACAAGAAGAACTGTACAGGTTAGTAACAATATTGTCAGAACATGGAGGGTTCAGCCTACTGTAGCTGTAGACGTGGCTATGACCTACACACCAACAAGAAGAACTGTACAGGTTAGTAACAATATTGTCAGAACATGGAGAGTTCAGCCTACTGTAGCTGTAGACGTGGCTATAACCTACACACCAACAAGAACTGTACAGGTTAGTAACAATATTGTCAGAACATGGAGGGCTCAGCCTACTGTAGCTGTAGACGTGGCTATGACCTACACACCAACAAGAAGAACTCCTACAGGTTAGTAACAATATTGTCAGAACATGGAGGGCTCAGCCTACTGTAGCTGTAAACGTGGCTATGACCTACACACCAACAAGAACTGTACAGGTTAGTAACAATATTGTCAGAACATGGAGGGCTCAGCCTACTGTAGCTGTAGACGTGGCTATGACCTACACACCAACAAGAAGAACTCCTACAGGTTAGTAACAATATTGTCAGAACATGGAGGGATCAGCCTACTGTAGCTGTAGACGTGGCTATGACCTACACACCAACAAGAAGAACTGTACAGGTTAGTGACAATATTGTCAGAACATGGAGAGCTCAGCCTACTGTAGCTGTAGACGTGGCTATGACCTACACACCAACAAGAAGAACTGTACAGGTTAGTGACAATATTGTCAGAACATGGAGAGTTCGGCCTACTGTGGCTGTAGACGTGGCTATAACCTACACAACAACAAGAAGAACTGTACAGGTTAGCAACAATATTGTCAGAACATGGAGAGTTCAGCCTACTCTAGCTGTAGACGTGGCTATGACCTACACACCAACAAGAAGAACTGTACAGGTTAGTAACAATATTGTCAGAACATGGAGGGTTCAGCCTACTGTAGCTGTAGACGTGGCTATGACCTACACACCAACAAGAAGAACTGTACAGGTTAGTAACAATATTGTCAGAACATGGAGGGTTCAGCCTACTGTAGCTGTAGACGTGGCTATGACCTACACACCAACAAGACGAACTGTACAGGTTAGTAACAATATTGTCAGAACATGGAGGGTTCAGCCTACTGTAGCTGTAGACGTGGCTATGACCTACACACCAACAAGAAGAACTGTACAGGTTAGTAACAATATTGTCAGAACGGGGAGAGTTCAGCCTACTGTAGCTGTAGACGTGGCTATGACCTACACACCAACAAGAAGAACTGTACAGGTTAGTAACAATATTGTCAGAACATGGAGGGTTCAGCCTACTGTAGCTGTAGACGTGGCTATGACCTACACACCAACAAGAAGAACTGTACAGGTTAGTAACAATATTGTCAGAACATGGAGGGTTCAGCCTACTGTAGCTGTAGACGTGGCTATGACCTACACACCAACAAGAAGAAATGTACAGGTTAGTAACAATATTGTCAGAACATGGAGAGTTCAGCCTACTGTGACTGTAGACGTGGCTATAACCTGCACGCCAACAAGAAGAACTGTACAGGTTAGTAACAATATTGTCAGAACATGGAGAGTTCAGCCTACACTAGCTGTTGACGTGGCTTTGACCTATACACCAACAAGAAGAACTGTACAGGTTAGTAACAATATTGTCAGAACACGGAGGGTTCAGCCTACTGTAGCTGTAGACGTGGCTATGACCTACACACCAACAAGAAGAACTGTACAGGTTAGTAACAATATTGTCAGAACATGGAGGGCTCAGCCTACTGTAGCTGTAGACGTGGCTATGACCTACACACCAACAAGAAGAACTGTACAGGTTAGTGACAATATTGTCAGAACATGGAGAGTTCGGCCTACTGTGGCTGTAGACGTGGCTATAACCTACACAACAATAAGAAGAACTGTACAGGTTAGCAACAATATTGTCAGAACATGGAGAGTTCAGCCTACTCTAGCTGTAGACGTGGCTATGACCTACACACCAACAAGAAGAACTGTACAGGTTAGTAACAATATTGTCAGAACATGGAGGGTTCAGCCTACTGTAGCTGTAGACGTGGCTATGACCTACACACCAACAAGAAGAACTGTACAGGTTAGTAACAATATTGTCAGAACATGGAGGGTTCAGCCTACTGTAGCTGTAGACGTGGCTATGACCTACACACCAACAAGAAGAACTGTACAGGTTAGTAACAATATTGTCAGAACATGGAGGGTTCAGCCTACTGTAGCTGTAGTCGTGGCTTTAACCTACACACCAACAAGAAGAACTGTACAGGTTAGCAACAATATTGTCAGAACATGGAGAGTTCAGCCTACTCTAGCTGTTGACGTGGCTATGACCTACACACCAACAAGAAGAACTGTACAGGTTAGTAACAATATTGTCAGAACACGGAGGGTTCAGCCTACTGTAGCTGTAGACGTGGCTATGACCTACACACCAACAAAAAGAACTGTACAGGTTAGTAACAATATTGTCAGAACATGGAGGGTTCAGCCTACTGTAGCTGTAGACGTGGCTATGACCTACACAACAACAAGAAGAACTGTACAGGTTAGTAACAATATTGTCAGAACATGGAGGGTTCAGCCTACTGTAGCTGTAGACATGGCTATGACCTACACACCAACAAGAAGAACTGTACAGGTTAGTAACAATATTGTCAGAACATGGAGAGTTCAGCCTACTGTAGCTGTAGACGTGGCTTTAACCTACACACCAACAAGAGGAACTGTACAGGTTAGCAACAATATTGTCAGAACATGGAGAGTTCAGCCTACTGTAGCTGTAGACGTGGCTATGACCTACGCACCAACAAGAAGAACTGTACAGGTTAGTATTAATATTGTCAGAACATTGAGGGTTCAGCCTACTGTAGCTGTAGACGTGGCTATGACCTACACACCAACAAGAAGAACTGTACAGGTTAGTAACAATATTGTCAGAACATGGAGGGTTCAGCCTACTGTACCTGTAGTCGTGGCTTTAACCTACACACCAACAAGAAGAACTGTACAGGTTAGCAACAATATTGTCAGAACATGGAGAGTTCAGCCTACTGTAGCTGTAGACGTGTCTATAACCTACACACCATCAAGAAGAACTGTACAGGTTAGTAACAATATTGTCAGAACATGGAGGGTTCAGCCTACTGTAGCTGTAGTCGTGGCTATAACCTACACACCAACAAGAATAACTGTACAGGTTAGCAACAATATTGTCAGAACATGGAGAGTTCAGCCTACTGTAGCTGTAGACGTGGCTATGACCTACACACCATCAAGAAGAACTGTACAGGTTAGTAACAATATTGTCAGAACATGGAGGGTTCAGCCTACTGTAGCTGTAGTCGTGGCTATGACCTACGCACCAACAAGAAGAACTGTACAGGTTAGTAACAATATTGTCAGAACATGGAGGGTTCAGCCTACTGTAGCTGTAGACGTGGCTATGACCTACACACCAACAAGAAGAACTGTACAGGTTAGTAACAATATTGTCAGAAAATGGAGAGTTCAGCCTACTGTGGCTGTAGACGTGGCTATGACCTACACACCAACAAGAAGAACTGTACAGGTTAGTAACAATATTGTCCGAACATGGAGAGTTCAGCCTACTCTAGCTGTAGACGTGGCTATGACCTACACACCAACAAGAAGAACTGTACAGGTTAGTAACAATATTGTCAGAACATGGAGGGTTCAGCCTACTGTAGCTGTAGACGTGGCTATGACCTACACACCAACAAGAAGAACTGTACAGGTTAGTAACAATATTGTCAGAACATGGAGGGTTCAGCCTACTGTAGCTGTAGACGTGGCTATGACCTACACACCAACAAGAAGAAATGTACAGGTTAGTAACAATATTGTCAGAACATGGAGAGTTTAGCCTACTGTGGCTGTAGACGTGGCTATGACCTACACACCAACAAGAAGAACTGTACAGGTTAGTAACAATATTGTCAGAACATGGAGAGTTCAGCCTACTCTAGCTGTTGACGTGGCTATGACCTACACACCAAAATGAAGAACTGTACAGGTTAGTAACAATATTGTCAGAACATGGAGGGTTCAGCCTACTGTAGCTGTAGACGTGGCTATGACCTACACACCAACAAGAAGAACTGTACAGGTTAGTAACAATATTGTCAGAACATGGAGGGTTCAGCCTACTGTAGCTGTAGACGTGGCTATGACCTACACACCAACAAGAAGAACTGTACAGGTTAGTAACAATATTGTCAGAACATGGAGAGTTCAGCCTACTGTAGCTGTAGACGTGGCTATAACCTACACACCAACAAGAACTGTACAGGTTAGTAACAATATTGTCAGAACATGGAGGGCTCAGCCTACTGTAGCTGTAGACGTGGCTATGACCTACACACCAACAAGAAGAACTCCTACAGGTTAGTAACAATATTGTCAGAACATGGAGGGCTCAGCCTACTGTAGCTGTAAACGTGGCTATGACCTACACACCAACAAGAACTGTACAGGTTAGTAACAATATTGTCAGAACATGGAGAGTTCAGCCTACTCTAGCTGTAGACGTGGCTATGACCTACACACCAACAAGAAGAACTGTACAGGTTAGTAACAATATTGTCAGAACATGGAGGGTTCAGCCTACTGTAGCTGTAGACGTGGCTATGACCTACACACCAACAAGAAGAACTGTACAGGTTAGTAACAATATTGTCAGAACATGGAGGGTTCAGCCTACTGTAGCTGTAGACGTGGCTATGACCTACACACCAACAAGAAGAACTGTACAGGTTAGTAACAATATTGTCAGAACATGGAGGGTTCAGCCTACTGTAGCTGTAGTCGTGGCTTTAACCTACACACCAACAAGAAGAACTGTACAGGTTAGCAACAATATTGTCAGAACATGGAGAGTTCAGCCTACTGTAGCTGTAGACGTGGCTATGACCTACACACCAACAAGAAGAAATGTACAGGTTAGTAACAATATTGTCAGAACATGGAGAGTTTAGCCTACTGTGGCTGTAGACGTGGCTATGACCTACACACCAACAAGAAGAACTGTACAGGTTAGTAACAATATTGTCAGAACATGGAGAGTTCAGCCTACTCTAGCTGTTGACGTGGCTATGACCTACACACCAAAATGAAGAACTGTACAGGTTAGTAACAATATTGTCAGAACATGGAGGGTTCAGCCTACTGTAGCTGTAGACGTGGCTATGACCTACACACCAACAAGAAGAACTGTACAGGTTAGTAACAATATTGTCAGAACATGGAGGGTTCAGCCTACTGTAGCTGTAGACGTGGCTATGACCTACACACCAACAAGAAGAACTGTACAGGTTAGTAACAATATTGTCAGAACATGGAGAGTTCAGCCTACTGTAGCTGTAGACGTGGCTATAACCTACACACCAACAAGAACTGTACAGGTTAGTAACAATATTGTCAGAACATGGAGGGCTCAGCCTACTGTAGCTGTAGATGTGGCTATGACCTACACACCAACAAGAAGAACTCCTACAGGTTAGTAACAATATTGTCAGAACATGGAGGGCTCAGCCTACTGTTGCTGTAAACGTGGCTATGACCTACACACCAACAAGAACTGTACAGGTTAGTAACAATATTGTCAGAACATGGAGGGCTCAGCCTACTGTAGCTGTAGACGTGGCTATGACCTACACACCAACAAGAAGAACTCCTACAGGTTAGTAACAATATTGTCAGAACATGGAGGGATCAGTCTACTGTAGCTGTAGACGTGGCTATGACCTACACACCAACAAGAAGAACTGTACAGGTTAGTGACAATATTGTCAGAACATGGAGGGCTCAGCCTACTGTAGCTGTAGACGTGGCTATGACCTACACACCAACAAGAAGAACTGTACAGGTTAGTGACAACATTGTCAGAACATGGAGAGTTCGGCCTACTGTGGCTGTAGACGTGGCTATAACCTACACAACAACAAGAAGAACTGTACAGGTTAGCAACAATATTGTCAGAACATGGAGAGTTCAGCCTACTCTAGCTGTAGACGTGGCTATGACCTACACACCAACAAGAAGAACTGTACAGGTTAGTAACAATATTGTCAGAACATGGAGGGTTCAGCCTACTGTAGCTGTAGACGTGGCTATGACCTACACACCAACAAGAAGAACTGTACAGGTTAGTAACAATATTGTCAGAACATGGAGGGTTCAGCCTACTGTAGCTGTAGACGTGGATATGACCTACACACCAACAAGACGAACTGTACAGGTTAGTAACAATATTGTCAGAACATGGAGGGTTCAGCCTACTGTAGCTGTAGACGTGGCTATGACCTACACACCAACAAGAAGAACTGTACAGGTTAGTAACAATATTGTCAGAACGGGGAGAGTTCAGCCTACTGTAGCTGTAGACGTGGCTATGACCTACACACCAACAAGAAGAACTGTACAGGTTAGTAACAATATTGTCAGAACATGGAGGGTTCAGCCTACTGTAGCTGTAGACGTGGCTATGACCTACACACCAACAAGAAGAACTGTACAGGTTAGTAACAATATTGTCAGAACATGGAGGGTTCAGCCTACTGTAGCTGTAGACGTGGCTATGACCTACACACCAACAAGAAAAAATGTACAGGTTAGTAACAATATTGTCAGAACATGGAGAGTTCAGCCTACTGTGACTGTAGACGTGGCTATAACCTGCACGCCAACAAGAAGAACTGTACAGGTTAGTAACAATATTGTCAGAACATGGAGAGTTCAGCCTACACTAGCTGTTGACGTGGCTTTGACCTATACACCAACAAGAAGAACTGTACAGGTTAGTAACAATATTGTCAGAACACGGAGGGTTCAGCCTACTGTAGCTGTAGACGTGGCTATGACCTACACACCAACAAGAAGAACTGTACAGGTTAGTAACAATATTGTCAGAACATGGAGGGCTCAGCCTACTGTAGCTGTAGACGTGGCTATGACCTACACACCAACAAGAAGAACTGTACAGGTTAGTGATAATATTGTCAGAACATGGAGAGTTCGGCCTACTGTGGCTGTAGACGTGGCTATAACCTACACAACAACAAGAAGAACTGTACAGGTTAGCAACAATATTGTCAGAACATGGAGAGTTCAGCCTACTCTAGCTGTAGACGTGGCTATGACCTACACACCAACAAGAAGAACTGTACAGGTTAGTAACAATATTGTCAGAACATGGAGGGTTCAGCCTACTGTAGCTGTAGACGTGGCTATGACCTACACACCAACAAGAAGAACTGTACAGGTTAGTAACAATATTGTCAGAACATGGAGGGTTCAGCCTACTGTAGCTGTAGACGTGGCTATGACCTACACACCAACAAGAAGAACTGTACAGGTTAGTAACAATATTGTCAGAACATGGAGGGTTCAGCCTACTGTAGCTGTAGTCGTGGCTTTAACCTACACACCAACAAGAAGAACTGTACAGGTTAGCAACAATATTGTCAGAACATGGAGAGTTCAGCCTACTGTAGCTGTAGACGTGGCTATAACCTACACACCATCAAGAAGAACTGTACAGGTTAGTAACAATATTGTCAGAACATGGAGGGTTCAGCCTACTGTAGCTGTAGACGTGGCTATAACATACACACCAACAAGAAGAACTGTACAGGTTAGCAACAATATTGTCAGAACATGGAGAGTTCAGCCTACTGTAGCTGTAGACGTGGCTATAACCTACACACCATCAAGAAGAACTGTACAGGTTAGTAACAATATTGTCAGAACATGGAGGGTTCAGCCTACTGTAGCTGTAGTCGTGGCTATGACCTACGCACCAACAAGAAGAACTGTACAGGTTAGTAACAATATTGTCAGAACATGGAGGGTTCAGCCTACTGTAGCTGTAGACGTGGCTATGACCTACACACCAACAAGAAGAACTGTACAGGTTAGTAACAATATTGTCAGAAAATGGAGAGTTCAGCCTACTGTGGCTGTAGACGTGGCTATGACCTACACACCAACAAGAAGAACTGTACAGGTTAGTAACAATATTGTCAGAACATGGAGAGGTCAGCCTACTGTGGTTGTAGACGTGGCTATGACCTACACACCAACAAGAAGAACTGTACAGGTTAGTAACAATATTGTCAGAACATGGAGAGTTCAGTCTACTCTAGCTGTTGACGTGGCTATGACCTACACACCAAAAAGAAGAACTGTACAGGTTAGTAACAATATTGTCAGAACACGGAGGGTTCAGCCTACTGTAGCTGTAGACGTGGCTATGACCTACACACCAACAAGAAGAACTGTACAGGTTAGTAACAATATTGTCAGAACATGGAGGGTTCAGCCTACTGTAGCTGTAGACGTGGCTATGACCTACACACCAACAAGAAGAACTGTACAGGTTAGTAACAATATTGTCAGAACATGGAGAGTTCAGCCTACTGTAGCTGTAGACGTGGCTATGACCTGCACACCAACAAGAAGAACTGTACAGGTTAGTAACAATATTGTCAGAACATGGAGGGTTCAGCCTATTCTAGCTGTAGACGTGGCTATGACCTGCACACCAACAAGAAGAACTGTACAGGTTAGTAACAATATTGTCAGAACATGGAGGGTTCAGCCCACTGTAGCTGTAGATGTGGCTATGACCTATACACCAACAAGAAGAACTGTACAGGTTAGTAATAGTATTGTCAGAACATGGAGGGTTCAGCCTACTGTAGCTGTAGACGTGGCTGTAACCTACACACCAACAAGAAGAACTGTACAGGTTAGTGACAATATTGTCAGAACATGGAGGGTTCAGCCTACTGTAGCTGTAGACGTGGCTATGACCTACACACCAACAAGAAGAACTGTACAGGTTAGTGACAATATTGTCAAAACATGGAGGGTTCAGCCTACTGTAGCTGTAGACGTGGCTATGACCTATACACCAACAAGAAGAACTGTACAGGTTAGTGACAATATTGTCAGAACATGGAGGGTTCAGCCTACTGTAGCTGTAGACGTGGCTGTAACCTACACACCAACAAGAAGAACTGTACAGGTTAGTAACAATATTGTCAGAACATGGAGGGCTCAGCCTACTGTAGCTGTAGACGTGGCTATGACCTACACACCAACAAGAAGAACTGTACAGGTTAGTAACAATATTGTCAGAACATGGAGGGCTCAGCCTACTGTAGCTGTAGACGTGGCTGTAACCTACACACCAACAAGAAGAACTGTACAGGTTAGTAACAATATTGTCAGAACATGGAGGGCTCAGCCTACTGTAGCTGTAGACGTGGCTATGACCTACACACCAACAAGAAGAACTGTACAGGTTAGTAACAATATTGTCAGAACATGGAGGGCTCAGCCTACTGTAGCTGTAGACGTGGCTATAATCTACACACCAACAAGAAGAACTGTACAGGTTAGTAACAATATTGTCAGAACATGGAGGGCTCAGCCTACTGTAGCTGTAGACGTGGCTATGACCTACACACCAACAAGAAGAACTGTACAGGTTAGTGACAATATTGTCAGAACATGGAGGGTTCAGCCTACTGTAGCTGTAGACGTGGCTGTAACCTACACACCAACAAGAAGAACTGTACAGGTTAGTAACAATATTGTCAGAACATGGAGGGCTCAGCCTACTGTAGCTGTAGACGTGGCTGTAACCTACACACCAACAAGAAGAACTGTACAGGTTAGTAACAATATTGTCAGAACATGGAGGGCTCAGCCTACTGTAGCTGTAGACGTGGCTATGACCTAAACACCAACAAGAATAACTCTACAGGTTAGTAACAATATTGTCAGAACATGGAGGGTTCAGCCTACTGTAGCTGTAGACGTGGCTATGATCTACACACCAACAAGAAGAACTGTACAGGTTAGTAACAATATTGTCAGAACACGGAGGGTTCAGCCTACTGTAGCTGTAGACGTGGCTATGACCTACACACCAACAAGAAGAACTGTACAGGTTAGTAACAATATTGTCAGAACATGGAGGGTTCAGCCTACTGTAGCTGTAGACGTGGCTATGACCTACACAACAACAAGAAGAACTGTACAGGTTAGTAACAATATTGTCAGAACATGGAGGGTTCAGCCTACTGTGGTTGTAGACGTGGCTATGACCTACACACCAACAAGAAGAACTGTACCGGTTAGTAACAATATTGTCAGAACATGGAGGGCTCAGCCTACTGTAGCTGTAGACGTGGCTGTAACCTACACACCAACAAGAAGAACTGTACAGGTTAGTAACAATATTGTCAGAACATGGAGGGCTCAGCCTACTGTAGCTGTAGACGTGGCTATGACCTACACACCAACAAGATGAACTGTACAGGTTAGTAACAATATTGTCAGAACATGGAGGGCTCAGCCTACTGTAGCTGTAGACGTGGCTATAATCTACACACCAACAAGAAGAACTGTACAGGTTAGTAACAATATTGTCAGAACATGGAGGGCTCAGCCTACTGTAGCTGTAGACGTGGCTATGACCTACACACCAACAAGAAGAACTGTACAGGTTAGTGACAATATTGTCAGAACATGGAGGGTTCAGCCTACTGTAGCTGTAGACGTGGCTGTAACCTACACACCAACAAGAAGAACTGTACAGGTTAGTAACAATATTGTCAGAACATGGAGGGCTCAGCCTACTGTAGCTGTAGACGTGGCTGTAACCTACACACCAACAAGAAGAACTGTACAGGTTAGTAACAATATTGTCAGAACATGGAGGGCTCAGCCTACTGTAGCTGTAGACGTGGCTATGACCTAAACACCAACAAGAATAACTCTACAGGTTAGTAACAATATTGTCAGAACATGGAGGGTTCAGCCTACTGTAGCTGTAGACGTGGCTATGATCTACACACCAACAAGAAGAACTGTACAGGTTAGTAACAATATTGTCAGAACACGGAGGGTTCAGCCTACTGTAGCTGTAGACGTGGCTATGACCTACACACCAACAAGAAGAACTGTACAGGTTAGTAACAATATTGTCAGAACATGGAGGGTTCAGCCTACTGTAGCTGTAGACGTGGCTATGACCTACACAACAACAAGAAGAACTGTACAGGTTAGTAACAATATTGTCAGAACATGGAGGGTTCAGCCTACTGTGGTTGTAGACGTGGCTATGACCTACACACCAACAAGAAGAACTGTACAGGTTAGTAACAATATTGTCAGAACATGGAGGGTTCAGCCTACTGTAGCTGTAGTCGTGGCTATGACCTACGCACCAACAAGAAGAACTGTACAGGTTAGTAACAATATTGTCAGAACATGGAGGGTTCAGCCTACTGTAGCTGTAGACGTGGCTATGACCTACACACCAACAAGAAGAACTGTACAGGTTAGCAACAATATTGTCAGAAAATGGAGAGTTCAGCCTACTGTGGCTGTAGACGTGGCTATGACCTACACACCAACAAGAAGAACTGTACAGGTTAGTAACAATATTGTCCGAACATGGAGAGTTCAGCCTACTCTAGCTGTAGACGTGGCTATGACCTACACACCAACAAGAAGAACTGTACAGGTTAGTAACAATATTGTCAGAACATGGAGGGTTCAGCCTACTGTAGCTGTAGACGTGGCTATGACCTACACACCAACAAGAAGAACTGTACAGGTTAGTAACAATATTGTCAGAACATGGAGGGTTCAGCCTACTGTAGCTGTAGACGTGGCTATGACCTACACACCAACAAGAAGAAATGTACAGGTTAGTAACAATATTGTCAGAACATGGAGAGTTTAGCCTACTGTGGCTGTAGACGTGGCTATGACCTACACACCAACAAGAAGAACTGTACAGGTTAGTAACAATATTGTCAGAACATGGAGGGTTCAGCCTACTGTAGCTGTAGACGTGGCTATGACCTACACACCAACAAGAAGAACTGTACAGGTTAGTAACAATATTGTCAGAACATGGAGAGTTCAGCCTACTGTAGCTGTAGACGTGGCTATAACCTACACACCAACAAGAACTGTACAGGTTAGTAACAATATTGTCAGAACATGGAGGGCTCAGCCTACTGTAGCTGTAGACGTGGCTATGACCTACACACCAACAAGAAGAACTCCTACAGGTTAGTAACAATATTGTCAGAACATGGAGGGCTCAGCCTACTGTAGCTGTAAACGTGGCTATGACCTACACACCAACAAGAACTGTACAGGTTAGTAACAATATTGTCAGAACATGGAGGGCTCAGCCTACTGTAGCTGTAGACGTGGCTATGACCTACACACCAACAAGAAGAACTCCTACAGGTTAGTAACAATATTATCAGAACATGGAGGGATCAGCCTACTGTAGCTGTAGACGTGGCTATGACCTACACACCAACAAGAAGAACTGTACAGGTTAGTGACAATATTGTCAGAACATGGAGGGCTCAGCCTACTGTAGCTGTAGACGTGGCTATGACCTACACACCAACAAGAAGAACTGTACAGGTTAGTGACAATATTGTCAGAACATGGAGAGTTCGGCCTACTGTAGCTGTAGACGTGGCTATAACCTACACAACTACAAGAAGAACTGTACAGGTTAGCAACAATATTGTCAGAACATGGAGAGTTCAGCCTACTCTAGCTGTAGACGTGGCTATGACCTACACACCAACAAGACGAACTGTACAGGTTAGTAACAATATTGTCAGAACGGGGAGAGTTCAGCCTACTGTAGCTGTAGACGTGGCTATGACCTACGCACCAACAAGAAGAACTGTACAGGTTAGTAACAATATTGTCAGAACATGGAGGGTTCAGCCTACTGTAGCTGTAGACGTGGCTATGACCTACACACCAACAAGAAGAACTGTACAGGTTAGTAACAATATTGTCAGAACATGGAGGGTTCAGCCTACTGTAGCTGTAGACGTGGCTATGACCTACACACCAACAAGAAGAAATGTACAGGTTAGTAACAATATTGTCAGAACATGGAGAGTTCAGCCTACTGTGACTGTAGACGTGGCTATAACCTACACGCCAACAAGAAGAACTGTACAGGTTAGTAACAATATTGTCAGAACATGGAGAGTTCAGCCTACACTAGCTGTTGACGTGGCTATGACCTATACACCAACAAGAAGAACTGTACAGGTTAGTAACAATATTGTCAGAACACGGAGGGTTCAGCCTACTGTAGCTGTAGACGTGGCTATGACCTACACACCAACAAGAAGAACTGTACAGGTTAGTAACAATATTGTCAGAACATGGAGGGCTCAGCCTACTGTAGCTGTAGACGTGGCTATGACCTACACACCAACAAGAAGAACTGTACAGGTTAGTGACAATATTGTCAGAACATGGAGAGTTCGGCCTACTGTGGCTGTAGACGTGGCTATAACCTACACAAGAACAAGAAGAACTGTACAGGTTAGCAACAATATTGTCAGAACATGGAGAGTTCAGCCTACTCTAGCTGTAGACGTGGCTATGACCTACACACCAACAAGAAGAACTGTACAGGTTAGGAACAATATTGTCAGAACATGGAGGGTTCAGCCTACTGTAGCTGTAGACGTGGCTATGACCTACACACCAACAAGAAGAACTGTACAGGTTAGTAACAATATTGTCAGAACATGGAGGGTTCAGCCTACTGTAGCTGTAGTCGTGGCTTTAACCTACACACCAACAAGAAGAAATGTACAGGTTAGCAACAATATTGTCAGAACATGGAGAGTTCAGCCTACTGTAGCTGTAGACGTGGCTATAACCTACACACCATCAAGAAGAACTGTACAGGTTAGTAACAATATTGTCAGAACATGGAGGGTTCAGCCTACTGTAGCTGTAGACGTGGCTATAACATACACACCAACAAGAAGAACTGTACAGGTTAGCAACAATATTGTCAGAACATGGAGAGTTCAGCCTACTGTAGCTGTAGACGTGGCTATGACCTACACACCATCAAGAAGAACTGTACAGGTTAGTAACAATATTGTCAGAACATGGAGGGTTCAGCCTACTGTAGCTGTAGTCGTGGCTATGACCTACGCACCAACAAGAAGAACTGTACAGGTTAGTAACAATATTGTCAGAACATGGAGGGTTCAGCCTACTGTAGCTGTAGACGTGGCTATGACCTACACACCAACAAGAAGAACTGTACAGGTTAGTAACAATATTGTCAGAAAATGGAGAGTTCAGCCTACTGTGGCTGTAGACGTGGCTATGACCTACACACCAACAAGAAGAACTGTACAGGTTAGTAACAATATTGTCAGAACATGGAGAGTTCAGCCTACTCTAGCTGTTGACGTGGCTATGACCTACACACCAAAAAGAAGAACTGTACAGGTTAGTAACAATATTGTCAGAACACGGAGGGTTCAGCCTACTGTAGCTGTAGACGTGGCTATGACCTACACACCAACAAGAAGAACTGTACAGGTTAGTAACAATATTGTCAGAACATGGAGGGTTCAGCCTACTGTAGCTGTAGACGTGGCTATGACCTACACACCAACAAGAAGAACTGTACAGGTTAGTAACAATATTGTCAGAACATGGAGAGTTCAGCCTACTCTAGCTGTAGACGTGGCTATGACCTGCACACCAACAAGAAGAACTGTACAGGTTAGTAACAATATTGTCAGAACATGGAGGGTTCAGCCTATTCTAGCTGTAGACGTGGCTATGACCTACACACCAACAAGAAGAACTGTACAGGTTAGTAACAATATTGTCAGAACATGGAGGGTTCAGCCTACTGTAGCTGTAGTCGTGGCTATGACCTACGCACCAACAAGAAGAACTGTACAGGTTAGTAACAATATTGTCAGAACATGGAGGGTTCAGCCTACTGTAGCTGTAGACGTGGCTATGACCTACACACCAACAAGAAGAACTGTACAGGTTAGCAACAATATTGTCAGAAAATGGAGAGTTCAGCCTACTGTGGCTGTAGACGTGGCTATGACCTACACACCAACAAGAAGAACTGTACAGGTTAGTAACAATATTGTCCGAACATGGAGAGTTCAGCCTACTCTAGCTGTAGACGTGGCTATGACCTACACACCAACAAGAAGAACTGTACAGGATAGTAACAATATTGTCAGAACATGGAGGGTTCAGCCTACTGTAGCTGTAGACGTGGCTATGACCTACACACCAACAAGAAGAACTGTACAGGTTAGTAACAATATTGTCAGAACATGGAGGGTTCAGCCTACTGTAGCTGTAGTCGTGGCTATGACCTACGCACCAACAAGAAGAACTGTACAGGTTAGTAACAATATTGTCAGAACATGGAGGGTTCAGCCTACTGTAGCTGTAGACGTGGCTATGACCTACACACCAACAAGAAGAACTGTACAGGTTAGCAACAATATTGTCAGAAAATGGAGAGTTCAGCCTACTGTGGCTGTAGACGTGGCTATGACCTACACACCAACAAGAAGAACTGTACAGGTTAGTAACAATATTGTCCGAACATGGAGAGTTCAGCCTACTCTAGCTGTAGACGTGGCTATGACCTACACACCGACAAGAAGAACTGTACAGGTTAGTAACAATATTGTCAGAACATGGAGGGTTCAGCTTACTGTAGCTGTAGACGTGGCTATGACCTACACACCAACAAGAATAACTGTACAGGTTAGTAACAATATTGTCAGAACATGGAGAGTTTAGCCTACTGTGGCTGTAGACGTGGCTATGACCTACACACCAACAAGAAGAACTGTACAGGTTAGTAACAATATTGTCAGAACACGGAGGGTTCAGCCTACTGTAGCTGTAGACGTGGCTATGACCTACACACCAACAAGAAGAACTGTACAGGTTAGTAACAATATTGTCAGAACATGGAGGGTTCAGCCTACTGTAGCTGTAGACGTGGCTATGACCTACACACCAACAAGAAGAACTGTACAGGTTAGTAACAATATTGTCAGAACATGGAGAGTTCAGCCTACTGTAGCTGTAGACGTGGCTATAACCTACACATCAACAAGAACTGTACAGGTTAGTAACAATATTGTCAGAACATGGAGGGCTCAGCCTACTGTAGCTGTAGACGTGGCTATGACCTACACACCAACAAGAAGAACTCCTACAGGTTAGTAACAATATTGTCAGAACATGGAGGGCTCAGCCTACTGTAGCTGTAAACGTGGCTATGACCTACACACCAACAAGAACTGTACAGGTTAGTAACAATATTGTCAGAACATGGAGGGCTCAGCCTACTGTAGCTGTAGACGTGGCTATGACCTACACACCAACAAGAAGAACTCCTACAGGTTAGTAACAATATTGTCAGAACATGGAGGGATCAGCCTACTGTAGCTGTAGACGTGGCTATGACCTACACACCAACAAGAAGAACTGTACAGGTTAGTGACAATATTGTCAGAACATGGAGGGCTCAGCCTACTGTAGCTGTAGACGTGGCTATGACCTACACACCAACAAGAAGAACTGTACAGGTTAGTGACAATATTGTCAGAACATGGAGAGTTCGGCCTACTGTAGCTGTAGACGTGGCTATAACCTACACAACAACAAGAAGAACTGTACAGGTTAGCAACAATATTGTCAGAACATGGAGAGTTCAGCCTACTCTAGCTGTAGACGTGGCTATGACCTACACACCAACAAGAAGAACTGTACAGGTTAGGAACAATATTGTCAGAACATGGAGGGTTCAGCCTACTGTAGCTGTAGACGTGGCTATGACCTACACACCAACAAGAAGAACTGTACAGGTTAGTAACAATATTGTCAGAACATGGAGGGTTCAGCCTACTGTAGCTGTAGACGTGGCTATGACCTACACACCAACAAGAAGAACTGTACAGGTTAGTAACAATATTGTCAGAACATGGAGGGTTCAGCCTACTGTAGCTGTAGTCGTGTCTTTAACCTACACACCAACAAGAAGAAATGTACAGGTTAGCAACAATATTGTCAGAACATGGAGAGTTCAGCCTACTGTAGCTGTAGACGTGGCTATAACCTACACACCATCAAGAAGAACTGTACAGGTTAGTAACAATATTGTCAGAACATGGAGGGTTCAGCCTACTGTAGCTGTAGACGTGGCTATAACATACACACCAACAAGAAGAACTGTACAGGTTAGCAACAATATTGTCAGAACATGGAGAGTTCAGCCTACTGTAGCTGTAGACGTGGCTATAACCTACATACCATCAAGAAGAACTGTACAGGTTAGTAACAATATTGTCAGAACATGGAGGGTTCAGCCTACTGTAGCTGTAGTCGTGGCTATGACCTACGCACCAACAAGAAGAACTGTACAGGTTAGTAACAATATTGTCAGAACATGGAGGGTTCAGCCTAC
Source organism: Bathymodiolus brooksi (assembly GCA_963680875.1). NCBI lineage: Eukaryota > Metazoa > Mollusca > Bivalvia > Mytilida > Modiolidae > Bathymodiolus > Bathymodiolus brooksi. Next base: position 81,081,524 of record OY804582.1, read on the forward strand.
TGTAGCTGTAGACGTGGCTATGACCTACACACCAACAAGAAGAACTGTACAGGTTAGTAACAATATTGTCAGAAAATGGAGAGTTCAGCCTACTGTGGTTGTAGACGTGGCTATGACCTACACACCAACAAGAAGAACTGTACAGGTTAGTAACAATATTGTCAGAACATGGAGAGTTCAGCCTACTGTGGTTGTAGACGTGGCTATGACCTACACACCAACAAGAAGAACTGTACAGGTTAGTAACAATATTGTCAGAACATGGAGAGTTCAGCCTACTCTAGCTGTTGACGTGGCTATGACCTACACACCAAAAAGAAGAACTGTACAGGTTAGTAACAATATTGTCAGAACACGGAGGGTTCAGCCTACTGTAGCTGTAGACGTGGCTATGACCTACACACCAACAAGAAGAACTGTACAGGTTAGTAACAATATTGTCAGAACATGGAGGGTTCAGCCTACTGTAGCTGTAGACGTGGCTATGACCTACACACCAACAAGAAGAACTGTACAGGTTAGTAACAATATTGTCAGAACATGGAGAGTTCAGCCTACTCTAGCTGTAGACGTGGCTATGACCTGCACACCAACAAGAAGAACTGTACAGGTTAGTAACAATATTGTCAGAACATGGAGGGTTCAGCCTATTCTAGCTGTAGACGTGGCTATGACCTACACACCAACAAGAAGAACTGTACAGGTTAGTAACAATATTGTCAGAACATGGAGGGTTCAGCCTACTGTAGCTGTAGTCGTGGCTATGACCTACGCACCAACAAGAAGAACTGTACAGGTTAGTAACAATATTGTCAGAACATGGAGGGTTCAGCCTACTGTAGCTGTAGACGTGGCTATGACCTACACACCAACAAGAAGAACTGTACAGGTTAGCAACAATATTGTCAGAAAATGGAGAGTTCAGCCTACTGTGGCTGTAGACGTGGCTATGACCTACACACCAACAAGAAGAACTGTACAGGTTAGTAACAATATTGTCCGAACATGGAGAGTTCAGCCTACTCTAGCTGTAGACGTGGCTATGACCTACACACCAACAAGAAGAACTGTACAGGTTAGTAACAATATTGTCAGAACATGGAGGGTTCAGCCTACTGTAGCTGTAGACGTGGCTATGACCTACACACCAACAAGAAGAACTGTACAGGTTAGTAACAATATTGTCAGAACATGGAGGGTTCAGCCTACTGTAGCTGTAGACGTGGCTATGACCTACACACCAACAAGAAGAAATGTACAGGTTAGTAACAATATTGTCAGAACATGGAGAGTTTAGCCTACTGTGGCTGTAGACGTGGCTATGACCTACACACCAACAAGAAGAACTGTACAGGTTAGTAACAATATTGTCAGAACATGGAGAGTTCAGCCTACTCTAGCTGTTGACGTGGCTATGACCTACACACCAAAATGAAGAACTGTACAGGTTAGTAACAATATTGTCAGAACACGGAGGGTTCAGCCTACTGTAGCTGTAGACGTGGCTATGACCTACACACCAACAAGAAGAACTGTACAGGTTAGTAACAATATTGTCAGAACATGGAGGGTTCAGCCTACTGTAGCTGTAGACGTGGCTATGACCTACACACCAACAAGAAGAACTGAACAGGTTAGTAACAATATTGTCAGAACATGGAGAGTTCAGCCTACTGTAGCTGTAGACGTGGCTATAACCTACACACCAACAAGAACTGTACAGGTTAGTAACAATATTGTCAGAACATGGAGGGCTCAGCCTACTGTAGCTGTAGACGTGGCTATGACCTACACACCAACAAGAAGAACTCCTACAGGTTAGTAACAATATTGTCAGAACATGGAGGGCTCAGCCTACTGTAGCTGTAAACGTGGCTATGACCTACACACCAACAAGAACTGTACAGGTTAGTAACAATATTGTCAGAACATGGAGGGCTCAGCCTACTGTAGCTGTAGACGTGGCTATGACCTACACACCAACAAGAAGAACTCCTACAGGTTAGTAACAATATTGTCAGAACATGGAGGGATCAGCCTACTGTAGCTGTAGACGTGGCTATGACCTACACACCAACAAGAAGAACTGTACAGGTTAGTGACAATATTGTCAGAACATGGAGGGCTCAGCCTACTGTAGCTGTAGACGTGGCTATGACCTACACACCAACAAGAAGAACTGTACAGGTTAGTGACAATATTGTCAGAACATGGAGAGTTCGGCCTACTGTAGCTGTAGACGTGGCTATAACCTACACAACAACAAGAAGAACTGTACAGGTTAGCAACAATATTGTCAGAACATGGAGAGTTCAGCCTACTGTAGCTGTAGACGTGGCTATGACCTACACACCAACAAGACGAACTGTACAGGTTAGTAACAATATTGTCAGAACATGGAGGGTTCAGCCTACTGTAGCTGTAGACGTGGCTATGACCTACACACCAACAAGAAGAACTGTACAGGTTAGTAACAATATTGTCAGAACGGGGAGAGTTCAGCCTACTGTAGCTGTAGACGTGGCTATGACCTACGCACCAACAAGAAGAACTGTACAGGTTAGTAACAATATTGTCAGAACATGGAGGGTTCAGCCTACTGTAGCTGTAGACGTGGCTATGACCTACACACCAACAAGAAGAACTGTACAGGTTAGTAACAATATTGTCAGAACATGGAGGGTTCAGCCTACTGTAGCTGTAGACGTGGCTATGACCTACACACCAACAAGAAGAAATGTACAGGTTAGTAACAATATTGTCAGAACATGGAGAGTTCAGCCTACTGTGACTGTAGACGTGGCTATAACCTACACGCCAACAAGAAGAACTGTACAGGTTAGTAACAATATTGTCAGAACATGGAGAGTTCAGCCTACACTAGCTGTTGACGTGGCTATGACCTATACACCAACAAGAAGAACTGTACAGGTTAGTAACAATATTGTCAGAACACGGAGGGTTCAGCCTACTGTAGCTGTAGACGTGGCTATGACCTACACACCAACAAGAAGAACTGTACAGGTTAGTAACAATATTGTCAGAACATGGAGGGCTCAGCCTACTGTAGCTGTAGACGTGGCTATGACCTACACACCAACAAGAAGAACTGTACAGGTTAGTGACAATATTGTCAGAACATGGAGAGTTCGGCCTACTGTGGCTGTAGACGTGGCTATAACCTACACAAGAACAAGAAGAACTGTACAGGTTAGCAACAATATTGTCAGAACATGGAGAGTTCAGCCTACTCTAGCTGTAGACGTGGCTATGACCTACACACCAACAAGAAGAACTGTACAGGTTAGGAACAATATTGTCAGAACATGGAGGGTTCAGCCTACTGTAGCTGTAGACGTGGCTATGACCTACACACCAACAAGAAGAACTGTACAGGTTAGTAACAATATTGTCAGAACATGGAGGGTTCAGCCTACTGTAGCTGTAGACGTGGCTATGACCTACACACCAACAAGAAGAACTGTACAGGTTAGTAACAATATTGTCAGAATATGGAGGGTTCAGCCTACTGTAGCTGTAGTCGTGGCTTTAACCTACACACCAACAAGAAGAAATGTACAGGTTAGCAACAATATTGTCAGAACATGGAGAGTTCAGCCTACTGTAGCTGTAGACGTGGCTATGACCTACACACCATCAAGAAGAACTGTACAGGTTAGTAACAATATTGTCAGAACATGGAGGGTTCAGCCTACTGTAGCTGTAGACGTGGCTATGACCTACACACCAACAAGAAGAACTGTACAGGTTAGTAACAATATTGTCAGAACATGGAGGGTTCAGCCTACTGTAGCTGTAGACGTGGCTATAACCTACACACCATCAAGAAGAACTGTACAGGTTAGTAACAATATTGTCAGAACATGGAGGGCTCAGCCTACTGTAGCTGTAGACGTGGCTATAACATACACACCAACAAGAAGAACTGTACAGGTTAGCAACAATATTGTCAGAACATGGAGAGTTCAGCCTACTGTAGCTGTAGACGTGGCTATAACCTACACACCATCAAGAAGAACTGTACAGGTTAGTAACAATATTGTCAGAACATGGAGGGTTCAGCCTACTGTAGCTGTAGTCGTGGCTATGACCTACGCACCAACAAGAAGAACTGTACAGGTTAGTAACAATATTGTCAGAACATGGAGGGTTCAGCCTACTGTAGCTGTAGACGTGGCTATGACCTACACACCAACAAGAAGAACTGTACAGGTTAGTAACAATATTGTCAGAAAATGGAGAGTTCAGCCTACTGTGGCTGTAGACGTGGCTATGACCTACACACCAACAAGAAGAACTGTACAGGTTAGTAACAATATTGTCAGAACATGGAGAGTTCAGCCTACTGTGGTTGTAGACGTGGCTATGACCTACACACCAACAAGAAGAACTGTACAGGTTAGTAACAATATTGTCAGAACATGGAGAGTTCAGCCTACTCTAGCTGTTGACGTGGCTATGACCTACACACCAAAAAGAAGAACTGTACAGGTTAGTAACAATATTGTCAGAACATGGAGGGTTCAGCCTACTGTAGCTGTAGACGTGGCTATGACCTACACACCAACAAGAAGAACTGTACAGGTTAGTAACAATATTGTCAGAACATGGAGAGTTCAGCCTACTCTAGCTGTAGACGTGGCTATGACCTGCACACCAACAAGAAGAACTGTACAGGTTAGTAACAATATTGTCAGAACATGGAGGGTTCAGCCTATTCTAGCTGTAGACGTGGCTATGACCTGCACACCAACAAGAAGAACTGTACAGGTTAGTAACAATATTGTCAGAACATGGAGGGTTCAGCCCACTGTAGCTGTAGATGTGGCTATGACCTATACACCAACAAGAAGAACTGTACAGGTTAGTAATAGTATTGTCAGAACATGGAGGGTTCAGCCTACTGTAGCTGTTTACGTGGCTGTAACCTACACACCAACAAGAAGAACTGTACAGGTTAGTGACAATATTGTCAGAACATGGAGGGTTCAGCCTACTGTAGCTGTAGACGTGGCTATGACCTATACACCAACAAGAAGAACTGTACAGGTTAGTGACAATATTGTCAGAACATGGAGGGTTCAGCCTACTGTAGCTGTAGACGTGGCTGTAACCTACACACCAACAAGAAGAACTGTACAGGTTAGTAACAATATTGTCAGAACATGGAGGGCTCAGCCTACTGTAGCTGTAGACGTGGCTATAATCTACACACCAACAAGAAGAACTGTACAGGTTAGTAACAATATTGTCAGAACATGGATGGCTCAGCCTACTGTAGCTGTAGACGTGGCTATGACCTACACACCAACAAGAAGAACTGTACAGGTTAGTAACAATATTGTCAGAACATGGAGGGCTCAGCCTACTGTAGCTGTAGACGTGGCTATAATCTACACACCAACAAGAAGAACTGTACAGGTTAGTAACAATATTGTCAGAACATGGAGGGCTCAGCCTACTGTAGCTGTAGACGTGGCTATAACCTACACACCAACAAGAAGAACTGTACAGGTTAGTGACAATATTGTCAGAACATGGAGGGTTCAGCCTACTGTAGCTGTAGACGTGGCTGTAACCTACACACCAACAAGAGGAACTGTACAGGTTAGTAACAATATTGTCAGAACATGGAGGGCTCAGCCTACTGTAGCTGTAGACGTGGCTGTAACCTACACACCAACAAGAAGAACTGTACAGGTTAGTAACAATATTGTCAGAACATGGAGGGCTCAGCCTACTGTAGCTGTAGACGTGGCTATGACCTAAACACCAACAAGAAGTACTCTACAGGTTAGTAACAATATTGTCAGAACATGGAGGGCTCAGCCTACTGTAGCTGTAGACGTGGCTATAATCTACACACCAACAAGAAGAACTGTACAGGTTAGTAACAATATTGTCAGAACATGGAGGGCTCAGCCTACTGTGGCTGTAGACGTGGCTATGACCTATGCACCAACAAGAAGAAATGTACAGGTTAGTAACAATATTGTCAGAACATGGAGGGTTCAGCCTACTGTAGCTGTAGACGTGGCTGTAACCTACACACCAACAAGAAGAACTGTACAGGTTAGTGACAATATTGTCAGAACATGGAGAGTTCAGCCTACTGTAGCTGTAGACGTGGCTGTAACCTACACACCAACAAGAAGAACTGTACAGGTTAGTGACAATATTGTCAGAACATGGAGGGTTCAGCCTACTGTAGCTGTAGACGTGGCTGTAACCTACACACCAACAAGAAGAACTGTACAGGTTAGTGACAATATTGTCAGAACATGGAGAGTTCAGCCTACTGTAGCTGTAGACGTGGCTGTAACCTACACACCAACAAGAGGAACTGTACAGGTTAGTGAAAATGTTGTACAAAAGCAAGTCAACAAGAAAGACACAAAAATGACGACCACGGATACGTCTCGTTTATCGTAGTGTACTCATGGAGTATGACTTATCGCCGGATTCTAAGAATGAGTAGCATGACGAATGTCATTTGTGGAGCATGAACTGCTTACCCTTGAGTTCACCCCAGGTTTTATTGGGTTCATGTTGTTTATATTATCTACTTACATAATTTTAGTTCTGACTTATTATGTACTACGATTTTCCTCCTTTTTCCCATTTGTTTGTAGGGGATCTTTTTTATTTATGACTTATGTTATTTGTATACCGGTATTTTACATATATTCGTGCCTAACATCATTTCCATGTAAGACGACGACCCACCTCCTAATGCAGTTGGACGTGATGCAATTATTAAGTTTTACATAATCTGAATGATTATTTGGGAAATTGTCAGATTTCATGTTTTTTTTTCATTTAGATATTGACGAGTGTAGATACAAAAATCATTTTTGTTCTGATATCTGTGAAAATTCTCCGGGATCATATACATGTTCATGCAGAGAGGGCTTTACAATTTACAGAGACAGAAAATACTGCATTGGTATGTTCTTTATTTTAAGGTATTTTGCATGCAGCTTTGATACCCAGAAGAAGAAAAATATTCAGCAGGGCATGAAATTAATATTTGTGACAAAAAATAAGGAAATTATATTATTTAATTTATTTTGCGATTCTGAGTATAAAATCAACTAAAGCGTGTATATGTTACAGTAAATTTGTAAAATTAGTAATTTTGTAAAATTACTGAAATTTTCAGTAATAATGTAAAATTACTGACCACTTTAGTAATTTTGTAAAATCACTAAAAATTTCAGGAATCTTACAAAATTACTGAAATTTTAATTAGGAATTTTACAAGTTTACTGAAATGTATTTACTTGCTTTAATATTCGAACAACAAGAATAAAGAATAACGTTAACATTAATTCGCTAATACTATATGAAGCAATACTAAAGATGCAACATAAGCTTATGGTTTTGAGCTTGTTCATGTATTATTTCATTCAATGACTTATTTGTTTCCTGCTTATCTTGACATTGGATCAATACGATGTCAGTTTAACATTATTTATTAAAGTTTCAAAAACTGTATGACACACACAATCTTACATGACTCAAAATATGAAATAGTAATATTATGATCATTTATGTTTACAAGACAGGTTTGGGTGACATCTACTGTTGTATAACGTGCCCGCTTTACGACATGCACATCGATTTTGCTCACAACGATTTTTGCCGGAACAGCCACACTTCTGAAACCCCTGACCATCACAAATTGAATTCAATCTTACCGCTTGTCTGAACGAAATGGAATTGTCCGCTAAAATGTCAGAGGGCTTAAGAAATAAACTATCAGTAGGCTCGAACTGATTTCTCGTATATGATCCTAATACTATGCCCTGTTTCGTTGCCAACCTATAACCTATCACTATTGAGACCTTTGTTCATGTACATGCCCTAAACACATGTACATGTATTTATTTATCACCTGACATTAATTCCTTAAACTTAAACTATAATTAATCCAATCAGTAAATTTGTCAAATAAATGTTGAAATTTTCAGTAATTTTGTAAAATTACTGGTTTATTTCAGTAATTTTATAAAATTACTGGTTTTACAAATTTACCTTAACATATACACGTGTAAATACCAACAATGAGAATTAAGCCACCAAATTTGGATATACATATACAGCGTGTTTGTTAAAACCTATATATTATGCATCAGAGAAAATGAAACCGAAAGGATAACGCCTGTTGGCGAGATGTTGTAAAATTAAACATATGTACTGTAAGCAACAGTAACTTCAACTAAGTATTCACTGTCATGCAACCAGCATTTATGATATATAATTTAATGCCAGAACGGGTTTCTAGAATAATTTTCATCAGGTTCGCTCATAATATAAAGATCGGAAAGCCAGATAATTTAAAAGTCTTTGTAAACGTAAACTCGCATTAGACTTGAAGATGTATGCCATTCAATTAAAGAATCAGATATTCCTTTCGTTTACCAGATATGTATTTGTGGATTACGCTTCTTCGGTAGACGCCAAATAGTTTAAAAAAGAAAAAAGTGTGTTATACAATGTTTTTAAAATGTGCCTTTTCATAATATATCCATTGTGAATATGAAGATAATACATTAAATGCTTTCAGATATCGATGAATGTTACGGAGATAACGATCCGTGTGATCAACACTGTGAGAACACCTGGGGGTCATACGTTTGTGGTTGTGTTACAAGAGGGTTCGTCTTAGCTGCAGATGGTCATACATGTATAGGTACTTAATACATTATTTTAAGCGTTGAATTGTCCATTAATAACATGTAGCATATAGCACTGTTGTTGGCATTGTATATATGAGCATGTAGCCAAATGTCGAAAATGTTTTCACCCCTCTATCTCGAGCACCTGGTTGTACATATGTCTTTCTTAAGGGAGATTATGTCGTCCAAGCATTTATTTGATATATGTTTGTAGATATGCATAGGGAATGTTTCTTAAAAAATATATTTTATGATAAAAAAAACAAAAAAAAAACAAAAAAACAAAACAAAAACAACAACAACAAACAAACAAGCAAAAACAAAAATGTTAAACCGCTTAAACAATTTGGGCCAATCAAAAAGCAGCCATCGAGTTGGTACAGGGCATATAAAACCGTGATATATCAAATAGCCCCAACTTTATTATTGATGACACTCATTAATTTTTAAACTGGCAAGTCCGTTTGACTTCTATAAGACACAGCTATTTTTAGAAATCAAACTGACTATAGTGTTCTTAATAATCTCACAATTTTTAAAACTATTTCAGAAAATCTACCGAAAATAAACTGTCCAGAAGATTTCCATTTGAAAGTTCCAGATGGTACAATCAAGGTCAAGGTGGAACTGCCTTCTGACATTTTCGCAGACCACTTAGTCATTTCTCCGGAATGGATAACAAGAGAAAGTTTATTTCCAATAGGTATTACAGAAATAACTGTGGAGAAACATTCTGATCATATGAGTAGTAACGCAGGGCAAACCTGCTCTTTTCTAGTGACTATCAAGTATTTGTAGTATATATCAAATATTTATTATCTTCATGTAGCCTTGGAGAATTATTAAAGGATAACATATTACATTAAGACTTGTATTTGTAAATTTGGAATAATACAAAATAATGATATAATGACGATTTTGCCCATTATTATTATTATTATTAAGTCTGTTGGTATTAATGCAAGCGATGATGACTTTTGTCCACCATCCCTTTACTAGATACCAAAATTACATTGTGCTTTCAATTTCCCAATTTTATGCATTAATATTCGACATATCCTGAGTATAGGTTCTGCCTTTTCTATTTCAACCTCTATGACAAATAACATACTTTCTACAGAAGGACTTAGATCAGACAAATCATTAATATTCGACATATCCTGAGTATAGGTTCTGCCTTTTCTATTTCAACCTCTATGTCAAATAACATACTTTCTACAGAAGGACTTAGATCAGACAAATCATTAATATTCGACATATCCTGAGTATAGGTTCTGCCTTTTCTATTTCAACCTCTATGTCAAATAACATACTTTCTACAGAAGGACTTAGATCAGACAAATCATTAATATTCGACATATCCTGAGTATAGGTTCTGCCTTTTCTATTTCAACCTCTATGACAAATAACATACTTTCTACAGAAGGACTTAGATCAGACAAATCATTAATATTCGACATATCCTGAGTATAGGTTCTGCCTTTTCTATTTCAACCTCTATGTCAAATAACATACTTTCTACAGAAGGACTTAGATCAGACAAATCATTAATATTCGACATATCCTGAGTATAGGTTCTACCTTTTCTATTTCAACCTCTATGACAAATAACATACTTTCTACAGAAGGACTTAGATCAGACAAATAAGTACTAATTGTTAATTGAAACCAATAATCAAATCTACCAAAACTTAGGTCTTCTTGCACAATGTTCAATGGTTGCCATAATGAATTTGTGACCATTACGGAATATATATGTGAGTATAAATGAATGTTTTGATGAAAAATATCAACAATGTTTTACAACCATTTAATGAGTTATTTTCAAATACTTTAAATTAAGCAGCATTTTAGTAAGACAGCATATTTTTTTTCAACCAAACATTCATTTATACTCACATATATATTCACTGCAACTTCCGGTTTCACGTCATGGATTCTCAGATGGGGATCAAACTGGAAAAATCCGTCCTGACGACTGAGTAAAAGCCCGGTAAGTACAAATATCGACATAATTGAGCAGATTTAACCTTCCGGTGCTCATTTATATACTTTGACCCGGCAAATTATGGCTAAAAGTGTTGAATTTAGCAGACCCCCAAAAATCGCGTTTCATTCCTGTAGTATTTTTATATATGGAACGGGCCAATTTTTTTTTTAATTTCTATTTTATTGATAAAACGTCAAGCTCCTGTGATTAGAGACTGGACGTCGACCTGAGTCTTGAATATATATTTAATACATCACTCATGGATATCATTTTCACATAATACTTGAGGCTGAATTAGACAGCTCCATGGTTACATATAGCCATGAAATATAATAGCATACCACACTCAGAATAGAATATTATACCATTAAAAACAAATGACGCTGTAAAAATCATCAGAATTTAAAAATGGATACAACAAATATGACAGAAATACTAAAATCAAGTGTAACCAAGCTTTTCGTAGCATAATACATATTCTAACTGAAGGCACATATGAATTTGTTTTTCTCTTTTGTTACCTTGATGAATAAATTACGAAAAAGACCAGCAACCTTTTGGTAGTTGGATTTACTTTGATATAAGAAATCGGAACCAGCCACCAACAGTTCGAATACAACACATGGCGAGGTGCACTTAGTACAACAACTTTATGTGAAACCAACACATGACGAGGTGCACTTAGTACAACAACTTCATGTGAAACCAACACATGACGAGGTGCACTTAATACAACTTTATGTGAAACCAACACATGACGAGGTGCACTTAATACAACTTTATGTGAAACCAACACATGGCGAGGTGTACTTAATACAACTTTATGTGAAACCAATACATGACGAGGTGTACTTGATACAATTTTATGTGAAACCAACACATGACGAGGTGTGCTTGATACAACTTTATGTGAAACCAACACATGACGAGGTGTGCGTGATACAACTATATGTGAAACCAACACATGATGAGGTGTACTTGATACAACTTTATGTGAAACCAACACATGGCGAAGTGTACTCGATACAACTTAATGTGATAAGGTTTGTCAGTGACTTCCACCACTTAAAAGTTCCGCCAAGATATGACTAAAATATTGTTAAATGTGGCATTAAATATCAATAACCCATATCCCATGAATTATCCAATGACGGTATACATTTTCATGGACATATGTATTTGTCATATTTGTATTCAATGATTTGCAGCAAGAGGTATTTGTTGTTTTTGTTGATAATGGCTGAATTGTTGGGCATCATTGTTCTCTTTACTAAATGTCAGAGAATACCGAAGGGGCAACTAAAAATGGACAATCCAGAGAAACTGGCAACACCGGGAACACAAGACACAAGATGAAGACAAACAAAACAAAAACAACATGTGTCGGACACCACCGCACACAAACAACGTAAATAAGACACGAAACCTACAACAACCGGAGGTAAAGACAAACCGAAGATTTTTTTTATGCAGAAATCGTAACGAACATCACAACACAGAACTCAGAACGTAAAGACACATAATAGAACAATACACGGACACCACCAAAAAACCGGGGGTGAACTCAGGTGCTCACTAAGGGTAAGCAGTTCTTGCCTCTTATAAGACATCCGAAGTTAGAGGTAATTGTTGTTTTTGTTGATATTGGTTGAATTGTTAGACATCATTGTTCTCTTTAAGCTTTCTTATCATAAGTTTCTATCTAAACAGAGTTTTTAGATGGACGATAATACTCATGGTGATTTGAAAAACATGTTTGAGATCAATATCCAGTGCTGAGTATACAAAACAGGCTGGTGCTATGATACAGTTCATACAACATGCTTATTTCATGTAGCTGAAATACTGACTAAGTCGAGGTTACCCCCTGGTTTTAAGTGGGATTCGTGTTGTGTACAGTGCCGGATTTACCATTGTGCTTAAGCACAGGGATTCATTGGCCAGAGGGCCCACCCATCTTCCTGCCGAATGTTGCTTATGTGGTGCAATTTTAAATTTGAAGGCGTTCTGTTTTGGAGGGATGCTAGACATAATGATAGAGTTGACTGTCTGTGTATGACTACCGGGTCTACCTCCTTCAGGGCCCAAGTAAGGGGCCTCATAACTTAACTAGCACAGGGTCTCATTTGTCCTAAATCTGGCCCTGGTTGTGCATAGTGTTTTGTAGATTTTTGTTTGTCATTTTGTTCTTTTTCTTTTGACAATGGTATTGTCTGTCCTTCTTCAATATACCGCATCCGATTACCCCTTTGGTATCTCAAACTTTTTGTAAAAACAATTAAGAAGAGTTTGAAAATACCAAATGGGTTATCAGAATCCGTAAATCGAAGAAGAACAGAAAACACAATTAACACAAGTCTCATATTATTTATTAAATATATATTTAATATATGCAAAACAAATATAAAAATCAATCTATTGATAAAATACAAACAATATAAAATATTTTTAACAAAACTAGTTACCAAGTTATGAAAGTGTCAATTAAACTAACCTATTGAAATATAATATTTTGCGAAAAAAATCTCCGTCTTGGAAAATGCTTGTGCAAAGAAAAAATTGTGTTCTAGCAAAAGCCATAGTGATAGTCTTGAACGATTGATATTTCAAGTTTGTACTAGATACAACCTCATACGATATAGTTTATAAGCTATTGAGGAGTATATGAGGCTTTTTCTTGGTACTCCAGTCACCTGCAATAACACTAACTGGTAGATATAGCTGATACATTGTAGGCAGTGGTGTTAAACACATGTAATTCTAATCAATTATATATTATAATAAAATATCATGGGTCTGGTTTCCCCTTTTGTATCTTCAAAATCCTCTTCCATAGTGTTTTATTAATTTTATTGCTGAAGAGAGTAGTGTGTAATGTGTAATGTGTCTTTATAAATATGTAGTAACGGCAGCTATGACAGTTGAGACAGACATTATTGTCCGAAAAGAAGCGAGTCCGAAAGAACGAGTTGTGGTACTAGTGATAATGTATGTGGAGATCTTTGGAATTGATGTTAATGTTTTTATCGGCAACACCATAATGTATTTGAGGTCACACTGACCGATGCTTTTCAATATCAGTCAGACCGCTGATACTGACTGATCCAAAATGTATAAATTGCCAATATAAAAAATCTCATGGAAATATTAATCATCACCAATAAAGAATTTATTAATTTGATAGATGATGAAAATTGCACTGAATTTACACCTGAAAAAAATTTCAATGATGAAAATAATTTTTTATGAATAAAATAACATTGAAATGGACAAACATGATAACAAATAGAGTCATTTACAATTATTGAAAACATTACTTTTTTTTTAATTCCACATAGTGGGATTTGAATAGGGTTAAGCAAGTTTTTACTTTATATAAAATAGTTATGCGTAGACACTATTTTGTTAGAGTAGATACACTGGGTTATTGGTAAATAACATAATATTACCAGTTAAGTTCTTTATATCTAGAACAGAAGCAGATAATTGGAAATTTTTCAAGTTTCAATTTGGGAATAATCACAATATTTCCATTTGGAAGCCGGGATTTTGCTGGCCTGGTTCTTCACGCTTTCTGTATAGTCCTTCTGGTGGCGGCATAGTTGCCCTTGCTAGATATTTTTGTTGTGGGTTTCCAGTAAAATTGTCTAGAGTAATCTCCCCTTGGTCTTGGGGTCGTCGTTGGTGATCTTTGAGTCCTTGAGGCTTTAGCAAGAGGTACAAAGTCTGAAATTGGAAGACAAATGTCATAATTTATACTAAATGATATTACAAGCTTCAAATTTGTTTTAGTTCTAAGAGTAAGTAATAATTAGTGAATAGTCAATCAATCAATCAATCAATCAATCAATCAATCAATCAATCAATCAATCAATCAATCAATCAATCAATCACTACAGTTATTTATTCGTAATCTCATTTGAATTGTGTTTTCACATTATTTGCATTGATCAGGATTTTCTTTGTGATATTTGCCTGTTTCGAGAATTAAAACAAATATAGCAGATTAGATTACCGCCTTTCCTTTTTAGTTCTGGTTATACTTAATATATATTGTATAGGTAAACTTACATCAGCTTTTAAACCATATTTGTAGATTTGAACAGGAATCATGAGTGGAATAAAAATGGCCGAGAATCCTGCCATTGTCCAACCAACAGCAATGGCCCAATTTGGATATACATATGTTCCTGAAGGTCGAATATAATCCAGCTCTGAATAATTTATCGTACTCATGACAAAAATAGCCTGTAAAAATAATACAAAAATTATATTATATATATATGATAGCCTTTGCCTTAGTCTCATCTCTGAAAACAATATCTACAAATAGAATTATGGGGAATATGTACATAACAAAAACGTGCATATTTGTAATAAAATGGTTATGTAAACTTGAGTTCATTCCCCGTTTTCATTGGGATTCGTGTTACTCGATCTTTAGTGCTCTGTATAGTGTTTTGTAGATTATTGTCTGTCTTTTCGTCCTTTTGTAATGTCTGTCCTTCTTCGATTTACGGCTTCTGACTACTTACCCTTTGGTATATTCAAACTTCACTTGCATGTAAGTTAGGGAAACTTGTTTGTTGTTTTATTTCAAATAAAATGAAATATTTCATACACTGCAAAAAGTATACTGTAATTCAATAAATGGATGCCAGCACAAAATATTGATTGGTAGGAAGATGACACTCTCAGGGCTGACAGTGTCTCAGCAATGGTAGTAATAAAAACATGATATGTATTGTATTGTCAGTTACGATTTCCGCATAAAAACGATGTTCGGTTCGTCTTTACCTACGGTTGTTTGTGGGTCATTAACGTTTGTTTTATTAACGTTATTTGTGTTTGTTTACGCATAGTGGTGTCCAACACATATTGTGTTTTGCTTGTCTTTGTCTTGTGTATCGTATGTTGCCAGTTTCTCTGGATTGTCTATTTTTGATTGCCCCTTCGGTATTCTCTAACATTTATTTGTCCTGTGTCTTGTGTACCGTATGTTGCCAGTTTCTCTGGATTGTCTATTTTTGATTGCCTCTTCGGTATTCTCTAACATTTATTTGTCCTGTGTCTTGTGTACCCTATGTAGCCAGTTTCTCTGGATTGTCTATTTTTGATTGCCCCTTCGGTATTCTCTAACATTTATTTGTCCTGTGTCTTGTGTACCCTATGTTGCCAGTTTCTCTGGATTGTCTATTTTTGATTGCCTCTTCGGTATTCTCTAACATTTATTTGTCCTGTGTCTTGTGTACCCTATGTAGCCAGTTTCTCTGGATTGTCTATTTTTGATTGCCCCTTCGGTATTCTCTAACATTTATTTGTCCTGTGTCTTGTGTACCCTATGTTGCCAGTTTCTCTGGATTGTCTATTTTTGATTGCCTCTTCGGTATTCTCTAACATTTATTTGTCCTGTGTCTTGTGTACCCTATGTAGCCAGTTTCTCTGGATTGTCTATTTTTGATTGCCTCTTCGGTATTCCTTAACATTTATTTGTCCTGTGTCTTGTGTACCCTATGTAGCCAGTTTCTCTGGATTGTCTATTTTTGATTGCCCCTTCGGTATTCTCTAACATTTATTTGTCCTGTGTCTTGTGTACCTTATGTTGCCAGTTTCTCTGGATTGTCTATTTTTGATTGCCCCTTCGGTATTCTCTAACATTTATTTGTCCTGTGTCTTGTGTACCCTATGTTGCCAGTTTCTCTGGATTGTCTATTTTTGATTGCCCCTTCGGTATTCTCTAACAATTATTATATATTTAGAATCCAACACGTTGCCATGATTCTATGTTGACATCTCGAAAAGTCGAAGTATTTAAATTCGGGCCTTATAGTGATAATATACTGAACTTACGTCATGATTGTGATCTAGATATTGAACTTACGTCATGATTGTGATCTAGATATTGAACTTTATATGACTAAATCCATAAGATGTTCAACATATCTTGGGGTCATTATAAAGATACTGAACATTCCTTAGAATGATTATATTGTTTTGTTTGTTCGTTTGTTTGATGGTGTTTAACGCCACTTTCAACAATATTTCAGTTATATCGTAGCGGTCGGTTTTATTGGTGGAGGAAACCGGAGGGCCTGGAATAAACCGACCTGTCACAAGTCACTGACAAACTTTATCACATAATGTTGTACACCTCGCCCTGATCAAGATGCGAACTCACAACATCAGTGGTGATAGGCACTGATTGCAAAGGTAGTTGTAAATCCAACTACGATGCGATCACGGCCAGGACGGCCCCACATAATGATTATAAAGATACTGAAGGTCATACATATTACTGTAGCGAAAGAAATGCATAATACGGGCCATCATGGTCGCGATGGTATCGTAGTTGAATTTACAACTAATCAAGCAATTAGTGGTTATCACCACTAATGTAATGAGTTCTAGTCCCACTAAAGGCGAGGTGCACTCGATACAACATTATGTGATAAAGTTTGTCAGTGTCTTACGAAAAGTCGGTGGTTTTATTCGGGTACTCGGGTTTCCTCCACCAATGAAACTGACCGTCACGAAATAACTGAAATATTGTTGAAAGTGGCGTTAAACACCATAACCCCCACCCGCGGTAGCGAATGTTTTCTCTCGATTTGAGTTAAACATTCTGCTTTCAGTTACATTGTACATTACCATGCAGAAAATTGGTGACAAGACTGTCCAGCAAATCATCATATAGGGGTTGATTTTGAAACCCACCATCATTTGAATATTGTCATAGAAACGTCTAACACCTGAAATAAGAAATTGTCTATTGGCTTAAAAAATTTTAAAACAATCAATTCACCAAAATTAAATAAATAATTTCATTTAAAACAACACATATGTCAACTAACATGGAAGTGTTTTATGTGTTTACCTTCCATGTCACTGGTAACAAGAAAGTTATAATGGATAATATTTATTAGATATGCAAATCTATGCAAAAATATTTTGATGTTCAAGTGGATGATTATTATGATATTGTTGTATAATTTAATTTGATTTGAATATTTCAATCCGATTGGCTAATCCGCCTGGAGAAAATCTTGGTTATACTCGATAACCTGGGTTGGTATTATGACGTCACCAACGTGCTCATCCGCGTTAGTCAAAAACAAAAATACCACACTGTCGGAACAGAGGCAACATCAATACCCTAACTAATAAAATGAAAAACAAAAATACCATACTGTCGGAACAGAGGCAAAATCAATACCCTAACTAATAAAATGAAAAACAAAAATACCATACTGTCGGAACAGAGGCAAAGTCGATACCCTAACTAATAAAATGAAAAACAAAAATACCATACTGTCGGAACAGAGGCAAAGTCGATACCCTAACTAATAAAATGAAAAACAAAAATACCACACTCTCGGAACAGAGGCAAAGTCGATACCCTAACTAGTAAAATGAAAAACAAAAATACCACACTGTCGGAACAGAGACAAAATCAATACCCTAACTAATAAAATGAAAAACAAAAATACCACACTGTCGGAACAGAGGCAAAATCAATACCCTAACTAATAAAATGAAAAACAAAAATACCACACTGTCGGAACAGAGACAAAATCAATACCCTAACTAATAAAATGAAAAACAAAAATACCATACTGTCGGAACAGAGGCAAAGTCGATACCCTAACTAGTAAAATGAAAAACAAAAATACCACACTGTCGGAACAGAGGCAAAGTCGATACCCTAACTAATAAAATGAAAAACAAAAATACCACACTGTCGGAAAAGAGGCAAAGTCGATACCCTAACTAGTAAAATGAAAAACAAAAATACCACACTGTCGGAACAGAGGCAAAGTCGATACCCTAACTAATAAAATGAAAAACAAAAATACCACACTGTCGGAACAGAGGCAAAGTCGATACCCTAACTAGTAAAATGAAAAACAAAAATACCATACTCTCGGAACAGAGGCAAAGTCGATACCCTAACTAATAAAATGAAAAACAAAAATACCACACTGTCGGAACAGAGGCAAAATCAATACCCTAACTAATAAAATGAAAAACAAAAATACCACACTGTCGGAACAGAGGCAAAGTCGATACCCTAACTAATAAAATGAAAAACAAAAATACCATACTGTCGGAACAGAGGCAAAATCAATACCCTAACTAATAAAATGAAAAATAAAAATACCATACTGTCGGAACAGAGGCAAAATCAATACCCTAACTAATAAAATGAAAAACAAAAATACCATACTGTCGGAACAGAGGCAAAATCAATACCCTAACTAATAAAATGAAAAACAAAAATACCACACTGTCGGAACAGAGGCAAAATCAATACCCTAACTAATAAAATGAAAAACAAAAATACCACACTGTCGGAACAGAGGCAAAATCAATACCCTAACTAATAAAATGAAAAACAAAAATACCACACTGTCGGAACAGAGGCAAAATCAATACCCTAACTAATAAAATGAAAAACAAAAATACCATACTGTCGGAACAGAGGCAAAGTCGATACCCTAACTAATAAAATGAAAAACAAAAATACCATACTGTCGGAACAGAGGCAAAGTCGATACCCTAACTAATAAAATGAAAAAAAAAATACCACACTGTTGGAACAGAGGCAAAATCAATACCCTAACTAATAAAATGAAAAACAAAAATATCATACTGTCGGAACAGAGGCAAAGTCGATACCCTAACTAATAAAATGAAAAACAAAAATACCACACTGTCGGAACAGAGGCAAAGTCGATACCCTAACTAATAAAATGAAAAACAAAAATACCATACTGTCGGAACAGAGGCAAAGTCAATACCCTAACTAATAAAATGAAAAACAAAAATACCACACTGTCGGAACAGAGGCAAAGTCGATACCCTAACTAATAAAATGAAAAACAAAAATACCACACTGTCGGAACAGAGGCAAAGTCGATACCCTAACTAGTAAAATGAAAAACAAAAATACCATACTGTCGGAACAGAGGCAAAGTCGATACCCTAACTAGTAAAATGAAAAACAAAAATACCATACTGTCGGAACAGAGGCAAAGTCGATACCCTAACTAGTCAAATGAAAAACAAAAATACCATACTGTCGGAACAGAGGCAAAGTCGATACCCTAACTAGTAAAATGAAAAACAAAAATACCACACTGTCGGAACAGAGGCAAAGTCGATACCCTAACTAGTAAAATGAAAAACAAAAATACCACACTGTCGGAACAGAGGCAAAGTCGATACCCTAACTAGTAAAATGAAAAACAAAAATACCACACTGTCGGAACAGAGGCAAAGTCGATACCCTAACTAGGAAAATGAAAAACAAAAATACCATACTGTCGGAACAGAGGCAAAATCAATACCCTAACTAATAAAATCAAAAACAAAAATACCATACTGTCGGAACAGAGGCAAAGTCGATACCCTAACTAATAAAATGAAAAACAAAAATACCACACTGTCGGAACAGAGGCAAAGTCGATACCCTAACTAATAAAATGAAAAACAAAAATACCATACTGTCGGAACAGAGGCAAAGTCAATACCCTAACTAATAAAATGAAAAACAAAAATACCACACTGTCGGAACAGAGGCAAAGTCGATACCCTAACTAATAAAATGAAAAACAAAAATACCACACTGTCGGAACAGAGGCAAAGTCGATACCCTAACTAGTAAAATGAAAAACAAAAATACCATACTGTCGGAACAGAGGCAAAGTCGATACCCTAACTAGTAAAATGAAAAACAAAAATACCATACTGTCGGAACAGAGGCAAAGTCGATACCCTAACTAGTCAAATGAAAAACAAAAATACCATACTGTCGGAACAGAGGCAAAGTCGATACCCTAACTAGTAAAATGAAAAACAAAAATACCACACTGTCGGAACAGAGGCAAAGTCGATACCCTAACTAGTAAAATGAAAAACAAAAATACCACACTGTCGGAACAGAGGCAAAGTCGATACCCTAACTAGTAAAATGAAAAACAAAAATACCACACTGTCGGAACAGAGGCAAAGTCGATACCCTAACTAGGAAAATGAAAAACAAAAATACCATACTGTCGGAACAGAGGCAAAGTCGATACCTTAACTAATAAAATGAAAAACAAAAATACCACACTGTCGGAACAGAGGCAAAATCAATACCCTAACTAATAAAATGAAAAACAAAAATACCACACTGTCGGAACAGAGGCAAAGTCGATACCCTAACTAGTAAAATGAAAAACAAAAATACCATACTGTCGGAACAGAGGCAAAATCAATACCCTAACTAATAAAATGAAAAATAAAAATACCATACTGTCGGAACAGAGGCAAAATCAATATCCTAACTAATAAAATGAAAAACAAAAATACCATATTGTCGGAACAGAGGCAAAATCAATACCCTAACTAATAAAATAAATAATAAAAAATACCACACTGTCGGAACAGAGGCAAAATCTATACCCTAACTAATAAAATGAAAAACAAATATACCATACTGCCGGAACACAGGCAAAATCAATACCCTAACTAATAAAATGAAATACAAAAATACCATACTGTCGGAACAGAGGCAAAATTAATACCCTAACTAATAAAATGAAAAACAAAAATACCACACTGTCGAAACAGAGGCAAAATTAATACCCTAACTAATAAAATGAAAAACAAAAATACCATACTGTCGGAACAGAGGCAAAATCAATACCTTAACTAATAAAATGAAAAACAAAAATACCATACTGTCAGAACAGAGGCAAAATTAATACCCTAACTAGTAAAATGAAAAACAAAAATACCATACTGTCAGAACAGAGGCAAAATTAATACCCTAACTAATAAAATGAAATACAAAAATACCATACTGTCGGAACAGAGGCAAAATCAATACCCTAACTAATAAAATGAAAAACAAAAATACCATACTGTCCGAACAGAGGCAAAATTAATACCCTAACTAATAAAATGAAAAACAAATATACCTTACTGTCGGAACACAGGCAAAATCAATACCCTAACTAATAAAATGAAATACAAAAATACCATACTGTCGGAACAGAGGCAAAATCAATACCCTAACTAATAAAATGAAAAACAAAAATACCATACTGTCCGAACAGAGGCAAAATCAATACCCTAACTAATAAAATGAAAAACAAATATACCACACTGTCGGAACAGAGGCAAAATCAATACCCTAACTAATAAAATGAAAAACAAATATACCATACTGTCGGAACACAGGCAAAATCAATACCCTAACTAATAAAACGAAATACAAAAATACCACACTGTTGGAACAGAGGCAAAATCAATACCCTAACTAATAAAATGAAATACAAAAATACCACACTGTCGGAACAGAGGCAAAGTCGATACCCTAACTAGTAAAATGAAAAACAAAAATACCACACTGTCGGAACAGAGGCAAAGTCAATACCCTAACTAATAAAATGAAAAACAAAAATACCATACTGTCGGAACAGAGGCAAAGTCAATACCCTAACTAATAAAATGAAAAACAAAATACCATACTGTCCGAACAGAGGCAAAATCAATACCCTAACTAATAAAATGAAAAACAAATATACCACACTGTCGGAACAGAGGCAAAATAAATACCCTAACTAATAAAATGAAAAACAAAAATACCATACTGTCGGAACACAGGCAAAATCAATACCCTAACTAATAAAACGAAATACAAAAATACCACACTGTTGGAACAGAGGCAAAATCAATACCCTAACTAATAAAATGAAAAACAAAAATACCATACTGTCGAAACAGAGGCAAAGTCAATACCCTAACTAATAAAATGAAAAAAAAATACCACACTGTCGGAACAGAGGCAAAGTTGATACCCTAACTAATAAAATGAAAAACAAAAATACCATACTGTCAGAACAGAGGCAAAATCAATACCCTAACTAATAAAATGAAAAACAAATATACCACACTGTCGGAACAGAGGCAAAATCAATACCCTAACTAATAAAATGAAAAACAAAAATACCACACTGTCGGAACAGAGGCAAAATCAATACCCTAACTAATAAAATGAAAAACAAAAATACCATACTGTCGGAACACAGGCAAAATCAATACCCTAACTAATAAAACGAAATACAAAAATACCACACTGTTGGAACAGAGGCAAAATCAATACCCTAACTAATAAAATGAAAAACAAAAATACCATACTGTCGGAACAGAGGCAAAGTCGATACCCTAACTAATCAAATGAAAAACAAAAATACCATACTGTTGGAACAGAGGCAAAATCAATACCCTAACTAATAAAATGAAAAACAAAAATACCACACTGTCGGAACAGAGGCAAAGTCGATACCCTAACTAGTAAAATGAAAAACAAAAATACCACACTGTCGGAACAGAGTCAAAGTCGATACCCTAACTAGTAAAATGAAAAACAAAAATACCATACTGTCGGAACAGAGGCAAAGTCGATACCCTAACTAGTAACATGAAAAACAAAAATACCATACTGTCGGAACAGAGGCAAAGTCGATACCCTAACTAATAAAATGAAAAACAAAAATACCACACTGTCGGAACAGAGGCAAAATCAATACCCTAACTAATAAAATGAAAAACAAAAATACCACACTGTCGGAACAGAGGCAAAGTCGATACCCTAACTAGTAAAATGAAAAAAAAAATACCATACTGTCGGAACAGAGGCAAAGTTGATACCCTAACTAATAAAATGAAAAATAAAAAATACCACACTGTCGGAACAGAGGCAAAATCAATACCCTAATAAAATGAAAAACAATATACCACACTGTCGGAACAGAGGCAAAATCAATACCCTAACTAATAAAATGAAAAACAAAAATACCACACTGTCGGAACAGAGGCAAAATCAATACCCTAACTAATAAAATGAAAAACAAAAATACCATACTGTCGGAACAGAGGAAAAATCAATACCCTAACTAATAAAATGAAAAATAAAAAATACCACACTGTCGGAACAGAGGCAAAATCTATACCCTAACTAATAAAATGAGAAACAAAAATACCATACTGTCGGAACAGAGGCAAATTCAATACCCTAACTAATAAAATGAAAAACAAAAATACCATACTGTCGGAACAGAGGCAAAATCAATACCCTAACTAATAAAATGAAAAACAAAAATACCATACTGTCGGAACAGAGGCAAAGTCGATACCCTAACTAATAAAATGAAAAATAAAAAATACCACACTGTCGGAACAGAGGCAAAATCTATACCCTAACTAATAAAATGAAAAACAAAAATACCATACTGTCGGAACAGAGGCAAAGTCAATACCCTAACTAATAAAATGAAAAAAAAAATACCACACTGTCGGAACAGAGGCAAAATCAATACCCTAACTAATAAAATGAAAAACAAAAATACCACACTGTCAGAACAGAGGCAAAGTCGATACCCTAACTAATAAAATGAAAAACAAAAATACCACACTGTCAGAACAGAGGCAAAATCTATACCCTAACTAATAAAATGAAAAACAAATATACCATACTATCGGAACACAGGCAAAATCAATACCCTAACTAATAAAATGAAAAATAAAAAATACCACACTGTCGGAACAGAGGCAAAATCTATACCCTAACTAATAAAATGAAAAACAAAAATACCATACTGTCGGAACAGAGGCAAAGTCAATACCCTAACTAATAAAATGAAAAACAAATATACCATACTGTCGGAACAGAGGCAAAATCTATACCCTAACTAATAAAATGAAATCCAAAATACCACACTGTTGGAACAGAGGCAAAATCAATACCCTAACTAATAAAATGAAAAACAAAAATACCATACTGTCGGAACAGAGGCAAAATCTATACCCTAACTAATAAAATGAAAAACAAAAATATCACACTGTTGGAACGGAGACAAAATCAATACCCTAACTAATAAAATGAAAAACAAAAATACCATACTGTCAGAACAGAGGCAAAGTCGATACCCTAACTAATAAAATGAAAAACAAAAATACCATACTGTCGGAACAGAGGCACAATCTATACCCTAACTAATAAAATGAAAAACAAAAATACCACACTGTCGGAACAGAGGCAAAGTCAATACCCTAACTAATAAAATGAAAAACAAATATACAATACTGTCGGAACAGAGGAAAAATCAATACCATAACTAATAAAATGAAATCCAAAATACCATACTGTTGGAACAGAGGCAAAATCAATACCCTAACTAATAAAATGAAAAACAAAAATACCACACTGTCGGAACAGAGGCAAAATCTATACCCTAACTAATAAAATGAAAAACAAAAATACCACACGGTTGGAACAGAGGCAAAATCAATACCCTAACTAATAAAATGAAAAACAAAAATACCATACTGTCAGAACAGAGGCAAAGTCGATACCCTAACTAATAAAATAAAAAACAAAAATACCATACTGTCGGAACAGAGGCAAAGTCGATACCCTAACTAATAAAATGAAAAACAAAAATACCATACTGTCGGAACAGAGGCAAAATCTATACCCTAACTAATAAAATGAAAAACAAAAATACTATACTGTCGGAACAGAGGCAACATCAATACCCTAACTAATAAAATGAAAAACAAAAATACCATACTGTCGGAACAGAGGCAACATCTATACCTTAACTAATAAAATGAAAAACAAAAATACCACACTGTCGGAACAGAGGAAAAATCAATACCCTAACTAATAAAATGAAAAACAAAAATACCATACTGTCGGAACAGAGGCAAAATCAATACCCTAACTAATAAAATGAAAAATAAAAATACCACACTGTCGGAACAGAGGCAAAATCTATACCCTAACTAATAAAATGAAAAACAAAAATACCATACTGTCCGAACAGAGGCAAAATCAATACCCTAACTAATAAAATGAAAAACAAATATACCACACTGTCGGAACAGAGGCAAAATCAATACCCTAACTAATAAAATGAAAAACAAAAATACCATACTGTCGGAACAGAGGCAAAATCAATACCCTAACTAATAAAATGAAAAACAAAAATACCATACTGTCGGAACAGAGGCAAAATCAATACCCTAACTAATAAAATGAAAAACAAAAATAACATACTGTCGGAAGAGAGAAAAATGAATACCCTAACTAATAAAATGAAAAACAAAAATACCACACTGTCGGAACAGAGAGAAAGTTGATACCCTAACTAATAAAATGAAAAACAAAATACCACACTGTCGGAACAGAGGCAAAATCAATACCCTAACTAATAAAATCAAAAACAAAAATACCATACTGTCGGAACAGAGGCAAAGTTGATACCCTAACTAATAAAATGAAAAATAAAAATACCACACTGTCGGAACAGAGGCAAAGTCGATACACTAACTAATAAAATGAAAAACAAATACCATACTGTCGGAACAGAGGCAAAATCTATACCCTAACTAATAAAATGAAAAACGAAAATACCACACTGTCGGAACAGAGGCAAAATGTATACCCTAACTAATAAAATGAAAAACAAAATTACCACACTGTCGGAACTGAGGAAAAATCAATACCCTAACTAATAAAATGAAAAACAAAAATACCATACTGTCGGAACAGAGGCAAAGTTGATACCCTAACTAGTAAAATGAAAAACAAAAATACCATACTGTCAGAACAGAGGCAAAGTCGATACCCTAACTAATAAAATGAAAAACAAAAATACCACACTGTCGGAACAGAGGCTAAATCAATACCCTTACTAATAAAATGAAAAATAAAAATACCATACTGTTGGAACAGAGGCAAAATCAATACCCTAACTAATAAAATGAAAAACAAAATACCATACTGTCGGAACAGAGGCAAAATCAATACCCTAACTGATAAAATGAAAAACAAAAATACCACACTGTCGGAACAGAGGCAAAATCAATACCCTAACTAATAAAATGAAAAACAAAAATACCATACTGTCGGAACAGAGGCAAAGTCGATACCCTAACTAGTAAAATGAAAAACAAAAATACCATACTGTCAGAACAGAGGCAAAGTCGATACCCTAACTAATAAAATGAAAAACAAAAATACCATACTGTCGGAACAGAGGCAAAATCAATACCCTAACTAATAAAATGAAAAACAAAAATACCATACTGTCGGAACAGAGGCAAAGTCGATACCCTAACTAATAAAATGAAAAACAAAAATACCATACTGTCGGAACAGAGGCAAAATCAATACCCTAACTAATAAAATGAAAAACAAAAATACCATACTGTCGGAACAGAGGCAAAATTAATACCCTAACTAATAAAATGAAAAACAAAAATACCACACTGTAAGAACAGAGGCAAAGTCGATACCCTAACTAATAAAATGAAAAACAAAAATACCACACTGTCGGAACAGAGACAAAATCTATACCCTAACTAATAAAATGAAAAACAAAAATACCATACTGTCGGAACAGAGGCAAAATCAATACCCTAACTAATAAAATGAAAAACAAAAATACCATACTGTCGGAACAGAGGAAAAATCAATACCCTAACTAATAAAATGAAAAATAAAAATACCACACTGTCGGAACAGAGGCAAAATCAATACCCTAACTAATAAAATGAAAAACAAAAATATCACACTGTCGGAACAGAGGAAAAATCTATACCCTAACTAATAAAATCAAAAACAAAAATACCATACTGTCGGAACAGAGGCAAAATCAATACCTTAACTAATAAAATGAAAAACAAAAATACCATACTGTCAGAACAGAGGCAAAGTCAATACCCTAACTAGTAAAATGAAAAACAAAAATACCATACTGTCAGAACAGAGGCAAAATCAATACCGTAACTAATAAAATGAAAAACAAAAATACCATACTGTCGGAACAGAGGCAAAATCAATACCCTAACTAATAAAATGAAAAACAAAAATACCATACTGTCGGAACAGAGGCAAAGTTGATACCCTAACTAGTAAAATGAAAAACAAAAAAACCATACTGTCAGAACAGAGGCAAAGTCGATACCCTAACTAATAAAATGAAAAACAAAAATACCATACTGTCGGAACAGAGGCAAAGTCGATACCCTAACTAATAAAATGAAAAACAAAAATACCACACTGTCGGAACAGAGGCAAAATCAATACCCTAACTAATAAAATGAAAAACAAAAATACCACACTGTCGGAACAGAGGCAAAGTCGATACCCTAACTAGTAAAATGAAAAAAAAAATACCATACTGTCGGAACAGAGGCAAAGTTGATACCCTAACTAATAAAATGAAAAATAAAAAATACCACACTGTCGGAACAGAGGCAAAATCAATACCCTAATAAAATGAAAAACAATATACCACACTGTCGGAACAGAGGCAAAATCAATACCCTAACTAATAAAATGAAAAACAAAAATACCACACTGTCGGAACAGAGGCAAAATCAATACCCTAACTAATAAAATGAAAAACAAAAATACCATACTGTCGGAACAGAGGAAAAATCAATACCCTAACTAATAAAATGAAAAATAAAAAATACCACACTGTCGGAACAGAGGCAAAATCTATACCCTAACTAATAAAATGAGAAACAAAAATACCATACTGTCGGAACAGAGGCAAAATCAATACCCTAACTAATAAAATGAAAAATAAAAATACCACACTGTCGGAACAGAGGCAAAATCTATACCCTAACTAATAAAATGAAAAACAAAAATACCATACTGTCCGAACAGAGGCAAAATCAATACCCTAACTAATAAAATGAAAAACAAATATACCACACTGTCGGAACAGAGGCAAAATCAATACCCTAACTAATAAAATGAAAAACAAAAATACCATACTGTCGGAACAGAGGCAAAATCAATACCCTAACTAATAAAATGAAAAACAAAAATACCATACTGTCGGAACAGAGGAAAAATAAATACTCTAACTAATAAAATGAAAAACAAAAATACCATACTGTCGGAAGAGAGAAAAATCAATACCCTAACTAATAAAATGAAAAACACAAATACCACACTGTCGGAACAGAGAGAAAGTTGATACCCTAACCAATAAAATGAAAAACAAAATACCACACTGTCGGAACAGAGGCAAAATCAATACCCTAACTAATAAAATGAAAAACAAAAATACCATACTGTCGGAACAGAGGCAAAGTTGATACCCTAACTAGTAAAATGAAAAACAAAAATACCATACTGTCAGAACAGAGGCAAAGTCGATACCCTAACTAATAAAATGAAAAACAAAAATACCACACTGTCGGAACAGAGGCTAAATCAATACCCTTACTAATAAAATGAAAAATAAAAATACCATACTGTCGGAACAGAGGCAACATCAATACCCTAACTAATAAAATGAAAAACAAAAATACCATACTGTCGGAACAGAGGCAAAGTTGATACCCTAACTAGTAAAATGAAAAACAAAAATACCATACTGTCAGAACAGAGGCAAAGTCGATACCCTAACTAATAAAATGAAAAACAAAAATACCACACTGTCGGAACAGAGGCTAAATCAATACCCTTACTAATAAAATGAAAAATAAAAATACCATACTGTTGGAACAGAGGCAAAATCAATACCCTAACTAATAAAATGAAAAACAAAATACCATACTGTCGGAACAGAGGCAAAATCAATACCCTAACTAATAAAATGAAAAACAAAAATACCATTCTGTCGGAACAGAGGCAAAGTCGATACCCTAACTAATAAAATGAAAAACAAAAATACCATACTGTCGGAACAGAGGCAAAGTCGATACCCTAACTAGTAAAATGAAAAACAAAAATACCATACTGTCAGAACAGAGGCAAAGTCGATACCCTAACTAATAAAATGAAAAACAAAAATACCATACTGTCGGAACAGAGGCAAAATCAATACCCTAACTAATAAAATGAAAAACAAAAATACCATACTGTCGGAACAGAGGCAAAGTCGATACCCTAACTAATAAAATGAAAAACAAAAATACCATACTGTCGGAACAGAGGCAAAATCAATACCCTAACTAATAAAATGAAAAACAAAAATACCATACTGTCGGAACAGAGGCAAAATTAATACCCTAACTAATAAAATGAAAAACAAAAATACCACACTGTAAGAACAGAGGCAAAGTCGATACCCTAACTAATAAAATGAAAAACAAAAATACCACACTGTCGGAACAGAGACAAAATCTATACCCTAACTAATAAAATGAAAAACAAAAATACCATACTGTCGGAACAGAGGCAAAATCAATACCCTAACTAATAAAATGAAAAACAAAAATACCATACTGTCGGAACAGAGGAAAAATCTATACCCTAACTAATAAAATGAAAAATAAAAATACCACACTGTCGGAACAGAGGCAAAATCAATACCCTAACTAATAAAATGAAAAACAAAAATATCACACTGTCGGAACAGAGGAAAAATCTATACCCTAACTAATAAAATCAAAAACAAAAATACCATACTGTCGGAACAGAGGCAAAATCAATACCTTAACTAATAAAATGAAAAACAAAAATACCATACTGTCAGAACAGAGGCAAAGTCAATACCCTAACTAGTAAAATGAAAAACAAAAATACCATACTGTCGGAACAGAGGCAAAATCAATACCGTAACAAATAAAATGAAAAACAAAAATACCATACTGTCGGAACAGAGGCAAAATCAATACCCTAACTAATAAAATGAAAAACAAAAATACCATACTGTCGGAACAGAGGCAAAGTTGATACCCTAACTAGTAAAATGAAAAACAAAAATACCATACTGTCAGAACAGAGGCAAAGTCGATATCCTAACTAATAAAATGAAAAACAAAAATACCATACTGTCGGAACAGAGGCAAAGTCGATACCCTAACTAATAAAATGAAAAACAAAAATACCACACTGTCGGAACAGAGGCAAAATCAATACCCTAACTAATAAAATGAAAAACAAAAATACCATACTGTCGGAACAGAGGCAAAGTCGATACCCTAACTAGTAAAATGAAAAACAAAAATACCATACTGTCAGAACAGAGGCAAAGTCGATACCCTAACTAATAAAATGAAAAACAAAAATACCATACTGTCGGAACAGAGGCAAAATCAATACCCTAACTAATAAAATGAAAAACAAAAATACCATACTGTCGGAACAGAGGCAAAGTCGATACCCTAACTAATAAAATGAAAAACAAAAATACCATACTGTCGGAACAGAGGCAAAATCAATACCCTAACTAATAAAATGAAAAACAAAAATACCATACTGTCGGAACAGAGGCAAAATTAATACCCTAACTAATAAAATGAAAAACAAAAATACCACACTGTAAGAACAGAGGCAAAGTCGATACCCTAACTAATAAAATGAAAAACAAAAATACCACACTGTCGGAACAGAGACAAAATCTATACCCTAACTAATAAAATGAAAAACAAAAATACCATACTGTCGGAACAGAGGCAAAATCAATACCCTAACTAATAAAATGAAAAACAAAAATACCATACTGTCGGAACAGAGGAAAAATCTATACCCTAACTAATAAAATGAAAAATAAAAATACCACACTGTCGGAACAGAGGCAAAATCAATACCCTAACTAATAAAATGAAAAACAAAAATATCACACTGTCGGAACAGAGGAAAAATCTATACCCTAACTAATAAAATCAAAAACAAAAATACCATACTGTCGGAACAGAGGCAAAATCAATACCTTAACTAATAAAATGAAAAACAAAAATACCATACTGTCAGAACAGAGGCAAAGTCAATACCCTAACTAGTAAAATGAAAAACAAAAATACCATACTGTCAGAACAGAGGCAAAATCAATACCGTAACTAATAAAATGAAAAACAAAAATACCATACTGTCGGAACAGAGGCAAAATCAATACCCTAACTAATAAAATGAAAAACAAAAATACCATACTGTCGGAACAGAGGCAAAGTTGATACCCTAACTAGTAAAATGAAAAACAAAAATACCATACTGTCAGAACAGAGGCAAAGTCGATACCCTAACTAATAAAATGAAAAACAAAAATACCATACTGTCGGAACAGAGGCAAAGTCGATACCCTAACTAATAAAATGAAAAACAAAAATACCACACTGTCGGAACAGAGGCAAAATCAATACCCTAACTAATAAAATGAAAAACAAAAATACCACACTGTCGGAACAGAGGCAAAGTCGATACCCTAACTAGTAAAATGAAAAAAAAAATACCATACTGTCGGAACAGAGGCAAAGTTGATACCCTAACTAATAAAATGAAAAATAAAAAATACCACACTGTCGGAACAGAGGCAAAATCAATACCCTAATAAAATGAAAAACAATATACCACACTGTCGGAACAGAGGCAAAATCAATACCCTAACTAATAAAATGAAAAACAAAAATACCACACTGTCGGAACAGAGGCAAAATCAATACCCTAACTAATAAAATGAAAAACAAAAATACCATACTGTCGGAACAGAGGAAAAATCAATACCCTAACTAATAAAATGAAAAATAAAAAATACCACACTGTCGGAACAGAGGCAAAATCTATACCCTAACTAATAAAATGAGAAACAAAAATACCATACTGTCGGAACAGAGGCAAAATCAATACCCTAACTAATAAAATGAAAAATAAAAATACCACACTGTCGGAACAGAGGCAAAATCTATACCCTAACTAATAAAATGAAAAACAAAAATACCATACTGTCCGAACAGAGGCAAAATCAATACCCTAACTAATAAAATGAAAAACAAATATACCACACTGTCGGAACAGAGGCAAAATCAATACCCTAACTAATAAAATGAAAAACAAAAATACCATACTGTCGGAACAGAGGCAAAATCAATACCCTAACTAATAAAATGAAAAACAAAAATACCATACTGTCGGAACAGAGGCAAAATAAATACCCTAACTAATAAAATGAAAAACAAAAATACCATACTGTCGGAAGAGAGAAAAATCAATACCCTAACTAATAAAATGAAAAACACAAATACCACACTGTCGGAACAGAGAGAAAGTTGATACCCTAACTAATAAAATGAAAATCAAAATACCACACTGTCGGAACAGAGGCAAAATCAATACCCTAACTAATAAAATCAAAAACAAAAATACCATACTGTCGGAACAGAGGCAAAGTCAATACCCTAACTAATAAAATGAAAAACGAAAATACCACACTGTCGGAACAGAGGCAAAGTCGATACACTAACTAATAAAATGAAAAACAAATACCATACTGTCGGAACAGAGGCAAAATCTATACCCTAACTAATAAAATGAAAAACGAAAATACCACACTGTCGGAACAGAGGCAAAATGTATACCCTAACTAATAAAATGAAAAACAAAATTACCACACTGTCGGAACTGAGGAAAAATCAATACCCTAACTAATAAAATGAAAAACAAAAATACCATACTGTCGGAACAGAGGCAACATCAATACCCTAACTAATAAAATGAAAAACAAAAATACCATACTGTCGGAACAGAGGCAAAGTTGATACCCTAACTAATAAAATGAAAAACAAAAATACCATACTGTCAGAACAGAGGCAAAGTCGATACCCTAACTAATAAAATGAAAAACAAAAATACCACACTGTCGGAACAGAGGCAAAATCAATACCCTAACTAATAAAATGAAAAATAAAAATACCATACTGTTGGAACAGAGGCAAAATCAATACCCTAACTAATAAAATGAAAAACAAAATACCATACTGTCGGAACAGAGGCAAAATCAATACCCTAACTGATAAAATGAAAAACAAAAATACCACACTGTCGGAACGGAGGCAAAATCAATACCCTAACTAATAAAATGAAAAACAAAAATACCATACTGTCGGAACAGAGGCAAAGTCGATACCCTAACTAGTAAAATGAAAAACAAAAATACCATACTGTCAGAACAGAGGTACAATCTATACCCTAACTAATAAAATGAAAAACAAAAATACCACACTGTCGGAACAGAGGCAAAGTCAATACCCTAACTAATAAAATGAAAAACAAAAATACCACACTGTCGGAACAGAGGCAAAATCAATACCCTAACTAATAAAATGAAAAACAAAAATACCATACTGTCGGAACAGAGGCAAAATCAATACCCTAACTAATAAAATGAAAAACAAAAATACCATACTGTCGGAAGAGAGAAAAATCAATACCCTAACTAATAAAATGAAAAACACAAATACCACACTGTCGGAACAGAGAGAAAGTTGATACCCTAACTAATAAAATGAAAAACAAAATACCACACTGTCGGAACAGAGGCAAAATCAATACCCTAACTAATAAAATCAAAAACAA
The DNA here is from genome assembly GCA_963680875.1 of Bathymodiolus brooksi. Classification (NCBI taxonomy): domain Eukaryota; kingdom Metazoa; phylum Mollusca; class Bivalvia; order Mytilida; family Modiolidae; genus Bathymodiolus; species Bathymodiolus brooksi. The sequence goes on from OY804582.1 coordinate 81,115,587, forward strand.
AAATACCATACTGTCGGAACAGAGGCAAAGTTGATACCCTAACTAATAAAATGAAAAATAAAAATATGACACTGTCGGAACAAAGGAAAAATCTATACCCTAACTAATAAAATGAAAAACAAAAATACCATACTGTCGGAACAGAGGCAAAGTCAATACCCTAACTAATAAAATGAAAAACGAAAATACCACACTGTCGGAACAGAGGCAAAGTCGATACACTAACTAATAAAATGAAAAACAAATACCATACTGTCGGAACAGAGGCAAAATCTATACCCTAACTAATAAAATGAAAAACGAAAATACCACACTGTCGGAACAGAGGCAAAATGTATACCCTAACTAATAAAATGAAAAACAAAATTACCACACTGTCGGAACTGAGGAAAAATCAATACCCTAACTAATAAAATGAAAAACAAAAATACCATACTGTCGGAACAGAGGCAAAATCAATACCCTAACTAATAAAATGAAAAACAAAAATACCATACTGTCGGAACAGAGGCAAAATTAATACCCTAACTAATAAAATGAAAAACAAAAATACCACACTGTAAGAACAGAGGCAAAGTCGATACCCTAACTAATAAAATGAAAAACAAAAATACCACACTGTCGGAACAGAGACAAAATCTATACCCTAACTAATAAAATGAAAAACAAAAATACCATACTGTCGGAACAGAGGCAAAATCAATACCCTAACTAATAAAATGAAAAACAAAAATACCATACTGTCGGAACAGAGGAAAAATCTATACCCTAACTAATAAAATGAAAAATAAAAATACCACACTGTCGGAACAGAGGCAAAATCAATACCCTAACTAATAAAATGAAAAACAAAAATATCACACTGTCGGAACAGAGGAAAAATCTATACCCTAACTAATAAAATCAAAAACAAAAATACCATACTGTCGGAACAGAGGCAAAATCAATACCTTAACTAATAAAATGAAAAACAAAAATACCATACTGTCAGAACAGAGGCAAAGTCAATACCCTAACTAGTAAAATGAAAAACAAAAATACCATACTGTCGGAACAGAGGCAAAATCAATACCGTAACAAATAAAATGAAAAACAAAAATACCATACTGTCGGAACAGAGGCAAAATCAATACCCTAACTAATAAAATGAAAAACAAAAATACCATACTGTCGGAACAGAGGCAAAATCAATACCCTAACTAATAAAATGAAAAACAAAAATACCACACTGTCGGAACAGAGGCAAAGTCAATACCCTAACTAATAAAATGAAAAACAAAAATACCACACTGTCGGAACAGAGGCAAAATCAATACCCTAACTAATAAAATGAAAAACAAAAATACCATACTGTCGGAACAGAGGCAAAATCAATACCCTAACTAATAAAATGAAAAACAAAAATACCATACTGTCGGAAGAGAGAAAAATCAATACCCTAACTAATAAAATGAAAAACACAAATACCACACTGTCGGAACAGAGAGAAAGTTGATACCCTAACTAATAAAATGAAAAACAAAATACCACACTGTCGGAACAGAGGCAAAATCAATACCCTAACTAATAAAATCAAAAACAAAAATACCATACTGTCGGAACAGAGGCAAAGTTGATACCCTAACTAATAAAATGAAAAATAAAAATATGACACTGTCGGAACAAAGGAAAAATCTATACCCTAACTAATAAAATGAAAAACAAAAATACCATACTGTCGGAACAGAGGCAAAGTCAATACCCTAACTAATAAAATGAAAAACGAAAATACCACACTGTCGGAACAGAGGCAAAGTCGATACACTAACTAATAAAATGAAAAACAAATACCATACTGTCGGAACAGAGGCAAAATCTATACCCTAACTAATAAAATGAAAAACGAAAATACCACACTGTCGGAACAGAGGCAAAATGTATACCCTAACTAATAAAATGAAAAACAAAATTACCACACTGTCGGAACTGAGGAAAAATCAATACCCTAACTAATAAAATGAAAAACAAAAATACCATACTGTCGGAACAGAGGCAAAATCAATACCCTAACTAATAAAATGAAAAACAAAAATACCATACTGTCGGAACAGAGGCAAAATTAATACCCTAACTAATAAAATGAAAAACAAAAATACCACACTGTAAGAACAGAGGCAAAGTCGATACCCTAACTAATAAAATGAAAAACAAAAATACCACACTGTCGGAACAGAGACAAAATCTATACCCTAACTAATAAAATGAAAAACAAAAATACCATACTGTCGGAACAGAGGCAAAATCAATACCCTAACTAATAAAATGAAAAACAAAAATACCATACTGTCGGAACAGAGGAAAAATCTATACCCTAACTAATAAAATGAAAAATAAAAATACCACACTGTCGGAACAGAGGCAAAATCAATACCCTAACTAATAAAATGAAAAACAAAAATATCACACTGTCGGAACAGAGGAAAAATCTATACACTAACTAATAAAATCAAAAACAAAAATACCATACTGTCGGAACAGAGGCAAAATCAATACCTTAACTAATAAAATGAAAAACAAAAATACCATACTGTCAGAACAGAGGCAAAGTCAATACCCTAACTAGTAAAATGAAAAACAAAAATACCATACTGTCGGAACAGAGGCAAAATCAATACCGTAACAAATAAAATGAAAAACAAAAATACCATACTGTCGGAACAGAGGCAAAATCAATACCCTAACTAATAAAATGAAAAACAAAAATACCATACTGTCGGAACAGAGGCAAAGTTGATACCCTAACTAGTAAAATGAAAAACAAAAATACCATACTGTCAGAACAGAGGCAAAGTCGATATCCTAACTAATAAAATGAAAAACAAAAATACCATACTGTCGGAACAGAGGCAAAGTCGATACCCTAACTAATAAAATGAAAAACAAAAATACCATACTGTCGGAACAGAGGCAAAGTCGATACCCTAACTAATAAAATGAAAAACAAAAATACCATACTGTCGGAACAGAGGCAAAATCAATACCCTAACTAATAAAATGAAAAACAAAAATACCATACTGTCGGAACAGAGGCAAAATTAATACCCTAACTAATAAAATGAAAAACAAAAATACCACACTGTAAGAACAGAGGCAAAGTCGATACCCTAACTAATAAAATGAAAAACAAAAATACCACACTGTCGGAACAGAGACAAAATCTATACCCTAACTAATAAAATGAAAAACAAAAATACCATACTGTCGGAACAGAGGCAAAATCAATACCCTAACTAATAAAATGAAAAACAAAAATACCATACTGTCGGAACAGAGGAAAAATCTATACCCTAACTAATAAAATGAAAAATAAAAATACCACACTGTCGGAACAGAGGCAAAATCAATACCCTAACTAATAAAATGAAAAATAAAAATACCACACTGTCGGAACAGAGGAAAAATCTATACCCTAACTAATAAAATCAAAAACAAAAATACCATACTGTCGGAACAGAGGAAAAGTCAATACCCTAACTAATAAAATGAAAAACAAAAATACCATACTGTCGGAACAGAGGCAAAGTCAATACCCTAACTAGTAAAATGAAAAACAAAAATACCATACTGTCAGAACAGAGGCAAAATCAATACCGTAACTAATAAAATGAAAAACAAAAATACCATACTGTCGGAACAGAGGCAAAATCAATACCCTAACTAATAAAATGAAAAACAAAAATACCATACTGTCGGAACAGAGGCAAAGTTGATACCCTAACTAGTAAAATGAAAAACAAAAATACCATACTGTCAGAACAGAGGCAAAGTCGATACCCTAACTAATAAAATGAAAAACAAAAATACCATACTGTCGGAACAGAGGCAAAGTCGATACCCTAACTAATAAAATGAAAAACAAAAATACCACTCTGTCGGAACAGAGGCAAAATCAATACCCTAACTAATAAAATAAAAACAAAAATACCACACTGTCGGAACAGAGGCAAAGTCGATACCCTAACTAGTAAAATGAAAAAAAAAATACCATACTGTCGGAACAGAGGCAAAGTTGATACCCTAACTAATAAAATGAAAAATAAAAAATACCACACTGTCGGAACAGAGGCAAAATCAATACCCTAATAAAATGAAAAACAATATACCACACTGTCGGAACAGAGGCAAAATCAATACCCTAACTAATAAAATGAAAAATAAAAAATACCACACTGTCGGAACAGAGGCAAAATCTATACCCTAACTAATAAAATGAGAAACAAAAATACCATACTGTCGGAACAGAGGCAAAATCAATACCCTAACTAATAAAATGAAAAATAAAAATACCACACTGTCGGAACAGAGGCAAAATCTATACCCTAACTAATAAAATGAAAAACAAAAATACCATACTGTCCGAACAGAGGCAAAATCAATACCCTAACTAATAAAATGAAAAACAAATATACCACACTGTCGGAACAGAGGCAAAATCAATACCCTAACTAATAAAATGAAAAACAAAAATACCATACTGTCGGAACAGAGGCAAAATCAATACCCTAACTAATAAAATGAAAAACAAAAATACCATACTGTCGGAACAGAGGCAAAATAAATACCCTAACTAATAAAATGAAAAACAAAAATACCATACTGTCGGAAGAGAGAAAAATCAATACCCTAACTAATAAAATGAAAAACACAAATACCACACTGTCGGAACAGAGAGAAAGTTGATACCCTAACTAATAAAATGAAAAACAAAATACCACACTGTCGGAACAGAGGCAAAATCAATACCCTAACTAATAAAATCAAAAACAAAAATACCATACTGTCGGAACAGAGGCAAAGTCAATACCCTAACTAATAAAATGAAAAACGAAAATACCACACTGTCGGAACAGAGGCAAAGTCGATACACTAACTAATAAAATGAAAAACAAATACCATACTGTCGGAACAGAGGCAAAATCTATACCCTAACTAATAAAATGAAAAACGAAAATACCACACTGTCGGAACAGAGGCAAAATGTATACCCTAACTAATAAAATGAAAAACAAAATTACCACACTGTCGGAACTGAGGAAAAATCAATACCCTAACTAATAAAATGAAAAACAAAAATACCATACTGTCGGAACAGAGGCAACATCAATACCCTAACTAATAAAATGAAAAACAAAAATACCATACTGTCGGAACAGAGGCAAAGTTGATACCCTAACTAATAAAATGAAAAACAAAAATACCATACTGTCAGAACAGAGGCAAAGTCGATACCCTAACTAATAAAATGAAAAACAAAAATACCACACTGTCGGAACAGAGGCAAAATCAATACCCTAACTAATAAAATGAAAAATAAAAATACCATACTGTTGGAACAGAGGCAAAATCAATACCCTAACTAATAAAATGAAAAACAAAATACCATACTGTCGGAACAGAGGCAAAATCAATACCCTAACTGATAAAATGAAAAACAAAAATACCACACTGTCGGAACGGAGGCAAAATCAATACCCTAACTAATAAAATGAAAAACAAAAATACCATACTGTCGGAACAGAGGCAAAGTCGATACCCTAACTAGTAAAATGAAAAACAAAAATACCATACTGTCAGAACAGAGGTACAATCTATACCCTAACTAATAAAATGAAAAACAAAAATACCACACTGTCGGAACAGAGGCAAAGTCAATACCCTAACTAATAAAATGAAAAACAAAAATACCACACTGTCGGAACAGAGGCAAAATCAATACCCTAACTAATAAAATGAAAAACAAAAATACCATACTGTCGGAACAGAGGCAAAATCAATACCCTAACTAATAAAATGAAAAACAAAAATACCATACTGTCGGAAGAGAGAAAAATCAATACCCTAACTAATAAAATGAAAAACACAAATACCACACTGTCGGAACAGAGAGAAAGTTGATACCCTAACTAATAAAATGAAAAACAAAATACCACACTGTCGGAACAGAGGCAAAATCAATACCCTAACTAATAAAATCAAAAACAAAAATACCATACTGTCGGAACAGAGGCAAAGTTGATACCCTAACTAATAAAATGAAAAATAAAAATATGACACTGTCGGAACAAAGGAAAAATCTATACCCTAACTAATAAAATGAAAAACAAAAATACCATACTGTCGGAACAGAGGCAAAGTCAATACCCTAACTAATAAAATGAAAAACGAAAATACCACACTGTCGGAACAGAGGCAAAGTCGATACACTAACTAATAAAATGAAAAACAAATACCATACTGTCGGAACAGAGGCAAAATCTATACCCTAACTAATAAAATGAAAAACGAAAATACCACACTGTCGGAACAGAGGCAAAATGTATACCCTAACTAATAAAATGAAAAACAAAATTACCACACTGTCGGAACTGAGGAAAAATCAATACCCTAACTAATAAAATGAAAAACAAAAATACCATACTGTCGGAACAGAGGCAACATCAATACCCTAACTAATAAAATGAAAAACAAAAATACCATACTGTCGGAACAGAGGCAAAGTTGATACCCTAACTAGTAAAATGAAAAACAAAAATACCATACTGTCAGAACAGAGGCAAAGTCGATACCCTAACTAATAAAATGAAAAACAAAAATACCACACTGTCGGAACAGAGGCAAAATCAATACCCTAACTAATAAAATGAAAAATAAAAATACCATACTGTTGGAACAGAGGCAAAATCAATACCCTAACTAATAAAATGAAAAACAAAATACAATACTGTCGGAACAGAGGCAAAATCAATACCCTAACTGATAAAATGAAAAACAAAAATACCACACTGTCGGAACAGAGGCAAAATCAATACCCTAACTAATAAAATGAAAAACAAAAATACCATACTGTCGGAACAGAGGCAAAGTCGATACCCTAACTAGTAAAATGAAAAACAAAAATACCATACTGTCAGAACAGAGGCAAAGTCGATACCCTAACTAATAAAATGAAAAACAAAAATACCATACTGTCGGAACAGAGGCAAAATCAATACCCTAACTAATAAAATGAAAAACAAAAATACCACACTGTAAGAACAGAGGCAAAGTCGATACCCTAACTAATAAAATGAAAAACAAAAATACCACACTGTCGGAACAGAGACAAAATCTATACCCTAACTAATAAAATGAAAAACAAAAATACCATACTGTCGGAACAGAGGCAAAATCAATACCCTAACTAATAAAATGAAAAACAAAAATACCATACTGTCGGAACAGAGGAAAAATCTATACCCTAACTAATAAAATGAAAAATAAAAATACCACACTGTCGGAACAGAGGCAAAATCAATACCCTAACTAATAAAATGAAAAACAAAAATATCACACTGTCGGAACAGAGGAAAAATCTATACCCTAACTAATAAAATCAAAAACAAAAATACCATACTGTCGGAACAGAGGCAAAATCAATACCTTAACTAATAAAATGAAAAACAAAAATACCATACTGTCAGAACAGAGGCAAAGTCAATACCCTAACTAGTAAAATGAAAAACAAAAATACCATACTGTCGGAACAGAGGCAAAATCAATACCGTAACAAATAAAATGAAAAACAAAAATACCATACTGTCGGAACAGAGGCAAAATCAATACCCTAACTAATAAAATGAAAAACAAAAATACCATACTGTCGGAACAGAGGCAAAGTTGATACCCTAACTAGTAAAATGAAAAACAAAAATACCATACTGTCAGAACAGAGGCAAAGTCGATATCCTAACTAATAAAATGAAAAACAAAAATACCATACTGTCGGAACAGAGGCAAAGTCGATACCCTAACTAATAAAATGAAAAACAAAAATACCACACTGTCGGAACAGAGGCAAAATCAATACCCTAACTAATAAAATGAAAAACAAAAATACCATACTGTCGGAACAGAGGCAAAGTCGATACCCTAACTAGTAAAATGAAAAACAAAAATACCATACTGTCAGAACAGAGGCAAAGTCGATACCCTAACTAATAAAATGAAAAACAAAAATACCATACTGTCGGAACAGAGGCAAAGTCGATACCCTAACTAATAAAATGAAAAACAAAAATACCATACTGTCGGAACAGAGGCAAAATCAATACCCTAACTAATAAAATGAAAAACAAAAATACCATACTGTCGGAACAGAGGCAAAATTAATACCCTAACTAATAAAATGAAAAACAAAAATACCACACTGTAAGAACAGAGGCAAAGTCGATACCCTAACTAATAAAATGAAAAACAAAAATACCACACTGTCGGAACAGAGACAAAATCTATACCCTAACTAATAAAATGAAAAACAAAAATACCATACTGTCGGAACAGAGGCAAAATCAATACCCTAACTAATAAAATGAAAAACAAAAATACCATACTGTCGGAACAGAGGAAAAATCTATACCCTAACTAATAAAATGAAAAATAAAAATACCACACTGTCGGAACAGAGGCAAAATCAATACCCTAACTAATAAAATGAAAAACAAAAATATCACACTGTCGGAACAGAGGAAAAATCTATACCCTAACTAATAAAATCAAAAACAAAAATACCATACTGTCGGAACAGAGGCAAAATCAATACCTTAACTAATAAAATGAAAAACAAAAATACCATACTGTCAGAACAGAGGCAAAGTCAATACCCTAACTAGTAAAATGAAAAACAAAAATACCATACTGTCAGAACAGAGGCAAAATCAATACCGTAACTAATAAAATGAAAAACAAAAATACCATACTGTCGGAACAGAGGCAAAATCAATACCCTAACTAATAAAATGAAAAACAAAAATACCATACTGTCGGAACAGAGGCAAAGTTGATACCCTAACTAGTAAAATGAAAAACAAAAATACCATACTGTCAGAACAGAGGCAAAGTCGATACCCTAACTAATAAAATGAAAAACAAAAATACCATACTGTCGGAACAGAGGCAAAGTCGATACCCTAACTAATAAAATGAAAAACAAAAATACCACACTGTCGGAACAGAGGCAAAATCAATACCCTAACTAATAAAATAAAAACAAAAATACCACACTGTCGGAACAGAGGCAAAGTCGATACCCTAACTAGTAAAATGAAAAAAAAAATACCATACTGTCGGAACAGAGGCAAAGTTGATACCCTAACTAATAAAATGAAAAATAAAAAATACCACACTGTCGGAACAGAGGCAAAATCAATACCCTAATAAAATGAAAAACAATATACCACACTGTCGGAACAGAGGCAAAATCAATACCCTAACTAATAAAATGAAAAATAAAAAATACCACACTGTCGGAACAGAGGCAAAATCTATACCCTAACTAATAAAATGAGAAACAAAAATACCATACTGTCGGAACAGAGGCAAAATCAATACCCTAACTAATAAAATGAAAAATAAAAATACCACACTGTCGGAACAGAGGCAAAATCTATACCCTAACTAATAAAATGAAAAACAAAAATACCATACTGTCCGAACAGAGGCAAAATCAATACCCTAACTAATAAAATGAAAAACAAATATACCACACTGTCGGAACAGAGGCAAAATCAATACCCTAACTAATAAAATGAAAAACAAAAATACCATACTGTCGGAACAGAGGCAAAATCAATACCCTAACTAATAAAATGAAAAACAAAAATACCATACTGTCGGAACAGAGGCAAAATAAATACCCTAACTAATAAAATGAAAAACAAAAATACCATACTGTCGGAAGAGAGAAAAATCAATACCCTAACTAATAAAATGAAAAACACAAATACCACACTGTCGGAACAGAGAGAAAGTTGATACCCTAACTAATAAAATGAAAAACAAAATACCACACTGTCGGAACAGAGGCAAAATCAATACCCTAACTAATAAAATCAAAAACAAAAATACCATACTGTCGGAACAGAGGCAAAGTCAATACCCTAACTAATAAAATGAAAAACGAAAATACCACACTGTCGGAACAGAGGCAAAGTCGATACACTAACTAATAAAATGAAAAACAAATACCATACTGTCGGAACAGAGGCAAAATCTATACCCTAACTAATAAAATGAAAAACGAAAATACCACACTGTCGGAACAGAGGCAAAATGTATACCCTAACTAATAAAATGAAAAACAAAATTACCACACTGTCGGAACTGAGGAAAAATCAATACCCTAACTAATAAAATGAAAAACAAAAATACCATACTGTCGGAACAGAGGCAACATCAATACCCTAACTAATAAAATGAAAAACAAAAATACCATACTGTCGGAACAGAGGCAAAGTTGATACCCTAACTAATAAAATGAAAAACAAAAATACCATACTGTCAGAACAGAGGCAAAGTCGATACCCTAACTAATAAAATGAAAAACAAAAATACCACACTGTCGGAACAGAGGCAAAATCAATACCCTAACTAATAAAATGAAAAATAAAAATACCATACTGTTGGAACAGAGGCAAAATCAATACCCTAACTAATAAAATGAAAAACAAAATACCATACTGTCGGAACAGAGGCAAAATCAATACCCTAACTGATAAAATGAAAAACAAAAATACCACACTGTCGGAACGGAGGCAAAATCAATACCCTAACTAATAAAATGAAAAACAAAAATACCATACTGTCGGAACAGAGGCAAAGTCGATACCCTAACTAGTAAAATGAAAAACAAAAATACCATACTGTCAGAACAGAGGTACAATCTATACCCTAACTAATAAAATGAAAAACAAAAATACCACACTGTCGGAACAGAGGCAAAGTCAATACCCTAACTAATAAAATGAAAAACAAAAATACCACACTGTCGGAACAGAGGCAAAATCAATACCCTAACTAATAAAATGAAAAACAAAAATACCATACTGTCGGAACAGAGGCAAAATCAATACCCTAACTAATAAAATGAAAAACAAAAATACCATACTGTCGGAAGAGAGAAAAATCAATACCCTAACTAATAAAATGAAAAACACAAATACCACACTGTCGGAACAGAGAGAAAGTTGATACCCTAACTAATAAAATGAAAAACAAAATACCACACTGTCGGAACAGAGGCAAAATCAATACCCTAACTAATAAAATCAAAAACAAAAATACCATACTGTCGGAACAGAGGCAAAGTTGATACCCTAACTAATAAAATGAAAAATAAAAATATGACACTGTCGGAACAAAGGAAAAATCTTTACCCTAACTAATAAAATGAAAAACAAAAATACCATACTGTCGGAACAGAGGCAAAGTCAATACCCTAACTAATAAAATGAAAAACGAAAATACCACACTGTCGGAACAGAGGCAAAGTCGATACACTAACTAATAAAATGAAAAACAAATACCATACTGTCGGAACAGAGGCAAAATCTATACCCTAACTAATAAAATGAAAAACGAAAATACCACACTGTCGGAACAGAGGCAAAATGTATACCCTAACTAATAAAATGAAAAACAAAATTACCACACTGTCGGAACTGAGGAAAAATCAATACCCTAACTAATAAAATGAAAAACAAAAATACCATACTGTCGGAACAGAGGCAACATCAATACCCTAACTAATAAAATGAAAAACAAAAATACCATACTGTCGGAACAGAGGCAAAGTTGATACCCTAACTAGTAAAATGAAAAACAAAAATACCATACTGTCAGAACAGAGGCAAAGTCGATACCCTAACTAATAAAATGAAAAACAAAAATACCACACTGTCGGAACAGAGGCAAAATCAATACCCTAACTAATAAAATGAAAAATAAAAATACCATACTGTTGGAACAGAGGCAAAATCAATACCCTAACTAATAAAATGAAAAACAAAATACCATACTGTCGGAACAGAGGCAAAATCAATACCCTAACTGATAAAATGAAAAACAAAAATACCACACTGTCGGAACAGAGGCAAAATCAATACCCTAACTAATAAAATGAAAAACAAAAATACCATACTGTCGGAACAGAGGCAAAGTCGATACCCTAACTAGTAAAATGAAAAACAAAAATACCATACTGTCAGAACAGAGGCAAAGTCGATACCCTAACTAATAAAATGAAAAACAAAAATACCATACTGTCGGAACAGAGGCAAAATCAATACCCTAACTAATAAAATGAAAAACAAAAATACCATACTGTCGGAACAGAGGCAAAGTCGATACCCTAACTAATAAAATGAAAAACAAAAATACCATACTGTCGGAACAGAGGCAAAATCAATACCCTAACTAATAAAATGAAAAACAAAAATACCATACTGTCGGAACAGAGGCAAAATTAATACCCTAACTAATAAAATGAAAAACAAAAATACCACACTGTAAGAACAGAGGCAAAGTCGATACCCTAACTAATAAAATGAAAAACAAAAATACCACACTGTCGGAACAGAGACAAAATCTATACCCTAACTAATAAAATGAAAAACAAAAATACCATACTGTCGGAACAGAGGCAAAATCAATACCCTAACTAATAAAATGAAAAACAAAAATACCATACTGTCGGAACAGAGGAAAAATCTATACCCTAACTAATAAAATGAAAAATAAAAATACCACACTGTCGGAACAGAGGCAAAATCAATACCCTAACTAATAAAATGAAAAACAAAAATATCACACTGTCGGAACAGAGGAAAAATCTATACCCTAACTAATAAAATCAAAAACAAAAATACCATACTGTCGGAACAGAGGCAAAATCAATACCTTAACTAATAAAATGAAAAACAAAAATACCATACTGTCAGAACAGAGGCAAAGTCAATACCCTAACTAGTAAAATGAAAAACAAAAATACCATACTGTCAGAACAGAGGCAAAATCAATACCGTAACTAATAAAATGAAAAACAAAAATACCATACTGTCGGAACAGAGGCAAAATCAATACCCTAACTAATAAAATGAAAAACAAAAATACCATACTGTCGGAACAGAGGCAACATCAATACCCTAACTAATAAAATGAAAAACAAAAATACCATACTGTCGTAACAGAGGCAAAGTTGATACCCTAACTAGTAAAATGAAAAACAAAAATACCATACTGTCAGAACAGAGGCAAAGTCGATACCCTAACTAATAAAATGAAAAACAAAAATACCACACTGTCGGAACAGAGGCAAAATCAATACCCTAACTAATAAAATGAAAAATAAAAATACCATACTGTTGGAACAGAGGCAAAATCAATACCCTAACTAATAAAATGAAAAACAAAATACCATACTGTCGGAACAGAGGCAAAATCAATACCCTAACTGATAAAATGAAAAACAAAAATACCACACTGTCGGAACAGAGGCAAAATCAATACCCTAACTAATAAAATGAAAAACAAAAATACCATACTGTCGGAACAGAGGCAAAGTCGATACCCTAACTAGTAAAATGAAAAACAAAAATACCATACTGTCAGAACAGAGGCAAAGTCGATACCCTAACTAATAAAATGAAAAACAAAAATACCATACTGTCGGAACAGAGGCAAAATCAATACCCTAACTAATAAAATGAAAAACAAAAATACCATACTGTCGGAACAGAGGCAAAGTCGATACCCTAACTAATAAAATGAAAAACAAAAATACCATACTGTCGGAACAGAGGCAAAATCAATACCCTAACTAATAAAATGAAAAACAAAAATACCATACTGTCGGAACAGAGGCAAAATTAATACCCTAACTAATAAAATGAAAAACAAAAATACCACACTGTAAGAACAGAGGCAAAGTCGATACCCTAACTAATAAAATGAAAAATAAAAATACCACACTGTCGGAACAGAGACAAAATCTATACCCTAACTAATAAAATGAAAAACAAAAATACCATACTGTCGGAACAGAGGCAAAATCAATACCCTAACTAATAAAATGAAAAACAAAAATACCATACTGTCGGAACAGAGGAAAAATCTATACCCTAACTAATAAAATGAAAAATAAAAATACCACACTGTCGGAACAGAGGCAAAATCAATACCCTAACTAATAAAATGAAAAACAAAAATATCACATTGTCGGAACAGAGGAAAAATCTATACCCTAACTAATAAAATCAAAAACAAAAATACCATACTGTCGGAACAGAGGCAAAATCAATACCTTAACTAATAAAATGAAAAACAAAAATACCATACTGTCAGAACAGAGGCAAAGTCAATACCCTAACTAGTAAAATGAAAAACAAAAATACCATACTGTCAGAACAGAGGCAAAATCAATACCGTAACTAATAAAATGAAAAACAAAAATACCATACTGTCGGAACAGAGGCAAAATCAATACCCTAACTAATAAAATGAAAAACAAAAATACCATACTGTCGGAACAGACGCAAAGTTGATACCCTAACTAGTAAAATGAAAAACAAAAATACCATACTGTCAGAACAGAGGCAAAGTCGATACCCTAACTAATAAAATGAAAAACAAAAATACCATACTGTCGGAACAGAGGCAAAGTCGATACCCTAACTAATAAAATGAAAAACAAAAATACCATACTGTCGGAACAGAGGCAAAATCAATACCCTAACTAATAAAATGAAAAACAAAAATACCATACTGTCGGAACAGAGGCAAAATTAATACCCTAACTAATAAAATGAAAAACAAAAATACCACACTGTAAGAACAGAGGCAAAGTCGATACCCTAACTAATAAAATGAAAAACAAAAATACCACACTGTCGGAACAGAGACAAAATCTATACCCTAACTAATAAAATGAAAAACAAAAATACCATACTGTCGGAACAGAGGCAAAATCAATACCCTAACTAATAAAATGAAAAACAAAAATACCATACTGTCGGAACAGAGGAAAAATCTATACCCTAACTAATAAAATGAAAAATAAAAATACCACACTGTCGGAACAGAGGCAAAATCAATACCCTAACTAATAAAATGAAAAACAAAAATATCACACTGTCGGAACAGAGGAAAAATCTATACCCTAACTAATAAAATCAAAAACAAAAATACCATACTGTCGGAACAGAGGCAAAATCAATACCTTAACTAATAAAATGAAAAACAAAAATACCATACTGTCAGAACAGAGGCAAAGTCAATACCCTAACTAGTAAAATGAAAAACAAAAATACCATACTGTCAGAACAGAGGCAAAATCAATACCGTAACTAATAAAATGAAAAACAAAAATACCATACTGTCGGAACAGAGGCAAAATCAATACCCTAACTAATAAAATGAAAAACAAAAATACCATACTGTCGGAACAGACGCAAAGTTGATACCCTAACTAGTAAAATGAAAAACAAAAATACCATACTGTCAGAACAGAGGCAAAGTCGATACCCTAACTAATAAAATGAAAAACAAAAATACCATACTGTCGGAACAGAGGCAAAGTCGATACCCTAACTAATAAAATGAAAAACAAAAATACCACACTGTCGGAACAGAGGCAAAATCAATACCCTAACTAATAAAATGAAAAACAAAAATACCACACTGTCGGAACAGAGGCAAAGTCGATACCCTAACTAGTAAAATGAAAAAAAAAATACCATACTGTCGGAACAGAGGCAAAATCAATACCCTAATAAAATGAAAAACAATATACCACACTGTCGGAACAGAGGCAAAATCAATACCCTAACTAATAAAATGAAAAACAAAAATACCACACTGTCGGAACAGAGGCAAAATCAATACCCTAACTAATAAAATGAAAAACAAAAATACCATACTGTCGGAACAGAGGAAAAATCAATACCCTAACTAATAAAATGAAAAATAAAAAATACCACACTGTCGGAACAGAGGCAAAATCTATACCCTAACTAATAAAATGAGAAACAAAAATACCATACTGTCGGAACAGAGGCAAATTCAATACCCTAACTAATAAAATGAAAAACAAAAATACCATACTGTCGGAACAGAGGCAAAATCAATACCCTAACTAATAAAATGAAAAACAAAAATACCATACTGTCGGAACAGAGGCAAAGTCGATACCCTAACTAATAAAATGAAAAATAAAAAATACCACACTGTCGGAACAGAGGCAAAATCTATACCCTAACTAATAAAATGAAAAACAAAAATACCATACTGTCGGAACAGAGGCAAAGTCAATACCCTAACTAATAAAATGAAAAAAAAAATACCACACTGTCGGAACAGAGGCAAAATCAATACCCTAACTAATAAAATGAAAAACAAAAATACCACACTGTCAGAACAGAGGCAAAGTCGATACCCTAACTAATAAAATGAAAAACAAAAATACCACACTGTCAGAACAGAGGCAAAATCTATTCCCTAACTAATAAAATGAAAAACTAATATACCATACTATCGGAACACAGGCAAAATCAATACCCTAACTAATAAAATGAAAAATAAAAAATACCACACTGTCGGAACAGAGGCAAAATCTATACCCTAACTAATAAAATGAAAAAAAAAATACCATACTGTCGGAACAGAGGCAAAATCTATACCCTAACTAATAAAATGAAAAACAAAAATACCATACTGTCGGAACAGAGGCAAAGTCAATACCCTAACTAATAAAATGAAAAACAAATATACCATACTGTCGGAACAGAGGCAAAATCTATACCCTAACTAATAAAATGAAATCCAAAATACCACACTGTTGGAACAGAGGCAAAATCAATACCCTAACTAATAAAATGAAAAACAAAAATACCATACTGTCGGAACAGAGGCAAAATCTATACCCTAACTAATAAAATGAAAAACAAAAATATCACACTGTTGGAACGGAGAAAAAATCAATACCCTAACTAATAAAATGAAAAACAAAAATACCATACTGTCGGAACAGAGGCAAAATCAATACCCTAACTAATAAAATGAAAAACAAAAATACCATACTGTCGGAACAGAGGCAAAATTAATACCCTAACTAATAAAATGAAAAACAAAAATACCATACTGTCGGAACAGAGGCAAAGTCGATACCCTAACTAGTAAAATGAAAAACAAAAATACCATACTGTCAGAACAGAGGCAAAATCAATACCCTAACTAATAAAATGAAAAACAAAAATACCATACTGTCGGAACAGAGGCAAAATTAATACCCTAACTAATAAAATGAAAAACAAAAATACCACACTGTAAGAACAGAGGCAAAGTCGATACCCTAACTAATAAAATGAAAAACAAAAATACCACACTGTCGGAACAGAGACAAAATCTATACCCTAACTAATAAAATGAAAAACAAAAATACCATACTGTCGGAACAGAGGCAAAATCAATACCCTAACTAATAAAATGAAAAACAAAAATACCATACTGTCGGAACAGAGGAAAAATCTATACCCTAATTAATAAAATGAAAAATAAAAATACCACACTGTCGGAACAGAGGCAAAATCAATACCCTAACTAATAAAATGAAAAACAAAAATATCACACTGTCGGAACAGAGGAAAAATCTATACCCTAACTAATAAAATCAAAAACAAAAATACCATACTGTCGGAACAGAGGCAAAATCAATACCTTAACTAATAAAATGAAAAACAAAAATACCATACTGTCAGAACAGAGGCAAAGTCAATACCCTAACTAGTAAAATGAAAAACAAAAATACCATACTGTCAGAACAGAGGCAAAATCAATACCGTAACTAATAAAATGAAAAACAAAAATACCATACTGTCGGAACAGAGGCAAAATCAATACCCTAACTAATAAAATGAAAAACAAAAATACCATACTGTCGGAACAGACGCAAAGTTGATACCCTAACTAGTAAAATGAAAAACAAAAATACCATACTGTCAGAACAGAGGCAAAGTCGATACCCTAACTAATAAAATGAAAAACAAAAATACCATACTGTCGGAACAGAGGCAAAGTCGATACCCTAACTAATAAAATGAAAAACAAAAATACCACACTGTCGGAACAGAGGCAAAATCAATACCCTAACTAATAAAATGAAAAACAAAAATACCACACTGTCGGAACAGAGGCAAAGTCGATACCCTAACTAGTAAAATGAAAAAAAAAATACCATACTGTCGGAACAGAGGCAAAGTTGATACCCTAACTAATAAAATGAAAAATAAAAAATACCACACTGTCGGAACAGAGGCAAAATCAATACCCTAATAAAATGAAAAACAATATACCACACTGTCGGAACAGAGGCAAAATCAATACCCTAACTAATAAAATGAAAAACAAAAATACCACACTGTCGGAACAGAGGCAAAATCAATACCCTAACTAATAAAATGAAAAACAAAAATACCATACTGTCGGAACAGAGGAAAAATCAATACCCTAACTAATAAAATGAAAAATAAAAAATACCACACTGTCGGAACAGAGGCAAAATCTATACCCTAACTAATAAAATGAGAAACAAAAATACCATACTGTCGGAACAGAGGCAAATTCAATACCCTAACTAATAAAATGAAAAACAAAAATACCATACTGTCGGAACAGAGGCAAAATCAATACCCTAACTAATAAAATGAAAAACAAAAATACCATACTGTCGGAACAGAGGCAAAGTCGATACCCTAACTAATAAAATGAAAAATAAAAAATACCACACTGTCGGAACAGAGGCAAAATCTATACCCTAACTAATAAAATGAAAAACAAAAATACCATACTGTCGGAACAGAGGCAAAGTCAATACCCTAACTAATAAAATGAAAAAAAAAATACCACACTGTCGGAACAGAGGCAAAATCAATACCCTAACTAATAAAATGAAAAACAAAAATACCACACTGTCAGAACAGAGGCAAAGTCGATACCCTAACTAATAAAATGAAAAACAAAAATACCATACTGTCAGAACAGAGGCAAAATCTATACCCTAACTAATAAAATGAAAAACAAATATACCATACTATCGGAACACAGGCAAAATCAATACCCTAACTAATAAAATGAAAAATAAAAAATACCACACTGTCGGAACAGAGGCAAAATCTATACCCTAACTAATAAAATGAAAAAAAAAATACCATACTGTCGGAACAGAGGCAAAATCTATACCCTAACTAATAAAATGAAAAACAAAAATACCATACTGTCGGAACAGAGGCAAAGTCAATACCCTAACTAATAAAATGAAAAACAAATATACCATACTGTCGGAACAGAGGCAAAATCTATACCCTAACTAATAAAATGAAATCCAAAATACCACACTGTTGGAACAGAGGCAAAATCAATACCCTAACTAATAAAATGAAAAACAAAAATACCATACTGTCGGAACAGAGGCAAAATCTATACCCTAACTAATAAAATGAAAAACAAAAATATCACACTGTTGGAACGGAGACAAAATCAATACCCTAACTAATAAAATGAAAAACAAAAATACCATACTGTCGGAACAGAGGCAAAATCAATACCCTAACTAATAAAATGAAAAACAAAAATACCATACTGTCGGAACAGAGGCAAAATTAATACCCTAACTAATAAAATGAAAAACAAAAATACCACACTGTCGGAACAGAGACAAAATCTATACCCTAACTAATAAAATGAAAAACAAAAATACCATACTGTCGGAACAGAGGCAAAATCAATACCCTAACTAATAAAATGAAAAACAAAAATACCATACTGTCGGAACAGAGGCAAAGTCGATACCCTAACTAATAAAATGAAAAACAAAAATACCATACTGTCGGAACAGAGGCAAAATCAATACCCTAACTAATAAAATGAAAAACAAAAATACCATACTGTCGGAACAGAGGCAAAATTAATACCCTAACTAATAAAATGAAAAACAAAAATACCACACTGTAAGAACAGAGGCAAAGTCGATACCCTAACTAATAAAATGAAAAACAAAAATACCACACTCTCGGAACAGAGACAAAATCTATACCCTAACTAATAAAATGAAAAACAAAAATACCATACTGTCGGAACAGAGGCAAAATCAATACCCTAACTAATAAAATGAAAAACAAAAATACCATACTGTCGGAACAGAGGAAAAATCTATACCCTAACTAATAAAATGAAAAATAAAAATACCACACTGTCGGAACAGAGGCAAAATCAATACCCTAATAAAATGAAAAACAATATACCACACTGTCGGAACAGAGGCAAAATCAATACCCTAACTAATAAAATGAAAAACAAAAATACCACACTGTCGGAACAGGGGCAAAATCAATACCCTAACTAATAAAATGAAAAACAAAAATACCATACTGTCGGAACAGAGGAAAAATCAATACCCTAACTAATAAAATGAAAAATAAAAAATACCACACTGTCGGAACAGAGGCAAAATCTATACCCTAACTAATAAAATGAGAAACAAAAATACCATACTGTCGGAACAGAGGCAAATTCAATACCCTAACTAATAAAATGAAAAACAAAAATACCATACTGTCGGAACAGAGGCAAAATCAATACCCTAACTAATAAAATGAAAAACAAAAATACCATACTGTCGGAACAGAGGCAAAATCTATACCCTAACTAATAAAATGAAAAATAAAAAATACCACACTGTCGGAACAGAGGCAAAATCTATACCCTAACTAATAAAATGAAAAACAAAAATACCATACTGTCGGAACAGAGGCAAAGTCAATACCCTAACTAATAAAATGAAAAAAAAAAATACCACACTGTCGGAACAGAGGCAAAATCAATACCCTAACTAATAAAATGAAAAACAAAAATACCACACTGTCAGAACAGAGGCAAAGTCGATACCCTAACTAATAAAATGAAAAACAAAAATACCACACTGTCAGAACAGAGGCAAAATCTATACCCTAACTAATAAAATGAAAAACAAATATACCATACTATCGGAACACAGGCAAAATCAATACCCTAACTAATAAAATGAAAAATAAAAAATACCACACTGTCGGAACAGAGGCAAAATCTATACCCTAACTAATAAAATGAAAAAAAAAAATACCATACTGTCGGAACAGAGGCAAAATCTATACCCTAACTAATAAAATGAAAAACAAAAATACCATACTGTCGGAACAGAGGCAAAGTCAATACCCTAACTAATAAAATGAAAAACAAATATACCATACTGTCGGAACAGAGGCAACATCTATACCCTAACTAATAAAATGAAATCCAAAATACCACACTGTTGGAACAGAGGCAAAATCAATACCCTAACTAATAAAATGAAAAACAAAAATACCATACTGTCGGAACAGAGGCAAAATCTATACCCTAACTAATAAAATGAAAAACAAAAATATCACACTGTTGGAACGGAGACAAAATCAATACCCTAACTAATAAAATGAAAAACAAAAATACCATACTGTCGGAACAGAGGCAAAATCAATACCCTAACTAATAAAATGGAAAACAAAAATACCATACTGTCGGAACAGAGGCAAAATTAATACACTAACTAATAAAATGAAAAACAAAAATACCACACTGTCGGAACAGAGACAAAATCTATACCCTAACTAATAAAATGAAAAACAAAAATACCATACTGTCGGAACAGAGGCAAAATCAATACCCTAACTAATAAAATGAAAAACAAAAATACCATACTGTCGGAACAGAGGCAAAGTCGATACCCTAACTAATAAAATGAAAAACAAAAATACCATACTGTCGGAACAGAGGCAAAATCAATACCCTAACTAATAAAATGAAAAACAAAAATACCATACTGTCGGAACAGAGGCAAAATTAATACCCTAACTAATAAAATGAAAAACAAAAATACCACACTGTAAGAACAGAGGCAAAGTCGATACCCTAACTAATAAAATGAAAAACAAAAATACCACACTGTCGGAACAGAGACAAAATCTATACCCTAACTAATAAAATGAAAAACAAAAATACCATACTGTCGGAACAGAGGCAAAATCAATACCCTAACTAATAAAATGAAAAACAAAAATACCATACTGTCGGAACAGAGGAAAAATCTATACCCTAACTAATAAAATGAAAAATAAAAATACCACACTGTCGGAACAGAGGCAAAATCAATACCCTAACTAATAAAATGAAAAACAAAAATATCACACTGTCGGAACAGAGGAAAAATCTATACCCTAACTAATAAAATCAAAAACAAAAATACCATACTGTCGGAACAGAGGCAAAATCAATACCTTAACTAATAAAATGAAAAACAAAAATACCATACTGTCAGAACAGAGGCAAAGTCAATACCCTAACTAGTAAAATGAAAAACAAAAATACCATACTGTCAGAACAGAGGCAAAATCAATACCGTAACTAATAAAATGAAAAACAAAAATACCATACTGTCGGAACAGAGGCAAAATCAATACCCTAACTAATAAAATGAAAAACAAAAATACCATACTGTCGGAACAGACGCAAAGTTGATACCCTAACTAGTAAAATGAAAAACAAAAATACCATACTGTCAGAACAGAGGCAAAGTCGATACCCTAACTAATAAAATGAAAAACAAAAATACCATACTGTCGGAACAGAGGCAAAGTCGATACCCTAACTAATAAAATGAAAAACAAAAATACCACACTGTCGGAACAGAGGCAAAATCAATACCCTAACTAATAAAATGAAAAACAAAAATACCACACTGTCGGAACAGAGGCAAAGTCGATACCCTAACTAGTAAAATGAAAAAAAAAATACCATACTGTCGGAACAGAGGCAAAGTTGATACCCTAACTAATAAAATGAAAAATAAAAAATACCACACTGTCGGAACAGAGGCAAAATCAATACCCTAATAAAATGAAAAACAATATACCACACTGTCGGAACAGAGGCAAAATCAATACCCTAACTAATAAAATGAAAAACAAAAATTCCACACTGTCGGAACAGAGGCAAAATCAATACCCTAACTAATAAAATGAAAAACAAAAATACCATACTGTCGGAACAGAGGAAAAATCAATACCCTAACTAATAAAATGAAAAATAAAAAATACCACACTGTCGGAACAGAGGCAAAATCTATACCCTAACTAATAAAATGAGAAACAAAAATACCATACTGTCGGAACAGAGGCAAATTCAATACCCTAACTAATAAAATGAAAAACAAAAATACCATACTGTCGGAACAGAGGCAAAATCAATACCCTAACTAATAAAATGAAAAACAAAAATACCATACTGTCGGAACAGAGGCAAAGTCGATACCCTAACTAATAAAATGAAAAATAAAAAATACCACACTGTCGGAACAGAGGCAAAATCTATACCCTAACTAATAAAATGAAAAACAAAAATACCATACTGTCGGAACAGAGGCAAAGTCAATACCCTAACTAATAAAATGAAAAAAAAAATACCACACTGTCGGAACAGAGGCAAAATCAATACCCTAACTAATAAAATGAAAAACAAAAATACCACACTGTCAGAACAGAGGCAAAGTCGATACCCTAACTAATAAAATGAAAAACAAAAATACCACACTGTCAGAACAGAGGCAAAATCTATACCCTAACTAATAAAATGAAAAACAAATATACCATACTATCGGAACACAGGCAAAATCAATACCCTAACTAATAAAATGAAAAATAAAAAATACCACACTGTCGGAACAGAGGCAAAATCTATACCCTAACTAATAAAATGAAAAAAAAAATACCATACTGTCGGAACAGAGGCAAAATCTATACCCTAACTAATAAAATGAAAAACAAAAATACCATACTGTCGGAACAGAGGCAAAGTCAATACCCTAACTAATAAAATGAAAAACAAATATACCATACTGTCGGAACAGAGGCAAAATCTATACCCTAACTAATAAAATGAAATCCAAAATACCACACTGTTGGAACAGAGGCAAAATCAATACCCTAACTAATAAAATGAAAAACAAAAATACCATACTGTCGGAACAGAGGCAAAATCTATACCCTAACTAATAAAATGAAAAACAAAAATATCACACTGTTGGAACGGAGACAAAATCAATACCCTAACTAATAAAATGAAAAACAAAAATACCATACTGTCGGAACAGAGGCAAAATCAATACCCTAACTAATAAAATGAAAAACAAAAATACCATACTGTCGGAACAGAGGCAAAATTAATACCCTAACTAATAAAATGAAAAATAAAAATACCACACTGTAAGAACAGAGGCAAAGTCGATACCCTAACTAATAAAATGAAAAACAAAAATACCACACTGTCGGAACAGAGGCAAAATCTATACCCTAACTAATAAAATGAAAAACAAAAATACCATACTGTCGGAACAGAGGCAAAATTAATACCCTAACTAATAAAATGAAAAACAAAAATACCACACTGTAAGAACAGAGGCAAAGTCGATACCCTAACTAATAAAATGAAAAACAAAAATACCACACTCTCGGAACAGAGACAAAATCTATACCCTAACTAATAAAATGAAAAACAAAAATACCATACTGTCGGAACAGAGGCAAAATCAATACCCTAACTAATAAAATGAAAAACAAAAATACCATACTGTCGGAACAGAGGAAAAATCTATACCCTAACTAATAAAATGAAAAATAAAAATACCACACTGTCGGAACAGAGGCAAAATCAATACCCTAATAAAATGAAAAACAATATACCACACTGTCGGAACAGAGGCAAAATCAATACCCTAACTAATAAAATGAAAAACAAAAATACCACACTGTCGGAACAGAGGCAAAATCAATACCCTAACTAATAAAATGAAAAACAAAAATACCATACTGTCGGAACAGAGGAAAAATCAATACCCTAACTAATAAAATGAAAAATTAAAAATACCACACTGTCGGAACAGAGGCAAAATCTATACCCTAACTAATAAAATGAGAAACAAAAATACCATACTGTCGGAACAGAGGCAAAATCAATACCCTAACTAATAAAATGAAAAACAAAAATACCATACTGTCGGAACAGAGGCAAAGTCGATACCCTAACTAATAAAATGAAAAATAAAAAATACCACACTGTCGGAACAGAGGCAAAATCTATACCCTAACTAATAAAATGAAAAACAAAAATACCATACTGTCGGAACAGAGGCAAAGTCAATACCCTAACTAATAAAATGAAAAAAAAAATACCACACTGTCGGAACAGAGGCAAAATCAATACCCTAACTAATAAAATGAAAAACAAAAATACCACACTGTCAGAACAGAGGCAAAGTCGATACCCTAACTAATAAAATGAAAAACAAAAATACCACACTGTCAGAACAGAGGCAAAATCTATACCCTAACTAATAAAATGAAAAACAAATATACCATACTATCGGAACACAGGCAAAATCAATACCCTAACTAATAAAATGAAAAATAAAAAATACCACACTGTCGGAACAGAGGCAAAATCTATACCCTAACTAATAAAATGAAAAAAAAAAATACCATACTGTCGGAACAGAGGCAAAATCTATACCCTAACTAATAAAATGAAAAACAAAAATACCATACTGTCGGAACAGAGGCAAAGTCAATACCCTAACTAATAAAATGAAAAACAAATATACCATACTGTCGGAACAGAGGCAACATCTATACCCTAACTAATAAAATGAAATCCAAAATACCACACTGTTGGAACAGAGGCAAAATCAATACCCTAACTAATAAAATGAAAAACAAAAATACCATACTGTCGGAACAGAGGCAAAATCTATACCCTAACTAATAAAATGAAAAACAAAAATATCACACTGTTGGAACGGAGACAAAATCAATACCCTAACTAATAAAATGAAAAACAAAAATACCATACTGTCGGAACAGAGGCAAAATCAATACCCTAACTAATAAAATGGAAAACAAAAATACCATACTGTCGGAACAGAGGCAAAATTAATACACTAACTAATAAAATGAAAAACAAAAATACCACACTGTCGGAACAGAGACAAAATCTATACCCTAACTAATAAAATGAAAAACAAAAATACCATACTGTCGGAACAGAGGCAAAATCAATACCCTAACTAATAAAATGAAAAACAAAAATACCATACTGTCGGAACAGAGGCAAAGTCGATACCCTAACTAATAAAATGAAAAACAAAAATACCATACTGTCGGAACAGAGGCAAAATCAATACCCTAACTAATAAAATGAAAAACAAAAATACCATACTGTCGGAACAGAGGCAAAATTAATACCCTAACTAATAAAATGAAAAACAAAAATACCACACTGTAAGAACAGAGGCAAAGTCGATACCCTAACTAATAAAATGAAAAACAAAAATACCACACTGTCGGAACAGAGACAAAATCTATACCCTAACTAATAAAATGAAAAACAAAAATACCATACTGTCGGAACAGAGGCAAAATCAATACCCTAACTAATAAAATGAAAAACAAAAATACCATACTGTCGGAACAGAGGAAAAATCTATACCCTAACTAATAAAATGAAAAATAAAAATACCACACTGTCGGAACAGAGGCAAAATCAATACCCTAACTAATAAAATGAAAAACAAAAATATCACACTGTCGGAACAGAGGAAAAATCTATACCCTAACTAATAAAATCAAAAACAAAAATACCATACTGTCGGAACAGAGGCAAAATCAATACCTTAACTAATAAAATGAAAAACAAAAATACCATACTGTCAGAACAGAGGCAAAGTCAATACCCTAACTAGTAAAATGAAAAACAAAAATACCATACTGTCAGAACAGAGGCAAAATCAATACCGTAACTAATAAAATGAAAAACAAAAATACCATACTGTCGGAACAGAGGCAAAATCAATACCCTAACTAATAAAATGAAAAACAAAAATACCATACTGTCGGAACAGACGCAAAGTTGATACCCTAACTAGTAAAATGAAAAACAAAAATACCATACTGTCAGAACAGAGGCAAAGTCGATACCCTAACTAATAAAATGAAAAACAAAAATACCATACTGTCGGAACAGAGGCAAAGTCGATACCCTAACTAATAAAATGAAAAACAAAAATACCACACTGTCGGAACAGAGGCAAAATCAATACCCTAACTAATAAAATGAAAAACAAAAATACCACACTGTCGGAACAGAGGCAAAGTCGATACCCTAACTAGTAAAATGAAAAAAAAAATACCATACTGTCGGAACAGAGGCAAAGTTGATACCCTAACTAATAAAATGAAAAATAAAAAATACCACACTGTCGGAACAGAGGCAAAATCAATACCCTAATAAAATGAAAAACAATATACCACACTGTCGGAACAGAGGCAAAATCAATACCCTAACTAATAAAATGAAAAACAAAAATTCCACACTGTCGGAACAGAGGCAAAATCAATACCCTAACTAATAAAATGAAAAACAAAAATACCATACTGTCGGAACAGAGGAAAAATCAATACCCTAACTAATAAAATGAAAAATAAAAAATACCACACTGTCGGAACAGAGGCAAAATCTATACCCTAACTAATAAAATGAGAAACAAAAATACCATACTGTCGGAACAGAGGCAAATTCAATACCCTAACTAATAAAATGAAAAACAAAAATACCATACTGTCGGAACAGAGGCAAAATCAATACCCTAACTAATAAAATGAAAAACAAAAATACCATACTGTCGGAACAGAGGCAAAGTCGATACCCTAACTAATAAAATGAAAAATAAAAAATACCACACTGTCGGAACAGAGGCAAAATCTATACCCTAACTAATAAAATGAAAAACAAAAATACCATACTGTCGGAACAGAGGCAAAGTCAATACCCTAACTAATAAAATGAAAAAAAAAATACCACACTGTCGGAACAGAGGCAAAATCAATACCCTAACTAATAAAATGAAAAACAAAAATACCACACTGTCAGAACAGAGGCAAAGTCGATACCCTAACTAATAAAATGAAAAACAAAAATACCACACTGTCAGAACAGAGGCAAAATCTATACCCTAACTAATAAAATGAAAAACAAATATACCATACTATCGGAACACAGGCAAAATCAATACCCTAACTAATAAAATGAAAAATAAAAAATACCACACTGTCGGAACAGAGGCAAAATCTATACCCTAACTAATAAAATGAAAAAAAAAATACCATACTGTCGGAACAGAGGCAAAATCTATACCCTAACTAATAAAATGAAAAACAAAAATACCATACTGTCGGAACAGAGGCAAAGTCAATACCCTAACTAATAAAATGAAAAACAAATATACCATACTGTCGGAACAGAGGCAAAATCTATACCCTAACTAATAAAATGAAATCCAAAATACCACACTGTTGGAACAGAGGCAAAATCAATACCCTAACTAATAAAATGAAAAACAAAAATACCATACTGTCGGAACAGAGGCAAAATCTATACCCTAACTAATAAAATGAAAAACAAAAATATCACACTGTTGGAACGGAGACAAAATCAATACCCTAACTAATAAAATGAAAAACAAAAATACCATACTGTCGGAACAGAGGCAAAATCAATACCCTAACTAATAAAATGAAAAACAAAAATACCATACTGTCGGAACAGAGGCAAAATTAATACCCTAACTAATAAAATGAAAAATAAAAATACCACACTGTAAGAACAGAGGCAAAGTCGATACCCTAACTAATAAAATGAAAAACAAAAATACCACACTGTCGGAACAGAGAAAAAATCTATACCCTAACTAATAAAATGAAAAACAAAAATACCATACTGTCGGAACAGAGGCAAAATCAATACCCTAACTAATAAAATGAAAAACGAAAATACCACACTGTCGGAACAGAGGCAAAATCTATACCCTAACTAATAAAATGAAAAACAAAAATACCATACTGTCGGAACAGAGGCAAAATCAATACCCTAACTGATAAAATGAAAAATAAAAATACCATACTGTTGGAACAGAGGCAAAATCAATACCCTAACTAATAAAATGAAAAACAAAAATACCATACTGTCGGAACAGAGGCAAAATCAATACCCTAACTAATAAAATGAAAAATAAAAATACCATACTGTTGGAACAGAGGCAAAATCAATACCCTAACTAATAAAATGAAAAACAAAAATACCATACTGTCGGAACAGAGGCAAAGTCAATACCCTAACTGATAAAATGAAAAACAAAAATACCACACTGTCGGAACAGAGGCAAAATCAATACCCTAACTAATAAAATGAAAAACAAAAATACCATACTGTCGGAACAGAGGCAACATCAATACCCTAACTAATAAAATGAAAAACAAAAATACCATACTGTCGGAACAGAGGCAAAGTCGATACCCTAACTAATAAAATGAAAAACAAAAATACCATACTGTCGGAACAGAGGCAAAATCAATACCCTAACTAATAAAATGAAAAACAAAAATACCATACTGTCGGAACAGAGGCAAAATTAATACCCTAACTAATAAAATGAAAAACAAAAATACCACACTGTAAGAACAGAGGCAAAGTCGATACCCTAACTAATAAAATGAAAAACAAAAATACCACACTGTCGGAACAGAGACAAAATCTATACCCTAACTAATAAAATGAAAAACAAAAATACCATACTGTCGGAACAGAGGCAAAATCAATACCCTAACTAATAAAATGAAAAACAAAAATACCATACTGTCGGAACAGAGGAAAAATCTATACCCTAACTAATAAAATGAAAAATAAAAATACCACACTGTCGGAACAGAGGCAAAATCAATACCCTAACTAATAAAATGAAAAACAAAAATATCACACTGTCGGAACAGAGGAAAAATCTATACCCTAACTAATAAAATCAAAAACAAAAATACCATACTGTCGGAACAGACGCAAAGTTGATACCCTAACTAGTAAAATGAAAAACAAAAATACCATACTGTCAGAACAGAGGCAAAGTCGATACCCTAACTAATAAAATGAAAAACAAAAATACCATACTGTCGGAACAGAGGCAAAGTCGATACCCTAACTAGTAAAATGAAAAAAAAAATACCATACTGTCGGAACAGAGGCAAAGTTGATACCCTAACTAATAAAATGAAAAATAAAAAATACCACACTGTCGGAACAGAGGCAAAATCAATACCCTAATAAAATGAAAAACAATATACCACACTGTCGGAACAGAGGCAAAATCAATACCCTAACTAATAAAATGAAAAACAAAAATACCACACTGTCGGAACAGAGGCAAAATCAATACCCTAACTAATAAAATGAAAAACAAAAATACCATACTGTCGGAACAGAGGAAAAATCAATACCCTAACTAATAAAATGAAAAATAAAAAATACCACACTGTCGGAACAGAGGCAAAATCTATACCCTAACTAATAAAATGAGAAACAAAAATACCATACTGTCGGAACAGAGGCAAATTCAATACCCTAACTAATAAAATGAAAAACAAAAATACCATACTGTCGGAACAGAGGCAAAATCAATACCCTAACTAATAAAATGAAAAACAAAAATACCATACTGTCGGAACAGAGGCAAAGTCGATACCCTAACTAATAAAATGAAAAATAAAAAATACCACACTGTCGGAACAGAGGCAAAATCTATACCCTAACTAATAAAATGAAAAACAAAAATACCATACTGTCGGAACAGAGGCAAAGTCCATACCCTAACTAATAAAATGAAAAAAAAAATACCACACTGTCGGAACAGAGGCAAAATCAATACCCTAACTAATAAAATGAAAAACAAAAATACCACACTGTCAGAACAGAGGCAAAATCTATACCCTAACTAATAAAATGAAAAACAAATATACCATACTATCGGAACACAGGCAAAATCAATACCCTAACTAATAAAATGAAAAATAAAAAATACCACACTGTCGGAACAGAGGCAAAATCTATACCCTAACTAATAAAATGAAAAAAAAAATACCATACTGTCGGAACAGAGGCAAAATCTATACCCTAACTAATAAAATGAAAAACAAAAATACCATACTGTCGGAACAGAGGCAAAGTCAATACCCTAACTAATAAAATGAAAAACAAATATACCATACTGTCGGAACAGAGGAAAAATCTATACCCTAACTAATAAAATGAAATCCAAAATACCACACTGTTGGAACAGAGGCAAAATCAATACCCTAACTAATAAAATGAAAAACAAAAATACCATACTGTCGGAACAGAGGCAAAATCTATACCCTAACTAATAAAATGAAAAACAAAAATATCACACTGTTGGAACGGAGACAAAATCAATACCCTAACTAATAAAATGAAAAACAAAAATACCATACTGTCGGAACAGAGGCAAAATCAATACCCTAACTAATAAAATGAAAAACAAAAATACCATACTGTCGGAACAGAGGCAAAATTAATACCCTAACTAATAAAATGAAAAACAAAAATACCACACTGTAAGAACAGAGGCAAAGTCGATACCCTAACTAATAAAATGAAAAACAAAAATACCACACTGTCGGAACAGAGACAAAATCTATACCCTAACTAATAAAATGAAAAACAAAAATACCATACTGTCGGAACAGAGGCAAAATCAATACCCTAACTAATAAAATGAAAAACAAAAATACCATACTGTCGGAACAGAGGCAAAGTCGATACCCTAACTAATAAAATGAAAAACAAAAATACCATACTGTCGGAACAGAGGCAAAATCAATACCCTAACTAATAAAATGAAAAACAAAAATACCATACTGTCGGAACAGAGACAAAATCTATACCCTAACTAATAAAATGAAAAACAAAAATACCATACTGTCGGAACAGAGGCAAAATCAATACCCTAACTAATAAAATGAAAAACAAAAATACCATACTGTCGGAACAGAGGAAAAATCTATACCCTAACTAATAAAATGAAAAATAAAAATACCACACTGTCGGAACAGAGGCAAAATCAATACCCTAACTAATAAAATGAAAAACAAAAATATCACACTGTCGGAACAGAGGAAAAATCTATACCCTAACTAATAAAATCAAAAACAAAAATACCATACTGTCGGAACAGAGGCAAAGTCGATACCCTAACTAGTAAAATGAAAAAAAAAATACCATACTGTCGGAACAGAGGCAAAGTTGATACCCTAACTAATAAAATGAAAAATAAAAAATACCACACTGTCGGAACAGAGGCAAAATCAATACCCTAATAAAATGAAAAACAATATACCACACTGTCGGAACAGAGGCAAAATCAATACCCTAACTAATAAAATGAAAAACAAAAATACCACACTGTCGGAACAGAGGCAAAATCAATACCCTAACTAATAAAATGAAAAACAAAAATACCATACTGTCGGAACAGAGGAAAAATCAATACCCTAACTAATAAAATGAAAAATAAAAAATACCACACTGTCGGAACAGAGGCAAAATCTATACCCTAACTAATAAAATGAGAAACAAAAATACCATACTGTCGGAACAGAGGCAAATTCAATACCCTAACTAATAAAATGAAAAACAAAAATACCATACTGTCGGAACAGAGGCAAAATCAATACCCTAACTAATAAAATGAAAAACAAAAATACCATACTGTCGGAACAGAGGCAAAGTCGATACCCTAACTAATAAAATGAAAAATAAAAAATACCACACTGTCGGAACAGAGGCAAAATCTATACCCTAACTAATAAAATGAAAAACAAAAATACCATACTGTCGGAACAGAGGCAAAGTCCATACCCTAACTAATAAAATGAAAAAAAAAATACCACACTGTCGGAACAGAGGCAAAATCAATACCCTAACTAATAAAATGAAAAACAAAAATACCACACTGTCAGAACAGAGGCAAAATCTATACCCTAACTAATAAAATGAAAAACAAATATACCATACTATCGGAACACAGGCAAAATCAATACCCTAACTAATAAAATGAAAAATAAAAAATACCACACTGTCGGAACAGAGGCAAAATCTATACCCTAACTAATAAAATGAAAAAAAAAATACCATACTGTCGGAACAGAGGCAAAATCTATACCCTAACTAATAAAATGAAAAACAAAAATACCATACTGTCGGAACAGAGGCAAAGTCAATACCCTAACTAATAAAATGAAAAACAAATATACCATACTGTCGGAACAGAGGAAAAATCTATACCCTAACTAATAAAATGAAATCCAAAATACCACACTGTTGGAACAGAGGCAAAATCAATACCCTAACTAATAAAATGAAAAACAAAAATACCATACTGTCGGAACAGAGGCAAAATCTATACCCTAACTAATAAAATGAAAAACAAAAATATCACACTGTTGGAACGGAGACAAAATCAATACCCTAACTAATAAAATGAAAAACAAAAATACCATACTGTCGGAACAGAGGCAAAATCAATACCCTAACTAATAAAATGAAAAACAAAAATACCATACTGTCGGAACAGAGGCAAAATTAATACCCTAACTAATAAAATGAAAAACAAAAATACCACACTGTAAGAACAGAGGCAAAGTCGATACCCTAACTAATAAAATGAAAAACAAAAATACCACACTGTCGGAACAGAGACAAAATCTATACCCTAACTAATAAAATGAAAAACAAAAATACCATACTGTCGGAACAGAGGCAAAATCAATACCCTAACTAATAAAATGAAAAACAAAAATACCATACTGTCGGAACAGAGGCAAAGTCGATACCCTAACTAATAAAATGAAAAACAAAAATACCATACTGTCGGAACAGAGGCAAAATCAATACCCTAACTAATAAAATGAAAAACAAAAATACCATACTGTCGGAACAGAGACAAAATCTATACCCTAACTAATAAAATGAAAAACAAAAATACCATACTGTCGGAACAGAGGCAAAATCAATACCCTAACTAATAAAATGAAAAACAAAAATACCATACTGTCGGAACAGAGGAAAAATCTATACCCTAACTAATAAAATGAAAAATAAAAATACCACACTGTCGGAACAGAGGCAAAATCAATACCCTAACTAATAAAATGAAAAACAAAAATATCACACTGTCGGAACAGAGGAAAAATCTATACCCTAACTAATAAAATCAAAAACAAAAATACCATACTGTCGGAACAGAGGCAAAATCAATACCTTAACTAATAAAATGAAAAACAAAAATACCATACTGTCAGAACAGAGGCAAAGTCAATACCCTAACTAGTAAAATGAAAAACAAAAATACCATACTGTCAGAACAGAGGCAAAATCAATACCGTAACTAATAAAATGAAAAACAAAAATACCATACTGTCGGAACAGAGGCAAAATCAATACCCTAACTAATAAAATGAAAAACAAAAATACCATACTGTCGGAACAGACGCAAAGTTGATACCCTAACTAGTAAAATGAAAAACAAAAATACCATACTGTCAGAACAGAGGCAAAGTCGATACCCTAACTAATAAAATGAAAAACAAAAATACCATACTGTCGGAACAGAGGCAAAGTCGATACCCTAACTAATAAAATGAAAAACAAAAATACCACACTGTCGGAACAGAGGCAAAATCAATACCCTAACTAATAAAATGAAAAACAAAAATACCACACTGTCGGAACAGAGGCAAAGTCGATACCCTAACTAGTAAAATGAAAAAAAAAATACCATACTGTCGGAACAGAGGCAAAGTTGATACCCTAACTAATAAAATGAAAAATAAAAAATACCACACTGTCGGAACAGAGGCAAAATCAATACCCTAATAAAATGAAAAACAATATACCACACTGTCGGAACAGAGGCAAAATCAATACCCTAACTAATAAAATGAAAAACAAAAATACCACACTGTCGGAACAGAGGCAAAATCAAAACCCTAACTAATAAAATGAAAAACAAAAATACCATACTGTCGGAACAGAGGAAAAATCAATACCCTAACTAATAAAATGAAAAATAAAAAATACCACACTGTCGGAACAGAGGCAAAATCTATACCCTAACTAATAAAATGAGAAACAAAAATACCATACTGTCGGAACAGAGGCAAATTCAATACCCTAACTAATAAAATGAAAAACAAAAATACCATACTGTCGGAACAGAGGCAAAATCAATACCCTAACTAATAAAATGAAAAACAAAAATACCATACTGTCGGAACAGAGGCAAAGTCGATACCCTAACTAATAAAATGAAAAATAAAAAATACCACACTGTCGGAACAGAGGCAAAATCTATACCCTAACTAATAAAATGAAAAACAAAAATACCATACTGTCGGAACAGAGGCAAAGTCAATACCCTAACTAATAAAATGAAAAAAAAAATACCACACTGTCGGAACAGAGGCAAAATCAATACCCTAACTAATAAAATGAAAAACAAAAATACCACACTGTCAGAACAGAGGCAAAGTCGATACCCTAACTAATAAAATGAAAAACAAAAATACCACACTGTCAGAACAGAGGCAAAATCTATACCCTAACTAATAAAATGAAAAACAAATATACCATACTATCGGAACACAGGCAAAATCAATACCCTAACTAATAAAATGAAAAATAAAAAATACCACACTGTCGGAACAGAGGCAAAATCTATACCCTAACTAATAAAATGAAAAAAAAAATACCATACTGTCGGAACAGAGGCAAAATCTATACCCTAACTAATAAAATGAAAAACAAAAATACCATACTGTCGGAACAGAGGCAAAGTCAATACCCTAACTAATAAAATGAAAAACAAATATACCATACTGTCGGAACAGAGGCAAAATCTATACCCTAACTAATAAAATGAAATCCAAAATACCACACTGTTGGAACAGAGGCAAAATCAATACCCTAACTAATAAAATGAAAAACAAAAATACCATACTGTCGGAACAGAGGCAAAATCTATACCCTAACTAATAAAATGAAAAACAAAAATATCACACTGTTGGAACGGAGACAAAATCAATACCCTAACTAATAAAATGAAAAACAAAATACCATACTGTCGGAACAGAGGCAAAATCAATACCCTAACTAATAAAATGAAAAACAAAAATACCATACTGTCGGAACAGAGGCAAAATTAATACCCTAACTAATAAAATGAAAAACAAAAATACCACAATGTAAGAACAGAGGCAAAGTCGATACCCTAACTAATAAAATGAAAAACAAAAATACCACACTGTCGGAACAGAGACAAAATCTATACCCTAACTAATAAAATGAAAAACAAAAATACCATACTGTCGGAACAGAGGCAAAATCAATACCCTAACTAATAAAATGAAAAACAAAAATACCATACTGTCGGAACAGAGGGAAAGTCGATACCCTAACTAATAAAATGAAAAACAAAAATACCATACTGTCGGAACAGAGGCAAAATCAATACCCTAACTAATAAAATGAAAAACAAAAATACCATACTGTCGGAACAGAGGCAAAATTAATACCCTAACTAATAAAATGAAAAACAAAAATACCACACTGTAAGAACAGAGGCAAAGTCGATACCCTAACTAATAAAATGAAAAACAAAAATACCACACTGTCGGAACAGAGACAAAATCTATACCCTAACTAATAAAATGAAAAACAAAAATACCATACTGTCGGAACAGAGGCAAAATCAATACCCTAACTAATAAAATGAAAAACAAAAATACCATACTGTCGGAACAGAGGAAAAATCTATGCCCTAACTAATAAAATGAAAAATAAAAATACCACACTGTCGGAACAGAGGCAAAATCAATACCCTAACTAATAAAATGAAAAACAAAAATATCACACTGTCGGAACAGAGGAAAAATCTATACCCTAACTAATAAAATCAAAAACAAATATACCATACTGTCGGAACAGAGGCAAAATCAATACCTTAACTAATAAAATGAAAAACAAAAATACCATACTGTCAGAACAGAGGCAAAGTCAATACCCTAACTAGTAAAATGAAAAACAAAAATACCATACTGTCAGAACAGAGGCAAAATCAATACCGTAACTAATAAAATGAAAAACAAAAATACCATACTGTCGGAACAGAGGCAAAATCAATACCCTAACTAATAAAATGAAAAACAAAAATACCATACTGTCAGAACAGAGGCAAAGTCGATACCCTAACTAATAAAATGAAAAACAAAAATACCATACTGTCGGAACAGAGGCAAAGTCGATACCCTAACTAATAAAATGAAAAACAAAAATACCACACTGTCGGAACAGAGGCAAAATCAATACCCTAACTAATAAAATGAAAAACAAAAATACCACACTGTCGGAACAGAGGCAAAGTCGATACCCTAACTAGTAAAATGAAAAAAAAAATACCATACTGTCGGAACAGAGGCAAAGTTGATACCCTAACTAATAAAATGAAAAATAAAAAATACCACACTGTCGGAACAGAGGCAAAATCTATACCCTAACTAATAAAATGAAAAACAAAAATACCATACTGTCGGAACAGAGGCAAAGTCAATACCCTAACTAATAAAATGAAAAAAAAAATACCACACTGTCGGAACAGAGGCAAAATCAATACCCTAACTAATAAAATGAAAAACAAAAATACCACACTGTCAGAACAGAGGCAAAGTCGATACCCTAACTAATAAAATGAAAAACAAAAATACCACACTGTCAGAACAGAGGCAAAATCTATACCCTAACTAATAAAATGAAAAACAAATATACCATACTATCGGAACACAGGCAAAATCAATACCCTAACTAATAAAATGAAAAATAAAAAATACCACACTGTCGGAACAGAGGCAAAATCTATACCCTAACTAATAAAATGAAAAAAAAAATACCATACTGTCGGAACAGAGGAAAAATCTATACCCTAACTAATAAAATGAAAAACAAAAATATCATACTGTCGGAACAGAGGCAAAGTCAATACCCTAACTAATAAAATGAAAAACAAATATACCATACTGTCGGAACAGAGTCAAAATCTATACCCTAACTAATAAAATGAAATCCAAAATACCACACTGTTGGAACAGAGGCAAAATTAATACCCTAACTAATAAAATGAAAAACAAAAATACCATACTGTCGGAACAGAGGCAAAATCTATACCCTAACTAATAAAATGAAAAACAAAAATATCACACTGTTGGAACGGAGACAAAATCAATACCCTAACTAATAAAATGAAAAACAAAAATACCATACTGTCGGAACAGAGGCAAAATCAATACCCTAACTAATAAAATGAAAAACAAAAATACCATACTGTCGGAACAGAGGCAAAATTAATACCCTAACTAATAAAATGAAAAACAAAAATACCACACTGTAAGAACAGAGGCAAAGTCGATACCCTAACTAATAAAATGAAAAACAAAAATACCACACTGTCGGAACAGAGACAAAATCTATACCCTAACTAATAAAATGAAAAACAAAAATACCATACTGTCGGAACAGAGGTAAAATCAATACCCTAACTAATAAAATGAAAAACAAAAATACCATACTGTCGGAACAGAGGCAAAGTCGATACCCTAACTAATAAAATGAAAAACAAAAATACAATACTGTCGGAACAGAGGCAAAATCAATACCCTAACTAATAAAATGAAAAACAAAAATACCATACTGTCGGAACAGAGGCAAAATTAATACCCTAACTAATAAAATGAAAAACAAAAATACCACACTGTAAGAACAGAGGCAAAGTCGATACCCTAACTAATAAAATGAAAAACAAAAATACCATACTGACGGAACAGAGGCAAAATCAATACCCTAACTAATAAAATGAAAAACAAAAATACCATACTGTCGGAACAGAGGAAAAATCTATACCCTAACTAATAAAATGAAAAACAAAAATACCACACTGTCGGAACAGAGGCAAAATCAATACCCTAACTAATAAAATGAAAAACAAAAATATCACACTGTCGGAACAGAGGAAAAATCTATACCCTAACTAATAAAACCAAAAACAAAAATACCATACTGTCGGAACAGAGGCAAAATCAATACCTTAACTAATAAAATGAAAAACAAAAATACCATACTGTCAGAACAGAGGCAAAGTCAATACCCTAACTAGTAAAATGAAAAACAAAAATACCATACTGTTAGAACAGAGGCAAAATCAATACCGTAACTAATAAAATGAAAAACAAAAATACCATACTGTCGGAACAGAGGCAAAATCAATACCCTAACTAATAAAATGAAAAACAAAAATACCATACTGTCGGAACAGACGCAAAGTTGATACCCTAACTAGTAAAATGAAAAACAAAAATACCATACTGTCAGAACAGAGGCAAAGTCGATACCCTAACTAATAAAATGAAAAACAAAAATACCATACTGTCGGAACAGAGGCAAAATCTATACCATAACTAATAAAATGAAAAACAAAAATACCATACTGTCGGAACAGAGGCAAAGTCAATACCCTAACTAATAAAATGAAAAACAAATATACCATACTGTCGGAACAGAGGCAAAATCTATACCCTAACTAATAAAATGAAATCGAAAATACCACACTGTTGGAACAGAGGCAAAATCAATACCCTAACTAATAAAATGAAAAACAAAAATACCATACTGTCGGAACAGAGGCAAAATCTATACCCTAACTAATAAAATGAAAAACAAAAATATCACACTGTTGGAACGGAGACAAAATCAATACCCTAACTAATAAAATGAAAAACAAAAATACCATACTGTCGGAACAGAGGCAAAATCAATACCCTAACTAATAAAATGAAAAACAAAAATACCATACTGTCGGAACAGAGGCAAAATTAATACCCTAACTAATAAATGAAAAACAAAAATACCACACTGTAAGAACAGAGGCAAAGTCGATACCCTAACTAATAAAATGAAAAACAAAAATACCACACTGTCGGAACAGAGACAAAATCTATACCCTAACTAATAAAATGAAAAACAAAAATATCACACTGTCGGAACAGAGGAAAAATCTATACCCTAACTAATAAAATCAAAAACAAAAATACCATACTGTCGGAACAGAGGCAAAATCAATACCTTAACTAATAAAATGAAAAACAAAAATACCATACTGTCAGAACAGAGGCAAAGTCAATACCCTAACTAGTAAAATGAAAAACAAAAATACCATACTGTCAGAACAGAGGCAAAATCAATACCGTAACTAATAAAATGAAAAACAAAAATACCATACTGTCGGAACAGAGGCAAAATCAATACCCTAACTAATAAAATGAAAAACAAAAATACCATACTGTCGGAACAGAGGCAAAGTTGATACCCTAACTAGTAAAATGAAAAACAAAAATACCATACTGTCAGAACAGAGGCAAAGTCGATACCCTAACTAATAAAATGAAAAACAAAAATACCATACTGTCGGAACAGAGGCAAAGTCGATACCCTAACTAATAAAATGAAAAAAAAAATACCATACTGTCGGAACAGAGGCAAAATCAATACCCTAACT
Source organism: Bathymodiolus brooksi (assembly GCA_963680875.1). Taxonomy (NCBI): domain Eukaryota; kingdom Metazoa; phylum Mollusca; class Bivalvia; order Mytilida; family Modiolidae; genus Bathymodiolus; species Bathymodiolus brooksi. Next base: position 81,156,049 of record OY804582.1, read on the forward strand.
AATCAAATGAAAAACAAAAATACCATACTGTCGGAACAGAGGCAAAGTCGATACCCTAACTAATAAAATGAAAAACAAAAATACAATACTGTCGGAACAGAGGCAAAATCAATACCCTAACTAATAAAATGAAAAACAAAAATACCATACTGTCGGAACAGAGGCAAAATTAATACCCTAACTAATAAAATGAAAAACAAAAATACCACACTGTAAGAACAGAGGCAAAGTCGATACCCTAACTAATAAAATGAAAAACAAAAATACCATACTGACGGAACAGAGGCAAAATCAATACCCTAACTAATAAAATGAAAAACAAAAATACCATACTGTCGGAACAGAGGAAAAATCTATACCCTAACTAATAAAATGAAAAATAAAAATACCACACTGTCGGAACAGAGGCAAAATCAATACCCTAACTAATAAAATGAAAAACAAAAATATCACACTGTCGGAACAGAGGAAAAATCTATACCCTAACTAATAAAACCAAAAACAAAAATACCATACTGTCGGAACAGAGGCAAAATCAATACCTTAACTAATAAAATGAAAAACAAAAATACCATACTGTCAGAACAGAGGCAAAGTCAATACCCTAACTAGTAAAATGAAAAACAAAAATACCATACTGTTAGAACAGAGGCAAAATCAATACCGTAACTAATAAAATGAAAAACAAAAATACCATACTGTCGGAACAGAGGCAAAATCAATACCCTAACTAATAAAATGAAAAACAAAAATACCATACTGTCGGAACAGACGCAAAGTTGATACCCTAACTAGTAAAATGAAAAACAAAAATACCATACTGTCAGAACAGAGGCAAAGTCGATACCCTAACTAATAAAATGAAAAACAAAAATACCATACTGTCGGAACAGAGGCAAAGTCGATACCCTAACTAATAAAATGAAAAACAAAAATACCACACTGTCGGAACAGAGGCAAAATCAATACCCTAACTAATAAAATGAAAAACAAAAATACCACACTGTCGGAACAGAGGCAAAGTCGATACCCTAACTAGTAAAATGAAAAAAAAAATACCATACTGTCGGAACAGAGGCAAAGTTGATACCCTAACTAATAAAATGAAAAATAAAAAATACCACACTGTCGGAACAGAGGCAAAATCAATACCCTAATAAAATGAAAAACAATATACCACACTGTCGGAACAGAGGCAAAATCAATACCCTAACTAATAAAATGAAAAACAAAAATACCACACTGTCGGAACAGAGGCAAAATCAATACCCTAACTAATAAAATGAAAAACAAAAATACCATACTGTCGGAACAGAGGAAAAATCAATACCCTAACTAATAAAATGAAAAATAAAAAATACCACACTGTCGGAACAGAGGCAAAATCTATACCCTAACTAATAAAATGAGAAACAAAAATACCATACTGTCGGAACAGAGGCAAATTCAATACCCTAACTAATAAAATGAAAAACAAAAATACCATACTGTCGGAACAGAGGCAAAATCAATACCCTAACTAATAAAATGAAAAACAAAAATACCATACTGTCGGAACAGAGGCAAAGTCGATACCCTAACTAATAAAATGAAAAATAAAAAATACCACACTGTCGGAACAGAGGCAAAATCTATACCCTAACTAATAAAATGAAAAACAAAAATACCATACTGTCGGAACAGAGGCAAAGTCAATACCCTAACTAATAAAATGAAAAAAAAAATACCACACTGTCGGAACAGAGGCAAAATCAATACCCTAACTAATAAAATGAAAAACAAAAATACCACACTGTCAGAACAGAGGCAAAGTCGATACCCTAACTAATAAAATGAAAAACAAAAATACCACACTGTCAGAACAGAGGCAAAATCTATACCCTAACTAATAAAATGAAAAACAAATATACCATACTATCGGAACACAGGCAAAATCAATACCCTAACTAATAAAATGAAAAATAAAAAATACCACACTGTCGGAACAGAGGCAAAATCTATACCCTAACTAATAAAATGAAAAAAAAAATACCATACTGTCGGAACAGAGGCAAAATCTATACCCTAACTAATAAAATGAAAAACAAAAATACCATACTGTCGGAACAGAGGCAAAGTCAATACCCTAACTAATAAAATGAAAAACAAATATACCATACTGTCGGAACAGAGGCAAAATCTATACCCTATCTAATAAAATGAAATCCAAAATACCACACTGTTGGAACAGAGGCAAAATCAATACCCTAACTAATAAAATGAAAAACAAAAATACCATACTGTCGGAACAGAGGCAAAATCTATACCCTAACTAATAAAATGAAAAACAAAAATATCACACTGTTGGAACGGAGACAAAATCAATACCCTAACTAATAAAATGAAAAACAAAAATACCATACTGTCGGAACAGAGGCAAAATCAATACCCTAACTAATAAAATGAAAAACAAAAATACCATACTGTCGGAACAGAGGCAAAATTAATACCCTAACTAATAAAATGAAAAACAAAAATACCACACTGTAAGAACAGAGGCAAAGTCGATACCCTAACTAATAAAATGAAAAACAAAAATACCACACTGTCGGAACAGAGGCAAAATCTATACCCTAACTAATAAAATGAAAAACAAAAATACCATACTGTCGGAACAGAGGCAAAATCAATACCCTAACTAATAAAATGAAAAACAAAAATACCATACTGTCGGAACAGAGGCAAAGTCGATACCCTAACTAATAAAATGAAAAACAAAAATACCATACTGTCGGAACAGAGGCAAAATCAATACCCTAACTAATAAAATGAAAAACAAAAATACCACACTGTCAGAACAGAGGCAAAGTCGAAACCCTAACTAATAAAATGAAAAATAAAAAATACCACACTGTCGGAACAGAGGCAAAATCTATACCCTAACTAATAAAATGAAAAACAAAAATACCATACTGTCGGAACAGAGGCAAAGTCAATACCCTAACTAATAAAATGAAAAAAAAAATACCACACTGTCGGAACAGAGGCAAAATCAATACCCTAACTAATAAAATGAAAAACAAAAATACCACACTGTCAGAACAGAGGCAAAGTCGATACCCTAACTAATAAAATGAAAAACAAAAATACCACACTGTCAGAACAGAGGCAAAATCTATATCCTAACTAATAAAATGAAAAACAAATATACCATACTATCGGAACACAGGCAAAATCAATACCCTAACTAATAAAATGAAAAATAAAAAATACCACACTGTCGGAACAGAGGCAAAATCTATACCCTAACTAATAAAATGAAAAAAAAAATACCATACTGTCGGAACAGAGGCAAAATCTATACCCTAACTAATAAAATGAAAAACAAAAATACCATACTGTCGGAACCGAGGCAAAGTCAATACCCTAACTAATAAAATGAAAAACAAATATACCATACTGTCGGAACAGAGGCAAAATCTATACCCTAACTAATAAAATGAAATCCAAAATACCACACTGTTGGAACAGAGGCAAAATCAATACCCTAACTAATAAAATGAAAAACAAAAATACCATACTGTCGGAACAGAGGCAAAATCTATACCCTAACTAATAAAATGAAAAACAAAAATATCACACTGTTGGAACGGAGGCAAAATCAATACCCTAACTAATAAAATGAAAAACAAAAATACCATACTGTCGGAACAGAGGCAAAATTAATACCCTAACTAATAAAATGAAAAACAAAAATACCACACTGTAAGAACAGAGGCAAAGTCGATACCCTAACTAATAAAATGAAAAACAAAAATACCACACTGTCGGAACAGAGGCAAAATCAATACCCTAACTAATAAAATGAAAAACAAAAATACCACACTGTCGGAACAGAGGCAAAGTCGATACCCTAACTAGTAAAATGAAAACAAAAATACCATACTGTCGGAACAGAGGCAAAGTCGATACCCTAACTAATAAAATGAAAAACAAAAATACCACACTGTCGGAACAGAGGCAAAATCAATACCCTAACTAATAAAATGAAAAACAAAAATACCACACTGTCGGAACAGAGGCAAAGTCGATACCCTAACTAGTAAAATGAAAAAAAAAATACCATACTGTCGGAACAGAGGCAAAGTTGATACCCTAACTAATAAAATGAAAAATAAAAAATACCACACTGTCGGAACAGAGGCAAAATCAATACCCTAATAAAATGAAAAACAATATACCACACTGTCGGAACAGAGGCAAAATCAATACCCTAACTAATAAAATGAAAAACAAAAATACCACACTGTCGGAACAGAGGCAAAATCAATACCCTAACTAATAAAATGAAAAACAAAAATACCATACTGTCGGAACAGAGGAAAAATCAATACCCTAACTAATAAAATGAAAAATAAAAAATACCACACTGTCGGAACAGAGGCAAAATCTATACCCTAACTAATAAAATGAGAAACAAAAATACCATACTGTCGGAACAGAGGCAAATTCAATACCCTAACTAATAAAATGAAAAACAAAAATACCATACTGTCGGAACAGAGGCAAAATCAATACCCTAACTAATAAAATGAAAAACAAAAATACCATACTGTCGGAACAGAGGCAAAGTCGATACCCTAACTAATAAAATGAAAAATAAAAAATACCACACTGTCGGAACAGAGGCAAAATCTATACCCTAACTAATAAAATGAAAAACAAAAATACCATACTGTCGGAACAGAGGCAAAGTCAATACCCTAACTAATAAAATGAAAAAAAAAATACCACACTGTCGGAACAGAGGCAAAATCAATACCCTAACTAATAAAATGAAAAACAAAAATACCACACTGTCAGAACAGAGGCAAAGTCGATACCCTAACTAATAAAATGAAAAACAAAAATACCACACTGTCAGAACAGAGGCAAAATCTATACCCTAACTAATAAAATAAAAAACAAATATACCATACTATCGGAACACAGGCAAAATCAATACCCTAACTAATAAAATGAAAAATAAAAAATACCACACTGTCGGAACAGAGGCAAAATCTATACCCTAACTAATAAAATGAAAAAACAAATACCATACTGTCGGAACAGAGGCAAAATCTATTCCCTAACTAATAAAATGAAAAACAAAAATACCATACTGTCGGAACAGAGGCAAAGTCAATACCCTAACTAATAAAATGAAATCCAAAATACCACACTGTTGGAACAGAGGCAAAATCAATACCCTAACTAATAAAATGAAAAACAAAAATACCATACTGTCGGAACAGAGGCAAAATCTATACCCTAACTAATAAAATGAAAAACAAAAATATCACACTGTTGGAACGGAGACAAAATCAATACCCTAACTAATAAAATGAAAAACAAAAATACCATACTGTCGGAACAGAGGCAAAATCAATACCCTAACTAATAAAATGAAAAACAAAAATACCATACTGTCGGAACAGAGGCAATATTAATACCCTAACTAATAAAATGAAAAACAAAAATACCACACTGTAAGAACAGAGGCAAAGTCGATACCCTAACTAATAAAATGAAAAACAAAAATACCACACTGTCGGAACAGAGACAAAATCTATACCCTAACTAATAAAATGAAAAACAAAAATATCACACTGTCGGAACAGAGGAAAAATCTATACCCTAACTAATAAAATCAAAAACAAAAATACCATACTGTCGGAACAGAGGCAAAATCAATACCTTAACTAATAAAATGAAAAACAAAAATACCATACTGTCAGAACAGAGGCAAAGTCAATACCCTAACTAGTAAAATGAAAAACAAAAATACCATACTGTCAGAACAGAGGCAAAATCAATACCGTAACTAATAAAATGAAAAACAAAAATACCATACTGTCGGAACAGAGGCAAAATCAATACCCTAACTAATAAAATGAAAAACAAAAATACCATACTGTCGGAACAGAGGCAAAATTAATACCCTAACTAATAAAATGAAAAACAAAAATACCACACTGTAAGAACAGAGGCAAAGTCGATACCCTAACTAATAAAATGAAAAACAAAAATACCACACTGTCGGAACAGAGGCAAAATCAATACCCTAACTAATAAAATGAAAAACAAAAATACCACACTGTCGGAACAGAGGCAAAATCAATACCCTAACTAATAAAATGAAAAACAAATATATCATACTGTCGGAACAGAGGCAAAATCAATACCCTAACTAATAAAATGAAAAACAAAAATACCATACTGTCGGAACAGAGGCAAAGTCGATACCCTAACTAATAAAATGAAAAACAAAAATACAATACTGTCGGAACAGAGGCAAAATCAATACCCTAACTAATAAAATGAAAAACAAAAATACCATACTGTCGGAACAGAGGCAAAATTAATACCCTAACTAATAAAATGAAAAACAAAAATACCACACTGTAAGAACAGAGGCAAAGTCGATACCCTAACTAATAAAATGAAAAACAAAAATACCACACTGTCGGAACAGAGACAAAATCTATACCCTAACTAATAAAATGAAAAACAAAAATACCATACTGTCGGAACAGAGGCAAAATCAATACCCTAACTAATAAAATGAAAAACAAAAATACCATACTGTCGGAACAGAGGAAAAATCTATACCCTAACTAATAAAATGAAAAATAAAAATACCACACTGTCGGAACAGAGGCAAAATCAATACCCTAACTAATAAAATGAAAAACAAAAATATCACACTGTCGGAACAGAGGAAAAATCTATACCCTAACTAATAAAATCAAAAACAAAAATACCATACTGTCGGAACAGAGGCAAAATCAATACCTTAACTAATAAAATGAAAAACAAAAATACCATACTGTCAGAACAGAGGCAAAGTCAATACCCTAACTAGTAAAATGAAAAACAAAAATACCATACTGTCAGAACAGAGGCAAAGTCGATACCCTAACTAATAAAATGAAAAACAAAAATACCATACTGTCGGAACAGAGGCAAAGTCGATACCCTAACTAATAAAATGAAAAACAAAAATACCACACTGTCGGAACAGAGGAAAAATCAATACCCTAACTAATAAAATGAAAAACAAAAATACCACACTGTCGGAACAGAGGCAAAGTCGATACCCTAACTAGTAAAATGAAAAAAAAAATACCATACTGTCGGAACAGAGGCAAAGTTGATACCCTAACTAATAAAATGAAAAATAAAAAATACCACACTGTCGGAACAGAGGCAAAATCAATACCCTAATAAAATGAAAAACAATATACCACACTGTCGGAACAGAGGCAAAATCAATACCCTAACTAATAAAATGAAAAACAAAAATACCACACTGTCGGAACAGAGGCAAAATCAATACCCTAACTAATAAAATGAAAAACAAAAATACCATACTGTCGGAACAGAGGAAAAATCAATACCCTAACTAATAAAATGAAAAATAAAAAATACCACACTGTCGGAACAGAGGCAAAATCTATACCCTAACTAATAAAATGAGAAACAAAAATACCATACTGTCGGAACAGAGGCAAATTCAATACCCTAACTAATAAAATGAAAAACAAAAATACCATACTGTCGGAACAGAGGCAAAATCAATACCCTAACTAATAAAATGAAAAACAAAAATACCATACTGTCGGAACAGAGGCAAAGTCGATACCCTAACTAATAAAATGAAAAATAAAAAATACCACACTGTCGGAACAGAGGCAAAATCTATACCCTAACTAATAAAATGAAAAACAAAAATACCATACTGTCGGAACAGAGGCAAAGTCAATACCCTAACTAATAAAATGAAAAAAAAAATACCACACTGTCGGAACAGAGGCAAAATCAATACCCTAACTAATAAAATGAAAAACAAAAATACCACACTGTCAGAACAGAGGCAAAGTCGATACCCTAACTAATAAAATGAAAAACAAAAATACCACACTGTCAGAACAGAGGCAAAATCTATACCCTAACTAATAAAATGAAAAACAAATATACCATACTATCGGAACACAGGCAAAATCAATACCCTAACTAATAAAATGAAAAATAAAAAATACCACACTGTCGGAACAGAGGCAAAATCTATACCCTAACTAATAAAATGAAAAAAAAATACCATACTGTCGGAACAGAGGCAAAATCTATACCCTAACTAATAAAATGAAAAACAAAAATACCATACTGTCGGAACAGAGGCAAAGTCAATACCCTAACTAATAAAATGAAAAACAAATATACCATACTGTCGGAACAGAGGCAAAATCTATACCCTAACTAATAAAATGAAAAACAAAAATACCATACTGTCGGAACAGAGGCAAAATTAATACCCTAACTAATAAAATGAAAAACAAAAATACCACACTGTAAGAACAGAGGCAAAGTCGATACCCTAACTAATAAAATGAAAAACAAAAATACCACACTGTCGGAACAGAGACAAAATCTATACCCTAACTAATAAAATGAAAAACAAAAATACCATACTGTCGGAACAGAGGCAAAATCAATACCCTAACTAATAAAATGAAAAACAAAAATACCATACTGTCGGAACAGAGGCAAAGTCGATACCCTAACTAATAAAATGAAAAACAAAAATACCATACTGTCGGAACAGAGGCAAAATCAATACCCTAACTAATAAAATGAAAAACAAAAATACCATACTGTCGGAACAGAGGCAAAGTCGATACCCTAACTAATAAAATGAAAAACAAAAATACCATACTGTCGGAACAGAGGCAAAATCAATACACTAACTAATAAAATGAAAAACAAAAATACCACACTGTCAGAACAGAGGCAAAGTCGAAACCCTAACTAATAAAATGAAAAATAAAAAATACCACACTGTCGGAACAGAGGCAAAATCTATACCCTAACTAATAAAATGAAAAACAAAAATACCATACTGTCGGAACAGAGGCAAAGTCAATACCCTAACTAATAAAATGAAAAAAAAAATACCACACTGTCGGAACAGAGGCAAAATCAATACCCTAACTAATAAAATGAAAAACAAAAATACCACACTGTCAGAACAGAGGCAAAATCTATACCCTAACTAATAAAATGAAAAACAAATATACCATACTATCGGAACACAGGCAAAATCAATACCCTAACTAATAAAATGAAAAATAAAAAATACCACACTGTCGGAACAGAGGCAAAATCTATACCCTAACTAATAAAATGAAAAAAAAAATACCATACTGTCGGAACAGAGGCAAAATCTATACCCTAACTAATAAAATGAAATCCAAAATACCACACTGTTGGAACAGAGGCAAAATCAATACCCTAACTAATAAAATGAAAAACAAAAATACCATACTGTCGGAACAGAGGCAAAATCTATACCCTAACTAATAAAATGAAAAACAAAAATATCACACTGTTGGAACGGAGACAAAATCAATACCCTAACTAATAAAATGAAAAACAAAAATACCATACTGTCGGAACAGAGGCAAAATCAATACCCTAACTAATAAAATGAAAAACAAAAATACCATACTGTCGGAACAGAGGCAAAATTAATACCCTAACTAATAAAATGAAAAACAAAAATACCACACTGTAAGAACAGAGGCAAAGTCGATACCCTAACTAATAAAATGAAAAACAAAAATACCACACTGTCGGAACAGAGGCAAAATCAATACCCTAACTAATAAAATGAAAAACAAAAATACCACACTGTCGGAACAGAGGCAAAGTCAATACCCTAACTAGTAAAATGAAAAACAAAAATACCATACTGTCGGAACAGAGGCAAAATCAATACCCTAACTAATAAAATGAAAAAAAAAATACCATACTGTCGGAACAGAGGCAAAGTTGATACCCTAACTAGTAAAATGAAAAACAAAAATACCATACTGTCAGAACAGAGGCAAAGTCGATACCCTAACTAATAAAATGAAAAACAAAAATACCATACTGTCGGAACAGAGGCAAAGTCGATACCCTAACTAATAAAATGAAAAACAAAAATACCACACTGTCGGAACAGAGGCAAAATCAATACCCTAACTAATAAAATGAAAAACAAAAATACCATACTGTCGGAACAGAGGCAAAGTCGATACCCTAACTAGTAAAATGAAAAAAAAAATACCATACTGTCGGAACAGAGGCAAAGTTGATACCCTAACTAATAAAATGAAAAATAAAAAATACCACACTGTCGGAACAGAGGCAAAATCAATACCCTAATAAAATGAAAAACAATATACCACACTGTCGGAACAGAGGCAAAATCAATACCCTAACTAATAAAATGAAAAACAAAAATACCACACTGTCGGAACAGAGGCAAAATCTATACCCTAACTAATAAAATGAAAAACAAAAATACCATACTGTCGGAACAGAGGCAAAGTCAATACCCTAACTAATAAAATGAAAAAAAAAATACCACACTGTCGGAACAGAGGCAAAATCAATACCCTAACTAATAAAATGAAAAACAAAAATACCACACTGTCAGAACAGAGGCAAAATCTATACCCTAACTAATAAAATGAAAAACAAATATACCATACTATCGGAACACAGGCAAAATCAATACCCTAACTAATAAAATGAAAAATAAAAAATACCACACTGTCGGAACAGAGGCAAAATCTATACCCTAACTAATAAAATGAAAAAAAAAATACCATACTGTCGGAACAGAGGCAAAATCTATACCCTAACTAATAAAATGAAATCCAAAATACCACACTGTTGGAACAGAGGCAAAATCAATACCCTAACTAATAAAATGAAAAACAAAAATACCATACTGTCGGAACAGAGGCAAAATCTATACCCTAACTAATAAAATGAAAAACAAAAATATCACACTGTTGGAACGGAGACAAAATCAATACCCTAACTAATAAAATGAAAAACAAAAATACCATACTGTCGGAACAGAGGCAAAATCAATACCCTAACTAATAAAATGAAAAACAAAAATACCATACTGTCGGAACAGAGGCAAAATTAATACCCTAACTAATAAAATGAAAAACAAAAATACCACACTGTAAGAACAGAGGCAAAGTCGATACCCTAACTAATAAAATGAAAAACAAAAATACCACACTGTCGGAACAGAGGCAAAATCAATACCCTAACTAATAAAATGAAAAACAAAAATACCACACTGTCGGAACAGAGGCAAAGTCAATACCCTAACTAGTAAAATGAAAAACAAAAATACCATACTGTCGGAACAGAGGCAAAATCAATACCCTAACTAATAAAATGAAAAAAAAAATACCATACTGTCGGAACAGAGGCAAAGTTGATACCCTAACTAGTAAAATGAAAAACAAAAATACCATACTGTCAGAACAGAGGCAAAGTCGATACCCTAACTAATAAAATGAAAAACAAAAATACCATACTGTCGGAACAGAGGCAAAGTCGATACCCTAACTAATAAAATGAAAAACAAAAATACCACACTGTCGGAACAGAGGCAAAATCAATACCCTAACTAATAAAATGAAAAACAAAAATACCATACTGTCGGAACAGAGGCAAAGTCGATACCCTAACTAGTAAAATGAAAAAAAAAATACCATACTGTCGGAACAGAGGCAAAGTTGATACCCTAACTAATAAAATGAAAAATAAAAAATACCACACTGTCGGAACAGAGGCAAAATCAATACCCTAATAAAATGAAAAACAATATACCACACTGTCGGAACAGAGGCAAAATCAATACCCTAACTAATAAAATGAAAAACAAAAATACCACACTGTCGGAACAGAGGCAAAATCAATACCCTAACTAATAAAATGAAAAACAAAAATACCATACTGTCGGAACAGAGGAAAAATCAATACCCTAACTAATAAAATGAAAAATAAAAAATACCACACTGTCGGAACAGAGGCAAAATCTATACCCTAACTAATAAAATGAGAAACAAAAATACCATACTGTCGGAACAGAGGCAAATTCAATACCCTAACTAATAAAATGAAAAACAAAAATACCATACTGTCGGAACAGAGGCAAAATCAATACCCTAACTAATAAAATGAAAAACAAAAATACCATACTGTCGGAACAGAGGCAAAGTCGATACCCTAACTAATAAAATGAAAAATAAAAAATACCACACTGTCGGAACAGAGGCAAAATCTATACCCTAACTAATAAAATGAAAAACAAAAATACCATACTGTCGGAACAGAGGCAAAGTCAATACCCTAACTAATAAAATGAAAAAAAAAATACCACACTGTCGGAACAGAGGCAAAATCAATACCCTAACTAATAAAATGAAAAACAAAAATACCACACTGTCAGAACAGAGGCAAAGTCGATACCCTAACTAATAAAATGAAAAACAAAAATACCACACTGTCAGAACAGAGGCAAAATCTATACCCTAACTAATAAAATAAAAAACAAATATACCATACTATCGGAACACAGGCAAAATCAATACCCTAACTAATAAAATGAAAAATAAAAAATACCACACTGTCGGAACAGAGGCAAAATCTATACCCTAACTAATAAAATGAAAAAAAAAATACCATACTGTCGGAACAGAGGCAAAATCTATACCATAACTAATAAAATGAAAAACAAAAATACCATACTGTCGGAACAGAGGCAAAGTCAATACCCTAACTAATAAAATGAAAAACAAATATACCATACTGTCGGAACAGAGGCAAAATCTATACCCTAACTAATAAAATGAAATCGAAAATACCACACTGTTGGAACAGAGGCAAAATCAATACCCTAACTAATAAAATGAAAAACAAAAATACCATACTGTCGGAACAGAGGCAAAATCTATACCCTAACTAATAAAATGAAAAACAAAAATATCACACTGTTGGAACGGAGACAAAATCAATACCCTAACTAATAAAATGAAAAACAAAAATACCATACTGTCGGAACAGAGGCAAAATCAATACCCTAACTAATAAAATGAAAAACAAAAATACCATACTGTCGGAACAGAGGCAAAATTAATACCCTAACTAATAAAATGAAAAACAAAAATACCACACTGTAAGAACAGAGGCAAAGTCGATACCCTAACTAATAAAATGAAAAACAAAAATACCACACTGTCGGAACAGAGACAAAATCTATACCCTAACTAATAAAATGAAAAACAAAAATATCACACTGTCGGAACAGAGGAAAAATCTATACCCTAACTAATAAAATCAAAAACAAAAATACCATACTGTCGGAACAGAGGCAAAATCAATACCTTAACTAATAAAATGAAAAACAAAAATACCATACTGTCAGAACAGAGGCAAAGTCAATACCCTAACTAGTAAAATGAAAAACAAAAATACCATACTGTCAGAACAGAGGCAAAATCAATACCGTAACTAATAAAATGAAAAACAAAAATACCATACTGTCGGAACAGAGGCAAAATCAATACCCTAACTAATAAAATGAAAAACAAAAATACCATACTGTCGGAACAGAGGCAAAGTTGATACCCTAACTAGTAAAATGAAAAACAAAAATACCATACTGTCAGAACAGAGGCAAAGTCGATACCCTAACTAATAAAATGAAAAACAAAAATACCATACTGTCGGAACAGAGGCAAAGTCGATACCCTAACTAATAAAATGAAAAAAAAAATACCATACTGTCGGAACAGAGGCAAAATCAATACCCTAACTAATAAAATGAAAAACAAAAATACCATACTGTCGGAACAGAGGCAAAATATATACCCTAACTAATAAAATGAAAAACAAAAATATCACACTGTTGGAACGGAGACAAAATCAATACCCTAACTAATAAAATGAAAAACAAAAATACCATACTGTCAGAACAGAGGCAAAGTCGATACCCTAACTAATAAAATGAAAAACAAAAATACCATACTGTCGGAACAGAGGCACAATCTATACCCTAACTAATAAAATGAAAAACAAAAATACCACACTGTCGGAACAGAGGCAAAGTCAATACCCTAACTAATAAAATGAAAAACAAATATACCATACTGTCGGAACAGAGGAAAAATCAATACCCTAACTAATAAAATGAAATCCAAAATACCATACTGTTGGAACAGAGGCAAAATCAATACCCTAACTAATAAAATGAAAAACAAAAATACCACACTGTCGGAACAGAGGCAAAATCTATACCCTAACTAATAAAATGAAAAACAAAAATACCACACGGTTGGAACAGAGGCAAAATCAATACCCTAACTAATAAAATGAAAAACAAAAATACCATACTGTCAGAACAGAGGCAAAGTCGATACCCTAACTAATAAAATGAAAAACAAAAATACCATACTGTCGGAACAGAGGAAAAATCAATACCCTAACTAATAAAATGAAAAATAAAAAATACCACACTGTCGGAACAGAGGCAAAATCTATACCCTAACTAATAAAATGAGAAACAAAAATACCATACTGTCGGAACAGAGGCAAATTCAATACCCTAACTAATAAAATGAAAAACAAAAATACCATACTGTCGGAACAGAGGCAAAATCAATACCCTAACTAATAAAATGAAAAACAAAAATACCATACTGTCGGAACAGAGGCAAAGTCGATACCCTAACTAATAAAATGAAAAATAAAAAATACCACACTGTCGGAACAGAGGCAAAATCTATACCCTAACTAATAAAATGAAAAACAAAAATACCATACTGTCGGAACAGAGGCAAAGTCAATACCCTAACTAATAAAATGAAAAAAAAAATACCACACTGTCGGAACAGAGGCAAAATCAATACCCTAACTAATAAAATGAAAAACAAAAATACCACACTGTCAGAACAGAGGCAAAGTCGATACCCTAACTAATAAAATGAAAAACAAAAATACCACACTGTCAGAACAGAGGCAAAATCTATACCCTAACTAATAAAATAAAAAACAAATATACCATACTATCGGAACACAGGCAAAATCAATACCCTAACTAATAAAATGAAAAATAAAAAATACCACACTGTCGGAACAGAGGCAAAATCTATACCCTAACTAATAAAATGAAAAAAAAAATACCATACTGTCGGAACAGAGGCAAAATCTATACCATAACTAATAAAATGAAAAACAAAAATACCATACTGTCGGAACAGAGGCAAAGTCAATACCCTAACTAATAAAATGAAAAACAAATATACCATACTGTCGGAACAGAGGCAAAATCTATACCCTAACTAATAAAATGAAATCGAAAATACCACACTGTTGGAACAGAGGCAAAATCAATACCCTAACTAATAAAATGAAAAACAAAAATACCATACTGTCGGAACAGAGGCAAAATCTATACCCTAACTAATAAAATGAAAAACAAAAATATCACACTGTTGGAACGGAGACAAAATCAATACCCTAACTAATAAAATGAAAAACAAAAATACCATACTGTCGGAACAGAGGCAAAATCAATACCCTAACTAATAAAATGAAAAACAAAAATACCATACTGTCGGAACAGAGGCAAAATTAATACCCTAACTAATAAAATGAAAAACAAAAATACCACACTGTAAGAACAGAGGCAAAGTCGATACCCTAACTAATAAAATGAAAAACAAAAATACCACACTGTCGGAACAGAGACAAAATCTATACCCTAACTAATAAAATGAAAAACAAAAATATCACACTGTCGGAACAGAGGAAAAATCTATACCCTAACTAATAAAATCAAAAACAAAAATACCATACTGTCGGAACAGAGGCAAAATCAATACCTTAACTAATAAAATGAAAAACAAAAATACCATACTGTCAGAACAGAGGCAAAGTCAATACCCTAACTAGTAAAATGAAAAACAAAAATACCATACTGTCAGAACAGAGGCAAAATCAATACCGTAACTAATAAAATGAAAAACAAAAATACCATACTGTCGGAACAGAGGCAAAATCAATACCCTAACTAATAAAATGAAAAACAAAAATACCATACTGTCGGAACAGAGGCAAAGTTGATACCCTAACTAGTAAAATGAAAAACAAAAATACCATACTGTCAGAACAGAGGCAAAGTCGATACCCTAACTAATAAAATGAAAAACAAAAATACCATACTGTCGGAACAGAGGCAAAGTCGATACCCTAACTAATAAAATGAAAAAAAAAATACCATACTGTCGGAACAGAGGCAAAATCAATACCCTAACTAATAAAATGAAAAACAAAAATACCATACTGTCGGAACAGAGGCAAAATATATACCCTAACTAATAAAATGAAAAACAAAAATATCACACTGTTGGAACGGAGACAAAATCAATACCCTAACTAATAAAATGAAAAACAAAAATACCATACTGTCAGAACAGAGGCAAAGTCGATACCCTAACTAATAAAATGAAAAACAAAAATACCATACTGTCGGAACAGAGGCACAATCTATACCCTAACTAATAAAATGAAAAACAAAAATACCACACTGTCGGAACAGAGGCAAAGTCAATACCCTAACTAATAAAATGAAAAACAAATATACCATACTGTCGGAACAGAGGAAAAATCAATACCCTAACTAATAAAATGAAATCCAAAATACCATACTGTTGGAACAGAGGCAAAATCAATACCCTAACTAATAAAATGAAAAACAAAAATACCACACTGTCGGAACAGAGGCAAAATCTATACCCTAACTAATAAAATGAAAAACAAAAATACCACACGGTTGGAACAGAGGCAAAATCAATACCCTAACTAATAAAATGAAAAACAAAAATACCATACTGTCAGAACAGAGGCAAAGTCGATACCCTAACTAATAAAATGAAAAACAAAAATACCATACTGTCGGAACAGAGGCAAAGTCGATACCCTAACTAATAAAATGAAAAACAAAAATACCATACTGTCGGAACAGAGGCAAAATCTATACCCTAACTAATAAAATGAAAAACAAAAATACCATACTGTCGGAACAGAGGCAACATCAATACCCTAACTAATAAAATGAAAAACAAAAATACCATACTGTCGGAACAGAGGCAACATCTATACCTTAACTAATAAAATGAAAAACAAAAATACCACACTGTCGGAACAGAGGAAAAATCAATACCCTAACTAATAAAATGAAAAACAAAAATACCACACTGTCGGAACAGAGGCAAAATCAATACCCTAACTAATAAAATGAAAAATAAAAATACCACACTGTCGGAACAGAGGCAAAATCTATACCCTAACTAATAAAATGAAAAACAAAAATACCATACTGTCCGAACAGAGGCAAAATCAATACCCTAACTAATAAAATGAAAAACAAATATACCACACTGTCGGAACAGAGGCAAAATCAATACCCTAACTAATAAAATGAAAAACAAAAATACCACACTGTCGGAACAGAGGCAAAATCAATACCCTAACTAATAAAATGAAAAACAAAAATACCATACTGTCGGAACAGAGGCAAAATCAATACCCTAACTAATAAAATGAAAAACAAAAATACCATACTGTCGGAAGAGAAAAAAATCAATACCCTAACTAATAAAATGAAAAACAAAAATACCACACTGTCGGAACAGAGAGAAAGTTGATACCCTAACTAATAAAATGAAAAACATAATACCACACTGTCGGAACAGAGGCAAAATCAATACCCTAACTAATAAAATCAAAAACAAAAATACCATACTGTCGGAACAGAGGCAAAGTTGATACCCTAACTAATAAAATGAAAAATAAAAATATGACAATGTCGGAACAAAGGAAAAATCTATACCCTAACTAATAAAATGAAAAACAAAAATACCATACTGTCGGAACAGAGGCAAAGTCAATACCCTAACTAATAAAATGAAAAACGAAAATACCACACTGTCGGAACAGAGGCAAAGTCGATACACTAACTAATAAAATGAAAAACAAATACCATACTGTCGGAACAGAGGCAAAATCTATACCCTAACTAATAAAATGAAAAACGAAAATACCACACTTTCGGAACAGAGGCAAAATGTATACCCTAACTAATAAAATGAAAAACAAAATTACCACACTGTCGGAACTGAGGAAAAATCAATACCCTAACTAATAAAATGAAAAACAAAAATACCATACTGTCGGAACAGAGGCAACATCAATACCCTAACTAATAAAATGAAAAACAAAAATACCATACTGTCGGAACAGAGGCAAAGTTGATACCCTAACTAGTAAAATGAAAAACAAAAATACCATACTGTCAGAACAGAGGCAAAGTCGATACCCTAACTAATAAAATGAAAAACAAAAATACCACACTGTCGGAACAGAGGCAAAATCAATACCCTAACTAATAAAATGAAAAATAAAAATACCATACTGTTGGAACAGAGGCAAAATCAATACCCTAACTAATAAAATGAAAAACAAAAATACCATACTGTCGGAACAGAGGCAAAATCAATACCCTAACTGATAAAATGAAAAACAAAAATACCACACTGTCGGAACAGAGGCAAAATCAATACCCTAACTAATAAAATGAAAAACAAAAATACCATACTGTCGGAACAGAGGCAAAGTCGATACCCTAACTAGTAAAATGAAAAACAAAAATACCATACTGTCAGAACAGAGGCAAAGTCGATACCCTAACTAATAAAATGAAAAACAAAAATACCATACTGTCGGAACAGAGGCAAAATCAATACCCTAACTAATAAAATGAAAAACAAAAATACCATACTGTCGGAACAGAGGCAAAGTCGATACCCTAACTAATAAAATGAAAAACAAAAATACCATACTGTCGGAACAGAGGCAAAATCAATACCCTAACTAATAAAATGAAAAACAAAAATACCATACTGTCGGAACAGAGGCAAAATTAATACCCTTACTAATAAAATGAAAAACAAAAATACCACACTGTCAGAACAGAGGCAAAGTCGATACCCTAACTAATAAAATGAAAAACAAAAATACCACACTGTCGGAACAGAGACAAAATCTATACCCTAACTAATAAAATGAAAAACAAAAATACCATACTGTCGGAACAGAGGCAAAATCAATACCCTAACTAATAAAATGAAAAACAAAAATACCATACTGTCGGAACAGAGGAAAAATCTATACCCTAACTAATAAAATGAAAAATAAAAATACCACACTGTCGGAACAGAGGCAAAATCAATACCCTAACTAATAAAATGAAAAACAAAAATATCACACTGTCGGAACAGAGGCAAAATCTATACCCTAACTAATAAAATCAAAAACAAAAATACCATACTGTCGGAACAGAGGCAAAATCAATACCTTAACTAATAAAATGAAAAACAAAAATACCATACTGTCAGAACAGAGGCAAAGTCAATACCCTAACTAGTAAAATGAAAAACAAAAATACCATACAGTCAGAACAGAGGCAAAATCAATACCGTAACTAATAAAATGAAAAACAAAAATACCATACTGTCGGAACAGAGGCAAAATCAATACCCTAACTAATAAAATGAAAAACAAAAATACCATACTGTCGGAACAGAGGCAAAGTTGATACCCTAACTAGTAAAATGAAAAACAAAAATACCATACTGTCAGAACAGAGGCAAAGTCGATACCCTAACTAATAAAATGAAAAACAAAAATACCATACTGTCGGAACAGAGGCAAAATCAATACCCTAACTAATAAAATGAAAAACAAAAATACCATACTGTCGGAACAGAGGCAAAATCAATACCCTAACTAATAAAATGAAAAACAAAAATACCACACTGTCAGAACAGAGGCAAAGTAGATACCCTAACTAGTAAAATGAAAAACAAAAATGCCATACTGTCGGAACAGAGACAAAATCAATACCCTAACTAATAAAATGAAAAACAAAAATACCACACTGTTGGAACAGAGGCAAAGTCGATACCCTAACTAATAAAATGAAAAACAAAAATACCACACTGTCGGAACAGAGGCAAAGTCGATACACTAACTAATAAAATGAAAAACAAAAATACCATACAGTCGGAACAGAGGCAAAGTCAATACCCTAACTAATAAAATGAAAAACAAATACCATACTGTCGGAACAGAGGCAAAATCTATACCCTAACTAATAAAATGAAAAACGAAAATACCACACTGTCGGAACAGAGGCAAAATCTATACCCTAACTAATAAAATGAAAAACAAAAATACCATACTGTCGGAACAGAGGCAAAATCAATACCCTAACTGATAAAATGAAAAATAAAAATACCATACTGTCGGAACAGAGGCAAAATCAATACCCTAACTAATAAAATGAAAAATAAAAATACCATACTGTTGGAACAGAGGCAAAATCAATACCCTAACTAATAAAATGAAAAACAAAAATACCATACTGTCGGAACAGAGGCAAAGTCAATACCCTAACTAATAAAATGAAAAACAAAAATACCACACTGTCGGAACAGAGGCAAAATCAATACCCTAACTAATAAAATGAAAAACAAAAATACCATACTGTCGGAACAGAGGCAACATCAATACCCTAACTAATAAAATGAAAAACAAAAATACCATACTGTCGGAACAGAGGCAAAGTTGATACCCTAACTAGTAAAATGAAAAACAAAAATACCATACTGTCAGAACAGAGGCAAAGTCGATACCCTAACTAATAAAATGAAAAACAAAAATACCACACTGTCGGAACAGAGGCAAAATCAATACCCTAACTAATAAAATGAAAAATAAAAATACCATACTGTTGGAACAGAGGCAAAATCAATACCCTAACTAATAAAATGAAAAACAAAAATACCATACTGTCGGAACAGAGGCAAAATCAATACCCTAACTGATAAAATGAAAAACAAAAATACCACACTGTCGGAACAGAGGCAAAATCAATACCCTAACTAATAAAATGAAAAACAAAAATACCATACTGTCGGAACAGAGGCAAAGTCGATACCCTAACTAGTAAAATGAAAAACAAAAATACCATACTGTCAGAACAGAGGCAAAGTCGATACCCTAACTAATAAAATGAAAAACAAAAATACCATACTGTCGGAACAGAGGCAAAATCAATACCCTAACTAATAAAATGAAAAACAAAAATACCATACTGTCGGAACAGAGGCAAAGTCGATACCCTAACTAATAAAATGAAAAACAAAAATACCATACTGTCGGAACAGAGGCAAAATCAATACCCTAACTAATAAAATGAAAAACAAAAATACCATACTGTCGGAACAGAGGCAAAATTAATACCCTTACTAATAAAATGAAAAACAAAAATACCACACTGTCAGAACAGAGGCAAAGTCGATACCCTAACTAATAAAATGAAAAACAAAAATACCACACTGTCGGAACAGAGACAAAATCTATACCCTAACTAATAAAATGAAAAACAAAAATACCATACTGTCGGAACAGAGGCAAAATCAATACCCTAACTAATAAAATGAAAAACAAAAATACCATACTGTCGGAACAGAGGAAAAATCTATACCCTAACTAATAAAATGAAAAATAAAAATACCACACTGTCGGAACAGAGGCAAAATCAATACCCTAACTAATAAAATGAAAAACAAAAATATCACACTGTCGGAACAGAGGCAAAATCTATACCCTAACTAATAAAATCAAAAACAAAAATACCATACTGTCGGAACAGAGGCAAAATCAATACCTTAACTAATAAAATGAAAAACAAAAATACCATACTGTCAGAACAGAGGCAAAGTCAATACCCTAACTAGTAAAATGAAAAACAAAAATACCATACAGTCAGAACAGAGGCAAAATCAATACCGTAACTAATAAAATGAAAAACAAAAATACCATACTGTCGGAACAGAGGCAAAATCAATACCCTAACTAATAAAATGAAAAACAAAAATACCATACTGTCGGAACAGAGGCAAAGTTGATACCCTAACTAGTAAAATGAAAAACAAAAATACCATACTGTCAGAACAGAGGCAAAGTCGATACCCTAACTAATAAAATGAAAAACAAAAATACCATACTGTCGGAACAGAGGCAAAATCAATACCCTAACTAATAAAATGAAAAACAAAAATACCATACTGTCGGAACAGAGGCAAAATCAATACCCTAACTAATAAAATGAAAAACAAAAATACCACACTGTCAGAACAGAGGCAAAGTAGATACCCTAACTAGTAAAATGAAAAACAAAAATGCCATACTGTCGGAACAGAGACAAAATCAATACCCTAACTAATAAAATGAAAAACAAAAATACCACACTGTTGGAACAGAGGCAAAGTCGATACCCTAACTAATAAAATGAAAAACAAAAATACCACACTGTCGGAACAGAGGCAAAGTCGATACACTAACTAATAAAATGAAAAACAAAAATACCATACAGTCGGAACAGAGGCAAAGTCAATACCCTAACTAATAAAATGAAAAACAAATACCATACTGTCGGAACAGAGGCAAAATCTATACCCTAACTAATAAAATGAAAAACGAAAATACCACACTGTCGGAACAGAGGCAAAATCTATACCCTAACTAATAAAATGAAAAACAAAAATACCATACTGTCGGAACAGAGGCAAAATCAATACCCTAACTGATAAAATGAAAAATAAAAATACCATACTGTTGGAACAGAGGCAAAATCAATACCCTAACTAATAAAATGAAAAACAAAAATACCATACTGTCGGAACAGAGGCAAAATCAATACCCTAACTAATAAAATGAAAAATAAAAATACCATACTGTTGGAACAGAGGCAAAATCAATACCCTAACTAATAAAATGAAAAACAAAAATACCATACTGTCGGAACAGAGGCAAAGTCAATACCCTAACTGATAAAATGAAAAACAAAAATACCACACTGTCGGAACAGAGGCAAAATCAATACCCTAACTAATAAAATGAAAAACAAAAATACCATACTGTCGGAACAGAGGCAAAATCAATACCCTAACTGATAAAATGAAAAACAAAATACCACACTGTCGGAACAGAGGCAAAATCAATACCCTAACTAATAAAATGAAAAACAAAAATACCATACTGTCGGAACAGAGGCAAAGTTGATACCCTAACTAGTAAAATGAAAAACAAAAATACCATACTGTCAGAACAGAGGCAAAGTCGATACCCTAACTAATAAAATGAAAAACAAAAATACCATACTGTCGGAACAGAGGCAAAGTTGATACCCTAACTAATAAAATGAAAAATAAAAATACCATACTGTCGGAAGAGAGACAAAATCAATACCCTAACTAATCAAATGAAAAACAAAAATACCACACTGTCGCAACAGAGGCAAAGTCAATACCCTAACTAGTAAAATGAAAAACAAAAATACCATACTGTCGGAACAGAGGCAAAATCAATACCCTAACTAATAAAATGAAAAACAAAAATACCACACTGTCGGAACAGAGGCAAAATTAATACCCTAACTACTAAAATGAAAAATAAAAATGCCACACTGTCGGAACAGAGGCAAAGTCGATACACTAACTAATAAAATGAAAAACAAAAATACCATACAGTCGGAACAGAGGCAAAGTCAATACCCTAACTAATAAAATGAAAAACAAATACCATACTGTCGGAACAGAGGCAAAATCTATACCCTAACTAATAAAATGAAAAACGAAAATACCACACTGTCGGAACAGAGGCAAAATCTATACCCTAACTAATAAAATGAAAAACAAAAATACCATACTGTCGGAACAGAGGCAAAATCAATACCCTAACTGATAAAATGAAAAATAAAAATACCATACTGTTGGAACAGAGGCAAAATCAATACCCTAACTAATAAAATGAAAAACAAAAATAACATACTGTCGGAACAGAGGCAAAATCAATACCCTAACTAATAAAATGAAAAATAAAAATACCATACTGTTGGAACAGAGGCAAAATCAATACCCTAACTAATAAAATGAAAAACAAAAATACCATACTGTCGGAACAGAGGCAAAATCAATACCCTAACTGATAAAATGAAAAACAAAAATACCACACTGTCGGAACAGAGGCAAAATCAATACCCTAACTAATAAAATGAAAAACAAAAATACCATACTGTCGGAACAGAGGCAAAATCAATACCCTAACTGATAAAATGAAAAACAAAATACCACACTGTCGGAACAGAGGCAAAATCAATACCCAAACTAATAAAATGAAAAACAAAAATACCATACTGTCGGAACAGAGGCAAAGTTGATACCCTAACTAGTAAAATGAAAAACAAAAATACCATACTGTCAGAACAGAGGCAAAGTCGATACCCCAACTAATAAAATGAAAAACAAAAATACCATACTGTCGGAACAGAGGCAAAGTCGATACCCTAACTAGTAAAATGAAAAACAAAAATACCATACTGTTAGAACAGAGGCAAAGTCGATACCCTAACTAATAAAATGAAAAACAAAAATACCATACTGTCGGAACAGAGGCAAAATCAATAACCTAACTAATAAAATAAAAAACAAAAATACCATACTGTCGGAACAGAGGCAAAATCAATACCCTAACTAATAAAATGAAAAACAAAAATACCACACTGTCAGAACAGAGGCAAAGTCGATGCCCTAACTAATAAAATGAAAAACAAAAATACCACACTGTCGGAACAGAGACAAAATCAATACCCTAACTAATAAAATGAAAAACAAAAATACCATACTGTCGGAACAGAGGCAAAGTTGATACCCTAACTAATAAAATGAAAAATAAAAATACCATACTGTCGGAAGAGAGACAAAATCAATACCCTAACTAATCAAATGAAAAACAAAAATACCACACTGTCGCAACAGAGGCAAAGTCAATACCCTAACTAGTAAAATGAAAAACAAAAATACCATACTGTCGGAACAGAGGCAAAATCAATACCCTAACTAATAAAATGAAAAACAAAAATACCACACTGTCGGAACAGAGGCAAAATCAATACCCTAACTACTAAAATGAAAAATAAAAATGCCACACTGTCGGAACAGAGGCAAAGTCAATACCCTAACTAATAAAATGAAAAATAAAAATACCACACTGTCGGAACAGAGGAAAAATCTATACCCTAACTAATAAAATGAAAAATAAAAATACCATACTGTCGGAACAGAGGCAAAATCAATACCCTAACTAATAAAATGAAAAATAAAAATACCATACTGTCGGAACAGAGGCAAAATCAATACCCTAACTAATAAAATGAAAAATAAAAATACCACACTGTCGGAACAGAGGAAAAATCTATACCCTAACTAATAAAATGAAAAATAAAAATACCATACTGTCGGAACAGAGGAAAAATCAATACCCTAACTAATAAAATCAAAAACAAAAATACCATACTGTCGGAACAGAGGCAAAATCAATACCTTAACTAATAAAATGAAAAACAAAAATACCACACTGTCGGAACAGAGGCAAAATCAATACCCTAACTAATAAAATGAAAAACAAAATTACCATACTGTCGGAACAGAGGCAAAGTTGATACCCTAACTAGTAAAATGAAAAATAAAAATACCATACTGTCAGAACAGAGGCAAAGTCGAAACCCTAACTAATAAAATGAAAAACAAAAATACCATACTGTCGGAACAGAGGCAAAATCAATACCTTAACTAATAAAATGAAAAACAAAAATACCACACTGTCAGAACAGAGGCAAAGTCGATACCCTAACTAGTAAAATGAAAAACAAAAATACCATACTGTCAGAACAGAGGCAAAATCAATACCCTAACTAATAAAATGAAAAACAAAAATACCATACTGTCAGAACAGAGGCAAAATCAATTCCCTAACTAATAAAATGAAAAACAAAAATACCATACTGTCGGAACAGAGGCAAAATCAATACCCTAACTAATAAAATCAAAAACAAAAATACCATACTGTCAGAACAGAGGCAAAATCAATTCCCTAACTAATAAAATGAAAAACAAAAATACCATACTGTCAGAACAGAGGCAAAATCAATACCCTAACTAATAAAATGAAAAACAAAAATACCACACTGTCGGAACAGAGACAAAATCAATACCCTAACTAATAAAATGAAAAACAAAAATACCATACTGTCGGAACAGAGGCAAAGTTGATACCCTAACTAATAAAATGAAAAATAAAAATACCATACTGTCGGAAGAGAGACAAAATCAATACCCTAACTAATCAAATGAAAAACAAAAATACCATACTGTCGGAACAGAGGCAAAATCAATACCCTAACTAATAAAATGAAAAACAAAAATACCACACTATCGGAACAGAGGCAAAATTAATACCCTAACTACTAAAATGAAAAATAAAAAATGCCACACTGTCGGAACAGAGGCAAAGTCAATACCCTAACTAATAAAATGAAAAACAAAAATACCACACTGTCGGAACAGAGGAAAAATCTATACCCTAACTAATAAAATGAAAAATAAAAATACCATACTGTCGGAACAGAGGCAAAATCAATACCCTAACTAATAAAATGAAAAATAAAAATACCATACTGTCGGAACAGAGGCAAAATCAATACCCTAACTAATAAAATGAAAAACAAAAATACCACACTGTCGGAACAGAGGAAAAATCAATACCCTAACTAATAAAATCAAAAACAAAAATACCATACTGTCGGAACAGAGGCAAAATCAATACCTTAACTAATAAAATGAAAAACAAAAATACCACACTGTCGGAACAGAGGCAAAATCAATACCCTAACTAATAAAATGAAAAACAAAAATACCATACTGTCAGAACAGAGGCAAAGTCGATACCCTAACTAGTAAAATGAAAAACAAAAATACCATACTGTCAGAACAGAGGCAAAATCAATACCCTAACTAATAAAATGAAAAACAAAAATACCATACTGTCGGAACAGAGGCAAAATCAATACCCTAACTAATAAAATGAAAAACAAAAATACCATACTGTCGGAACAGAGGCAAAGTTGATACCCTAACTAGTAAAATGAAAAATAAAAATACCATACTGTCAGAACAGAGGCAAAGTCGATACCCTAACTAATAAAATGAAAAACAAAAATACCATACTGTCGGAACAGAGGCAAAATCAATACCCTAACTAATAAAATGAAAAACAAAAATACCATACTGTCGGAACAGAGGCAAAATCAATACCCTAACTAATAAAATGAAAAACAAAAATACTATACTGTCGGAACAGAGGCAAAATCAATACCCTAACTAATAAAATGAAAAACAAAAATACCATACTGTCGGAACAGAGGCAAAGTCGATACCCTAACTAATAAAATGAAAACCAAAAATACCATACTGTCGGAACAGAGGCAAAATCAATACCCTAACTAATAAAATGAAAAACAAAAATGCCACACTGTCAGAACAGAGGCAAAGTTGATACCCAAACTAATAAAATGAAAAACAAAAATACCATACTGTCAGAACAGAGGCAAAATCAATACCCTAACTAATAAAATGAAAAACAAAAGTACCATACTGTCGGAACAGAGGCAAAATCAATACCCTAACTAATAAAATGAAAAACAAAAATACCATACTGTCGGAACAGAGGCAAAGTTGATACCCTAACTAGTAAAATGAAAAATAAAAATACCATACTGTCAGAACAGAGGCAAAGTCGATACCCTAACTAATAAAATGAAAAATAAAAATACCATACTGTCGGAAGAGTGACAAAATCAATACCCTAACTAATCAAATGAAAAACAAAAATACCACACTGTCGCAACAGAGGCAAAGTCAATACCCTAACTAGTAAAATGAAAAACAAAAATACCATACTGTCGGAACAGAGGCAAAATCAATACCCTAACTAATAAAATGAAAAACAAAAATACCACACTGTCGGAACAGAGGCAAAATTAATACCCTAACTACTAAAATGAAAAATAAAAATACCATACTGTCGGAACAGAGGAAAAATCAATACCCTAACTAATAAAATCAAAAACAAAAATACCATACTGTCGGAACAGAGGAAAAATCAATACCTTAACTAATAAAATGAAAAACAAAAATACCACACTGTCAGAACAGAGGCAAAATCAATACCCTAACTAATAAAATGAAAAACAAAAATACCATACTGTCGGAACAGAGGCAAAATCAATACCCTAACTAATAAAATGAAAAATAAAAATACCATACTGTCGGAACAGAGGAAAAATCAATACCCTAACTAATAAAATCAAAAACAAAAATACCATACTGTCGGAACAGAGGCAAAATCAATACCTTAACTAATAAAATGAAAAACAAAAATACCACACTGTCGGAACAGAGGCAAAATCAATACCCTAACTAATAAAATGAAAAACAAAAATACCATACTGTCAGAACAGAGGCAAAGTCGATACCCTAACTAGTAAAATGAAAAACAAAAATACCATACTGTCAGAACAGAGGCAAAATCAATACCCTAACTAATAAAATGAAAAACAAAAATACCATACTGTCGGAACAGAGGAAAAATCAATACCCTAACTAATAAAATGAAAAACAAAAATACCACACTGTCGGAACAGAGGCAAAATCAATACCCTAACTAATAAAATGAAAAACAAAAATACCATACTGTCAGAACAGAGGCAAAGTCGATACCCTAACTAGTAAAATGAAAAACAAAAATACCATACTGTCAGAACAGAGGCAAAATCAATACCCTAACTAATAAAATGAAAAACAAAAATACCACACTGTCGGAACAGAGGAAAAATCAATACCCTAACTAATAAAATCAAAAACAAAAATACCATACTGTCGGAACAGAGGCAAAATCAATACCTTAACTAATAAAATGAAAAACAAAAATACCACACTGTCGGAACAGAGGCAAAATCAATACCCTAACTAATAAAATGAAAAACAAAAATACCATACTGTCAGAACAGAGGCAAAGTCGATACCCTAACTAGTAAAATGAAAAACAAAAATACCATACTGTCAGAACAGAGGCAAAATCAATACC
Source organism: Bathymodiolus brooksi (assembly GCA_963680875.1). Classification (NCBI taxonomy): domain Eukaryota; kingdom Metazoa; phylum Mollusca; class Bivalvia; order Mytilida; family Modiolidae; genus Bathymodiolus; species Bathymodiolus brooksi. Next base: position 81,185,032 of record OY804582.1, read on the forward strand.
CTAACTAATAAAATGAAAAACAAAAATACCATACTGTCGGAACAGAGGCAAAATCAATACCCTAACTAATAAAATGAAAAACAAAAATACCATACTGTCGGAACAGAGGCAAAGTTGATACCCTAACTAGTAAAATGAAAAATAAAAATACCATACTGTCAGAACAGAGGCAAAGTCGATACCCTAACTAATAAAATGAAAAACAAAAATACCATACTGTCGGAACAGAGGCAAAATCAATACCCTAACTAATAAAATGAAAAACAAAAATACCATACTGTCGGAACAGAGGCAAAATCAATACCCTAACTAATAAAATGAAAAACAAAAATACCATACTGTCGGAACAGAGGCAAAATCAATACCCTAACTAATAAAATGAAAAACAAAAATACCATACTGTCGGAACAGAGGCAAAGTCGATACCCTAACTAATAAAATGAAAAACAAAAATACCATACTGTCGGAACAGAGGCAAAATCAATACCCTAACTAATAAAATCAAAAACAAAAATACCATACTGTCGGAACAGAGGCAAAATCAATACCTTAACTAATAAAATGAAAAACAAAAATACCACACTGTCAGAACAGAGGCAAAGTCGATACCCTAACTAGTAAAATGAAAAACAAAAATACCATACTGTCGGAACAGAGGCAAAATCAATACCCTAACAAATAAAATGAAAAACAAAAATACCATACTGTCGGAACAGAGGCAAAATCAATACCCTAACTAATAAAATGAAAAACAAAAATACCATACTGTCGGAACAGAGGCAAAGTTGATACCCTAACTAGTAAAATGAAAAATAAAAATACCATACTGTCAGAACAGAGGCAAAGTCGATACCCTAACTAATAAAATGAAAAATAAAAATACCATACTGTCAGAACAGAGGCAAAGTCGATACCCTAACTAATAAAATGAAAAACAAAAATACCATACTGTCGGAACAGAGGCAAAATCAATACCCTAACTAATAAAATGAAAAACAAAAATACCATACTGTCGGAACAGAGGCAAAATCAATACCCTAACTAATAAAATGAAAAACAAAAATACCATACTGTCGGAACAGAGGCAAAATCAATACCCTAACTAATAAAATGAAAAACAAATATATCATACTGTCGGAACAGAGGCAAAATCAATACCCTAACTAATAAAATGAAAAACAAAAATACCATACTGTCGGAACAGAGGCAAAATCAATACCCTAACTAATAAAATGAAAAACAAAAATACCATACTGTCGGAACAGAGGCAAAATCAATACCCTAACTAATAAAATGAAAAACAAAAATACCATACTGTCGGAACAGAGGCAAAATCAATACCCTAACTAATAAAATGAAAAACAAAAATACCACACTGTCGGAACAGAGGCAAAATCAATACCCTAACTAATAAAATGAAAAATAAAAATACCATACTGTCGGAACAGAGGCAAAATCAATACCCTAACTAATAAAATGAAAAACAAATATACCATACTGTCGGAACAGAGGCAAAATCAATACCCTAACTAATAAAATGAAAAACAAAAATACCACACTGTCGGAACAGAGGCAAAATCAATACCCTAACTAATAAAATGAAAAACAAAAATACCACACTGTCGGAACAGAGGCAAAATCAATACCCTAACTAATAAAATGAAAAACAAAAATACCATACTGTCGGAACAGAGGCAAAATCAATACCCTAACTAATAAAATGAAAAACAAAAATACCACACTGTCGGAACAGAGGCAAAGTCAATACCCTAACTAATAAAATGAAAAACAAAAATACCACACTGTCGGAACAGAGGCAAAATCAATACCCTAACTAATAAAATGAATAATAAAAATACCATACTGTCGGAACAGAGGCAAAATCAATACCCTAACTAATAAAATGAGAAACAAAAATACCATACTGTCGGAACAGAGGCAAAATCTATACCCTAACTAATAAAATGAGAAACAAAAATACCATACTGTCGGAACAGAGGCAAAATCAATACCCTAACTAATAAAATGAAAAACAAAAATACCACACTGTCGGAACAGAGGCAAAATCAATACCCTAACTAATAAAATGAGAAACAAAAATACCATACTGTCAGAACAGAGGCAAAGTCGATACCCTAACTAATAAAATGAAAAACAAAAATACCACACTGTCGGAACAGAGGCAAAATCAATACCCTAACTAATAAAATGAGAAACAAAAATACCATACTGTCGGAACAGAGGCAACATCAATACCCTAACTAATAAAATGAAAAACAAAAATACCACACTGTCGGAACAGAGGCAAAATCAATACCCTAACTAATAAAATGAGAAACAAAAATACCATACTGTCGGAACAGAGGCAAAGTTGATACCCTAACTAATAAAATGAAAAACAAAAATACCACACTGTCGGAACAGAGGAAAAATCAATACCCTAACTAATAAAATCAAAAACAAAAATACCATACTGTCGGAACAGAGGCAAAATCAATACCTTAACTAATAAAATGAAAAACAAAAATACCACACTGTCGGAACAGAGGCAAAATCAATACCCTAACTAATAAAATGAAAAACAAAAATACCATACTGTCAGAACAGAGGCAAAGTCGATACCCTAACTAGTAAAATGAAAAACAAAAATACCATACTGTCAGAACAGAGGCAAAATCAATACCCTAACTAATAAAATGAAAAACAAAAATACCATACTGTCGGAACAGAGGCAAAATCAATACCCTAACTAATAAAATGAAAAACAAAAATACCATACTGTCGGAACAGAGGCAAAGTTGATACCCTAACTAGTAAAATGAAAAATAAAAATACCATACTGTCAGAACAGAGGCAAAGTCGATACCCTAACTAATAAAATGAAAAACAAAAATACCATACTGTCGGAACAGAGGCAAAATCAATACCCTAACTAATAAAATGAAAAACAAAAATACCATACTGTCGGAACAGAGGCAAAATCAATACCCTAACTAATAAAATGAAAAACAAAAATACCATACTGTCGGAACAGAGGCAAAATCAATACCCTAACTAGTAAAATGAAAAACAAAAATACCATACTGTCGGAACAGAGGCAAAGTCGATACCCTAACTAATAAAATGAAAAACAAAAATACCATACTGTCGGAACAGAGGCAAAATCAATACCCTAACTAATAAAATGAAAAACAAAAATACCATACTGTCGGAACAGAGGCAAAATCAATACCCTAACTGATAAAATGAAAAACAAAAATACCACACTGTCGGAACAGAGGCAAAATCAATACCCTAACTAATAAAATGAAAAACAAAAATACCATACTGTCGGAACAGAGGCAAAGTTGATACCCTAACTAGCAAAATGAAAAACAAAAATACCATACTGTCAGAACAGAGGCAAAGTCGATACCCTAACTAATAAAATGAAAAACAAAAATACCATACTGTCGGAACAGAGGCAAAATCAATAACCTAACTAATAAAATCAAAAACAAAAATACCATACTGTCGGAACAGAGGCAAAATCAATACCCTAACTAATAAAATGAAAAACAAAAATACCATACTGTCGGAACAGAGGCAAAATCAATACCCTAACTAATAAAATGAAAAACAAAAATACCACACTGTCAGAACAGAGGCAAAGTCGATGCCCTAACTAATAAAATGAAAAACAAAAATACCACACTGTCGGAACAGAGACAAAATCAATACCCTAACTAATAAAATGAAAAACAAAAATACCATACTGTCGGAACAGAGGCAAAGTTGATACCCTAACTAATAAAATGAAAAATAAAAATACCATACTGTCGGAAGAGAGACAAAATCAATACCCTAACTAATCAAATGAAAAACAAAAATACCACACTGTCGCAACAGAGGCAAAGTCAATACCCTAACTAGTAAAATGAAAAACAAAAATACCATACTGTCGGAACAGAGTCAAAATCAATACCCTAACTAATAAAATGAAAAACAAAAATACCACACTGTCGGAACAGAGGCAAAATTAATACCCTAACTACTAAAATGAAAAATAAAAATGCCACACTGTCGGAACAGAGGCAAAGTCAATACCCTAACTAATAAAATGAAAAACAAAAATACCACACTGTCGGAACAGAGGAAAAATCTATACCCTAACTAATAAAATGAAAAATAAAAATACCATACTGTCGGAACAGAGGCAAAATCAATACCCTAACTAATAAAATGAAAAATAAAAATACCATACTGTCGGAACAGAGGCAAAATCAATACCCTAACTAATAAAATGAAAAACAAAAATACCACACTGTCGGAACAGAGGAAAAATCAATACCCTAACTAATAAAATCAAAAACAAAAATACCATACTGTCGGAACAGAGACAAAATCAATACCTTAACTAATAAAATGAAAAACAAAAATACCACACTGTCGGAACAGAGGCAAAATCAATACCCTAACTAATAAAATGAAAAACAAAAATACCATACTGTCAGAACAGAGGCAAAGTCGATACCCTAACTAGTAAAATGAATAACAAAAATACCATACTGTCAGAACAGAGGCAAAATCAATACCCTAACTAATAAAATGAAAAACAAAAATACCATACTGTCGGAACAGAGGCAAAATCAATACCCTAACTAATAAAATGAAAAACAAAAATACCATACTGTCGGAACAGAGGCAAAGTTGATACCCTAACTAGTAAAATGAAAAATAAAAATACCATACTGTCGGAACAGAGGAAAAATCAATACCCTAACTAATAAAATGAAAAACAAAAATACCACACTGTCGGAACAGAGGCAAAATCAATACCCTAACTAATAAAATGAGAAACAAAAATACCATACTGTCAGAACAGAGGCAAAGTCGATACCCTAACTAATAAAATGAAAAACAAAAATACCACACTGTCGGAACAGAGGCAAAATCAATACCCTAACTAATAAAATGAGAAACAAAAATACCATACTGTCGGAACAGAGGCAACATCAATACCCTAACTAATAAAATGAAAAACAAAAATACCACACTGTCGGAACAGAGGCAAAATCAATACCCTAACTAATAAAATGAGAAACAAAAATACCATACTGTCGGAACAGAGGCAAAGTTGATACCCTAACTAATAAAATGAAAAACAAAAATACCACACTGTCGGAACAGAGGAAAAATCAATACCCTAACTAATAAAATCAAAAACAAAAATACCATACTGTCGGAACAGAGGCAAAATCAATACCTTAACTAATAAAATGAAAAACAAAAATACCACACTGTCGGAACAGAGGCAAAATCAATACCCTAACTAATAAAATGAAAAACAAAAATACCATACTGTCAGAACAGAGGCAAAGTCGATACCCTAACTAGTAAAATGAAAAACAAAAATACCATACTGTCAGAACAGAGGCAAAATCAATACCCTAACTAATAAAATGAAAAACAAAAATACCATACTGTCGGAACAGAGGCAAAATCAATACCCTAACTAATAAAATGAAAAACAAAAATACCATACTGTCGGAACAGAGGCAAAGTTGATACCCTAACTAGTAAAATGAAAAATAAAAATACCATACTGTCAGAACAGAGGCAAAGTCGATACCCTAACTAATAAAATGAAAAACAAAAATACCATACTGTCGGAACAGAGGCAAAATCAATACCCTAACTAATAAAATGAAAAACAAAAATACCATACTGTCGGAACAGAGGCAAAATCAATACCCTAACTAATAAAATGAAAAACAAAAATACCATACTGTCGGAACAGAGGCAAAATCAATACCCTAACTAGTAAAATGAAAAACAAAAATACCATACTGTCGGAACAGAGGCAAAGTCGATACCCTAACTAATAAAATAAAAAACAAAAATACCATACTGTCGGAACAGAGGCAAAATCAATACCCTAACTAATAAAATGAAAAACAAAAATACCATACTGTCGGAACAGAGGCAAAATCAATACCCTAACTGATAAAATGAAAAACAAAAATACCACACTGTCGGAACAGAGGCAAAATCAATACCCTAACTAATAAAATGAAAAACAAAAATACCATACTGTCGGAACAGAGGCAAAGTTGATACCCTAACTAGCAAAATGAAAAACAAAAATACCATACTGTCAGAACAGAGGCAAAGTCGATACCCTAACTAATAAAATGAAAAACAAAAATACCATACTGTCGGAACAGAGGCAAAATCAATAACCTAACTAATAAAATCAAAAACAAAAATACCATACTGTCGGAACAGAGGCAAAATCAATACCCTAACTAATAAAATGAAAAACAAAAATACCATACTGTCGGAACAGAGGCAAAATCAATACCCTAACTAATAAAATGAAAAACAAAAATACCACACTGTCAGAACAGAGGCAAAGTCGATGCCCTAACTAATAAAATGAAAAACAAAAATACCACACTGTCGGAACAGAGACAAAATCAATACCCTAACTAATAAAATGAAAAACAAAAATACCATACTGTCGGAACAGAGGCAAAGTTGATACCCTAACTAATAAAATGAAAAATAAAAATACCATACTGTCGGAAGAGAGACAAAATCAATACCCTAACTAATCAAATGAAAAACAAAAATACCACACTGTCGCAACAGAGGCAAAGTCAATACCCTAACTAGTAAAATGAAAAACAAAAATACCATACTGTCGGAACAGAGTCAAAATCAATACCCTAACTAATAAAATGAAAAACAAAAATACCACACTGTCGGAACAGAGGCAAAATTAATACCCTAACTACTAAAATGAAAAATAAAAATGCCACACTGTCGGAACAGAGGCAAAGTCAATACCCTAACTAATAAAATGAAAAACAAAAATACCACACTGTCGGAACAGAGGAAAAATCTATACCCTAACTAATAAAATGAAAAATAAAAATACCATACTGTCGGAACAGAGGCAAAATCAATACCCTAACTAATAAAATGAAAAATAAAAATACCATACTGTCGGAACAGAGGCAAAATCAATACCCTAACTAATAAAATGAAAAACAAAAATACCACACTGTCGGAACAGAGGAAAAATCAATACCCTAACTAATAAAATCAAAAACAAAAATACCATACTGTCGGAACAGAGGCAAAATCAATACCTTAACTAATAAAATGAAAAACAAAAATACCACACTGTCGGAACAGAGGCAAAATCAATACCCTAACTAATAAAATGAAAAACAAAAATACCATACTGTCAGAACAGAGGCAAAGTCGATACCCTAACTAGTAAAATGAATAACAAAAATACCATACTGTAAGAACAGAGGCAAAATCAATACCCTAACTAATAAAATGAAAAACAAAAATACCATACTGTCGGAACAGAGGCAAAATCAATACCCTAACTAATAAAATGAAAAACAAAAATACCATACTGTCGGAACAGAGGCAAAGTTGATACCCTAACTAGTAAAATGAAAAATAAAAATACCATACTGTCGGAACAGAGGAAAAATCAATACCCTAACTAATAAAATGAAAAACAAAAATACCATACTGTCGGAACAGAGGCAAAATCAATACCCTAACTAATAAAATGAAAAACAAAAATACCATACTGTCGGAACAGAGGCAAAATCAATACCCTAACTAATAAAATGAAAAACAAAAATACCATACTGTCGGAACAGAGGCAAAATCAATACCCTAACTAATAAAATGAAAAACAAAAATACCATACTGTCGGAACAGAGGCAAAGTCGATACCCTAACTAATAAAATGAAAAACAAAAATACCATACTGTCGGAACAGAGGCAAAATCAATACCCTAACTAATAAAATGAAAAACAAAAATATCACACTGTCGGAACAGAGGCAAAGTCGATACCCTAACTAATAAAATCAAAAACAAAAATACCATACTGTCGGAACAGAGGCAAAATTAATACCTTAACTAATAAAATGAAAAACAAAAATACCACACTGTCAGAACAGAGGCAAAGTCGATACCCTAACTAGTAAAATGAAAAACAAAAATACCATACTGTCAGAACAGAGGCAAAATCAATACCCTAACTAATAAAATGAAAAACAAAAATACCATACTGTCAGAACAGAGGCAAAATCAATACCCTAACTAATAAAATGAAAAACAAAAATACCATACTGTCGGAACAGAGGCAAAATCAATACCCTAACTAATAAAATCAAAAACAAAAATACCATACTGTCGGAACAGAGGAAAAATCAATACCTTAACTAATAAAATGAAAAACAAAAATACCATACTGTCGGAACAGAGGCAAAATCAATACCCTAACTAATAAAATGAAAAACAAAAATACCACACTGTCAGAACAGAGGCAAAGTCGATGCCCTAACTAATAAAATGAAAAACAAAAATACCACACTGTCGGAACAGAGACAAAATCAATACCCTAACTAATAAAATGAAAAACAAAAATACCATACTGTCGGAACAGAGGCAAAGTTGATACCCTAACTAATAAAATGAAAAATAAAAATACCATACTGTCGGAAGAGAGACAAAATCAATACCCTAACTAATCAAATGAAAAACAAAAATACCACACTGTCGCAACAGAGGCAAAGTCAATACCCTAACTAGTAAAATGAAAAACAAAAATACCATACTGTCGGAACAGAGGCAAAATCAATACCCTAACTAATAAAATGAAAAACAAAAATACCACACTGTCGGAACAGAGGCAAAATTAATACCCTAACTACTAAAATGAAAAATAAAAATGCCACACTGTCGGAACAGAGGCAAAGTCAATACCCTAACTAATAAAATGAAAAACAAAAATACCACACTGTCGGAACAGAGGAAAAATCTATACCCTAACTAATAAAATGAAAAATAAAAATACCATACTGTCGGAACAGAGGCAAAATCAATACCCTAACTAATAAAATGAAAAATAAAAATACCATACTGTCGGAACAGAGGCAAAATCAATACCCTAACTAATAAAATGAAAAACAAAAATACCACACTGTCGGAACAGAGGAAAAATCAATACCCTAACTAATAAAATCAAAAACAAAAATATCATACTGTCGGAACAGAGGCAAAATCAATACCTTAACTAATAAAATGAAAAACAAAAATACCACACTGTCGGAACAGAGGCAAAATCAATACCCTAACTAATAAAATGAAAAACAAAAATACCATACTGTCAGAACAGAGGCAAAGTCGATACCCTAACTAGTAAAATGAAAAACAAAAATACCATACTGTCAGAACAGAGGCAAAATCAATACCCTAACTAATAAAATGAAAAACAAAAATACCATACTGTCGGAACAGAGGCAAAATCAATACCCTAACTAATAAAATGAAAAACAAAAATACCATACTGTCGGAACAGAGGCAAAGTTGATACCCTAACTAGTAAAATGAAAAATAAAAATACCATACTGTCAGAACAGAGGCAAAGTCGATACCCTAACTAATAAAATGAAAAACAAAAATACCATACTGTCGGAACAGAGGCAAAATCAATACCCTAACTAATAAAATGAAAAACAAAAATACCATACTGTCGGAACAGAGGCAAAATCAATACCCTAACTAATAAAATGAAAAACAAAAATACCATACTGTCGGAACAGAGGCAAAATCAATACCCTAACTAATAAAATGAAAAACAAAAATACCATACTGTCGGAACAGAGGCAAAGTCGATACCCTAACTAATAAAATGAAAAACAAAAATACCATACTGTCGGAACAGAGGCAAAATCAATACCCTAACTAATAAAATGAAAAAAAAAAATACCATACTGTCGGAACAGAGGCAAAATCAATACCTTAACTAATAAAATGAAAAACAAAAATACCACACTGTCAGAACAGAGGCAAAGTCGATACCCTAACTAGTAAAATGAAAAACAAAAATACCATACTGTCAGAACAGAGGCAAAATCAATACCCTAACTAATAAAATGAAAAACAAAAATACCATACTGTCAGAACAGAGGCAAAATCAATACCCTAACTAATAAAATGAAAAACAAAAATACCATACTGTCGGAACAGAGGCAAAGTTGATACCCTAACTAGTAAAATGAAAAATAAAAATACCATACTGTCAGAACAGAGGCAAAGTCGATACCCTAACTAATAAAATGAAAAATAAAAATACCATACTGTCGGAAGAGTGACAAAATCAATACCCTAACTAATCAAATGAAAAACAAAAATACCACACTGTCGCAACAGAGGCAAAGTCAATACCCTAACTAGTAAAATGAAAAACAAAAATACCATACTGTCGGAACAGAGGCAAAATCAATACCCTAACTACTAAAATGAAAAATAAAAATGCCACACTGTCGGAACAGAGGCAAAGTCAATACCCTAACTAATAAAATGAAAAACAAAAATACCACACTGTCGGAACAGAGGCAAAATCTATACCCTAACTAATAAAATGAAAAATAAAAATACCATACTGTCGGAACAGAGGCAAAATCAATACCCTAACTAATAAAATGAAAAATAAAAATACCATACTGTCGGAACAGAGGCAAAGTCGATACCCTAACTAGTAAAATGAAAAACAAAAATACCATACTGTCAAAACAGAGGCAAAATCAATACCCTAACTAATAAAATGAAAAACAAAAATACCATATTGTCGGAACAGAGGCAAAATCAATACCCTAACTAATAAAATGAAAAACAAAAATACCATACTGTCGGAACAGAGGCAAAGTTGATACCCTAACTAGTAAAATGAAAAATAAAAATACCAGACTGTCAGAACAGAGGCAAAGTCGATACCCTAACTAATAAAATGAAAAACAAAAATACCATACTGTCGGAACAGAGGCAAAATCAATACCCTAACTAATAAAATGAAAAACAAAAATACCACACTGTCGGAACAGAGGCAAAATTAATACCCTAACTACTAAAATGAAAAATAAAAATGCCACACTGTCGGAACAGAGGCAAAGTCAATACCCTAACTAATAAAATGAAAAACAAAAATACCACACTGTCGGAACAGAGGAAAAATCTATACCCTAACTAATAAAATGAAAAATAAAAATACCATACTGTCGGAACAGAGGCAAAATCAATACCCTAACTAATAAAATGAAAAATAAAAATACCATACTGTCGGAACAGAGGCAAAATCAATACCCTAACTAATAAAATGAAAAACAAAAATACCACACTGTCGGAACAGAGGAAAAATCAATACCCTAACTAATAAAATGAAAAACAAAAATACCACACTGTCGGAACAGAGGCAAAATCAATACCCTAACTAATAAAATGAGAAACAAAAATACCATACTGTCAGAACAGAGGCAAAGTCGATACCCTAACTAATAAAATGAAAAACAAAAATACCACACTGTCGGAACAGAGGCAAAATCAATACCCTAACTAATAAAATGAGAAACAAAAATACCATACTGTCGGAACAGAGGCAACATCAATACCCTAACTAATAAAATGAAAAACAAAAATACCACACTGTCGGAACAGAGGCAAAATCAATACCCTAACTAATAAAATGAGAAACAAAAATACCATACTGTCGGAACAGAGGCAAAGTTGATACCCTAACTAATAAAATGAAAAACAAAAATACCACACTGTCGGAACAGAGGAAAAATCAATACCCTAACTAATAAAATCAAAAACAAAAATACCATACTGTCGGAACAGAGGCAAAATCAATACCTTAACTAATAAAATGAAAAACAAAAATACCACACTGTCGGAACAGAGGCAAAATCAATACCCTAACTAATAAAATGAAAAACAAAAATACCATACTGTCAGAACAGAGGCAAAGTCGATACCCTAACTAGTAAAATGAAAAACAAAAATACCATACTGTCAGAACAGAGGCAAAATCAATACCCTAACTAATAAAATGAAAAACAAAAATACCATACTGTCGGAACAGAGGCAAAATCAATACCCTAACTAATAAAATGAAAAACAAAAATACCATACTGTCGGAACAGAGGCAAAGTTGATACCCTAACTAGTAAAATGAAAAATAAAAATACCATACTGTCAGAACAGAGGCAAAGTCGATACCCTAACTAATAAAATGAAAAACAAAAATACCATACTGTCGGAACAGAGGCAAAATCAATACCCTAACTAATAAAATGAAAAACAAAAATACCATACTGTCGGAACAGAGGCAAAATCAATACCCTAACTAATAAAATGAAAAACAAAAATACCATACTGTCGGAACAGAGGCAAAATCAATACCCTAACTAGTAAAATGAAAAACAAAAATACCATACTGTCGGAACAGAGGCAAAGTCGATACCCTAACTAATAAAATGAAAAACAAAAATACCATACTGTCGGAACAGAGGCAAAATCAATACCCTAACTAATAAAATGAAAAACAAAAATACCATACTGTCGGAACAGAGGCAAAATCAATACCCTAACTGATAAAATGAAAAACAAAAATACCACACTGTCGGAACAGAGGCAAAATCAATACCCTAACTAATAAAATGAAAAACAAAAATACCATACTGTCGGAACAGAGGCAAAGTTGATACCCTAACTAGCAAAATGAAAAACAAAAATACCATACTGTCAGAACAGAGGCAAAGTCGATACCCTAACTAATAAAATGAAAAACAAAAATACCATACTGTCGGAACAGAGGCAAAATCAATATCCTAACTAATAAAATCAAAAACAAAAATACCATACTGTCGGAACAGAGGCAAAATCAATACCCTAACTAATAAAATGAAAAACAAAAATACCATACTGTCGGAACAGAGGCAAAATCAATACCCTAACTAATAAAATGAAAAACAAAAATACCATACTGTCGGAACAGAGGCAAAATCAATACCCTAACTAATAAAATCAAAAACAAAAATACCATACTGTCGGAACAGAGGCAAAATCAATACCCTAACTAATAAAATGAAAAACAAAAATACCATACTGTCGGAACAGAGGCAAAATCAATACCCTAACTAATAAAATGAAAAACAAAAATACCACACTGTCAGAACAGAGGCAAAGTCGATGCCCTAACTAATAAAATGAAAAACAAAAATACCACACTGTCGGAACAGAGACAAAATCAATACCCTAACTAATAAAATGAAAAACAAAAATACCATACTGTCGGAACAGAGACAAAGTTGATACCCTAACTAATAAAATGAAAAATAAAAATACCATACTGTCGGAAGAGAGACAAAATCAATACCCTAACTAATCAAATGAAAAACAAAAATACCACACTGTCGCAACAGAGGCAAAGTCAATACCCTAACTAGTAAAATGAAAAACAAAAATACCATACTGTCGGAACAGAGTCAAAATCAATACCCTAACTAATAAAATGAAAAACAAAAATACCACACTGTCGGAACAGAGGCAAAATTAATACCCTAACTACTAAAATGAAAAATAAAAATGCCACACTGTCGGAACAGAGGCAAAGTCAATACCCTAACTAATAAAATGAAAAACAAAAATACCACACTGTCGGAACAGAGGAAAAATCTATACCCTAACTAATAAAATGAAAAATAAAAATACCATACTGTCGGAACAGAGGCAAAATCAATACCCTAACTAATAAAATGAAAAATAAAAATACCATACTGTCGGAACAGAGGCAAAATCAATACCCTAACTAATAAAATGAAAAACAAAAATACCACACTGTCGGAACAGAGGAAAAATCAATACCCTAACTAATAAAATCAAAAACAAAAATACCATACTGTCGGAACAGAGGCAAAATCAATACCTTAACTAATAAAATGAAAAACAAAAATACCACACTGTCGGAACAGAGGCAAAATCAATACCCTAACTAATAAAATGAAAAACAAAAATACCATACTGTCAGAACAGAGGCAAAGTCGATACCCTAACTAGTAAAATGAATAACAAAAATACCATACTGTAAGAACAGAGGCAAAATCAATACCCTAACTAATAAAATGAAAAACAAAAATACCATACTGTCGGAACAGAGGCAAAATCAATACCCTAACTAATAAAATGAAAAACAAAAATACCATACTGTCGGAACAGAGGCAAAGTTGATACCCTAACTAGTAAAATGAAAAATAAAAATACCATACTGTCGGAACAGAGGAAAAATCAATACCCTAACTAATAAAATGAAAAACAAAAATACCATACTGTCGGAACAGAGGCAAAATCAACACCTTAACTAATAAAATGAAAAACAAAAATACCACACTGTCAGAACAGAGGCAAAGTCGATACCCTAACTAGTAAAATGAAAAACAAAAATACCATACTGTCAGAACAGAGGCAAAATCAATACCCTAACTAATAAAATGAAAAACAAAAATACCATACTGTCAGAACAGAGGCAAAATCAATACCCTAACTAATAAAATGAAAAACAAAAATACCATACTGTCGGAACAGAGGCAAAATCAATACCCTAACTAATAAAATCAAAAACAAAAATACCATACTGTCGGAACAGAGGCAAAATTAATACCCTAACTAATAAAATGAAAAACAAAAATACCATACTGTCGGAACAGAGGCAAAATCAATACCCTAACTAATAAAATCAAAAACAAAAATACCATACTGTCGGAACAGAGGCAAAATTAATACCCTAACTAATAAAATGAAAAACAAAAATACCATACTGTCGGAACAGAGGCAAAATCAATACCCTAACTAATAAAATGAAAAACAAAAATACCATACTGTCGGAACAGAGGCAAAATCAATACCCTAACTAATAAAATGAAAAACAAAAATACCACACTGTCAGAACAGAGGCAAAGTCGATGCCCTAACTAATAAAATGAAAAACAAAAATACCACACTGTCGGAACAGAGACAAAATCAATACCCTAACTAATAAAATGAAAAACAAAAATACCATACTGTCGGAACAGAGGCAAAGTTGATACCCTAACTAATAAAATGAAAAATAAAAATACCATACTGTCGGAAGAGAGACAAAATCAATACCCTAACTAATCAAATGAAAAACAAAAATACCACACTGTCGCAACAGAGGCAAAGTCAATACCCTAACTAGTAAAATGAAAAACAAAAATACCATACTGTCGGAACAGAGGCAAAATCAATACCCTAACTAATAAAATGAAAAACAAAAATACCACACTGTCGGAACAGAGGCAAAATTAATACCCTAACTACTAAAATGAAAAATAAAAATGCCACACTGTCGGAACAGAGGCAAAGTCAATACCCTAACTAATAAAATGAAAAACAAAAATACCACACTGTCGGAACAGAGGAAAAATCTATACCCTAACTAATAAAATGAAAAATAAAAATACCATACTGTCGGAACAGAGGCAAAATCAATACCCTAACTAATAAAATGAAAAATAAAAATACCATACTGTCGGAACAGAGGCAAAATCAATACCCTAACTAATAAAATGAAAAACAAAAATACCACACTGTCGGAACAGAGGAAAAATCAATACCCTAACTAATAAAATCAAAAACAAAAATATCATACTGTCGGAACAGAGGCAAAATCAATACCTTAACTAATAAAATGAAAAACAAAAATACCACACTGTCGGAACAGAGGCAAAATCAATACCCTAACTAATAAAATGAAAAACAAAAATACCATACTGTCAGAACAGAGGCAAAGTCGATACCCTAACTAGTAAAATGAAAAACAAAAATACCATACTGTCAGAACAGAGGCAAAATCAATACCCTAACTAATAAAATGAAAAACAAAAATACCATACTGTCGGAACAGAGGCAAAATCAATACCCTAACTAATAAAATGAAAAACAAAAATACCATACTGTCGGAACAGAGGCAAAGTTGATACCCTAACTAGTAAAATGAAAAATAAAAATACCATACTGTCAGAACAGAGGCAAAGTCGATACCCTAACTAATAAAATGAAAAACAAAAATACCATACTGTCGGAACAGAGGCAAAATCAATACCCTAACTAATAAAATGAAAAACAAAAATACCATACTGTCGGAACAGAGGCAAAATCAATACCCTAACTAATAAAATGAAAAACAAAAATACCATACTGTCGGAACAGAGGCAAAATCAATACCCTAACTAATAAAATGAAAAACAAAAATACCATACTGTCGGAACAGAGGCAAAGTCGATACCCTAACTAATAAAATGAAAAACAAAAATACCATACTGTCGGAACAGAGGCAAAATCAATACCCTAACTAATAAAATGAAAAACAAAAATACCATACTGTCGGAACAGAGGCAAAATCAATACCTTAACTAATAAAATGAAAAACAAAAATACCACACTGTCAGAACAGAGGCAAAGTCGATACCCTAACTAGTAAAATGAAAAACAAAAATACCATACTGTCAGAACAGAGGCAAAATCAATACCCTAACTAATAAAATGAAAAACAAAAATACCATACTGTCAGAACAGAGGCAAAATCAATACCCTAACTAATAAAATGAAAAACAAAAATACCATACTGTCGGAACAGAGGCAAAGTTGATACCCTAACTAGTAAAATGAAAAATAAAAATACCATACTGTCAGAACAGAGGCAAAGTCGATACCCTAACTAATAAAATGAAAAATAAAAATACCATACTGTCGGAAGAGTGACAAAATCAATACCCTAACTAATCAAATGAAAAACAAAAATACCACACTGTCGCAACAGAGGCAAAGTCAATACCCTAACTAGTAAAATGAAAAACAAAAATACCATACTGTCGGAACAGAGGCAAAATCAATACCCTAACTACTAAAATGAAAAATAAAAATGCCACACTGTCAGAACAGAGGCAAAGTTGATACCCTAACTAGTAAAATGAAAAATAAAAATACCAGACTGTCAGAACAGAGGCAAAGTCGATACCCTAACTAATAAAATGAAAAACAAAAATACCATACTGTCGGAACAGAGGCAAAATCAATACCCTAACTAATAAAATGAAAAACAAAAATACCACACTGTCGGAACAGAGGCAAAATTAATACCCTAACTACTAAAATGAAAAATAAAAATGCCACACTGTCGGAACAGAGGCAAAGTCAATACCCTAACTAATAAAATGAAAAACAAAAATACCACACTGTCGGAACAGAGGAAAAATCTATACCCTAACTAATAAAATGAAAAATAAAAATACCATACTGTCGGAACAGAGGCAAAATCAATACCCTAACTAATAAAATGAAAAATAAAAATACCATACTGTCGGAACAGAGGCAAAATCAATACCCTAACTAATAAAATGAAAAACAAAAATACCACACTGTCGGAACAGAGGAAAAATCAATACCCTAACTAATAAAATCAAAAACAAAAATACCATACTGTCGGAACAGAGGCAAAATCAATACCTTAACTAATAAAATGAAAAACAAAAATACCACACTGTCGGAACAGAGGCAAAATCAATACCCTAACTAATAAAATGAAAAACAAAAATACCATACTGTCAGAACAGAGGCAAAGTCGATACCCTAACTAGTAAAATGAAAAACAAAAATACCATACTGTCAGAACAGAGGCAAAATCAATACCCTAACTAATAAAATGAAAAACAAAAATACCATACTGTCGGAACAGAGGCAAAATCAATACCCTAACTAATAAAATGAAAAACAAAAATACCATACTGTCGGAACAGAGGCAAAGTTGATACCCTAACTAGTAAAATGAAAAATAAAAATACCATACTGTCAGAACAGAGGCAAAGTCGACACCCTAACTAATAAAATGAAAAACAAAAATACCATACTGTCGGAACAGAGGCAAAATCAATACCCTAACTAATAAAATGAAAAACAAAAATACCATACTGTCGGAACAGAGGCAAAATCAATACCCTAACTAATAAAATGAAAAACAAAAATACCATACTGTCGGAACAGAGGCAAAATCAATACCCTAACTAATAAAATGAAAAACAAAAATACCATACTGTCGGAACAGAGGCAAAATTAATACCCTAACTAATAAAATGAAAAATAAAAATACCATACTGTCAGAACAGAGGCAAAATCAATACCTTAACTAATAAAATGAAAAATAAAAATACCATACTGTCAGAACAGAGGCAAAGTCGATACCCTAACTTGTAAAATGAAAAACAAAAATACCATACTGTCAGAACAGAGGCAAAATCAATACCCTAACTAATAAAATGAAAAACAAAAATACCATACTGTCGGAACAGAGGCAAAATCAATACCCTAACTAATAAAATGAAAAACAAAAATACCATACTGTCGGAACAGAGGCAAAGTTGATACCCTAACTAGTAAAATGAAAAATAAAAATACCAGACTGTCAGAACAGAGGCAAAGTCGATACCCTTACTAATAAAATGAAAAACAAAAATACCATGCTGTCGGAACAGAGGCAAAATCAATACCCTAACTAATAAAATGAAAAACAAAAATACCACACTGTCGGAACAGAGGCAAAATTAATACCCTAACTACTAAAATGAAAAATAAAAATGCCACACTGTCGGAACAGAGGCAAAGTCAAATACCCTAACTAATAAAATGAAAAACAAAAATACCACACTGTCGGAACAGAGGAAAAATCTATACCCTAACTAATAAAATGAAAAATAAAAATACCATACTGTCGGAACAGAGGCAAAATCAATACCCTAACTAATAAAATGAAAAATAAAAATACCATACTGTCGGAACAGAGGCAAAATCAATACCTTAACTAATAAAATGAAAAACAAAAATACCACACTGTCGGAACAGAGGCAAAATCAATACCCTAACTAATAAAATGAAAAACAAAAATACCATACTGTCAGAACAGAGGCAAAGTCGATACCCTAACTAGTAAAATGAAAAACAAAAATACCATACTGTCAGAACAGAGGCAAAATCAATACCCTAACTAATAAAATGAAAAACAAAAATACCATACTGTCGGAACAGAGGCAAAATCAATACCCTAACTAATAAAATGAAAAACAAAAATACCATACTGTCGGAACAGAGGCAAAGTTGATACCCTAACTAGTAAAATGAAAAATAAAAATACCATACTGTCAGAACAGAGGCAAAGTCGATACCCTAACTAATAAAATGAAAAACAAAAATACCATGCTGTCGGAACAGAGGCAAAATCAATACCCTAACTAATAAAATGAAAAACAAAAATACCATACTGTCGGAACAGAGGCAAAATCAATACCCTAACTAATAAAATGAAAAACAAAAATACCATACTGTCGGAACAGAGGCAAAATCAATACCCTAACTAATAAAATGAAAAACAAAAATACCATACTGTCGGAACAGAGGCAAAGTCGATACCCTAACTAATAAAATGAAAAACAAAAATACCATACTGTCGGAACAGAGGCAAAATCAATACCCTAACTAATAAAATCAAAAACAAAAATACCATACTGTCGGAACAGAGGCAAAATCAATACCTTAACTAATAAAATGAAAAACAAAAATGCCACACTGTCAGAACAGAGGCAAAGTCGATACCCTAACTAGTAAAATGAAAAACAAAAATACCATACTGTCGGAACAGAGGCAAAATCAATACCCTAACTAATAAAATGAAAAACAAAAATACCATACTGTCGGAACAGAGGCAAAATCAATACCCTAACTAATAAAATGAAAAACAAAAATACCATACTGTCGGAACAGAGGCAAAGTTGATACCCTAACTAGTAAAATGAAAAATAAAAATACCATACTGTCAGAACAGAGGCAAAGTCGATACCCTAACTAATAAAATGAAAAATAAAAATACCATACTGTCAGAACAGAGGCAAAGTCGATACCCTAACTAATAAAATGAAAAACAAAAATACCATACTGTCGGAACAGAGGCAAAATCAATACCCTAACTAATAAAATGAAAAACAAAAATACCATACTGTCGGAACAGAGGCAAAATCAATACCCTAACTAATAAAATGAAAAACAAAAATACCATACTGTCGGAACAGAGGCAAAATCAATACCCTAACTAATAAAATGAAAAACAAAAATACCACACTGTCGGAACAGAGGCAAAATCAATACCCTAACTAATAAAATGAAAAACAAATATATCATACTGTCGGAACAGAGGCAAAATCAATACCCTAACTAATAAAATGAAAAACAAAAATACCATACTGTCGGAACAGAGGCAAAATCAATACCCTAACTAATAAAATGAAAAACAAAAATACCATACTGTCGGAACAGAGGCAAAATCAATACCCTAACTAATAAAATGAAAAACAAAAATACCATACTGTCGGAACAGAGGCAAAATCAATACCCTAACTAATAAAATGAAAAACAAAAATACCACACTGTCGGAACAGAGGCAAAATCAATACCCTAACTAATAAAATGAAAAATAAAAATACCATACTGTCGGAACAGAGGCAAAATCAATACCCTAACTAATAAAATGAAAAACAAATATACCATACTGTCGGAACAGAGGCAAAATCAATACCCTAACTAATAAAATGAAAAACAAAAATACCACACTGTCGGAACAGAGGCAAAATCAATACCCTAACTAATAAAATGAAAAACAAAAATACCACACTGTCGGAACAGAGGCAAAATCAATACCCTAACTAATAAAATGAAAAACAAAAATACCATACTGTCGGAACAGAGGCAAAATCAATACCCTAACTAATAAAATGAAAAACAAAAATACCACACTGTCGGAACAGAGGCAAAGTCAATACCCTAACTAATAAAATGAAAAACAAAAATACCACACTGTCGGAACAGAGGCAAAATCAATACCCTAACTAATAAAATGAATAATAAAAATACCATACTGTCGGAACAGAGGCAAAATCAATACCCTAACTAATAAAATGAGAAACAAAAATACCATACTGTCGGAACAGAGGCAAAATCTATACCCTAACTAATAAAATGAGAAACAAAAATACCATACTGTCGGAACAGAGGCAAAATCAATACCCTAACTAATAAAATGAAAAACAAAAATACCACACTGTCGGAACAGAGGCAAAATCAATACCCTAACTAATAAAATGAGAAACAAAAATACCATACTGTCAGAACAGAGGCAAAGTCGATACCCTAACTAATAAAATGAAAAACAAAAATACCACACTGTCGGAACAGAGGCAAAATCAATACCCTAACTAATAAAATGAGAAACAAAAATACCATACTGTCGGAACAGAGGCAACATCAATACCCTAACTAATAAAATGAAAAACAAAAATACCACACTGTCGGAACAGAGGCAAAATCAATACCCTAACTAATAAAATGAGAAACAAAAATACCATACTGTCGGAACAGAGGCAAAGTTGATACCCTAACTAATAAAATGAAAAACAAAAATACCACACTGTTGGAACAGAGGCAAAGTTGATACCCTAACTAGTAAAATGAAAAACAAAAATACCATACTGTCGGAACAGAGGCAAAATCAATACCCTAGCTAATAAAATGAAATACAAAAATACCATACTGTCGGAACAGAGGCAAAATCGATATCCCAACGCACATATATATGACAGATCACTTTCCTAGCTGTCTTTCCACTCGGACACATTATTCAGATTCCGAATTATACAGTATTTGATGTTGTCCCTTATATCTTTTAATGCTGCGTGCTTAGCCGAGAAGCAACATAAAATATCAATTTTATAATCTTCAGTTTGACCCTACCGGGGCTCGAACTCACGATATATCGCACTCAAAGCCAGCACGCTAAAACTTACACAACTGATGCGGTTCTGAGTTCCCTAGATTATATAACATTTACCGTATATCCATGCCACCGCAACACATTCAAAAAATGCCACAAACAAAATAATTCTACTTCCGGAATAGTAATCAAACAGCTGGAACACGTACATTCCACCCTGCAAGTAAAACAAGAATGGATTTGACATCTATTCAAGTAATAGGACCGTTGTAATACACACACACACACACACACACATATATATATATATATAAAGTCGTCATATTGGTTTAACATTTAGACATTGAAAGTGAGATGAACATTTTGTCATTCAAATTTGTTTTTCTCAAAATTTATATTGCATTGTAAAATGATAATACTTACATTCATCACCATCGGAATTCCAACAAGGAAGCTTAGAAAGCACACACATCCAATGAACACCTCTCTTCTATAGCCCTTTCGCAAGAAGCCTGGCCATTGGTCGACCACAGCTGTGATCACGCCTTCTACACCGACAAACTATAATTAATGAAGAGTTGTAAATAAACTTATTTTCTCTCATTTCAATAGAAAATAATACAAGAAAATATAACAAAATAATTGCCTTTGTCAGAAAGGTAGAATCAACGTAAGAAAATACTCACACAGATAAAATATTTGATTAATTATTACAGCGGCAATCATTTCATGTATAACCATATTCAGGACAAGAACAATGTCAACAATATATAAATATTATGGAGGAATGATGGAGGGGAAAATGAGACAACCGAGGAAATTATTTTTTACTAACATTGTGCCATCGGAAAAGAATGATGCAATGGGTCGCGACGAGAACTGTAGCTGTTGTAACGGCAGCAGTTCAATGGAACCTACTCTTTTGTCGAAATCTGCGTTAGTGGTCTTCAATGCGCAAGAAGTGTGACACTATCCAATCATAGCAACCGTTATTATATACGGTGTGCCTTTCCTTATTGTGACTAGAAACCCCAAATCACGATAGCATCTATTGTCCGCCACCTGTGGATATAGATATATAGATTGGTAAGAAAATGCTACCATGATTATCTTCAATTTGTGTATGTTGTGCGAAAATTGTTGTGACAGCCTAAATTTGTTTTCTATAATTATTTGATGCCAATCTCCTTACAAAACATCTCCAAATGACTCATGTTAACATGGAAATATATCAATAAATCACATTTACCTGACTGTCCAATCCTAGTAGGATGACCATCAAGAAAAATAAGACTGACCAAATTGGTGCACCAGGCATGTTTGTTACTGCCTTAGGATAAGCAATAAATGCTAGACCTGGTCCTGCAAAGTAATACAATAGTTATGTTAGGACATTTTAAACTGCAAACCTGTAGCATATGCTTAATAAATAACATCATTCAATTGTAATGTGAGAAATTTATCAGATACTATATTGTTTGTTGTCTACTGTCGACCGTCTCATAATAAGCAGTAAAAGTCAAGAAACGGAAATCAAAGCATCTTAAGTTTATACAATATGAATTCATTTTATTGTGGAACCGGAACTTAATATTATTTCCCGGCAATCGTAACTACTCGGCCATTCTCGCTACCCTGCAAATAACCTCGTATGCATTAGGCGTATAAATCGCACTACTTTTCACATGTCAGTTACATGAAAGTTTGATAAAGTTATATTTTAAGCAATTTTCTATATTTTAATTAAAGTTTTAATTAGTTTTGCATGATTAGATTTTACTTAGTATGTCTTCCATATTGGATTTTCGTGGACTATATTTTTGTGCGGGTTAACTTAACTTAACTTCCGGCAAACAATTTAAGAAGGATTTCTACTATGTACGTACGAGGTTATTTGCAGGGTAGCGAGAATGGCCGAGTAGTTACGATTGATTTCCCGGAGCACCTCGGTCTCATTCTCGTATTTTTGGTTTGCTTTGTTTATCTTATGTTTACATTGTTATTGTTATTTTTATATTTGTGTCCGACCCTTCACTTCTATCACGCACTGAGTTAGTATTCTGAGCTATGTAGATAATATACTTCAAAATATTTTGTCCCATGTGCCTTTTATAGTGAAATTGTCATATCATAATTCGCATCTGTTGATTTATATACATGTATTTGTATTAAATACTGAATACAATCTACATACCTGATTCAGCAACTTTATCAACCGTTGTGCCTTGTTCGAAAGCCATGTTTCCAAGAATGGTAAAAATGATAAACCCAGCAAAGATACTCGTTCCACTATTTGTCGCGGCAAATATAATAGCATCTCTGTAAAATTGTAGATAATTTTAATTTAAGCTTGACAAGTTTTTAACCTTTAGCATAACACGAATCTAGTTTACATGATACTTCTACTGACTTTCCCAAACATTTATTCATAATAAGTATTTATCTGGCAAAACTGGACAATACCATGTATATATATAAATATGCTAAAAGAAGTCCAAGAAATTTTCGGAATCTGCTATTAAAAACATGATACCAATAGTTCAGTGACTAACAGGGAAAACTGATTTTAACGGTTGTATTTATTTAGTTCTAAAACTGGCTTTATGCACAACAAAATGCAAATGGCGGATATTCTGAAAAGGAAACCTATTTGATGAAAGTGTCATGAAGGCATAACGTTGGAATCGATTGTAAATCTTTTTTCTTTCTTCTTTTTTTGTCAAATGGGTCTCAACAAAGTCCCCAAACTTGAAGTTGAACCAACTGGTAGAAAATATATAAAATGAGGTGAAATCGCAGAATTCGAAAATACCCATAGGTATGTAATTTTTCCCCTACATAATTTCCCCCTTTAATATAATTATAAATTCGCACCATAATATAGCTAAAATAAGTTGGCAACAAACACTTTATCAATCAATCAACCATTCCACTAGCTGAATCCATTAAAACTTACTCTATCTTTCAAGACGTGACATATATTAGTTTTACACTAACAAACAATTTTTTTTAAATTTATTGCCAGTGTAACACAAGCTATCAATAGATGTCCAGTTTAGAAAATGTACATTTCCAAAAACTCCATTATATGATTATTGTTATATGATCTATTTGGCTTTCTCCAGTAACTCCGGTTTCCTCCACCAAAACAACTGACAGTCACGATATAACTGATATATTGTTGACAGTGGCGTTAAACACCAAAACCCTAACCCCTAATCCTTATATGATATATTAGAATATAAATACTACAATGAATAGAATGAAAATCAAGTCACATGCTATTTCTGTATAAGCTACATTGTAGGAAGAACTGTTTTATTAGATACCTAGAACTTATGTCTCCCCTTAATGCGGCCATCTATACAACAATAAGTTACACATTATGAGTTGAATGATACTATTTAAAAAACAATTATTTGACCTTGAGGTCAAAGGTCAAGGTTCCATGAAGGTCATTACGGTACGCAACATACCAAATATCATTGACCTATCTCGAAAGACAAAAATGTTATGGCCCGGACAAGAAAATACTATTTAAAAAACAATTATTTGACCTTGAGGTCAAAGGTTAAGGTTTTGCGAAGGTCATTACTGTACGCGACACAACGCCTTATGGTCATACACCCACATACCAAATATAAATCTAGAAAGACAAAAAAGTTATGGTCCGGACAAGGTTCGCTGAGAAGAAGCAGAAGAAGCGGAAGAAAAAATCAGACTAAAACAATATGTCTCCCTTCGTTCGAAGGGGAGACATAATAAGTACGCACAAAATAATTCAAAATCTATGAATAATATCTCAAAAATATAAATACTACTCTTTCCTTATAGTTGCCTTTTTTAAATATCGTTAAATATCACTAACATATAAAATAATAGACAACAATTGCATTACCTTATCTAGTATACCTTCATAAACAAATCATAAAATAAATTGCATAGATGGACAATTCTAACAGAAAAGTGAACGGTCATGATGCATATGTGAGCTAGGAATAATGATTGTATCTGTTGTTACGACTTTTGTTTTAATGTGGAACTGTTCCGACAACGTGGTATATTTGATTTTTGCTTTGTTTTGGTAGAGTATTGTTTTACCTGTTTTGTTCAAGTATTGTTATATATACTGTTATAGACCTTTTTATTCTTAAAAACATGGGCGCGGCCATTATCGATTTCCGAGTGTGTCCGCCATTAGTAAAGTGCCAAATTATTATGTTCTCGGGGTTTATCGATACGCTAATGTATGGTTTCTCTAGTACAGGTGTCACAATATACTGTTATTTCGGCTTGAAATTCAATGATAACACCTGCTGTGGAGTGATTTATAAACGGAGATATAATAACAATGATATAATGACAACAAATAAATTACCTGGTATGTATTTTTTTTTTAATTATCGTTATATTCCCCATACAAAATCAGCATAAATCCTACTTGATAAAAAACTGCATGCACTTTTTTTCCTTTTTTGTTTTTTTGTTGCTTTTCAGGCATAAGAAAAAAGGGGTAATCAAATTAATATTTTCTATGAAATTAAAAAGTAAATATATAAATTATAATATACGCTTTTTGAAATTATTACTATACGATTTAAAGTGAAGTA
Source organism: Bathymodiolus brooksi (assembly GCA_963680875.1). Taxonomy (NCBI): domain Eukaryota; kingdom Metazoa; phylum Mollusca; class Bivalvia; order Mytilida; family Modiolidae; genus Bathymodiolus; species Bathymodiolus brooksi. The sequence continues at coordinate 81,211,329 of OY804582.1, forward strand.
ATAATGATAAAAAGTGTGCCTAACTTATAAGAAATAACTTAACTTTGAATGTGACATCTTAAGGTGCATTTTTCAATTCTGTTTTATTTCTATTAATTTTTTGTTTGTTAAATTGTAAAACAAATTAAAACTTTTTGTCGGTCAATTTCTGTAGTGAAGATGAAAAGGAATTTAAGTTTTATCAAATTAAAACATCTGAATATCTGAATTTCTTTATCTGAAAAAAAAAATTCATGAGGAACCTAATATAACTATTTGCTCCCAGGTTTCAGATACATGAACCGGACGGGCATTTTTCACCCCATTTGTCTTCTTTTTTAAATTTCTTTGCTAGGATTTCATAGTTTTATATTGATTTATTCTTTAATTTTATATGTTTTTGAAGATTAATTAAAATTTAATATTGACGTGTTAAGGAAGTGGTAGCGCTTTCTAGACTTGTAGTCTGCTGAAGGTCGACCGTATCAACAGCGATGCGATGCTTCCCGGGTTTGGCACTTAGGGGAATAGACAGTCGTGTCATTTTGTAACAAAGGTGTTAAATTCATATTGTAGAAAGATAACTATCATTATAACTGATAGTTAACTGTGTATTGCATAACAAGTTATAGCAAAGACATCACTAAAACACAAAAATTTAATTTATGTATTAGGTTGATTCTGAAATGTATTTGATTTGCAATATGACAGTTAAACTCTACCCCCTTCCCACAAAGGGTTAAAAATGATAAAAATATATATAACTGAATTATAATGACAAAAAACTAAAAGAAAAAAAAATCGCCGAATTTTGTTGCAGGACATCATGTCGTTCATTTTTACTTCTTACAGAATCAAGATTTATTTCAAGATTTATCTACAGAAATGTGATACCTCTTTGTAAATTGTTAATTATTGTATGCGGCTTCTACATGAAAAACAATAATTCCTACACTGCTCACTTTGTTCCCGTTTCCTTTGTTTATATTATTTAAACTTTCATTTAAGACAACATTTAACTCAGTTTTTTTCCCTTTCTATGTCGCATACGGGAGGAACATTATTCCTCCACATATTTGCTACTCTATCATTGTGCAAATGATTGATTTTTTGGTCAATTGCATAAGTGCTCCCTACATCATAAAAATATGCGACTTTGTGAAGTGAAGACAATATTCGAAGGGAACTTAGTTCTTTTGTACAAAATATTTCGAAATATTCGGCCAAAATCACGGGAATAAGCCATAAAATATTAACTGAAGCGTGTTTATCTAATCCAATTATGAATACTGATTAATCGTAACTAGTGTAAACAACCGATTGTTACACTTTCGTAATGACGGACGATAGTAACACCACATAGCGTCCACGAACGATAATTAGGTAATCACCGATTTCTGAAAACGTCTATAGTGACAGCCGGAAACTTTGAGCCGTAATGAAAGCGGGAGGTTTGGCGCTTTAAAATCTGATTCAAAATCAACCCGCCATTTCTTTAGAAATGCCTGTACCAAGTCAGGATCATTACGGTTTTCACAGTTTTCCGGTTGTTGACTGATTTTGTCTGTTTATATACTTATGAGTTTTGACTTTCCCTTTGTAAGATTGTTCGGAGTTCGGTAATTTTGTTATTACCCTTATTGAGTTACACTTGTGATCGAATCTTATCCGAATATTGCGGAGAGAATATAACTGAAATACAGCTCGCCAGAAGTGAAATCAATCAATCAATCAATCATGGCATATTCTGTACAATAAAAGACGTTTCAATTTTAATTAATAATTAAGTTTGTTATTGTGTATATTTTTGTTCATATTCGTTCTACTCAATGTAAATAATAATAAACTTAATAGATATTTATAACTATAATAAAAGAGTAAGCAAAATCGACCCTCTTCTTCCAACATGGACTATATACAACCTCTTTCTTGTAATATAGACAACATACAACAAATGATATCTAATCATACAACAACCTTTCCCTCTACAAAACCTAAGACATGCCTAAAATCTGTTTAACCTGGTTTATGTAATACCTATACCAATTACATGTACATGTTAGTGGGTTAGTTTGGGTTTTGGTGTTTAACGCCACTTTCAACAATATTTCAGGTATATCGTGGCGGTCAGTTTTATTGGTGGAGGAAACCGGAGTACCCGGAGAAAACCACCGACCTTCCGTAAATCACTGACAAACTTTATCACATAATATTGTATCGAGTACACCTCGCCCGAGCAGGATTCGAACTCACAACGTTAGTGATATAGGAACTGATTGCATAGGTAGTTGTTAATCCAACTACCATAGAACACGACCACGACGTCCCCGAGAAAGGCAGAGACCTAATAATTCATTCAAATTTTCATGAGAGAGTATAGTATTGGATTTTCAACGCAGAATGGTAAGGAATAGGCACATAAAGAACAAGTGCAATATTTTGGACTATTCGTGCGACAAAGAATATATTACCGTATTCGATCACAGACCTGCAGGCGTCATGAATTTTTTTTCAAATACCAGTCGTTCAAAATATAGGTAATTCAGACAAAAATATAGGTAATTCAGACAAAAATATAGGTAATTCAGACAGAGGAATAGTAAGAGAAGAAGAGATGCTAAGAGAAGAGTGCTGTTGAGATAACAAAGTAAAAGATGTGTTAGTAGTTTGAAGGCCCGTATATGAATAAGAAAGTTTAATACACATGCATTCTGTACAGTACTACATATTACACTGGAGAGTATACTAATAGTAGTAATACCTGTATGAATTATCGTTAAACTTATTGTAACTCCCCAGGGCCGTGAGTGCTCCGACTGATATGGAATAAGAGAAAAATATTTGTGTTCCTGCGTCTATCCAAACCTATATTGGGAAAGTAAAAAAAATATTTGTGTTCCTGTCTCTGTCCAAACCTACATTGGAAAAGTAAAATAAATATTTGTGTTCCTGTCTCTATCCAAACTTACAATGGAAAAGGAAACAAATATTAGTGTTCCTGTGTCTATCTAAACTTACAATGGCAAATGGAAAAAAATTGTGTTCCTGTGTCTATCCAAATGTACATTTGGAAAGTGTTGATGTCATACATATCCCAATATAAATGTGCATTGCGCATGCGCTACCTTGATATAGCTATAAGGTTAAATGGATGCTATTGTCATTTTAGTATAGTAACAGCTACCGAATGCCCACATATATATGTGACTGACAAAACACCAATATACACATACAATTCCCAACATACTACACGTTACCTTGAAGTGAATACTAATACCTGTATGAATTATCGTGAAACTTATTATAACTTCCCAGGGCCGTGAGTGCTCCGATAGATATGGAATAAGAGAAAAATATTTGTGTTCCTGCGTCTATCCAAACCTACATCGGGAAAAGTATTAATATAGACATGAATTGTTTATGCGTTGCATTAAAATGTAAGATTATAGATTAGTTATAATGTTAATAATGATGTTATTGTTGTTTTAGTATATTAATTTACAGGGTTTAGTACATTAGTTTCATTACACGCTGTGCATTGTTGTGGGAGTTATTCCCCTTACCTGTAGGAGTTATCGTTAAACTTATTATAGCTACCGAGAGCAGTCAAAGCTCCAAGTGAAATTGAATACGAGAAAAATATTTGCGTTCCTGCATCAACCCATACCTACAACAGTAATTTCAAATTCTTTATTATAAATAATTTTCTGTAAATAATCATTTTCAAAGGACACAAATTTGCACTCACAACTTCACCAACCGCAATTTATTCTCACTGGTGGATAATTATACTATGTGACTGATATTATTCACATTGTGTGATAACAAAAGAGGTCGGTCTTCTTTCTGCTATATGTATTTATTGGTAAATTTGATATTTTACCTTTGATCGTACTGAGTGATATTTTCAGTATCAACTTAGTGACCATAGTACTTGAAAAGATCAGTCAGTGTGACGTCATATTATGACGTTAAATAATGATATAAACATTAGCTTCAGTTTTGAATGTCCTGACCTATATTATCACTAGAGTCACAACTCATCGATAATATCTATCTCGACCTTCAAAACTGTTGTTATTCCATAAGATTTGTGTTTTAAATGTATGTTGTGTAACGTTTTAACAGACAACTACAATCATTTTCGTACCACTTTATCATGACGGATATTAAATATATGGGTACAACATCACTCTGCTATATATATTCTCATTTCCAAGATTCCAGGAAATAAATAGATAACATTACCTGAATATTGAAAATTTTTTCCATATCTGGTTTCAAGTAGAATATAACTCCATCCTTAGCACCTTCTAGTAAGGAGTTTCTAATCAACAGTGCCAACATGAATAAATATGGAGATGTGGCTGTAACGTACATAACCTGAAAATATCATAAAATTTATTATGTTTTGGGTTTATGGTGTTTAACGCCACTTTCAACAATATTTCAACTATATCGTGGCGGTCAGTTTTATTGGTGGAGGAAACTGGAGGAACCAAAGAAAACCAACGACCTGCCACAAGTCACTGACAAACTTTATCGAATAATGTTGTATCGAGTACACCTCGTCTGAACGGGATTCGAACTCACCAACTTCAGTGGTGATAGGTGCGGATTGCAAAGGTAGTTGTAAATCCAACTACCATAGTAGTTGTAAATCCAACTACCATACGATCACGATAAGGACGACCCCCCTCTATCAAAATAAATTAAATCCTAAATAATGAGAAAAAAGAGGGAATTCCGTTCGTTTCGAAATTGAAAAACAATAGCCTTTGTGCTATAAATACGTGTGGTTTTATTTTGGTGTTTTAGTTTAATCGTTTCCAGGTTATTTCCCTTTAATTACATGAACAGATTAGCATTTTAATTATTTAGAGCATTTTTCCCCCGAGTCTTATCTTTTTGATTGACCTGAAATTAGAAAACACAGATTAATATCCGTCTGGAGAAATTTGTCCGTCGACGCTATGTACACTGAACATCCGAAAACGACATTTTAATATTCTTCTACCATAATCTTCAGTTCAATATTGGAGTCGTCGTGGCCGTAATCGTATGGTAGTTGGATTTACAACTACCTATGCAATCAGTGCCTATCACCACTGATGTTGTGAGTTCGAATCTCGATCAGAGCGAGGTGTACAACATTATGTGATAAAGTTTGTCAGTGACTTGCGGCAGGTCGGTGGTTTTCTCCGGGTCCTCCGGTTTCCTCCACCATTAAAACTGTCCACCACGATATAACTGAAATATTGTTGAAAGTGGTGTTAAACACCATCAAACAAACAAACAAACCAGTTCATTATTGACATAGTTTTGATTATGTTATGTCATGAACCAGACAAACAGGTAGTTATTGGTGTCCAAGCATCACCTCAATGTTTTATATATTCAGTTGATAAAATGAAGGTAGATTGATGTCAGAGTTTGCAGTTTTCATGGAACTTGTCACCGGGTTTGTATCTAGATTCACACGACAGTTGCCACTGGTGGTGTAGGAACTGCTTACACTTTCGAAACACATGGGTTCACCTCCAGTTTTTAGTAGGGTTCGTGTTACTCGATCTTTAGTTTTCTGTGTAATGTTTTGTAGATCGTTGTTTGTCCATTTGTCCTTTATCTTTTGGCCATTGTGTTATCTGTCCTTCGTCGGCTTACGGATTCTGGTTACCCCTTATGGTATCTGCAAAACTTTTCGAAATAATAACTATGTAAGCTAAATTTTAAATACCTTTCCAGAAGATTTGATTCCTTTACAAATACACAAGTATACAACAATCCATGCAAACAGTAAACAGAGACACATGTCCCACTTAACTACTCCCATGTCATCTATCCCACTTGATATGCCAAGCGCTTTGTTTCTGAAAGAACACAAATGTTTGGTTTCTTTATGTTGATGAACAGGACTGGGTTGCACAACCATTAAAACTTAATTGACACTCATAGTTTCTATTCAAAGGTGATTTTATGTATCATTACCTATGATTAGTGAGTGAGTGATAGTTGTTTAACACAAAGTGAGCTATTTGTCAGCAATATCATGACAATAATGAAGTATATGTTGATGCGATGATGATGTCAGTTTTGTTGTAGACTAACAGTTGTATTGTCCATAGTGCAAGCTCACAACAGTCCTTAGTTATACATGTCGCTCCTTTCTGGTATATTATCCTGACCCCGAGCCAACCAGTCTTTGTTCTTACCTCCTTAATGCCGCGTTCGTAACGGAAATGCAGCAAAGAACCAATTTCATAGTATTAGGTTTGCCCTAATGATCCCACGATCTAATGCATTCGAGGCGAGCACGCTAACCATTACACATACTATACGGTTCTGATAAACTGAGTCTACAATCAGGTAACATTGTTGTTTGTCTAATATTTTCATTTTTATATATTTATATTTATATAATATACGTTTTAGCAACCAACACAAATACAGCCAAAAAAGATGTCTACTGATGTGTGAAAACTGATTTTTCAGTTTTTCGTTTATAAATCAGCATTCGTTTGCTATAAAAAAAAAAATTTTCAAATGTCAATAAAAAAAATGTAAAAGCTATAAGAAAAAAAGTAGCTTAAGGTGGCAAAAACAATCAGTTTGACTTACTCCCAAAACTCTGTAACAGGATCTAACTTTAATTCTGTTGTGTTCAGACATATTGAATGATTTTGATTCAACGTTAGATTGCAATCAAGATTTTTGAAATCTAGAAAGTCGACGCAATGTTTGTTCCATTCATGACCACACTTTGCCCACGGAAGCTCACTGGTAAATGAACTGAAAAAGTAGTAGAAGGCCCATGCTAAAATAACGTTGTAGTAACAATTCAGGAAGAACACGATGATTGTTGTAGCAATACCAATTCCTGCAAGTAATAAAACATGAGATATAAAATCAAAACAAACAATACCACACTGTCGGAACAATTCAAAAATCCAATCGAACAATCTTAGAAACAGAGGCGCAATATATACCTCTATCTAACACACATATAATGACCGCTAACTTTTCTGGCTTAGCACATGCGCACCTCCATAAAAAGTAGCGGGGTTAATTCCTAGAATAATGTAATTATTAATAAAACTAAGGTTCTCCTCCTACAGGTGACCTTAGCTTATTTTGGGCATCCTGGTTAAGTCATTTGATTTTATTGCTCCCAAAACTTTAAATTATTTGGCTTTCCATTCTTCCCATTTTGAGCGTATCTGATGAAGGTTATTCCAGAAACGTGTCGTGTGCACTAAAGATATTTACATTTTCATTACTATCACATGATCGATAGCTCTGCTGGCGTACTATTAGTCCCCGAGGGCATCATTCGCCCAGTTGTCAGTGCTTCGACACTGACATGGTTTATTAGATATGCAGTCGAACCTCGTTGTCTCGAACTCGCTTGTCTCGATATCTCGGATAAGTCGAGCATTTTTGTCGGTCCCTGCAAAGTTGCCGTTGACCTAATGCATTTTTACCTTTGATAAGTCGATCACTTTTGTGTCGATTTCTCGAATAACTCGAGCAAATATATTAGTCCATAGAAATTAAAATACCGTAAATTCACCCGCATAAGTCGAGCTCCATGTTTCCATAATTCCGACACAAACATTTTGATTATACATATTTGTTTAGCAATTTGATTGACATCGTTAACGTTGACATGTTAAATGCATACAGTCGCTCAAATTGATTTTTTTTTTATATTAAAAGTTGCCAATATTCGATGTTTTATACCAATTGCAGTTGAAAGTTTTCATTATATGATACGTAAATAGCCTAGAACGAATGAAATACGTCGTTTTTTTATATGTGCGAAATTGTTTGCGGAGGAAAAGCACATGTATGGCACAAACAAAAATATTGACGGATTCTACACGAAAACGACACAAAAATTGTTTGATACTAACGACGTCAGTGGAGTACACATCAGTAGCTCTGGTGAAGAAAAACTATGCGAGATATTTTCCAAATACTTGACGGCGCTACCGGGGAAAAGTGAATTTCCAGTAACACCACAACATGACAAAAAACGTAATCTTAGTGATATTACAATAAGTCCGTCTTCAGCCGAGGCCAAACCTAAGCACACAAAAGCGGGATCTCCAATGATGTCTGGCATCCTAAACAGATAAACTCTTATCAATGCTTAGTAAATTTATGCTTGTGTATATATATGTTATTTATTTTAACTATTTCTCAAGAAACTTAAAAGAAAAAATAATAATAATAATAAAAATAATGTCTTTTTGTTACCTTTACATTATTACAGTGATCTTTTGTGTAATTTATTGTACAATTGTAACTTATTATATGCATTGTAAAATATGCAAAGTCCACACATTTTTTGTAAAGAACAAATTTTGTGTTACCAATATAGTATTTAAAACATTTGTTGTAAATAGAATTAATTTTATGCATTATATTTATTTCATATTTATGTTGTATACACTGGCTGGTAGCCAAAAAAAATTGACGTAATTTGCTTACAAGAAACTCACTCAACAAAAGATGATTTGATTCGATGGCAAAATGAATGGAAAAACAATTGTGGTACGAGTGACTCAAGGGGTGTGGGAATTTTATTGGGCAAAAAATTTAAAGAAAATGTAGAATTCTTTTCTCAGGATAATTCTGGTCGCATTTTACGTAGTACATTAAAAATAAACGACTCAACTTTTTATATATCAAATATATATGCGCCGAATAATGGTGAAGAAAGAAAATCGTTTTTTAATGCAATTAACGATACACTGTTCAAATATACGGACGATTCCGATAAAAACTACAGTTTAATTTTGAGTGATTTTAATTGCGCTATTCAAAAAAACTTAGATCGCAATCCTCCTCAACAATTAGACGACATATCAGTCCGAGAATTCCAAAGCATGTTACACAGAAATGATTTATTTGATGTGTGGAGAAAGTTAAATCCAGAAACTAAGAGATATACTTTTAAACGCGGTAAATCGAAATCAAGAATCGATTATATTTTATGTAGTAACGCCGCAAGCAGTAAGGTGTTTGGTACTCGGATTAATCATTTCCCATTTAGTGATCATAATATCATAATAACAAAATTAAAAACTGAAGATATTAACAGAGGTCCAGGTATGTGGATAATGAATCTTGAAACAATAAAATCTGAGCAGTTTAGACATGCTTTTAAAATTTGGTGGGATAACTGGAAAATTGAGAAAAATAAATACAGTGATATACGGGAATGGTGGGATCTTGCGAAAAACAAAATAAAATTGTTAACAATGGAAATAAGTAGAAACTTAAATTGTAAGCAAAACAAAAAAGAAATCGATAGATTAGAAAGGAAACTCGATAAATTAAAACTAATAGCGAATGAAACGGATGAAATAAACGCGCAAATAAAGCAATTAGAGGGCTTAATTAAAAACTATTATAATAAAAAAACAAAAGCAGCGAAAATTAGATCTCGTGTTAAATGGGCGGAAGAAGGGGAAAAATCAACGAGATATTTCTTTAACCTTGAAAAAAAGCGGGACCAAGTAAAAATTATGGTATAGGATTAAAACGACAGACGGTAATTATAAGTATGACATTGACTCAATAATGAATGAACAGGTTGATTTTTACTCCAAACTTTTTCAATCAGAAGGGTGGGATGAAAATAGTGCTCACGAACTTACAAGGTATATTGTTAATAAATTGGACAATAACGAAAAACAAACGCTTGACGAAGACATTAACTTAGATGAAATTAATAAAGTTATTAAAATATTAAAACCAAATAAATCCCCAGGAGAAGATGGTATTATTTCAGAATTTTATCAACTTTTTTGGCAAGATATAAAAAACGAATTATTTGAAGTGATTGAAAAAATTTTCAAATTCGAATATACTTTAAGCGCATCACAGTACAAGGGGGTCTTGACTTTATTACATAAGGGAGGGGAACGGGAAGATATAAAAAAAAATGGAGACCATTGACCTTACTGAATGGTGATTATAAAATAATTTCGAAGCTTTTGGCCGAACGATTAAAAAATGTTTTAACTAAGCTAATTCATCCGGATTAAAAAGTGTTTGTAAAGGGTCGGAACATAAGTGAAGCAAACAGAATGATACAAGACATCATACAATACGCAGACGAAGAAAATGAAGAAGGCATAATAGTTTTCTTAGATCAACAAAAAGCATTCGATAGAGTTGAATGGGGGTGGATAGATTTCGTGTTAAAAACATTTAACTTCGGGGGAAAATTTAGGGGGTGGATTCAAATGTTAGTTAAAAATGCTACAACATCCATAAAGACAAATGAATTTGTTTCAAAAATTTTCTCCATATCTCGCTCATGTAGACAGGGGTGTCCCGTCGCACCGCTAATTTACATATTGCAAGCCGAACCCATGGCATGTGCAATTAGAGGAAATAATGATATAAAGGGGATTAAATTACCAGGTGAACCGGGTGGGAAGGAATTAGAAGCCAAAATAAGTATGTTTGCAGATGACACACAACTTTTCAATAAAGATGAACGCTCTGTTGAAAAATCCTTCGATATACTTTCAAAATATGAAAAAGCATCCGGATCAAGAATTAATTATAATAAAACAAAAGCTATTTCTATTGGCAATGCCCGCCATAGAAAACCAAAATTTAATAAAATATCATGGACCAAAGAAAATGTAAAAACTTTGGGGGTACATCATGGTTACAATGTCGACAATGATAAAACTTGGAAGGACATTATTGATAGAATGAAAAATTGTATACAAGTTTGGAAAAGCAGAAAACTTTCTTACAAAGGTAAAACTATAATTGTGAAAAATCTTTTGCTATCATATTGTGGATTTGAAATTGAAATGAAGGGCATTCCTGATAAATTTAAAAAGGAAATTGAAACATTAATGTGGGACTTTATATGGGAGGGGAAAGTTAATCAGATTACAAGAGATGTATGTTGTTTAGATATAGAAAATGGTGGCATGAGTATGGTTAATCTAGATTCCTACATTGACAGTAGAAGAATAAAATTTATTTATCGCATTATTAACGAACCAATTGAAAATTGGAATGCTATTGGAAAATATTGGTTAAGTAGACTTGATTTTAAATTTAATGAAACTTTTTTTATTTGCAAATGCTCAAATGTTTCATCCTTAAATTTAAACAGGTATCCCTTGTTCTATCAAAAATCAATCCAAGCATGGACAAAATTTTTACAATGTGTACAAAAGGTGGAAACCAAAACAGATATCTTGCATGTTAGATTATTTGGGAATTGTAATATAACCTTCCAAAATAAACCTTTAATATTTTCTTCATTTTTAAGAAGTAATATAAAAACTATTCAAGACATATGGGATGAAAACTCAAAACAATTCATCGATTGTGATTTATTATATTCTAAGCTGATAGACAGGAGAAACTGTATCTCAGAATACTCTAAAATTAAGACATGTATTCCAAAAGACTACTTAAAGTTCTTAAAAAATGAAAATAAAGACATAGATAACGAAACTAAAAGTAGAAATAAAATGAAATTGTTAAATAATTTAAAACTTACAGATATTAGAGGCAAAATTATTAATACAAAAGACGTGAAGATTAAAATTATACAAAAAATATTGAATAAAAAATCAATACCAAAATGTCAAGATAAATGGAATAATGTTTATAATGAAGAATTTCACTGGCCAAAAATTTGGAATAATCTAAAAAGACTGGACATCAGTAATAAAATTAAAGAATTCCAATGGAAATGCAACCATAACATTATTTACACCGAAAGTAGACTTAGAAAAATGAACCTATCCAATGGAAGATGTCACCTTTGTAAAGAATCGAACATTCAAGAAGATCTCCAACATTTGTTTTTTAAATGCATTATATCTAATCGATTCATATCAAACATCACAATTTTAATAAACACTTTAAATGTGGGAACTGTTAACTTAAATGAGAAAAATATGATGTTTGGGTTCAATATGGGGGTAAACATGAACTTCTATTAAATACATTAATTTTTATATCTAAGTGGTCTATTTGGAAGGCAAGAAACAAAGTTAAATATGACAAAATTCATATCAATCAAAATGTACTTTATAATATATGGAAACAGACTTTAAAATCTGAACTAAAAATTTTGCTAACGGCCAATTGTAATGATACAATAGATAAAGCCAAAATCTTGACAATTCTATCAGTGATTAGTAAGTAGTTATAATATATGAGTACAATGCATGTATGTAAATGTAATAATAAATTATGTTGAAGCTATCATAAAATGCCGATATAGATTGACTTACATGTTGATTTTATTATTGATAAATTTAGTTGTATTTTTGAAATGGGATCATGTGGACTCTAATAAATCTCTTATTAACCATGGATAAGAGATCTATTGTAAAACAGGGAACCTTAGATTATTTTTGCTTACCTGGGCATCTAAGGTGTTTTGTTAACAGGCGAGTCAAACAATAAAGTAATATGTTATTAAAAAAAAAAAAAATCTTAGTAATGATAACAAAAGGACCGTTATAAACAAAACACCGAATATGTATAACAAACCTGACATCCGTGTATTATGTTAAAACATGCACGTTATATCGTTATATGTACTGTATTAGATGAATTATGAATTATCAAATATATTGTTTGTTTTTCCATACTTTATTGTAATAAGTAAGAATCAAATATTGATTTAAAAAAAAAAAAAAAAAAGTGTTATACCGACCTACTCCATTTTTCAACACGTATACGGTAAGCATAACTTAGTATCTTTTTACGGCCGAATCGTATTTTGACAGTAGAATTGCATCGTCGTTTTTTATATCATTCTTTTTTTTTCAGCAGAAAACGCTAGGTGATAAAGTAATATCTTTTAAATTAGAGACTAAAATAATGAACTTCATGACTGTTTTTTTTTTTTTCGAAAACAATATAATCAAGCCAACTCAAGTGTTGTCAATAATATGCAATACAATTTGTTTACAATTTTCCCATTATCAGGCCCCTTTGCAGAATTTGGGTTTGTTTTTATTGATTACATCACGTATTTCAGATTTTAAGTGTCATTCTTACTAAATACCATTATATAATATTAACTGATTACCCCAGATCCAATTTCATATATATATTTCTTAAATTATATTAATTATAACGAATTTACATGAAAAGCATGCTTCCTTGTTATTTATAGCAGTTATCAGTGTTCGACAAATTTCGGAAAATCAACCAATTTATAATTAGGTGTGTTAATGGCGATTTTACCAACAGACATTCGAATTCTTTTCACTAATTACGACATTATAGCATATTTTTTAAACCTGGCTTCTTGTTCAGAACATTTTATTAGTATAAAACATCGAATATTGGCAACTTTTAATATAAACAAAAAAAAATCAATTTGAGCGAGCTAGTGTATGCCTTTAAATGTAAACATCTGCCACATCTTTATTTCTTTTTTTTAGATCGGCGTGCTCAAGCGGAACAAAGTTTGACCTGTATTTATTATTGGAATTATTAATCAAACTTATGCCGTCGTCCCACAGGAATAGGTGCGCTTAACCAATTTTGACGATCCTGTTTAGGACCTTTGGTTTTATTGCTCCCAAAATTTTAAATTAATTGGCTTTCCAATCTTTCGATTTTGAGCGTACCTGGTGAAGGTTATTCCAGAAACGCGTCGTGCGCACTAAATTTGATATCTACGTTTTAATTAAAAATAGTCTTATGGGCCTAAACCTGCCATCTTAGTGATGCAGTAATGTAAGTATTTTCCACATGTGAGTAAAATGCCAACCTTCACATATAATTTGGAGATCAGCGTTGTGATAAAAAGAAAATGCTGGAATCTTGAAATCTAATTAAGTGCACACGGCGCGTTTCTGTAACAACATTCATCAGTTTGTCCTCATACTCCAAAAAAAAAAGAACACTACAGCAAATAAATACGTCATTCTCAATCGACAATTTTAGATTACGACTCTAAAGTTTTATGATCGTGACGCCAGATTTATTTTCAGAGCGGTCTTTACAAAAACATGTAAGTTGACCCTTACTTTAAAGTTTCGCGTAACGCTTAGAAATCAAAGTTGTCATATAATTATACCATAAAGCTATTAAAAGTAACTTGATATCAAGTACTGTACGTTTAATCTTTTAATGTCCACATCTGATGTCATATATATTTTATAAGGTTGAATGCCATTACAAGTATTCAACACCGTCCTTCTTTGTATATGTCATAAGTCTTACAACGCTATTTTTAGTTGCCATTTAAATGTTAGACGTAACTTCTTAGCCTTCAACTTTCTGAAACAACGCGATTACCGCCATTTTGAAATTTGTCGGTCAAGTTGAGATATAAAGAAAAAAATCAGATTTATCGAAATCGAAATAAACGTTAGAGAATACCGAAGGGGCAATGAAAACGGACAATTCAAGAGAAACTGGTAACGTAGGGTACACAAGATGAAGAAAAATAAACAAAAACACAAAACAACATGTGTTGGACACCACTATGCGCAAACAAACACAACTAACGTAAATAAGACTTGATCACTCCTACAAACAACTGGACGTAAAGACGAAAATGAATGCTTTTGAATTTATAGAGATAGTACTTATTCTTATATAGCAACGGATTGTTTTTGCATTTAAGTCAATTACATGTACGATTATCAGGGGCGGATCCAGGATTTGTGGTTAGGGGGGCGTGAGTAGGCGAGGGGGTCTGAGGACCACTTAAGGTCCCCAGTGGGTCCAAGGCAGAGCCCTGGTAGAGGGCCCAGGGGGCTAAGCCCCCCGGAAGCTCTAGGGCTTTGAAGAATTACAGACATTTATTTGAACGACAATTTTGAACCAACCACACCATTTTTATCAGACCAAAAAAACTTGACTTTGAGTCTTAATTTTATCGGATAATTGTTCACAGTATGTTTTTGTCAGATTATAAGAACCTAAAGTAAAACTTTTCTTTTAACAACCGTGATGCAAATTGTTCAACACATGACTGATCGATCACGATAGTTTAACCCTTCAAAGAACTATTGGTTTAGTTTTAACGCATTCTTCATTTCATTAATTGGTCTGTACTTTCGGTGCTTGGCCTTTCGGGTGGTTCTAGTTAATACTGCCCGTCCGGATGGAGCTTTTCTTTTCGTCGTTTGATTCATTCATTGAAAACGTATGATTCGACCATTCTTGTTTATAGAAAACAAAAGCGGAAATTGTCAATATATGAACTTGTTATTGATTTCTGATAAGCTAACGTAACCAAATTAGATGATCAGAATCGTTTCATGCAGCATTAATGTTAACATATTCGCCTTTGTTTGTCTATAAACAAGAACGAATCATACGTTTTCAATGAATTAATCAACGGCGAAACGAAAAGCTTCATCCGGACGGACAGCATACTGATTTGTATCAATGGGTAGAACTTTTTAGAATGATATCCCAAAGGAGTGGGTATGATAAGGGTAGATTTTGGCCCAATCTCAGAAACTGTTTATATAGATATAATATTAAACACAATCATTGAAAGGTAAGAAAAAAATTTGCTTGATGATTTCACTTTGTCCTTTGTTGCTTAGCAACGTAAATGGAAGAGGGTCTAATTAATCATTGGAAATTCAAATATGGTGGTTTTATTTTACATATCTTGCATAGTCTTTTCGACAAAATGTTATATTGTGTACACTCTAACAATAATATTATTGCAATTAATGGTTGAATTTTGACATCTACGATCTTTTGACTTGATATTTGATTAAGTGGTACATTTTTGTCAAACTATACACACTACAAATGTCATTTCATATTTCAAAAATACATTTTGATATTTTTATTCATAGTTATGCCCCGTCCATAGCAACAGGTTTCCCTATGCACAGTATTTTCCTGTAGATCTCATGGACCTTTTATTTAATCAAGAAAAAAATTATACAACAGCACCTTAGCAGATCTAGAGACATATTATCATTTACTAACCAGTATATATTATAAGAATTCATTAAACCTTACAATGTCCCTAGTAACCAAATATTATCTCTAGCAACCGCAGAAACTCGTCAATGCTGAGCTCTGTAAATAGCTTTTTTTAAATCTTTTTATAACCGAATGTTGATCTTTTTATTTTTAAAATCATGAGAGGAAATTATTCTCAGTAATTAGAATGTCAAAGGAACCAAGTCAACTGCATAACATGGTAAAGCAGCGCTACAGCGGCAGGAGAGGATATAATCCATGTTGAATAATTAAGAAATAAATCATGGAAGCCAGAATGTGTTGGAAGTTTTAACATGGATTGGCGGATATTATAACATCTAGAGACTGATAACATTTTTATTTGAATGTTCCAACATTAATAAGTATGTCCTTATTATAGGAAAAACATAAATACGTGTATCTTTGGATAAAGATCACAGAGAGCGATTATTGATTTTCTGTTATCTTGTGAAATGTGTGTCATCTGCTGTGCACAATGTAAATGGACAGCAGATAGGTGAGAGCGATTATTGATTTTCTGTCACCGCACGGCTTCCCTGAAGTTTTAAAAGTACCCTTTGGCCAATCAAAATTCTACTTGCCACGAGAACATCAGAGAATAGTATTTTATCCCGATATCCGCCAATCCATGTTAAAACTCAAAACACATTTTGGCTTCCATGATTTATTTCGATTCTGATATGTCTAAGAGTACAAATACGGTAGCATACTTTGATTGGAAGACGGTAATTTATATTTACGGTATCTTCAAACTTTTTTTGTTGAGAAAAGTAAAACGTGATAGATTATATAAATAGAATGCTTGGTAATACTGTATTATCGGTCTTGGCCCATTAAAATAAAATCATACCACTGCCAAGTAATACTACACGTTTAGCACTGACTCATAAACGATAGACTATATTAGTAAGGATAACAAAAGGACCATTATAAACAAAACACCGAATATGTGAATCAAACCTTACATCCGTGTACTATTTTAAAACATGCACGTTATATCGTTATATGTACTGTATTAGATGAATTATGAATTATCAAATATATTGTTTGTTTTTCCATAGAATAAAATATTGATCCCACGATGTACATGTTGTTATCGGCAGTCATGTGTGCTAAACCATATTACGCCACCGCAACGTTAATATTAAGCTATATGTAAATCCTAATATCATTACTATTCATTTTGACTTACATGTCACGAGTTAACCATTCATGAAAAAGTTGTTTGTTGAACTGCTTAATTAACGTTGTATAACATATGCTTTGCGAATTTTAGGGGGGGGGGGGGGGGGGGCGCACGCCTCGCACGCCCCGCCCCGCACGCCCCGCACGCCCCCTCTAAATCCGCCTCTGATTATTGATCTATTTAAACTATTTTCATATATTTTATATGACGGCCCTACTTCCAATATTTTACCTCTAAAGGCCCAACGTTTGCGGTTTGGAATTTTTGCACCGTAATGCACAATTAATATTTTTACTTAATTAGAAATGTAAATACGATTATACTATATTTAGATACAACAGAATATACATAATTTGCTTCGAAAAATTAACAAAAAAGGAATAAATAGTTGTGTTGTTTACATCCTGCGAGCGAACATTGCCATCTTGTCAGTGTACAAAATGTACATCCAGTACATGTTAAACTCTCCTTTCTATCTGCCATGGGGGCCGTCGTGGTCGTGATCGTATGGTAGTTGGATTTACAACTACCTGGACAATCAATGCCTATCACCTCTAATGTTGTGAGTTCGAACCCCGTTCATGGCGAGGTGTACTCGATACAACACTATGTGATAAAGTTTGTCAGTGACTTGCGACAGGTCGGTGGTTTTCTCCGATTTCCTCCACCAATAAAACTGACGGCCACGATATAACTGAAATATTGTTGAAAGTGGCGTTAAACACCATAAACCAAAACCAAACCATCTATCTCCCCTGCTACAATCAATACACTGTGGCACTCAATAATATATCATTACTTACAAACTGAGGTCTCCAAGATTAAAACATACATACCCTGAAATAATGGACATATCTTCCAGGCATTAACACCTGCTATTCCCATAAATTGTCCAACCGCTACTTCTAAGTAAAATAGAGGTATACCTCCGATAATGACACATATGAGGTATGGAATGAGGAAAGCACCTGCAATACAAAATAAATACATTTCTGTCAGAGTTTGTAATATTATTTGCAAAACAATACATGTTATTTATTAATCGATTTGTTGATATTGGTTGAAGTGTTGATCATCATTGTTTAAGTAAACGCTAGAGAAAACCGAAGGACCAATCAAGAATGGACAATCCAGATAAACTGACAACATTGGGAAGACGAAGACAAACAAAACAAAAATACACAATATGTGTTTTACACCACTATACGTCAACACACACAAATAAGTAACTCAGACATTAACCCTCCTACAAGCAACTGGAGGTAAAGACATGCGGTAATCGTAACGGACATCACAACACTATATTATCACATGTCATTGGATTGCTCATAATAAATTGGGGGTCGATTTTGTCACGAATTTTCTTCAGTTATTTATCACCGCCACCAATCTCTCCAACTCATATTCAAATGATATGCTAACGGTAAAGTTATCGGGATTTCCGGATGTGCATTGGCGAGATCTTTTCACGTCTACAAGAAGGCAAGTTGCACATTATTATCCTGTTTTCAAGCACTTTTTACAAAAAGGGCCATGTAATTCGACGCAATTTAAAAATTCCTAATGCCAGAGTAAGCCGTTTCGTTGGCTGATGTGCCGTAATGACGCTAGAATCTTTCTCCTGCGTGTTTTGTCAATCAAAAAGAGTTCGATCGTGTAACTGATTGACTGAAGCACAATCTACAAGCAATTGTTGTGTATGTCAAGTATCTTTTTATGTTCCAAAATGATTATAAAAGACTTGGCCACATTGTAATTTGTAGCATTGACTATTGATTGTTGTATGTCAATCGAAAATTCAAATGATATGAGTTATCGGGATCAGAAATGAGTTAGTGTTAGCGGTATCAGATATGAGTTAGATAGTATTCATAATTGATGAGAATCCAAATGAATGTTTTGCTCGTACTACCTTTCGCAGTTTTACTTAAGAAAAACAATTTGAAATCAATTTTGTGTTCGAGTTTGTCAACTTTTGTCAGTTCTATCCGTAACATAAGTATGATCACATTATTGATTTGGACCATAGATTGGTCGAATCATCGTTGCTGTGTCTACTGCCAAAATTACGTCTTCCAACCAAAATTTGGTTCTTAAGCATGTTTGGTTTGAAATACTATATTGCTGCCAAACAAATAATGAATATTAAGTTCCTTCAACTGATTTTTTATCAATTTAATTTTTAGAAAATTGATTTTGATTTACGACTTATATTTACTTTTCAAAACTATCGTTTTATTTCAAGTGTGAGACACAAACATCGTTATTGATTTGTTTCACGACACATTTCAATTTTACCATGCAACGCATGCATGTGTGCAATACACAATGGGAAAGTACTGTAAGCACACAAGTCATTGATATTCTCATATTATGAATACTATCTAACTCATATCTGGTACCACTAACTCATTTCTGATCCCGATAACTCATATCATTTGAATTTTCGATTGACATACAACAATCAATAGTCAATGCTACAAATTATACTGTGGCCAAGTCTTTTATAATCATTTTGGAACATAAAAAGATACTTGACATACACCACAATTGCTTGTAGACGGTGCTTCAGTCAATCAGTTACAAGATCGAACTCATTTGATTGACAAAACACGCAGGGGAAAGATTCTAGCGTCATTACGGCACATCAGTCAACAAAACGGCTTACTCTGGCATTAGGAATTTTTAAATTGCGTCGAATTACATGGCACTTTTGGTAAAAAGTGCTTGAATACAAGATAGTAATGTGCAAATTGCCTCCTTGTAGATGTGAAAAGATCCCGCCAATGCATATCCGGAAATCCCGATAACTTTACCGTTAGCATATCATTTGAATATGAGTTGGAGAGATTGGTGGCCGTGCCTTTGGTCTGTCTGATTTGTTTTTACTTGCGGTCGGTTCGTTAATTGTTTTTGTATTGCGAGAATATACATTTTAAAAGTTCTCGTACTCGTCAGTTCTGAGCATAAATTATGCCAGATCTGAAATACTTGTATCGTGTCTTGTATATATTGATCAATTGTTTTTTTAAACAAATTGTTGATATTTATTTTAACATAGCTTATTATCAAGAGGCAAATATACTAATTATTGCGTATAGTAGTGTGGTCATCGTAGCCGAGTGGTTAGATGGAAGTTTTGAAAGTCAAAGTAGACTTTTAAAAGACCAACAGTGGTTCGAGACACGAAAGTCCCAAAATAAGTAAAACATGTTTTTAAGCATAAAACAGTAAAAGGTTAAAGTTCATATATTCAAGAACAAAAGAATAAACTGTAGATTCTTAAAAATAATCCACTGTTCGAATAATAGTGTGACGTCAGAGAAATGTATTATAAAGCCTAGGTTTACAATTTTATAAGTACATGTAATGCAAATTTAATTGCGAGTCATATAAATCTCTTGAAACATTAACTCAGATACTATCAGAAGAACTGTATACATTAACACATTTAAAACTGAGACGTTTTAAAAGCTTTCATTCTACATTTAAATGCAGTAAAACATCATTATAGGACACTGATCCAAGCACCAAAAATGAGAAACTTAAATTAGGGGTTGTGTCTCTTTTTTGCAATATTCCGAATTTCTTGGATTTTACCAACTTATTGATAAATTGATAAAAAAGAAGATAAATGCTGATCTGATTTCGTTGACTTGTCTATTTCATTCATGACGTAACACCAGGTTTGTAACAAGAGTAACACGACGGCTGCCACTAGCGGTGCAGGAACTGTTTTCCTTTCCGGAGCACCTGAGTTCTCCCCTGGTTTTTAATGGAGCTCATGTTGCTCGATCTTCAGTTTTCTGTGTGGTGGTTTGTAGATTATTGTTTTTGTCTTTTTGTTTTTTTTTCCTTTGTCCATTGAGTTGTCTGCCCTTTTTCGATTTACGGTTTCTGATTACCGCTTTAGTATCTTCAAACTTTTTTCACGATACTTTTTGTACATATGATTGATTGATTGATTGAATGTTGTTTAAACAGTACAAAAGTATAATATGGATTAGGCACAGCCTACAGGCGAGCATCCCATCTACGCATAGACATGTACATGTACAAATAGTAGTTTTGGGTTCTTTTCTTCATTATTCTTGATTTTTGTTCTTTGTTCTTCAATTCGACTTACCCAGTTAATTCTATTGCAAAGGAGATTTTTTGGGCCGAGATATATCGGGGACGACTTTTTTTTAGGGTCGATATATATCGGGGACGACTTTTTTTTAGGGTCGATCGTTCTTTAGGGGCGAAACAAGAAGGTCTAACGATTGTCCATTTTTTAAATAAATTAATCGTTTCATGTAAAGAAGCTGTACGGATACCTTTCTAAAAATTTTTGGGTTATTTTTAAACCGGATAGTTATTTTTTATTCAAATAGGAATCATTCACCGCTTCTCCCGTTTGATGACGCTGTTGTTCCATAAGTGGTTACATGTGCGCTTGAATCACAAAGACGCTTGTATCTAACGTTAACCTAATGACGGCACAAACTTGGACAGTGCACACATTGAAGGTTTAACTAGTACAGCGCGGGGTGGTATTATTTGTTAACAGTTAGAAGTATAGATTTAGTTGACGAGCATATACTGTATGTAAAATAAAAGTATAAGTCTTAAAGTCATAAGAAAAGAGTTTTATTATGAACATATTAAGAAATACAACGGACGTTTACAAGCCATATCGGCATGTACGTTGGTGTAGCCTATACAAGGTGTACATGATGTTAGGTCTATCTATATTTATGTAATCTTCAAATCTAAATCACACTCTTTAAAATTAGTTGGTACAAAATTATACATATAATACATTCCTTCTTCGTGTAGTGTTATTAACTGTTAAAGATTCGACAACAAGCGGATTAATCATAGCATTTTTTTTGGAAAGATTTTGAGCACATGTATTATGAATGGCATAATAAATAGTTAAATAAAGAAAATTCGCTGTTTCTTACTATTTTAAATTATTTTCGACAGATGTTGGTAGCACTCAAATAGTTTGTACAATCAGACTGGCGGATCATGGTACAAAGCCTGGAACTGCCATACAATGTAAAACTAAAGACTCAAATTGTCACCGACAGAATTCCGTCCGGGTTTTAAGTGGGATTCGTGCTGCTCAATCTTCAGTTTTCTGTGTAGTTTTTATCAGACCACTGTTTATCATTTTTTCCTTTTTCGATTGGCCATTGCATTGCCTGCCCGTCTTCGATTTATGACTTCCAATAAATCTTTTGGCATCTACAAACAAACTTTTTTTATCTGTTGACCTATTCACGCACCACTATACTATCCCAATTATCAAATTTATTTCATTGTAGTATATATGCCACATTATTTTTTGTGGGTTTATTCCATTCTAATGCAGGTAAAAACGTTATGTATAACTTAAGTTAGCTGCATATTATTGAAATGAACAGTCAAACGATTTGAATTACAATTTCAGAAATGCTACGAAAAAATCGGAATTTGCATTAAACCCAGCGTTCTATACAATAAAAAAAAGCATAGATAAAATGTAAACTACACGATTGGAAACGTACAGACTACTGGGTTTGGTGCTTAACACCACTTTCAACAAATTTCAGTTATATCGTGGGGGTCAGTTTTATTGGTGAAGGAAAACGGAGTACCAGGAGAAAACCATGTACCTGCCACAAGTCGCTGGCAAAATTTATCACATAATGTTGTATCGCCTGGGCGAGATTCGAACTCATAACGTTAGTGGTGATAGGTACTATTTGCATAGGTAGTTGTAAATCCAACAATCAAACGATCACGTTCACGAAAACCCCTAACGGACTAGAGTTAAATATTGTAGGGAATGTCAGTTAAGTTTTTTCTTTCTTTAAACTGGATATATCATACAGATAAAGAATGTTTTTTGTTGGAAAAATTTGGAAAATAATCATAAATGCCTTCCCTTTGGATTGTTTATTACAAACATAATTTTATTATTATTATTACTATTTTTATCATTAGCCGTTTTGGGATTTATTTTGAATAAGATATGAAGTACCAACTATGTTACTTGAAAAGGTGTCTATGCACACAGAAAGTCCATTTGTTCATTAATACAAGTTTTTTTTTTTTAATTATTACTTGTTCTTTTTCTGTTTTTTTGCTGAAAATTTTATATTACTGCCTAAAGGTATAAATGAATTTGTTGTGTTCCTGTGTATTGTACATTATGGTTTTGATTTTTTACCCTTTTACCCAGATTTTTATTATTGGTCATAAAGGGAAAACAACTTTCCCAGAACAAAAATTCTGCTTCAGAGTGCATTTTTTTTTTCAGTTACAAAAATGTAGCATCAAAATCTTTTTATAAGAGTTAAATACACCATTTTCCCCTATAGTACTAATGTTCATGTAAGAAATGAAATGTGATACACGTATACACCGCTAGGAATTTGATTAATAACCTAATATACCTGTCGTTCTGTAGTCAACTGTTCAAGCGAATTGGTTTTAAGTATAAGATACAGTACTATTTAAAAAAAAAAATACAGAATTTTCCTATTCATGTAATCCCCTTATGACATGAAGGAAAATTCTGTAAACTCGTTCTCAAACAAAACTGTTCTCACGACTTTATTTATTTTATAAATTATAATATTATTGTACAAGTTAGATAAACTACTATTGAAACAAAAGAAGTTGCACCTATTGCGGGATATTCAATACAGGCAGCTTCTTTTTAAAAAAAATAGTACTGTATCTTATACTTAAAACCAATTCGCTTGAACAGTTGACTACAGAACGACAGGTATATTAGGTTATTAATTAAATTCCTAACGGTGTATACGTGTATCACATTTCATTTCTTACATGAACATTAGTACTATAGAGGAAAAGGGTGTATTTAACTCTTATGAAAAGATTTCGATGCTACATTTTTGTAACTGAAAAAAAAATGCACTCTGAAGCAGAATTTTTGTTCTGGGAAATTTGTTTTCCCTTTATGACCAATAATAAAAATCTGGGTAAAAGGGTAAAAAATTAAAACCATAATGTACAATACACAGGAACACAACAAATTCATTTCATTGACGTGTCCTTGTACACAACGTTAACAATTCAAGCGTCCTCGAGATTAAAACGTTCTGCTAACCACTTATGGAACAACAGCGACGTCTGTCGAAAGAAATTTGGTGAATGATCCCCATTAAAAGGCTATTTCCTGTACTTCACTCCGATTGTACATTCTATGTCGAAACTTAGAATCCATTTCCGGTTGGAATTGATCATATATTGATTCATCTCCTTACACACATGTTGCTGTTTAGCTCGCATCTTGCGATGCTCGCTATTATGATTTCGATAATACTAATGATCGAAAACAGCCCTTACCAACAATAAATCAACAAGCAGGTAGTACGTGGCGCTGGAATGGGCCTATGGATAAATTGTTCCTTTTTTTATTTTAAGTCAAAAGTTCAAATTAGTCTTGTATTCTTAGAGGGGCCGTCGTGATCGTCATCATATGGTAGTTGAATTTCGAAGCGTTCATAGCGAGGTGTACTCGATACAACATTATGTGATAAAGTTCGTCAGTGTCTTGCGACAGGTCGCTGGTTTTCGACCGGTAATCCGGTTTCCGACACCAGAAAAACTAACCGCCACGACATAGCTGAAATATAGTTGAAAGTAGCGTTAAACACCATAAACTTAAACCTAAACATGTATTCTTAGGCGATTGCAAAGTAGCGATGATTTACAAACTTTTATTATTTTGATTTAAATCGTCAAATATTTTCCTGTGAAATATGCGTTAACTACAGCGTACACCTTCGATTCCTCTCATGATTCTATACAATTAAAATCCATTGTTACTTGAAAAAAAATATGTTTTTGTTCAAATATATGTTTTGAAAACTTTGAAATGGTTCGAATTACACACCAAATGTCTTAAATCAGGTATTCAGTTCAAGTTTTATTTAAAAGACCAGGTTGTATTCAATCTGTTCAATCGAGGTAAATCCATTTTAAATAGTTTTTTGCAAGGACAATAAAACTGTATTGAACAATTAAAAAACAACAAAGAAAATTGAGTGAAGTAAATAGGAGATACGAAAATGCATCATCAAGCACAATATATTTGTTCAATTTTTATTCAAAATAAACTTTCATGAACTTGTTTTTACTTATGTCACTTCAACTAATGTAATCCTATCATTAATATGTAAAAATAGTAACGGGATACAACCCCATAATCTAAAATTAGTATAAAAGAAACTTATGTAAAATTCCTCATGAATCATTTATTATATCGTTATTATGTAAAAACTGTATTGTGACAAGTAGGTTCGATTACAAAAACTAAATTGTAAAATTCTATCATCAACAGTCCTCGTGATCAAGTTAGGAGGTTGGTTTAATTATTTTTTTGCATGGCAGAATTGACAAATCAGGTTCATTATGTGAACTTAAGATATCAACTGAACATAGATCTACAAAAGATCTACAAATAAAGCCTGATCTTTAACTGTCTATGTTTATTTATGTATATATAACGTTGTAAGGTTTCTAGAAGAAAAATTCCCCATATTGCAAAAAAAAATTGAGAATTTGGGGCTAGGGCTGTGGTGTTTAACGCCACTTTCAACACTATTTAAGCTATATCGTGGTGGTCAGTTTTATTGGTGGAGGAAACCGGAGAACACCATCGACCTGCAACAAGTCACTGACAAGCTTGATCACATAATGTTGTATCGAGTACACCTCGCCTGAGCGGTGTTCGAATTCACAACGTTAGTGGTGATAGGCATTAAATGCATATGCAGTTGTAAATCCAACTACTATGCGATCAAGACAACGGCAGCCCCTTTGAGAATTTGCTCTTGGACTATTTTCTTAATGTTTTCTGACAAATTTAGTTATATTTGTTAATCAGTAATCAAAAACAACATTTGGGCCCATAAATCTATCTTAAACAACTCCATAAATCTATCTTAAACAACTCCATAAATCTATCTTAAACAACGCCATAAATCTATCTTAAACAACTCCATAAATCTATCTCAAACAACTCCATAAATCTATCTTAAACAACTCCATAAATCTATCTTAAACAACGCCATAAATCTATCTTAAACAACTCCATAAATCTATCTTAAACAACTCCATAAATCTATCTTAAACAACGCCATAAATCTATCTTAAACAACTCCATAAATCTATCTCAAACAACTCCATAAATCTATCTCAAACAACTCCATAAATCTATCTTAAACAACTCCATAAATCTATCTTAAACAACTCCATAAATCTATCTCAAACAGCTCCATAAATCTATCTTAAACAACTCCATAAATCTATCTTAAACAACTCCATAAATCTATCTCAAACAACTCCATAAATCTATCTTAAACAACTCCATAAATCTATCTTAAACAACGCCATAAATCTATCTTAAACAACTCCATAAATCTATCTTAAACAACTCCATAAATCTATCTTAAACAACGCCATAAATCTATCTTAAACAACTCCATAAATCTATTTCAAACAACTCCATAAATCTATCTTAAACAACTCCATAAATCTATCTTAAACAACGCCATAAATCTATCTTAAACAACTCCATAAATCTATCTTAAACAACTCCATAAATCTATCTTAAACAACGCCATAAATCTATCTTAAACAACTCCATAAATCTATCTCAAACAACTCCATAAATCTATCTCAAACAACTCCATAAATCTATCTTAAACAACTCCATAAATCTTTCTTAAACAACTCCATAAATCTATCTTAAACAACTCCATAAATCTATCTTAAACAACTCCATAAATCTATCTTAAACAACTCCATAAATCTATCTCAAACAACTCCATAAATCTATCTTAAACAACTCCATAAATCTATCTTAAACAACGCCATAAATCTATCTTAAACAACTCCATAAATCTATCTTAAACAACTCCATAAATCTATCTTAAACAACGCCATAAATCTATCTTAAACAACTCCATAAATCTATCTCAAACAACTCCATAAATCTATCTCAAACAACTCCATAAATCTATCTTAAACAACTCCATAAATCTATCTTAAACAACTCCATAAATCTATCTTAAACAACTCCATGAATCTATCTTAAGCAACTCCATAAATCTATCTTAAACAACTCCATAAATCTATCTTAAACAACTCCATAAATCTATCTTAAACAACTCCATATATCTATCTTAAACAACTCCATAAATCTATCTTAAACAACTCCGTAAATCTATCTTAAACAACTCCATAAATCTATCTTAAACAACTCCATAAATCTATCTTAAACAACTCCATAAATCTATTTTAAACAACGCCATGAATCTATCTTAAACAACTCCATAAATCTATCCATTTTAAATAGTTTTTTGCAAGGACAATAAAACTGTATTGAACAATTAAAAAACAACAAAGAAAATTGGGTGAAGTAACTAGGAGATACGAAAATGCATCATCAAGCACAATATATTTGTTCAATTTTTATTCAAAATAAACTTTCATGAACTTGTTTTTACTTATGTCACTTCAACTAATGTAATCCTATCATTAATATGTAAAAATAGTAACGGGATACAACCCCATAATCTAAAATTAGTATAAAAGAAACTTATGTAAAATTCCTCATGAATCATTTATTATATCGTTATTATGTAAAAACTGTATTGTGACAAGTAGGTTCGATTACAAAAACTAAATTGTAAAATTCTATCATCAACAGTCCTCGTGATCAAGTTAGGAGGTTGGTTTAATTATTTTTTTGCATGGCAGAATTGACAAATCAGGTTCATTATGTGAACTTAAGATATCAACTGAACATAGATCTACAAAAGATCTACAAATAAAGCCTGATCTTTAACTGTCTATGTTTATTTATGTATATATAACGTTGTAAGGTTTCTAGAAGAAAAATTCCCCATATTGCAAAAAAAAAAATTGAGAATTTGGGGCTAGGGCTGTGGTGTTTAACGCCACTTTCAACACTATTTAAGCTATATCGTGGTGGTCAGTTTTATTGGTGGAGGAAACCGGAGAACACCATCGACTTGCAACAAGTCACTGACAACCTTGATCACATAATGTTGTATCGAGTACACCTCGCCTGAGCGGTGTTCGAATTCACAACGTTAGTGGTGATAGGCATTAAATGCATATGCAGTTGTAAATCCAACTACTATGCGATCAAGACAACGGCAGCCCCTTTGAGAATTTGCTCTTGGACTATTTTCTTAATGTTTTCTGACAAATTTAGTTATATTTGTTAATCAGTTATCAAAAACAACATTTGGGCCAATAAATCTATCTTAAACAACTCCATAAATCTATCTTAAACAACTCCATAAATCTATCTTAAACAACTCCATAAATCTATCTTAAACAACGCCATAAATCTATCTTAAACAACTCCATAAATCTATCTCAAACAACTCCATAAATCTATCTTAAACAACTCCATAAATCTATTTTAAACAACGCCATAAATCTATCTTAAACAACTCCATAAATCTATCTTAAACAACTCCATAAATCTATCTTAAACAACTCCATAAATCTATCTTAAACAACGCCATAAATCTATCTTAAACAACTCCATAAATCTATCTCAAACAACTCCATAAATCTATCTTAAACAACTCCATAAATCTATCTTAAACAACGCCATAAATCTATCTTAAACAACTCCATAAATCTATCTTAAACAACTCCATAAATCTATCTTAAACAACGCCATAAATCTATCTTAAACAACTCCATAAATCTATCTCAAACAACTCCATAAATCTATCTCAAACAACTCCATAAATCTATCTTAAACAACTCCATAAATCTATCTTAAACAACTCCATAAATCTATCTTAAACAACTCCATAAATCTATCTTAAACAACGCCATAAATCTATCTTAAACAACTCCATAAATCTATCTCAAACAACTCCATAAATCTATCTTAAACAACTCCATAAATCTATCTTAAACAACGCCATAAATCTATCTTAAACAACTCCATAAATCTATCTTAAACAACGCCATAAATCTATCTTAAACAACTCCATAAATCTATCTCAAACAACTCCATAAATCTATCTCAAACAACTCCATAAATCTATCTTAAACAACTCCATAAATCTATCTTAAACAACTCCATGAATCTATCTTAAACAACTCCATAAATCTATCTTAAACAACTCCATAAATCTATCTTAAACAACTCCATAAATCTATCTTAAACAACTCCATAAATCTATCTTAAACAACTCCATAAATCTATCTTAAACAACTCCATAAATCTATCTTAAACAACTCCATAAATCTATTTTAAACAACTCCATAAATCTATCTTAAACAACTCTATAAATCTATCTTAAACAACTCCATAAATCTATCTTAAACAACTCCCTAAATCTATCTTAAACAACTCCATAAATCTAGATTATTGTTTGGCCTTTTCAAGCTCTTGTGTTTTTTCTGTTGACAATTGTGTTGTCTGTTCGTGTTCTATTTACAGCTTCTGATTGCCCCCTGTTATCTCCAGACTTTTTCTGTTGACAATTGTGTTGTCTGTTCGTGTTCTATTTACAGCTTCTGATTGCCCCCTGTTATCTCCAGACTTTTCTGTTGACAATTGTGTTGTCTGTTCGTATTCTATTTACAGCTTCTGATTGCCCCCTGTTATCTCCAGACTTTTTCTTTAAATTATTTGAAGTGAGAAGATGACACAAGGACAGAAATGAACAGACGGATATTTGCAGAGATGGAGAAATGGAGAGGTGACAGGATGGAGAGATGAAGTGATGAAAACATGGTGAGATGGAAAGATTGCGAGATAAAGTTGTTGAAAGATGGCGAGATGGAAAGAGGAGAGACGGACATGTTTATAAAAAACTTATAGACCTTATAGGGAAGTAAAATGTATTGATAATTTGACTTATGACGTATTGGTTCATCCCACAGCTTACCGCGAGATGTGTTCGATTTTGTACTTTGCGGTGAGAACGTTTACCAGGTACTAAACAGACGATTGTGGTTTAGCTTTGCGTCATTAAGCATGCTTACGTGTAGATACAAAATATTAAAAAAAACATGAATAATATCTTATCAGACTACATGTGTTGTCACTAACAACCACCGATAGTTCTTTCATTTGTCAAAACTCTAGATGACATTTGTACATGACATTTGGACACAATTTTTTTTCAGAAATATATTCGATAGTCTGCCTCATGAATTATTTCTGTTACGCGCTCTTAATTCATCAACATGAGAAGGATTGTTACCACTCCTTGTAAAACATATCGGACAGATATAGCAAGATTGCTTCAAATTTGAAATTTTTTTACAAAATTGGGAAAGAGCAGAGTGTTGTGAAACTAGGGAGTCAAAGATATTCTCGATATTCAAAAGTTCCAATGAGTTATTTTGATGGTAAAATTACAGGTGAAATATAACACACTTTGTCGTGATGTTTGTTAATGCTATCTATTCTTAGTCAGTGTCAACTGGCATTATTAGATTTAGCTGAATGAACAGAAAACTAATGAATCGGTCCTTGTCCTGTTATTTAATCTTGTTTATGTTTACCTTAAATAAATAAACTCATGTCAACAATAGGTACGTACACCATTATAATGAACAATTGCATTGTCATTATACACACTTGTAATCACAATTAGCTTTGGTTATCGTTTCTTTAGTTTCTTTGGTTTTCATGCTCCCAGAGAATTTTAGATTATTTGGCTTTCTGATCTTTTGACTTTGAACGTACTCGATGAATGTTACTCCAGAAACGTGACGTGCGCATTACATTAGATATCTACGATATTTTAAAAATTATTATCGATAGCTCTGATGGTGGACTATTCGTCCCCGAGCCGTAACATCAGCTTAGTGAGTAGTGTTTCGGCACTGTCATGGTTCATTAGATATACTTATTATCTAAAATTACAGTATATTCCTTAGCCGCTTTTGACTAAACTGTTGAGGACCTTTTGTTTTCTAGCTCCCAAAGACTTTTAGATTATGTGGCTTTCTGATATTTTGACTTTCAGCATACCTGATGAATGGTTATCCCAGAAACGCCTCGTGCACACTAAATTAGCTATGTATGTTTTTATTACATCATACGTTTTGCATGATTTATTATTAGATAAAATACATTACAGTGTACAAAAGGAGGATTTTACTTCCTGGTGTATGTATTTGATTAGTACTCGACATTTTATTTTCTATATTTACTAAATGAGTATTTATCTAACATTATATACGCTATCGCGACTCGTAGTGATACTGGTATGTAATAAGTTTATCTAACATTTCAATAAAAAACAAAGTTTAAGTAAATAACAAGGGTAGAAATAAGATTAACAAATGTGTACAATACTCTGAGGAGACTATATTTTGTGCATGAAGTCACGTTTATTTGTTGCCATTCATTCTATTGCTTTGTTAACGTTGCTCACATTGACGTGTTTTACCCACATTCCAATGATATGACGTCATGACAAAATAGTTCGGCAGAGAAGATCTCGTGCAACGTCGCGCCATTCTTTTATCACCACAGTGTGGTGATACAACATCTTGTATCAGACACCTTGTATCAGACAGGCTACTTTCTTTAAATTCAAAGGTAAACGTACAAAATGTTAGATAAATACCCATTACATACATAGTGTAGTGGTACAAGACTTTGTATCAGGTCGAGCCTGTTGTGTGAACCAGTATCAATACGAGTCGCGATAGCGACGAGTTGTGCCGATGCGGTTAGTTCACGCAACAGGCAAGACCTGATATAAAGTCTTGTACCAACACACTATGTATGTAATAAGTTTTTCTAACATTTCAATAAAAACGAATTTTAAACAAATAGCAAGGGTTGAATTAAAAAGTGTACAATACTCTGAGGGAGACTACATTCTGTGCATGACGTCACGTTATTTTTTCGTTCATTCACTAATGTCAGGTTACTGTATGTGCTGCCCTTTATGTTTTGTTTGCTAACATTTTATCATTTGTTGTTTCATTACTTTTACATCCTTAAGTTTGGGTCAAAACATTTTTTTTACAGAGTATTGTAATAATTATTGATGTTATACTGTCAATATTTTTGAATATCGTGGTCAGTTAAACGAGTACAGTACACGCACCGTGTAAGATTACGTACAATACACGCACCGTGTAAGGTTAACTACAGTACATGCACCGTGGAAGGATCCAATACTAAAAGTAGACTCTTGTAGAATGGTTCCTTAGTAATTGTATATGTTAATTTCGAAAGGTTTATAATATTTTTGATTGTGAATTACATGAACAAATGAGAAACGTGCTAGATTTAAACCGTATAAATGTGATTATGATACACATGTTTAGCAGAAATGTGAATGTGGTAATATCTCCAAAATGCTTTATGAATGTGAATTTATGGTAGATCTGATCTAAACAAACACTCAACATAATATTTTTGATACATACTGAAACAAACCAAACTTATATTGTGTTTATTGTATTATGGTTAATACATGTATTTTTTTATATTGTTAACTGATGTTGGATAGACAATCTAGTTAATAAGGGTTTTTTGTATTTTGTAGCTTTTCACCTCACTGTGTACTTCACCACTTGAATATGATGTCAGTACCTGACGCCCTCTTTTGTAATAAATTTATCAACTTGATTATGGTGTTTACATTTTGTGGTTAACTGGACATAACACTGTATTTTGTCATACATTCCAATGGTATGACATCACGTCAAAGTAGTTCGGCAGAGAACGTCTCACACAACGTCGCGCCATTCTTTTATCATAACAATTATCGTTAATTTCAAAGGAAAACGTACATAATGTTAGATAATATGCATTATTATGCTTCGTGTAAGTTTCTGTAGTGATATTTGGTACTGTAATATTTTGACATATTACCCAGGTCTGAGAGACATATTACCCTCCCCTTCACTCAGACACATATTAGTATACATTCATATTTTCATTTCGTTACAACCGGGTCAACTTTTCTTTATGTATAAAATGTGCATCTGCTAATATTTCCTAATAATAATTCCTCAGCGAGTATAGAATTTTTGACCATTTTAATTTTTTTGACATGGCAACAACATCCATCTTTCTCGGGGTAATGGACAGTACCATTATAATATTTAAAAGATATATGACCTAAACTGTTTTTGCTAATACCCACTTTGGTATCTTCAAGATTTTCTCACCAGTTCAAACATGACATACCAAGATCAATGAAACATAATATACCAATTACAATCACCAGTACAAACATGACATACCAAGATCAATGAAACTTAATATACCAATTACAATCACCAGTACAAACATGACATACCAAGATCAATGAAACATAATATACCAATTACAGTCACCAGTACAAACATGACATACCAAGATCAATGAAACATAATATACCAATTACAGTCACCAGTACAAACATGACATACCAAGATCAATGAAACATAATATACCAATTACAGTCACCAGTACAAACATGACATACCAAGATCAATGAAACATAATATACCAATTACAGTCACCAGTACAAACATGACATACCAAGATCAATGAAACATAATATACCAATTACAGTCACCAGTACAAACATGACATACCAAGATCAGTGAAACATAATATACCAATTACAGTCACCAGTACAAACATGACATACCAAGATCAATGAAACATAATATACCAATTACAGTCACCAGTACAAACATGACATACCAAGATCAATGAAACATAATATACCAATTACAGTCACCAGTACAAACATGACATACCAAGATCAATGAAACATAATATACCAATTACAGTCACCAGTACAAACATGACATACCAAGATCAATGAAACATAATATACCAATTACAGTCACCAGTAAAAACATGACATACCAAGATCAATGAAACATAATATACCAATTACAGTCACCAGTACAAACATGACATACCAAGATCAGTGAAACATAATATATCAATTACAGTCACCAGTACAAACATGACATACCAAGATCAATGAAACATAATATACCAATTACAGTCACCAGTACAAACATGACATACCAAGATCAATGAAACATAATATACCAATTACAGTCACCAGTACAAACATGACATACCAAGATCAGTGAAACATAATATACCAATTACAGTCACCAGTACAAACATGACATACCAAGATCAATGAAACATAATATATCAATTACAGTCGCCAGTACAAACATGACATACCAAGATCAATGAAACATAATATACCAATTACAGTCACCAGTACAAACATGACATACCAAGATCAATGAAACATAATATATCAATTACAGTCACCAGTACAAACATGACATACCAAGATCAATGAAACATAATATACCAATTACAGTCACCAGTACAAACATGACATACCAAGATCAATGAAACATAATATACCAATTACAGTCACCAGTACAAACATGACATACCAAGATCAATGAAACATAATATACCAATTACAGTCACCAGTACAAACATGACATACCAAGATCAATGAAACATAATATACCAATTACAGTCACCAGTACAAACATGACATACCAAGATCAATGAAACATAATATACCAATTACAGTCACCAGTACAAACATGACATACCAAGATCAATGAAACATAATATACCAATTACAGTCACCAGTACAAACATGACATACCAAGATCAATGAAACATAATATACCAATTACAGTCACCAGTACAAACATGACATACCAAGATCAATGAAACATAATATACCAATTACAGTCACCAGTACAAACATGACATACCAAGATCATGAAACATAATATACCAATTACAGTCACCAGTACAAACATGACATACCAAGATCAATGAAACATAATATATCAATTACAGTCACCAGTACAAACATGACATACCAAGATCAATGAAACATAATATATCAATTACAGTTACCAGTACAAACATGACATACCAAGATCAATGAAACATAATATACCAATTACAGTCACCAGTACAAACATGACATACCAAGATCAATGAAACATAATATACCAATTACAGTCACCAGTACAAACATGACATACCAAGATCAATGAAACATAATATACCAATTACAGTCACCAGTACAAACATGACATACCAAGATCAATGAAACATAATATATCAATTACAGTCACCAGTACAAACATGACATACCAAGATCAATGAAACATAATATACCAATTACAGTCACCAGTACAAACATGACATACCAAGATCAATGAAACATAATATACCAATTACAGTCACCAGTACAAACATGACATACCAAGATCAATGAAACATAATATACCAATTACAGTCACCAGTACAAACATGACATACCAAGATCAATGAAACATAATATACCAATTACAGTCACCAGTACAAACATGACATACCAAGATCATGAAACATAATATACCAATTACAGTCACCAGTACAAACATGACATACCAAGATCAATGAAACATAATATATCAATTACAGTCACCAGTACAAACATGACATACCAAGATCAATGAAACATAATATACCAATTACAGTCACCAATACAAACAACTGCATCTGGATATGCAAAGAAAGATCAGTGAAATT
Source organism: Bathymodiolus brooksi (assembly GCA_963680875.1). NCBI lineage: Eukaryota > Metazoa > Mollusca > Bivalvia > Mytilida > Modiolidae > Bathymodiolus > Bathymodiolus brooksi. The sequence goes on from OY804582.1 coordinate 81,247,094, forward strand.
TGAAATTAGAAATAAATAACAAGACAAAAGATCGGACAGCACAAGAGTGATATCAGGAGCTTCGAAAAGTGTAGTAATAATTGGGTCGAAGTAGACAATGTTCATTATACCGATAGTTTCGTCGGGAACAAGGATGTAAGTAGTTTAGAAAACAAAATGTGATGTTAGACCAATTCTTGATGACGACAATAAATCTTTTTGAAAGATGAGTTAAAGTGTCGGTTATTGTTATTCTTGAACATGTAATTTGTGGTCCAAGGTCTATAATATTGTAGAATATGTAGATCCAACATGCAGGGGAAACATGGATACAACAAAATAGAAAATTTACTATAGTATAGGAAAATCGTTCAATTCCGAAATAAATTGTGTCACATTCTATAAATAGTGAAAAGTAATTGATATCCATTGTATATTCATTTTCACTTTAATCTTCCAATTTCAAACATATATTTCAAAAGCAGAAGGTTTTACAGAATTTATCCATAAAAAAAGAAATAGCTATATGTTTGGTTTAGACATGACTGGGGTATGCCATCGTAATGTTTATGTATAATGGTGATTACTTAAGAGAATTAATAAGGTAACGCAGAGAAAAATTTACTTAAATAGAGGAGATTTAACAAGGAAAGATTTGCAAATGGGATTTATTCAAAGATCATTGTCCTTATTTATTGAATTTTATCGAGTTATTTAATAAAACATAGTACAAAGGTTTATAGCCAGGCTAACTTTTTAATGTGACCCGGTAATGACCTGACAGGTAGACTAACTAGCTGGCGGTTGACATTAAATTATATACCAACACATCTATATTAAACAGATATATTTCATTAGTTCATGACCATGGTAGGTAAAAAAAAACAACAACAATGCACTGATGCATGCAATAAATTGACAAAATTACCTATTAAGCACAAAATCTTGTACAGACGAAATAACAATGTATTATTTACACATGACAAGTTTTAAATTGCAAATGTATTTTGCATAAAATCTACTACATATGCTAGCATAAAGTTGTAACATCTCAGTATAATATTGCTATGTACTATGCAAATATGTTGCACTGGGCGTTATTTTGCCAAATAAATAATAATTTTAAGAGATATTTTTTTTTTTTTTTTTTTGCAATAGTACTTTATTTGCTAAAGACAATATGTCTATTGCACAACACACGTGTTCACATGCACTATGTTATGCCAAACTAATAAAGCTAGATATCTTGAAATATGCTTTTTGATTATGTTCCTTGATGATCATTTAATGCATAGAAAATTTACGAAAAAAAACCTACCTCCACCGTTTTTGTAGCAAAGATATGGAAACCGCCATACATTTCCAAGTCCTACGGAAAATCCTGTACAAGCTAACAAGAAATCAAACTTATTACTCCATGTTTCTCTCTTTTTTACATTGTCCTCGTATTCCTCTTCTGTTACAGCTTTTTCATTGTCTTTTTCCTTCTTATTTTTCCCCATATTTGGACTTCTTCTTCTTCTTCTTCTAAATCCCTACAAACCGGTTTTTAAGTTCTATTAAGAAACGCCGTTCAAACTTGACTGATCGTTCAATCTATACTGATTTGGGACTTTAAATATACTGATAAAAGCAAACAGTAAGAGTTGACTAAAGTACAATAGAAAATCGTTCAATTATTATCATAAAAGTAAATTATTTGATCCTTGTGTAACACTTTTCGATTAAATCCTGATTTTTAAAATTATTTGAAATCACTTGTGTTAAGTCTTCTCAAGTGTCTTTTTGGTTGTTACCGTAACAAAGTCATTCCACCTCCATGAAAGGTAAACATATAAACTTTGGTGCATATGTATTATTTATTCATACTAATACAAATGTACCTATCAATAAAGGTATATATCTGTGTGTAGATTTTAAGATGTAACTTTATGACGTGATCTTGCCTCAAGACTTTTAACGTACATGTTGATGAATACATCTAAGTGTGATTAAAACAATGATCATAATATTTAATTCATTTGAATGGGAGGGAGGCATGTTTTGATCAACGTCAGGGGGTTGTCAGGTGAATAGATTTATTATTCACTGGTGTTAAACTTGGTTGTCAGGTGAATAGATTTATTATTCACTGGTGTTAAACTGATCGTGGTAACTGCAGTTACGACGATCACAACATGGCGGAGGTAGACATAGGTACATGTGTATGACCGTTTTCTGCTAATTTCTCCATTCTAACGCGTTGTTGTCAAGAATTACTCAGCCGCAAGGTTGATCTGTACGATTTTGTTGTATGTGTGTGTTCTTGATACCATATATGGTCTCGTTACCAAGAAAATAGCCGTCGGAAATTTAAGGAAGATAATTGTAATTCCATAAATTTTAATATATAAAAATAGATTAATACTCCCAAGCACTTAAATTATTTGGCTTTCTAATATTTCGATGCTGAGCATACCTGATGAAGGTTGTTCCAGAATACATCGTGCGCACTAGATTAGATATCTACTGTTTTATGTCACATGACAAAGACAAACAAACCAAAAAAAAAATACAACATAGAAAACTATGAGTAACCCGGATCTCACCAAACAAATGGCGCTCGCCAAGGGTAAGCAGTTAATAAACGATATATCTTGACAAAAATGTGATTTTGCAATATTTCTTTTATAAAGTAAAACGTTGTCCGTCAATATTAATGCAAGTACGGAAAATTGTAAATTTCTCCAGTTACTCCGATTTTCTCAATCAATTCATTTTATCGCGAAGAAGTCATAAAACTCTTTTAAAAAATGATAGACAGGTCGTCATACAACTTGGCTTGCGGTTTTGAAACTCATATTATATAAATACAGGTATTGATATCGAATTCATTCAACTATGTCTAACTACATGTACGTGGATAATAATGTAATAATGGAAAGTAAATTTTAATCAGATTTATTTTACATTTATTATTGATGTCTCGATATATGAATGGCCATAAGCCCCTTCTGGTTTGTGAATGGACAAACTATTGATCCCGGGTTGCTTTGTTTTTTGTTTTTTTTTGCTTTGTTTTTTTTTTTTTTTTTTTTTTTTTTTTTTTTTTTTTGCTTTTTTTGTTGTTGTTGTTGCTTTGTTTGTTATCTTTTGCTTTTTTTTTATATGTGGGTCGTTCCAGGTACAAAGCTATATTTGATATTGAAGCTTGGTCGTGATTGTTCTCAACAGATAAACTATCCCCCAACAAGTTCAATATGTAAATCAAATTTTTACCCCACCAGAAAAAAAGCTTACTATTTGCATATAATTATTTGATTACTGTTATTATAGTATATGGAGAAGCTATTGTTAAGATGGTATTCCACGGAATAGTAAATTGTAGAAATTGCAGGGTTCATGAAATATGAAAGGAACACATGTGGGCAAGTTTAAACAAATTACATATTATATTTTACTACTTAATAACCACTGCAATGTTATACAAACTGCTTAGCACACAAATATATGATCGTTCACCCTTGAAACACAAATATATGATCGTTCACTCTTGATACACAAATATATGATCGTTCACCCTTGACACACAAATATATGATCGTTCACCCATGACACACAAATATATGATCGTTCACCCTTGACACAAATATATGATCGTTCACCCTTGACAAAAAATATATGATCGTTCACCCTTGACACACAAATATATGATCGTTCACCCATGACACAAATATATGATCGTTCACCCTTGACACACAAATATATGATCGTTGACCCTTGACACACAAATATATGATCGTTGACCCTTGACACACAAATATATGATCGTTCACCCTTGACACACAAATATATGATCGTTCACCCTTGACACAAATATATGATCGTTCACCCTTGACACACAAATATATGATCGTTCACCCTTGACACACAAATATATGATCGTTCACCCTTGACGCACAAATATATGATCGTTCACCCTTGACACACAAATATATGATCGTTCACCCTTGACACACAAATATATGATCGTTCACCCTTGACACACAAATATATGATCGTTCACCCATGACACACAAATATATGATCGTTCACCCTTGACACAAATATATGATCGTTCACCCTTGACACAAAAATATATGATCGTTCACCCTTGACACACAAATATATGATCGTTCACCCATGACACAAATATATGATCGTTGACCCTTGACACACAAATATATGATCGTTGACCCTTGACACACAAATATATGATCGTTGACCCTTGACACACAAATATATGATCGTTCACCCTTGACACACAAATATATGATCGTTCACCCTTGACATACAAATATATGATCGTTCACCCTTGACACACAAATATATGATCGTTCACCCTTGACACACAAATATATGATCGTTCACCCTTGACACAAATATATGATCGTTCACCCTTGACACACAAATATATGATCGTTCACCCTTGACGCACAAATATATGATCGTTCACCCTTGACACACAAATATATGATCGTTCACCCTTGACACACAAATATATGATCGTTCACTCTTGACAAACAAATATATGATCGTTCACTTTTCTGGCTTGATACAGACACTTCATTATAAGTGACGGTGTCAAAACCATTTCATTTTAACCTGTTATTCAAAAAAAGAAAACTTTAAAAACGATTATATATGTACGCTATGATAGTTCTACACTGTTTTAATTATCTCCATGATAGATATATGATATATGTAATACTATGATAGTTTCACAGAATTTTATTTAGCTTTATTATAATTTTACAGTCTCAATAAGTTTCATGTTGGTCTTATACAGCTTTATTAGTTTTTCCATGATAGTTTTTAATCAACACCAGGACAGTCTTACACTCTTTTCGCAGTTTTATTCCTGCTTTATGCGTGTACAGATTTGCCGACATTAATCAGTTTTATTGACCAAATGCATGTTCTATTATTTTTTATACTTCATTTCAGTTTTTTGCGCTCTCTCTCTCTCTCTCTCTCTCTCTCTCTCTCTCTCTCTCTCTCTGTGAACATTAGCTGTTTTCAAAATTGAGATATTATGCTGAGCCCAGTGAATATAGATTCGGTTGACCAGTCTGTTTTCTTAGCGATTTTCCACACTAACAAATTCGTAAGTAAATATTTATTCTATGTGTAGTTCACGCCTCAATACAATACAGTAAACTACACCCATGTGTACCAATGTGATGGTAGCGGTCTAACGATCCGTGATGTTTTTGAAACGTTCGACCCTATTATAAGACAGTTTAAATATACATGTATACCAGAGATCAAAGCCATACTTCACTTCACATTGAAAGTTTATATACCTAGTAAACATGTACATAAAGATAGTAATAAAATACTTATCATGTAAATAACATTAGTAAGCAATTATTTTAATGTTATTCAATCTTTAAATTCATCTAAATTATAAATAAAAGAAAAAACTGGAATCTGTAATTTATATTTCTTATTTATTTATTTTTTTATTTATATTTTTATTATTTTTTTTTTATGTAATAAAATGAAAAAGAAAACAAAAAACAAAAAAACAAAAATAATATACTGTTGGACATTGCCAAATTCCAATAGAAAAATCGTGGAACCAGACAATATCGATAGCCGCATCACACACATACATGACCGCTCATCCTCTTGGCTTGATGTACTTCAATAAAGAATAGCGGGATTTATTTAGATTTATTGTTCCAAACCTCCCCCTCTTTGTGAAATGATGTGGTCATGAAGATGTTTTCCACATATGTGAGTAAAATGTCAACCCTCACACATAACTAGGCGGTGTTCTTACAGGCACTATCACATATCTGATGCTCAGTCTATTGAGTAAAATGTCAACCCTCACACGTAACTAGGCGGTGTTCTTACAGGCACTATCACATATCTGATGCTCAGTCTATTGAGTAAAATGTCAACCCTCACACGTAACTAGGCGGTGTTCTTACAGGCACTATCACATATCTGATGCTCAGTCTATTAAGTAAAATGTCAACCCTCATACGTAACTAGGCGGTGTTCTTACAGGCACTATCACATATCTGATGCTCAGTCTATTAAGTAAAATGTCAACCCTTACACGTAACTAGGCGGTGTTCTTACAGGCACTATCACATATCTGATGCTCAGTCTATTGAGTAAAATGTCAACCCTCACACGTAACTAGGCGGTGTTCTTACAGGCACTATCACATATCTGATGCTCAGTCTATTAAGTAAAATGTCAACCCTCACACGTAACTAGGCGGTGTTCTTACAGGCACTATCACATATCTGATGCTCAGTCTATTGAGTAAAATGTCAACCCTCACACGTAACTAGGCGGTGTTCTTACAGGCACTATCACATATCTGATGCTCAGTCTATTAAGTAAAATGTCAACCCTCACACGTAACTAGGCGGTGTTCTTACAGGCACTATCACATATCTGATGCTCAGTCTATTGAGTAAAATGTCAACCCTCACACGTAACTAGGCGGTGTTCTTACAGGCACTATCACATATCTGATGCTCAGTCTATTAAGTAAAATGTCAACCCTCACACGTAACTAGGCGGTGTTCTTACAGGCACTATCACATATCTGATGCTCAGTCTATTGAGTAAAATGTCAACCCTCACACGTAACTAGGCGGTGTTCTTACAGGCACTATCACATATCTGATGCTCAGTCTATTAAGTAAAATGTCAACCCTCACACGTAACTAGGCGGTGTTCTTACAGGCACTATCACATATCTGATGCTCAGTCTATTGAGTAAAATGCCAACCCTCACACGTAACTAGGTGGTGTTCTTACAGGCACTATCACATATCTGATGCTCAGTCTATTGAGTAAAATGCCAACCCTCACACGTAACTAGGCGGTGTTCTTACAGGCACTATCACATATCTGATGCTCAGTCTATTGAGTAAAATGCCAACCCTCACACGTAACTAGGCGGTGTTCTTACAGGCACTATCACATATCTGATGCTCAGTCTATTAAGTAAAATGTCAACCCTTACACGTAACTAGGCGGTGTTCTTACAGGCACTATCACATATCTGATGCTCAGTCTATTGAGTAAAATGTCAACCCTCACACGTAACTAGGCGGTGTTCTTACAGGCACTATCACATATCTGATGCTCAGTCTATTAAGTAAAATGTCAACCCTCACACGTAACTAGGCGGTGTTCTTACAGGCACTATCACATATCTGATGCTCAGTCTATTGAGTAAAATGTCAACCCTCACACGTAACTAGGCGGTGTTCTTACAGGCACTATCACATATCTGATGCTCAGTCTATTAAGTAAAATGTCAACCCTCACACGTAACTAGGCGGTGTTCTTACAGGCACTATCACATATCTGATGCTCAGTCTATTGAGTAAAATGTCAACCCTCACACGTAACTAGGCGGTGTTCTTACAGGCACTATCACATATCTGATGCTCAGTCTATTAAGTAAAATGTCAACCCTCACACGTAACTAGGCGGTGTTCTTACAGGCACTATCACATATCTGATGCTCAGTCTATTGAGTAAAATGTCAACCCTCACACGTAACTAGGCGGTGTTCTTACAGGCACTATCACATATCTGATGCTCAGTCTATTAAGTAAAATGTCAACCCTCACACGTAACTAGGCGGTGTTCTTACAGGCACTATCACATATCTGATGCTCAGTCTATTGAGTAAAATGCCAACCCTCACACGTAACTAGGTGGTGTTCTTACAGGCACTATCACATATCTGATGCTCAGTCTATTGAGTAAAATGTCAACCCTCACACGTAACTAGGCGGTGTTCTTACAGGCACTATCACATATCTGATGCTCAGTCTATTGAGTAAAATGCCAACCCTCACACGTAACTAGGCGGTGTTCTTACAGGCACTATCACATATCTGATGCTCAGTCTATTGAGTAAAATGCCAACCCTCACACGTAACTAGGCGGTGTTCTTACAGGCACTATCACATATCTGATGCTCAGTCTATTGAGTAAAATGTCAACCCTCACACGTAACTAGGCGGTGTTCTTACAGGCACTATCACATATCTGATGCTCAGTCTATTGAGTAAAATGTCAACCCTCACACGTAACTAGGCGGTGTTCTTACAGGCACTATCACATATCTGATGCTCAGTCTATTGAGTAAAATGCCAACCCTCACATGTAACTAGGCGGTGTTCTTACAGGCACTATCACATATCTGATGCTCAGTCTATTGAGTAAAATGTCAACCCTCACACGTAACTAGGCGGTGTTCTTACAGGCACTATCACATATCTGATGCTCAGTCTATTGAGTAAAATGCCAACCCTCACACGTAACTAGGCGGTGTTCTTACAGGCACTATCACATATCTGATGCTCAGTCTATTGAGTAAAATGTCAACCCTCACACGTAACTAGGCGGTGTTCTTACAGGCACTATCACATATCTGATGCTCAGTCTATTGAGTAAAATGCCAACCCTCACACGTAACTAGGCGGTGTTCTTACAGGCACTATCACATATCTGATGCTCAGTCTATTGAGTAAAATGCCAACCCTCACACGTAACTAGGCGATGTTCTTACAGGCACTATCACATATCTGATGCTCAGTCTATTGAGTAAAATGCCAACCCTCACACGTAACTAGGCGGTGTTCTTACAGGCACTATCACATATCTGATGCTCAGTCTATTGAGTAAAATGCCAACCCTCACACGTAACTAGGCGGTGTTCTTACAGGCACTATCACATATCTGATGCTCAGTCTATTGAGTAAAATAGATATGTTTTTTCTAGGTAGAGTAGAGCAGTGATGACAACAACAAAAAATTAACTCCTTTAAGAAATATCATAAGCCATTAAAACCAAACGAGAAGAACGCTGTATAATCGTATAATGATGCCAGTTTAGACAGTTTCTTGTGACGTGGCACCAAACATGTAATGGAACTGAACACTACGATCTTCATAAAAACATGTCTCCTATGGTACAATAAATACCTACATGTATTCCATTAAAATTGAAAATCTAAATATCATCATATGCATGACAACGTAGGATGATAGACAATACAATGATGGGTTCATTGAATTGTAGTTTCTAATTAAACGGTTGAATGAATATATTGTCGGTAAACAAACATTAGTATGGTTTAATACCCATATAAAGGGGGTTGTTATCTGAGGAAAGATATGTATATATATAAACTACTTATTAGGGTAAAATGACTTAATAAAGATTTATGAATATTTATGATTATGATCATTAGGACGCTTCCTTGCTCAGTGATATAAATGATTACGATCAAAGGGTTGCACTGTTTCCAATTCCTTGTTTCACGTAAACGGGCTTTGAAATATAATCACACACCCGCACTCTTTTGTATTATCCGACATTGTCACGAAAGGTAAAACGTTGATTGACCATTAGCCATCCTCTAACAATCAATGGATGTCCCTTCGTTTACATTGGACCCTTCGTTTGTAAAATCCATAACGACCACCTGTTTTAAAAAATAAACCACAGGTTCAATCGAAAATAGACAATCCAGAGAAACTGGCAAAATAGGGTACACAAGACGACGACAAGCAAACAAAAACACAACACAATATATGTTAGACACCACTATACGGAAACAAATACAAATAACGTTAAGAAGACATGAACCCTCCTACGAAAATAGCAGACGACTTCAATAATAGCAGACGATTACACAAAAGCTGGGGTTTGAGTTTGATATATAATAGAACCATACAAGAAATGTATCGTATTATTTGTTTATGACCGTTAACATTGTGCTTTGAATGCGAGAACGCCAAAATAAATAACATTTTACTAAATAAATGGTTCAAAAACATGTGTATTTTCATAATGTTACACCATAGTATAATAAAGACAAACAATTGTCTACCAAGTGTAAAATTTTGCTGGACAAATCTAAGACAAAGATAACATATTTTCAATTACGTCTTTTACGGGTGCCACTAGTGGAACAGGAGTTCTCCCATGGCTTTTAGTATGGTTCTTGTTGCTATATCTTTAGTTTTATGTGTAGTGTTTTGTATATTAGTGTTTGTTCATTTGTCTTTTTTTCTTTTGACCATTAAATTGTCTGTCCTTCAACTTAAGGCTTCTGATTAACGGTTTGTTATCTTCAAACTTATTCAAGCAATAATGTTAAATGCTACGTTAGCACAATATCCCATATATAACATACTTAGGGACCGACCATTTAACTTGAAGGGGGGGGGGGGGGGGGGGGGGGTTATGGTTTTTTGTTTCGTTCAGAATATTTTTTTTCGGACAACACAAGAGTTAGAATATTTATTTTTTTTGTCGCGCAAAGTGCGAAATTTTTTTCCAGAATTTAATAGTAGGCTATATGACAAAAACTCTCAATCAGATTTTTTTTTTTTTCCTCCACCGAAATCAGAATATTTTTTTCAGCAACATTGGGAATCAGAATATTTTTTTAGAAAAAAACCATAACCTAAGCTAAGCTAAGCTTATACTAATCCGTCTCGTATAAATTATAATTGACTAATATAGCAAACAAGTTATAGAACATGCTACATGACAAATCTAAAAAAAACCAAACAATAATAGACAGTGGAATAACAAAACAGAAAGATATTGATTATTTTTGATTGACAACATATTTGTTTTACAGTCGCCATTAGTATGGGTTGTGCTCATCTTCTAAGTGACTTGTTCCTTTATTCGATTCGTATGTTCAGCTGATTTCTTGGAGTGACTTCTCAGGGAAAACGGAAAGTTTTTTTTTAATATGACATACGGCTACACAGATGACATCCTTTCATTTAATAATTCAACGTTTGATGACTATGTTAATCGTATCTATCAAATTTTACTTGTTACAAGGATATTTCAGATACATTGACCTACAAATAGAAATTAACAGTGAAAACGAAATATTACTACAAAAGAGATGATTTCAATTTTCCCATTGTGAACAGTTATATATAGCAATATAGCAACATGTCGGCAGCACCTGCGTTTGGAATATTTATCTCTCAGTCTAAAGATTGCGCTTCCTATAATTTTTTTGAAAAATCTTTTGGCTTTCCATTAGTTTTATTGTGATCGTACCCGATGACGGTTATTCCAGAAACGCATCGTGTGCACTAAATAAGATATCTACGTTTTTATTGATAGAGTATTACTGCTAACTAGGTACCTACGCAAAGCCAATGGTTTCTAGTAGCAAAGTTGAAGCTACGGAATATCTGTGTCACAGATAACCATGATATATGTTCCGTCCCGTCCTTGCCGTGTGCACATTCTACTAACTAAAAATGACTGATCACCGGATTTTTAACATGAGGTATGCTACTAGTTAATGCAGCAAATGTTTTTCTTTTTGGTTTTTAGTGAGATTCGTGTTGCTGAATCTTAGTGTTTACTTTTTTGTCTTTATGTCGTTTTTCTCTTGACAATTGTATTATCTATCATTCGATTCACGGCATCTATATTATCTTGAAATTTGAAAACACCCCCATTAGCTTGTTCATGCCTTGTATATTATAAAGAAACAAACTATTCTATATATCTTGATATTATACTTGTCATATTAGATTGTCATTTTAATATGTCAATATATCAGAAACAGTAAACAATCATTGTTTATTACTGCCGATAAACTATCAATATTTAATGTTAGAAACAAATCGTTCAGGACATTCATAACATTTTGTGAGGAGGCATTCCAACATATTGTTATAACTTTAATTAAAACGTAGATATCCAATTTACTGCGCACTACGCGTTTCTGGAATAACATTCATCAGATACGCTCAAAGTCGAACGGATGGAATGACAAATAATCTATGGGAGCAAATAAACCAAAGACCAAAGTGCCTAAACAGGATCGCATAAATCGGCTACGGTCACAACAGTGGTTGTTCTTTAATATTAATAATATTCTCTGCTCATGCTCGCTCTTTTTGTAACGTTAGTCCAATTTTAAAAAATAAAAGTAAAAGTAATTTCTATCTCTGAATATAAATTTGTTTTTAATGAAATGTATCATAGTTTGTAATGATAACAATATAGGCTTAAGTGCTGGGGGTCGGTCTTATAGAAGAAGAGTTTGGAGATAACAAAGGGGTAATCAGAATTTGTAAATCGAAGAACAGACAACAAATAACCTAAGTTGATTAAACATATTTTGATTGCTTATGAGTTTTGTTCCGTATGTTACTATTCAACACTATTGCTGTGATATATGTTATGTCTTCAAGTTTATATTTCCCTGTTGTGATGTCCGATACGATTTCTGCGTAAAAATTATGTTCGTTTCAACATTACTCCAAGTGTTTCGTAGGGGCTCATGTTTAATTTATGTTATTTGTGTTTATATACGTATACTGTTGTTCAACACGATGGTGTTAGTGTCATTTAACAGTAAAACGATGGGGTGCCACTAGTGGAGCAGGAATTGCTTACCCTTCCGCAGCACGGGAGTTCATCCCCTGTTTTAGTGGCTTGGTGTTGCTAGATCTAAAGTTTTCTGAGTATTACTTTGTAGATCATTGTTCTTTTGTCCTTTTTCATTTGGCCATTGTGTTGTCTGTCCTTATTCGATTGAAGAAATTCCTTATCAACATGCTTATTAGTAAGAAATGTTAAAGATACAAATGAACATGAGAGACTCCAACTTAGACGTAAGTACAGCGCTTTTATTGCTGTTTTACATTTCTATGAGAGACTTCCAACTTATGCATTTCTATGAGAGACTTCCAAAATATGCATATGTACAGCGTTTTTATTGCTGTTTTACATTTCTATGCATGTGCATTTATTGGTAAATTTCGTTTATATTACTACCCATATTTATGTTCAGTGAAAAAGAGTACTGGGTGGGTCAAAAGCAAGACTGTGATGTTCAAATTCTGCATTACAGAGTTGCCATACTATAAATCCTTTTGGCTTTGTATAAGTCACAGAAGGTGAATGAACATACGATAAATTTGGTTGTTAATCGAATGTTATCACTAGTCTGTTATTTACACAATTACGCGACAAGACTAAATTGTTTTTGTCAAATACAGTGACGACAATACATTTATATCAATTGTTACAGAGAAGAGATAAAAAAAAGTTCCAATAGTATTGTATTTTTTGCTTTTCATTTTAATAATCTTCCTGTAACCCCTTTGTCAGTTCGAAAAATATGCATGCAGTGCTAATCCATCTGGAGACATTGTCAGTACGAAAAATATACATGCAGTGCTAATCCATCTGGAGACCTTGTCAGTACGAAAAGTATGCATGCAGTGCTAATCCATCTGGAGACCTTGTCAGTACGAAAAATATACATGCAGTGCTAATCTATCTGGAGACCTTGTCAGTACGAAAAATATACATGCAGTGCTAATCTATCTGGAGACCTTGTCAGTACGAAAAATATGCATGCAGTGCTAATCTATCTGGAGACCTTGTCAGTACGAAAAACATGCATGCAGTGCTAATCTATCTGGAGACCTTGTCAGTACGAAAAATATGCATGCAGTGCTAATCCATCTGGAGACCTTGTCAGTACGAAAAACATGCATGCAGTGCTAATCTATCTGGAGACCTTGTCAGTACGAAAAATATACATGCAGTGCTAATCCATCTGGAGCCCTTGTCAGTACGAAAAATATGTATGCAGTGCTAATCTATCTGGAGACCTTGTCAGTACGAAAAATATGCATGCAGTGCTAATCTATCTGGAGACCTTGTCAGTACGAAAAATATACATGCAGTGCTAATCTATCTGGAGACCTTGTCAGTACGAAAAATATACATGCAGTGCTAATCCATCTGGAGACCTTGTCAGTACGAAAAATATACATGCAGTGCTAATCCATCTGGAGCCCTTGTCAGTACGAAAAATATACATGCAGTGCTAATCCATCTGGAGCCCTTGTCAGTACGAAAAATATACATGCAGTGCTAATCCATCTGGAGACCTTGTCAGTACGAAAAATATGCATGCAGTGCTAATCCATCTGGAGCCCTTGTCAGTACGAAAAATATACATGCAGTGCTAATCCATCTGGAGCCCTTGTCAGTACGAAAAATATACATGCAGTGCTAATCCATCTGGAGCCCTTGTCAGTACGAAAAATATGCATGCAGTGCTAATCCATCTGGAGACCTTGTCAGTACGAAAAACATGCATGCAGTGCTAATCCATCTGGAGACCTTGTCAGTACGAAAAATATGCATGCAGTGCTAATCCATCTGGAGACCTTGTCAGTACGAAAAATATACATGCAGTGCTAATCCATCTGGAGACCTTGTCAGTACGAAAAATATGCATGCAGTGCTAATCCATCTGGAGACCTTGTCAGTACGAAAAGTATGCATGCAGTGCTAATCCATCTGGAGACCTTGTCAGTACGAAAAGTATGCGTGCAGTGCTAATCCATTTGGAGACCTTGTCAGTTCGAAAAATATACATGCAGTGCTAATCCATCTGGAGACCTTGTCAGTACGAAAAATATGCATGCAGTGCTAATCCATCTGGAGACCTTGTCAGTACGAAAAATATGCATGCAGTGCTAATCCATCTGGAGACCTTGTCAGTACGAAAAATATGCATGCAGTGCTAATCCATCTGAAGACCTTGTCAGTACGAAAAATATGCGTGCAGTGCTAATCCATCTGGAGACCTTGTCAGTACGAAAAATATGCATGCAGTGCTAATCCATCTGGAGACCTTGTCAGTACGAAAAATATGCATGCAGTGCTAATCCATCTGAAGACCTTGTCAGTTCGAAAAATATGCGTGCAGTGCTAATCCATCTGGAGACCTTGTCAGTACGAAAAATATGCATGCAGTGCTAATCCATCAGGAGACCTTGTCAGTACGAAAAATATGCGTGCAATGCTAATCCATTTGGAGACCTTGTCAGTTCGAAAAATATGCATGCAGTGCTAATCCATCTGGAGACCTTGTCAGTACGAAAAATATGCATGCAGTGCTAATCTATCTGGAGACCTTGTCAGATCGAAAAATATACATGCAGTGCTAATCCATCTGGAGACCTTGTCAGTACGAAAAATATGCATGCAGTGCTAATCCATCTGGAGACCTTGTCAGTTCGAAAAATATGCATGCAGTGCTAATCCATCTGGAGACCTTGTCAGTTCGAAAAATATGCATGCAGTGCTAATCCATCTGGAGACCTTGTCAGTTCGAAAAACATGCATGCAGTACTATTCCATCTGGAGACCTTGTCAGTACGAAAAATATGCATGCAGTGCTAATCTATCTGGAGACCTTGTCAGATCGAAAAATATGCATGCAGTGCTAATCCATCTGGAGACCTTGTCAGTACGAAAAATATGCATGCAGTGCTAATCCATCTGGAGACCTTGTCAGTTCGAAAAATATGCATGCAGTGCTAATCTATCTGGAGACCTTGTCAGATCGAAAAATATGCATGCAGTGCTAATCCATCTGGAGACCTTGTCAGTACAAAAAACATGCATGCAGTACTATTCCATCTGGAGACCTTGTCAGTACGAAAAATATGCATGCAGTGCTAATCCATCTGGAGACCTTGTCAGTTCGAAAAATATGCATGCAGTGCTAATCTATCTGGAGACCTTGTCAGTACGAAAAATATACATGCAGTGCTATTCCATCTGGAGACCTTGTCAGTACGAAAAATATGCATGCAGTGCTAATCCATCTGAAGACCTTGTCAGTACGAAAAATATACATGCAGTGCTAATCTATCTGGAGACCTTGTCAGTACGAAAAATATACATGCAGTGCTAATCCATCTGGAGACCTTGTCAGTTCGAAAAATATACATGCAGTGCTAATCCATCTGGAGACCTTGTCAGTACGAAAAATATGCATGCAGTGCTAATCCATCTGGAGACCTTGTCAGTACGAAAAATATACATGCAGTGCTAATCTATCTGGAGACCTTGTCAGTACGAAAAATATGCATGCAGTGCTAATCCATCTGGAGACCTTGTCAGTACGAAAAATATGCATGCAGTGCTAATCCATCTGGAGACCTTGCCAGTACGAAAAATATGCATGCAGTGCTAATCCATCTGGAGACCTTGCCAGTACGAAAAATATACATGCAGTGCTATTCCATCTGGAGACCTTGTCAGTACGAAAAATATGCATGCAGTGCTAATCTATCTGGAGACCTTGTCAGTACGAAAAATATGCATGCAGTGCTAATCCATCTGGAGACCTTGTCAGTACGAAAAATATGCATGCAGTGCTAATCCATCTGAAGAATATGTTTTCATACATTCTTATGCATCTCATTTTCTTTTGGTTATTATTATTGCAATAAAAAACGTAGATATCTAATTTAATTTAATGTGCACGTGGCGTTTCTGTAACAGCCTTCATCAGTCAGATACGATGAACATCAAAAGATTGGAAAAACAAATACTTTAAAAGTCTTAGGGACTTGTCAGGGACTTGTCAGTACGGGTCAGGGACTTGTCAGTACAGGTCAGGGACTTGCCAGTATGGGTTAGGGACTTGTCAGTACGGGTCAGGGACTTGTCAGTATGGGTTAGGGACTTGTCAGGGACTTGTCAGTACGGGTCAGGGACTTGTCAGTACAGGTCAGGGACTTGTCAGTACGGGTTAGGGACTTGTCAGGGACTTGTCAGGGACTTGTCAGTACGGGTCAGGGACTTGTCAGTACGGGCCAGGGACTTGTCAGTACGGGTCAGGGACTTGTCAGTACGGGTCAGGGACTTGTCAGTACGGGTTAGGGACTTGTCAGGGACTTGTCAGTACGGGTCAGGGACTTGTCAGTACGGGTTAGGGACTTGTCAGTACGGGTCAGGGACTTGTCAGTACGGGTCAGGGACTTGTCAGTACGGGTCAGGGACTTGTCAGTATGGGTTAGGGACTTGTCAGTACGGGTCAGGGACTTGTCAGTACGGATCAGGGACTTGTCAGTACAGGTCAGGGACTTGTCAGTACGGGTTAGGGACTTGTCAGTACGGGTCAGGGGCTTGTCAGTAGGGGTCAGGGACTTGTCAATACGGGTCAGGGACTTGTCAGTACGGGTCAGGGACTTGTCAGTATGGGTTAGGGACTTGTCAGTACGGGTCAGGGACTTGTCAGTATGGGTTAGGGACTTGTCAGGGACTTGTCAGTACGGGTCAGGGACTTGTCAGTACAGGTCAGGGACTTGTCAGTACGGGTTAGGAACTTGTCAGGGACTTGTCAGTACGGGTCAGGGACTTGTCAGTACGGGTCAGGGACTTGTCAGTATGGGTTAGGGACTTGTCAGGGACTTGTCAGTACGGGTCAGGAACTTGTCAGTACGGGTCAGGGACTTGTCAGTACGGGTTAGGGACTTGTCAGTACGGGTCAGGGACTTGTCAGTACGGGTCAGGGACTTGTCAGTACGGGTCAGGGACTTGTCAGTACGGGTTAGGGACTTGTCAGGGACTTGTCAGTACGGGTCAGGGACTTGTCAGTACGGGTTAGGGACTTGTCAGTACGGGTCAGGGACTTGTCAGTACGGGTCAGGGACTTGTCAGTACGGGTCAGGGACTTGTCAGTATGGGTTAGGGACTTGTCAGTACGGGTCAGGGACTTGTCAGTACGGGTCAGGGACTTGTCAGTACAGGTCAGGGACTTGTCAGTACGGGTTAGGGACTTGTCAGGGACTTGTCAATACGGGTCAGGGGCTTGTCAGTAAGGGTCAGGGACTTGTCAATACGGGTCAGGGACTTGTCAGTACGGGTCAGGGACTTGTCAGTATGGGTTAGGGACTTGTCAGTACGGGTCAGGGACTTGTCAGTATGGGTTAGGGACTTGTCAGGGACTTGTCAGTACGGGTCAGGGACTTGTCAGTACAGGTCAGGGACTTGTCAGTACGGGTTAGGAACTTGTCAGGGACTTGTCAGTACGGGTCAGGGACTTGTCAGTACGGGTCAGGGACTTGTCAGTACGGGTTAGGGACTTGTCAGGGACTTGTCAGTACGGGTCAGGGACTTGTCAGTACGGGTTAGGGACTTGTCAGGGACTTGTCAGTACGGGTCAGGGACTTGTCAGTATGGGTTAGGGATTTGTCAGTACGGGTCAGGGACTTGTCAGTACGGGTCAGGGACTTGTCAGTACAGGTCAGGGACTTGTCAGTACGGGTTAGGGACTTGTCATGGACTTGTCAGTACGGGTCAGGGACTTGTCAGTAGGGGTCAGGGACTTGTCAGTACGGGTCAGGGACTTGTCAGTACGGGTCAGGGACTTGTCAGTACGGGTCAGGGACTTGTCAGTACGGGTCAGGGACTTGTCAGTACGGGTCAGGGACTTGTCAGTACGGGTTAGGGACTTGTCAGTACGGGTTAGGGACTTGTCAGTACGGGTTAGGGACTTTTCAGTACGGGTCAGGGACTTGTCACTACGGGTTAGGGACTTGTCGGTACGGGTCAGGGACTTGTCAGTACGGGTCAGGGACTTGTCAGTACGGGTTAGGGACTTGTCAGTACGGGTCAGGGACTTGTCAATACGGGTTAGGGACTTGTCAGTACGGGTTAGGGACTTGTCAGGGACTTGTCAGTACGGGTTAGGGACTTGTCAGTACAGGTCAGGGACTTGTCAGTACGGGTCAGGGACTTGTCAGTACGGGTTAGGGACTTGTCAGTACTTGTCAGAACGCATTTTAGCTAACAAAATGTTTGATTCATTTGTATGTTCATTTATATTTTCAGGTGACTTTAGCCGAATTTGGCTATTCTGTTTAGGCCGTTTGGTTATATTGTTCTAAAACTTTAAATTATTTGACGTTCCAATCGTTCGAATTTGAGCGTACCTGATGAAGATTATTCCAGAAACGCGTCGTGCGCACTCGATTTGACATCTACATTTTTATTTAGGCCTTGTCTTTCATTGACCTTCCTATGAAATGTTGGAAGTGTATATACATTTAGTTAGAAGTTTCAATAATATACTTATGGTAAATATTTACTTACACTTTAGTGTAAGAAATTAAAACATGTTTGTTTATACCCTTATGTCATCAAGAGAGTTCTTTATTAGAAATTGACTTCATTATATGATAAAGTATCGTTACATATTTAACCATCAATGTACACAAGCCTCAAGATTATAGTATTATTACGTGATGTTTTTCATATTGGCCTAGTTATAGGTCCGAGGTCTGCTGTATTGGCCTGACGAGGACCTATAACTAGGCCAATATGAAAAACATCACGTAATGATACCTTTATTAATTAACCAGTTCAATATCTCTCGGGATTTTTCCTTGCAATTGTGGAAATGTCTAGCGGATTCCGATCTAGTTGTTATTGGACTGACTGGAATTGGGCCAATACGGAAAATATCCGTATTGGACTGGTTTTTGCCGTATTGGCCCAATGAAAGTTTTTTATATTATATTGACAGATTTGATCATATAAAGGCTAATAAATCAAAGTTAATTAATAATGTATATTATGTACACAATATATACATAAACACAACACAAGTCTGTAAATTGCCTATTAAAATGATTGTCTAAACAGTATACATTTTTTATGTAAATTTTGTAGGCAGTCAAATTTTTAACCACAAATTCTAAAGCTTGGAGGACAAAATGTTATTTATCGACGTCTGTTTGTTGCTGAAATCTTGCAGAAGGCTGAAAAAATGCGGTCAGTGTACTCTTAGAAAATCTTTTTTTTGCAGTTTTTGCCTATTTTATTGTATTTGAACAGTAAAACAAAACTAGCATTTTTTTAAATTTGAGCGTATGTTATTACATTTGATTATTGTTATAGGCCTATATTTTATTAGATTAAAATAGACTACTTCTGTGTCGCAAAGAACAAAATATAATATTGTTTATAGCGTTAGGGTTGTGGTGTTTAACGTCACGTTCAACAATATTTAAGCTATATCGTGGCGGTCAGTTTTATTGGTGGAAGAAACCGGAGTGTCCGGAGAAAACCACCGACCTGTCACAATTCACTGACAAACTTTATCACATAATGTTGTATCGAGGTTCGAACTCACAACTTTAGTGAGGCACTGATTGCACATGCAGTTGTAAATCCAACTACCATACGATCACGACCACGACGGCCCCTTAATATTATGTATAAAGATCAATATTGAAATTCTGCGTTCTTTGCAACAAGCTGCACACCCAATTATATATGAGGGTTGTCAATTTGCTCACATGTTCAAAGCTACTTGCACGACCGCATTATTTCACTAAAAGCAGAAGTTTGAGTCCATGAAACCAGTTTAACCCCGCCATTTTTATTGAAGTGCCTGTACCAAGCCATGATTTTTTTTACTGGATTTTGGTTTTGTTCCGACAGTATTGCATTTTTTGTTTTCATTTTATTTCAATATTTGTTTGTGTGTAAATATCATAACGTTGTAGAATTGCAGAAAATAATATACTCCTTTATATTACAACTGTTAACGGAGTGGGTATGATAAGGGTAAATTTTGGCCCAATCTCAGAAACTGTTTATATAGATATAATATTAAACACAATCATTGAAAGGTAAGAAAAATAATTTTTTGGATGATTTCACTTTGTCCTTTGTTGCCTAGAAACGTAAATGAAGGAGGGACCAATAAATTATTGGAAATTCAAATATGGTGGTTTTATTTTACATATCTTGCATAGTCTTTTCAACAAAATGTTATATGCTGTGTATGTACACTCTACAAATGATATTCCAATGCTCTAAGGTAGCATATAGTATTTTTGCGTAGTTGTGTCACCCTAGCAACGGTTTTGTAAACATTAAATTAGCCTATGTTATTGCAATTAAAGGTTGAATTTTGACATCTACGATCTTTTGACTTGATATTTGACTAAGCGGTACATTTTTGTCAAGCTATACGCACTACTAATGTCATTTCCATTTCAAAAATACATTTTGATATTTTTATTCATAGTTATGCCCCGTCCTTAGCAATAGGTTTCCCTATGCACAGTATTTTACTGTATATCTCATGGACCTTTAATTTAATCAAGTAGAAATTTTCTACAACAACATCTTAGCAGAGACATCTTATCATTTACTAACCAGTATATATTATAAGTATTCCTTAAACCTTACAATGTCCTAAGTAACCAAATATTATCGCTAGCAACCACAGAAACTCCTCTATGCCGAGCTCTGTAAATTGTTTCTTTTTTTTCTCTTTTTATATCCGAATGTTAATCTTTTAAATTTTTTTCAATCATGAGAGGAAATTATTCTCAGTAATAAGAATGTCAAATGAACCAAGTCAACTGCGTAACATGGTAAAGCGGGGCTACATCGACAGGAGAGGATATAATCCATGTTGAATAAAAAATTTAAAAAAATGTGTCCATGCCCTTCTAACTGAAAAATCCTTCACCCAATTTACCCTAAAATCGAGTTGATCTGCCATTTGTTGTTATAAACAACATATCCATATATCAAATCAATTGGTTGAGGCTTTAAACATTATGGCACATAACCATCGTTTGGACGGACGTACGTCGCGTACCTAAGTTCGTCCGAACGAGGTAACACTTAAACATCAAACAGAAGAGAAAAAATGACAAATTAACGTAGACCTTGGGATGTCAAATCTTCTTAATTTTATTTTAACTGCATACATTAAAACACTAGAACACTATAATAATCAAATAAATCAAGAAAACATAATAAATTACTGTATGGCTAGAGGTTCAGATAATGTTTTCTTCCAAATATTCTGCCAGAGATACATCTTACAGTAGGAGAAAATAGACCTAAGCATAATTTTTTTTAACATAGTTAAGTGTTAACAATGTATGTCAAAGTTGCCTTATCTTAAATTAGTAAATGTACTATCAGGGAATCATATAGTGCCCGCATATGATTGCTAAGCTATATCTAGTAGCTGATGTCTAGTCTTTAAGGCACATCATTTTAATTTATCCGAACTCTCAGTTAACAGTGACTTAACCATTAGTAAATACGGTTGCACTTTTTATCAAAATCTATTTGCTTAATCATACCTATCTAGTAAATGAAAATTGAACCTATTCCTACATAATTAGGAACGGTGCTTAAGCGTAACATGGAGTCAACAGTGACCTATCAAGGAGAAAATCAGGCATTATCCAATACCAAATATCATTAATGTACTATCTGGACGTTTACCCATAAGTTAACCAATTCCTATGGTGGTTGTACGGACGTGGAGATCGATGGACAATGATACATTCTTATACTTCTTTGTGATAAGGGTAATCAAAACTAATAATGCTTATCGAAAAAAGCCAATGTCATAGGTGCATTATATTCCTCAGTAGAAATCATCATGAAATTAACTGGGGTTCAGGTAAGTCTTTTGCTTAGGTGAGATATGCACTCCAGTCACCTGAGTAATGAAAGTCAATATCCTTGGGACGAGCACATCACAGAAACTACAGAAACTGAAGCAACTGTCTGCCAATCTCTGTCCATAAAAATGCAACAGTTAGGTAGTCTTATATATTACCCTTTCTAATGGTCCTTTTTATTTTCTGAAATTTATAATTTCATCTTTTTCTGAATATCAAGTTATTTTGATACTGGCAGTGGCAATGAAGCCAGATGGTACTTTTGAGTTTTAATGTGCATGTATATGCTATACAGATTTGAAAAAAAAATACTCGGCCATATACGAACACAATATGTTTACCGTAAATATATGATATAATTCTTTATGAGAATAAGTCGTGTTCTTTGTTTTTTTAACACTTTTATGATTTTAAATTGCATAAAAGATATGAATTTCATTTCATTATTTCAGATTTTTTTCAACGGCAGTCGGCACTAAACAAGGCAACGATAGCAATGTTAACCCGATTATACGATCCGTTTTCCATACTTCATTTCTCTAACGTTATTTATTTTTATTTTTTATAATTAAAAGTTGTGTGAGGGGGATTCTAAAGATAACAAAGACAAAATATAATAATAAAAAAAAAAAGATGAAAAAAGACGAAACATACCAGCTGACTTTGTCATATTTTTTATATATCAATACTAGTATATTCATCTAAGCTATGATAACTGCATATTGTAGTATATTGGTTAACGTCCTCGTCTGTAGTATGGCAGATCATAGTTTTCTAGCCCACAGGCGCTCGTGGCGCGGACCACCCTCTTTTTTCTAACTTTCTGTTTACAAATTTATTTTCAATAAAATTTCTTTATTTCTTTATTATTTCATCTCTTTTTTCTTATTTTAACTTGTTCGTGTCAATATTCATACAATCTCATGTTAACAACAATTTGCATGTTTCGACCTTATATTATTATATGGGACGAAGTCCATTAAACATATACCATGGGACTGACAATAATATCATTAAACAGAGTTTCATTTCTTCCTCCTCCTGTCCAAAATATGGAACGAAGTCCCAACTATGGTAGAAATAGCAATATTTTGATTCCAGATCCATATCACTAACATAGGTACCCGATTTGTGGACCACCCCCCCCCCCCCCCCCCCCCCCCCTTTTTTTTAATTTTTAATTCATCACCTTTGTGGGACGTTTTCATTATAAACAGTGTTAAACAACTTCAAACATGACCAAAAACTCAATCCGAGAACGATATAAGCCCATTTCTAAAAACACAAAAACCCTCGATCCTCTACTCTATTATATTAAAGGTAAACAACTCTGGAGCAGCGAAAGTTGAATATTTGACGAAAAAAAATAATTAAAAATATAAAAATCCAATTGCCAGCAATATCCATGCATGTACGCCTTCCTCAATCACTCATCTCGATGTCTGCAAAAACTATATACAAATCGGTCGTCTTTGGTGCAATCGACGAGGTTTTCGCGACCGGGTGCTTCACTTTCAATTATCGCCAACGTTATCAAGAAAAGACAACTCTATACTTACCCCGCGCTACTGGTTCCCGATCCTCTTCTCTCTATCTGTCGTTCTGAAATACAAATTACCAGTACCAGTTTATAGATCTTAGAAAACGCGCCGTTTTCAAACTGAAAAAGATTGAAACTGGTACTGGTAATTTGTATTTCAGTGTAATCGTGTAGGTAACATGTGTGTCGCTGCCATGAGTCTATGTATGATTGTTTTGATTTTAGAAAAAGAGGAGATGGTAGACATTATTTTGCTTTGTGACAAACCAACAACAACACTCCTAATAAACTGTTGCTATCAGAATCTGCTGTAAGTTGTCTTTTACGTGTAAGGAGTGTGTCCTTTACATCCCGCGCTAAGGGATGTATTAAATTCGTTCCTCATAGCTGTCTGGTGTCCCTTTCACATTAAGTCGGCGTTTTCCTAGAGGAAGCCATTTGTTATTTTATTTATGTCAAATTCGCAGTCATGTTAGGATTCTAATAATAATAGGAATTATACATTATTATACAACTATAATTTTAATCCAATCAAAAACAATATGGTTGTGATCGTCTTCCGTAATTAGAATCGTCAAAATGAAATACAACCGAATTAATATCAAATGGTGACTTGTTTCAACCTCATTTAAAATATACCTTGACATTCTGTAATACTTGTACTCGTACATCACGCTCACGATCTTTTATTACAACACTATTTCAGTCAAGTGTACATTTTGTTCCTGTTCTAGTTAAAGGACTTTATCAAACAGAATCATACAGTTTACATGTAATGCAGTTAATACGCATTTAATCCACAGAAGAATATTTCTATTTTCCACACCTTGTGGTATGGGGTCGCTATTGTGCATGCGAAATATTAATTGCAAACCCCATTGACTGGCTATTTGCTGCCTGTCTAGAATTTTTTTTTCTCGATCGACAGTTCAGAAGCTAGAATACAATATGATGAATAGTGTCTGTCAATCATGCAAACAATAACTTATGCACATGACAGAACGCATTTTCAATGCACTACATACACAAACTTTTGATCCATCATTTGTCCATTGGAGGTTGATTTAAGAGAATGGAACTGATAGAAGTTAAAAGTTTAATTTGGGCGCAAAAGGGGAAACTTTATATAATTTATGAAAATGTGATGTGAATTCAGTGGCCAACCATCCCAGTCTGGTGGCAAAAAAAAAAAGGTATTGTTCTGATATGCCTAACGTTGTGTCTGCAAATTCCATCCGATGAACCCCAACAAATAACCTACTTTCAGCAAACCAATTCTTTTCATTGATTGATATGAAAAGAAAGTTTATAAACAGTGATAATCATAAATTCCATCAATATCAATAAAACAATTACCTTTCATCTTAACTGAACTTGAACCGTCGTGGTCGTATGGTAGTTGAATTTACAACTACCTGTGCAATCATTGCCTATCACAACTTAAGTTGTGAGTTTGAACCCCATTCATGGCGAAGTGTACTCGATAAAACATTATGTGATAAAATTTGTCAGTGACTTGCGACAGGTCTGTGGATTTCTCTGGGTACTCCAATTTCCGCCACAAAAGTAGTAACTGAAATATTTTTGAAAGTGGTGTTAACCCTTACATGTCCAAAGAGCCTATTTTTAGGCTTTTCAAACCACCCCTCGAGTGCCAACGGCCTATTTGTAGGCTTTGCGTAAAACGCCATTCATCGATGACGTCACAGTAAACATGACGTCACAAGTTCAATGATAGTGCCGTTCTATAATA
The DNA here is from genome assembly GCA_963680875.1 of Bathymodiolus brooksi. NCBI lineage: Eukaryota > Metazoa > Mollusca > Bivalvia > Mytilida > Modiolidae > Bathymodiolus > Bathymodiolus brooksi. Next base: position 81,272,692 of record OY804582.1, read on the forward strand.
TATATTTTTTTAATTATTTTTTTATTCAGAACCTACCCCTTTACAACGGTGGCAAGCATCAACGTACCAATGTGTGCGTCTAATAATAATAAATTATACAACTATATTAAAATGAGTATTAATCATACACGAACATTGAATATAACACATCATTGTCATTGTCATAAAAGTCATAACATATTATCACAGAAACAATTGTGTCATTCTTCATTAAAACAAAATTATATACATTGTATATTTTTAATTGCACTTAATTATAAATAAAATATAAGAATGGCATAAAATAAGAGAAACACAATATTAAGCGAGTTCCTGATCATCGACACATGACTCAATTAAAATAGTTCGCTCTTTCATCATTTTACATAATTAGTCTTTTTACTGAACTGGTCGAGCAAGAAACCAAGCTCACTGTTAAAACTAAAACTAAGACAAAAGTCACCGCAGCTTTTGAAAGGACGGTAGCTCTGAAAACGCAAGATCCGGATAAAACGATTTTATTACTGTTTCTATTTCTTCGAATAGTTCTTGTCTGATAATGATTGGTATATGCACTGCGCATCAAATCAACTGAACGGCGTAACAAATCATTTAAAGAGAGGTGTAAAGTAATCAAACATCTCTTCAATTCATTTACGGAGAAGTGCATTATTTCCAGTATTATAGTTAGATAGACTCGGATACAATATCCTGATTCCGAGCCAACCAGTCATTGCTCTTTCTCCTTAATGCTACGTACTTAGTGGAGAAGCAACAAATACCAATTTTATTGTCTTTGGTTTAACCCGATCGGGGATCGAACCCACGATCTACCGCATTCGACATTTTAATAACGATTATATGTATATATATATATATATATATATATGGTACTGTAGGGTACCCTCTGAAATGGCCCCAACTTTCCGTTCAGGATTAGGAGTTATAAACTTAACCTCCAATGGACAAATGATGGATCAAACGTTTGTGTATGTAATGCATAACATAAAACACCTTTGGGTCGTAATGTGAGAGATATCTGTTGGATTGTGCCCAAAAAATATCTACTCCTTTTCGATCAAACTATTTTTCTTCATTTTAAAAGTAGCATCGATAGACCATTAAACCCGTTACCTCCGTATCCCTGTAATAATAACTATTTCAGTATCCCGGAAGAAAATATATAATCAATAATTGGGGGCTTATGAAAAAAAACTATTTTGGATGAAGTGGTGTTTATTTTATTTCTATCTTAGATTTGTATATAACTGTTACGTGCCGACATACCATCGTTTTTTACGGCAAAGATTGCTTCTCAAATATCAAAACGTCATCTAAGCGCTTGGAATATTTGAACATTTTCCCGTCGTTTTTCAAGAAATTTAACACCTCGTGAAACCAAAAAAATACTTTAACAGTATTTGTGTTTTAATTATTTTAATAATCTGGTAAAATATTTTTCTGGTGCACGACTGCAGAGGTGCTTAATTTCTTCGAAAACCGTCCAAATATCGCGGGCAAAATTCCACGAAATACAGAAAACAAATAACGCTCATGACGTCAAATACGTATCGATTTTGTTGGAAACAAGTTTTAACATCAAAAGTATGATCTCGTCTATAATATAAAACAAATCAAATTGTAATCAAGTATGTTCTGAGATAATGATTCATTAAATATGGGGCCATATATGGCACTTATAGTCCCCAGTTCTTTTTATGGCATTGACGCCGGATTACATGCACTGAGTTTTTCTCTTGGTTTTAATGTACACAAACTGTATTTAAAATAAATACAATTATTTACAGAAACATAAGTTATTTACTGATGAATTTCATTACTTGAAATGAATCATGAAATGTACAGATTGTGTATATAATGCCGGGTCTCATATATACAATCAGAAGAGTGAAAATATTGATTTCAAGGGTCTGGCTGAGGTTATAAATAAATTAATATTTAACAACCTCCACAATCCTCCACCAACAAAATATTTTGATATAATCATTAACCCTCTATACTCAAAACAAATGCTCAGTTTGGTGTTGGTGGAAGACTGTGGAGGTATATAAAATAGCTAAAATGTACATTAAATATGTCGTTTATAGTCCATTTTTAGCATTATCCGTCTAATTATGATGTCATTATGACGTCATAACGCACCCAATTTCACGGAAAGTTATATTTTTTGAAAATTTGTTTATCTAACAATTAAATTAGTAAATTGTTTTTATTCTATGTCGAGCATTATTTTTTAATATAATGTGGGGCCAATTTTGCACCTTAACGCCTCTCCCTCTTTGCTAAAATGTCACAATACACATCTAACATGTATTTGTGTAATGTATGTGGGACAATAAAAGTGAATTTATTGTGGATAATAGGGTCGATACACGTAACTTGCAGTTAACATAAGATTGTATAAATATGGATATGCACAAGTTAAATTAAGGAAAATGGGATGAAATAATAAAGAAATTTTATTGAAAATAAATATGTAAACAGAAAGTTGATTATTTCATAAATTAAAATGATTTTTAATACAATTTATAAAGAAATACCCATCACAATATCGTTATTTAGGGAAATACTTATTAGACTGATTTTTTTAAACCCATTTTTGTCTTTAATTGATAACTGACCCAAGTTAGCCTAAATAAATGAAATGTGACTTAATGTGTTAATTATATAAATCCTTGCCTTCTATCAATTTTAATTTCTTATCTAATTCTTATTCTTATTATGTAACAATATGGTCAGGTTGTTATTTTCATTGAATGGCATCTCAAAATAGATGGCTTCACAGTAGGAGCTCTTCCTATATATTGGTTACATCCTGTATATTACAACTGACAGTTAATGCATGACAAACAATTTTAATCAGCCATCAGTATCATATAATACATTTTTTTTAAATCTTTATTTTAAATGAAATTAAAAAATCATTATAATAGTGAATTCAATTCAAGCTTTTATTTACTTTCCAACTTTGAAATAAAAATCATTATGTTTTAATATTTAAAAAATAGTAATTATTCATTTATGTTTTATTTCATGTTTGGTTGTATTTATCCAGATATGTGTATTGCATACAACATTACATCATCTGATCGCTCCATTGGACATTATTTACAAACACTTTAGCTCCTCCTATCTTATGTCGTAATACCCATAAGTCATAGCGATTTACTATTTCCGGTTTGACGGATTTTTTCAATGAATGCATCCAGGCGTTAATGCAGCGACTAGCGGGAGAGTAATATAACGACTGTATTATTCGAGTTAGCGTTAATGTAGCGACCAGCGGGAGCGTAATATAACGACTGGATTATTCGGGTTAGGTCATGATTTCAAAATATTGCGCCAAAATAATAAATGTTTGGAACTTATCTGACCCTATCGTTGAAGTAATGCATTCGGAATTCAGTGGTACGTCACTTTCGTCATCAGAGGGTCCTATACGAAAAAATTGCCAATAAATGTGTGAAAATCTTAAAATTATGGAGAACTGAGCTATCGTATGCACAAAGCAAAATCAGGGGCGAAAAGATGGATTTTTTAGGAATGGATACATGTCCTAGTTTGAATGACATAATGGAAATAAGGTGCAATAAATGTACTCGAAGCGAGCAGGGGTACGATTTTTAAACCTGCGGAGTTGCATGCCTTGTGGATTATTAGTATCTATATAGGGTCGAAACATGCAAATTGTTGTTAACATGAGATTGTATGAATATTGACACGAACAAGTTAAATTAAGGAAAAAGAGATGAAATAATAAAGAAATATAGAAATTTTATTGAAAATAAATTTGTAAACAGAAAGTTAAAAAAAAGGGGGTGGTCCGTGCCACGAGCGCCTGTGTTCTAGCCCTGGTCGAGTCAAACCAAAGACTATACAATTGGTATGTGTTGCATCTCTGCTAAGCACACAATAGTGAAGAGTAAGAACGAAATCTGGTTGGCTCGGAATCATGATACTGTGTCAGAGCCGGTGAAGCCACATGTCTACCCACGGAGCAGTGAGCTGGTACTAAATATTCCAACTAAGTGTGTTAGTCTAGAACAAAGCGGACATCACCATTTGATATAAACTTAACTTGATCTCGCCATGGTATAGCTGAAGAATTGTTCTCTTGACGTTAAGCAAAATTCACTCTTACTAATGATTAAGAATTTGTACTGGAAAATTATCAGCTATATTTCTATCTTATTCTGGTACCCAACATTTCAAAATTTAAAGAACTGGGAAGCGTCAATAGATTCATACATGCTATTTTATAATCAATATTGTTCCAAAATGGACATTTGATATTTTGCTTTAGCCTTATTTTAACATTAAATAATGTCAGCACATGAGTTGGTATCGCCGACAGTCTGTAGCGCTAACCATTACGCCACCGCAACGTGACAATCGAATTGGTAGAATTAAGTTATATATAAATCAACTTTACTTTATTACAATTATAGGAATTTACTTGGCGAATGTGCTCAATGAAATATATTTGTCATCAAAATAAAAAAAAAACATATAAAAAAGTAAAAAGAAAAGGGAATACTAAAAATAGAGAGTTCCGATCTGTCGTCTGCATGCCCAAATGAATTAATTTCTAAGATAATCTGACGTACAATACGCGATTTTTCTTTTTGGTTGATTGTTTGTTTTGTTTTGCTTTTTTCTGTTCTATTTGTGAATTATGGGGATACAATTAAAGTATAGTAACACCTAAAATTCCACAGAGGATTAAAAAAAAACTGTCGATGCACAATCAGGTCGGCAGTAAATCACCTCAAAATTTAGCTTTTTTTTTCTATTTAACGTCAACACTTTTCCCTAAAAATTGTTCAAGTGACAAATATTATTCCCGTAGTACAACAACTAAGATAACCAACTTTATTTTGGATGAGATTAAAAGGTCGATTTCTATTTCTGCCGATGAAAATGGCCACTAAAATATTTTTTGTTTACCGATTTCATACTCTCCCCACTCGGGTACCAACAACAAATTTAAATGATATATGTGTTTTTATGTTTATTAAGCATCATACTAAAATATTTTGTTGGTACCTGCTTGTGGAGATATTGAAAATTGACATTAAATACACATTTCTTGTTAGATTTCATATATTTTCACGAAACGATAGACTTTTCATTGACTAATGTGACGTCATCGTACGTGCAAATATGGAAAATTAGTACCAAAATATTAGATGGGGTAAAGGTCTTATATAATCAAGTATTTATAATTTCCCAATTTGTAGGCCAATATCTGCCCTTATCATGCCTACTCCTTTAAAGGTTTATTGTGAATCTGTTATGTGGGGTCCATGTTGCTCACCTTTTTATTTATTTATTTTTCTGTATTGTCCTATTAAAGCTGCATTAGCTATGATTTTGACCAAAAAAATTATATGTTTTGGAAATTGGTAAATAGCTTTAAAATGATGAAATAAAGGTATATATTTCACATTAAACATCTTATCGTACCACTTTTCGCCTTTTGAGAACGAAAACTACCATCGATTTATTATTGTCTTGCAAGCTTTTAATTTGACCTCGCTTTCTCCGTATGCAACTGACCTTACTAGTGACCAATCGCTCGCGTATGTGCTCAGATTTATAGATTACAAACATGATTTGAGCTGATATACTAACTTATAAATCTACTCAATTATTGCCACTATTCAAAACGCTGAACGAAAAGAATATAGGAATAATCAACAAAGCAAAATGCATGTGCTTACCTCTGAATCCATGTTTGTTTACATCAGAACGAGGTCAAATGACGATTCGGCAAACTCCGTAAACAATGCCGATAATTAATAAGATGGCGTCCATTTCTTGATCGATCTCAAAACATCGAGCAGTTGCACCTTCTTTTCCCCGATGTGCGTACATTTCATAACATTTATAAGTTACAGAAACACGTTTTTATTAAGGCATCAATCATATCTGATAGTTTTTATGGGTAACAAAAATTTACGATTTTGGCAGATAATGCCACTTCAAGTGTCGTTACATTCTGAGTTCCGTGTTGTGATGTGCGTTACGATTTCCGCATAAAAACGAAGTTCGGTTCGTCTTTACCTTTAGTTGTTTGTAGGAGGATACATGTCTTTGTTTGCGCATAGTGGTGTCCAACACATATTGTGTTGTGTTTTTGTTTTGTTTTTCTTCGTCTTGTGTACCCTGTGTTGCCAGTTTCTCTGGATTGTCCTTTTTTGACTGCCCATTCGGTATTCTCTAACGTTTATTTTATCTACTGTATGTATATATGGTATTTTGTACAAATGGCGAGACGTAAACAAGTGTTGAATTGAATTGGGTTATGCTAACCAGACAGCATTAAATACCGTTTCGTATATAGGTACAGATAAACCTATATTGTTAGCAGTGTGAATCAAAGTACAAATATAATCTGTTTTAATAATATTTGTCATAAAAAGTGGTAATAACAAAAGTTTGAATTTATTAACATATTGGAATATTGCATGTTATTATTTCGCAAAAGAACCTTTATGTCTAAGCTTAATGTATATGTAGGCCTTATGTTCTTTATATTTTTATAATTAAATTATCCCATTAAAGCCTTGGCAGGTTTCGTATTACATAATTCTTCAAGTCGTGATATAACAAACACACATTGTGTAACATCGTGTAACCTTGGTGGTTTTAAATTTAAATTAAACAAAAACAACCTACCAATAAAATGGAAACGCAAATAGATATACAATGTATACGAACTTTTGTTTTATTGAAAGGGTTCATTGTTTATACAACCAAGGCCTCTTTAAAGCATTGTATTGAGTGTCACTATTTAAATAGCATAAAACATTTGATGTCTTTTTCACAAATTAATAGCATTAAATATGTAGTTGCAAATATAAGTTTGTTTAATAAAGGTTTGGTTTATGGTGTTTAACGACACTTTCAACAATGATTCAGTTATATCATGCCAGGCAGTTTTATTGGTAGTGGAAACCGGAGGACCTAAAGAAAACCACCGACCTGTCGTAGTTGCAAATGTAAGCATCAAGATTATTTGAGTTCAAATATATTGACCTAAATGTGCATCCAAATGATCATTCCCTCTCTTTGTGATTTATCGTGTCAAACGTTTTTTTTATTATTAGTCTCATATTTGCTGTTTGTCTTCATTTTTGTCCACTTTGTGAGTTCAGTTTACCACCGTATTTTACTTGTTTTTAAACATGAAAGACAACGTAAAATACAAGAAAAACAATAATGAATTACATAAAAACTATGTTCGGTTCGTCTTTACCTCCAGTTGTTTGTAGGAGGACTCGTGTCTTATTTACGTTATTTGTGTTTGTTTACATATAGTGGCGTCTAACACATATTGTGCTATTTTTTTTCTTCGTCTTGTGTACCCTGTGTTGCCAGTTTCTCTGGATTGTTCTATTTTTAATTGCCCCTTCGGTATTCTTTAACATTTATTTACAAGACCAAATATGGAACAAAACGAAGTCTTACAATAACACTGGTTCAGTTGCACTGATCAATACATGGTGCACAACCAAACATATATACGCTGCACTTTTTTCTGTATCATATTTCAACCTTGGCTTGGTTTAATTTTGATGTCGTGAATCATCTATTGTTGAAAGATATAAATAACTTCCGAGTCCGTAAAGATATAAATAACTTCCGAGTCCGTAAAGATATAAATAACTTCCGAGTCCGTAAAGATATAAATAACTTCCGAGTCCGAAAAAATATCTTTTATCTTTTATTTATCATTCTTCTATTACAGAATGAATTCAAAATTTGAGTTTCACCGTCACATAGGATCAACCCATTAATGTAACGGAGAAGAAAATACTAAGTTTAAAAAAACTGGTGTCTGATCTGTTTGCGATTATTTAGACAATAAAATATGTTTAAAGGTACAAATTGTCCACTAGTATGAGAAACTATTGAATTAAATTAAAAAAAAATGTTTGCACAAAAAATATTTAACAATCATCAACATTATCATTTGAGGGATCTAATCTCATAAAAAATGAACTGATCAAACCAAAAAAATGTTCTCCCTATAGGTATTGATATTGATAAACATAATTATGCTCTATGTATAGTAACTATGCTGTTAGTTTATGAGAATAATGTTCATTCAATCATATTCTGTCAAATTGATAATCCAGGATCAGTAAATCCATTGAAAAATATTTGAACATCAAACTGATTCAGAACGATAAACCACTTGTAAACATAGAATTAACAATATACATGTACTCAAATTGATTCAGAACGATAAACCACTTGTAAACATAGAATTAACAATATACATGTACTCAAATTGATTCACAACGATAAACCACTTGTAAACATAGAATTAACAATATACATGTACTCAAATTGATTCAGAACGATAAACCACTTGTAAACATAGAATTAACAATATACATGTACTCAAATTGATTCAGAACGATAAACCACTTGTAAACATAGAATTAACAATATACATGTACTCAAATTGATTCAGAACGATAAACCACTTGTAAACATAGAATTAACAATATACATGTACTCAAATTGATTCAGAACGATAAACCACTTGTAAACATAGAATTAACAATATACATGTACTCAAATTGATTCAGAACGATAAACCACTTGTAAACATAAAATTAACAATATACATGTACTCAAATTGATTCAGAACGATAAACCACTTGTAAACATAGAATTAACAATATACATGTACTCAAATTGATTCAGAACGATAAACCACTTGTAAACATAGAATTAACAATATACATGTACTCAAATTGATTCAGAACGATAAACCACTTGTAAACATAGAATTAACAATATACATGTACTCAAATTGATTCAGAACGATAAACCACTTGTAAACATAGAATTAACAATATACATGTACTCAAATTGATTCAGAACGATAAACCACTTGTAAACATAGAATTAACAATATACATGTACTCAAATTGATTCCCAACGATAAAACAATTACAATACACATCGTACTCATCTCGTACCAATGCAATCACAATACTCAAGTGGGTGTCGAGGGATGATCTTTGTACCCCAAGATGGTGTCAGTAGATGATCCTTATACGTTAAGTCTAATTCTTTTGTTTTAATTTGACAATAACATAAATTTTATTTGTATAGGATAATGGAAATAAAATCTACGATTATCAATTGGATAACCTTATTAAAACTACGCGAGATGGAAATAAATGCGTTAATAATATACAAACAGAAACAGTTAAAATTGTGGAACCAGTCTTCGGCGTTTAGAAATGTATAACGGATTTCAAGCATGTCTATTACAAATCAGAATTACGTCGTAAATTAATCCACTAAAATAATTACATGTACTAAAGATGATGACAGTAAAATCTTAATCCACAATAGTAATTATTATCCATGATGACAGTAAAACCTTAATCCACAATAGTAATTATTATCCATAATGATAGTAAAACCTTAATCCACAATAGTAAGTATCATCCATTATGACGGTAAAACCTTAATCCACAATAGTAATTATTATCCATGATGACAGTGAAACCTTAATCCACAATAGTAAGTATCATCCATTATGACGGTAAAACCTTAATCCACAATAGTAATTATTATCCATGATGACAGTGAAACCTTAATCCACAATAGTAATTATTATCCATGATGACAGTAAAACCTAAATCCACAATAGTAATTATTATCCATGATGAGAGTAAAACCTTAATCCACAATAGTAATTATTATCCATGACAGTAAAACCTTAATCCACAATAATAATTATTATCCATGATGAAAGTAAAACCTTAATCCACAATAGTAATTATTATCCAGGACAGTAAAACCTTAATCCACAATAGTAATTATTATCCATAATGACAGTAAAACCTTAATCCACAATAGTAATTATTATCCATAATGACAGTAAAACATTAATACACAATAGTAATTATTATCCATAATGACAGTAAAACCATAATCCACAATAGTAATTATTATCCATGATGACAGTAAAACCTTAATCCACAATAGTAATTATTATCCATGAGGACAGTAAAACCTTAATCCACAATAGTAATTATTATCCAGGACAGTAAAACCTTAATCCACAATAGAAATTATTATCCATAATGACAGTAAAACCTTAATCCACAATAGAAATTATTATCCATAATGACAGTAAAACCTTAATCCACAATAGTAATTATTATCCATGATGACAGTAAAACCTTAATCCACAATAATAATTATTATCCAGGACAGTAAAACCTTAATCCACAATAGTAATTATTATCCATGATGACAGTAAAACCTTGATCCACAATAGTAATTATTATCCATGACAGTAAAACCTTAATCCACAATAGTAATTATTATCCATGATGACAGTAAAACCTTAATCCACAATAGTAATTATCATCCATGACAGTAAAACCTAAATCCACAATAGTAATTATTATCCATGATGACAGTAAAACCTTAATCCACAATAGTAATTATTATCCATGATTACAGTAAAACCTTAATCCACAATAGTAATTATTATCCATGATGACAGTAAAACCTTGATCCACAATAGTAATTATTATCCATGACAGTAAAACCTTAATCCACAATAGTAATTATTATCCATGATGACAGTAAAACCTTAATCCACAATAGTAATTATCATCCATGACAGTAAAACCTAAATCCACAATAGTAATTATTATCCATGATGACAGTAAAACCTTAATCCACAATAGTAATTATTATCCATGACAGTAAAACCTTAATCCACAATAATAATTATTATCCATGATGAAAGTAAAACCTTAATCCACAATAGTAATTATTATCCAGGACAGTAAAACCTTAATCCACAATAGTAATTATTATCCATACTGACAGTAAAACCTTAATCCACAATAGTAATTATTATCCATAATGACAGTAAAACATTAATACACAATAGTAATTATTATCCATAATGACAGTAAAACCTTAATCCACAATAGTAATTATTATCCATGATGACAGTAAAACCTTAATCCACAATAGTAATTATTATCCATGATGACAGTAAAACCTTAATCCACAATAGTAATTATTATCCAGGACAGTAAAACCTTAATCCACAATAGTAATTATTATCCATGACAGAAAACCTTAATCCACAATAGTAATTATTAACCATGACAGTAAAACCTTAATCCACTATAGTAATTATTATCCATGATGACAGTAAAACCTTAATCCACAATAGTAATTATTATCCATAATGACAGTAAAACCTTAATCCACAATAGTAATTATTAACCATGACAGTAAAACCTTAATCCACTATAGTAATTATTATCCATGATGACAGTAAAACCTTAATCCACAATAGTAATTATTATCCATAATGACAGTAAAACCTTAATCCACAATAGTAATTATCATCCATGACAGTAAAACCTAAATCCACAATAGTAATTATTATCCATAATGACAGTAAAACCTTAATCCACAATAGTAATTATTATCCATGACAGTAAAACCTTAATCCACAATAGTAATTATTATCCATGACAGTAAAACCTTAATCCACAATAGTAATTATTATCCATGATGACAGTAAAACCTTAATCCACAATAGTAATTATTATCCAGGAATAGTAATTATTAACCATGACAGTAAAACCTTAATCCACTATAGTAATTATTATCCATGATGACAGTAAAACCTTAATCCACAATAGTAATTATTATCCATAATGACAGTAAAACCTTAATCCACAATAGTAATTATTAACCATGACAGTAAAACCTTAATCCACTATAGTAATTATTATCCATGATGACAGTAAAACCTTAATCCACAATAGTAATTATTATCCATAATGACAGTAAAACCTTAATCCACAATAGTAATTATCATCCATGACAGTAAAACCTAAATCCACAATAGTAATTATTATCCATAATGACAGTAAAACCTTAATCCACAATAGTAATTATTATCCATGACAGTAAAACCTTAATCCACATTAGTAATTATTATCCATGACAGTAAAACCTTAATCCACAATAGTAATTATTATCCATGACAGTAAAAACCTTAATCCACAATAGTAATTATTATCCATGACAGTAAAACCTTAATCCACAATAGTAATTATTATCCATGACAGTAAAACCTTAATCCACAATAGTAATTATTATCCATGATTACAGTAAAACCTTAATCCACAATAGTAATTATTATCCATGATGACAGTAAAACCTTGATCCACAATAGTAATTATTATCCATGACAGTAAAACCTTAATCCACAATAGTAATTATTATCCATGATGACAGTAAAACCTTAATCCACAATAGTAATTATCATCCATGACAGTAAAACCTAAATCCACAATAGTAATTATTATCCATGATGACAGTAAAACCTTAATCCACAATAGTAATTATTATCCATGACAGTAAAACCTTAATCCACAATAATAATTATTATCCATGATGAAAGTAAAACCTTAATCCACAATAGTAATTATTATCCAGGACAATAAAACCTTAATCCACAATAGTAATTATTATCCATACTGACAGTAAAACCTTAATCCACAATAGTAATTATTATCCATAATGACAGTAAAACATTAATACACAATAGTAATTATTATCCATAATGACAGTAAAACCTTAATCCACAATAGTAATTATTATCCATGATGACAGTAAAACCTTAATCCACAATAGTAATTATTATCCATGATGACAGTAAAACCTTAATCCACAATAGTAATTATTATCCAGGACAGTAAAACCTTAATCCACAATAGTATTTATTATCCATGACAGAAAACCTTAATCCACAATAGTAATTATTAACCATGACAGTAAAACCTTAATCCACAATAGTAATTATTATCCATGATGACAGTAAAACCTTAATCCACAATAGTAATTATTATCCATAATGACAGTAAAACCTTAATCCACAATAGTAATTATCATCCATGACAGTAAAACCTAAATCCACAATAGTAATTATTATCCATAATGACAGTAAAACCTTAATCCACAATAGTAATTATTATCCATGACAGTAAAACCTTAATCCACAATAGTAATTATTATCCATGACAGTAAAACCTTAATCCACAATAGTAATTATTATCCATGACAGTAAAACCTTAAACCACAATAGTAATTATTATCCATGACAGTAAAACCTTAATCCACAATAGTAATTATTATCCATGATGACAGTAAAACCTTAATCCACAATAGTAATTATTATCCATGACAGTAAAACCTTAATCCACTATAGTAATTATCCATGATGACAGTAAAATCTTAATCCACAATAGTAATTATAATCCATAATGACAGTAAAACCTTAATCCACAATAGTAATTATCATCCATGACAGTAAAACCTAAATCCACAATAGTAATTATTATCCATAATGACAGTAAAACCTTAATCCACAATAGTAATTATTATCCATGACAGTAAAACCTTAATCCACAATAGTAATTATTATCCATGACAGTAAAACCTTAATCCACAATAGTAATTATTATCCATGACAGTAAAACCTTAATCCACAATAGTAATTATTATCCATGATGACAGTAAAACCTTAATCCACAATAGTAATTATTATCCAGGACAGTAAAACCTTAATCCACAAAAGTAATTATTATCCGACAGTAAAACCTTAATCCACAATAGTAATTGTTATCCATAATGACAGTAAAACCTTAATCCACAATAGTAATTATTATCCATAATGACAGTAAAACCTTAATCCACAATAGTAATTATTATCCATGATGACAGTAAAACCTTAATCCACAATAGTAATTATTATCCATGATGACAGTAAAACCTTAATCCACAATAGTAATTATTATCCATGACAGTAAAACCTTAATCCACAATAGTAATTATTATCCATGACAGTAAAACCTTAATTCACAATAGTAATTATTATCCATGACAGTAAAATCTTAATCCACAATAGTAATTATTATCCATGATGACAGTAAAACCTTAATCCACAATAGTAATTATTATCCATGATGACAGTAAAACCTTAATCCACAATAGTAATTATTATCCATGACAGTAAAACCTTAATCCACAATAGTAATTATTATCCATGATGACAGTAAAACCTTAATCTACAATAGTAATTATTACCCATGATGACAGTAAAACCTTAATCCACAATAGTAATTATTATCTATGACAGTAAAACCTTAATCCACAATAGTAATTATTATCCATGACAGTAAAACCTTAATCCACAATAGTAATTATTATCCATGACAGTAAAACCTTAATCCACAATAGTAATTATTATCCATGACAGTAAAACCTTCATCCACAATAGTAATTATTATCCATGACAGTAAAACCTTAATCCACAATAGTAATTATTATCCATGACAGTAAAATCTTAATCCACAATAGTAATTATTATCCATGATGACAGTAAAACCTTAATCCACAATAGTAATTATTATCCATGATGACAGTAAAACCTTAATCCACAATAGTAATTATTATCCATGACAGTAAAACCTTAATCCACAATAGTAATTATTATCCATGACAGTAAAACCTTAATCCACAATAGTAATTATTATCCATGACAGTAAAACCTTAATCCACAATAGTAATTATTATCCATGATGACAGTAAAACCTTAATCCACAATAGTAATTATTATCCATGATGACAGTAAAACCTTAATCCACAATAGTAATTATTATCCATGACAGTAAAACCTTAATCCACTATAGTAATTATTATCCATGATGACAGTAAAACCTTAATCCACAATAGTAATTATTATCCATAATGACAGTAAAACCTTAATCCACAATAGTAATTATCATCCATGACAGTAAAACCTAAATCCACAATAGTAATTATTATCCATAATGACAGTAAAACCTTAATCCACAATAGTAATTATTATCCATGACAGTAAAACCTTAATCCACATTAGTAATTATTATCCATGACAGTAAAACCTTAATCCACAATAGTAATTATTATCCATGACAGTAAAACCTTAAACCACAATAGTAATTATTATCCATGACAGTAAAACCTTAATCCACAATAGTAATTATTATCCATGATGACAGTAAAACCTTAATCCACAATAGTAATTATTATCCATGACAGTAAAACCTTAATCCACAAAAGTAATTATTATCCGACAGTAAAACCTTAATCCACAATAGTAATTATTATCCATGACAGTAAAACCTTAATCCACAAAAGTAATTATTATCCAACAGTAAAACCTTAATCCACAATAGTAATTATTATCCATGATGACAGTAAAACCTTAATCCACAATAGTAATTATTATCCATGACAGTAAAACCTTAATCCACAATAGTAATTATTATCCATGACAGTAAAACCTTAATCCACAATAGTAATTATTATCCATGACAGTAAAATCTTAATCCACAATAGTAATTATTATCCATGATGACAGTAAAACCTTAATCCACAATAGTAATTATTATCCATGATGACAGTAAAACCTTAATCCACAATAGTAATTATTATCCATGACAGTAAAACCTTAATCCACAATAGTAATTATTATCCATGACAGTAAAACCTTAATCCACAATAGTAATTATTATCCATGACAGTAAAACCTTAATCCACAATAGTAGTGATTATCCATGATGACAGTAAAACGTTAATCCACAATAGTAATTACTATCCATGATGACAGTAAAACCTTAATCCACAATAGTAATTATTATCCATGACAATTTTGCATTCATCCACAATAGTTATCATTATCGTTATTCATAATTAAGCCTTACAAATCCACTCAACCCGTGTTTTGTTTGAAGAATTTTTCATTCACGACTTATCACCGGGTTTGTAACAAAAGTAACACGACGGGTGTCACTAGTGGAGTAGGTTCGAACCTGGTTTTAGTAGGGTTCGTGTTGCTTAATTTTTTGTTTTCTGTGTAGTATTTTGTAGATTATTGCTTGTATTTTTGTCCTTTTTTCTTCTGGCCATTGTATTGTCCGTCTTTCTTCGATTTACGGCTTATGATTACTCCTTTTGTATCTTCAATCTTTTCTGTGACCATATTCATAAACAAAATTGTACATGCACAAAAGGAATATGTAAAAACTTAAATAAACCGTGATGTTTTGGCAGTGCAATTTTAATATTTAAGTAATCGTATTATAATTATATCAAAATATATATGTCTCAACTGACTCAGGCGGCAGAAAAAAATTCATTGTTATACGATTGAAGCCGTTTGATAATATCTGTTCAAAAATGTGAATTCACAACAAGTGTTAGTTAAATTTTAAAATTCAATTCAAAGTTTTATTTAAAGTGGATATTCATTAAACCTCCAGTAAGCTTTTCAAATCGATTAAGTTTATAAGCATACACTGACATAGTAATGTCTGCTACAGTCCAACCAGCCTTAAATGACACCTGTCTATATAAAGGGCAGTTTCATTTTTCCATTCTATAAATAGTGCATATAATCTGAACCTGTATTTAAAGGGGCACCTGCTAATAAAGGGTAAATTCGGAGGATTCCTTCATTGCCCTTTATATACAAGTTTGATTGTATATGCAAAGTTATTAAAAAGCTATAAGCATAACAACTGGATCCGCAAAATTATTAGCACAGCAACATACGACAGCTGAAACATTATTATTGATAAGGAATTCCAGAGGAGAAAACAGCAGAGGAGAAAATTAAAATTTGAGAAGCCATTGACGATAGACTATAAAGGTCAAATGAGGCAAGAACTATCATGGATTTTTACCACATGGGCTAAAAAGTACAGCAGCCATCCAAATGATCATAGTTAAAATACTAGTTACCTTCCATTATACAACTGATTTAATAACCCCAAACATAACACACTATATGAAATGGAATTATAAATTATATGTTCCAATAACTAACACATCAGCAAATAAATAACTATTTATTGTTATCATTATACATAGTTTTAATCACCAGAGTATTTAACAAAGATTTGAAAGATCTATAATATATAATATGGGACTGTATATGTCTGATAATAGAGACATTACTGTTCTACAGACCATAGACATTTAAAGAACCTCTAATATGACTATTAGTCTATACAGAAAGTAAAGAAACAGTGGTAATTTTACTTTATTTCAATACACAATACAGTATACATGGTAAGGCATCGTATCATTTTCTAACAAATTAAAATAAACCTTGTACATTGTAATTTCAAATTATGTAGGATCTTTCACAAACCTGTCCCCCCATTATTGTGTTCAATTAGAAACTTAAAATTGTGCTACATAGAAATAAGTTTCAAGTAAAATAAAACTAGGAACTGTACACCAGAAGATCATGACAAGGAATTCTGAATACTTTGGTCCTGTTAATATTTTTAAGTGGTGGCTATTTCTAATTTTTTGTTAACATCAAATAAACTTTAGCGATATAGAGGACCCAGCAAGGAACATTGCAGCCATGTTTGCCTTTAGAAGGTTCAGTGGTTTCAGAAAGAAATTCAAGCAGCCTTTCTAGTAATGGTCCTGTTAAACTTTGTCCTACTGTGAGGTTATGACTGCCAAAGGAAACATGAGACCATAGATTGTGTCAGAAGTTTATTTTGCAACAGACAAACAACTCTTAATAACCTTTACTCCAAAAATGCTGCTGTAAGTTTATTTTTACAAGTAGGGTTAGTGTTATGGTGTTTAATACCACTTTCAACAATATTTCAGTTATATCGTGGTGGTCAGTTTTATTGGTGGAGGAAACCGGAGTAGCCGAGATCTTTTACATGTAAGGAACATGACATTCTCCCAGTCAGAGAAGCTATGTCATATTTCTATGCCAAAAATGTTCCCACCACTGACAACTTCACATTGTGACTGTGAGATTCAGAACAGCAATAAAATTATCACATCACTGAGGACTATTTCTATTTTCTCCCATGTTAACCTTGTTCCCTAAGACCTTAGACCTTTCTTACATTTATAAATCTACACATCATAATAATGCTGCACAGCATATTTTATAACATTAATATTGCTGGTTCTTCAGAAGAAATCGTTTTTAAGAAATACTTAATTAAATTCTCCTTTTTAGGTCCCATAATAGCCCCTTTTGCTGGTTCTTCAGAAGAAATCGTTTTTAAGAAATACTTAATTAAATTCTCCTTTTTAGGTCCCATAATAGCCCCTCCCCAGAGAGGATCAATTTCATTTGTACAAATCTGAGTCTCCTCTTCACAAGCACCATCCATGCCAAGTTTGGTTATGAATATAAATTGTTGTCTTACACTTAGTGCTGCAGAAAATATCAAGTTACAAGAATAGTTTTAAGATACCAAAAGGGTAATCGGAAGCCATAAATCAAAGGACAAACAATACAATGGTCAAAAGAAAACAGGACAAAAGGACAAACTCATCTTTGGTTTACTCCCTCCAATATGTATAAAATATATTTAAACAATAAAATCAACAATAAAACACTGTATAATACTGATTACATCAAAAACACTACATCATATCCCTAAAACATTACAATATTTTACTATTACTACTTACCAGTAAGCATAACATATGGGAAAATATAGGTATTTAACCTTTGCCCTGCTTAATATTAAGTCTTATTATCATGATTTAAAATAAAAAGTGTGTTTAACCCTTTCCCTGTTTAATATTAAGCTCTGCAATTCAGATGGTGGCTGTATAAATACGGGAAATATAATAATGTAAAATCAGTTACAGTTGTCTCCCTTCATCTAAGACCTCTGACATCAAAGGTTCCCCTCCTATTAGACCAGGCGTCAGGTGCGCTGTGATAGTAAATTATAGTAAATTATAACTAAACTGTCCCCTCGGGAGAGGCCATCCCTCTCATAAGGCCATTATTTCATTGCACAAGATGTGGCCTTGTAAGAGTGGGTCTTCTTTATTAAATTTCGTATTCTGATGGTTTTGTAGAAATTTGGTATTCAGATATGTGTGTCTATTTAATTTCTAATGTAATGCATATTTAATATAAAACAAATAAACAGATTTTACTAAAAAAAAAACCAATCAAATTATCCATAGATTATAATAGTTAATCTTAGAAGTATTACAAGACAGTCTTAAAGGAGGAAAATAAAATTGAAACTTTATTTGATAATAATTTAATAATATAATCAATGAGATTATTAATGCATATTGACAGATAAAATCTTAATCCGTAACTGCATTATTTTAGTAAATTCATTGTAGATTAACAAACTCCCAAAACCAAAAAAAATTAAAAAGACAAACACCCAAAGGATGTTGATCAAAAAAGATAAAACACTGAAAAGATGATGATCAAAAAAGATAAAACAAACACTTGATTTGTATCATTGATAATTGAATAATTTTGCTACGATACTGTCATGTCTATAAATCTTAGTAATGATTTCAACCTTTCACTGGTACACAAATATTTTGCATGACTTTGTAGAGATTCTAGTTCACTGGATGACGACATTAAAAATAAAATAATAATCGACCCATCAACTGATGATAACATTAAAATTAAATAATAATAAACCAATCAATGGTAAGAGACTTTAAACAACAGTTTGTCTCTGTAAGACAACTCGTACATAAACTCATTTCAAAATTTAAGATAAATATTTGAAATAATCATAAATTTTAGTTTTTTCAGACAAGTAAAATTTAATTTTTACACTAAATAAGTACATTATAACAAACACGAATTACCAACACCTTAATGGGGAAGTTGAAATGAATTGTATTTAATTTATAAAGCAATTAGGTACACAGGTAAAAATGATGCACATGATTTTCATCTGAATTTTTCACAAGACTTTTGGAAAAAAAAAGTGTTTGTATATGTTTAAGACCATACACGTATTTGGACCGTATGAGTATACTCGTACGGTCCGACCATACTCATATGGTCTAGTACGAGCTGGACCATACAGGTATTTAGACCATATGGGTTTTTTTCAATACAAATATTATATCATAAACTTTTATTGAGTTTTACAAATGACATTTATCATAATTATTATTACTTTAAACAAAACACCATCACCTCATGAAAAGTAAACAGTTTTTGAACTATAATGCAATTTTAATTGTCTACCTGAATCACACATTTTCGAATGCACGCCCAGAGTGACACTTGCTACTACAAGGAAAGCCAGACTTTCTACACTTTACATGTTTTGTTCATGCATGTTCCCTTGCATTTACATCTTTTGCTTGCAAGAGAAAAACTTGCTTGTTTTGCAGCAGTATGCAGAGAAATTTCTTCTTTTTTCCAATGCGAAGTTTCAACTTTATGTGTCAAAAGTTCTATATCACTCATATCATAACATGCATTTAACACACCAAATTCACATGATAATTTGTACAAACTTGCATCTTTACCAATAATATCATCAACCCTACACAATACTCGTGGTAAATCACCAGATGCCCTATCAACAATAGGTATTCTTACGGTTACAAAACTACCCTTTTCAATTTTTCTTATCACGGCGTTGCAGAATTCTCTCCCGTTGTCATGTTGCAGGATCGATGGAAGGCCAACAACCGAAAATACATGCACTGTTAAATTATGAGCTACTTCATCTGCAGACTCATTTATTTGAGGCCAGAAGAAATTGAATTTTGTGTAGTGGTCAATGTAATGACCGATCCAACAGTAGTCCCCATCTGGATCAGCGCTCTTATCAACCAAGTCTAACTGTCCCCTGTGCATGAAATATTTGGATGTGATGGGCTTAAGAGGAGCAACATTTCTTTGTGGCTTCTTACAAGCACACTGCCTTTAATAAATTCCATACAAGCTTTCCTGGGAATCCCATAATACGTTTGTTCAATGTCCTTGTATAATTTATGATATCCCGTATGGGTCATAGCTCCCTCATGCACAGACTTAAGTATTTCAAATATCTTATCAACTGTTACAATTTTTTTCCAGTTTGCAAGTATTCCCATCCTTCCAGATTCCTGCATTTAAAGAGAAAAACTCATATCAGAAAAAGGAAAGACAGAAGCTAAAACATAAAATTAAACAGAGAAAGTAACATAATATAAATAAAAGACAGAAAAGTTTAAAAGAACTAAAATACAGTATAGCAGTTGAAGTTCTACAACGTTGTTAACCCCCCCACACACCTTTTGCGCTTCATGCGACTCTAGTCGACATCTTTCAAATCTTTTTGTTGTCAACTTGTTTCTAGTTCATAAAATAAAAATCGGTGATAACAGTAATTTTGATATTGGGAGAATAGGTGAAAAAACGTAAAAGGGGCAATAAGTTGATAATAGTATAGTTTATGTAATACAAACTGAAAAGAAAGGATTCTCACCTCATTTGTAGGTATGCAGAGTTCATTTTCCATGCCAAACTCAGGGCAGTTTATCAATGTAAATTTGTTTTCCCTTCACATAATGCCGGAATCTAGCTGAATCAGTTTTTCCATTCATTAAAAAGTTAATAATTCTCTCGGTCTTCTCACGAGTAAACAGTTGGTTTGATGGTTTTTGTAATAAAGTTCCTAAATATGCTTCAAATGTTTCTTCCCACATTCTGTTTACTGGCGATTACTTTAATAACTTTATCATAATAATAATATACAATTATGGCCTTCATGAGAAGTTAATATCCATAATTATTAAATTGAGAAAGGGTTATTATTAAATAACCCTTTCGTTTCGAGATTTAATAATTATGGATATTAACTTCTCATGAAGGACATAACTGTATTATTATACTGAACTAATATGAGGGAAATAACTAGTTATTGGTTCGACGTGCAAAAGCGCGCCAATTTCAAACAGTTATTTTGTGCTACGTGCAGATCCCCTCACAGTTATTTGACCTACGTGCAGTTTGCCGCGGGAATAATGAGTTATTTCTTGTTCCATGGACTAAAACTTTAAAATATCTTAATTATTTCTTGCTTGGTTTCTATAGTAAAGTATAATAATAATAATAATAATAATAAATTCTTTATTTATAGAGGGTTACACAGTTAGTTAATAACTAATCTTCCCTGAGGCCCTCATTGACATATTTAAACATACATTGTAAAGTACACAAAATAAAAATTATACACAAGAAGCAATACATTGTAATAAGTATACACAAAAAGATTAAGTAAACATTTGATGGTAATTTAAAGTACATCATCATTCAATTTCAAACTATTTTGTTAACTGTGAGTGAGCAGAATTCACTTATTACGAACATGCTAAATTCAGGACATGTAAGTTTGTAATAGATTAAATTAGACTTATTTCTAAATTGTACAATTGCAATAATTAACTTTTTTTTAATATATTTTAGAATCGAATAACGTTGATCTGTAAAATATTAATGAAGCCTCGATAATCTCTTAAAACTAGGCAGACCATACGCGTACGGTCTGACCGTATAAGTATTTTGAAAAAATATGCATACGGTCCGGTCCAAATACGCGTATGGTCTGGAACATATATTTCATAAAGCAAATTACACAGCATTTTCATGTGAACATATAGATGCTACACAATTAAAAATACATGATTCTTCTGCATAAATACAGTATTGGACTTGAATATGATTAGCATATGATAATAATATGCTTTCTCCGCATCCATTTTGCATGCCTTTATTTTAAATAGGGAACGTGGAATAATGTGAAATGATTCATCATAATTTTTTTTTATCAAAATATCTGCAACAATGAAATTTTCTTTCAATTAGATGCTAGTGGTAACTCGAAAAATCAGTTTTGACGAATCACAATAAAAAAAGTAAGGTCAATATGACGATAGCGTACACAAAAAATAGGATGTTTGAAGTTCGACGGTCAAGGGCATTCCTACCCTCTGATATTAGCATGAAAATCATGTCCTACAATATTCCCTGTGTAATATTATACATTTATTGCATGCTGGTGAGGGAAATATGAAAATGTATTCACCCAAGAGTATCATATATAAGAATATGATACTCGTGGGTGAATAAATGTTCATATTTCCTGTACCCGCAAGCTATAAATGTTTTATTATACCGAATGAAACCAAGAAAATACATATACCAGTATATAAAATACTGCTGACAAACATATTTTAAGTCCATTAGAACGTTGTCTCAGATATTTAAAAACCACATTGTAACGGTCGCCTTCAAATGATGCGTTCCGAGTGCCTCTGACGTTTTTCTGTCAAAGAACGATAACTCTGGCAGGAAAACCTGCAAGGCTTCCGAAGTGGTGGAATATTATTTTTATTTCACGGAATATGATTTTTGTCCTGTGTGATCACGTGTTCTGATTTTTACCCATTGTCCAATCAAATTAATCTATTTATGGTAATTAATATATGAGGTATAATAAATACATATCTAAACTAAGAACATTGACTAGAGTGGCTTTATATGAATACAATTTAAAAAAACATTAGAAAACTATTGATTTGAGAAACACCAAACAAATGTAGACATAATAACATTGTTGCTGATAAATTCAAGAAGGAGAAGAATTTGTATTAGTGACTGTGTCACTTGTTTTCCTATCATTCTCTACATGTCATTCCAAGTTTATGTATCTGTTTGAATAAATATTGTTTACGCTGAGAAGAATGATATTGTTCCAACAAAGTAAAATTGCATTGTTAAATGTTATATATTCATAAAAATATTATATACATGTACAACACAATAATATGTAGATTTTGGCATATAATGACAGGGGAATATACAAAAAGCACCAATAAATTAGTGACCTTCAAAATGAAATAGGTCAACTTTTGAATGTTAGTCATGCACATAGATTTAACCTTGATGCTGGAAATAGTGCTGCAGCATTAGCTGTGATAGCATAATGTTTACTATGATAAATATGTCATGGACTGCCACAATATAACTGAAATATTGTTGAAAGTGGCGTTAAACACCATAACCCTAATCTCCACCCCCCCCCCCCCCCCCCCCAAAATAAAAAAAAACCCTCCAAAACATTTCTGCATCAACTTTAAAGGGAGCAGTATATTTAGGTTTATTCTTTGGTCCCTTTCCATTTACTACTAAATAAAAACGTAGACATTTAAATTAGTGTGCATGACACGTTTTAGGAATAACCTTCATAAAATAAGCTCCATACTAAAAAAAAAAAAAAATGTCCTTTTGTGATGATTTCGGTCCATTAAATATGAAATGAGCTCCATACTAAAAAATAAAATTGTCCTTTTGTGATAATTTCGGTCCCTTTAATATAAAATGAGCTCTTTCATAAAAATAAAATTGCCCTTTTGAATCATCCAAGAAAACATCATATCAAAAGTATAATAAAAGTGTGACTGAAAAAAAAATCATATCAAAAGTATAATAAAAGTATGACTGAAAAAACATACTACAACAAAAATAAATGATTCAATGTTGCACAGCAACACTAAAATAATATGACAATAATGATCTCCCTTCCATACAACAATTATCTCCCTTTTATAAGTACTTTATAGCATTAGTAGTTAAAAATAAACGTCTATATAATAAAATTTATACATGATGTGTGCTCAGAATAATAACTATAAAAATATATTTAACAAATAAATAAATAATCTACTAACTACGAAATTAATATACACAATCCCAAATGTTTATATATCATTCTACTCCCAACTAAGTTGATGGCTCCAGGTAAACCCTGATATTCATTTTTCCCAAACTAACATTTTTCATATTATCTCACCGAGCAATATTGTCAGTATCAAAAACTGACTCTGATACTGAAAATTATCGGTCAAAGTGAGCCCATTATGATGCTATCGAAAAAAAAAACCAATAATATTAGTTAGTTTTGAAGGTATCTAAGTACATTATCACAGCTAGATCTATCCCACTCGCTGTGATACTGGTAATAATGTCTGTCTCGACCTTCAAAACTGACGTAATTCTATATGTACCATTTTGTATTTTCATGATATTCAATATAGCCTAAATATCAAATTCAGTATAGCTGAATTTAGAATTAAATTTCCTATACTGAATTTTGGTTGTCATTTTAACACTTTTCACCACAAATATATAATAAAATATACAAAAACCCTCTCACCTGATAAATTTACAAACAATTCTGACTTCAAAGAAGATAATTTTTTTTTTACATAATGATTCAAAAATAAATCTATATATTTAGAAATGTTTCAAAATAATAATTGCACCAAAAAAATACATGATTTTTTTTTTTAATTTGGAGGGAAATTTGATGCTCACTAGAGCCTGCTATATCTATGACATCATTATAAATTATATGTTTATGGTCCCATGTTCACTTACATACAGTTTGTGATCAATTTTAATGATTTTGTTTCTGAAATAGATGATACATTATTAGGTGTTGTTTTTTTTATATGTAAAATTGGGTACTATATGTATGTCTTTTCGTGGCAGCCATCTTGAATTTCTATGTCTAGTACAAAACCTAAGGCACCATTTACTTATCATTCATGAATAATTTAGGTTTAATCAAGTCAATAATTTTATCTATTTTTAACACAAGATCTTATGTTAAACTTTTATCTAGCACTGGCAGACATCTTGGATTTCTGATCTACACATAAAGGTACATTTTGTATAAGACTATCTAAGGTGCATAAGGGACCATCAAGTGATCATTCATGAACATCTTGTGTTCCATCAAGTTCGTAGTTTCTAACAAAAACTTTTTTATTCATTTCCTAAAAGATCCTAAAGCTTGTAGATATCCTATTTCATAAAAACTGAATATTGAAAAAACTGTATCAAAATTATTTCCCAAATGTAACCATTAATTACTTTAGCACACAATATGTGAGTTATTTTATATAATCATTCTACTGTTTTTATCAGTGTATCATTTTTAACTCTGTATTAAGCACAAAATAAATGTATATCAATGTTAAAAAATTGATAATAAAAAAAATATGTCATGTTGCTGTAGTAAATAAATATATCATAAAATTTTGACAGAAATTAACAAACAAACAAATTATTCACATCCATAAAAAAAATATAATCTTTGAAGACAATTATCATTTCATATTTTATAATCACATTTCATTTTCAATGAATAGTTCTACCTACAAACTAGATATACATTGTGAAAAGTCATACCATGCTTAGTTTCACAAATGTGTGTATGGGGGGGGGGGGGGGGGGGCACAATAACAAGATTATATTATGATTATCACAAGAACAACATTAATATATTCGTTGTATACCGATTATCATGTGCACCATTAAATTTCACAGACTTCCATAAAATATAAATTTAGTACAGAAAACAATAAATAGCCCATTCCTGAACTACATAATAAATTGTAGAAAGTGGCATTAAACACCACAATCCTAACCTATAATAAATTGTACAATAATACCCCAGCAATGCTATTGTAAATGTGGCCTCTAATATCAGTTACAGGCCACTGTTAGAGGCAGAAGTTTATACAGTTCTTTTTATGAACGAGCTTAAGAATTTGAACCTTGTTGTAACAAGAAAATTAGGTAAACTCGTTCACAAACAAAACTGTTATCACGACTTTTTTATTTATTTTATAAATTATAACATCATTATTGTACAAGTTAGATACATTACTATTGAATTACTATCATATCCAATACGGGCCGCTTCTTTTGTTTCAATAGTACTGTATCTTATACTTGTTAACGAGTAACTCATTATACATTAATACATGAAAATTAATACTAGCAGAATTTAAATAATTCATATAACATAAGATTTTTCAACAAAAAGAAAAAAATATTTTAGCACTTCTTGGATAGAAAAGTCAATGTAAATCTATTTTTAATTATGTGTAACATTTCCTATTACATTAGTCATGATAGTCTCCATGGCGTGCGTCATGTTCCCTGGTTGAATATCTTGATGTGGTATACTGCTAAGTCTCTTAAAGGCATCTATGGTCCCCATTATGGCCCTACAAAAATAAAAACGAAATACTATTGAAATAATTCCTCCATCTTAGTGTATGTTGAATTTTAATACTGAACCCCAAAATTTGTTTAATTAAGGTTTATGGTGTTTAACGCTACTTTCAACAATACTTCAGTTATATCGCGGCCATCGGTTTTATTGGTGGATGAAACTGGAGTGCCCGGAGAAAACCACCGACCTGTCTGTTGCAAGTCCCTGACAATCTTTATCACATAATGTTGTATCGAGACCACCTTCTGAGCAGGATTCGAACTCACAACTTTAGTAGTGAAAGGCACTGATTGCATAGGTAGTTGTAAATCCAACTACCATACCCTAACGACCGCCCCTCTTCAATAATGAATTAAATTGAAATTGAAGTACCACCTACAACCTCTTCCCAAACTGACATGGGTTAGGGTTAAGGTTATGGTGTTTAAAGACACTTTCAACAATATTTCAGTTATATCGTTGCTGTCAGTTTTATTGGTGGATGAAACCCGAGAACCTGGAGAAAATCACCAACCTGTCGCAAGACACTGACAAACTTATCAAATAATGTTGTATCAAGTACACCTTGCCTGAGGGGGATTCCAACTCACAACGTTAGTGGTGATAGGCACTAATTGCATAGGTAGTTGTAAGTCCAACTACCATATATGATAAAGACCAGGACGACCTCTCAAAATAAATTTGGATTTCCATTCCTGGTCACAAAGAAAATGCTAAAATATAGCCAAATTTGATATTATCTATGATCCTGTATTATAGCTGGAGTTCTGCTTAATTTGAACATTCCTTCACATTACAAGTGAATATACTTGTACAGTGATGAACATACAGGTAACCCATACATGTACATTTCTATAATACTTTGAAATACACCAAAAAAATCAAATCAAAATAACTCTCTGATGTCATTTCATGCCTTTAATCATTTTATTAAGAAATTTAAATACTGGTTAATGAAATATTTCAGATTGCTGATGGTACAGTAGACCAAAATGAATGAGGATTATCATTGGATCAATGGATTAATACCTTCTTGTATCTTGCATGAATGACTACATTCCTCCCCTTTTCCTATCAAAACACAACATATCAAGAAAGTATTTATTATGCTGTTGTGATATACATGTACAATATTTAAAAGGCTCACAGTATCATTTTAATTTGAAAAATAATAAACAATTTCTCAATGTTTGAACTTTTTTGTACATAACATAAGGAAGGTTAGAAAAGTGTGATGTAAACCAGAGGCTCACAAATATAAAGTTGTATGCTAAAGTTATGATAAGACAGTTTAAACAGTGATGGTCATCAATTCCACCAATATCAACAAAACGAACAATCACCTCTCATCTTAACTCACTGAACACAAAAACACCATGACATTGGAAATCCAGGTTCTGGCCTGAGACAGACACAACAATTGTGGTGGGGTTAAACCGGTTAAGGGGATAACAACCTTCCCCTCTTGATAACTGGATCTCCAATTCCATTTGGAATAGAAAAACTTAACTATACAATGTTAATTTTTGTATATATTTTCTTCTATCAGAAAAATATATATTGTAACAAAACATTAAAATTCCATAAAATAGTTTGGTATGAAGCTAACATCCAAATAGGCACCAATCAACCATGTCAAATGGCAGCTATTTAAACGACCTTCCAATGATTAGTCAAACCTATTATAAATAGATTAAAAAGGTCCTGAGAAGATTATCAATACATCTTGTATTTAATTACAGGGTATATAAAATAGTGGTGATAATATCAATTAACAATTTCAAAAGTTATATATGTAAAGAAAATAATATACTAATTTGAATCTTAAAATTATATTTTCAATCATCCTTTAAATTCTAGTTTTTTCCCAGTGCCTTCATCAGATTAAATATTTCAACTCTTTTCATCAAGAGTAAAAGGCATTGGAGTGATAATGGAAATTATATTGGAAATTATATTATATCAAAACTAGAGGCTCAGTGGGCTGAGCCTGTGTCGCTCACCTTTCATTCTGCTTTGAGGAAACTTAATACACAACCTTCCATACATGTAGATGCTTCCTACCAAGTTTCGGTTCATTTGGCTAGGCAGTTTCAGAGGAGAAGATTTTTTTAGATATCGACCAATCAGAGAAAAAGAATTTCCTGTGGTGGCCATGTTTGTTAACCGATCGAGACGAAACGAGCAATCTTCATAGAGGACATTCCATAGATGCTTCCTGCCATGTTTTGTTTAATTTGGCCAAACAGTTTCAGAGGAGGAGATTTTAATTGGCCAATCAGAAACAAGAATTGCCTGTGGTGGGCCATGTAACCCATGTTTGGTAATGGATCGTAACAAAATGTGCACTCTTTAGATAGGACCTCCCATAGATGCTTCCTACTAAGTTTCAGTTCATTTGGCTGATGGGCTTCAGAGGAGAAGATTAAAATGTGAAGAGTTAACAAATGACAGACAACAAACAACAGATGCCAAGTGATGCCAAAAGCTCACATTGCCTTTGGCAAAAAAGAATATTAAAATGTGAATACCTACATGTAATGTATAGTATTCACATGTTACACTATATCAACATTAGTTAATTTCTAAGGGAGATAATGGCAAGTTATCTTTCTTTTAACAGTTTACTACAATGGAGAAGTTTTTTTTAGAAATGAACCAATCAGAAACAAGAATTGCCTGTGGTGGCCATGTTTGTTAACGGATCGGGATGAAATGAGCAATCTTTATCGAAGACCTTCCATAGATGCCTCCTACCAAGTTTCGGTTCATTTGGCCAAGTGGTTTCGGAGGAGAAGATTTTTAAAAATCTGCCAATCAGAAACAAGAATTGCCTGTGGCGGCCATGTTTGTTAATAGATCGGGACAAAATGAGCAATCTTTAGAGAGGACCTTCCATAGATGCTTCCTACCAAGTTTCGGTTCATTTGGCCAAGCGGTTTCAGAGAAGATTTTAAAAAATTGGCCAATCAGAAACAAGAATTGCCTGTGGTGGCCATGTTTGTTAACAGATCGGGATAAAATGAGCCATCTTTATCGAGGACCTTCCATAGATACTTCCTACCAAGTTTCAGTTCATTTGGCCAAGTACTTTCTTCGGAGAAGATTTTAAAAAAATCTGCCAATCAGAAACAAGAATTGCCTGTGGTGGCCATGTTTGTTAACGCATCGGGATGAAATGAGCAATCTTTATAGAGGACCTTCCATAGATGCTCCCTACCAAGTTTCGGTTCATTTGACCAAGCGGTTTCGGAGGAGAAGATTTTTTTAAATCAGCCAATCAGAAACAAGAATTGCCTGTAGTGGCCATGTTTATTAATAGATTGGGACAAAATGACCAATCTTTAGAGAGGACCTTCCATAGATGCTTCCTACCAAGTTTCTGTTCATTTGGCTGAGAGGTTTCAGAGGAGAAGATTAAAATGCGAAAAGTTAACGGACGACGGACGCCAAGTGATGGCAAAAGCTCACATTGCCTTTGGCAAGGTGAGCTAAAAACTCTAGACTGGAGAATGAACATGGGTAACTATTATAAAGGTGGATGGTTCATCCTCAACATTTTCTGGATAAAGGGCTGAGCAGGACACAGCATGACAACAACAGCAGCAAGTTGACAAGAGCTTCTTTTTTCACCAATGATCTCATATTCTCCTTTACCAAAAATTAAATGACAATATTTTTCAGAGGAGAAGATTAAAATGCGAAAAGTTAACGGACGACGGACGCCAAGTGATGGCAAAAGCTCACATTGCCTTTGGCAAGGTGAGCTAAAAACTCTAGACTGGAGAATGAACATGGGTAACTATTATAAAGGTGGATGGTTCATCCTCAACATTTTCTGGATAAAGGGCTGAGCAGGGCACAGCATGACAACAACAGCAGCAAGTTGACAAGAGCTTCTTTTTTCACCAATGATCTCATATTCTCCTTTACCAAAAATTAAATGACAATATTTTTCTTGACTTCTTAAGGGTTATGTTTATTGTTGTTTATCTTCACTTTCAGCAATTTTTCAGCTATATTAATGAAATCTCCAGGGGTAATGGGAAGGGGTCATCAGCATAACTACAGAAGTATAGATATACAAATGTACTTCTCATATTTGCAAACAGTGGTGTAATGGTTACCATGATCACCTTGAGTGTAGTAGATCATGGATTTGTGAGTCCCAGTTAGGTCAAACCAAAAAACTACAAAATTGATATCTGTTGCTTCTCCACTAAGCAAGCAGCACAAAGGAGTAACAGCCAAGACTGGTTGGCTCAGAATCTGGATAATGTATTAGTGTGTAGCGACATGTCTTCCCAAGGAATGCTGTTTCAGTGAGCTAGCACAATTAAAATTGAACTAAGCATGAGGCTCTAGTACAAAGCAGACATCATCATTAACTCATCGAAATGTAACTTACTCTCACCCTTATATACATCTAGCTGAAAAATTGTTCACTTGGCATTAAACAATAATCACTCACTTACTCATCCCAATATTTGCACCAAAAGAAAACAAATCATGATTATTCATGGATTACTCAAAGGATAGGGCAAGGGCACTGGTTTATTAGCAGGAATACAAGATGGACAACAAATCATGGCCAGTGCTGAATTCTCGAGGGGGTAGAGTAGGAGAATGGTCATTAGTATAAATACATAAGATAGGATAGACTTATAAATTTGCAAAAAAAAAGAAGGAACCAAATGATGGTCAATGAAGAGTTATTATAGAAGTTTGGACAGAAGGATGGAAAACAAATCATGGCTGCCATGGACGTAATCTCCAGAGGTAGAGTAAGGAGAAAGATTCATTAGCATACCTACAGAAGACATTAGGGTGACATGACATCTATGGGAGGGTTCTAGACATTTTTGTCTCAAGCAGGTAGAGGGTAAGAGTTCTGGTAGGGGACCAGAGAGGTGGGGGTATAAGATCCAAAGGTTTGAAGAATTACAATTATTACAATGGTCATATAGAATTCTTATAAAATTAAATGCTGTATACCATATGCTTGGAAATTTAAATCAGTGACTGAGGGCAAGGTGCCATTAGACTAATTACAGAATAACTTGTGGTCATTGATGAAATATCCAGGGGGTAGGGTATAGACAAGAGGTTTTTTTATGTAATTAAAATACAGAAGGATAGACTGTCTTCCAATATTGTACCAAAAAGAAACATAATGTATGGTCACTTGTATATTCTTCTAAGGCTGGGACTGGGAGTTATTAGTATGATTACATAAATATGGCCAACCCACATGACATACAAGATATAACAATTACTTTGCTGACAAAAAGCTTTAAAAGGGAGATAATTCATACAGAATCACTTGTAAATAAAATTTGATACTGCACTAGTGTTTCTCATTTTTTTTTTAATTTAAGGGAAAAAATAAAATAAGGAGTGTGTAAAGAGGTAACTAAAATAATATGTAACACACTGACTGACAATGCTGATGGGGGCCTTATTTAGCAATAAATCCCACAGTTACATAATTTCACATTTCAATATAGGCCAGCGGCGAAATCTAAAAAGTCACTTATTTAAAGAGTTAAATCAACCCATCGGCTACACACCTAAATATACTTTCAAACGCTAGATTATGCTTTTAATTAATAAATTTAACATGCCGTAAGAAAATCGTATGGTCACGTTATCACGAAAACTACATTTTTCTAGGGTTACTGCGTTTTTGGAGAAAGTCTGATCATACTCAGCAAAATCAACATTATACATGATGTATGCATCTTCGGCAAATTGTTGCATTTGTAGTTTTTAAAATTAACTTAAATAAATAAAATAAGCCAAAATATCTGATTAAAATAACTTTTATTTCATCAGTTTGGCTTCTTTGAAACCAGCAGATGTTGTAAATATTTTAACGGTCACTTTTAAAATTATGTCAAAAGAAATACTTTAATTAAATCGATCTCAAACTTTTTTTAAAACAAAAGTGTAAACATAGTTTACATAAAACATTATCATTATAGCGCCCACTTCTACTAGTTTAAGAGGTTTGGACCGTTTTTAAATGCACATCAACATATCGAAAGTAGAAAATGATTCCGGATATTTTGTCCGTGACGTTTTAAAATTGTAATCCTCAGTCAGATCAAATCTTATTGCATCAAGACCAAAGTTGTTTTCGCATATGTTCTTAATAATTACTTATATTCTTGTGTTATCTGTATTTAATTGTTGTCACCCTTCATTGTTAACATTTGCTGTTGTTAATTGTAACGTTTTAGTTACAAAAGGTGGTTTGAAATATTGTTTGTAATTAGTGTTTACAAGTTGTTAGAAAATCATTTGTCGGAACTGTTGTGAGTGTTTTCCGGAAAATGGCAGTTTGGTAGCCTACTTAAACTTCTTCCATCTAGTGCTAAGAGGAGTAAACCTTCAATAGATTGGAACCAATGTATCATTTGTCCGATTCCAACATCATTGTTTCACGACGATGGCACAATGCGCAAAACCAGCAAGGCAGATCTTGCACATCAACTGGAACAGGACGTTTCTATAATACAACTTGTGACACTGGCATAGCTTTGTTGCAGTCAATAAATGCAAAAAGGTTTAGAACCTTTGGTGAGATGGCACTTGATTTTGTAAAAAATCAGATCTCTTGCTTTCAGTTTGCATCCGTTGTCGTCGATATCTTTGATAGATATGACATTCAAAACTCTATCAAAAAGGCAGAACGGGACCGTCGATCCAAGTCAGTGTTCACTGCAAAGATTTATGAGGTGATTGAAGGTAGGTTTATTCCTGACTGGAAAAAGTTTATTAGTTCTGGTGAAAATAAGCAGTCGCTTATTAGATTTCTCGGCGATTACATTGTCAAACATATTAATCAGAACAGTTCTCTCCAAGAGGGACAATCACTTTACATTGTACCTGGCCGGTTTATTTTCTAATCCTGAAACAGTTAAAATGTTGAATCAGAATGGTATGTTGGATTGCAGTTGTTTGGCAAGCACACAAGAAGAGGCGGATACCCGCATAATTTTGCATGCACTGTATTCTGACAAACTGTATCAAGAGAATAACGTTCAATGTTGCATTGTTGTGAAATCCCCAGATATGAAAGTTCATGTTCTTGATGTACATTATTTTCCAAAAATGAAAAACACAAGTGAGCTTTGGTTTCAAACAGGACTTATTACTAGCACTAAGGATTGTAGACGCTATATCCCTGTACACGAGTTATGCAAGTCATTGAGCTCCGTTGTGTGTGAGATCTTGCCAGCTGTTCATGTTCTAACTGGGTGTGATACCACTTCTTCGTTCTTTGGTATCGGGAAGAAGTCTATGTTCAAAGTTCTGAAAGAGACACCCAATCAGTTTAGTGATTTGTCTCGAACAGAATGCTCTGACATAGATGATTCAGTCGATCTAAGCTGAAAACTAATATCAAGGCTGTATGATCCGAAGGGAAAATCGAAACGATGCCATATCGATCTGAACAAATTGCGGGTAAAATTGGCAACTGTCAAAGAATCTACTTTGGTGATACTTCCTCCGGTCGCGAGTGAAGACACATTTAAACAGCATGTTCTTAGATCTTCGTACCAAACAAAGATATGGTTAAATGCACATATTCCAAAGCCAGCAGTTGGGTAACCTCTTGAGCATGGTTAGAAAGATGGAAAATTTGGTCTTGAACCAATATTGTTTGAAGGTCAAATGTCATCTGACTTTTTGCAGGACCTCGTATGCACATGCAAAGGAAGATCCGTTTGTAGTAAAGGTTGTGTTTGTTTGAACAGAATTTGTCCTGCACAGAACTTTGTCCTTGCCAAGCATTAGACCTCTGTCACAATGTGATTACACACTGGACAGATATCGAAGATGACGATGCGTAAGCACGCAATAGTTCTTTTTTTAAACAAATCATAAAAACAACTGTTTTGTTTGATTCCCTGAATATCTCCATATGCGATTGACCAGATCAAATGCATTATCCAAACACCCAATCTGATAATAATTGGGTTTCGGATTACGATGGTGAATGAAACTATGTATATTTTGTGGCTTTAAACGTTCAAAATGCCTAAACGGGTGTTTTTATTTATGAATCACTTTTATACAAATATATCCTGTTGATGAGGGTTATTTGCGAAAAATACCGGTTTCGAGGACATTTGACTGTCCTCGAAACCGGTATTTTTCGCAAATAACCCTCACTAACAGGATATATTTGTTTAATTCCGCCGAATATTTAACAGCAAGTAAAACAGTGGCATGCAAGCAGGTTCAGAACTTCAGACCACCTCGATCATTTGATTTTTAACTGAGACTTAAAATCAATCTACGAAAACAGGAAAAATCTTTTCAAAGAAGTGACTAGTGTATAAATTCTGGAACAAATTCAAAAATAAAATAAATCACAGTTTTGCTTTAACATACAACACGCTAAAAACAATAATGCAAATGAATTTGAAATATATACATTTCAACGATTTCAAACATAACGGCTGACACTGTCGTCATTTTCTTTACTTTAGCATTGGTTGAAAGAAGAAACCCGAGTAATTCGAATAACATCCGTGACGTCCTAAACTATTTAAAGAAGGGATTTCGTCTCGAGCGGGATATTTTCCTATAGTACCGGGATATTTTTAGGCAAATATCCCGGCAATGGTGGAAAAGCTGAAAAAACGAAAAATTGGTAAAAAAATGTCCCTTTCATCAACCAATCAGAAGACAGCATTCTGATATAAGTTGGAATTAAATAAAAAAAAACTACAAGGGTTCACATGAGATGTACAATGCTCGTAGCTATTTAGGGACTGACAAAATACAGACTTACAAAAATACCTGTGTTGGGCAAATCGGGTATGTTTTGATTTACTTCCGTTGTATCGAACAGTATATATACAAAATATAATGAAACATAAATAAACGTCATTATTACGTAAATAGGGATGACCTTGGGTCAAGGTCATTGTTTTAATGAAGCAAATACGAGTCACTTACATTGAAAAATCCCATTCCCGTCCAAAAACGGTCATTTCGACGTCATTCATTTCTGAATTTTGGTTCAATAATCTAATTTACTATGTGGTCCATCAAATAAAAACCATCAAACTTGTCGAATTGAATTTCATTTTTAAGGAAAATACACTTTTCGAACGAAAGTCGAAAGCGAAAAACAAATTGTTCTTGACCTTTGACTTTAATTATGCAAAAACGTGACCACTTCTGACTTTTACGGCATCATTATTCTGAGAGTCCCGTCATTCCTCTTTCCAATGACATATGATATAGGTGTGTAGCCCATGGGTTCATTACATTTTATTTTTTAATTTTCTACCGCTGGTCTAATATGATTTGGTTTAAATCTTAATGTACCAAAATACAGTAGAACTTGTGCAATCCGACACTTCGAGTTTCCTGACATCCTGTGACATCTGACAAAAAGTTATGGTCCCAAAGTATCTCTGATAGCTAAAATAAAACCCGAGTATTCCGACATCCTGACATATTTCCCTGGTCCTTTGGTGTGACAGGTTCCACTGTATTTCCCTGGTCCTTTGGTGTGACAGGTTCCACTGTATATCCCTGGTCCTTTGGTGTGACAGGTTCCAATGTATTTTAATTTCCTGTGTTATCTTCATGGTCTATTTAATCAATGATTGATTGATTGATTGATTGATCGATCGATTGTCTAATGTCAACTGAGCAGTACATGTAGTGCAGCTATATTCATGACAAGAATATTTGACTCAATATGTAATAGACTTCTAAAATTAACTAGTATTACTGTGAGCACAGCTCACTAAGATATACCCCCCGCTCCCCACATCTGTCCAACCTATTTCCATAACCAAAACATTACTGATTGTTCCGACCAAAAATGAAAGGGACCCTCCTCTCTTCACCGGTAAGCTGCTGATAAAAACATTCTGAGAAACACTACTCAAGTTATCATACGACATAGGGTAAAAATCCTATTTTCCATCATATCAAGTCCAATAACTCTGGAACGGCATAAGTGAAAATCGTCAAAAATGAAAGGCATCCTCCTCTCTTCACCGGTAAGCTGCTGATAAAATTTCAAAACATTCTGAGAAACACTACTCAAGTTATCATACGACACAGGGTAAAAATCCTATTTTCCGTCATATCAAGTCCAATAACTCTGGAATGGCAAAAGTGAAAATCGTCAAAAAAGAAAGGGATCCTCCTCTCTTCACCAGTAAACAGCTGATAAAATTTTAAAAGATTCTAAGAAACACAACTCAAGTTATCGTACGACATAGGATTTGTCTACAGACGGACGGACATGGTGAAACCAGTATACCCCCCTACAACTTCGTTGCGGGGGGTATAATAATTTGACTCAATATGTAATAGACTTCTAAAATTAATAATTTGACTCAATATGTAATAGACTTCTAAAATTAATAATTTGACTCAATATGTAATAGACTTCTAAAATTAATAATTTGACTCAATATGTAATAGACTTCTAAAATTAATAATTTGACTCAATATGTAATAGACTTCTAAAATTAATGTTCAATTGTTCATCATGTACAACTTCTAATTCCCAAAACATTCCGTGTAAATAAATGCTAGAGAATACTGAAGGAGCAATCAAAAAGTACAATCCAGATCTAGAGAAACTGGCAACATAGGGCACAAAAGACGAAAAACAAACAAAAACACAACGCAATATGCGTTGGATACCACTATATGCAAACAAACACAAATAACGTAAATATGACATGCACCCTCCTACAAACAACTGGAGGTAAAGACGAACAGAACATCGTTTTTATGTGGAAATCGTAACTAACATTATTTTGTAAAGATAGACTTACCCTACTATTCCTATGAAGATTAATGACCAGTTTATAATGACTTGATATATTGTTAATGACCTGAAACACAAAGTCACAATGAAAAATTTGTAAACAGTATGTCTAATAAAACATTTTAAAATATGCAAAAAGCATGATATCACTACAATAATTCATCATTAAACATAATATGGAAGGAACAGTTGAACATGCTTGCCACTGAACAAAAGTGGAAACATTTTAGTGATCAATCACAAAATTAACTTTTTTGTCTATATTTCTATATTCTCTATTGCCATGACGACATTTAAATTGATCCATAATTAAATTCCACTTTCAAAATGTGACTGTGTGAGTGTTATGGTGTTTAATGCCACTTTCAAAAATATTTCAGTTATATCGTGGTGGTTAGTTTTATTGGTGGATGAAACTGGAGTGCCTGGAGAAAACCACCGACCTGTCGCAAGTCACTGACAAACTTTATCACATAATGTTGTATCGAGTACACCTTGCCTGAGAGGGATTCAAACTCAAAACGTTAGTGGTGGTGATATTGATTGCACAGTTAGTTGTAAATCCAAATACCACGATCACGACCATGACGGCCCCCAACAGACCACAGAATGTATCTATAGAGTCAAATGGAAAAGTGCAGTTAATACAATGTTAAAATCTTAGCAAAGATAATAAACCTTTCTTACCCTTTAAATATAGACATATGGAACAGTCCAGGTAAAACAAAGGCTAACATGGTACAGCAGGTTGCTCCCACTAATGCCATTAGGTTGGCAAAATTAGGTATCAACATCACTATTGTTCCAGTAATAATAACCATGATTATACGTAGACAATTCTGGAAATATACGAACAAAGCATAGTAAAGATATCTAGATAAAATTAAAAAAAAAAAAAAAAAAAAAAAAAATTGTATATATAAAAAAAAAATGTTTAAAGAACAAAGACCCACAACTCTGCAACGGCAAAAGTTAAATCGTTAAAATGAAAAAGCACTAAACTTTCATCAATCCTAAGGCTTTGCTAAAATTTCATGAAATTTGGTATAAGTAAACTTGAGTTATCAGATATATATGCTAAATGCATAATTTCTTTACAAACAAAGTCTCATAACTCTGCAACAGCACAAGTAAAAGTTATCAAAATCAAAACATTTTGTCAAAATTTGATAAAATTTGATCAACGCCAACCTGATTTATGGTAAATTGCTTCAGCAGATGGATAGAGGGACAAAGGGATACCATAATACGTCCGGTCTTTGACAGGCGTATAAAAAATGTATAAAATAAAACCTTTTTTACATGTATATGTACACTTCAAAGTAATTCCATAGTAAATAACTTACACCCCTCCATATATTTTTTTCTGGTGTTGTTATTAAGTAGCCTTCTAAAATCTTCATTACAGGAAACATCATCACTAAAAAAAAAAGTTTATTATCAGTAAGAAATAACTAGCAAATACCACATTTTTCCGACTTTTGGAAAATATTTGTTCTCATTTTTCCCATGAGTTCTAGCGGTAAAATTTGCCAACTAGAAAATATGGTACTACAGTGAAACGTGTCTAAGCCAAACTTCCTTAGGACTAGTTCTTTGTGTTCGTAATAGACAGGCATTCAGTTTATACAGGTTATATTAACAAAGATTTACAACAATTGGGATCTTTTTTCAAAGTTTGGTTTATACATGATTCCGTTATATTCAGGGTTTGCTTAAGACATGTTTTACTGTAATTTCTTTTTTATTTAAATAAATTGTTGTATGATGTCAAGTAAGAAGTCTATCAGCTTCAGTAATGGTAAGATTAGTTTACAAAGAAATGATAGAGTAAAAAACTGCACTGGGATAGAACAACAGTTAGGGCTCTGGGGATAATGCATACAGTCTTGTACTGCAACAGGTCACTCAGGACCACTAATAACAAGCAGTTGCTCACTGCAGCCTGTCTTTTAACCACCATGGCAAGTCGTCTAGCCACTACAGGCTGTCTTTTAGCCACCACAAGAAGTCGTCTAGCCACTACAGGCTGTCCTTTAGCCACCACAAGAAGTCGTCTAGCCACTACAGGCTGTCTTTTAGCCACCACAAGAAGTCTTCTAGCCACTGCAGGCTCTCTTTTTAGTTCAGAAAGAGTGGCATTATATAAATATGAGGAAGTCATTTATATCCTGTTTTATGGATTGTTTAATTCGCCAGCCCAACCAGCAGATACCTCTATTGAAAAGGTTGTACCAAGCAAAGAAAAAACAAGGTCCAGTTTTACATCAGGTCTTATTATTAGCTTGCAAGACCATAATAATTTGTTTGTATCACACATGTACCGGTGATATTACCTGAATATTTGATCAATGTCTTTGGAGAGCTACAAGTCAAGTCACGTGCTTTTGAGAGACGATATCAGTATGATCATAAAACATTAGAGCCCATATCATAGCAACTAAACCAAAAATAGGTTGTAACATACCTGGCACTGTGACACAGAAAACTTGGTTAGGCTTGGACAGTACTCATTTTTTTTTATCTCTTGACTGTTTTGAATATTTTTCAATGCAAAAAATTAATTAAATTATGCTTACTTACCAGGATATGTAAAATATAAGGCTAAACAAAGCAATGTCTTTACAACCAAAGCAAAATCAAGTGATTCACCTGAAAAATAATTACAATAATACTGAATTGAGCAATCATTTCACAAACAGCAAAATCAAGTGATTCACCTGAAAAATAATTACAATAATACTGAATAGAGCAATCATTTCACAAACAGCAAAATCAAGTGATCCACCTGAAAAATAATTACAATAATACTGAATAGAGCAATCATTTCACAAAAAGCAAAATCAAGTGATTCACCTGAAAAATAATTACAATAATACTGAATTGAGCAATCATTTCACAAACAGCAAAATCAAGTGATTCACCTGAAAAATAATTACAATAATACTGATTTGAGCAATCATTTCACAAACAGCAAAATCAAGTGATTCACCTGAAAAATAATTACAATAATACTGAATAGAGCAATCATTTCACAAACAGCAAAATCAAGTGATTCACCTGAAAAATAATTACAATAATACTGAATAGAGCAATCATTTCACAAGCAGCAAAATCAAGTGATTCACCTGAAAAATAATTACAATAATACTGAATAGAGCAATCATTTCACAAAAAGCAAAATCAAGTGATCCACCTGAAAAATAATTACAATAATACTGAATAGAGCAATCATTTCACAAACAGCAAAATCAAGTGATCCACCTGAAAAATAATTACAATAATACTGAATAGAGCAATCATTTCACAAACAGCAAAATCAAGTGATTCACCTGAAAAATAATTACAATAATACTGAATAGAGCAATCATTTCACAAACAGCAAAATCAAGTGATCCACCTGAAAAATAATTACAATAATACTGAATTGAGCAATCATTTCACAAACAGCAAAATCAAGTGATTCACCTGAAAAATAATTACAATAATACTGAATAGAGCAATCATTTCACAAACAGCAAAATCAAGTGATTCACCTGAAAAATAATTACAATAATACTGAATAGAGCAATCATTTCACAAACAGCAAAATCAAGTGATTCACCTGAAAAATAATTACAATAATACTGAATAGAGCAATCATTTCACAAAAAGCAAAATCAAGTGATCCACCTGAAAAATAATTACAATAATACTGAATAGAGCAATCATTTCACAAACAGCAAAATCAAGTGATCCACCTGAAAAATAATTACAATAATACTGAATAGAGCAATCATTTCACAAACAGCAAAATCAAGTGATTCACCTGAAAAATAATTACAATAATACTGAATAGAGCAATCATTTCACAAACAGCAAAATCAAGTGATCCACCTGAAAAATAATTACAATAATACTGAATAGAGCAATCATTTCACAAACAGCAAAATCAAGTGATTCACCTGAAAAAAAAATTAAAATAGTACTGAAAAGAGCAAATTCAAGTGATTCACCTCAAAAATAATTACAATAAAACTGAACAGAGCAATTATTTCACATAGACATGTTCATGTTATTAAAAAGAAGATAATGAAAAATGTTGCTATATAGAGAAAACATTCACAATTACAACAAATTAAAACAATTCATTAGAAAAGTATGAAAAATAATATTGCTAAACAGGAAAACAATTTCGCAATCATCAACATCAAGTGATTCAGCTGAAACAAGAATTTACTGTGTCCTGTCCCACCACTATGCATTCACAAAGTATAACCATTTTAAAAATGCATGAAAATGTGTTAAACTCTCATCACTCCTACAAATATTGTTGAATCAATATGGTGAGATAATATGATCAACTACACAATCATGACCAATCATCCTATCAAATATGAAAGCTACCGGACCAATGTCCTCAGAGGAGATGCATTTACAAACCAAAAAAATATATATGCCCTCATAAAAAAGGAATATTCTGCTAAGAGAATTGACTATACATTATAAATTCTATATGATTTACAGTCTATTAAATGTCTGTAACCCACAGCTGTTCACGTTCTATTTACTCTCCACTCTCGTCACGAGTAAAGAGTAATCAGAGTAGGCTCTGGGTTATTGACAATGCAGTCAATTTATTTTTAAAAGATTTCAGCAAAATAATTTCACAGATACATTGCAATCAAAGTCTCATAATTCTTACAATTGATTGCTATGGAATTATAACATTGTACTTCGGTGTACTAAAGTCCCAGAATGCACTAGTGTCCAAAATGGTGTATTATCTTGACAAACATTTTAATTGTTTTTTGCTAAAAATAGATTTAAAAGAACTTCAAATGATATGTACTTTATTTTATATGTTGATATTTACAAAGTTTTGTAAAAGAAAGAAAAAATAACAATACAAACATGATATCCTCATGAAACCCTCAAATATAACAATCATAAGAAATGTAAAAAGGGGCACATTTCTTTTAGGTGATCTGGAACATGATTCTGAATCACATAATTGTTTTGTTGCTTTTCTCATCTAAAACAGAAACGGGTTTTCGAAACATAGGTGATCCATGTTTCAAATCGAAACATGAACCGGATCTGGTCCGAATATTAGTTTGTTTTTGATAGAAATGGCGGCTGTTACGAATATTGTGCTACAATGTGGAGTCTGTCGACAGGAATACATTTTGCTGGACGATTTTTACAAGCACCAATGTGCTGATAATGTGTCAGGTAAATGTTTTTATCTTACCAAAAGGTGAAATATTTATAGGTATTTCAGAATGTAGTTGACTAATTTTGCTTGCACAGTTGAAGTTCATGACTGGCACTGATTTCAAGACAATAGTTAGAGAAAAGCATTACTGTAATATACAGATCATGTTGAATTTTTGTTTAATAAAATTTTCGGTTCCAGAGTCTTAACATTTTAAGGACTAAATGTACGTCGTACATTTGTATATGTAAGTAGGTATATACATCATGTAAACAATGTATGTATCTGATGGTGTCAATTGACGAGGCAATGTATCATTTAAATTTAATGTTTTATTAGATCACTCAATTTTTAAGCTCTACTTGTCTGTCCAAGATATCTCTGCATTTTCTTATGAAGCAAATTATACACATGTAATATTACAGTTTTTTTTTCTCACAAACAGTATGAAATTTTGCGACATGTTAAATATTAATAGAATTCGGAATTGACAGTTTCTGATATCCTGAAACATAATTTTGAAACATACCGTTTTTTAAAGCAACAAATCATGATTTTGTTTTCTGGAACCCAATGAAGT
This sequence comes from Bathymodiolus brooksi, assembly GCA_963680875.1. Classification (NCBI taxonomy): domain Eukaryota; kingdom Metazoa; phylum Mollusca; class Bivalvia; order Mytilida; family Modiolidae; genus Bathymodiolus; species Bathymodiolus brooksi. Next base: position 81,316,257 of record OY804582.1, read on the forward strand.
GAAACATGTTCCAGATTCACCTAAAAGAAATGCACCCCTGGTTGGCAAAGATAACCCAGAAAAAAAATGACACATGAAAGAAATATCAGATGTTAGTAAAAGCATAATTACAATTCTATATTGAAGCATACAAAGGGAATTAACTCACAGTTTATGCAGTCAAAGTATGTTAGGAAAAGCTCAATTTTTTTTATGGGATTTTTCTCGCATGAGCCATAATTTTTTTTTTTTTTATAAAATTGCAATTTCTTCATTATATTCATAAAATAAAATAAAGAATAAATACCAATTTAATATAAACTCCACAGTTCTACTCACCGGCTACTACAACTAGAAACTATCAACTTATAATTTACAGTACATAATGTAACAAGTCATTTTTAATTGAAAATCATAATGTTTTTGTATTCATATGAATTGTGTCAAATATAATTAAATTTTCTTAGTTACAATATATTGGAACAAACTATTATACAATGAAACTAGAGGCTCAAATGAGCCAGTATTCCCCCATAAGGTTATTTGTACATAGTTTGTATTCAATCTAGATTTTGATAAAACTATTTCAACCATTTTCCCATAGGATCCTATCATAAATTTTAACCCATAACTAGAGGCTCCCAGGAGCCTGTAATCGCTCACCTGGTTTTCAATTTGACATCTAAAGTTGATAGAAAATGGGGGTGTTACACATAATTTTGAAAGTGGGCCACCCAAAGATCATTTCAACTCAGATTTCTGAGCAAAAGATTTTGATGTGATTTTTATCTCATAATATTCCTAAACGGAATAAACTGGCTGAAAAAATCTCACAGAAAAACCCAGAATATATGTTAAACTACTCATTGCCATATAGCTGCAGTTAAAATTTGAGTTCATTTTGATTTGTAATAAAGCGGAAATTGACAACTAAAGAAATTTCTATTTTTAGTAACAGCAGCCATTTTGAATGGAGGGCGGGGCTGTCAGACACAATATTGAAAGGGGACCACCCAAGGACCATCCCAGCCAAATTTGATTTAATTTGGTTCAGCAGTTTCTTCAGAGAAGATTTAAATGTGATCTTTTATCAAAATATGTCTAATTTGTATAATCAGTATAAATCGGTTGAAAGAAAAAATTCACAGAAAAACCCAAAATATTTGTTAATCTACTCATTGTCATGTAGCTGCAGTTAAAATTTGAGCTCATTTTGATTTATAATAAAGCAGCAATGGACAATTGAAGAAATTTCTATTTTTAGTAACAGCAGCCATCTTGAATGGAGGGCGGGGCTGTCGGACACAATTTTGAAAGGGACCCACCCAAGGACCATCCCTGCCAGGTTTAGTGTAATTTGGTTCAGCAGTTTCAGAGGAGAAGATTTAAATGTGATCTTTTATCAAAATATGCCTATAATTTGCATAATCGGTATAAATCGGCTGAAAGAAAAATTTCACAGAAAAACGCGGAATATATGTTAAACTACTCCTTACCATGTAGCTGCAGTTAAAATTTAAGCTCATTTTGACTTATGCTAAAGCAGCAATGGACAATTGAAGAAATTTCTATTTTTAGTAACAGCAGCCATCTTGAATGGAGGGTGGGGCTGTTGGACACAATTTTGAAAGGGACCCACCCAGGGACCATCCCTGCCAGGTTTGGTTTAATTTGGTTCAGTGGTTTCAGAGGAGAAGATTTAAATGTGATCTTTTATCAAAATATGCCTAATTTGCATAATCGGTATATATCGGCTGAAAGAAATATTTCACAGAAAAACCCGGAATATAGGTTAAACTACTCCTTGCCATGTAGCTGCAGTTAAAATTTGAGCCCATTTTGACTTATACTAAAGCAGCAATGAACAATTAAAATTTCATCCCCCCTTTTTTTCTATTTTTAGTTTGGTGGCCATCTTGGTTAGAAGTCGGGATCACCGGACACAATTTTGGAAGGGAGCCATCCAAGGACCATTCCACCAAAGTCTGGTTCAAATTGGCCCAGTGGCTTCAGAGGAGTTGATTAAAATGTGAAAAGTTAACAGACGGACGGACGACAGACGCTCAGTGGTGACAATAGCTCACCTGACCCTTTGGGTCAGGTGAGCTAAAAATAGGACTGGAAAACTTTTAAAGCTTATAGGGGTGTTGGTCCCTTTTATGGTACCTGACCTTGTGTATATTTTTCAAAGTATTTGCTTTAGGGGAACTTAACGTTATTGAACAGAAACATGAGAAATATATATTTATTAGCACATAAAGGGGCATAATTCAAGACCAGAAAGTTTGGTATGGTCTGAAATCAAACTTGACCTTCCTTTTATGGTCCTTGTCAATAAATTTCAAATAGTTCGCTTATGAAGAAATTTGGTTATTGAAAGGAAACCAAAATTTGCATTTTTCTGCAAATCAAGAGACATAACTCCAGAACAAAATAAGAATAAAGTTTGAAATTGAACTAGACCTGAAATTTATATGATTGTTGACTTTGTTTATCGATTTCAAATTATTTGTTTTGAGGAACTTCAGTTATAGAAAGGAAATCAAATGTGGGACACACGCTCAGTGGTACAGATATACTAAATCTTAATGTCCACTCCCCATTCTTAGCCATGAGGTCTTATATACATAGTATATTTAGTCTTTTACACTCCAAACATTGTTGAGAAGTTTGTGCAATATTAAATATAGCTTTAGCATTCAGAAATCTAAGGACACCATAAAAACTAAAGAGTAAAGTATATTTACCTTTAGGCAGATTCAATGTTATGATTGCATTTGTTTCTGGACCAAATGACTGGAAAAAAAACATAGTAATAGATAGTTAAATCTTATAACCTATAATGTTGTTTATTTTTATCAAATAAACATCTAAAATGTTTGCAGGTTATTTCTTAATAACATTTGTTTTGTGTTAATTTTTTTTCTACTTTTTCCTCTCCCATATACAAATGGAACATTTTAAACAATTGTAAAAATCACTTAATTATGGCAAGAGGTAGTATTTCCCAGGTAAATTCTGGTTTCTATTCGAAAAACCTGGGTGGCTTTTTTGTTGTTTTTTTACTATCACCTGCCAAACATAACTGAAACACTACATTTGCGGAATATTGCAACTCTTCATGAAAATCTTGTCTATAGTACTTACCATATAGCCAGCTGATCCAAATGATATGTACAAACATGTCACAATCACCATGGTAATTATAAAATATCTGAAAAAAAGACAAAACAAGATTGTTTGATCTAATACCTTTACTTTAGACAAGTCAAATGCCTTAGTAATTGTTCCATTGACTTCAACTTTTATTTTATATGTCCTCAATGCCTGACATCATATGGTATTGAACAACACTATTATGATTGTAGGTTGCAATCGAATAACAGCGAAATTTTGTTATTTCAAACTCAGATAACTCGGTTTTTTGGAAAGGTTCAAATGAAATAACACTTTTTTTATAGTTGTGCAGTAGTCCTCCTCAAAGTCACCCCTCTTATCAGGCCAGATTTCAGATGATCCGAGATAGTAAAATACTACTAAATTGTTCCCCCTAGAAATGCCATCCCACTCAAAAGGCCACCTTTTCATTGCTGATGGGATGGCCTTATAAGAGGGGATTACTGTTATAATCTATAAGCTATGTTAATTCTGATTACTTCAATACTCTGTTAATTTGAAGTGAAATTTTTGTTCCCTTTTATCTTGACATAGCAAGGTTTTGTTGTACTTCATCTAATTGATATAGTTCATCCTGCACTAGTTCTATTTGAGCAGTCAAATTGGATAAATGTTTGTTATATATAGACACTAATCAAAATATAGCTCTTCTGGTCCCTGGTTCATGTAGAGCCAATTGTAATAAATGGTAACAGTATAAGTGTGGTGGACGTGATAGAGGACACCATTGAAAATGGTTGGAATAATTCTTGTTTCTGCTCTTTTCAAATAATTTGCCAGTTGTCTTTCTTTTTTGACATTACAGGATATACACAATATATGCAGGGGTTTCAAAGTGGGCCGGTACCCGGTACTTTTACCCGCCTGAGATCGTGTATAGTACCGGCAGAAATTACTGAACCCCCCAAAATTAGCGGTGGTCAAAACCACAACTGGCACAAGTACGATGGTCGATAGGCTTGTGGAATATTTTTCATAAAAAATTAATGATCACGTCAATTGCTGAATTCTCGCATTCAAATCGAACAACTGCGTCACGACCAAGTTGATGGGATATTCCCTGTTTTAAAAATAACTTTACCTTAGAATCGTAAATAGCAGTTTGCACATGCGGTAAATAGATATGTTTTCGCCCCAATATCTTTTCATCCTTGTGTAAAACTCGGACCGGAACAAAGCTGACATCATTTCAAAAAATAAAAAAATGACCGATTACAAATTATGTTCAAACACAATATAGTGTAATCTCCAGTAATATAAGTATGATCATTATGTATTATGAATATATGACTACACAATATGTTGTGCGATTTTTTTTATCCATTTAAAACCCAGGGTCGAATCATTCTGGGGCGTACTGTCTTGTTGCTTAACTCCGTCCATATTGTTTAACTTCCGGTATAAAAAAATAAAAACCTATGGCTAATTTATTTACATATTTTGACGGGGCCCTACCGCGGTTGTTCACAGAAATGAAAGTGTGCTGAAAAACATTTTTAAAAGGGGGTACAAGGAGATAAGGGATAGAAAATTACTAGAAATCTTGAAAAAGGACCGGACATGGCTCAAATACGAATTACATTGTAATGTCAAAACGCCGGCCCCCCTTTTTTTCCAAAATAATTTAACTTTTGTGATTCAAATGTTAATAAATGTCGAATCGTTTTTGTTCGAACATTTTTTTTGCACATAAGTCGTGAAAGTAACAATATATATTGTTTTTGTTTAATTATATTTGTATTGATCTATTAAAAAATGAATTATAAATTTTATTAAAGATTGATGATTGCAAATTAAATTTATATGTTTCATCAAGGACGTATTCTATTTACGTCCTTGGTTTCATTAATTATGACACTTATATGTTTTGATCCTGCCAACGGTCTTTGATGAGTTTAATTACTGGTAATAAAATAAAAAAAAACACACAAGCCAAGGTATTGTGAAAAAGAAAAGGACAAAGCCAACAAAAGAATTTTGAGAAGTTTAAGCTTTGATAACAATGGCTTGGTCAAGCCTAGCTGCGGAACTGTAGCTCTTTATGGTCCTTTTGGGTTTTTTTAAGATATGGCAGACTATCTATGAATAATCTTGGCTGAAGTCTGTAAACTGAAATATTCAATAAAGAAATTGGGGGGAAAAATCCAGGCATTATGCATGGTCTTCACTCTTGGTGAAATCTGAAGTTAATGGGATTTTTCTTTCAAAAACACTTAATGTTTTGCAGTCTCTGAAGTACATTTTTTGGTCCACAAAATGCTAGATTTCAGGAGCTTCTGCCCCCTGGACCCCTTACGTCCCTCAGCCTAATTTTTTAGGTACCTCCTAAAATTTAAGAAGTACCTCCTATTATAAAAAACTTTGAAACCCCTGTATATGTACATTGCCTGAAAAAATAAAATTTATTTGCAGTTGCCACAAAACAGGCCTGAATAGCTCACCAGAGTCAGAAAACTACTTACTTTTTAAAACTTTTTCTGACTTCTTTGGCTAAAGAAGACTCTAATGATAATATCATGCCAGCACCCTGTAATTATTATTAAATATTATTAGATGTTCTCTTACAGATGCCACACACCACCTCTTTTCCTTAATACAGTGAGCGAGTGATTGTTGTTTAACGCCAAATGAGCAATTTTTCAGCAATATCATGGCGAGAACAAGTTACAGCAAATACCAAATTTATAGTATTTGGCCCCTAACCCAACCACTGCTTGATTCACCAACCTACCACTCTCAAGGCAAGTACATTAAACAAGTACACTTTCTTAATAGACAGATGTTCTCATTAGACAGTTTAAATTGACCAGACAAGGAAAATTTTCAATGGATTGAGTATTTGGTCTATATGGGTTCCTTTGTACATTTTTTTAATAAATTATTTTTATTGATCTACTGTACTCTTCTTCTAAAATCAAATTGCTTTAGAAATCTTTTTCTCTTATTTTTATAAAATGGTAACAAATTTATCCATGGAATAAAAATGCATCATTGGCGTGTTATATGCATAAATAAAACAGTGTAGGGTTACGTGTTTAATGCCACTTTCAACAATATTTCAGTTATATCGTGGCGGTCAGTTTTATTTGGCGCAGGAAGCCTGAGTACCCGGAGAAAACCACCGACCTGTTGCAAGTCACTGACAAACTTTATCACATAATGTTGTATCAAGTACATCTCACCTGAGCGGGATTCTAACTCAAAACGTTAGTGGTGATAGGCACTGATTGCACAGGTAGTTGTAAATCCAACTACTATATGATTATGTAGATTACAATATAAGTACCTCATAACAATATATAGCTATACAAATAAAAAATGGAAGACCAACTATTGACATCTGTTTTGGATGTATCCTGAAATTAGATAAAAAGACATATTTAAATACATGATATACAGGCGAAGTTATCTCTAACATGTCGTTTTCTTGTATAACTCAAAGTAACAATATGATCTGTTCATAGTGATTGATAGCAAAATTTGTCTTGATAACTTGAACACTCTGTTAATTGGAATTAAATCATAGGTCCTTTTAAATTTGACATAACAAAGTTTGTATGTTATTTACTATTCTTATAATGTAATATTTTGATGCCATCATAAACTTTTCTATTAAATTATAAATTACAACTGGTGTTATTGCCAATTGTTTGTTATTGTTTTTATACATTTGCTCTACATGTTAAAATTAAGATTTGTTTGTGTTAAATAATCTGCTGAGAGACAGTTTTAAAATTCAAGAATGAAAAAGAAAGAATCTAGAAAAAACCTTGACTGCTTACTCATCTACAAAGTAGTTTCATAACTACAGTATAGTCAAAGACATAGCATGATAATTCACTGTGATTGACGTATCAGTCTTCTTGGGTGATTTGCATATATCTTTTGTTCTATTAAATAATATTTTCAACATTTCTTTTACATTTAGATATAACTAAGAAGAGTGATACGTCTATCAGTGATTTAACACGCTATGTCTCTGACTGTACTGTATCCTTGCTTCCCGATTGGCAAATAAGAACATATTAAATCAAGATCAGCTCAAATCGTCTTTCCCACCACTTCAGTGTAAAAAAAATAATTACATTATTAATTTTGTGCATAATAGTAAGGTGCATGACTTGGAAATGACAAAGGTCAGATACCTCATATTCGAACTTGACCTGTATTTATCCATCTAAATTAAAGTTTTACCCCCAATGTCTTATTAACTGTATCTTGGCAGGATCATCAAATACATACCCTAATGATGATTCAGGCCAAGATCTTGACATCAATTTTTGCTAAAAATAACCATAATTTCCATATTGAGCAAGAAAAAGTCCAAATTTTAAATTTAAGGAAAAACCATAATATATTAAAACAATTCATTAGCATATAACTAGTCTATATTTCAGCTCTGACATTTTATATTAAAATGCAGCATTCTTGCGCATTTGAAGAAATTTCTATTTTTATTATTTTACTATAATCTACATGTAGCCACTTCATTAATACATCCTTTAAGGCTCATGAATTAAACCTAAAAAAATCCAATCAGTCCTAGAAATCTTAACTTAGGCAATTTGTTCAGTTTGTTTAGAGAGACAGAAGGTCATAGACCAGACACCATGTGTGGTTTATAGAAACAGAAAAGAACAGACCCTACACCATGCATGTATTAATAGAGGACAAATGAAACAGAAGGTCAAAGATAATTTCATTATTATATCTGCCATTTTAAACATTATTGACCTTCAGGAAAAAATGTTCTTACAACAAAAATTCACCAATAGTGTAAAAGTACAGTGCTCCCTCGTTATAACGCCAAACTCGCTTATCGCCACGATTTTCTGAAGTCCCGTTTTATATACGTTATAATTCCCTCGTTATAATGCCAACCTTGCATATCGCCATCCGCCAAACAATTTTCAGTACAAAAGTGTCAAAATTAATATATTTTCCCTCGTTAATTATGCCAAACTGTTTAATTCCTTTAAAAAGATTCATAATTGATTGTTGTCCGAACTTAATCAATACACTTGTCACGGTACTTGGTTTTTATGTGTTTATTTTGTCACCTGGTCCTACGGTGTAAATCCGGTGATTAGAGTTTACCTGGACATATTTTGTAATCCAGTCAAAATTTGAGTTGTAAACATGTAATCACCAAAGAGAAAACAGACCCGTCTCATTGTCGGATTTTATTCAGAAACTGTGAAATTCAGTTCGACTTGAATTGGCATCGGAATAAAATTAACTCAGTAAAATTTGTTTTAATTTATTTTTTGTATTTATTGTCAAATAAAACATTTACATATATACACAGGTTTAACATTCCTTTATATCCATCATCTTTTCCATTCAGAAGATTCATTGCTAGTTCAGATGTACATTCATAACTGTGTTCCCTCGTTGTACCGCCACCCTCACTTACCCCCAAAAATATCTCTGGTCCAAAAAGTGGTGGTATAACGAGGGAGCACTGTATGTTCAAATTTTAGATTTTTGGAAGAACAAATTGCCCATCGTTGCTAATATTCTGAAATTGCAAGTTTGGAATGGTGCTTGACTACTACCTAGTGCATTACTATACATACCGTGCGCTACTAAAACATTTAAAAAACTTGAGAATGAATACATAACCATCACAAAAATTCACCAAAGAAACAAGCAAAAATCCTATTTTAACCAAGAACACATAACTCACTTAAAGAACTGATATAACATTAACATAATTCACAAGAAGTTTAAAAAAAATTGGCAGGTCTATTTTTCTTGTACTGAATTTTACTTGTTTTTGTATATAGTGTTAATAAAATTAGCATAAAAACTACAAACTGCAATTTTCTTAGCAATAAATGTTTATTTAAATATACAATTATATATCTGATTCAAACAGTAGGAATTATTAGTATTAGTTACCAACAATAACATGATCTTAAAACAATAACAAAATTTTAGCACATCAACAAAATAAAAATCATGACAGCATTTGTCTTTTACATGCAAAGCAAAGTTACAAAATATACTACATTAAATTAGAACCTTGTTATTTAGAAATCAGATAAGTCATTTTTCTATATTTTTCTCAGTCCGTTCATAGTAATTATTATTTAACTTTCGCCTAATAACTCTATTACTTGACTAATTTCAACTGAAATATTTAGTCCTTTTCACTTCGCCAAAACAAACTTTGACTGTACTTATATTCAAACAGTCAAAAATCTCTGCTTCAAGATCAAAGGGACCATTTATTTTTCTTTAAATACAGTCAAACTTGCATATAAAAGGCACTCAAGAGAACCTGAAAATGTGCCCTTTTTATACAGGTTATTATTATATGCAGTAATCAGCAATGATAAAAATTAGGTTTCCCTTTATAGACAGTGATTTGCTATATAGAGGTGCCCATTAAGGCAGGTTTGACTGTATTTGCTTATTGGAGCTATGCTGAGAAATTTAAGCTGTCAAAGCCTATTACGAATGGCTAAGATATTTCTATTTAGAGCTTTCTCAGGAAATGACATTATCAGAGTTTACGATGACGAGGTTCTAATGTATACAGTGATTTAGCTAGCGCTCGTCACTTTCGTCATTGACGATTGATTTTCAAAAGTGACGAGTATTTCCCATACCCAATTCGTCACTTGAATTTTCAAAAAATCGTTGGAAAATGTTTGTAACAATCCATTCTTCTTAATTTGCTGATTAAAATTAATTAGTCACTGATAATGAGAATTTTATTATATGTTACAAGCCAATCAACGGATGATAGAATTTTTGTTTTGATTGCGTAATCTTTGATCTCACCTGGCTTGATTTACCTGGACAAAGAATTCAATCAACGATAATAATTTTTTTATAGTTATGACATGTACTCAAAATGCCACAGTATGTATTTAAAGTGGACATATTTTTGTAATTGTCATATGGGCGCAATTTCGCATTGGGAAAGTTGCCGTCAAAATAGTAATCGTCATTCATTGCATGATTCGTCTCTGCAATGTCTGCCATAACGAACTATTTTTTTTACCAAATTTATGAAAATGTCGATATCATGTTTATTGAAATCTATCGTATCCATTAAGTATTTTGAAAGTGATTTTCTCGAAAAGTAATAAATTTTGGTTAAAGAAATCAAGCTTCGTTGAAGAAACTAGAAAAAAAATGGCACGATCAAAAGGAGTTCGCAACCACCGAAGCTACATTTAACCAAACGAACTTTTGACGTACATGTATTTATTCTCATTTCTGTGAAATGAAATCTTAGTTCTCATATTTAATATGGTCATTTATATGCAAAGGTTGGCCATTCAATTCGTTGAAATGCACTGCACGAGTTTGCAATTAATTAAAAAATAACTACAGTATTTTTATTCCAATTGTTGCAATTTGATTATGAGGTCTGAGAAATAATTATTTATTTTACAACTTGCTTCAGTTTTTGAAGTGTGTTCTATACTGATTTCCTACAAAGAATCTAGATAGAAGTTGGACCATTGGGCAAACTGGCAGAAAAAAAAATTCTGCTGAAGACTACACAAATATGAGTTATTATAATTGTTGTGGTATCAGACCAAAACACAGTAACATTTCAAAAAGGGTGGGGGAGGGGGTTATTACAATTTGTGTGGTATTAGACCAAAGCACAGTAATATTACAATGTGTGTGGTATTGAGTTCAAAATAATGGCAATGTTATGTTTTATCAGTTGGTTACTAATTTGCAGAGTATGTTCCCATCCTAGGAGGTTTTCAATCTCCATTACTAACCAATAAGGCAACGTAACTGATTATAAGATTAAGCTCATTATATTCTTGTTTATTCATAATTAATCACAAAAAAATATATTCCACAAAAGTGACTAATGGTCTCAAAATCCTGGTTAAATCCCTGTGTATAGAATAAACTAGAGGCTCCCAGGAGCCTGTATAGCTCACCTGGGTATAATAACAACATCAGTCAATAAAACTTGATAACTTCGGTGAAAAAAATTAACAAATGTAGCCTTCGTCATTGCAGACCCCTTCTACAAAAAAATCTGGGCAGGGGTTCCCCCTTTAATGTAAGTTATCAAAAATGCTGTAAAAAAAAACATATATGTCAATGATTCTCAAAATTTAGCTTTTCCTACTTCACATTTTGTAATAGAGTTGCTTCCCTTTGATTATTTGAGTAACCAAAAGCAGCGAGTCAACAAAAAATGCATTTCAAGAGGAATAACTCTTCACACAGTTGTCACACATTTTTAACTGTGAGAAATTTTTTGTAGATCTTGACATGCTGAACATTTTTGCAGTTTAAACTTTCCCTCTATCTCTAATAGTTTTTGAGATATAAGATGATAGTATTAAAATTGAGAACATTTTGATGAAAAAAGGGCAATAACTCCAAAATGGGTAATGGGATTTACTTCAAAATTGCAGGGTAAGAAGATCTTGACAAGCTGCAAATTTTTGCAATTTAAACTTAACCTTTATCTCTTATAGTTTTTGAAATATAAGACGAAAAGTATTAAAATTTTACAAATTTGATGAAAAAAAGGGCAATAACTCCAAGATGGGCAATCAGATTTACTTCAAAATTGAAGGGTAGGTAGATCTTGATGTGCTGATCATTTTTACCCCATGTCAGATTTTTGATATTATTAATGGTTTTTGAGTTATTACCCAAAACCTGCAATTTTACCATATGTTCTATTTTTAGTAACAGTGGCCATGTTGGTTGGTGCACGGCATCACCGGACACAATTTTGAAACTAGACACCCTAGTGATGATTCAGACCAAGTTTGGTTTCTATTGGTTTTGTACTTTCAGAGGAGAAGATTTTTGAAAAAGTTTACGACGTACGACGGACGCCAAGTGATGGCAATAGCTCACCTGACCCTTTGGGTCAGGTGAGCTAATAATAAACATTTAGAGTTACTTACTCCACATGGTGAAAATGATCAAAATCAAACCATAACACAACAGCAAAGGCAAGAAGGTTAGAGCACTGAGCCATGAAACTGAAATGTAAAATACATTAGTTACAGCAATCGTCTCAAAATATTACCATAATGAAAATTTTAAAATTGTTATTTTCTCTCCTGCTTTATTAGGGGGTGTCGTGGTCGTGATCGTATGGTTGTTCGATTTACAACTGCCTGTGCAATCAGTGCCTATCACCACTAGTTGTGTGTTTGCATCCCGTTCATGGAGAGGTGTAATCGAAACAATATTATGCGAGAAAGTTTGTCAGTGACTTGTGACAGGTCGGTGGTTTTCTCCGGGTACTCTGGTGTCCTCCACCAATAAAATTGACTGCCACGATTTAACTGAAATATTGTTGAAAGTGACGTTAAACACCATAAACCTAAACCTCCTGCTTTATTAACACTGGACATTTTGATTTCCCCCATCAAGTCTCAAAGTACCATAATTTAGTCATAAAACGTTTTGGATAATTTGTATAAATTTTTTCTGTCTATTTCTTGAAAATATTCACAGATTTATTTCATGATTTATCTTTAAGAATTAGATGAAAATACATTGTGGGGTATATTGTATAAATTTGACTTACCTAGTCAAAGCTAGACTTCCTAAATGTCTCAGTAATGTCATGAAACACAATGGAGGTAGTAAAATAATTAACCAGTGTAATCTGAAATAAAAAAAACCACAACAGTTATACATAAAATCACTCATAGTATCAAAATATAGTAAAATCTGACATAACCTAACCTCATTGGGACTAAGTTTTGTGTTCGCAATAGACAAACGCTCAGGTTATGCAGGTTAATTTATCAAAGATTTCCTACAATTGAACTTTATTTAATTAAAGTATGATCTATACAGGATTCCAGTCTATTCATTGTTTGGTTTAGACAGGTTTCAATGTATGACATTTTGGGATTAAATTTTCACATACTAATAATTTATAAATAAAAGGAAGCATTACATTTATGTAAAGATATTATTCACTTTCAGTTATTTCGATTGAATAAAACATTTCTGGTCGTACCTTCATTTCCTTTTAATATTATTTGCGAAAATATTTTTTTCAATTACTAGTACTCTCACAAATATTTTTCTTAAATTAGAGACTTCCTGTGCATGTATGACTGACATGAACATACATTATCAGCTTATTTAGACCATTTGTGTAGTTTGGGTTTCAATTAGGTTTGTGATTCAGAGAAGATATTTTCATACTATTTGGTGCAGTGGTGGCTAATCATTAATTTCTGATTAACATAAAAAGGACATGTTCTCAAATGGTAAAGTGGGTTCAGATAGGAAGATTTTAAAACATTTTCCTCCAAAGGGTTATATTGTATCTATACAAAATGAATCTAAAGATGATGCTTATATAGTAGTCCTCCTCTTATAAGGCCACCCCTTCTGTAATGAAAAAGTGGGCTTATAACAGGGGGGGGGGGGCTTTTCTTAAGGGGGCAATTCAGTAGTCCTCTTATAAGGCCACCCCTTCTGTAAAGTGGCTTTATAACAGGGGGGGGGGGCTTTTCTTAAAGGGGTAATTCAGTAGCCCTCCTCTTATAAGGCCACCCCTTCTGTAATGAAAAAGTGGGCTTATATCAGGGGGGGGGCTTTTCTTAAGGGGGCAATTCAGTAGCCCTCCTCTTATAAGACCACCCCTTCTGTAAAGTGGCCTTATAACGGGGGGGGGTTCGTTCTTAAGGGGGCAATTCAGCAGCCCTCCTCTTATAAGACCACCCCTTCTGTAATGAAAAAGTGGCTTTATAACAGGGGGGCTTTTCTTAAGGGGGCAATTCAGTAGTCCTCCTCTTATAAGACCACCCCTTCTGTAATGAAAAAGTGGGCTTATAACAGGGGGGGGGGGGCTTTTCTTAAGGGGGCAATTCAGTAGTCCTCCTCTTATAAGACCACCCCTTCTGTAATGAAAAAGTGGGCTTATAACAGGGGGGGGGGGCTTTTCTTAAGGGGGCAATTCAGTAGCCCTCCTCTTATAAGACCACCCCTTCTGTAATGAAAAAGTGGGCTTATAACAGGGGGGGGCTTTTCTTAAGGGGGCAATTCAGTAGCCCTCCTCTTATAAGACCACCCCTTCTGTAATGTGGCCTTATAACAGGGAGGGCTTTTCTTAAGGGGGCAATTCAGCAGAATACTACTACCTTATAACAGGGGGGGGGCTTTTCTTAAGGGGGCAATTCAGTAGTCCTTCTCTTATAAGACCACCCCTTCTGTAATGTGGCCTTATAACAGGGAGGGCTTTTCTTAAGGGGGCAATTCAGCAGAATACTACTACCTTATAACAGGGGGGGGGGGCTTTTCTTAAGGGGGCAATTCAGTAGTCCTCCTCTTATAAGACCACCCCTTCTGTAATGTGGCCTTATAACAGGGAGGGCTTTTCTTAAGGGGGCAATTCAGTAGAATACTACTACCTTATTTAGTGCATCTGAAATCTGGCCTGACAAGAGGAGTTGCCTTTAGTTGGGAGTAGCCTTATAAATGGGAGGCTGCTATACAACAATACATCACTTTAGTTGGGAGTAGCCTTATAAATGGGAGGCTACTATACAACAATACATCAGTACCTAAGGCAATATATTTAAAATGTTGTACACAGACAAATGTACCACATCTGAAAATCATGCAAAATAAATGTTGTTTGTGTGTTTTATGAAAGGAGCAGTGCATGTCTATTAAAAAGAACATGATTCATATGTAGATATAGATATTAGTGGTGTACCGATCATCGGAAACATCGATTAATCAGTCGGACGTCATCATACGATCCGATGATCGATTCTTAAACCTTGTGGTCGATTCTGATTCTATAGTGTCTAACATATATATGCTTAACTTTGTTCTTTGGTTGTTGTTTTTTTTCTGTCTCCATACTGACAAAAATATTGTTTTAGTTTTATCCCAGCTGGGTTTTTTTTTGCCCTCATACTGGCAAACATCTGGCAATTTTGTCCAAGCGTACTTTTGACACTCAGTCAATACACATATTTGAACTAGTCTATTATTTATCTACTTCCCGGAATAGTCCATTTTATATCAGGTGTTACACATATGGAAAACGATCTTTTGTTAAAAATGTTCTAAGTTGCATGTTTACAAATGGAAATATTGTAGTTTGTAAATATATTATTTGATTTTATTCAAATCTTTACTTTTGTCAAACACATATTTGGACTAGTCTATTATTTATCTATCTATATCAGGTGTTACACATATGGAAAACGATCTTTTGTTTTGTTCTATTTTAAAGTTAATGTTTACTAATGGAAAAATTATAGTTTATAAATTTATGATACAATTTTATTCATATCTTTACTTTTGTCAATCATACTCTTGAAATAAAGGCTATTTGATTAATTATAGTCAGTAAATACATTTAGCAGGCAATTGTCACCGATGATCGATCATCGATCGATGTTGATATAACGATCATCGATCTTGAAAATGTTACCGATTCCCATCACTAATAGATATGCATGTAAAAGAATGTGCAGTTCATATCACATATTGTGTGTTTTTTTGTTTTGTTTTCAAACATGTATAGATCTTGCACATGTTGTTTGTAAATAAATTATACAATATACTAATAAAAAAATTGATAAAAACTTCTTTTTAATTCCATGCACACGATACATACGTAGGGAGGCAAGTTTTATATTTTTGCTCGGCGCATGTGTTTCCAATATTTGTATTTCTCCCATCTAGAGAAATGCATAAAATTGAACATAAATGGTATGTACCGATCATAAAATTTTAACACTATTTTACAGGTCAACTTAATCAAATGATTATCTTAAATATATGTTCAACTCCTTTAAAAAAAAATAAGACATATTAATTCAATTAATAAATAACCAGAGTAGACGAAAAATGTATTATAACATGATCGATTGATAGAAAAATTCAAATTTTATTTATATAAAAAATTGTATGGGTCTTTCGTAAAAGATATACAATGTCTGTCCCCCATTTACACATAACACAAGAAAGTTGAAATGCAGCCTTAACTTGGTTAAGAATGGGTCATATACATTTGTATACAATTTTTTTTAAATAAAAATTAGACAAGTGCACATTAGTCATATTAGTAGGCTATCAGAAGGAATGTGGAAAAATTTGGTAAAACTGTCTGAAGTGTGGTGGAATAGTTACAGGTTAAACATAATGTGACGAAAGGGTAGCGATCCTTACTATGCCTATTATAAAACTTAAAAGATATAAACATGTCCATAGCAGTTATATAAGGCATGGAACAGGATTAGATATCGTTCATTGAAATATCTCCAAGTCTTGCAATAAAAACATCCATGTCAAAGATCTGGATTTCAAACGTCATATGTCGTGGTCATTTTTTGTGTTCAGTGAGAGGTGATTGTCGATATTAGTGGAATTGTTGACCATCACCGTTTAAACTTTCTTTTATAATTTGAGTTGAAAGGTGATTGTTCGGTTTGTTGATATTGGTGGAATTGTTGACCATCACCGTTTAAACTTTCTTTTATAATTTGAGTTGAAAGGTGATTGTTCGTTTGGTGATATTGGTGGAATTGTTGACCATCACCGTTTAAACTTTCTTTTATAATTTGAGTTGAAAGGTGATTGTTCGGTTTGTTGATATTGGTGGAATTGTTGACCATCACTGCTTAAACTTTCTCTTAATAATTTAGGCAGAAATGTTCTATCAACTCTGTTGAATAGTGGCAAGTCATATGAATTTGATCTTCATATTATATATACAGGTACTTACAATTTCATACTATTTATATAGTCTGTCAAGTTCTCTGTGATAAATATCAAATATGCACAGCAAAATCCTGAAATGTACAATGAAATATCGTCATTATAATGATGACTTAATATCGATAGATAATGTACAGAAAATAAAATTAAAACCATTTTCATCAGAGTATTAAAGTATAAAATATGAGTTGTATTTACCCTACCATAATCTCATATCTATTAACGGTAATTGGTTGACTGAACGGTTGGTTTTACCATTTTCAGTGCTACTGTACAATTTTTGTGATATATATAGTCTGACCCTATGGTACTGCAGGTTCTATGATACCATGTGTTCATGTGCTATTTCAACCAATTTTCACTGTCATTTTTTTAATTTAACTACAACAGCAACATAGGACCCAGACATATATGTAATTATATTCATGCAGACAGTGGACAAAAGTATTCAGACACTTCCAATATTCCCTATATATTTCATATAAAACAACAATTTTTCAAAAAATTATCCTGCAGTCAATTCTAGTTCGATTTTGATAATTTTTATAACAATACAAACAGAATTAAAAGTAGTTTTACTCTATAATTTCAAAATAATTTTCTATGATAAATATTTTGAGATTACACAAGTTAAACACACAACTGAATTAATTTCTTTCAAAACACAATGCAATGATAGTACTTTTGTAGACAAAGTGTTTGAATCTGTGTTTAAATCATGGAGGTTTGAAAAACATGCTTCAAAACGTTATTTCAAAATTAATACAATAAACTACCTATCTTTCTGCTTTTGTTGATAAAATAATCATCAAAATCGAACATTAATTGACTTAAAGATAATATTTTGAAAAACTGTTGCTTTATGTGAAATATATGGCAACAGGACAAAAGCCCCCTGGACAAAAAGCCCCTCATAATGAAATAATCATACAATCTTATTACATTTTTTTTATATTCATGGTGATATTAAAGATATCTTAAAGATCAAAACTCGTCCCTATTAAAAAGGAGAGGTGGGGGAATTAATACAAAATATAAAATACTTTAAGAACATATTTTTTTTTTTAGATAAAATAACTTTATTTTTTTTTTTACTTTCTTTAACAAGGGTTATTATAATTCTTAAACAAAAGCTTCAATGGTTTATGATATCTGCAAAAATAACTTATTATGATAAAAGGAAATTACAAAGAAATTTTTACAAATCGTTTTCTTACACCTGTTACACAGGCTTCGACATTAACGTTTGTCCGATACCAGTGAAAACTGATGTCGGACAAGTAGATCTTGCATTACGGTTGTCCGACGGGACAAATGAAAAAATCAGATTCCCAAACGTGCCGGTACGACGGACAAATCTATTCCCACTGGTATAAAATACTGGGTTTGTTGTATAAAAGAGCCCTGTTTGATCTCCAATTTATCCATAATTTATTTTGATTAAAACTAAAGTGAAATGCCAGATCAAAACTCTTTTATTATATTTATCGTTCCTCCATGCTTTGATGAAGTTCAAGGACATTGACAAAATTAAAATCGCAATCTCAGAAACGCTTTAATGAACGGAAATATCAATACTTGAAATATAAGAATCACTCCGTAACGGACACGTAAAAATTATCGGATATCAATTTGGCGCCAAATTTAAACTTGTCTTTTGTGCAAAATACATAGAGGACTTGATTTAGGCTTTTGGGAAATATTGAAACCTTTGAAATGGACAAATATTACAAGCTTTTTCCTGATCTGGTTGAAAAGATCCACTAAAATTTGTATTTCTCTGTGAATTTAAATAAAATACTTTGCTTTATTTGTATCACAGGCACTTGTTTCTGGTAAAAAAAAATTACCTAGATACTGGTATATATAGTATCTAGGTATATTTTTTTTTTACTAGAAACAAGGATTTATATAACACAAATATAAGTTATTACAATTTGTGTGGTACTGGAACACAACACAGTAATATTTCAAAAGGAAAAGGGGGTACATATACAAATCACTGGTATGCAAGACTCCAATAGTCATCAAGGTAGACAGAAATAAAAATGTGACATTGAATATATGTCCTTAAGGTAGTTGTGAATAAAAAAACTCCAGAACAAACAGTTCAGGCAGCTTTAACTATCAACTAAATTTGGGCAGGGTAACGTCAGAGGGGTCGCGAAACAATGTTTCGATTAATCGCAATTGACTTCTCCCAGAAGTCTCCCCACTTCTCCCTGTTGTATCCCACTTTTCCCTGTGAGCTCTCTGAAAGAGAAGTCACTTCTCCCTTTAATTTGAAAGTAGTGGGAGCCCTGGATAATTATTCTCTAGTTCTTGTACTTTTTATTAATTTTTTCGGACAACTAAAAGATTGAGTCGGACAAGTACTTTTTTTTAGTTAGTTGTCCGAAGGGACAAGTTGAAAAATATGTTAATGTAGAGGCCTGTCACTGTTGTATCAAAGCCCAGCAGGGATTCTACAACGTACTCATACAGACAGATATCTGAACAGTTAAACAAATACACATAAAACATTAACTTCTACTTTTCATTATTGGGGGGCTTTTGTCCTAGGGAGGCTTTTGTCCAGGTTTTTTTTGTCTTAGACTCGAAATATATATGGAAAATTAGAAGTGTCAGAATACTTTTGTCCACTATCTGTAACTGAAGTATATTTGTGAACATTTCTATAGTCTGCTTATAATTGTTTTAATAAATGTCCACTCAATTTTCAGGGTTATGGTGTTAAATGCCACTTTCAACAATATTTCAGTGTAGATTTTCTACAGAAAAGAAAATGGACATAGGGGAGCCCTTGGTAGTTGTTAGTAAATGTTTAGATGGTCAATTTCCATTTTCAAATACACAAAATATAAATGCACATACCTGTTTGTGACAAAACTATAGCAATATCTACTAATAATCGGCCATGATACCCAATTGCATAAAAACCTGAAATTAAAAAAAAAAATATTGACTCACACATAATTACTTAAAATTACTATTGAATACATTAGTCCCTCCTCTCATAAGCTTATTAAGGATACCTCTTTTGTAATGAAAACAATGGACTTTTTATGAGAGGTGACCTCTCTTGAGGGGAATAATTCAATAATATTTTGCTATCTCAATTCTTCTGAAAGGGATGGCCTTTGGTGAGAGTGGCTCTATAAGAGGGGAATTACTGTAATAAATAATTAAATTCCTTCTGGTTAAAATCATGTTAAATACATTACACTCATAAACAACAATAAAACCAAAGCACCTAAACAGGATAGCCAAAATAGGATATGGTCACCTATGCCTGAGGGTGGACCTTAGATTTGATAATAATTACATTATTTAGGAACTTACTTTAAATTTCAATAATCTAATAAAACATGACATATGATTTGAGAAATTTTTCCAGTTGTAATTGTTTGTTTCCAAAACAGTATGGAGTATTAGCTCCACGAATTTTGAACGATAATACAAATTTTTAAACTACTTTGCTATTTTATAATTTTTCCCACCTTTTTCCTTAAAAAGAGAAGAAAAATTGGATTACATTTGTTATTTTTTCAGTCTTTCATGGTTAACTTGCCCTTAATTATTTAAAGCTTGCAATGAGTATTCCAATATTAGCCTAATTTCAACCTATGCTAAAGTGATCTACTGAATTGAATATCTGAATGAACGAAATCTCACTATATTATTAATATTATTCCACTGTACATGTATACATTTGCCCAGTTTCTAATTTATAAGGAAACATGATCAAATAAACAATATACTTTCTTACCTACATCTCCATATGAAAGGTCATGACCTGGATCTTCTTCCTGTCAACAGATTTAAGTAATTAAATATATTACAGTTAACCACGATCAACAAATTCAGCTTTAATAATATACACTTATACACTATAAAATCTGTATAATGTGCAAAAATTTATGAATTGTTATAGTGGTTTAACTGCCTTTTACACATCATAGATTTTACTTGTTATATGGGGAATACAAAGGATAATTAGGATAGGTAAAAATAAATATAACAATTCGGAGGATATAAATATTTATTCAATATTCAAATACAATATATTAACCTAAATTTTAAAACTGCATCAATTGTTATATCGCACAGAAACCATTATCTACAAACAGATGACGACAACTGCATCATAACAAAATATGAGCTCAAAATGTTTGTGCTTGTATAAAAACAGTATATACATAACATAGAAACATATTACGACCGAAAATTTTATTTGCAGTTGTATAAAAATATTACTTGCATACAAAATATATACTATATAGACAATTAAGTGATACATTATGTATTATACAATTATAGCTGTTGTACGAGGTCGATACATGGTTATATCGACCAAACAGAAGTATATTGACTGAGGACGAAGTCTGAGGTCGATATACTTCTGTTGGTCGATATAAACCATGTATCGACCTCATACAAAAGCTACAATTGTTATATTATTAATCCATATTATTGACAAATATAAGGAAAATTTAGCAGGGATTAAAAATATTTGTCCAATGCTGTAACTTTTGATTTCTGTATATATATCACTGCATTTTTTTATGGATTTTGGGGAAATTTATGTTTATATTTAGTAACATGCTGTATGACCGTGCAATCTGCTATTTTCTATATAACAAAAATCGTTGACAGTGCAACCTTTGTTTATACAGTATATCATGTGATTTGGTATCTACCAATCAAATTTTAAGAATGATATCAGATTAATGATATTTTCTAATATTGTATACTGTAGACAATTAAATGATACATTATCTATGTACATCCTTCAGTTACAAATGTAAGACAAGTTTCACGATACTTTAATAATAATCAATGCACATTATAATACACAATGTACCTTGTTAATTTCTTCTTCTGTTAATAAATTGACAAATTCTTGTTTGGCAGTTTGTATACTAGTAGATAACAAGCCATCTTCTACAGCCTCATTGACGTCTGCTGTTTTCTTGGGACTACATTCAACTTTAGCTTTCTCGTTACGCGGCAGTCTGTACTCTGATATTAACTGGTATTTACAATCAATGAGTAGCAACATAGCTTTCCCACTGAAAAAGAGATATACTTCATTTTATTACATACTGGATTAGGGTGATGGTGTTTAACGTCACTTTCAACAATATTGTTGCGGTCAGCTTTATTGGTGGAGGAAACCAGAGTACCCAGGGAAAACAACCAACCCTTCGCAAGTTACTGACAAACTTTATTACATAAAGTTGTATCGAGTACACCTCGTCATGAACGGTATTCAAACACACAACATTTGTGGTGATAGGTACTGATTACACAGGTAGTAATTTCAACTAACATACGACCACGACAGCCCCTAATGGTACATGTAGTCCCAACAAAAGTTAAGCTTAAATCGTTGGTTGAAATGTATATATATTTTTTTTAATGATAGTGCAAAATTGAACTATAAATTCATGTAGATAAATTAATTTGACTTACCTTATCAAGCCTATTGTTGCCATGACAAGCATGCCCTCTAAGATCCCTGCCTAAAAAAATTAATGAAATTTCAGATGTAAGACAAACATATGTGTTAGTTGCCTAATACAAATAGCATTTTGTTGGTTTTTCATAAATACAAGTGTACAAAATGCACACCAGTTTTATTTTTGAACTCACGAGAACTCAGCCCAAGTGGGTTTATAAAGAAAACTGTGGTGCCATTTCCTGAAAACCAACAAAATGCTATTAGGTAAGTAGCTTGTATCATAGTTGCTAGTTACAGAATCAATACACATAAAAATGAAAACAGTTTACTATCCCCAGGCAGCATATACATGTAGAATGGAAATAAATGTTAAAAAAAACAGAAGAGCCAATCCAAATAAACTGGCATCATTGGGTACACAAGACACAGGACGAAGACAAACAAAACAGACAACACAGAAAACAAACTAGAAAAGAAGTATGCCCTCGCACTTGATAATTATGGACAAAGTTGTTTTGTTAGGAGTGATTTTTTAAAAATGAAGTGTGTCTGTAGGACACAAATGATGCCCCCGCCTGACCATCAAAATCCTGTGGACATGCACACCTCCATTATGTGTATAAACAGCATACAAAATATTAAAGCTGTAGCTCCAAAACTGTAGGAGGAGATAGCCGGACAAACCATGTATCTATATCCAGACGGACGAACAAAATGACTAAGTCCAACTACATTGTACATGTACCTGTCATTTTGAGAATAGTTGATGAAAATCAAAATCCTGTGGACATGCACACCTCCATTATGTGTATAAACTTCCTGCAAAATATTAAAGCTGTAGCTCTAAAACTGTAGGAGTTAACCGGACAAACCATGTTCCCTTTATACAGCTAGTATGAAAAAAATGAGAATATTTGAAGAAAATCAAAATCCTGTGGACATGCACACCTCCATTATGTGTATAAAGATCGTGCAAAATATTAAAGCTGTAGCTCTAATACTGTAGGAGGAGTTAGCTGGACAAACCATGTTCCCTTTATGCAGCTACATTGTAGTATGAAAAAAATGACTAAAAGTCCAACTATCTGTCATTTTGAGAATATTTGAAGAAAATCAAAATCCTGTGGACATGCACACCTCCATTATGTGTATAAACATCCTACAAAATATTAAAGCTGTAGCTCCAAAACTGTAGGAGATAGCCGGACAAACCATGTATCTATATCCGGACGGATGAACGGACAGGGGGTAAATTAATATGCCCCCTGACTCTTCGTCGCGGGGGCATAAAAAGATTAGCAACGCAGACCCCACCAAAAACTGGGGGTGAACTCAGACATCTGCAAAGGGCAAGCAGTTCCTGTCTCTTATAAGACACATGCCATGTTACTCATATAGTTAATAGACATGAGGAGGGGAGGGGGGAGGGGCAAGCAGTTCCTGTCTCTTATAAGACACCTGCCATGTTACTCATATAGTCAATAGACATGAGCCCTCCTACAAACAACTGGAGGTATTGTAAAGACCAACCAAATATCGTAGCACATTTTCAGACAAATTGACTGTGATGCTCTCAGCTAATTAAAACATAGAAGAAAATACGATGCATGTAATAATTAAAACTTTGATGATGAAACAGAACTTTTAATACAATGTTAATATGTACAAAGTTTTAAAATATGAAAGAGATATTATACACACCTACTTACAAGTTATTGTACTATCCTTATTATACTTGACTTATTGTTTTAATAGGTGTGTTGTCAATACAACACTCTTCATGTTGAAATAAATATGCTCATTGAAAAATCTTATAATGATCTTGCCATATATTATAGAACAACAAATAAACGCACCATTTCAGGATTTTTTTTGTCAGACAACATGTGTATTCAAATTCTGCATATAAGTTTAAATATTGTTGAGTAAAAATTATTGGCAGATTTATTTTAACACAGACTTTTGTTGAAAAATAAATAAATTCAACAATCTGCAAATTTGTGAAAAATTTATATAGATGTACATTTGCACATTATTCATAATCATATCTTACCGTCTTGTAAAGTCTATGAGTAATAATAAAACATTTATCAATATCATTCGACAAGATCAAAGGGGGATAATGCACAAATTACTGATAAACATTTATATCAATACTTATATACTATATAGTTAAAATGAATAATTAATTATACATTTTTTTTACATGTATAACATTTATATCAATACTTATATACATAATTGTAAAAAAAAAAGGTAAAATTAATAATAAATTATATATTTTTTTACATGTACATGTATAACATTTATATCAATACTTACATGTATATAATTGTTAAAAAAAAAGGTAAAATTAATAATTAATCATACATTTTTTTTACATGTATAAAACCTGTTACTCTACAATTTTTTTTTACTATGTAAATTTAATACATTAATAAAATATTGGTTACTGTAATGCAGAGCATTACAAATGTCCCCCAAACGAACAATACAAGTACTAGTGGTATGAATGAAGAATAGTGTGAGAACATAGCAAGAAATAATTAGAGCCCAGTTTTTGACTCAATCGTGTCTATTGTAGGGCTTCTTTGTTATGTTACTCTACAATGTGCTACAATAAACTAATAAGCAAAGCAAGAAAAAAATGGCTTCAATTGTCTGCCATCATCTACAACACCAGTTATGGAGATGTTAGAAGACTATATTATTAGCATGAAATCAAATGCAAAAGATGTTTGTCATACACTATTATATTAATAAGCAAATATTAGATACTTGTAGCTATTTACATACTAAGTCTGAAAAGATATAGTTGTTATTCACCTTTGTGTTAAATTTCAAAGCCTCAAAACCATTTATACACATGCCATACAACATTTCTATTAAGTTTCATCCAATTCCGAGCACTTTAAACTTTTCACGTTTTTTGTGGCAACGGCGCCCATTCTGAAATTTCTACACCTCAAAATTATGTGTACAAATTTCTGGAAAGTTTCATCCAATTTCGAGCACCATAGCAAACCAACGATGAATATCAATTCGCAACATCATAATCTACTTGGAAACCAAATTTCGTCCAAATCGTAGGATTTTTGTATTTGGTAGCCATTTTGTACCTTGGTTACCATGGCAATGGCCATTTTGAATTTGTTCACCCCCCCACCCACCCCCCAAAAAATCTGCCACATACTACGGTGGATATTCCTACAAAGTGGATCATAATATGGATATCAATTCCCAACATCAAAATCTACTTGGAAACCAAATTTCGCCTAAATCGGAGGATTTTTGTATTTTGGTGGCCATTTTGGATTCAAAATGGCCACCATAGCAAACCAATGATGGATATCAATTCGCAACATCATAATCTACTTGGAAACCAAATGTCGCCCAAATCAGAGGATTTTTGTATTTTGGTGGCCATTTTGGATTCTAAATGGCCGCCATAGAAAACCAACGATGAATATCAATTCGCAACATCATAATCTACTTGGAAACCAAATTTCGCCCAAATCGGAGGATTTTTGTATTTGGCAGCCAATTTGTACCTTGGTTACCATGGCAACGGCCGCCATTTTGATTTTTTTCAATACACCCCAAAAGCTGCCACACACTACGGTGGATATTCCTACAAAGTTTCATGAAGTTTGATGAAAGGAATCCAATTTTTTTTTAAATCCCCCCTTTTTTGTTTCCATGGAGAATGCGGCAAAGTTTGTCCAACCGATTCCGAATTTTTTGGCTTATCTCGTTCCACTAGATATGGATGTTGTTCCTATCAAGTTTCATCAATTTCTGTTTGGCAAGTAACCTGCTATGATCATTTTTGTGTTTTTCAATTTTTTTGCATTTTGGTCATTTCCATGGCAATGGTGGCCATTTTGAAAATTCCGAAAGTAGTCTGCACATCTACTCATAATGCTTAACATTCCTGTGAAGTTTTATTGATTTCCGTTCAGTAGTCGCAGAGAAATGTGTCGGATAAACTTTTGGCGGAAGAAAGAAAGAATATAATAATAATAAGAAACGGAGCAAACACAATACGTCACCCAAACTTCGTTTGGGGGGCATAATTATACCATGGTCACATATTGAACAAAGTCCTCAGATCCAGTACAGTGACCTCATAAAATTGTAGATATCCATTAATTTAAATTTACAGGCTGAAATTAATGGCAAGTAATTTAATCTAATTTAAAGGTCGAAATTAAATGATGCATAATTTAACCTAATTTACAGGCTGAAATTAATGGTACATTATTTAACCTAATTTACAGGTTGAAATTAATGGTATATTATTTAACCTAATTTACAGGTTGAAAGTAATGGTATATTATTTAACCTAATTCACAGGCTGAAATTAATGGTGCATAATTTAACCTAATTTACAGGTCGAAATTAATGGTGCATAATTCAGCCTAATATACAGGCTGAAATTAATGGGTATTATTTAACCTAATTTACAGGCTGAAATTAATGGTGCATAATTTAACCTAATTTACAGGTTGAAATTAATGGTGCATAATTTAACCTAATTTACAGGTCGAAATTAATGGGTATTATTTAACCTAATTTACAGGCTGAAATTAATGGGTATTATTTAACCTAATTTACAGGCTGAAATTAATGGTGCATAATTTAACCTAATTTACAGCCTGAAATTAATGGTGCATAATTTAACCTAATTTACAGGTCGAAATTAATGGTGCATAATTTAACCTAATTTACAGGCTGAAATTAAGGGTGCATAATTTAACCCAATTTACAGGTCGAAATTAATGGGTATTATTTAACCTAATTTACAGGTTGAAATTAATGGTGCATAATTTAACCTAATTTACAGGTTGAAATTAATGGTGCATAATTTAACCTAATTTACAGGTCGAAATTAATGGTGCATAATTCAGCCTAATATACAGGCTGAAATTAATGGGTATTATTTAACCTAATTTACAGGCTGAAATTAATGGTGCATAATTTAACCTAATTTACAGGTTGAAATTAATGGTGCATAATTTAACCTAATTTACAGGTCGAAATTAATGGGTATTATTTAACCTAATTTACAGGCTGAAATTAATGGGTATTATTTAACCTAATTTACAGGTTGAAATTAATGGTGCATAATTTAACCTAATTTACAGCCTGAAATTAATGGTGCATAATTTAACCTAATTTACAGGTCGAAATTAATGGTGCATAATTTAACCTAATTTACAGGCTGAAATTAAGGGTGCATAATTTAACCTAATTTACAGGTCGAAATTAATGGGTATTATTTAACCTAATTTACAGGCTGAAATTAATGGGTATTATTTAACATAATTTACAGGCTGAAATTAATGGTGCATAATTTAACCTAATTTACAGGCTGAAATTAATGGTACATAATTTAACCTAATTTACAGGCTGAAATTAATGGTGCATAGTAAGTGCTAGAAAATCAAATGATTTGCTATATCTTTAAATATATAAATTTGTGTAACTATATGCACATCACAAATATTAGAGAGAACCGCATCGGTGGCATAATGGTTAGCGTGCTCGCCTCGAGTGCTGTAGATCGTGGGTTTGAGCCCCGGTCGGGTCAAACCAAAGACTATAAAATTGGTATTTGTTACTTCTCCGCTAAGTACGCAGCATTAAGGAGAAACAGCAAAGACTGGTTGGCTTGGAATCAGAATAATGTATCCGAGTGGAGCAAGATGTCTACCAGCAGACTGTTGTTTCAGTGAGCTAGCACTACATGTATATATAAAAATCCAACTCAGTGTGTTGGTCTAGTACACAACAGAGGACCTCATCATCATCTCATTGAAAGTTAACTTGTTCTTGCCATGATATAGCAGAAAAATTGATGAATTGACATTAAACAACAATTACTCACTCACTCACAAATATTAGATAATGCTCAATTTACAATCAGCAACAATTTAGGTTTATTGGTGTTTAATGCCACTTTTACCAATACTTTCATTTTATGTATTAGGATGGGAAGTGCCATGGGGTATCATGTAAAACCAATCAGAGAAATTTTCTATCCCATTAGTACATTTGTATGGTAGCTCGAAACACAGGGTTTGACAAAGTTACACTTCAATGAGATGATGATTTCACTGAAAAACAGTGATCAGTCCAGCATTTTACATGAAGGGGTCATGCCCTTTGACTTAAAATCATGGGGTCATTTCTAGTGGTCCAATTAATTTATTTTACAGACCTCTAGCCACTGCATCTTAGGAATGTCTGGCCTTGATCGCACCCTTCTACCCAGTGTATCTAAATCCAAAACACCCTCATGCCTTTTTCACAAGTTGCTTAAAATTTTTACCAAAAGTGCCTTTCTCTTGTTAAACATATCGATCGATGTTTATGATCTGCCAATCAACAGATTACATCTCACATTTTGGTATCTGTTGAATGGTCTGAGAAGTTAATTACAGATGATCAAAGGCAAATAACTTTAATTTCATTATATATTGGGTTGTAGACCATGAGGATAGTATGTGACAGCTCCATCTTTGTAATTTTTTAGAAATATTTAACCTGAAATTACTTTTCGATTTTTTTTCTTCATAATGTTCATTCTACTAACCAGTTTACTAATGTTATCAATATCTAATTATAATTAGGGAGACAGTTTACATAAGTTTGATAACTGAATCCCATTGAACATTGTTTAAGTACATGTATATATATATTGGAATAATTGTATGTTGAAATTACATAAAATAAATATTGTTTAAACTAACCTTAATTTCTGATCATTTATTTTGGTGACAGAAATTAATCAAATAATTGAAGTGTCTGACAGCGACTTGTGGTGTTTAGCTTGATACCCTACTCGTTCTCATAACTTCTCAAGAATAGTGTCACAGTTGCTCGTTGTTATAAATATCCATAAAAATAAAGTAGAATTGACCTCGTTTCAAACATGCCTTCACAGAAATATGTTTAACTCAGCTAATGAGCAACACGCAGGTGATAGCCTTACTATATCATACTTCTTCAATTAAATCAGAAGACTTAGGTCTGACTGACAGCTGGTGGTCATTACTTTGGGTGTGCATAGTTAAAGTACTGAAATTGTTTGTTCCTTCAGTAAGAACATTCTGCTTATAAGCTTTTATGCAGACATCACATTTTATTATGTTTTTATTAGTTATAAATAACCCACGGAAAGTCTCTCTGCCACGTCTGTCATTTCTCCTCAAATTTTCTCACTTAATTTTTTGTTTCTGTTTGAGTTTATTCTTCCTGATCCCTATGTTCCACTGTGCTCCACTCTGCCCAAGGATTTTCATTCCACTTTCAGGTTTGTCCTTACCTGCTTGAAGCCTTCTCAGTAGTTTCTTTACCGCTTAGTAACGAAATGAACTTGGAAGTAATGATTTTTCTTTCATTTCTCATATTTAGTAAACCTATAGCGGAAATGACTGATTAAAATCCAGCAACGCCCCATTCACATTGAAACAAATCCGGGTCGTTTCGCCCCGATTACCTGTTCGCCCCGGAAAGTGAGTCGATTCGCCCCACTTAATCGCTATTATATTATAATAGATGAAGTCTTTTTCGACAATTTTTTGGTAATTATTTATTTATTAGTTGTAAGCAAAAAATAAAAATTCATTCATTTTGGTCTACTTTAATTATTTATTTATTAGTTGTATACAAAAAAAATAATAATTCATTCATTTTGGTCTACTTTTGTCAAAAGATCTAAAGAGAAACTTTTCTTGCAAAATTAACAAAAAACCACACAAGAACAGTAAAAAGGTTTTTTTTTTGTACCAACCCAAAAGTGTATGAAATGACTAAGATGCTGTACAAGTGCGCAAATAATCTTTTTTTTAATGAATTACGCATCAAATGCTAAAAAAGTATAAATTTAATCAGATGTCAAACAAAGAATGAAGCAATATATAATATTAAACACTGTACACGTCAAGAAAGCATGTTAATTATGAGGAAGATAAAAATAAAGTACCCATGAAGAAGTCTTACAACATCCAAAATACGAATATTTGTAATGGTATTTTCCATTTCATTTTTTAAAGCACTATTATTAAATGAGGGCGAAACGACCTGGGGCGAACAGGATTCGGGGCGAAACGACTCAGGGGGCGAACGGGATTCGGGGCGAAATGACCTGGTACCAATTGAAACAACAGTCCAAGTGTTGACATGTTGCTCTACTTCGACACATTATCATGATTCCAAGCCAACCAGTATTTGCTTTTACTCCTAAATGCTTAGTGGAGAAGCAGCAAATACCAATTTTAATTTACAGTCTTTGGTTTGAGCGAACCAGAACTGGAATCCATTATCTACAGCACTCAATGCAAGCACAATAACCATTAGTGGCATTACACCAGCAATGTGGTTGTGGAAAAAAATGTGCCCTAACTACTTAGTCTCGTTGAGATTA
The DNA here is from genome assembly GCA_963680875.1 of Bathymodiolus brooksi. Classification (NCBI taxonomy): domain Eukaryota; kingdom Metazoa; phylum Mollusca; class Bivalvia; order Mytilida; family Modiolidae; genus Bathymodiolus; species Bathymodiolus brooksi. Next base: position 81,347,021 of record OY804582.1, read on the forward strand.
GGATTCCGAAGTAATTTTCTGTCTGTAAATTTCTTCGGAATCCGAATCTCAACGAGATTAGTGGAGACTCCCACCGATTTTCAGGTTAAAGCAAAATAATCAGTTCTCAGAGTTGTCTAAATTAATAAAATAAAATTCTTTCCCTCATGACATCATACAAACCTCCTTGAAGGCAAAGGGAAGTCCTAAAACACCAGCGCCAATGAATGCAATGAAGATGTTGGCAAGAATTTTGGCTGGGTGTTTGGTTCCTTGAGAACCCGTTCCTCCGACTGCCATGGTACATTCGTTGTATGCTTCACCTCATATCTAACGTATTAAGACGTGGCTATCGATTGGTTGACTCAGTTAACGGTATTTTACTCTGTGAAATATGCCAAGTGCTAAAACAACAATATAACGACTGTCAAACTACAACGTGGAACCTGTAAACTAATCGCAACGCCATCTATGACAGGTGCCCTAAGGGAGATAATATTTTTTTTTCATTTGGGAGTTATCGTTTAATAAGCAAAAATGTGGAATCTGATACTGTATGTACAAAATACACAATAAATAAAAAATAAAAATGTCTATATGTTTAAATTTTGCAATTAGTTTTTATGTATGCATACTCAAACTAGAGACACAAATTTTGTTTCTCTGTTAAAAATAAAATTTATTTCATATTCACATAGAGTTGATTTAATTGATTCATTGATTTGTGCTTAACGCAAACCTTAGCAATATTTCAGCTATATTACGAGGACTATTACTATCGCAGTTAAAGATAAGCAAAAAAATCATCTGGCAGCAAAAAAAATGTGTGGGATTCGAACTCCACATGTCGAGATCTTCAGACAACGCTTTAACACCACGTCGAATACATTTTCAAATAAAGGTAATAACAAAATTACCGAACTCCGAACAATCTTACAAAGGGAAAGTCAAAACTCATAATTATATAAACAGACAAAATCAGTCAACAACCGGAAAACTGTGAAAACCGTAATGACCCTGACTTGGTAAACATATGATATATAAATCTTCTTATTTATTTGTGTGATATTCATATTTGAAATGTAGTCTGTTCGTTTAAAATAGTATTAAAGTGAGCAATTCTATTTTTTTTTTAATTCTTTCTATCAACCAATCCCTGTGCAAATTTTTTTTTATAAATTTTCTGAACTTAATAGTTTCTTCTTTTTCTGAATATCAAGTTCATTGTTTACTTACAATAATCCTGCAAGATTAAGTTTACTTATTTAATTTCCCGAACTTCAGTATCCATTCATCAGAGCGTTAAAAAGTATAAAAAATATAAAAAATATAAAAAATAGAAAACAAATTTAATATAACGACAATCTATCAAAAAAATCCTTTTACGTGAATTCTATTTTGTGTCTGTAAAATAAACTTTGAAATATCAAGTTATTTTATTTGTCTTGTTTAAAAATGTCTGTTTACTTTGAGTAGGTAATGTCAACACATAAAAAAATATCTTATGATGCATAATAATTTTGTCAGAAAAAGAGATAAAAAATAATAATCTGGAATTCGAACTCACAATGTTGGTATCGATAGTCTGTAGCGCTTTTAAACCTTTTTTCTATTGGAATTCACTCAGCGAAAGAGCTAACTGTGAATCGTTTAACTTATATTTGTCACACACAAACAATAATAATTATACATTGTAATAATAATTAAAATGTAAAGCCTATAGTATAAGTTTGAAGATCGGTCTGTCGTCTGCACGTTCAATGAATTATTTTCTAGGATCTACAATCTGCTGTACAGGACGTGATTTTCCTTTTCGTTTGTTTGTTTGTTTTGGGTTTTTTTCTGTTTTTATTCTGTGGGAGATAAAATAAAGTCATGGCCGTAACTAGACTCTTATTTAAATGAGGCAAAAGCACTTAATGGCCGAGCGGAGCGATGGGGAAAAAAATTGAGCGAGTGATCTGGGGGCGTCTAAGGTCCACAGAAGCTCCGACTTGAAAGAGGCAATATCTTCGATTCTAGCCATTTTCTGGCATCTTTTTCCTAGTTCAGTAATCATAACTTTTTATGATTTAATTTTCGTATTTTCTACTTTACCAGACAAGAGGGAGTATTTCGAAATCCATGTACACAAAAAATGCACTAAACTAACACCAGTTCTAAGAATTAAAAGCAACTGCATTAATGTCTCTGGTACCAAGAAGAATTCTATCCGATCCTGGGCCCAGCTATATTGTTGTGTGAAAAAACCCCCATTAAAAAGTAAAATCAGTGCCATTTTCTATTCACTTTCTGCGCTTGTTTGCCTTATGAGCCTCTTTGATGGTGCTATAAAAGACTAATAAACCCAGAAATCATATCAGAGAAATAAACTATTGACTGTCACTTTCTGTGATGACGGAGACCTAGTGATGCAAAAACATTCAATTAAATGCGCCACTGCAGCGCAAAAGAATGTCAGTGACTTGAGACGTTTTTATGTCTTTTAAGTGTGTATAAAGATACAAAACTGTCTCACTCACAGAATATATATAGATCGTCTTTCTTTTGCCGTGTGGTGTTCAATTGACTACATATTGAAATTAATGAAAAAAAATGACTGATAACTCGACATTTTGTAATCAACCAATTTATTTTATTTTTATATAAGCGTTTTCGTGTACAGGGCTGGGATAAATGTTAAAAATGAGAGTTCGAAACAGATATTTTTGTATGTAATTTACATAGAGGAATTACGATTTGAACATGCCTTAGTTGTCCATAAAAAATCTTCCACTTTTACGGTGACCAGAGGCATCATATCGTCTTAAAATGTTTTCCATTCACAGCCATGCTCCTGTGAGAATGGAGCATTGCTAAGCCACACAAACGTTCTCCCGTCAATGTTGGCCTTACCCAAGTCTTAAGTTTGTGCAAGGTCGAGAATGAGCTTTCGCAACACACAGACTGGAAGAACAATCAACAATTTAAAACAGTATGAATATTCACTGGGGTAAAGCTGATAACTGTAATTACGGTCATCCCAAGATGGCGGACATGAAATTAGGTAAGAATCTTTTTTCTCGATTAAATTGTTTCTATAATGTATTTTAAATGACACATGCATTAGTACAATAGTAATCTATGAACTTTTCACAAGTAAATCACAAATTACGACTGAGATATGTATATGAAAGAAAAAATCCGATTAAAAAAAATCGCTAAGATGACCGTATCTGATCATAATTCGGCGGTGCAATTACGGTCATCTTAGCGATTTTTTTTAATCGGATTTTCTCTTTCATATACATTTTTCAGTCGTAATTTGTGATTTCCTTGTGATAAGTTCATAGATTACTATCGTACCAATGCATGTGCCATTTAAAATACATCATATCCAGAAAGCATGGGTAGTTTGCTCATTTGCATATCCAAGATAGCGGTTTCTTCAAGCCAGAAATTTTTACAAAGATTTCTTAAAGAAATATTTTGTTCGGGGGTGCGGAAATTTTTCTGAGGTGAAATATTTGACATTTCATCGGTAGAAACAAGCACAGCAAATTTTAGCTAGATGTATAAATTATTCGCGGTTCCCACACTATTTTAAAAACAAGGAATATTTCTGTGAATTCTAATATGGATATCACTGCAGAATTCAAATCTTAGTCGACTTCTGACCATTTTTTAATTGTTTACCATGGATGCACACTATTTTCTGAACCAAATACGGAAACTTCCGGTGTAGATCTATCTCTTTTTTTCACACATTATTTGAATAAAATTTGTTTCCACGGTTCCCAGGAAGATTGAAATGGTCAGATTTTGGGAAATGTTAGCTTCTGTAAGGGCCACTTGAAGGGTAACGAGTGTTTTCATTAAAACTCGAATTGTTATCTGCTGAAGAATAGTCAATCATTGTCGACACCGGTTTAAATATAGAAAATAAATAAGTCGAGGCTCCATGAAGGGTGAATAAACTTTTTATAATGATACATTTGAATTCGATGAATGTTTATTACACAATATCAACAAAACATTGAATACTTGTAGTAATCACATTAAAAAAAATTAACAATATAAAATCTATATACTAAGCGATTTCAATGACATAGTTAATACTTATGTGGGGCAGATATTGGAAAAAAAATGCACAATACATTTTTTATTTACATATCTATATTTAATTGATCGTGAAAAGGGGGGGGGGGGGGGGGGGGGGGGGGGAGGGGCAGTGCATACATTTTCGATCTTTTACACACATCATTGATGACAATTAATTTTGATACGATCACAAATAATTATATGAAGTTATTTATGTGATAAAAACTGATGAAATGTTATTAAAAAAAAATAGATCTATACGAGTTTTCATCAGCGTTCATTGATCAGCGTCTTCCAAATATGGTTCAACGTTTATTTGCTGACGTCATACATGACGCGATTTAGCTTATGAATATTCATGAGCAAAAGTACCCATGATTTCTGGCTATGTTATAGAAACAACTTAATCGACAAAAAAAATTCTTACCCGATTCCACGTCCGCCATCTTGGGATGACCGTAATTACAGTTACGGTCACCAGCTTTACCCCAGTGAATATTCGGATAAAGGTCTTTGTACGATGTTGCATGAATGTAGTGAGTGAATGCTTGTTTTTAATGCCAAGAGTGCATTTGTTTTAGCTATATCATGGCGAGAGCAAGGTATATTTCGATGACTTAATGATAACATTCACTTTGTACTAGACCAACACTCTTACTTGGACTTTTATAGTGTTGGTACACCAAAACAGCAGTCTGCGGGTGGATATGTCGCTCCATTCGGACACATTATTCTGATTTCGAGCCAACCAGCCTTTGCTCTTACTCCTTATTGATGCATACTTAGAGCAGAGCAACAAACACCAATTTTATAATAATTTGGATTGATACAACCGAGACTCGAACTCCCAATCAACTCCACTTGAGGCGAGCATGTTAACCTCTATGAATGTAAACAGTATAATATCATGGTTAGTTATACTGAATTTAAATGGATCAGTGTTAAATATTTAGATTTTTTTCATTGCATTATTTTTTGTATATACAACTGATTATATATATGGACATATAGTAACAAGACAGGTGCCACATCTAGAGCAGGAACTGCTTATCCTTCCGGAGCATCCGAGTTCATCCCAGGTTTTTAGTGGGTTTCATTTTTCTCGATCTTTAGGTTTCTGTGTAATGTTTTGTGGATCATTGTTTGTCCTTTTGTCCTTTTTGTTATGGCCATTGTGATGTCTGTCATTCGATTTACGGTTTCTAAGTGACCCTTTTGGTATCTTTGGCCATTGTAATGTTTGTTCTTCAATCTACAGCTTCTAAGTACCCCTTTTGGTATCTTTGGCCATTGTAATGTTTGTCCTTCAATCTACGGCTTCTAAGTACCCCTTTTGGTATCTTTGGCCATTGTGATGTCTGTCCTTCAATCTACGGCTTCTAAGTACCCCTTTTGGTATCTTTGGCCATTGTGATGTCTGTCCTTCAATTTACGGCTTCTAAGTACCCCTTTTGGTATCTTTGGCCATTGTGATGTCTGTCCTTCAATTTACGGCTTCTAATTACCCCTTTTGGTATCTTTGGCCATTGTGATGTCTGTCCTTCAATCTACGGCTTCTAAGTACCCCTTTTGGTATCTTTGGCCATTGTGATGTCTGTCCTTCAATTTACGGCTTCTAAGTACCCCTTTTGGTATCTTTGGCCATTGTGATGTCTGTCCTTCAATTTACGGCTTCTAAGTACCCCTTTTGGTATCTTTGGCCATTGTGATGTCTGTCCTTCAATTTACAGCTTCTAATTACCCCTTTTGGTATCTTCAAACATTTCTTAAGCAAATAAGGAGCCGTCATAGTCGTGTTGTATAGTAGTTAGATTTACTATCTGTGCAATCAGTGCTTATCATCACTAAAGCTGTGAGTTCGAATCCCGCTTAAGGCGAGGTGTACTCGATCCAACATTATGTGATCAAGTTTGCTAATGACTTGCGACAGGTCGGTGGTTTTCACCGGGTACTCCGGTTTCCGCCATCAATAAAGCTGTCTGCTACAAAATAACTGAAATATTGTTGAAAGTGGCATTACACACCATAATCTTAACCCTTAAGCAAATAAATACACGCTAATGCATTTCAATTGAAATTGTAATAAAGCAATATAGAAAACAAAAATGTTTCATATCAAATTTTAATGTTGTGTACAAACATTGGGAACATTAGGTGACATATAAAGCAAGTTAACCGTTAACCTTTGCAATCAAATATTAATACAATATAAAAGTCTATATCATATATCAAAACCGAGGAAACTCTGCGTTAAAAACTAGAGATAAGAACCTATGATGAGAAAAACTCTAGAAAAGCATTAGTTTCCATAATTTCATGAAGCATAAACCCATAAAAAAAACTACTTTAGGTACAACTCAGTAACCATGGATATTAAAAACCAGTGGTTCACAGTATCCAATAATCATGCAATCGCTCGCCTGGTTTTCATTTTCAGACTTCAAAAATTTCCACATAAAGTCGAAACATGTAAATCAAAATAAGTTAAAACTCAAATTGTATCTGATTTCTCAGTTTTGTAAAATTTGAATCAATTGTGTCTGTAGATAAGGGTAATAACAAAATTACCGAACTCCGAACAATCTTACAAAGGGAAAGTCAAAACTCATAATTATATAAACAGACAAAATCAGTCAACAACCGGAAAACTGTGAAAACGTAATGACCCTGACTTGGTACAGGCATTTCTAAAGAAATGGTGGGTTGAGAAGACTTCGGTATGATTTAAAAAAAATCAAAATAAGCCTAATTTGCACAATCAGTATATCAAATGGGCGTTCACCCCACCGAAAATCTGGAATATATGTGTCACAAATTTGAGCTCAATGTGACATAAAATGCGGTAATGATGGATAATTGAAAAAAATAAAGACAGACAACCGACAACAAGTGATTGCAAAATTGCAATTGTTACTAGATTTGACACAGATTATTTCTTCATAGAATCTTTTAAGAAACAATAAAAGGTTTAAATGTAATACAAAATCTTACAATACAAACAAAACCTTGTTCTTAAAATATCTAGCAACAAAAACAATTGAGAGCAAACAAAAAAAACCCTTTTATTGTATTACACAAAATACTGATGGACACCTTATATTTAAAACTGTGAGAGGGGCTGTTAACATAAACTACTGATGGACACCTAATGCTTAAAACTGTGAGACGTGCTGTTCACATAAATTATTGGTGGATACCTTATGTTTAAAACTGTGAGAGGGGCTGTTAACATAAACTACTGATGGACACCTAATGTTTAAAACTGTGAGAGGGGCTGTTCACATACATTATTGGTGGATACCTTATTTTTAAAACTGTGAAAGTGGCTGTTAACATAAACTACTGGTGGATACCTTATGTTTCAAACTGTGAGAGGGGCTGTTAACATAAACTACTGGTGGATACTTTATGTGTAAAACTGTGAGAGGGGCTGTTAACATAAACTACTGGTGGATACCTTATATGTAAAACTGTGAGAGGGACTGTTAACATAAACTACTGGTGGATACCTTATGCTTAAAACTGTGAGAGGGGCTGCTAACATAAACTACTGGTGGATACCTTATGCTTAAAACTGGAGGGAGCTCTTAGCATAAATTATTGATGAATACCTTATGCTTTAAACTGTGAGAGGGGTTGCTAACATAAACTACTAATGGATACCTTATGCTTAAAACTGTGAGAGGAGCTGTTAACATAAATTACTGGTGGATACCTTATGCTTAAAACTTTGTGGGGAGCTGTTGACATAAATTACTGGTGGATACCTTATGCTTAAAACTGTGCTGGAAGCTGTTAACATAAAATACTGGTGGATACCTTATACTTAAAACTGTGAAAGGGGTTGTTAACATAAACTACTAATGGATATCTTATACTTAAAACTGTGAAAGGGGTTGTTAACATAAACTACAGATGGACACCTTATGTTTAAAACTGTGAGAGGGGCTGTTAACATAAACTACTGGTGGATACCTAATGTTTAAAACTGTGAGGGGAGCTATTTAAAAACCAATGGTTCACAGAATCCAATAATCATGTAATTGCTCATCTGGTTTTCATTTTCAGACTTTAAAAGTTGTGACTTGAAATGAGGCAGTGATGGACATTTGAAAAAAAGTAAAGACAGACAACGGACGACAAGTGATTGCAAAATTGAAATTGTTACTAGATTTGACACAGATTATTTCTTCTTAGAATCTTTTAAGAAACAATAAACAGTTTAATTGTAATAAAAATGTTCACAATATAAACAAAAACTTGTTCTTAAAATATCTAGCAACAAAAACAATTGAGAGCAAATAAATTACCCTTTTACAGTCGGGAAGCCACGCACAGATTCCGTACCTCCAAAAATGCAAAGTCAAATCCCGAAATCAAGGGACGTAACTCTATTTTTTTTAGACATGACGCTTTACAAGTGAGCGGCCATGCATTTGTTTACGTCGACACCCCATGTGTTTTTACTGAATATCTTCATAAATTAAACTGAAAGAAGTATTCATTTTTATTGAATCCACTTTTTAAATAAAATTGTAACGTGACTGACGCGTGAATACGTGTATTTATGATATCGTTTGCTTGAAATCAACGTTGGAACTCGGGATACCGCTGCTGATGAAATGTTGTAAAAAAAAATGGCGCTAAAAATAGACTCTTTAACTAAGTGGAACAATTGCATCCCATTGGCTGTTTATTAATAAATTTGGTAAAAATAGCTAGAATCACGTATTAGAGTAAGGATTATTTGCATATTTCCCCATCATTCGTCACTAGAATTCCATATTTGGATGTAAACAAGAAGCACTATATTTCGAGATTCTAACCAAATATTTCTGGTTTTTTTCATAGATTGATCGATCTATTAGGATGAAAATGTGACTGTTTCTGTTTAAACACGAAAGAACCACTTGACCAATCATAGTCACACATATATAGAGTCATTTTATTCCATTTTTAACAACAAATCTTTCATTTTCGTTGACTCGTTCCATGGCATTTAATGGACATGTCAAAATATTGACATAATTAATAAATACATTTTAGAAATAAAAAGGTCTGCATTATAATGTATTATCTTGTCATGCAGAGAATGGTGAAAGATTATGTTAAATTCACTCTAGATTAACATGGCATAGCATAAGGCTACATATTTAGTTCATGTCAAGCATTTACACCCCCCCCCCCCCCCCTTTCATTTTCAGTCTGTTTTCCTGAAATACTTATTGATGTGTGTACATGCTACTTTTCAGTGCCAATGGTATTGACAACCTCCAGTTTTAGTTAGTTTTAGATCATTGTAGGTAGATATATATATACAGACTGGACATGGGATGTTTATTTTTTTTTAACAAGAGTCTGAAGATACCAAAGGGGCAAAGTTACAGATTCTATTGAATAAAATGGATGTTTATTTTCTGTTAGTTTCAGATTCTATGAGTATAAATGCAAAGTTTCCTGTGATGTTTATTGGTTGAATATTTGAATAAATAAAAATAAGAATATATGATAAGTCTTATATATATATTCATACAGGTTTGAAAATCAATATATATAGATATATATATATATATGGTTTTTTTCTTCTAAAATATCCATGAAGTAAAAAAAATGGACCAGCATTCCAATTACATCATCAAACAAATGCCATGAGTTTTCAAGACACCTTGTGTCATAAATTATAATAAAGTCATTCAGAAAAGAACTTTTTGATTGTGTAATTTGCGTAATTTGTGAAACTTCATCTGAAAGTCAGTCAAAAGGTTTATTTCAATTTCAATTGAAAACCAGGACTTGTCTTAAACATTTCAAGAATGAATTAAATTTCTTTAAAGAATTTGGCTCAGAAGATAAATTATATTGTGGTACATATTGTTATAACAGTTGTAACACATTTTCTAGGTCAGAAAGTGGAGCTGAAACAAGATCTCAAACTTTTCAATTTCTTATAGATATATTGAACCAGAAGTTGTTGAACAAGTTTCTACAGACATTTAGACCTGTATACACTCCAACATGTTGTTGAATTTGTTATTCATGCTTTTTTTTTTAGATGAAAAGGTACTTATGTTGCCTGTTGTTTATGAGAAATATAATTATCTTTTATCTATGAATATTAATGCTGAAATTTATAAATTTTCTTTTACAGAAAAGAATTTTTCAAAATGTGCCCATTTATTAACTTTTTTCCAGTCATTGGAACAAATAAAATAATTTTTTTAACTTCAATTTTAAACAATATTAACCAATACTTGGTTATTTTGCCAACAGAAAACATATTCATTCTATTCTAGTCATTTAATTTACTTAGTGAAATTTGGAATTCTGGTTTGTCCTTTCATGTGAATGCAAGTATTCTGTATGTGTCTTAAAATTATGTGAATGGTAGTCATTCAATATGCTCTTTTATGTGAATGCTAGTTATTCTGTATGTGTCTTTTATGTGAATGCTAGTCACTTTGTGTCTGTCTTTTATGTGAATGCTATAGTCATTCTGTTTGTGAATGTCATGGTGGAAAAATTATTGCAATCTAAGTATCCATATTTGTAAATGCTGGTAATTTTGTGAATGTCCTGGAGAAAGAATTATTGCAAACTAAGTACCCATATTTGTAAATGCTGGTCATTTTGTGAATGTCCTGGAGAAAGAATTATTGCAACCTAAGTACTCATATTTGTAAATGCTGGTCATTTTGTGAATGTCAAGGGGAAAAAATTGTTACAACTTGACCACCCATATATGTTATAAAAGCTAGTTTGTAGTTGTGTCAAACACATGAATATTCCAAATACATTGATGTTTACATTGTGAGATAAACATGATACTTGGTAGCTTTCATTCAGATAATATAATTTCCTAATTTCAAGAAAAATATTTGCTTACACTGATTTTTTTTTAATTTGCCTTGATATAATAGGAAGGGTTAAGATATCTGAATACAATTTTGTATGGCCCTTTTTGTCTCAAGGTTTCACTTTTTTTCTAGATTTTAAAAAAATTATTAATTTTTTTACATGTTTTTTTTTTTATAATATTTTCATATTTTTCCAATTCGCTTACTTTTTGTTTACATGCTTTTATTTTTTCCACACATTTATTTCTTTCTATTTATCTTGTACCTGTTAAATTAAATTGAAATTATGAATTGTTGTACATTCCCTGTGCAAGTCTTGTATCATAGATGATTTTTTTTTTTATTTAAAGTGATAATAAATAGTAATTCCCCAGTCTAAATTACAAAATGCACAATGTCTAAAACAATATTGCAATACAAATAATTCAATTAAACTGAAAAATACGGTATTAATACAAGAAATAAAAAAAGACATAGACACCCCTTTCCCAAATGAAATATACTCTTTCGGATGTACGCTTAGGTGTCGTTTATTGTTGATGTTAATAAACACCACCGATGTGTTCCGAAAGACAATGAATTTCGATGTTTGACAAATGGTCGATCCGATCAAGGTGGATGTAGGGCTAAGTGGAACAATTGCATCCCACAAGACATTGACACTAGTTGTCGGTATGACAATGATCCTAGATGATTTCCTCAGGCAATGTATGTTACAGAAAGCCATCATATTGTTTTAATTAAATTTTCTCTTTTAAATAGAACCACCTTGACATTTGTTTTGAAATTGAGTCCACTTCAAGTAGCAAAATTCAATGTTTGTACACAATATAAATAAAAACTGAAGTGATACAATAAATTTCTATTTATCCATAGACATCTTCCGTATATTTTAATTTATTTCAAGCATAAATATTTATTGTAAACCGACGTATTTTAAGCGAAGGGTTGAACGTCATTTTTCATCAAAAATGAAGCGAAAGTCACGTGACTGGGACTTGACTTTGGAGCTCTCCTGTCACGCTGGCTGTCCTACTGTTAGTGTATTATATAAAATACTGGTCAATATAGAAAACACATTGTGTTAAAAATTAGCATCTGTTTTATATAATATGACAATTTTGTGTTCAAGCATTGAGAACATTAGGTGACATATGTCATGGTATGTAGCAAGTTAACCTTTATAATCAAATATTAATCAAATATACAAGACTATGTCTTTGATTAAAAACTGAGGAAACTCTGCATTAAAAACTAGAGATAAAAACCCAGCATTGGAAAAAAAACTCTAGCAAACCATTAGTTTCCATAATTCCATTATACATATACCATTACATTTGTAATAACTATTTAAGATACAATTAAGTAACCATGGATACTAAAAACCAGAGAGTCACAGCATCCAATGAGCATGTAATCACCTCACCTTCATTTCATTTTCAGACTTCAAAATTTTACACAAAAGATTGAAATATGTAAATTAAAACAAGTCGAAATTCAAAGTGCATCTGAATTCCTAGTTTGGTATCATTTGAATCAATTGTGTGATTTTATAAATCAAAATTAGCATAATTTGCTCAAACTGTATATTAGTTAAATGGGCATTCATCCGATGGAAAACCTAGAATATATGTGTCACAGAGCTGATATTCAAATTTGAGCTCATTGTGACATGAAATGAAGATTTAAGTGATGGACTTATGAAAAAAGTAAAGCTCATTGTGACTTGAAATGAGGCAGTGATGGACATTTGAAAAAAGTAAAGACAGACAACGGATGACAAGTGATTGCATAATTGAAATTGTTACTAGATTTGACACAGATTATTTCTTCTTAGAATCTTTTAGGAAACAATAAACAGTTTAATTGTAATACAAATTCTCACAATACAAACAACAACTTGTTCTTTAAATATCTAGCAACAAAAACAATTGAGAGCAAAAAATTACCCTTTTAGTGTATTACACAAAATACTGGTGAATACCTCATTTTGCAAACTGTGGGAGAGTTGATTTTAAAATATACTGGAGAATACAATACATATTTTGCATAGTTTCAGAAAGGTCTGTTGTAAACTGTGGGAGTAGTTATAAATTATAAAAAAAAATCTAGAAACATCTTGAGTACTTGTGATTCCTAACTCCTATGTAATAATTCTGTGAAAGCCTAACATTTAGTATTTAAAATGATAGGATTTACAGAAAACATGTATCTTCTAATGAAAATGTGACTAAAATGAAAATATCAACAACATCAAAATAGAAAAATAGTCTTGAATGTCTCTGTGAATTGAGGTGCACAACATTATTATGTATAAATATGGTCTGTAAAGTTTTAGGGAAATATAACACAAACTAGGTACACTCTGCTGAAGATGATTAAGATTCAAAATATGGAAAAATTAGAGAAAAATTCTTAAAAACTTCTGTAATATACCATGAATAACTTCTATATGCATGTAATTATTTTGTAGCTTCAGGGAAGTTGGACAGGTGCCATAGGAACAATAGTTGATTACACAAAATAGGTACCTCTTTTCCCTCCTCACATTTTACCATACAATAGTATGCATCCTGACAAAAATGGACACACTTGTGTACATAAAAATCTAACATTCACAACTGTATATTAATCTTTCAGATTATTAATTTATTTTAATCAACCATTCTATTTCTGTATAGTCTGATTACATACTGATTCAATAAAATGTTAGCTTAAACATATTTCATTGTCCAAAAACATGACAATATGATCAGATACAAGTATCAAAACTTATAATATTGTCTCCTTTATATAAACAATATATATGTATATATAAACTTGAATAAATATACGAAAACCTACAATATTTATTAATAGAAAAGACATGAATGTACGAGTGAAAAACGATTTGCTATTTGCCAAATGACAGATCGAACCCATCTTTACTATGATTGGACCATATAGAACACACCTAGAGTAAAGAAAAAATCAATAACTTTTGACTGGATTATTAATGCTGTAAAGGTACGGTCTCTTAGAATTCCGTTACAAAACATATAATTCTGAAGTTATGTATTGAATAAAATATTGTAATGTCTAATCCTACATTACTGATGAATATTGCATTTCATATAAATATTCTAAATAGCACATCATGGAGATGAATTTCATTATCTATTCTTATGTCAAAATGAGGTTATTCAAATGGAAGAGAAAAAAGTACTTTGTTCAAAATTCGTCATTAATAAAACTGAATGTTGTCATTATGCAACAAAAAAGTATTGAATAACTATCAATTTTTCTGACAGATATTGGGAAACTTTTATAATATCATTGATATTTTCTTCATTATATTTCCATATGATATATAATATCATATATTGTACATGTATATTCACAACTGCTGCTTTTAATTATATGCTTTGCACATTTTGAATGTCATCAATTATATATTGTTATTTACTTGTTTTCTCATGTTACAGTTTATTAAATCTTAAGTAAAATAAAGTCTTGAAATCTTGTTCAGAATTTAAACAAATTACTTCTAAATAGAAAACTAATTAATTAGACATGTTAAGGAATAAAGAAAAAGTTGTATTTCTAATATGAAAACTTATACAATTATTCGAATGAGCCAACATTATGATAATTAAAAACAACCAACCACTAATCAATTAACATTAAAGCATAACAACTTTAAATATAACATGTTACTATTCATCATAAGTTCAACACAGACATACAAAATAAACATAACCACAATATTAGAACACAAAGTCATACAACAAAGAGCCTGGTAATCAGTTTTCATACCAATGAACAAATTTTGTGGTAACAACAATCTCAACCAAAATACACTATGAACCATACATGTATTATTTCTGATTTTGTAAACAGTTAGCATGTTTACACTTAACTGGTATACTGTGTTAAGAGAACAAATACAGCTCGGTGAAATTAGATGTGTTGAGCTATACTGTTTTAGTATAGGAGGGGGGGGGGGGGTTATTTAGTGCGTGGGAAAAGTACACCTCAGTGAAATTATATGTAGTGTTGAGCTATACTGTTTTAATATAGGAATAGGGGTATGTAGTGAGTGGGAAAAGTACACCTCAGTGCCCATAGCAGGAAATTCCGAATATCAGCTCGGAAAATAGAATTCGGAGTATTGGGACTTTTCCGAATTAAAAAAATTATATTTTCGTGAAAAAACAGAGGACTTTGATGAATTTCCATATTTTTTCCACATATAATTCGGAAATAAGTTCGAAATTCCGTATCATGTTCAGAAAATGATTCGGAAATGTTCAAATATTCCGAATTGACCCCGGAAAAAAAATCGGAATTGTCCCAATACTCCGAAACAAAATTCGGAATAGTTCCAACACTCCAAATTAAGGTCGGAAACCACCATCCTTATTTGGAAAATATTGTTAGATTCGGAGAAAATTTCCGCATTAGCTTTGCCACTTTAGGTGGAATTAAAGAAACTAAAGTTTCTGAACTTCATTCGGAAAAAATTTCCGAACTATATTTGGGAAAAATTTCCGAACTATATCTGGAAAAAATCTCCAAGCTACATTTGTTAAAGTTTCAGAACTACATTCGGAAAAAAAATTCTGTACTAGTACTGAAAATTTCTACATAAACTTGCAGAAAATCAGAAAAAGTAGATTTATATCTGGCAATGAAATCATTTAACATAATAAACTTTTTACTTTATTTTAATACTTCAAAGAAAAAGATTTCCCAACAAAATTAATTCTTCTTATTAAACCTGGGGCCTACAGTACCCAAATTATCCATGTAACAATGTTTTCGAGTTATTACAATTATATTAACAAATTTCCACTGTCTGAACTTAAATAGCCCTCCCCCCCTCCCCCTCATTGTGGTACTAAAGTGTGTATTATCTCCCTTGTCAAACAAAGTTAACCATTTGAAGAAAAATTTATAGAAATGTGTAGTGTTCTAGTAGTGACATATAAATACATAATAAAATGTGTATGTCTCTGTTTCTAGATATTTCTTTCCCGAATATAGATTCAAAGGCGAGCAAATCAATCTATGAGCATACTTGAATATTTATTGATTCTAAATGCTTGCATATCATGTGCAGGTTTAAATCTATTACTTGGATTAATTTACATATATCATCAGAATGCAAAAAAGAAAATGCAAATTGCAATATTAATGGGGCAAAATTAATATTATTTTTAATCTTATACAATATGAAGCAATAAATTAGAGGTCAGTATTTTATATTTGTCAACTTAACATTGTAAGTATCCCTGAAATTACAACAAAATTGCAAATTTAGTGTAATCCTACATTACTGTTAATAAATATTACATAATTTTTATACATGTAGCTGTAATATAATCATAATTATAGCCACTTCATGTTATTTAAATTACTTGATTAAAATTGTGTTAATGGTGTCTTGGCATTGCATGTAGTTAAATACATTTTAAACAGACTCTTCAGTGCAAAATTGGCACCAAACTTCAAATTAGTTCTTCTCTCAAATAACAAAAACTCAATTAAAATAACTAAATAATTACTGTCTTAAAACAGATATAGCTAAACTCAGTTAAACATTCTGCAGTTTAATGAGTAAATTATGTTAGTAACTAAGTGATATAAAACTTTTAAGATATAAAACTAATATGGCAGTTTAAATAAATATTGAAAACTCCTATTCTGAATTAACCAAGGGAGACAAACTATTGGAAATTAGATTTTACTAGAGTTATTTCCCTTGGTCTGTAAAAAAAAAAACCACTTAATATTCTGGGTGGATATTTATGCCTTGAGTTATGTCTGTTATTGCTTGCATTGTTATAACTTTGCTTTGTTTTTGTTTTGCTGACATTTATGTTGATATGTTTGTGCATGAGAGTTGTATGAGAGTTATTTGTTTACTTATGATGAATTTTGTTATATGTTTATGTGTTATCATTCATGAGTCATCCTATCATAAAAATTGTTTACATGACAAGTGTCCAACAGTATCCTTGTAGTATTGGATCTTGCAATTAGAGAAAGAGTTATGACCATGATGTTGGGTTCTTCTTAAATCATAAATATATATGGTAAGTAAAATGAAATACATGTACCTATTTTGTACCTGTGTTACATTAATTGAACAGTGTCAGTCTAAATTCAAGCTTTAAGTTGGATATTATTTGTAGGTCGGAAACTTCGCTAAGTAGTAAAACACCTGACGACGAGATTAAAATTGAAAATTATTCTTTGTATAGGCGTGATCAAGACTCAAATTGTGGATATGGAGGGTTTTGTATTTATGCTTCAAATTCATTAAAATCAAAAAGAAATTTAACTGATGAATCAGATGGCATTGAACTCATATGGATAGAAATACAAATTGAAAAATTAATTATATTAATTGGATCATGTTATAGACCTCCTAATCAACCAGCTGATGAAAAAAAAAAAATTTTGACAAAACTTTAGGATAGTATTGACACTGAAACTTCATTCACCTGATGCTGTGCTTATTCTTGGGGATTTTAATGACAAATGCAATAAATGGTCAGATAACCATATAGCTAGTGAATTAGGCAATAAACCAGTGGAATTAAGTGAATCAAGAAATTTTGATCAAATAATTAAAGAACCAACAAGATATGACAACTCTTAAAGCTTATTAGATTTAATATTTTGTGATGCCCATTACCTTATAACGGACTCAGGAGTTACCTCCCCACTATCAAATTTAGATCATTGTACAATATTGTGTAAGCTTAATATAAAATGTTATAAACAGCATGCTTATTATCGCAAAGTGTGGGATTATAAGACTAGATTTTATTGAATTAAATAATTCATTATTCACTGCTCCATTTTCTACTGCTTTCCTAGTATTTGATGACATAGATGACATTATACAATATACATATGACTTATTATCTTCAATTTTAAGAGAACATATTATTAACAAAGTTGTAACAATCAGACCTAAAGATAAACCATGGATGTGTAATGAAGTAAGGCGTGCTCTTCTTAGATTCACAGACAGTAGATATAAAAAAAAATCATAGTGACGAAAATAAATTAAGATTCATTATAACTAGAAGAGAAGCAAATCGATTGAAAAGAGAAGCTATTAATAGATATTCTGAGAATACAGTAAATAAATTATCAGATGATAAATTAGATGTGAAGAAATTTTGGTCACTTTAGTAAATCCATCTTGGGTTCTAAATCTCGGCATTGTATATCACCTCTTATTGAAAATTCAAGTACAATATCCGACGATGTACATAAAGCAGAAATATTTAATGAGTTCTTTCTTTGCATATGAGGCTTGATGACACAAATCCTCCACCCCTACCCCATTTTGAACTACTTTGTAATAATAAGTTAGAAGTTCTTGAAACCAGTGAAAGTGAAGTTTTAAAATTACTATCGAAAATAAATATTCATAAGTCATCAGGTTCTATCATGGTCTGAATAACATAATTTAGGAAATGTGCTCATACTCTATGTAAACCTTTTACAAAAATATTCAATTATTGTTTGTTACATGGGAGTATTTCCATCAAAATGGAAACTATCAAATGTCTGTCCCGTTTTTAAAAATGGGGATGAACAAATTATTATCAAACTACAGACCCATAGCATTATTATCATCTGTATCAAAATGTTTAGAAAACATTGTATTTAAAAGATTATATGAATTTCTAATAGAGAACAATTTAGTAATTGAAAATAACAGTGGTTTTAAAAGAAATGACTCCACTATTAATCTTTTGGTAAGCATACTTCATAAAATTTACAAGTCTATTGATGAAGGTAATGACATATGTGCTATATTCTTGGATGTATCAAAAGCTTTCGATAAAGTGTGGCATGAAGGTTTATTTTATAAATTGAAACAATTAGGTATATGTGGTAATGTATTAAATTGGATCAAAGATTATCTCTCGAATATATCACAAAAAGTTGTCATTAATATAAGTGTTCAAATGTAAAATACACAAGTGCTGGAGTTCCTCAGTGATATATTTTAGAACCTTTGCTGTTCATAGTTTATATTAATGACATTAATATTAATATTGAAAGTGACATATAGCTTTTTGCTGATGACACGACACTGATAAAACCCTTGACAATAATGATCCATTTGATATTTTAAATAATGACTTAGAGAGATTAAATAAATGGTCAGTCCAGTGGAGAATTACTTTCAATCCAAATAAAACTGAATTCATGATATTTTCTAATAAAGTATCTCATCAAATTGTATATCCCGCCCTTTATTTAAATAGAGTTAGACTAAAAAAAGTAGATGAACATAAACATTTAGGTTTAATGCTTTCCAAAAATCTATCGTGGCGAAAACATATCACAGAAATATGTAAAAAGGCAAACAAGTTTTTAGATGTTATGTTCAGGATGAAAAGGCTTCTGCCTAGAATATGTCTTGAAAAACTGTACAAGACTATAGTCAGACCTATTCTAGATTATGGTGACGTGTTATATGATAATTGTTTAAATTACGAACCTGAATTCTTGGGAGAAGGTTCAAAGAAGAGCAGCGATTCTCTCAACGCGTACTTTTAAAATAACCAAACATAAAGACTTATTAAATGAGCTAGGACTATCTCCACTACATATTCGGCGGAAACCCCATAAGCTTACTTTATTCTACAAAATAAAAAACAAACAATGTCCAAATTACCTTAGCGATTCTTGCCCACTTGTAAATCATAATACAGAAAATTATAACCTTCGCAGAAAAGACTTTGTTCTACCTTTATATACACGTACAGTTAAATATCAATCCACCTACTTTCCAGCTACAATTAGAAACTGGAATTTTCTCCCCTCGTTTATTAAGGACTCAAATTCTCTAAATAATTTTAAGGAGCTGGTTTGTCAACATTTAAATGAATTTAACACAAACAAGATATACTCGAAAGGCTTCGGTCTAGGAAAAATTAATCACACACATCTAAGACTTGGACGGTCTAAGTGGCTTTTAAATGAGCATCTTTATAGCTATAATCTTATACCCTCACGATTATGCAAAAGGTGTAGCCACAGTAAGCCTGAAACTTCTGAACACTTTTTTCTATACTGCGATAAATATGATGAATTAAGAAAAACACTTTTTCACAAGATTAAATCATTGCTCTGTCCAAATGTGAATTTAGATAGTTTCAAAAATGAATTAAACATGTATTTAGTTGAGCTTTTTCCTCAAGGAAGTGGTGATTTATCTATGGATGATAACATAGTTATATTTCAGTGTGTATATGAAAACAGCAATAGATTTCTATAGATTCTATGCTTGTAAATATTTTAAATTGCTATTAAAAATATAATTGGTATTAACTATTATGAGTGAATGAGTGTGAGATAGGCTGTTGTCTTGTCTTGTCTTGTATATAATGTCTTGTATCATATGTATGTTGAGGAGACAGCCTTTGGGCTGTTTGCAATCCTCTTATAATAAATAAAGCATTAAATTAAAGAAAAACAATGTCCACTATTTTTGTAAAAAAGTGTTTTTGGCACTATTGTCTAAGTGGATCTCTAATTTTAAAGCTCCTTGAACAGGTTTGGCTTTAAGGCATCTGCCAACTTCTCATTAACATCCTTTTTAGATACATGTGGCCACCTTTTACCAATAATATCTGAAAAAGAAAGATTTTTTTGTAATGCATGTAAATATCAAAGCATGTTTTTTTCCTGTGCTTATCACTATCAGTATCAGTTTATAATGTGATTTAGTTTCATATACATCTACTGCACATCCACTCAGATTGAAATATTATTTGTTGTTATTTTACATCATGTACAGGAATATCTATAAATTAATCAATATTTTTAAACATTTGAAAGCTAATACACATGTATCAACTTTCCTACATTATCATGTCTATCTCTTTCTCTCATAATTTGTTTACGACTTAGAAAATGTGATGTCATTTAATCATTTGCAGCATAGAAGATAAATCCTGGACATTTTATTTCTATATGGGGCTATAATGGTCATAATCGTATGCAAGTTGCAATTACCATTACCTATGCATAACTTGCAAGTTTGAGCCCTGCTCATAGTGAGGTGTACTCGATACAACATCAATATCAAATTCTCTTGCAGTATTGTGTCATTTTTCTCAAATAATTTTGAACGAAATAATGTTATGTTTTTGTAATATATTGTCTTTTTAATGATTATTATGTAACGGAGAAGACATCGTAAGTTTATAACTTGTGTCCGATTCATTGCCAATAATTACTTGACAATAAAATACACAAAAAAGATGTATGTCTTAAGTAAAGTACAACATTATGTGATAAAGTTTGTCAGTGGTTTATGACAGGTCGGTGTTTTTCTCCAGGTCCTACGGCTTCCTTCACCTATAAAAGTGACCGCCACAATGTAACTGAATACTGTTGAAAGTGGTGTTAAACATCATGATCATAACCCTCTTTTGCTATATGCAAGTTTTAAACTAGAATAAATTTAACAAAAACTGGTTTTTATAGTAGATATTTTCATTCTTATATCATTCATATTGCATTTAATAACATTATGGTTATCAAAAATTCATAATGGCAGCTCCCATAGAGTAGGAGACTTAGTCATGATAAACAGATTTTGAACTTGACACCAAATGCATGCCAATGTATAATTTACCTGATGTTTATTCCACAACAACTGTACCTAGTACCGCAAATTGTTGCTCTATGTTCTGTGTGGTTATCTGTAAATACTGGTTCTCGGTCTTGGGGGTATTGAGTTGATTCTGTAGACATTGTATTTGTTGGTTGTTGCGTGTGACCTCCTCTTGTAGAATGGTACAATCTACACATACTTCGTGATTGTGCGTGCTGGTTGAAGGCTCTGGAGACATTAGGATGTCCATAGATTATTTGAAGAGTTGACTTGCTGGTAAGTAACTATAATATAATTGTATTTTCATTAAGCTTTATGATAAATAATTGTTAACAAAGCTAATAATCAATATAAACATACAAATACTACATGTAATAACTACCATTATCTTTTTCTACTTATGATTTTACAACCAATTTTTGACTGAAATTTAAAAGAAATTAAACCTTGATCTGTTGACGATATGTTTTTCAATTACACTTTTTTTCATTCAAAGTGAATAAGTACAACGTAAGTCTTCAATAAAGATAAAATTTACCTTTCTCCTTCAAGCTGTTGTAACTCAGTCAGTTCCAGTTCCTGTGCAACTGTCTTTAAGTTTTTCTGAAATTTTTGTTTCAATCTTTAGTATTTGATATAACTAGTTGTGGCTTTATTTGACTGATTATTGCTTTCCTAAGAAAGGTGTACTTGTCCATTATTTTTTGTCAACGAGCTTGTTTTTTATTGTGTAATATGTACATAGGATAAAGTTTGATTTAACACATTAGCATGCCATTGGCTTAAAGACAAATATATATAACTATTAATGCCAGAAAGTTTCAAAATCATAATTTGTGTGCATATTCTGCTAGTATACTTTAAAATTTAAATATTATGAATAATTACAATAAATATATAAATAATTATAATTTATATAAATTCACCTTAATTTTTTTTTTTTTATTCTTATTACATGTTTCTTTTTTTTTTAACCTGGATCCATTCGTCCTTATTTTGATATAATTTATTTTGGTCAGTAAAAAGAAAGCCACGAGTCTCACTTGTAAAAAAAAATGGTGAGTTCTAATCACAAGTAATGAGTTCAGGATTCGCCCATACGAGTTGCAAGTATCTCTGGTTGAGAGTAGTCCGTCCATTCCCCCTTTTCCCCTTAATTTCACCTATATGACAACACAAGGTAGTTGCATTTAATTTTAATAAAACTTGTTGAGCCAGATGGGTGGGTAGATTGCTTCTGAGAGATAAATCGTCCAGTTCTTGATCTATACATTATTATAAATTAATATAATTTATATACTTACGACGAATCATTCCTGTCTGCCTCGTACTCGTAGTGAATGTCTTTAACAAATTATCCAAATCACCAACACAATAGTTACAAGGTGAACACTGTTGTATAATTTGTCCTATTTACCTGCGTAACTGAGAGGTTGCTAATTCCCAACGAGATGACCTCCCGCTATGTGAGCATGCACTAATTACCTTATACTTAGTATTCTCTTAGTTTTTTTTTCAGGCTTCTTGAAAGTCAGCGGTCAGCTATCAGAAAGAGGATGCACCCCGGCTACATCCGGGCAGGTTGATGTGGTCAGGCATCTCAGCATTCTATTGGCCACAGGATTCCACGTCACAGTTCCTCTAACAGTGTGAAGCACATAGACACACACCTCAGCATAGTTTCACCATACTCCCCTCTTCTTTCTTCCAGGAAGCCCATGCGACCGATGCTATTCTCTCAAGAACATGTGAAGATTCCACCCCCAAGCCTCATCTGTCGAGCTGGGATACTATCAATATGAACACACAACTCAACCAACTGGTATCTAAAACAGCTTCACAAGTTGAAGGAGACCAAATTATCCATTAAATGACAAATAATCTAACTGAGACCCAAGAATGGGATAGCCGCCTGCATCCAACAAAAATTCGAAAACCTCGAATGTTTTTAACCAATTGGCTCAGCCCATGAACAACCAAACCATGTTCTTTCCTTGAAGGAACACATAAAAATACAATCTAGCCATTTACTACCACTCATTCAAAACCATTAGCGTATTTAAACACGAGTACCAGTACTGCTGTAGCTCCACAATATCTGTATATTCAGACACCAAATATCATCAGGGTATATATACAATTGGCTCAAGCTATGCCAAAAATCAAGAAATGAACCATTGACTCAAGCGGTCAACATACGTCACCACCCAAAGCATATATATTACAACTATTAAACCCGAGGAAACCATCATTTCCAAGTTTTGGAAATTCATACCCGGAAGCATTTAAATAAAAACAATTGCTTCAAGCGAGATATGAATTATAATAATCCTGTGAAATTATATAAATCTACCCGTTACTGGAACACAACAAGTGAATTTGTTTGCCAACTTCTTTAAATTCATATAATTTGGATAACAGTAACACATACGTTGAAGGATTCTTTGATATTTTTTGTCTTTGGTCATTACCAGACAGCAATAACTAAATCAGCGTGGAAGAGGGAAACACGTTTTACGATGCAGAAGGTTTTGGTGTGGATTTGTATAGTCGGTCGATGTATAATATTAATGACAATTTTTCGTTCTCCTATTATCACCACTTTACAACCACCTGAAGAAAAACAAATAATTCCAGTTTACAATGGCGTTGGTACTCAAAGAGCAACACTAAAGAATTATCAATTAAACAAGGAACAGGAACATATAAACTTCACAAGCCAAATGGTAGGAAGGAAGGAATAATATCTTGGTCACAGTACGGTCAAAATCAATTAATTGACAAGTTCAAAAACTTAACGGATTTTTTGTTGAAATAGGTGGCTACGACGGAGAGACATTTTCATATTCTTTATTTTTAGAAAAAGAACGTCGGTGGTCTGGATTGTTAGTTGAAGCAAATCCATAGACATATGAACTGATGGTAGGAAAGGATCGTGATTGTTTTATGAAAAACGCCTGTATAAGCAACACGGTACCTAATATGACGTTCGTCGTAGGTGGCGGGTAGACCAGTGTTAAGGAGATAACAGGGAAAAAACATCAACAGCGCATAGACGCGGACGCCATATTGTATGTAAGAGATGAAACATGACGACACGCCAAAGAAATTGTTATTGTAAAATGTTACCCTTTATCATCATTAATGAACACTTTAGGACAGACACATATAGATTATTTTTCATTGGATGTTGAGGGGGTGGAAATGATTATTTTACAGTCCATTGATTGGAAACATTTAGATATTGATGTATTTACAATAGAAACA
The DNA here is from genome assembly GCA_963680875.1 of Bathymodiolus brooksi. Lineage (NCBI taxonomy): Eukaryota > Metazoa > Mollusca > Bivalvia > Mytilida > Modiolidae > Bathymodiolus > Bathymodiolus brooksi. The sequence continues at coordinate 81,371,837 of OY804582.1, forward strand.
GATCAACATCAACAAGATATTCTGACATTCATGAAAACACATGGATATAAATGGATTCAGACAATATCAGATGACGATGTTTTCTGTAAAATAAAATAGAAATATAAGATAAACACTTCTTTACCACCAAATTCGTACAAATACGTTGAAGGATTTTGTGATATTTTTTGTCTTTGGACATTACAAGACAGCAGTAACTAAACCATCGTTGGAAGAGGGAAAGGTTTTACGATGCAGAAGGTTTTGGTGTGGATTTGTATAGTCGGTCGATGTATAATATTAATGACAATTGTTCGTGCTTCTATTATCACCACTTTACAACCACCTGAAGAAAAACAAATAATTCCAGTTTACAATGGCGTTGGTACTCAAAGAGCAACACTAAAGAATTATCAATTAAGCGAGGAACAGGAACATATAAACTTCACAAGCCAAATGGTAGGAAGGAAGGAATAATATCTTGGTCACAGTACGGTCAAGATCAATTAATTGACAAATTGTTAATTCAAAAACGTAACGGATTTTTTGTTGAAATAGGTGGCTACGATGGAGAGACATTTTCATATTCTTTATTTTTAGAAAAAGAACGTCGGTGGTCTGGATTGTTAGTTGAAGCAAATCCGTAGACATATGGACTGATGGTAGGAAAGGATCGTAATTGTTTTATGAAAAAGCCTAATTTGACGTTCATCGTAGGTGGTGCGTTGACCAGTGTTAAGGAGATAACAGGGAAAAAACATCAACAGAGCGTAGACGCGGACGCCATATTGTATGTAAAAGATGAAACATGGCGACACGCCAAAGAAAGTGTTGTTGTAAAATGTCACCCTTTATCATCATTAATGAACACTTTAGGACAGGCACATATATATTATTTTTCATTGGATGTTGAGGGGGCGGAAATGATTATTTTGCAGTCCATTGATTGGAAACATTTAGATATTGATGTATTTACAATAGAAACGGATCAACATCGACAAGATATTCTGACATTCATGAAAACACATGGATATAAATGGATTCAGACAATATCAGATGACGATGTTTTCAGAAAAATAAAATAGAAATTTAAAATAAACACTTTTTTACCACCAAACTCATACAAATACGTTGAAGGATTCTTTGATATTTATTGTCTTTGGTCATTACAAGACAGAAGTAACTAAAACAGCGTGGAAGAGGGAAAAGTTTTACGATGCAGAAGGTTTTGGTGTGGATTTGTATAGTCGGTCGATTTATAATATTAATGACTATTTTTCGTGCTTCTATTATCACCACTTTACAACCACCTGAAGAAAAACAAATAATTCCAGTTTACAATGACGTTGGTACTCAAAGAGCAACACTAAAGAATATATCAATTAAACGAGGAACAGAAACATATAAACTTCACAAGCCAAATGGTAGGAAGGAAAGAATAATATCTTGGTCACAGTACGGTCAAGATCAATTAATTGATAAATTGTTAATTCAAAAACGTAACGTATTTTTTGTTGAAATAGGTGGCTACGATGGTGAGACATTTTCAAATTCTTTATTTTTAGCAAAAGAACGTCGGTGATCTGGATTGTTAGTTGAAGCAAATCCGTACACATATGAACTGATGGCAGGAAAGGATCGTAATTGTTTTATGAAAAACACCTGTATAAGTAACACGGTCCCTAATATGACGTTCATTGTAGGTGGCGCGTTGACCAGTGTTAAGGAGATAACAGGGAAAAACATGAACAGCATATAGACACGGACGCCATATTGTATGAAAAAGATGAAACATGGCGACACGCCAAAGAAAATGTTACCCTTTATCATCATTAATGAACACTTTAGGACAGGCACATATAGATTATTTTTCATTGGATGTTGAGGGGGCGCAAATGATTATTTTACAGTCCTTTGATTAGAAACATTTAGATATTGATGTATTTACAATAGAAACAGATCAACATCGACAAGATATTCTGACATTCATGAAAACACATGGATATAAATGGATTCAAACAATATCAGGTGACGATGTTTTCATGAAAATAAAATAAAAATATAAAATAAAAAACATTTTTACCACCAAACTCGTACAAATACGTTGAAGGATTCTTTGATATTTATTGTCTTTGGTCATTACAAGACAGCAGTAACTAAACCAGCGGTGGAAGAGAGGAAAAAGCTTTACGATGCAGAAGGTTTGGGTGTGGATTTGTATAGTCGGTCGATGTATAATATTAATGACCATTTTTCGTGCTTTTATTATCACCACTTTTCACCCACCTGAAGAAAAACAAATAATTCCAGTTTACAATGGCGTTGGTACTCAAAGAGCAACACTAAAGAATATATCAATTAAGCGAGGAACAGGAACATATAAACTTCACAAGCCAAATGGTAGGAAGGAAGGAATAATATCTTGGTCACAGTACGGTCAAGATCAATTAATTGACAAATTATTAAATCAAAAACGTAACGGATTTTTTGTTGAAATAGGTGGCTACGATGGAGAGACATTTTCAAATTCTTTATTTTTAGAAAAAGAACGTCGGTGGTCTGGATTGTTAGTTGAAGCAAATCCGTAGACATATGAACTGATGGTAGGAAAGGATCGTAATTGTTCTGTGAAAAAGCCTAATATGACATTCATCGTAGGTGGTGCGTTGACTAGTGTTAAGGAGATAACAGGGAAAAAACATCAACAGAGCGTAGACGCGGACGCCATATAGTATGTAAAAGATGAAACATGGCGAAACGCCAAAGAAAGTGTTGTTGTAAAATGTCACCCTTTATCATCATTAATGAACACTTTAGGACAGGTACATATAGATTATATTTCATTGGATGTTGAGGGGGGGGGAAATGATTATTTTACAGTCCATTGATTGGAAACATTTTGATATTGATGTATTTACAATAGAAACAGATCAACATCGACAAGATATTCTGACATTCATGAAAACACATGGATATAAATGGATTCAGACAATATCAGATGACGATGTTTTCAGAAAAATAAAATAAAAATATAAAATAAACACATTTTTACCACCAAACTCGTACAAATACGTTGAAGGATTCTTTGATATTTATTGTCTTTGGTCATTACAAGACAGCAGTAACTAAACCAGCGGTGGAAGAGAGGAAAAAGTTTTACGATGCAGAAGGTTTGGGTGTGGATTTGTATAGTCGGTCGATGTATAATATTAATGACAATTTTTCGTGCTTTTATTATCACCACTTTTCAACCACCTGAAGAAAAACAAATAAATCCAGTTTACAATGGCGTTGGTACTCAAAGAGCAACACTAAAGAATATATCAATTAAGCGAGGAACAGGAACATATAAACTTCACAAGCCAAATGGTAGGAAGGAAGGAATAATATCTTGGTCACAGTACGATCAAGATAAATTAATTGGCAAATTATAGTAAATCAAAAACGTAACGGATTTTTTGTTGAAATAGGTGGCTACGATGGAGAGACATTTTCAAATTCTTTATTATTAGAAAAAGAACGTCGGTGGTCTGGATTGTTAGTTGAAGCAAATCCGTAGACATATGAACTGATGGTAGGAAAGGATCGTAATTGTTTTATGAAAAAGCCTAATATGACGTTCATCGTAGGTTGCGCGTTGACCAGTGTTAAGGAGATGACAGGGAAAAAACATCAACAGCGCATAGACGCGGACGCCATATTGTATGTAAGAGATGAAACATGACGACACGCCAAAGAAAGTGTTGTTGTAAAATGTCACCCTTTATCATCATTAATGAACACTTTAGGACAGGCACATATAGATTATTTTTCATTGGATGTTGAGGGGGCGGAAATGATTATTTTACAGTCCATTGATTGGAAACATTTAGATATTGATGTATTTACAATAGAAACAGATCAATGTCGACAAGATATTCTGACATTCATGAAAACACATGGATATAAATGGATTAAGACAATATCAGATGACGATGTTTTCAGAAAAATAAATAAAAATATAAAATAAACACTTTTTTACCACCAAACTCGTACAAATACGTTGAAGGATTCTTTGATATTTTTTGTCTTTGGTCATTACATGACAGCAGTAACTAAACCAGCGGTGGAAGAGAGGAAAAAGCTTTACGCTGCGGAAGGTTTGGATGTGGATTTGTATAGTCGGTCGATGTATAATATTAATGACAGTTTTTCGTGCTTCTATTATCACCACTTTACAACCACTTGAAGAAAAACAAATAATTCCAGTTTACAATGGCGTTGGTACTCAAAGAGAAACAATAAAGAATATATCAATTAAACGAGGAACAGAAACATATAAACTTCACAAGCCAAATGGTAGAAAGGAAGGAATAATATCTTGGTCACAGTACGGTCAAGATCAATTAATTGATAAATTGTTAATTCAAAAACGTAACGGATTTTTTGTTGAAATAGGTGGCTACGATGGTGAGACATTTTCAAATTCTTTGTTTTTAGAAAAAGAACGTCGGTGGTTTGGATTGTCAGTTGAAGCAAATGCGTACACATATGAACTGATGGCAGGAAAGGATCGTAATTGTTTTATGAAAAACGCCTGTATAAGCAACACGGTACCTAATATGACGTTCATTGTAGGTGTCGCGTTGACCAGTGTTAAGGAGATAATAGGGAAAAACATGAACAGCATATAGACGCAGACGCCATATTGTATGAAAAAGATGAAACATGGCGACACGCCAAAGAAAATGTTACCCTTTATCATCATTAATGAACACTTTAGGATAGACACAAATAGATTATTTTTCATTGGATGTTGAGGGGGCGCAAATGATTATTTTACAGTCCATTGATTGGAAACATTTAGATATTGATGTATTTAGAATAGAAACAGATCAACATCGACAAGATATTCTGACATTCATGAAAACATATGGATATAAATGGATTCAGACAATATCAGGTGACGATGATTTCAGGAAAATAAAATAGAAATATAAAATAAACACATTTTTACCACCAAACTCGTACAAATACGTTGAATGATTCTTTGATATTTATTGTCTTTGTCATTACAAGACAGCAGTAACTAAACCAGCGGTGGAAGAGAGGAAAAAGTTTTACGATGCAGAAGGTTTTGGTGTGGGGTTGTATAGTCGGTCGATGTATAATATTAATGACAATTTTTCGTGCTTTTATTATCACCACTTTTCACCCACCTGAAGAAAAACAAATAATTCCAGTTTACAATGGCGTTGGTACTCAAAGAGCAACACTAAAGAATATATCAATTAAGCGAGGAACAGGAACATATAAACTTCACAAGCCAAATGGTAGGAAGGAAGGAATATTATCTTGGTCACAGTACGGTCAAGATCAATTAATTGACAAATTATTAAATCAAAAACGTAACGGATTTTTTGTTGAAATAGGTGGCTACGATGGAGAGACATTTTCAAATTCTTTATTATTAGAAAAAGAACGTCGGTGGTCTGAATTGTTAGTTGAAGCAAATCCGTAGACATATGAACTGATGGTAGGAAAGGATCGTAATTGTTTTATGAAAAAGCCTAATATGACGTTCATCGTAGGTTGCGCGTTGACCAGTGTTAAGGAGATGACAGGGAAAAAACATCAACAGCGCATAGACGCGGACGCCATATTGTATGTAAGAGATGAAACATGACGACACGCCAAAGAAACTGTTGTTGTAAAATGTCACCCTTTATCATCATTAATGAACACTTTAGGACAGGCACATATAGATTATTTTTCATTGGATGTTGAGGGGGCGGAAATGATTATTTTACAGTCCATTGATTGGAAACATTTTGATATTGATGTATTTACAATAGAAACAGATCAATGTCGACAAGATATTCTGACATTCATGAAAACACATGGATATAAATGGATTAAGACAATATCAGATGACGATGTTTTCAGAAAAATAAAATAAAAATATAAAATAAACACTTTTTTACCACCAAACTCGTACAAATACGTTGAAGGATTCTTTGATATTTTTTGTCTTTGGTCATTACAAGACAGCAGTAACTAAACCAGCGGTGGAAGAGAGGAAAAAGCTTTACGCTGCGGAAGGTTTGGATGTGGATTTGTATAGTCGGTCGGTGTATAATATTAATGACAGTTTTTCGTGCTTCTATTATCACCACTTTACAACCACCTGAAGAAAAACAAATAATTTCAGTTTACAATGGCGTTGGTACTCAAAGAGCAACAATAAAGAATATATCAATTAAACGAGAACAGAAACATATAAACTTCACAAGCCAAATGGTAGAAAGGAAGGAATAATATCTTGGTCACAGTACGGTCAAGATCAATTAATTGATAAATTGTTATTTCAAAAACGTAACGGATTTTTTGTTGAAATAGGTGGCTACGATGGTGAGGCATTTTCAAATTCTTTGTTTTTAGAAAAAGAACGTCGGTGGTTTGGATTGTCAGTTGAAGCAAATGCGTACACATATGAACTGATGGCAGGAAAGGATCGTAATTGTTTTATGAATAACGCCTGTATAAGCAACACGGTACCTAATATGACGTTCATTGTAGGTGTCGCGTTGACCAGTGTTAAGGAGATAATAGGGAAAAACATGAACAGCATATAGACGCAGACGCCATATTGTATGAAAAAGATGAAACATGGCGACACGCCAAAGAAAATGTTACCCTTTATCATCATTAATGAACACTTTAGGATAGACACAAATAGATTATTTTTCATTGGATGTTGAGGGGGCGCAAATGATTATTTTACAGTCCATTGATTGGAAACATTTAGATATTGATGTATTTAGAATAGAAACAGATCAACATCGACAAGATATTCTGACATTCATGAAAACATATGGATATAAATGGATTCAGACAATATCAGGTGACGATGATTTCAGGAAAATAAAATAGAAATATAAAATAAACACATTTTTACCACCAAACTCGTACAAATACGTTGAATGATTGTTTGATATTTATTGTCTTTGTCATTACAAGACAGCAGTAACTAAACCAGCGGTGGAAGAGAGGAAAAAGTTTTACGATGCAGAAGGTTTTGGTGTGGGGTTGTATAGTCGGTCGATGTATAATATTAATGACAATTTTTCGTGCTTTTATTATCACCACTTTTCACCCACCTGAAGAAAAACAAATAATTCCAGATTACAATGGCGTTGGTACTCAAAGAGCAACACTAAAGAATATATCAATTAAGCGAGGAACAGGAACATATAAACTTCACAAGCCAAATGGTAGGAAGGAAGGAATAATATCTTGGTCACAGTACGGTCAAGATCAATTAATTGACAAATTATTAAATCAAAAACGTAACGGATTTTTTGTTGAAATAGGTGGATACGATGGAGAGACATTTTCAAATTCTTTATTATTAGAAAAAGAACGTCGGTGGTCTGGATTGTTAGTTGAAGCAAATCCGTAGACATATGAACTGATGGTAGGAAAGGATCGTAATTGTTTTATGAAAAAGCCTAATATGACGTTCATCGTAGGTTGCGCGTTGACCAGTGTTAAGGAGATGACAGGGAAAAAACATCAACAGCGCATAGACGCGGACGCCATATTGTATGTAAGAGATGAAACATGACGACACGCCAAAGAAACTGTTGTTGTAAAATGTCACCCTTTATCATCATTAATGAACACTTTAGGACAGGCACATATAGATTACTTTTCATTGGATGTTGAGGGGGCGGAAATGATTATTTTACAGTCCATTGATTGGAAACATTTAGATATTGATGTATTTACAATAGAAACAGATCAATGTCGACAAGATATTCTGACATTCATGAAAACACATGGATATAAATGGATTAAGACAATATCAGATGACGATGTTTTCAGAAAAATAAAATAAAAATATAAAATAAACACTTTTTTACCACCAAACTCGTACAAATACGTTGAAGGATTCTTTGATATTTTTTGTCTTTGGTCATTACAAGACAGCAGTAACTAAACCAGCGGTGGAAGAGAGGAAAAAGCTTTACGCTGCGGAAGGTTTGGATGTGGATTTGTATAGTCGGTCGATGTATAATATTAATGACAGTTTTTCGTGCTTCTATTATCACCACTTTACAACCACCTGAAGAAAAACAAATAATTTCAGTTTACAATGGCGTTGGTACTCAAAGAGCAACAATAAAGAATATATCAATTAAACGAGGAACAGAAACATATAAACTTCACAAGCCAAATGGTAGAAAGGAAGGAATAATATCTTGGTCACAGTACGGTCAAGATCAATTAATTGATAAATTGTTAATTCAAAAACGTAACGGATTTTTTGTTGAAATAGGTGGCTACGATGGTGAGGCATTTTCAAATTCTTTGTTTTTAGAAAAAGAACGTCGGTGGTTTGGATTGTCAGTTGAAGCAAATGCGTACACATATGAACTGATGGCAGGAAAGGATCGTAATTGTTTTATGAATAACGCCTGTATAAGCAACACGGTACCTAATATGACGTTCATTGTAGGTGTCGCGTTGACCAGTGTTAAGGAGATAATAGGGAAAAACATGAACAGCATATAGACGCAGACGCCATATTGTATGAAAAAGATGAAACATGGCGACACGCCAAAGAAAATGTTACCCTTTATCATCATTAATGAACACTTTAGGATAGACACAAATAGATTATTTTTCATTGGATGTTGAGGGGGCGCAAATGATTATTTTACAGTCCATTGATTGGAAACGTTTAGATATTGATGTATTTAGAATAGAAACAGATCAACATCGACAAGATATTCTGACATTCATGAAAACATATGGATATAAATGGATTCAGACAATATCAGGTGACGATGATTTCAGGAAAATAAAATAGAAATATAAAATAAACACATTTTTACCACCAAACTCGTACAAATACGTTGAATGATTCTTTGATATTTATTGTCTTTGTCATTACAAGACAGCAGTAACTAAACCAGCGGTGGAAGAGAGGAAACAGTTTTACGATGCAGAAGGTTTTGGTGTGGGGTTGTATAGTCGGTCGATGTATAATATTAATGACAATTTTTCGTGCTTTTATTATCACCACTTTTCACCCACCTGAAGAAAAACAAATAATTCCAGTTTACAATGGCGTTGGTACTCAAAGAGCAACACTAAAGAATATATCAATTAAGCGAGGAACAGGAACATATAAACTTCACAAGCCAAATGGTAGGAAGGAAGGAATAATATCTTGGTCACAGTACGGTCAAGATCAATTAATTGACAAATTATTAAATCAAAAACGTAACGGATTTTTTGTTGAAATAGGTGGCTACGATGGAGAGACATTTTCAAATTCTTTATTATTAGAAAAAGAACGTCGGTGGTCTGGATTGTTAGTTGAAGCAAATCCGTAGACATATGAACTGATGGTAGGAAACGATCGTAATTGTTTTATGAAAAAGCCTAATATGACGTTCATCGTAGGTTGCGCGTTGACCAGTGTTAAGGAGATAACAGGGAAAAAACATCAACAGAGCGTAGACGCGGACGCCATATAGTATGTAAAAGATGAAACATGGCGAAACGCCAAAGAAAGTGTTGTTGTAAAATGTCACCCTTTATCATCATTAATGAACACTTTAGGACAGGTACATATAGATTATATTTCATTGGATGTTGAGGGGGAGGAAATGATTATTTTACAGTCCATTGATTGGAAACATTTTGATATTGATGTATTTACAATAGAAACAGATCAACATCGACAAGATATTCTGACATTCATGAAAACACATGGATATAAATGGATTCAGACAATATCAGATGACGATGTTTTCAGAAAAATAAAATAGAAATATAAAATAAACACATTTTTACCACCAAACTCGTACAAATACGTTGAAGGATTCTTTGATATTTATTGTCTTTGGTCATTACAAGACAGCAGTAACTAAACCAGCGGTGGAATAGAGGAACAAGTTTTACGATGCAGAAGGTTTGGGTGTGGATTTGTATAGTCGGTCGATGTATAATATTAATGACCATTTTTCGTGGTTTTATTATCACCACTTTTCAACCACCTGAAGAAAAACAAATAATTCCAGTTTACAATGGCGTTGGTACTCAAAGAGCAACACTAAAGAATATATCAATTAAGCGAGGAACAGGAACATATAAACTTCACAAGCCAAATGGTAGGAAGGAAGGAATAATATCTTGGTCACAGTACGATCAAGATCAATTAATTGGCAAATTATAGTAAATCAAAAACGTAACGGATTTTTTGTTGAAATAGGTGGCTACGATGGAGAGACATTTTCAAATTCTTTATTATTAGAAAAAGAACGTCGGTGGTCTGGATTGTTAGTTGAAGCAAATCCGTAGACATATGAACTGATGGTAGGAAAGGATCGTAATTGTTTTATGAAAAAGCCTAATATGACGTTCATCGTAGGTTGAGCATTGACCAGTGTTAAGGAGATGACAGGGAAAAAACATCAACAGCGCATAGACGCGGACGCCATAGTGTATGTAAAAGATGAAACATGACGAAACGTCAAAGAAAGTGTTCTTGTAAAATGTCACCCTTTATCATCATTAATGAACACTTTAGGACAGGCACATATAGATTATTTTTCATTGGATGTTGAGGGGGCGGAAATGATTATTTTACAGTCCATTGATTGGAAACATTTAGATATTGATGTATTTACAATAGAAACAGATCAACATCGACAAGATATTCTGACATTCATGAAAACACATGGATATAAATGGATTCAGACAATATCAGGTGACGATGTTTTCAGGAAAATATAATAAAAATATAAAATAAACACATTTTTACCACCAAACTCGTACAAATACGTTGAATGATTCTTTGATATTTATTGTCTTTGGTCATTACAAGACAGAAGTAACTAAACCAGAAGAGAGGAAAAAGTTTTACGATGCAGAAGGTTTTGGTGTGGGGTTGTATAGTCGGTCGATGTATAATATTAATGACCATTTTTCGTGCTTCTATTATCACCACTTTACAACCACTTGAAGAAAAACAAATAATTCCAGTTTACAATGGCGTTGGTACTCAAAGAGCAACAATAAAGAATATATCAATTAAACGAGGAACAGAAACATATAAACTTCACAAGCCAAATGGTAGAAAGGAAGGAATAATATCTTGGTCACAGTACGGTCAAGATCAATTAATTGATAAATTGTTAATTCAAAAACGTAACGGATTTTTTGTTGAAATAGGTGGCTACGATGGTGAGACATTTTCAAATTCTTTATTATTAGAAAAAGAACGTCGGTGGTCTGGATTGTTAGTTGAAGCAAATCCGTAGACATATGAACTGATGGTAGGAAAGGATCGTAATTGTTCTGTGAAAAAGCCTAATATGACATTCATCGTAGGTGGTGCGTTGACCAGTGTTAAGGAGATAACAGGGAAAAAACATCAACAGAGCGTAGACGCGGACGCCATATAGTATGTAAAAGATGAAACATGGCGAAACGCCAAAGAAAGTGTTGTTGTAAAATGTCACCCTTTATCATCATTAATGAACACTTTAGGACAGGTACATATAGATTATACTTCATTGGATGTTGAGGGGGAGGAAATGATTATTTTACAGTCCATTGATTGGAAACATTTTGATATTGATGTATTTACAATAGAAACAGATCAACATCGACAAGATATTCTGACATTCATGAAAACACATGGATATAAATGGATTCAGACAATATCAGATGACGATGTTTTCAGAAAAATAAAATAAAAATATAAAATAAACACTTTTTTACCACCAAACTCGTACAAATACGTTGAAGGATTCTTTGATATTTATTGTCTTTGGTCATTACAAGACAGAAGTAACTAAACCAGCGGTGGAAGAGGGAAAAGTTTTACGATGCAGAAGGTTTTGGTGTGGATTTGTATAGTAGGTCGATTTATAATATTAATGACAATTTTTCGTGCTTTTATTATCACCACTTTACAACCACCTGAAGAAAAACAAATAATTCCAGTTGACAATGACGTTGGTACTCAAAGAGCAACACTAAAGAATAGATCAATTAAACGAGGAACAGAAACATATAAGCTTCACAAGCCAAATGGTAGGAAGGAAGGAATAATATCTTGGTCACAGTACGGTCAAGATCAATTAATTGAAAAATTGTTAATTCAAAAACGTAACGGATTTTTTGTTGAAATAGGTGGCTACGATGGTGAGACATTTTCATATTCTTTATTTTTAGAAAAAGAACGTGGATGGTGTGGATTGTTAGTTGAAGCAAATCCGTACACATATGAACTGATGGCAGGAAAGGATCGTAATTGTTTTATGAAAAACGCCTGTATAAGTAACACGGTACCTAATATGACGTTCATTGTAGGTGGCGCGTTGACCAGTGTTAAGGAGATAACAGGAAAAAACATGAACAGCATACAGACGCAGACGCCATATTGTATGAAAAAGATGAAACATGGCGACACGCCAAAGAAAATGTTACCCTTTATCATCATTAATGAACACTTTAGGATAGACACATATAGATTATTTTTCATTGGATGTTGAGGGGGCGGAAATGATTATTTTACAGTCCATTGATTGGAAACATTTAGATATTGATGTATTTACAATAGAAACAGATCAACATCGACAAGATATTCTGACATTCATGAAAACATATGGATATAAATGGATTCAGACAATATCAGGTGACGATGTTTTCAGGAAAATAAAATAGAATATAAAATAAACACATTTTTACCACCAAACTCGTACAAATACGTTGAAGGATTCTTTGATATTTTTTGTCTTTTGTCATTACAAGACAGCAGTAACTAAACCAGCGGTGGAAGAGAGGAACAAGTTTTACGATGCAGAAGGTTTTGATGTGGATTTGTATAGTCGGTCGATTTATAATATTAATGACAATTTTTCGTGCTTTTATTATCACCACTTTACAACCACCTGAAGAAAAACAAATAATTCCAGTTGACAATGACGTTGGTACTCAAAGAGCAACACTAAAGAATATATCAATTAAACGAGGAACAGAAACATATAAACTTCACAAGCCAAATGGTAGGAAGGAAGGAATAATATCTTGGTCACTGTACGGTCAAGATCAATTAATTGACAAATTGTTAATTCAAAAACGTAACGGATTTTTTGTTGAAATAGGTGGCTACGATGGAGAGACATTTTCAAATTCTTTGTTTTTAGAAAAAGAACGTGGATGGTGTGGATTGTTAGTTGAAGCAAATCCGTACACATATGAACTGATGGCAGGAAAGGATCGTAATTGTTTTATGAAAAACGCCTGTATAAGTAACACGGTACCTAATATGACGTTCATTGTAGGTGGCGCGTTGACCAGTGTTAAGGATATAACAGGAAAAAACATGAACAGCATACAGACGCAGACGCCATATTGTATGAAAAAGATGAAACATGGCGAAACGCCAAAGAAAATGTTACCCTTTATCATCATTAATGAACACTTTAGGATAGACACATATAGATTATTTTTCATTGGATGTTGAGGGGGCGGAAATGATTATTTTACAGTCCATTGATTGGAAACATTTAGATATTGATGTATTTACAATAGAAACAGATCAACATCGACAAGATATTCTGACATTCATGAAAACATATGGATATAAATGGATTCAGACAATATCAGGTGACGATGTTTTCAGGAAAATAAAATAGAAATATAAAATAAACACATTTTTACCACCAAACTCGTACAAATACGTTGAAGGATTCTGTGATATTTTTTGTCTTTTGTCATTACAAGACAGCAGTAACTACACCAGCGGTGGAAGAGAGGAACAAGTTTTACGATGCAGAAGGTTTTGATGTGGATTTGTATAGTCGGTCGATGTATAATATTAATGACAATTTTTCGTGCTTTTATTATCACCACTTTTCAACCACCTGAAGAAAAACAAATAATTCCAGTTTACAATGGCGTTGGTACTCAAAGAGCAACACTAAAGAATATATCAATTAAGCGAGGAATAGGAACATATAAACTTCATAAGCCAAATGGTAGGAAGGAAGGAATAATATCGTGGTCACAGTACGATCAAGATCAATTAATTGACAAATTGTTAATTCAAAAACGTAACGGAATTTTTTGTTGAAATAGGTGGCTACGATGGTGAGACATTTTCAAATTCTTTGTTTTTAGAAAAAGAACGTGGGTGGTGTGGATTGTTTGTTGAAGCAAATCCGTACACATATGAACTGATGGCAGGAAAGGATCGTAATTGTTTTATGAACAACGCCTGTATAAGTAACACGGTACCTAATATGACGTTCATTGTAGGTGGCGCGTTGACCAGTGTTAAGGAGATAACAGGGAAAAACATGAACAGCATATAGACGCAGACGCCATATTGTATGAAAAAGATGAAACATGGCGACACGCCAAAGAAAATGTTACCCTTTATCATCATTAATGAACACTTTAGGATAGACACATATAGATTATTTTTCATTGGATGTTGAGGGAGCGCAAATGATTATTTTACAGTCCATTGATTGGAAACATTTAGATATTGATGTATTTAGAATAGAAACAGATCAACATCGACAAGATATTCTGACATTCATGAAAACATATGGATATAAATGGATTCAGACAATATCAGGTGACGATGTTTTCATGAAAATAAAATAGAAATATAAAATAAACACATTTTTACCACCAAACTCGTACAAATACGTTGAATGATTCTTTGATATTTATTGTCTTTGTCATTACAAGACAGCAGTAACTAAACCAGCGGTGGAAGAGAGGAAACAGTTTTACGATGCAGAAGGTTTTGGTGTGGAGTTGTATAGTCGGTCGATGTATAATATTAATGACCATTTTTCGTGCTTTTATTATCACCACTTTTCATCCATCTGAAGAAAAAATAATAATTCCAGTTTACAATGGCGTTGGTACTCAAAGAGCAACACTAAAGAATATATCAATTAAACGAGGAACAGGAACATATAAACTTCACAAGCCAAATGGTAGGAAGGAAGGAATAATATCTTGGTCACAGTACGGTCAAGATCAATTAATTGACAAATTATTAAATCGAAAACGTAACGGATTTTTTGTTGAAATAGGTGGCTACGATGGAGAGACATTTTCAAATTCTTTACTTTTAGAAAAAGAACGTTGGTGGTCTGGATTGTTAGTTGAAGCAAATCCGTAGACATATGAACTGATGGTAGGAAAGGATCGTAATTGTTCTGTGAAAAAGCCTAATATGACATTCATCGTAGGTGGTGCGTTGACCAGTGTTAAGGAGATAACAGGGAAAAAACATCAACAGAGCGTAGACGCGAACGCCATATAGTATGTAAAAGATGAAACATGGCGAAACGCCAAAGAAAGTGTTGTTGTAAAATGTCACCCTTTATCATCATTAATGAACACTTTAGGACAGGTACATATAGATTATATTTCATTGGATGTTGAGGGGGAGGAAATGATTATTTTACAGTCCATTGATTGGAAACATTTTGATATTGATGTATTTACAATAGAAACAGATCAACATCGACAAGATATTCTGACATTCATGAAAACACATGGATATAAATGGATTCAGACAATATCAGATGACGATGTTTTCAGAAAAATAAAATAAAAATATAAAATAAACACTTTTTTACCACCAAACTCGTACAAATACGTTGAAGGATTCTTTGATATTTATTGTCTTTGGTCATTACAAGACAGACGTAACTAAACCAGCGGTGGAAGAGGGAAAAGTTTTACGATGCAGAAGTTTTTGGTGTGGATTTGTATAGTAGGTCGATTTATAATATTAATGACAATTTTTCGTGCTTTTATTATCACCACTTTACAACCACCTGAAGAAAAACAAATAATTCCAGTTGACAATGACGTTGGTACTCAAAGAGCAACACTAAAGAATATATCAATTAAACGAGGAACAGAAACATATAAACTTCACAAGCCAAATGGTAGGAAGGAAGGAATAATATCTTGGTCACAGTACGGTCAAGATCAATTAATTGACAAATTGTTAATTCAAAAACGTAACGGATTTTTTGTTGAAATAGGTGGCTACGATGGTGAGACATTTTCAAATTCTTTATTTTTAGAAAAAGAACGTGGATGGTGTGGATTGTTAGTTGAAGCAAATCCGTACACATATGAACTGATGGCAGGAAAGGATCGTAATTGTTTTATGAAAAACGCCTGTATAAGTAACACGGTACCTAATATGACGTTCATTGTAGGTGGCGCGTTGACCAGTGTTAAGGAGATAACAGGAAAAAACATGAACAGCATACAGACGCAGACGCCATATTGTATGAAAAAGATGAAACATGGCGACACGCCAAAGAAAATGTTACCCTTTATCATCATTAATGAACACTTTAGGATAGACACATATAGATTATTTTTCATTGGATGTTGAGGGGGCGGAAATGATTATTTTACAGTCCATTGATTGGAAACATTTAGATATTGATGTATTTACAATAGAAACAGATCAACATCGACAAGATATTCTGACATTCATGAAAACATATGGATATAAATGGATTCAGACAATATCAGGTGACGATGTTTTCAGGAAAATAAAATAGAAATATAAAATAAGCACATTTTTACCACCAAACTCGTACAAATACGTTGAAGGATTCTGTGATATTTTTTGTCTTTTGTCATTATAAGACAGCAGTAACTAAACCAGCGGTGGAAGAGAGGAACAAGTTTTACGATGCAGAAGGTTTTGATGTGGATTTGTATAGTCGGTCGATTTATAATATTAATGACAATTTTTCGTGCTTTTATTATCACCACTTTACAACCACCTGAAGAAAAACAAATAATTCCAGTTGACAATGACGTTGGTACTCAAAGAGCAACACTAAAGAATATATCAATTAAACGAAGAACAGAAACATATAAACTTCACAAGCCAAATGGTAGGAAGGAAGGAATAATATCTTGGTCACAGTACGGTCAAGATCAATTAATTGACAAATTGTTAATTCAAAAACGTAACGGATTTTTTGTTGAAATGGGTGGCTACGATGGTGATACATTTTCAAATTCTTTATTTTTAGAAAAAGAACGTGGATGGTGTGGATTGTTAGTTGAAGCAAATCCGTACACATATGAACTGATGGAAGGAAAGGATCGTAATTGTTTTATGAAAAACGCCTGTATAAGTAACACGGTACCTAATATGACGTTCATTGTAGGTGGCGCGTTGACCAGTGTTAAGGAGATAACAGGAAAAAACATGAACAGCATACAGACGCAGACGCCATATTGTATGAAAAAGATGAAACATGGCGAAACGCCAAAGAAAATGTTACCCTTTATCATCATTAATGAACACTTTAGGATAGACACATATAGATTATTTTTCATTGGATGTTGAGGGGGAGGAAATGATTATTTTACAGTCCATTGATTGGAAACATTTAGATATTGATGTATTTACAATAGAAACAGATCAACATCGACAAGATATTCTGACATTCATGAAAACATATGGATATAAATGGATTCAGACAATATCAGGTGACGATGTTTTCAGGAAAATAAAATAGAAATATAAAATAAACACATTTTTACCACCAAACTCGTACAAATACGTTGAAGGATTCTGTGATATTTTTTGTCTTTTGTCATTACAAGACAGCAGTAACTAAACCAGCGGTGGAAGAGAGGAACAAGTTTTACGATGCAGAAGGTTTTGATGTGGATTTGTATAGTTGGTCGATGTATAATATTAATGACAATTTTTCGTGCTTTTATTATCACCACTTTTCAACCACCTGAAGAAAAACAAATAATTCCAGTTTACAATGGCGTTGGTACTCAAAGAGCAACACTAAAGAATATATCAATTAAGCGAGGAATAGAAACATATAAACTTCATAAGCCAAATGGTAGGAAGGAAGGAATAATATCGTGGTCACAGTACGATCAAGATCAATTAATTGACAAATTGTTAATTCAAAAACGTAACGGATTTTTTGTTGAAATAGGTGGCTACGATGGTGAGACATTTTCAAATTCTTTGTTTTTAGAAAAAGAACGTGGGTGGTGTGGATTGTTTGTTGAAGCAAATCCGTACACATATGAACTGATGGCAGGAAAGGATCGTAATTGTTTTATGAACAACGCCTGTATAAGTAACACGGTACCTAATATGACGTTCATTGTAGGTGGCGCGTTGACCAGTGTTAAGGAGATAACAGGGAAAAACATGAACAGCATATAGACGCAGACGCCATATTGTATGTAAAAGATGAAACATGGCGACACGCCAAAGAAAATGTTACCCTTTATCATCATTAATGAACACTTTAGGATAGACACAAATAGATTATTTTTCATTGGATGTTGAGGGGGCGCAAATGATTATTTTACAGTCCATTGATTGGAAACATTTAGATATTGATGTATTTAGAATAGAAACAGATCAACATCGACAAGATATTCTGACATTCATGAAAACATATGGATATAAATGGATTCAGACAATATCAGGTGACGATGTTTTCAGGAAAATAAAATAGAAATATAAAATAAACACATTTTTACCACCAAACTCGTACAAATACGTTGAATGATTCTTTGATATTTATTGTCTTTGTCATTACAAGACAGCAGTAACTAAACCAGCGGTGGCAGAGAGGAAAAAGTTTTACGATGCAGAAGGTTTTGGTGTGGAGTTGTATAGTCGGTCGATGTATAATATTAATGACCATTTTTCGTGCTTTTATTATCACCACTTTTCATCCACCTGAAGAAAAAATAATAATTCCAGTTTACAATGGCGTTGGTACTCAAAGAGCAACACTAAAGAATATATCAATTAAGCGAGGAACAGGAACATATAAACTTCACAAGCCAAATGGTAGGAAGGAAGGAATAATATCTTGGTCACAGTACGGTCAAGATCAATTAATTGACAAATTATTAAATCGAAAACGTAACGGATTTTTTGTTGAAATAGGTGGCTACGATGGAGAGACATTTTCATATTCTTTATTTTTAGAAAAAGAACGTCGGTGGTCTGGATTGTTAGTTGAAGCAAATCCGTAGACATATGAACTGATGGTAGGAAAGGATCGTAATTGTTCTATGATAAAGCCTAATATGACGTTCATCGTAGGTGGTGCGTTGACCAGTGTTAAGGAGATAACAGGGAAAAAACATCAACAGAGCATAGACTCGGACGCCATATTGTATGTAAAAGATGAAACATGGCGAAACGCCAAAGAAAGTGTTGTTGTAAAATGTCACCCTTTATCATCATTAATGAACACTTTAGGACAGGCACATATAGATTATATTTCATTGGATGTTGAGGGGGAGGAAATGATTATTTTACAGTCCATTGATTGGAAACATTTTGATATTGATGTATTTACAATAGAAACAGATCAACATCGACAAGATATTCTGACATTCATGAAAACACATGGATATAAATGGATTCAGACAATATCAGATGACGATGTTTTCAGAAAAATAAAATAAAAATATAAAATAAACACTTTTTTACCACCAAACTCGTACAAATACGTTGAAGGATTCTTTGATATATATTGTCTTTGGTCATTACAAGACAGACGTAACTAAACCAGCGGTGGAAGAGGGAAAAGTTTTACGATGCAGAAGGTTTTGGTGTGGATTTGTATAGTCGGTCGATGTATAATATTAATGACCATTTTTCGTGCTTTTATTATCACCACTTTTCAACCACCTGAAGAAAAACAAATAATTCCAGTTGACAATGACGTTGGTACTCAAAGAGCAACACTAAAGAATATATCAATTAAACGAGGAACAGAAACATATAAACTTCGCAAGCCAAATGGTAGGAAGGAAGGAATAATATCTTGGTCACAGTACGGTCAAGATCAATTAATTGACAAATTGTTAATTCAAAAACGTAACGGATTTTTTGTTGAAATAGGTGGCTACGATGGTGAGACATTTTCAAATTCTTTATTTTTAGAAAAAGAACGTGGATGGTGTGGATTGTTAGTTGAAGCAAATCCGTACACATATGAACTGATGGCAGGAAAGGATCGTAATTGTTTTATGAAAAACGCCTGTATAAGCAACACGGTACCTAATATGACGTTCATTGTAGGTGGCGCGTTGACCAGTGTTAAGGAGATAACAGGAAAAAACATGAACAGCATATAGACGCAGACGCCATATTATATGAAAAAGATGAAACATGGCGAAACGCCAAACAAAATGTTACCCTTTATCATCATTAATAAACACTTTAGGATAGACACATATAGATTATTTTTCATTGGATGTTGAGGGGCGGAAATGATTATTTTACAGTCCATTGATTGGAAACATTTAGATATTGATGTATTTAGAATAGAAACAGATCAACATCGACAAGGTATTCTGACATTCATGAAAACATATGGATATAAATGGATTCAGACAATATCAGGTGACGATATTTTCAGGAAAATAAAATAGAAATATAAAATAAACACATTTTTACCACCAAACTCGTACAAATACGTTGAAGGATTCTGTGATATTTTTTGTCTTTTGTCATTACAAGACAGCAGTAACTAAACCAGCGGTGGAAGAGAGGAACAAGTTTTACGATGCAGAAGGTTTTGGTGTGGAGTTGTATAGTCGGTCGATGTATAATATTAATGACCATTTTTCGTGCTTTTATTATCACCACTTTTCAACCACCTGAAGAAAAACAAATAAATCCAGTTTACAATGGCGTTGGTACTCAAAGAGCAACACTAAAGAATATATCAATTAAGCGAGGAACAGGAACATATAAACTTCACAAACCAAATGGTAGGAAGGAAGGAATAATATCTTGGTCACAGTACGGTCAAGAACAATTAATTGACAAATTATTAAATCAAAAACGTAACGGATTTTTTGTTGAAATAGGTGGCTACGATGGAGAGACATTTTCATATTCTTTATTTTTTAGAAAATGAACGTCGGTGGTCTGGATTGTTAGTTGAAGCAAATCCGTAGACATATGAACTGATGGTAGGAAAGGATCGTAATTGTTTTATGAAAAAGCCTAATATGACGTTCATCGTAGGTGGTGCGTTGACCAGTGTTAAGGAGATAACAGGGAAAAAACATCAACAGTGCATAGAAGCGGACGCCATATTGTATGCAAAAGATGAAACATGGCGAAACGCCAAAGAAAGTGTTGTTGTAAAATGTCACCCTTTATCATCATTAATGAACACTTTAGGACAGGCATACATTGGATGTTGAGGGGGCAGAAATGATTATTTTACAGTCCATTGATTGGAAACATTTAGATATTGATGTATTTACAATAGAAACAGATCAACATCGACAAGATATTCTGACATTCATGAAAACACATGGATATAAATGGATTCAGACAATATCAGGTGACGATGTTTTCAGGAAAATATAATAAAAATATAAAATAAACACATTTTTACCACCAAACTCGTACAAATACGTTGAATGATTCTTTGATATTTATTGTCTTTGGTCATTGCAAGACAGAAGTAACTAAACCAGAAGAGAGGAAAAAGTTTTACGATGCAGAAGGTTTTGGTGTGGGGTTGTATAGTCGGTCGATGTATAAAATTAATGACAATTTTTCGTACTTCTATTATCACCACTTTACAACCACCTGAAGAAAAACAAATAATTCCAGTTTACAATGGCGTTGGTACTTAAAGAGCAACACTAAAGAATATATCAATTAAACGAGGAACAGAAACATATAAACTTCACAAGCCAAATGGTAGGAAGGAAGGAATAATATCTTGGTCACAGTACGGTCAAGATCAATTAATTGACAAATTACTAATTCAAAAACGTAACGGATTTTTTTTTTGAAATAGGTGGCTACGATGGTGAGACATTTTCAAATTCTTTATTTTTAGAAAAAGAACGTCGGTGGTCTGGATTGTTAGTTGAAGCAAATCCGTAGACATATGAACTGATGGTAGGAAAGGATCGTAATTGTTTTATGAAAGACGCCTGTATAAGTAACACGGTACCTAATATGACGTTCATCGTAGGTGGCGCGTTGACCAGTGTTAAGGAGATAACAGGGAAAAAACATCAACAGCGCAAGACGCGGACGCCCTTATTGTATGTAAAAGATGAAACATGACGACACGCCAAAGAAAATGTTGTTGTAAAATGTTACCCTTTATCATCATTAATGAACAATTTAGGACAGGCACATATAGATGATTTTTCATTGAATGTTGAGGGGGTGGAAATGATTATTTTACAGTCCATTGATTGGAAACATTTAGATATTGATGTATTTACAATAGAAACAGATCAACATCGACAAGATATTCTGACATTCATGAAAATACATGGATATAAATGGATTCAGACAATATCAGGTGACGATGATTTCAGGAAAATAAAATAGAAATATAAGATAAATACTTTTTTACCACCAAATTCGTACAAATACGTTGAAGGATTCTGTGATATTTTTTGTCTTTGGACATTACTAGACACCAGTAACTAAACCAGCGGTGGAAGAGGGAAACACGTTTTACGATGCAGAAGATTTGGGTGTGGATTTGTATAGTCGGTGGATGTATAATATTAATGACAATATTTCGTGCTTCTATTATCACCACTTTTCAATCACCTGAAGAAAAACAAATAATTCCAGTTTACAATGGCGTTGGTACTCAAAGAGCAACACTAAATAATATATCAATTAAACGAGGAACAGAAACATGTAAACTTCACAAGCCAAATGGTAGCAAGGAAGGAATAATATCTTGGTCACAGTACGGTCAAGATCAATTAATTGACAAGATATTCTGACATTCATGGAAACACATGGATATAAATGGATTTAGACAATATCAGGTGACGATGTTTTCAGGAAAATAAAATAAAAATAGAAAATAAACACTTTTTTATCACCAAACTTGTACATACCGCATATTTTCTACATCACACGACATGCTCTACCAATAGAGGAGGTTCATTTTTATTCAAATGGCCTTGTGTACTATCTAATGTTTAAATGATATTTAAGGCCACAGACACACATTAATAGGACTAATATATATTACAACTATTAAACCCGAGGAATCCATCATTTCCAAATAAGCTATTGACTTTACTAGTCAATAAACATTACTACCCAATAAATATATATTACAACTACTAGTATTAAACCCGAGGAATCCATCATTTCCAAATAAGCTATTGACTTAACTAGTTAATAAACATTACTACCCAAGAAATATATATTACAACCATTAAACCCGAGGAAATCATCACTTCCACTGATCTATCTCAGTCTTGTCTAATGACGGGGTTATATATCATCCCTTCTACTGAACGGACTATTGTATTAATCCACTCGCGACACATACACCTAAACACCTTCCCCTACCTGGGGTAACCTCCCAAAAGTTATTTCTAAACCATTGGCCAATCTTCCAATGACTATTTAACTAGTCATTAAAAAAGTATATATACAATTGTTCAGCAACAATTATCTTTCTGTTGTCTCCTTATGAATCGTTCACACTTTCAAAGCTTAATCATAATGATATTCCCGTTAACACACGGGGCGGACCGAAGAAAACCAAATGTACCCCCTGTTTAGCACAATCTGTCCCACTGGTCACGTGGGACAACCACCACCATTGCATCCCGACGGAGGGACATCAAATATCCATCGGAACCGATCCGGGTGGCGTCATCCGTGGCGAGCATAGGGTCCCTAACAGCAAAATGCTGCACGGAAAGGGTATGCATACCCCGGATGGAACTAGCCAGGACTCCGACCCGCCGCCAGTCCTGTAATCCCTCAGACGGAATGGCTGGGGATCCACCTGGGAGGCAACCGCCGACACCTGGGTGTCGGCATATTCCCTCTCCCAGTCCTCGGGTTCTCCCACAACACATGTCGGGACAACTCGAGCCACGGGTACGGGAGGAGGCACATATCTGCAGACAGAACCAGGCAGGACGGGACGATATTCCCGTACGGCTCCCTGCTGTATTCTATCTAGCCACTGAGAGTGGTCAGCAACACCCTCCAATGGAGCAGACATGCTTAGTTGTTGAGAGGGTTTAGTTGGGGAAAAACAACCAGTTCCCACCCCAACGCGATATCCACCTCTCTCATGGCTAATGTACACTCCGTGGGAGTGGTACACAGCCGAGGAAACCTAATCCACGGGTTCTTCAAACTCATTGACACCAGAGCTGGGGCCGCACGCAAAACGTCCGACCGTCTCCAATGCCTCACCGAGCTGACGGAACAGGACTGGGTCAACTCCCGTTACCCTCACGGGAAGCTTAAAAAATGGGACAAGTGAGACTTGAAGGCGTGGTTCTTCATCTTCCGTGTCCACGTTCCACATCCAGGCACCGGGCAAAAGCTGTCCCGGAAATCCTTCCGCCCCGCCAGAACCTCCACATCTCCACTTGGCCGTGAGATGCGGGTCACCCTTAACGTTTCCTGGGGAGTGGCCACGGCATTCATCCCTGCTCCTTGACCTCTCCCGGAACACTACCGGCTCCTGGGAATCCGCTACAGGAACCTCCTGTACAGGGAGCATCTCCGGCTTCTGGGAAGCAGCAACAGGGGATGCCTCGGATGCCTCTTCCCGTACGAGACAGGACTTCTCCGGCTTCTAGGAAGCAGCCACAGGGGACTCCTCGCCTGCCTCTTCCCACACGAGACTGGACTTCTCCGGCTTCTGCTGCGGGGTTACCACACCGCCAGACAGGACTCCTCCTGTCACGCCTGGTGGGACATCTCTCCTGCCCAGCGGGACTCCTCTTCCCACGCCAGCAGACTTCAACAAGTCTCCCGCTTCCACTTCCATTTCCGGGATCTCTGTCGACACACCTCTCCACCTTATCATGGCGGAAAACCTTTCAAATTTCCATGACCTTACCTCTTCTTCCTCTGAGTCAGACATCTGCAACGACAAATAGAAACAGAAAACATCAACCATCAGTCAATGACCCTATGACAAACTTCATATCCACCCCCTCCCTTTTTATTCATATGGAGCTCTTAATGTTCAACTAACTGACAGTTGGGACATTTGTACAAGTCTAACTCCTCAGCTTCTTGCGGACTCAAATCAACGCATGTCAGGTGGAACCAATCTTTACAATGGTCACATCCAATCATTGTCTCTCCTGTATCAGGACCTCTACAAATACAGTATTTCTTTCTTTCTTTTTCATCCTTTGGTTGAAGTACATTCTCTCCCCTATTCATCCGAGCTTGACACTTCTGAAGCCAAACAGGTATTTTCCTGTCCCTACACGTCTTGAGACGGTCATGATTGGCAGTGAAAATGACCCTCTGAAGTTTAATCTTGTAGATGTAAGGTGTCAGTCTGTCCATTACAACTCCGAGTTCTTTCCACGGCGGACTAAGTTTTTTACACTTTCCCTTAATACTTGCTGTATAAAAAACATATACGAGATCTCCTTTCTCGTACTGTTTCTCAAGTATTTTCACATCGTAGTCCCGTTTCATTTTCTTTTGTGTGGAGTTGAACGTGTTTCTAGCTACCTCATGGGCGTTCCTGATGGCCTTTTCTAAACCAATTACATATTCATCACTACCGAGTAAGTTTTTTTCTGCCCTACACCAAACATCAAATCAGCTGGCTGGTTTGTTTCGCGGCCCAACATCAACATATTTGGCGTGTAACCAGTACTTCCGTTGATACAGGAACGCATAGCTCCCGTCAGTTGGGTGTTCATCCCAATTTTCCTGGGAACTATCAACAAGACATCTTACTGCGTCCATCAAACTTCTATTTTGTCTTTCCACCTGACCATTAGCGGACGGGTCCGTCATCCACGGAGCAATCGGCAGTAAACAACTGTTGAGGTAGGTATGTTTAGTCTGATTTTATGAATATTTGGAGGGTGAATCCTGTATTATCAAGTTAGCTGTAGAAATGTACGATGCATAAGCTTCACGTGGGTGCAAGCTAACTTCAAATTGATAGACAATTAATAATGAAAATATCAATCCTTGAACTTGAAAATTTACTGAAAAGTAACGAGTTTTAGTTTTCAAGAGTTGATTTTACAAAAATGATAGTCATTTTCCCTATTTTTTTGCAATCAATTTCAACATCAATGTATCTCACATCATTCATATTAAGGCCAGTACATTACTCTTTCTCATCTCAGTAAATCTCTGTAAACAACTACCTATGCAATCAGTGCCTATCACCACTGATGTTGCGAGTTCGAATCTCGATCAGGGCGAGGTGTACTTGATATAACATTATATGATAAAGTTTGTCAGTGACTTGCGACAGGTCGGTGGTTGCTCTCCTTGTCCTCCAGTTTCCTCCACCAATAAAACTGACCGCCACAATATAACTGAAATATTGTTGAAAGTGGCGTTAAACACAATAAACAAAACCAACCAACCAACCTTGTTGTTACAGCAAAATCATTTTATCATGTACACAAAGATACAATTGTACTAAAAATTAGATACCGGTATTTGATCGAATTTGATAACATTCGCTAAAATCTTAACAAAATGGGTTTCAAATATTGTACGTCCGAATTTTCGTGAACTAAGTTTTATTTAATAGAACACTTTGATCTCGTATATAGGATTATGTGTGCAAAACGATTTAAAGCCAAAATTCGCAGATTAGAAATAGTTTTGATTCTCGAAACCAATCAAAATAAGATTAAAGAAAAGGTCACATTCAAGTTTTGACTTAGGTCGTTTCATTCTGTTGAACATGAGGGTGTGATCTGGGTAAAACAACGGCGATTTAAAATAATGTAATACGGTAATATGGATTAAGGTATTTATGCCAAATGTTCAACATATATTAAGTGGATTTATGAAGGGTCGAATCATGAAGCCAAATTGAACTGATTTTTGTTTTCAAATTTTCAGGTTAAAGGGCTTTCGAATTTTTATTCGTAATTCAGAGCTTCCCCGCACACAGTTATAACGCTTTGTCCCGGTTGGTTTGTTGATTGACAGTTGATTACTATCGATTATAGGCATCTGTGGATTAAATCCACTGATAGGTTGAGGGTGGATGTAATGTATCTGATGATATTGTACATTATTATCATGTGTAATAGGAGCTGGAAATTGTTGGCTTCCTTCGGATTGTCTATACATATACGGTGGTGGTGGTGGTATATCTTGCTGATATACTGGATGGACTGGTGATGGTTGTCGCATCCAATGTTCTTGAGCTATTGGGTATTGATGTGGGGTATGAAGTATATGTTGTGGTGGTACAGAGTTTACTGGTAGTTGTGGAGGAGTAAATAATTGATTTTGTGGTCTCTGGATATAATCGAAATGATTACAATTTACTCCATTTTGAGCAGTATTTTGTTGTTTGAGACTAGTGAGGTGACTTTCTAAATGCTGCATTCTTAAATTTGTCATTTCTCGTTCTAGTTCTCTTATTCTATTGTCTAGTTGTAAACAGCAACATTTGACAGCAGGAATGTTGGCACAGGTCGGTGAATGCTGTAAATCTGGAGCTTCATAAGTCGATTTGTAAACAAAGTACCTTTGATGCTACCAAGAACGCGTTTTTTAGTTAGTGTTTACAACTAACGGTTTTAAAGATGGTGGGTTGTTTACAAATGGCATTATGGAAGAACAATATTTAATAAATGTTGTTGAAAAAGAAAATCAAGCAAATTAAAACGTTTTATTTAATTTTTTGCTAAAGATTAAATTTAATATTACTTTAAAGTAATATGAAAGGCAAATATCGCGGAATTTTTGGATTAAATATTTTCACTTCATATGTCACTTAATTTTAATTAAAATCAACTGCATAATATTAAAAATCCACTCAAAAGCAGATTTGAAGAGCAAATCACAAAATATTTGACAGCAGATAATTCTGTTTTCGCGTACAGTAATGCAAATGATATGCGCGTGACCCAAGATTTGAACTCTTTCAGGGAGATTATCGCTCATGCACACTGTTCAGTTGATAAAAAAAATGTCGGATGCAAGTAAAAATATATTCCGTGTGTACCACATAAAAATAATTGCACCAAAAAAATGGTTCACACGACATCAAACAGACAGATTCCTCAATAATTATTGTCAGGAATGTGTGCGTGCTTACCTCAACATCCATGATTGTTTATCTTTTCGTCACGAGGTCATCATCGGCAATCATTGGAACAAAACAACCGAAAGTTAATCAGTCTCCACAACAATGGCGAGGGCGATAAACATGCACATGTTGGGAACATATTTCGACTTGAAACATGCATGAATAGCTTAGTAAAGGTACCACCGTATTCCAAATTAAAAATTCAGGAAAAAAATTCTTCACCCAAAACTGGTGTAATATATATAACTTGAAACATCCATATCTATGCGTTGATTAAACAAACATTGGTAGACACGCATCGGAAATTAACGAAGTGCAGGGAATCCGATTCAACGACCAATCATCGAGAAGCGTGGGCGGCGCCAATTTTGTAAATATTTTGAATATAAAAAATGTCAACAACAAAATATCGCTACGTTCAGTATGGATATACCACGCATATTTGAAGTTATTATATGGACAAACGACAACCCAATAACCGGTAACTTTCTTAATGCCAGCAGCATAATAGAGCCTCGCAAAACCTTTAGTGTTATGGTGAAACTAAGCTGAGGTGTGTGTATATGTGCTCCACACTGACGCTGGACTAGCAAGAAGCCTAAATAAAACCCTACATATCCAGAAATTACATTACATTTGCTAATTTGCATCTCAATTGTCTGCATTTTTTATATGATCTATATAGAAGATAATTTTTATAACTACATGCATGTTAATTGGCGGAATTGAAAATGGGACTTTGAATTAAGCCAAATTAAATGAGATAAAAATGAATGACTACCGTGAAATATTCGAAGTTCGAGTGTATGAAAATCCGAGGCGGCAAACCCTTACACTGGCCTTAACAGTCTATGTAAAATGTCTGAAATACATGAAATTGGTGGAATTCGACACCAAATTTACCAACGAATAATATTTTGTGGTCAACTTGCCGGAATTAATTTGGATTCCTGAACTCTGGATAAATTACTATTCACAAACCTTATATTTCTAGCTTCTAAACTCGAGGTTCCCATGATAAATAAAAAAATATCATTTTTGCAAGCACGCAAGTTCAAAAAATGGCTAAATTTGAAAGAAAACAACAAAACTATTTGTATAAATTTTTTAGCAGACGAAAAACTTTGCGGAAATAAACAATAACTTTTAATTTTCGGACCAAAATCTGGTTGTTATTAAGTATGGCTCCACCTAAGAATCATGCAAAATAAAGAAAAAGTGATTTACCTTATGTCATCAATTCACTCAATATTTTGTTATATGACATATTTTGAGTAACAATAAATGTATATTCAAAGACAAGTATCTATTTGCGCTATTTTTGCTATTATACCCAAATTAAAATCAGAATGGTCACATGTTTTTTACTATCAAAGTATGTAAAAAGGTTGGATATCAAAACACATTATCTCCTGTGAACAGGCGATTTGTAATAAACTATAGAGCACAATGACAAATATAGGATCTCCTCTACAAAATATCATTTTTTTTCATTTATAGCCTAGTGTCATTTTTTTGTTATTTTAGTTTTAAATTAACTGCTCCAAATCACAATTCCAAGAACGACAACTCTTGTTGAACTTCAAAATGAATAACATTTGTTCTTATTTCAGGTTGTAACCTCAACCATTGAAGTAAAAATCTTTAATTATCTATTTATATTTTTAATTGGTTAAAATAGCAATACATTTTGATGATGAAATTGATTAATCAAATATTTTTTCTGGTTTTTTTTTTCATTCTGTCCGTTTCCAACTTTTCTTATCCATTCAAACACAACCGTTTATATAATAATACTGTACATAAGACTTGCCGAAAAGAGTAAATACAATTAGTTAATTTGAACAAAGAGTGACAAGTTTCAAAAGCAACAAGTTACACAATTCATGCTATAATGCTATTAGCACGACAGATTAATTGACCATTATGTCCGAAAGATAATTAAATAAAACCTTATTAATAATTTAGAAAAGAAAGAAAAAATATATAAATTTGTCAAGTCCGTGAAAATAAGAAAATGTCCAATTTGGTCATGATTTTATCGCTGTCACACATGACCCAACATATACTAGCTAGTTATATTAAAACATTCAGATCCGTTGCGTACATATTTCTTGAATATTCGCTTCATTTAGTCAAAACTCTGTAGGCCTTATCTATGTTGAATTTTGGAATATATTTTTCAGATTTTTCAAAAAGAGCTTCTAACGTAACTAATCAACATTTTCAATTATTAATTACGATGTACAGTAGTATAGAAGCACCATCCAGTTATTATTTGTGGGGGGTGCCTGATGTGTGCGCATGCGCAACCGGAAGTTGCATCACCGGATATGACGTCACTGGAAGTCGTGAACTGGAAATTTAAGGGAGATAATTTCCCGCGTTTTTCCCGGTATTTCCCGCGTTTTTACCGGAACTCCTTTAGATTCTAGGTACGAACAATGGAATTGTGAATCCAATCTGTATCGAGTCACCATAGCGCTATTACCCCCTATGTTAAACCATTTTTCCCTCCTGAATTGTGGAGTCAGCCGTGATTAATTGACTCAGTGGTATGTGTATGCAAGATATGACTGCATTTTCTATGTTCTTTTGTTTGTTTGTTTGTTTGTTTGTTTTTGTTTTTTTGTTTTTTGTTTTTTTCGTAAATACAATGTTATTCATCATACGGGGCTTTACATTATAACAAAACGCCAATTATATTTTCTAAGTTTTATTGATAAGACGATGCACACAAATCTTGACTAATTACGGCTCTTCACAGAAACACCTGTCTCAATCGATAATGAAGTATTCCAAACCGAGTAAATTTACATAATTTTGTGTTGCTTAATTAATAGGGGTTTTAACACCGTGTTTTAATTACCAATAATAATGCATACTTTAATACAAACAATTACACACTGAATATATCACCATACCATAAAAAATCAATCATGAACTTAAAAACGCATACTGTCTTTATAAGGTTATAAAAGTCCCTCCCCTTCAATAATGGGTTGAAGGTCAATACACCTATGAAAAAAACAACTGTTCAATCTTCGTGTAAAACGACAAATTGTAGGATTTTATAAGATGTATTTTTTTATTATGGTCTATTAGGCAACCCTTAAATTTTATATTGGTTTTTTCTAAAGAGGCCCCGCGTTTAATTATTCATACGCGTGCCAGTGAAGTGGGTATTCGATACGCGAAGTAATCAAAAAGAGATTAACCCCCAATGATCAGACAAGTTGAAACATGAATGTATTTACTACGTACGTATGCCCTTAGGTGAACTCTAGGTGATTTAAATATAAACATAATACACAAAAATCGATACCAAGTATTGCTAAATTGATTTCAACCGTACCAGACTCCAATGTTAAAAAATGCAGATTATGTTAAAAAACAACATATATTTTTGTACCCGTGTGCTGTAACGGTCAATATTCTTTCGAAATCCAATAAGAATTTTTCTTTTGAAGAATTTAATTAGCGTTATATTTTTGACAAACTTTTCGTCTGCTAAGTCTATTGATTTTATGTTATCGGATGACCAAGATATTTAAAATGTCCTTTCGTAAAAGTCGCGTGGCGTCTGCTGCATTCCTTACACGGTTTAGCTATATTTACTCGGATGAAACCAAATGACGTTTATTTTACAGGATTTGTCATTGTAAGATTGATAGCTCAGGGCCCCTTTCATCGGTTATCTGCCTCCTTTCCCGCTATTTTTTATTTTCATGGCGAGCCCATCAATAATTACACAACCATGGATTACTTTCTGCAAGGGGGAACCTAACATGAACTTTTACTTTTTTTTTCTTTTTTTTTGGTATTCTACCATCTAGAGCACACTGAACGACAACTTAGTTATTAGTAGTAGTTTTGATATTATAGTATTATTTTTCAAATCAGACATGTGTAAATTTGAAATGTTAAGAATTTGGACTATATTTACAACAAGGACACTACTATACCAAGAGTTTCCTATTGGTTGAGTTGAAGTTTTTCGCTCGCCACCATGACTCGGTTAACCGTTACGGAATACCTGTGTCACAAATGACCACAGATATGTTCCACTTGTCGTAAAAACTTCCCGGTCCTTTCCTCATTAATGTGTATAACATTATTGTATAGAGCGGATATACTAAGTTGATATAACTTGTTTCTAATTGTACATTTATGACAATAAAAATATGTTTAAACTAAATTAATGGCTTATCGCCGAGTTCGTAGCTATGGTAACACGATGGGTGCCACTAGTGGTGCAGAAACCGCTAACTCTTCCAGAGCACCCGAGTACACCCCCAGGCTGCTTACTGCCAGTAGTTACCCTGACTTGTTCTAAGGTTGTAGCGCATTCAGATTCACTCTTCTCTTCTGTATTTCTCTCTTGATGACGTAAGCAAACTTTACAAGGTCTCCGTGATAATGCATCTGCATTGTTGTGTTGCCTACCTGGAGATGTCAATACATCTTTTAACCTAATAAAAGCCTGTTCACATTCATCATTCCACTGAAATATTGAGCCTTTGTCACACAGCTTATGCAATGGTCTGGCTATGATTGCAAAGTTTTTTCACATATTTCCTGTAATAGGAGCAAAGACCAATAAAGCCCCTCATTTGCTTAGGTGTTTTTGGTCTGGGCCAGTCTTGAACAGTTTTAACTTTATCAGGATCTGTACTAATTTCTTCTTCTGAGACCACACGCAAAAAAAAAACAAAAAAACTTAACATTAGTTTTTTTTTTTTTTTTAACTAGATGAAGGGTTCAATCACCCCCAAGTCAAGCATTCTAAGTATTTTCTCCTTTTCTGTTTGTCTCCTACCATATGATAAGCGTCTGAGTGATTGCCTTATTGGTACTGCACTCCCTGTATTGATTTTATGTTGTACCAAATCTGTATGACCTAAATCACCTTTGGATTTTGAGAAAAAAACATTTTGGTATTTTGTTAACAATTTTGACGATGTGATTCGAGTTCTTTATACATTTTTCATGTTCATTTAAATTTTTAATCACTATTTTGTCCTTTT
This sequence comes from Bathymodiolus brooksi, assembly GCA_963680875.1. Lineage (NCBI taxonomy): Eukaryota > Metazoa > Mollusca > Bivalvia > Mytilida > Modiolidae > Bathymodiolus > Bathymodiolus brooksi. Next base: position 81,404,994 of record OY804582.1, read on the forward strand.
ATTGTGTTTTTGTGCATCCGTGTTCAATATGTTCGTCATAAATTCGTTTTGTTTTTTGTTTTTGACGTTTACTTTTTTGAGGTTTCACTCGGATTTTCGTGTTTATTCAACATCTTAATTACTATTTTGTTGACTTGTTGGAGATTTTTTCATAGATGTTTACGTTAGTATTCGATATTTTCATAATGTGTTTCATTCTGTCTGAGATTTTGTCGTTTACTTTTTTGATTCCTTCCTCCAATTTTCGTGTTTATTCAACATCTTAATCACTATTTTTGTTGACTTGTTGCAGCTTTGTCATACTCTGTACTTTAATGTGCTGTCCTTTGTTGTATGTGTATGTTGTTGTCCTTCGATTTTGTCATTGGAGGATGAGGAGGGGTATAGTGGTAGCCTGTTTCCTTCGGCGGCGGAACTAATTACAGAGTACAGCGCTTAGGGATGTTAAATAGTTAAATACATATATCTAATGTTGTTTTATATGTCTTTAGATACGATAGGTGTATTTTCATTACCCCACTGGAAACATTTAACGATGTAATTACGCTCCAATATTCAAATCACACCACACAAAAAAGGGGAAATAATAGGAATTGTTGAGATTTGGAGGGTTAATAATTACTTCACGTATTGAATACTTAAACGCGGGGGCTTCTTTAGGAACCAGTATAAATATAATGTTGCACGATAGACCTTAATTAAAATACATCTTATAATGCGTTTTACACGAACGTTTGAACAGCTGTTGTAACGTCCTTTAAAATTTATGTCGCGCCAAATAACGTCCCTTTCAAAGACAAACCCTATCAATCAAAAGACAGGGCAGGGTTAAACATTCTACCTATTGGATTTTATTTGATTGTAAAACCCCACCTCCCTCTCTTTCCCACTGCGCCAAAATACGTGACTAATCCCCTCCCTCCATATAAAAACATGTGTTTTGAAGCTACCGTCATCCAAGAAACGAAAATGGAGGTCTACGTAGACAAACATCATATTAGATTAAGGCATCTCTATGTCATGCCGTTGGCTTCAACGTTCCTCGACGAGGAGTCAATGAACGACTGCATCAGAAAAGCCATGGAGTGGTGCGAGGGTTTACCCTCACACGATGCCACCTATGTAAAGAAAATGGAGATGTCTGAATCCATCGGTGTGACACTGAAGGATGGGGTGTGGTGTTGGACCAGTGACACGATGTTGGTTGCTGAGGTTGTATGTGGACTAAACAACGCATGCGTGTTCATAAGAACACTTTATCCCTGCTAGGATATCCTAGTAGGGTAAAACGCCCCTTTTCAGGGCCAGCAATATTTTTCAAAAAAGAATCTAGATTGTTATTGGATAAATCCAAGTGAACTAATTACAGAGTACAGCGCTTAGGGATGTTGTTTTATATGTCTTTATAGAAATAACAGAGTAACGTAGATAGAAATAAAAGATGGAAGTTATAAATGGTCGTGCCCAGACTTGTTTTAGGAACATGACTCATTATGGTGAACACTTTGCTTTGTTCTTGAGGGAAAACCCCTTAGTTATCGTACAAATTAATTAATTGATATTGATGTTACAAAGTAACCTGGTCGGTCCGTTTGAACTTCAAACAGTTAGTATAATACCTCATCCTCGTAGCTACTTCAACATAAAGCTCAAAACAGAAATTTTTTATAATTAAGTCCCACCAAATATTTCGAAAGAATATAGTTACAGCACACGGGTACAAATATATGTTGTTTTTTAACATAATCTTCATTTTTTAACATTGGAGTCTGCTACGGTTGAAATCAATTTAGCAATACTTGGTATCGATTTTTGTGTATTATGTTTATATTTAAATCACCTAGAGTTCACCTAAGGGCATACGTCGTAAATACATTCATGTTTTAACTTGTCTGATCATTGGGGGTTTATCTCGTTTTGAATACTTCACGTATCGAATACCCACTTCACTGGCACGCGTATGAATAATTAAACGCGGGGCCTCTTTAGAAAACCAATATAAAATTTAAGGGTTGCCTAATAGACCGTAATAAAAAATACATGTTATAAAATCATACAATTTGTCGTTTTACACGAAGATTGAACAGCTGGGTTTTTTTTTTCATAGGTGTATTGACCTTCATCCCATTATTGGGAGGGGGGGGACTTTTATAACCTTAGAAAGACAGTATGAGTTTATAAGTTCATGATTGATTTTTATGGTATGGTAATATATTCAGTGTGTAATTATTGGTAATTAAGACACGGTCAACAAATTAGTGATTAAGATGTTGAATAAATACCAAAAATTAGAGGACGGAATCAAGAAACGTCCTTATAGATAGAAAGTTCAAGAAAAAATATAACAAAAACAAAAACAAAACGAATAATTAGCGAAAGATCAAGAAAAAATATAACAAAAACAAAAACATAACGAATAATTAGTGAAAGTTCAAGAAAAAATATAACAAAAACAAAACGAATAATTAGTGAAAGTTCAAGAAAAAAATATAACAAAAATAAAAACAATACGAATAATTAGTGAAAGTTCAAGAAAAAATATAACAAAAACAAAAACAAAACGAATAATTAGTGAAAGTTCAAGAAAAAATATAACAAAAACAAAAACAAAACGAATAATTAGTGAAAGTTCAAGAAAAAAATATAACAAAAACAAAAACAATACGAATAATTAGTGAAAGTTCAAGAAAAAATATAACAAAAACAAAAACAAAATGAATAATTAGTGAAAGCTTAAGACAAAAATATAACAAAAACAAAAACAATACGAATAATTAGTGAAAGAAATCACCACCCCCGGCGGGTGGCGGCGCCGCCGCCACCGCCCCAGCAGCAGCAACGGCAGAACCGCCGCCACCCTGGCGGTTGGCGGCGGCGGCCCGCCGCCACCGTCCCAGCAGCAGCAGCGGTGGCGCCGCCGAAGGAAACAGGCTACTACTATACCCCTCCTCATCCTCCAATGACAAAATCGAAGGACAACAACATACACATACAACAAAGGACAGCACATTAAAGTACAGAGTATGACAAAGCTGTAACAAGTCAACAAAAATAGTGATTGAGATGTTGAATAAACACGAAAATTGGAGGAAGGAATCAAAAAAGTAAACGACAAAATCTCAGACAGAATGAAACACATTATGAAAATATCGAATACTAACGTAAACATCTATGAAAAAATCTCCAACAAGTCAACAAAATAGTAATTAAGATGTTGAATAAACACGAAAATCCGAGTGAAACCTCAAAAAAGTAAACGTCAAAAACAAAAAACAAAACGAATTTATGACGAACATATTGAACACGGATGCACAAAAACACAATAAAAGGACAAAATAGTGATTAAAAATTTAAATGAACATGAAAAATGTATAAAGAACTCGAATCACATCGTCAAAATTGTTAACAAAATACCAAAATGTTTTTTTCTCAAAATCCAAAGGTGATTTAGGTCATACAGATTTGGTACAACATAAAATCAATACAGGGAGTGCAGTACCAATAAGGCAATCACTCAGACGCTTATCATATGGTAGGAGACAAACAGAAAAGGAGAAAATACTTAGAATGCTTGACTTGGGGGTGATTGAACCCTTCATCTAGTTAAAAAAAAAATTAAAACTAATGTTAAGTTTTTTTTTTTTTTTTTTTGCGTGTGGTCTCAGAAGAAGAAATTAGTACAGATCCTGATAAAGTTAAAACTGTTCAAGACTGGCCCAGACCAAAAACACCTAAGCAAATGAGGGGCTTTATTGGTCTTTGCTCCTATTACAGGAAATATGTGAAAAAACTTTGCAATCATAGCCAGACCATTGCATAAGCTGTGTGACAAAGGCTCAATATTTCAGTGGAATGATGAATGTGAACAGGCTTTTATTAGGTTAAAAGATGTATTGACATCTCCAGGTAGGCAACACAACAATGCAGATGCATTATCACGGAGACCTTGTAAAGTTTGCTTACGTCATCAAGAGAGAAATACAGAAGAGAAGAGTGAACCTGAATGCGCTACAACCCTAGAACAAGTCAGGGTAACTACTGGCAGTAAGCAGCCTGGGGGTGTACTCGGGTGCTCTGGAAGAGTTAGCGGTTTCTGCACCACTAGTGGCACCCATCGTGTTACCATAGCTACGAACTCGGCGATAAGCCATTAATTTAGTTTAAACATATTTTTATTGTCATAAATGTACAATTAGAAACAAGTTATATCAACTTAGTATATCCGCTCTATACAATAATGTTATACACATTAATGAGGAAAGGACCGGGAAGTTTTTACGACAAGTGGAACATATCTGTGGTCATTTGTGACACAGGTATTCCGTAACGGTTAACCGAGTCATGGTGGCGAGCGAAAAACTTCAACTCAACCAATAGGAAACTCTTGGTATAGTAGCGTCCTTGTTGTAAATAGTCCAAATTCTTAACATTTCAAATTTACACATGTCTGATTTGAAAAATAATACTTTAATAGCAAAACTACTACTAATAACTAAGTTTTCGTTCAGTGTGCTCTAGATGGTAGAACACCAAAAAAATAAAAAATAAAAAAAATAAAAAATAAGTAAAAGTTCATGAAGACAGTAATCCATGGTTGTGTAATTATTGATGGTCTCCCCATGAAAATAAAAAATAGCGGGAAAGGAGGCAGATAACCGGTGAAAGGGGCCCTGAGCTATCAATCTTACAATGACAAATCCTGTAAAATAAACGTCATTTGGTTTCATCCGAGTAAATATAGTTAAACCGTGTAAGGAATGCAGCAGACGCCACGCGACTTTTACGAAAGGACATTTTAAATATCTTGGTCATCCGATAACATAAAATCAATAGACTTAGCAGACGAAAAGTTTGTCAAAGATATAACGCTAATTAAATTCTTCAAAAGAAAAATTCTTATTGGATTTCGAAAGAATATTGACCGTTACAGCACACGGGTACAAAAATATATGTTGTTTTTTAACATAATCTGCATTTTTTAACATTGGAGTCTGGTACGGTTGAAATCAATTTAGCAATACTTGGTATCGATTTTTGTGTATTATGTTTATATTTAAATCACCTAGAGTTCACCTAAGGGCATACGTACGTAGTAAATACATTCATGTTTCAACTTGTCTGATTATTGGGGGTTAATCTCTTTTTGATTACTTCGCGTATCGAATACCCACTTCACTGGCACGCGTATGGATAATTAAGCGCGGGGCCTCTTTAGAAAAAACCAATATAAAATTTAAGGGTTGCCTAATAGACCATAATAAAAAAATACATCTTATAAAATCCTACAATTTGTCGGTTTACACGAAGATTGAACAGCTGTTTTTTTCATAGGTGTATTGACCTTCAACCCATTATTGAAGGGGAGGGACTTTTATAACCTTATAAAGACAGTATGCGTTTTTAAGTTCATGATTGATTTTTTATGGTATGGTGATATATTCAGTGTGTAATTGTTTGTATTAAAGTATGCATTATTATTGGTAATTAAAACACGGTGTTAAAACCCCTATTAATTAAGCAACACAAAATTATGTAAATTTACTCGGTTTGGAATACTTCATTATCGATTGAGACAGGTGTTTCTGTGAAGAGCCGTAATTAGTCAAGATTTGTGTGCATCGTCTTATCAATAAAACTTAGAAAATATAATTGGCGTTTTGTTATAATGTAAAGCCCCGTATGATGAATAACATTGTATTTACGAAAAAAACAAAAAACAAAAAAACAAAAACAAACAAACAAACAAACAAACAAACAAACAAAAGAACATAGAAAATGCAGTCATATCTTGCATACACATACCACTGAGTCAATTAATCACGGCTGACTCCACAATTCAGGAGGGAAAAATGGTTTAACATAGGGGGTAATAGCGCTATGGTGACTCGATACAGATTGGATTCACAATTCCATTGTTCGTACCTAGAATCTAGAGGAGTTCCGGTAAAAACGCGGGAAATACCGGGAAAAACGCGGGAAATATGGGTAAAAAACGCGAGAAATTATCTCCCTTTTATTTCCGGTTCACGACTTCCGGTGATGCAACTTCCGGTCGCACATGCGCACACGATCACTTCCGGCACCCCCACAAATAATAACTGGATGGTGCTTCTATACTACTATGTACACATATGCGTTTGAGAGCTGTGTTATAGCTGTAAATAAAAGAACATGTTAAAAATTCTTAACGCAGGCGGATCTATTGTTCATTAGGGTTATCCTATCTTGGATGCATTGCCTGTAGCTGTCTGAGTCTTCGACTACGAGTATATACAGTGCATTATGGATTATTAGTAATACTTAAGTTTATGTACAGTACAGGTTCTGTTATGCTTTGAATATGAAACAGTAAAGTATGTGCATGAAAGAACTAGCAAGCTACTAACTTACGTTTTGCCGACGGTGTTCTAGATCAGGATCTCTCCGCTTTCTTTCGGGTGGCTTGGTTGAGTTTCTTACCTGCGTTTGGTGTTGTGTATACGGTCCTTTGCCCATCAGATGAAATGACGATATTTTGACTAGACTTGCCCTTGTCGTTGAAAAACTTACGCTCTCTCTTCGCCTTAAGTTTGACCATTTGCCGAGATCGACGTAGTGGTGAACAAATCTTTCGTCTAGCCCTCCATTCCTCTGATTGATCGACATCTTTCTAGTTGCTCTCCTTCTACAATACCGTACATTTCTTCGATGAATTTTGGAATGTCTTGCTTCTGCCATTCTGTCCTGGCCTTAAGGATGTGGTTGGCAGATTCGCAGTTGTTGTTCGTCCATCCTCTTACCATCTTACCAGTATCTGTAGCAGCAATCACACGTGTCCTTAGTAGTGGTAGAAGTCTATCCTCAAAGTAAGGCAAAAACTCCTTTTCTCGAGCGTACTTGTCAAGCATGTTGATTTTTTCTCGTAATCGCTCTAGCCGGTAATTGAACGTATCTACATCTCTTGCAAATGTTATTCCATCTTCCTTATAGATCGCCTTCAAGATGACTGATCTGTCCGGTTTTCAGTACCCAACTTCGTCTTCAAGATACCTGTCTGTATTTTGTCGCAAATGTCTAGTGCAAAGCGTGTGTGTTGCTCCTGAACATGATCGCCGAATCGCAACTGTGAAAGCAATTTCTTCGTCCGAGCCTATGACTATGTTTCTAATCTCTTCTTCAGATAGATTATCGGCAATGTCGTAGAAAAACGAGCAGTATGTCCTAGCACTAGAGTTTGTGTGAATGAAAGTTGGTCCGAAAGTAATTGGATGTTCCCGCTGTCTTTGCGTTTCACTGAAAAATCTTTAAATACGGTCGGCGTAACATGAACATCTCCAAGATTGTACGTTTTGTCCACACCAAGAAATGTTCGACCGGTTCCACAGAAGCACTTAACGTTCGTGATCTGCTGCTTACTATACAATGTAATCACTGGATGATCAACCTCGTTAAGATGTTTCACACTACACTAGCGGATGCGTTTTCACCAGTTCCTCAACATGATCGATCTGATCTGCGGCGTTGAATGGAGTTGGGTCTGATTCTTTGGTTAATCGATATGTAATGTTTCTCAATTGTTCTTCATTCCAGTGTTTCGAAACGTCGTCTTTTGTTTTCCTGTTAATTGTTAGTTTTAAATCTTTGATTCCGATTGTTTTCATTTGATCTTGTAGTTTCCTGTATACTTTTGGGTTGGTTCTTCGGTAGGGTTCCTGGTATTTTGTTGACTTTCCATGAGGTTTCTTATCTGCTGGATATTTACCTACATATTCCACAAGCGCGACATTTAAGTCAAGTCTTGGAAGCGACGAGGGTGCATTGACAACCCAAGTACACCTTCTTCTGAACTGGTTAGGTCCTTTTTCGCTTCTACTCAGAGAATTGCATAGTCGCTTCAGGACGAAAAGATCATCTGAATTGGGCTGCGACTCGAGCGGTTCATATACTCTACTTTTATTTCTCATTTTTTCTACACAATAGAGTTCTTTCCGATGGTGGAGAGTCACTGCCTTATTATCACGCATGATAAATGTATATGTTGGAGACGCACCGTTAGTCCTTGCGCCACAATTATCCCAAAATTCTGATCTTTTACCTTGCTTCCTCCTTTCTATGTTTTCTTTATTGTCCACAATGTATTAATTACCGTCCTTTCTTTCGACTGGAACGTGTTCACGGACGGTGTGAGGCCCACTTAAAATAGTAATGATTTCACCTATATCTAAAAATTTGCTTCCTAAGGGTCCTGGGTTGAACTTGATATCCTCATCTTCTATTTCTGAATCACTAGCGCTATTTAAGTCTCGGGAACTATCTCCATCTTCATCTACGACACTATTACTTACGATTTCTTCATCTTCATGAGCTTCGCTGTTGTCTACTGAGTCCTCTTCATTTTCCTCGATTGTCGACAAGTCGGGTGCATATGGACGTTCATCCATTGGAGATGTAGGCGCTGCATTCGATGTCCAATCCATGTCACATTCGGTTATTATCTCATTTGACTTTCTTCCCTTTTGTGTCGATGTTTGTTTTGCTTTAGCCTTGGGTTGTCTCTTGGTTTGGTTCTTTGCTGGTTTCGTTTTTGTCGTAGTATTGGCATCACATGCTTCTTCCTCTACATCGATGATTTCGTTTTCAAGGTGATCGAACCTATGTTTTGTCTTTACTGGGATCGTTGTTGCTGGTATTGCGCTAGCTGGTTGTTTCTCAAGTCTGCGGTATTCGGTCATGTTCTGGATTGGTCCTCTGGTAAAGTCACTCACCAAGGGAACGATGTGGTTGGCTATCCAAGGACTAGTTGGTGTGGGTGGTTCTGTTGGAACATGCATACTTTTAAGTCCACATTAAGTTTATTGTACCATTGTCCGGAAACGGTGGTCGGAGTAATGTGTTCATCACTTGGAAGTTGTAGTTCTTGCTACCGTTTACAGCGGGATAGTGGACCTTGATCGGTATGTTCAGTAGACGGGACATAGCGATGAACATGTGCATCGACGAATAGGTTCCAGTACGTGCGCAATTTAGACAGTCCGTATTAATCTGTGGAGAAATGACAGTCAGTTTCTTATAATGGCGATTAATCATGATTTGTGACTTCTCAAGCACCATGTATATGCAACAACGGTGCCTAAGCTCGGTGGTTCGAAACTCGCTTCCACATAGAAGCGTAGAGACGGAATTAAAGAAACAATCACCGTCTGCCCTACTGCGGAGTGAAACTTGGGTCGATGCAACGAAATTTGCCCTGGAAATCTGTATATAGGGAAGTGTCGAACGTAACATTCTTCAAGAACAATTTCTTCCCTGGCGCCGCTTTCAGAAGAATTGGGAATTCCTTATCGGATGCCTAAAATATAATAAAGGGTAATTTTATTTATACAGGAATACAGAATGCAGATTTCACTATATGTAGACACAGCAATAATATTGTAACTATATACAGAGACGTGCAAAAAGTATTCGGTCACTGTAATTTTTTACTATATATTTCATATAAAACCACATTTTTTTTTACCAACAAAGGCAGAATTAAATGTAGTTTTACATTCTAATTTATGCGTAATTTTATAATCTATCAATTTTATTCTTTCACGAGTTAAACACAAACTAGATTTTGAACGTCAAAAACACAATACAATGATAGTACTTTTGTAGACAAATAATTTAAGTTTGTGTTTAAATCGTGAATATTTAAAATCTGTTCTTCAACAAAATATTTTAAAATAATGACAGAAAACTACATACGTTCTCGCTTCTGTTGGTAAAAATATCATCAAAATCGAACAAGAGTCGACTTTGGAATAATGTTTTTAAAAAATGTGGTTTTATATGAAATATATAGTAAAACATTACAGTGACCGAATACTTTTTGCACGTCTCTGTACATTCACATTTTGAAGTTATCACTTTTTATAACTGTATTATAAAGTTTTTTCTGAAGTTGTTGCAGACAACATATACTTAACAAAACATCTAACTAGACCTTTTTAATTTTGCGATAACTGCTTATAATATTCTAAATAAAGCGAAATTTGGCATAAATATTATTGATACAATTATCAATAAAATCTGACTGATTAGTGTAAAGATACATATCTAAGATAAAAACAGGGTATATATAGTTGCTAACAGCTACTGAACAAAAACAATAAACAATAAATAAGGCTCACCGTTTTCAGACGCTCCATTGCCAACGTACATTTGTATAATCATTCTCACCGTCGTCGGTTCGACATCGGATGCATATGAATTGAAGTGATTTGGGGATGACATGTCTCCACTGGACCCGCTCGGTGCGGTCGATCCCTTGGCATCTGTAGTGCATCCATGTTTCACACGTCTGAAAATAGTTAATAAGAATGAAAAGAATAAAAAAAAAGTATAACAATGAAATTCAAATAAATACCGTATATGACAAATAAAAAAAAGTATATAAAAAAGAAACAAGTCTATATATGTAAAACGAAAAGAAAATAGTACGCCGTATGCGAGATTCGATCCAGCTTTATCGCGCTTACATGTTTTTATCACTTACCACTAGTATATACCACGGGCAGTGTGATTAATTTGTACCGAAATTTAATTATTTATCTAATGATTTCGTTGAAAAAATATACGAAAATTAATTCATTTCAGTTTAAATTTGTCGTATAATATATATAGAATAAAGGGCATTTTGTTTTCGATACTGTCTTTATCTGGGCCATTATCTGGCGAACCCGGTGAGCCAGATGGTGGTCCTGATAAAGACAGTATCGAAACCAAATAGCCCTTTATTTTGTTTATTGGTAATTTACATACAAAAATCATTACAACGTTGGAAAAAAGATTTTTTGGCAGATACAGAAAAGATTTCGGGTCTAAACTCTATTTATATCCATGCAAAAACTATTCTTTCTGAGGACTACTTTTTAACGTATTTTGGTTTGTGAAGCGTCATTCATTCAAACCGCACGCGTTTCATTTTCAGTTGAACTATGAATGTGACGTCATTTTCGCCGTTCCTCAAATTTGTGCATATTTTGTGGACAACCCGCATAATTTGGAAATTGATTCATTTAAAATTGCAGTAAGTGAACATATATTATTATATTTTAAGAATTCAAACAGTTTTTTCCTGTGTACACATGATGATGTGCGGCACACGTTGTGTCAAACTGTCATGACTCGTGGTGTACTTTCGTTTTCGAGAGGTAAACTTTCCACATACTTCCATCGGATGTGTATTCATTCACATTTTAAGATAAAATCATCATCACATGCCGTGAGAAACATAATACCATCAAATAATGGTCTAGGCGTAGAAAGAATGTCATTTTCCTGGTTACTGGATAGTACTTGTTTATGTTGAATCTTAGTACATTTTTAGTATCCTCGTCTGACAATAAGTCGGTCAGTCATTGGATAATGTTTGATTATTTTTTTCATGTTTGAAAAGTAAACATTTTTTTCTTTTTAATTATGTTCCTCATCTATTCTTGCTCACATGTGTAAAGTTCCATGGAAAAAAGATCGATAATAATTACATACTGACCCACATTTGTTTACCCTCCCTTTTCCAAATGGCGTCGTATGACGTCACATAAAGTCGGTCAAAGTTCAATAAAGCACATGATTTTGTCATAGGCCAACCAAACTTAAAAAGTAAACCAGATTAAGAAAGTACAGTATTTTAGCTTTTTCAGTGTAATTGATTTGTCTGAAAAATTTCAAAAGATGTTTTTTTTAAATAGTTTGAAATTGAAGTATTAAAAATTAATTATTTGATGCAAATATTAAACTTGCTTACCCACATAAAAAGTATTTAATCCAGTGAATTTGGTGTTTTTGCTTTTGTCAATACAATCTATTAGACCGACATATTTTGGTAAAACAATTAATGACTGATTTCAATTTATTTTTATCACATTTATTATCACAGAGTGGTAACAATACAGTTTTGTTGATGCTATTTGTAATAATGACAGGTTTTTTTTTTACCCAGACAATCTCATTTTTCTGTCTGGTTTAATTTAATTCTCTGTTCAATTTATGCTATAAATTTTGATTATTGCTGTTAAATGAATTATTTTTCTATCTTCTCTGTGAATTTCATTTCATTACCCCAAGAAGTAAGGGGTATATTTGTTATTAAAGCAGCAGTGGAAATGCAAAATAATCTGCCATTTTGTGACTAATGGAGAGCACTTGCATGTATTTTCGCGGTAAAATCGGCCATTTTCTAGAAAATGGTGGAATCTGAATGATCAATCATCATATTTTCAAAGTATTTTAAAATACAATTTGCTTGGCCTACATTCCAGAAACGGTCATGAACTGTGATGTCGATTATGTCAACAAACCGGAAAAATACAAATGTTTGGGGAATACCATCGATGGAAACATATTTAACAAGCATAATAATCAGGAAAAAAAGACATTAGTAAAAAGGATCTTTTTTACTTGCATGGAATTTATTCAATTCAAACTTCTCTGTTTTAATCTCATCTTGTAATTTTGACGTTGAAAAGTATTCCCTCTGTGTTTATGTACGCTATGAATATACAGAATGACGTCATTGGTCTCGTGCTGAGCGAGAATTGTAAATCAAAACAAATGACCGACATTATTGCATGACCGAGCAGATGTCACGGTAGGATACCTAGTGTATATGGCAAATAGAACATCAAGACATCTAGATTTTTTTAGTTGATCATCTTAAAATAGTTCATGCTGCATGCTTTTTTGTAGATTTTCGTATAGCAGACGATTTCCCAGTGGAAATCTCGCCAAGATGTAGTGTAATTAATAGGAATTTACCGTGGAAGCAAAGTGAATTATATTAAGTTATTTTTTCTTCAAATTTAATTGAATATTTTATTGCAAACAACCGCATTTTACAATATACTTCCCGAAACAGCGTGACATTGTTTTCATTAGCGGCGACCGACATTGGCCTAGCATGATTGCGTCACAGTACATATCCTTCCGCGTTGGTCAGCGCATGTCAAATGATGAACTGACCCAATAAATTTCTGATATGGTCTAGTACGTCGACCCTAGCTTTATCTATCGGCACACTTCAAAGGAATGCGGCACAAATTAACGATAAATAAAAATAAATACTATGTTGAAAACTTATTGATACTTGAAGTAACGTATGTATCATATTATTTTTCACTTTCTTCACAATGCATGTCTGAATGGTAGAAACTGGGCTATGCATACTATTGAAATCTGTCTAACGTATGACAGTCCATCAACTGTGATATACCGCAAAAGCATTTTACCTTGAAGTTCTTTTTTCAACATGGAGAATAAAAAGCCTGGGAGAACAGCCATGTTCCACGTGTAGATATGAAACATTAATAAAGTTTTAAAAAGTAACGTTACTTACCCCATAAAATATAACAAAATCTTCTACCTTTTCTGAACACACTTAACACTGATATTTATCCATTTTTAGTTTGAGATTCAACTGATTCAAATGATAGCAGTTAATCACAAAAGTAATTTGATCAAGATGCAAAACGTATTTTATACCGCCAACTGTATTGTGGAAAAAAACATTGTATTTGTCAAACCCAGAGTTTGTTGATGACACATGCCACATGAGGGAAGCCTTTACTCAATTTCAGCATCAGCTATGACATAATGTCCTGTGCAGCGAACACATGAAGCGTGTCAGAGGTACAGTCAATGGACATAAGTATTCGTCACCCTCGATTTTACGCTATATATTTCATTTAAAACCACATTTTTCATTTTTTGTTATTGTGAAGTGATTGCTAAACCAATTTTGATCATTTTTGCACCAGAAGAAGCAGAAATATTTAAAGATTATTTGTTTATTTTAGCATGATTTTCCGTTAGATTGCCTTTATTTTCTTATGATTTTGCTATATATTTTAACCAAAATAAAATCGGAAGTATCAACAATTGTGTTTAATTCACCAGAAAATAAAAACCATGCAGACAATAATTACTATCAGATATCTGCGTGTCTTCAGAGATAGCTTTAGCCATTTGAAAAATATTATTCATATTCGTGAATATCAGTAGACACGAATATGACTTTCTATATGTTTGCTATATAACGTGGCATTATTTCCCTCATAACTACGACATTCTTAGGTCAAAAATCTTCATTTTGTTTGTATTTCTGTTCATTATGTTGTACTTTATTGCTTTAAAGTTAAAATTACTAAATTTCTCCAGCCATTTTAAAAATATTATTCATATTCGTGAACTTGAATCCATATTCGCGAATATGACTCATATTCGGTATTAAGTTACACCGGTATATTGTTATCTGTATGGTGGACTTTGTTTGTTTGTTTGTCAGTCATCAGCTACATCATATTAAGCCTACTATGAAGATCTGGTGACTTATCTAGCCTCTCTGCCAACTCGAACCTGCTATGTGAATTGAATTGACTAACAATTTATACCAACCCTCACAAAATTTCCACGATAAACCTGCAAATATGGATGCGCACATGACCCAAGATGGCGTCCCGAGTTACGAGTCTTCTAAGCATTGACATTTTATACCAAACATACCCAAAGTCCAACTTTCCCGACACGCTTAAACCACCGTCAACAAAGTCAAAACTCAGTAAAATAAATGACTATGAACGTATATTAGATGATTATGAGGAAGAAACTAACAATGTTGCCTTCCGAATTGCTGCCCAACGTCTTCCCTTCTGGATTCGAGCACTGTGGGTCTACTTATATCGAGGGGTTAGTGCCATACTGTCGTATCTTAATATTTAATCTTTTTGAGGAACTACAAAAAATAATCTTATGACTACGTTTTATAATGTAGTGTTACCAAAATGATTTTATAAGTAAATAAAACAATAAATGTTATGATTATATATGCAATTTACTTCTAATAATCAGCATATTGATTTAATAACACTTTTTATCTATACACTAAGTAGACATGCACTATTTACATTGATAATTTCCAGATGTTAATGCCATACTACAGTAACAGCTGATACGACTGTCTGATGATTTGTTTATCTAAAAGATTAAACAAGTGTGTGCAAGGCATTTTGATAACATCTGAGGATACACTTTTCTGGCTCCCTAACATTAATATGAATAATGCTTCGTTCATCAACCAAATAGAAGTAAACAAAAATACGTTATGGCAGCAAATGAAAAATTAATTTAAAATATCTTTTTATAATGACCGAATTGTAGTATTCATCAGTTAAAACATTCTACTAAAATAAACAATGATTTTTTGAAAACCAACATAAGAATGCCAAAATATTTCAGGATAATTTCCAATGAATCTAAAAGCAATTAAAATCAATTATATAAGCTAAAACATCAATAATGTAATCATATATCACAGTAAAATTACATTTCAACCACAATACCTATTAGATGTCTGTCTGTATGAATGATATCATAAAATAGTTTTTTTTTTTTTTTCAAAACAGCTCTTTTGAAAATTGAATTAGACAGTAGTAACATGATTTTGAACACTGAAAACTGAGGAATACCTTAAGGGTTTCAAAATATCATTATGATAAAATTATGCTAAATCCTATTGAAATAATTCAATACTGTCTGTAAATCTCAAAAGAAAATTATTATAAAATCAAAGTACAAAATATATATTTATATATATAACAGTCAAATTTGTATGCACTATATCTAATGCAGGAATATAATGTCTACAGTTCTAATACAATGTATAGAAGAACTCCTAAACTAATCATGCATCTAATTAAATGAGTCATTTAATGTCACCACTGTTATTTTCTTAGTCTCATTCTTGATCAGAATCGGCTTGTTCCTCTTCAGCATCGGTGTCAGCTAGTTTGTCATCTACATTACTGCTTGAGGGCAATGATTTGTAATAATCGTGGTATTCAGATGGGATGATACCACTTCTGCATAAGCTGCTGATATCTTCTGTCTCGATGTGTATTTCCTTTTCAGTTCGTGTGGTTCGGCAGTGCGTCCTTGTTTGGCTGTACCCGCTACTTTGAGAACTCTGAATTCATCTTCGAAATTGTACTTAAACATGATACAGTCCGGGTTTTGTTGGGTGTACCAACATAATTTTCTGCTTTTTAAACTATGTGATCACATAATGATCTTCGTAATTCTTGAACCGTGAGCAGGGAATGAATGTATGGTAATTCTGACTGGAAGAAACAGTTCCCATCTGCAGGGACACATTTTCTAACTAATCCATTCATGAAGAGAAGATCATCAAGTCTCTGTTCATTGTGTGTGGTGACATAATTGTTGAAAGTGGCCTCCTGAACACTGATTTCTTTTGCCTTTTCCATGTGCATGTCCTCAGTCTGATCAATCGTTGGCCCTAAATTGTCATTTTGGATCTCTACTTGGTTCATCCTTGAGTTATCATTTTTAGGTAGTGAATTATCACTATTAAGCTTCTGTTTTTTACTATCACTTTTCCTCTTTCTTTGTTTCGACTTTGATGTGGCTGGTTTCTTATAAAATTCGGTATTAATTGAATTGTCAGACGATTACAATGGCAGGTTCGAGTCACTATAATGATAATCATCTCTGCAAGGTTTGTACGAGTCCCAGCTGTCATAAACAGACTCTATTTCGCTATAACTCTCATCTTTTTGTCGTTTTATATCATTTTTTAACTCTTTTAATGTTATATTATCATCACTACTACTAAAGTCAGACTCAATAGCAGAGTGGCGTTTGAGCTGTTTTGTTGTGTCATGTGTTGTTTTATTCTGTTTCTTTCTGTATTTTTCTTCTTTTTCTGTCTTGGAGTAACCTTTAAGGCATTTGGCGACCCATAATTATGACTGTATAAGGGACAAAGGAATGTATGAGGTGATATGGGTTGATGATCCCAACAGAACAAATACACAACATATCTTCATCGAGGTGCACTCTAAATCAACAACTTCTAATGCTGGCATGATGTACAAACTCAGTGTTTATGAAAACAAGGTCGGTAACTATGCAAAGTACAAATCGAGCGGCATTTGTCAACAAACACTTCAAGCCCCTTTCCACAATAGTTGATATGCTAGAAAGAAAATTTGATACACAATCCAACCCAACCCCGTCAGATTAAACTTTGGTTAAAAAACCATATCAAGGATCAGATAAAGAACAGAGTGGGCCGCCACCAACTAATGATGAAAGACAGACACCCTTGCGCATTCCAGTTAGAAAAGAACAACTATCGAATTCCTCTATTACTAGCTCTATCATTAAAGAGATAAAAGATACTTTCCAACAGATGGAACAAACGTTTGCAGACTCGCTGGCAAAATTGTGTGAATCTCAACAAAGAACAGTTGCAACCAAGTTGAGTAATCTTATGCAATCTATGAAAAACACTGTAAACTCAGACAAACCTCAGCAATATGATCCAAAATCAGAAAACAAAATCAAATCTCTTCAAGAAACAATCACAAACCAAAATGATGAGATATGTACTCTAAGAAATAAACTCCAAACTCTCAAACTTGAAGCACAAGCACGATAAAATCAACATCAGCTGGAGATAGACTCGTATGATCACAAATTGAAAAAACAAATGAGTGACTCTGACTTGGAATTTCATACACATGAAAGCAACCACAAGATTCAAATGTCTGATCTTCAAAGAAAACTTGAAATGGAAACTCAGCTTAGAAAAAGGTTTGAAAATGATACCAAAGCTCAAGCTGACAAATAGTGTTCACAAGCTGATCAAATCAACCAACTCATGGGCAATATAAAACAATTAGAAAGTGATAAAGAGGCACAAAATAACAAAATCCTCTCTCTTAAGTTGCACAACTCACGGCAGCATGACTGACAATCAACATGATGAGGAGAAAACCCAAATGCGAAAAACTCCTCATGTCTTACTTATTGGAACCTCAAATACCAGTCAGATAGATCCAGACAAATTATGCACAAAATTCAATACCGACAAGAAAATAGCTTACAATTTTGAAGAGACTATAAGTAGCATTGAAAACGCATCGCAAGATCATTATGACATCATATGCCTACATTCTTTAACCAACGAAATCAATGTGTTCTTGAATATGACAACATAGTTCAAAAATGCAATGAAAGGTGGCCAGAAGCTAAAATTGTGCTTTCACTCGTCACACCAAGGAAGGATCAATTCAATAATAAGATAAATGTAGCTAATGCCATAGTGAAAGAGAAATATTTCAATGATGAGAGAATTCATTTGTGTGATCACAGTAATATGTCTTACCGTGGATCCCCACAATCCAAGTTTCTCAAAAATGGTGATGATGTTCATTTAAGCGAGGCTGGTGTTAAGCAATTTGCAGCCAATTTAAAATCAAATATTCTGTCCTGTTTAGGGATTTCACTGCCTTTCAAAAGAACTGCAACACAAAAACAGGGAAATCGGAACCGAAGGGAACCTCGTAAACTGGGTCGTCCTTATCGCAATGGTCAGAGAAAAAGAGGACCTCAGAATGGTCATTGACATTTGCTTGATAACCATGTTTAACCAGAATTGTCTCCCCTTTTATCTAGTCAGACATTGTTGTATTATGCATAATATTTTTCTCAATTCATGTTAGCCTTACAGGTCAAAAGTTGTCAGACAGAAATCAAATATATGTAAACTCTTGAAAAAATATATATATATATATATTTACAACAGCTTTTTTTACAGTGAAATAGTGATAATCTTATAATTCAGTCTGATAAATAAACATTCCCTAAGAACAGTTTAACTGATTTTAGCTCAAATATTCCTTTTTGGTTTTGATAAAGATTTGATCAGGAACTTAACTTCCAACCAATCTGATATTTTTTTTTTGATAATTCACAAATTGTTTGTGGTTTTTCTAATCCTATTTTGTATTGTTCCCCACTTTTTATCTAATCTTTAATTTCATTTCAAATAGTTACTTCAGAGATAAGTAATTTGAATATTTGACCACAGGCTTCATATTTATAACTTTATACCAGCTGATTTACTTGCTATATATACATTTAATATAACTCGCTATAACTTGTGGTATATCAGGTGCATATTTAAGCAATAATATTTTGTTATATATCGGGTGCACACTTGAGCAATATATACTCTGTTGTTAGTTATTGCACACTTTTTATAATATAACAAACAAAGCTTATTTAATATGTTTAACACACTAGTGCACAGTCTAAAGCTATGTTTTTGGAACATAGGAGGTATTAAACCAAAATCTTTTGACAAAAGTCAAAATCCTGACTTTTTACATGAGATGAAAGATTTTGACTTAGTATTCTTAGCAGAGACACATGTTGGGCATGGAGATAATATATATTTCCCAAACTTTCGATATTTTCCTATTTGTAGAGAAAAATCAAAAAATGGTTGACATTTCGGGGGATTGGGAATTCTATATAAACCATCTCTTAATACCTTTCCACTCTTCATTTGTTATGTTTTATCAATTGTTAAATTTTTTAAATGTCAAGTCGGTTAAAGATCTCTAAAGAGATGATGTTTCTATGTTGAGGGAGTGGATGTGGTCGAGTGGTCTAGGGCGCTGGACGTAAGGCTAAGCGAATGGTGCTGCAGTATATCAATGGTGTGGGTTCAAATCCCGTCGAGGGAAGAACAAAAATTTGACAGCTCTAAAATCTAATTCTAACACTGTTTGGTTTAATTTTCAGACGTATATATATATATATATATATATAAATTTTTGTTCTTCCCTCGACGGGATTTGAACCCACACCATTGTTACACTGCAGCACCATTCGCTTAGCCTTACGTCCAGCGCCCTAGACCACTCGACTACATCCACTCCCTTAAAAAGGAGCTTCAATAGTCGTAGTGTTACCTTGTCTCGTAAGGCAAATCTAGGGATAGGCGTAAGACATGTGTATAAGCGTGTGTAGATGGTACATATATACTTAATATTATAATTTGACAGCAATCTAACTAAGCAATTTTTAATATATTGGATAGGATAATGAAGAATTATTCACTATACAGTCACAGGAAATAAAGTATATTATACAAACGTCTAGAAGCAAGTGACAACCATACAATATATCTGTCCCACTGGATCTCAAAGTTACTTTAAAGGATACTAGGTTAATACTAAATATTATATACGTCTGAAAATTAAACCAAACAGTGTTAGAATTAGATTTTAGAGCTGTCAAATTTTTGTTCTTCCCTCGACGGGATTTGAACCCACACCATTGTTACACTGCAGCACCATTCGCTTAGCCTTACGTCCAGCGCCCTAGACCACTCGACTACATCCACTCCCTTAAAAAGGAGCTTCAATAGTCGTAGTGTTACCTTGTCTCGTAAGGCAAATCTAGGGATAGGCGTAAGACATGTGTATAAGCGTGTGTAGATGGTACATATATACTTAATATTATAATTTGACAGCAATCTAACTCAGCAATTTTTAATATATTGGATAGGATAATGAAGAATTATTCACTATACAGTCACAGGAAATAAAGTATATTATACAAACGTCTAGAAGCAAGTGACAACCATACAATATATATATATATATATATATATATATATATATATGCTTCCGACTTTAAATAACAATTACTTACTATTAGTATTATCATTCTCTGAAATTTATTTGAACTATTGAACCGAATTCGAAGCAATCAGAAGTTTTGTGTTTTTTTCATTCTATCATACTACAAAAAATAAAAATCAGCATGTTGACTTTAATGCAATAAAATTTACTTATTTACTTTTGGATAAAACGTTTCCGGTGAAGTCATAAAGGTCGGTTCATCTGTGATTCAGAATGTCGAGAAATCGCTGGTTTCTGCTTCATTTCTTATAAAAAAAGGAATTAGAAGTATGTTTTTAATAGTTATAGCACGCATGGACGTGGCTGGGTGAGTGAGACCTTAGTTTAACATATTTTATCGGAAGTAAACCGATTACGCAATGTATGACAACATTTGACCGTATGTTTTCACCATGATATTTATATTTAAAATGTAATTAAATATATTAACATGTATAAAATTACGTGACCAACATTCGTGTAAATGACACAATAACAGCCCGTATCTAATTCAAACTGTCATATTACGAGCACGTCCTGTTTATTGAACAACAGGTGTTCGTTTCAGATTTCACGCGCTTATTATATAACGGCGGGGAAACGGGGGTTTCTAGACGTCACTGTCAAAGGAAATGAGCACAGATTCAAAAGCTTGTACAAGTGGGAAAGTGTTAAACCAGGGATAAAAATTGTACCCATTTCCAATCTTAACTACCATCGGATTATGCTAAAGAAGTCTTTTTTCCATACTGAAGATGATATTTATATCTGTGTGGTGTATAACCCTCCAATAAAATTTCCTATTACCATAGCTTTAGAGCAAAATGACTCAAGTGTTTTAAAATTAATATCTGATGACATCATTAACTACAGTACAAAAGGTAGTCTGATTCTTTGTGGCGATTTTGGCGCCAGAGTAGTGTCTTTACCAGATTGCATTCATGGTGATAACAACAAATATAACAAAAGTCAATATGATTATATTCAGGATGTTGATCTGAGTCCAAGGGTGTCATATGATACCATTAATGACACAAGAGGAAAATAATTATTAGACATATGTGTTGGTAACAGCCTGAGACTATTAAATGGTAGAATCATGGGATATTCTTTTGGAAAATTTACTTGTTTTACACCCAACGGATGTAGTTCAGTTGATTATGTTGTTGCAAGTGAAAATTTGCTCGGACAGATTCCTTATTTTAAGGTTTCCCCTTTCATTCCCAACTTATCTGATGCTCACTGTAAATTATCTTGGACCCTGATCTCAAAATTCCAAAGAACTAGCCGTACACATTCTTATAATACTGTCCCCTCACAATATTTTTGGGATGATCAATCTAGTATTAAACTACAAACAGAATTACAGAGCCCTGACTCTTTAAATAAATTAAATATGTTTAACTCTCAGGATATTGACATTGAAGATGAAAATTCATTAAATGAAGCTGCATACATGCCAACCCTCGAGAGACTAAAAGCGGTAGGGGGTCTAGGGTTTGCCCCCCCCCCCCCCAGAAAATTGTTTTTCAGAAGGACGCAAAATGGTGCATTCTGTTGCATTTTGGATATCAAATCTGTTCAGTCAAATCTTTAAATATATTAAATATAGTATGAAAAAAACATGAAAAAATGGAAATTAGCATTTTACATATATACAAGTCAAACCTCGGTCCCTCGAACTCGGATGGGTCGAATACCATGGATGGCTCGAACTTATTTGAAAGTCCCGCTAATTTTCCATATATATCTACACTGTGTACAAACTGACCCGGCAAAAAATGTTTGGACTCGTGCATATCTAATTCCGGAACGGAACCGGACTGTAAGAAGGCAAGAAGAAGGTAAGAATTCTGTTTATTTATATGTCATCGTATATTAATTGAGAAATAAGCGATAATGTGCCGCAAAATGACGATCAGCTTGACCCCAACCCCGAATTTCGCTCAGTTTCTCTTTGAATTGCTCACATTGAATGGAACGAAATGTATTGAAGGAACGATTGATGAATAAAGATGACAAGAATCGTCACTTTGTGCTTTTAATTATTGATATAAGTAAGCACGGGGCGAAAGAAATGGGTCATGTCAAAATGGCAGGACCCGGTTTCGTGAATGATGTTACAGCATGATGACCCGGTTTTGTTCCAAAAAAAATACGAACAAACAGGAACCAAAGCCTTTATTTTCTCTGGAATGACATTGAAATTATGGCTTTTGTAACCATAATGTCCACTAGATGGATTCAGTTCAAGGTATTTAACTTTCAACATTAGTGAGACGTGGTTTTCCGTCGAGTGTTTTATTACTTCTTCAAATAGGACGAAGGTTGTTTTGCAGTAATAACAATGGTACGGATGATTTTCTCTAGAATGTTTTATTAAGTCATCGAATTGTGGAAATGTTATATCACAGTATAAACAATGGTGGCTGTGGATTTCTGTTGCTTTGGTTCCTGTTTGTTCGTAATTTTTTTTTTTTTGGCTGCAAATTGCTTAACACCAGCCTCGCTTTAATGCACGAGTCCAAACATTTTTCGCCGGGTCAGTTTGTACACAGTGTTCTATCAAACTCGAACATCACAATCTAATTGACAGATGTACGTTGAATGTGCTTACATACAAATGTGCATATATACATGATCAATCAATCTACTGGCTTGATAAATACACTTCAATATAAAATAGCAGGGTTATGTTCACGGTGTATATCCATAACGGAACCTTCGGGATGTACATCGACGTTATGCGAGGGATAACAACCATACTTTTTACGCAGTATACCGTACAAAATAGGAAGTTGCCCCCTTCCTTATCAGGAAGCACCTTATTAAACCCCGTCATCGTTTTTGTAAGAAAAGTTTTAACTTGTGAATAAACTCTTTATTTCTTAGTTAATGCAGGTTAATTTCCGTCTACACTATTTATATATAGAATTAAATCAAAATGCAGAATGTAACTAAAATACCCTTTTTCTGACTTGTCACCCTTTGATATCCAGGAGGGGATATCGATAAAATATATATATTGTCGAAATCACAGGGGCTTGTAGCCGCAAGACGAAAATTCCCAAAAAGAAAGATATACTGAGAGGAAAAACAATGAAACGGAAAAATGATTTTTTTTCCAAAAAGGGAAGGAGGTATAGGGCTTTGCAGCTACAAGCCTCCTTAAGGTCGTACCACACACTTCAGGTAAAATTTGATCTGCATGGTTTATGTTTTCTGGTGATTTAAACACATGTTAATTTTTCCGATTTTATTTTGGTTAAATATATAGCAAATTTGACGTCTGAAAACAAAAAATTGTCTTTAAATCATAAGAAAATAAAAGCAATCTGACGGAAAATCGTGCTAAAATAAACAAATAATCTTTAAATATTTCTTCTTCTTCTGGTGCAAAAATGATCAAAATCCGTTTAGAAATGACTTCACAATAATTTTTTTGAAAAATGTGGTTTTATATGAAAAATATAGCGTAAAATCGAGGGTGGCGAATAATTATATTCCATGACTCTAGTCTGATGTGAAATACATTATGTATATTATTCATAAATTTTTTAATATTGTCATATATATATTTCCTTTGATGTAAAACCATACTTCACAAACTTGTCATACTGTTACATAATCAGTGTACATAATACATTGTATATGGGCCCTAACCATTTATTATAAATGAGTTTGTGCTTATAAAGTATTTAGTATTTAGTATTATTTTCGAAGGTCGCGGTGCCACATTTTAACACGTTTTCTATAAATCGTAAAGGTGCCGTTACGAACCTTTTCCATTAAAAATCGAATTTAATGGGCTTTAATGGATTATTAACTGAAGACTGGGTTAGGAGTTGGTGCATGTAAAGAGATTAGATGATATGCTTTTGTTACAAGATGTGAGTATCAATGATGTAAATGAAGTAGTAAAAAAAGTTGGGAATATTTTCAAGCATACTTCTGCTAGTGTGTTTGGGAGCAAATGCAAAAAGTCATTCTGTGAAAAAAACAAAGCTGAAAATAAGCCATGGTTTGACATGAAATGTAGAGAAAAAAGACAGGGTTTCCATAGATGTAAAAAAAAATACATTCATATTAAACACCAAATTAATAAGACTGATATGAAAAATGCAAGTAAGCTTTACAAAATTCAATTGAACAAAAGTTATTGTGAATATCAGGACAAAACTGCAAATATTATTAGGGAAAAGTCAAGGACTGATCCAAAAGGTCTTTGGAAAATATTAAACAATATTGATAAAAAAAAATCTGATGTTAGTAATAATGTAACATTGGAACAGTTTGTTGAATATTTTAAGAATTTGAATGAATTGCCGGAGAATGAAAAAGATCAGGAAATTGATTTTGATAAGTGTAGATAGGGAAAATGTTCACAATATCTTGAATTCACCAATTACTGAAGAAGAAATTGTGCGAGGTGTTAAAAATTTAAAAAGTAATAAAGCTTCAGGTTATGATGATATAGTTAATGAACACATTAAAAGTACAATTAATATTTGTTTGCCTATTTATTGTAAACTCTTTAATATTGTATTAAACTCGGGATTAATTCCGGAATCATGGTCTGAGGGTGTAATTTTTCCAATTTACAAGAACAAAGGTGATACCAAGGATCCTAGTTCATATAGACTTATAACATTAGTGTCATGTCTCAGTAAAACTTTTACTTATGTTCTAAATGACAGATTGTGTGAATTATCAGATGAAGTAGGCTTGATTTCAGAATCCCAAACAGGGTTCAGGAAGGGATACAGTACATTGGACAACATATTTAGTTTACATGCATTGATTTCTATATATATGTCTCTAGGAAAAAAATTGTACTGCACATTTGTTGACTTTTCAAAGACTTTTGACACTATAACTCGCTCATCATTATGGGTCAAACTTCAAAAGTCAAATATTACCGGTAAAGTTTTTAGAATTATTCACAGTCTTTATGACAATGTCAAGTCTTGTATTAAGAATAATCATACATTTTCATCATTTTTCAGGTGTGATATTGGTGTTAGGCAAGGGGAAATTTTGTCCCCGTTCCTTTTTGCTATCTATCTAAATGACTTGGAAAAAATTTTTGTTGAAAACAATGTAAATGATTTAGAGAATATTAGAAATATGTGTTCAGAAAATTTGAATATATTTGTAAAACTCTTTTCATTGCTGTATGCAGATGATACTATTATTCTTTCAGAAACTGAAGCTGATATGCAATATGCTTTGGCTATATTTGAAAAGTATTGTCATCATTGGAAATTGAAGGTTAACTTGCAAAAGACTAAAGTAATAATATTTTGTAAAAGAAAATAAAAAAATCAACCTATTTTTAAGCTATGTGGAGAGAATTTACAAATTGAAGACTCTTATTCATATCTAGGTGTTATATTTAATTATAACGGCTCCTTTGTGAAGGCAAGAGCTAAATTGATGGATCAAGCTCGCAAAGCTTTATATTGTTTGTATAGAAAATTGAGAAATATATCGATTCCAATAGATTTACAACTTAAATTGTTTGATACACTTATACTTCCAATACTTACTTATGGCTGTGAAATATGGTGTTATGGGAACACTAAGCAACTAGAAAAAATTCACCTTCAGTTCTGTAGAAATATTTTAGGTGCTAGAACCACTACTCCAAATTTTATGACATACGGAGAACTTGGTAGAACACCTATAGATATATGTATAAAATTAAGGATTGTAAATTTTTGGAATAGACTTATTTCAAACGAGAAGAAACTTAGTTGTATTTTATATAAGATTATGTTTAATTTGAGTATTATTGATAATGTTCAATTTAAGTGGCTAATTTTTATCAAATCAATTTTTGAGAAAACTGGGCTTAATTATCTATGGAACCAACAACAGCCAGTTCATTCAGTGCAACTAAAATTTATTGTTAAGCAAAATCTGACTGATCAATATATTCAAAACTGGTTTAACCAAATTGAGAACTCTTCTAGGGGAGAATTGTATGGCATATGATATTTAAATTAAAAATGAATTTAATTTAGGGAAATACTTATTGAAATTATTACCACATAAGAGAAACACGATAACAAAGTTTAGATGCAATAACATTAAACTTCCAATAGATACTGGAAGATGGTCGAATACTCACAGAGAAGAGCGTATTTTTCATCTGTGTAATGTTGGTTTAGGTACTGAATTTCATTTTTTTATTTGAATGTACCTCTGCCAATGTACAAAGGCTTAGATGTAAATTTATTCCAATTTATTATACTAGATATGCAAACATGTACAAAATGAAAGGCCTGTTATCTTTGTGTAATGTTAAGGTTCTGAAAAAATTGTCATTATTTATATCTAAATTGCAAAATGTTTTGTAATTATATTCTGAGGCTGTATTATTTTAGGTTAGTTATATCCGTTTATGTAAAATATTTTGTATAATATTCCTCTTGTTACACTTGTATATGTGTCTGAGTGAATAAAGAACTTGAACTTGAACTTGAAAATGATTAAATATTTTTTACGAGAAAGGCCAGTTTTATTGTGCATCAGTTATCATAGGTAATGAAACTGTCCCGGGTCAGAACAAGATTTTTTTCTATCTAAAATTACGGGAGCTCGGTGGCTCGAACTTCCGATAGCTCGAACAGTACCTTCGAGTTCGAGCGAGCGAAGTTCTACTCTATATATATGTTTAGGAGTCATAAGTTCAAAATGTAGTGCTTCAAAACTTTATTTTAAATACCGTTTCTGATTTGTTTAATGATAAAGAATTGACCAATGGAAGTTTCCGGTACAAATTAAGAGGGAAACGATTACGGAAAGGGTCTAAATAATTTGGATTTGTACACATTTATACGTCGTAGAAATCTACAAGAATAATCAACATGTGAACAATTCACGATAAAAAATATGTTACATTTTTTTTAAATCGGTAGGAAAACATCTAACATCGGTAGGCGGTAGAAGACTTAAAAATTCGGTAGACTACCGCGTAAATCGGTAGAGTTGGCATGTATGAAGCTGCCAGAAATCTTGAAAAAATTATATTTGATGCATGTGATCAATCCTTAAAAAGACCCTCTCCTAAGAAAAAGAAAACGAGGCATAAACATTGGTACGACTCGGATCTCAGGACTCTACGAAATCAAGTAGCACATAAGGCTAAATTAATGTCCACCTTCCCTTTTAATAGAGAACTGAAAAATAGCTTTAATAGGGCTTACCGAATATACAACCAGACCAGAAAATATAAAGCAAAAAATTATAGATTAAACATTATCAGACAAATAGATAACCTTAAAAGTGAAAACCCAAAAGATTACTGGAAATTGATCAATTCGCTAATAGAGAGGAACATTGATATACCTGCAATAGTCCCTGTTGACTTCCAGGACCACTTTGATGGTTTGAATTCTATTCAAGATAAATTTGATTCTGCTTTAATGAAGATGAAGGTTAAATTAAGTACCTTAGAAACTAATAGTAAGAATCTAACTGGGTTAGATGAAACTATTACTGAAAAAGAATTCTTTTCTGCTATCAAAAAATTAAAGTCAAATAAATCTGGAGGTCTTCAGCTTATCACACATGATATGCTGAAAGCAGGTCATAATATTTTAGCTCCCATCCTCTTGAAGTTATTTAATAGTATTTTATCTTCTGGATTTTATCCGGATCATTGGTCAACAGGTTATCTTAGCCCTATTTTCAAGTCTGGAGATCGATCAAAACCAGAAAATTACAGAGGCATAGCTATAACAGGATGTCTTGGAAAGTTACTAAACTCTATATTAAATACATTTGTAATAGGTTAGATGACTTTCTATTGAAACATAAAATTATCTCCCCCTATCAAATCGGGTTTACTAAAAAAAAGTAAACCTGCAGATCATATATTCGTACTTAAAACTGCTATTGATAAATATATCTGTAAAAAGAAAAAATATACACATGCTTTATCGATTTAAAAAAGCTTTTGACTCAGTCATGCACGAAGCTATTTACATCAAATTATTACAAATTGGGATTGGCGGTTCATTTTATGAAGTTCTTAAAACATGGATAGCAAATCAAAGCTTCATGTTAAAATTGGGAATATTCTCACAGATAACTTCACCTCTAAAATTGGGGTTAGACAGGGTGTATTTTAATTCCTAATCTATTTACAATTTTTATAAACGACCTCCCTAACTATTTTGAGGAAACCCCAGACCCAGCTATTATCAATAGTAGAAAAATTGATTGTTTACTTTATGCTGATTGATGTTGTCATTATGTCAACATATCAGGATGGATTACAATGTAAACTAAATAAACTTCAAGCATTCTGTGATGATTGGGCAATTGATATCAATCTTTCCAAGACTAAAGTTATGATTTTTAATAAAACTGGTAAACATTTAAAGAAAACCTTTTTATTTAGGAGCAAACCATTAGACTGTGTAAACCAATATAAATATTTAGGAATAACTTTAACCCCATCAGGGTCCTTTAAAGAAGCCAAACTTGATCTATATAGAAAAGCACTTAAAGCCCTTTTTAAATTAAGGGCTGACTATGTCTCCCTTGGACCCAGGATCAGATCCTCATTGCATATATTTGATCACACCATAAGGGCTATATTGCTATATGGTGCAGAGATTTGGGGTTATTTACCTCCCTTATTTAAGTTGGAACATTTGTGTTTTTGGACAAAACAATCTACTTTCTCTCCATCCTCTAAAATGGATTTACATTTTGTTAAAAGTATGCTTGGCGTGCATAAGAATAGTTCAAATTATGGAGTAATGTCTGAAGTAGGCAGATTGCCTATTATTTTAGATTGTTTTAAAGCGACTATTGGATATTGGCACCGTCTAGAAAATATTTCCTCGGGCTTATTAAAAGACGCTTATTTGGACTCGAAAAAATCACATGAGAAGGGAGGTCAATCATGGTTTTCTGCTCTTTCTAATATGTTTTAATGTTTTGAAAACTCCAGGAGGTAACAAATACAAATCATGTTCTATATCCTCTCTTAACCATACTGTGAAAACAGAGTTAAAAAATATGTATATAAATACCTGGTACAATTTCAGAAATTAACTAATAAATGAAAATGGAAAATTGAGGACATATGTTCAGATCAACACAAACTTTGGCTTTGAGATATATCTTGATTTTATAAAGGAGCCTAAAAATAGAAGATGCATTACTAAATTCAAAATTAGTTCTCATAAATTAAAGATAGAGTCTGGTAGATATACTAGACCTATTACACCTTTAAATGAAAGAAGTTGTGACAGATGTGATAAGCATGAAGTAGATGATGAAATTATTTTTTTCAATCATTGTATTCATTTTTTAGAAGCAAGAAAAACATTATTTGATCTGATCAATCAGTCTAATGTTAATTTTCAATCCCTGTCCTCTTTCCAAAAAATTTTCTGGACTTTTAATTGTGAAAATATAGATATTTTGAATAATCTTAGCATTTTTCTCCTGGAGTCAGGTGTAACTTAAAAACAGCCTTAAAATAACATGATGGTTTTGATTGTTTTTTTATCATTGAATTGTTCATTTTTATTACTGTATATGTCATCGAATCATTTATTGTACCGTCTTTACCCCTTGAGGGCCCCTGATTGGTCAAATAAATAAACTTGTATTCTTGTTATCACTTCCGGTTTTGCTCAAATATCACCTAAGCACAGGGCCTTGTCACTATCTACGTGAATATACTATCAATGCATAACCAGTGACTGTTTATGCATTGATAGTATATTTACGTGGATAGTGACAAGGCCCTGTGACCTAAATGGACTGCTGTACTTTAAAATGATTGAGAAATTTTGTTGTTGCACATGCAAAATATAATATTTCACTTAGAAATTATCATGGAAGCATAGAGCAGAAACTTTCTTCGGTAGTCTAATCTCAACGAGATTAGTTGTGTTGTGTCAAAAATATTATGTCATTTGAGGACAGACTCCGTACTTTACTGGATTTATATAATTACCAACTTTGGAATATCGTCGTGATAGAAATGATATGATCCAAGTATATAGGGCCCTACATGGTATTGACGGCATCGATTGGATGAAACTTTTTACATTGCCACCCTCAAATACAACAAGAGGTCACTTATTGAAACTTTTCAGGAAACAGTGCAGGACATCACAAAGATTACATTCATTTTCTATAAGAGTGATAGATCAATGGAATAACCTATCTGACTTAACAGTTACCTCAACAACTTTGAACGCTTTTAAGTCGGTTCTAAAGGAAGAGGACTGGAACCATTTCAAGTTCATAAATTCATGTTAATTTGCACACACCTATGATAAGTTGCTGTGATATATTTATTACACGACGAGAATCCAAATATGTAAGAATATGAAGAGGGGTCTATAGAAGCCATTGGGGCTTATTTTTCTACCCGAAGACAAAGGTAAAAAGGTAGAGTAGGACTTTTTACAACGAATCTGTCTCTTACTGTAACGTCAGTATGCACAGACTTTCGGCAGAGTACAACAACAATGTAAAAGTGGCACTCATCATCACATACAGGAAATTAAAGACATTTAGAGGACTATCTCCGTTCCATAGCCAGATAATCTTGGAGGACTATGGTGTTTTACTACCTGTTGAAATGTACATGTATGATTACAATCTTTTTATTCTTATATATAACAAGCGTGGACACAGAAATGTGCTGTCCAAAAGGCAACTGTGGATGTAAAAAAAATCATGGACACAGGGGTCCTGGATTTTTTTAATAAAGACTAATCCTGGATTTTTGCTTAATGTCCGGTCCTGTGTTTTTATTTCAAATTTTCATCATAGCCCCCCTCCCCCTCCTAAGGGATATACAACTGTATCATTAATAATAAATTAATAAATAATAAATTCAGATTTTCTATTTAAAATAAATCTCATTTACAAAACCACTGATATTTGTTCAATTTTTAACGCTGATTTAAGCTTTAGTCGCAACAATTTTTATTTTTCTCTTTAAATTGTCGAAACATAACATTTATTTAACTGTAAAATTCACAAATAAAATTCACCCCCCCCCCCCCCTTTTTTCCATTTTTTCTTGTTTAAATCAATGATCAGTCAAATAAATGAATAAATATAACCATGCTAAGTCAGTGTGTTTTAAATCGGTCATCCAATCAGGACGCTCATTATTCTTGTCCAAGGTTAAAAATACATCGCTAAAATTACCTGTGGTTGTTTCCCCACTTCAACTCGTAAATTTACATAGAAATCTGAGATATTTCGCCATAAAGCTTCACACATGGTTTTGTCTATCATATTTCTTGAAGACATTTTATCAATATTTTATGAGTATCAAGAGTTTTTTCAACACCGTATCTGTTTCTCGATACAGCCGACCGATTACAGTGACCCGTAATAAAGTTTTTTAAAAATAAAATTTAGTTAAATTTACATAATAAAAATAATTTGTGAAAAATATAGCAAATTTACAGGATTGGATTGACTACTGTATAATGTTTTGTTAATACAATTATACACAAAATAGAATTTTGGTGTTTAGCGCCACTTTCAGCAATATTTCAGCTATATCAGAATATTTGGATGTGACCGAAAAGAAAATAAGGACATACTGTGATACAACAGTTACATTATCCATTCTTCATAAGTCTGTACACAATTTTACATAGAAAAAGGATGGATGCTCAGCATTGTGGTGTACTTGTAGAAACCTATAACATTTTTAAAATGCAAAAGTTAATGTTTATCAAAACTCAAAACATCTTTTAATGTCTTGTAGGGATAAACACGTCATTGCTTGGAAATCTTTTGAAATTGGAGATGGTGTTTTATACACAGAAGATGATGTCAAGAAAATATGTCCATCAACTCCATCATCACTAGGACTCGTCGTTCATGAATCATTCATTTTGTCATTAAAAGAAGAAGGGATAATGTCAAGAAAAAAAACAGAAAATGTAAATGAGGATACCATGGGAAATGAAATTGTGACATCTGACCAACCCAGTTGTACTACAAATTGTATTTATTTTGTAAAAAGAACAATAGGAGACTAGAGTTTAATGATACTGGGTTTTTTTGGGGGTCATTTGTCAGTATTAAAAGGAGGTAATGAATTGCTACAAGGGAGGTGAACTGGTGGAGGCCATGTATTTTTTGCGAATTATAACTTTAATTTATCTATGGTATATTTTCATTAAAAATAAATCCTATTTTCTATATTAATTTTTGTCAAATGTGACTAATTCAGATTGCATTTTTTTTTCAAGACTTTCTTTACCGTCTTGAAACCTAAGGAAACAAACAGTAGAGTGAGTGATTATTATTTATCTCAAACTCAGCAATTTTCAGCTATACCATGGCGAGAACAAGTTAATTTTCAATGAGATGATGTCCGTTTAGTTGCATTTTTATAGTATTAGTTCACTGAAACAACAGTCTGTGGATAGACATGTTGTCCCACTCAGACACATTATCCTGATTCCAAGCCAACTGGTCTTTGTTCTTTCTTCTTAATGATGCGTGCTTAGCACAGAAGCAACAAATTAAATACCAATTGTATGGTCTTTGGTTTAATTTACAAACAGTAGAAGATGGCGATCTAGAATCAGCTATTCAGATAACAGAACTTGTCAGAAGTTGTTGAAGCTATGAATTCTGTGAACTCTGAATAATCTAAATATTTTGTTCTAGACTGGCGAGTCATAGGTATAACTGGCATTATTTACAGGAGCCATCTTTATACCTAGGACAACCAAACAAGCTTATGGCATTACTTTGACCTCATTTTTACTGTCCGGCGACCATGTAAAAGTTGTTAATTTTCTTTTTTGCATGAAAGGTCAATAATAATTGGTGTATATTTTCCTGATGTTGATCTGTTAACAGATCAGATTATCCTGTCGTGAAGAAAATTTCATGAACAAGCTAGATGTTAAAAATGGAAAACAAACATGTACATGTACAATGTACATGTGTCTATGAACAAATAGACTGATTACATTATAGGAATTTATAATGTTAAAAAGAGGGGTCATTTGTATAATATGATTTGAAAAACAGGATGCAACCCTCTGGCACATTGTGAAAAGTCATAAGATTGTAAATCCCTGGCGTTCTTGAAATAAGCATGTAAACTTGGCCTGCTGCTCTTCAAACAATGGCAACTTTCTTAATCGTTTTTTTTAGGTTTATATTTTTGATATAAATTATAATGTAATCAGGATAAGCACCCCATATTTGTATTATAAGTTTATAGTAAAATGTTACTACAACAAATCTTTAGTACAGTGTATCTAAAAAGTAACTTAAAGTAATAGTACTAGAATTGTACAATAAATGTATAGTACTAGAATTGTACAATAAATGTATAGTACTAGAATTGTACAATACATGTTTAGTACTAGAATTGTACAATACATGTATAGTACTAGAATTGTACAATACATGTATAGTACTAGTATCATACAATAAATGTATAGTACTAGAATTGTACAATAAATGTATAGTACTAGAATTGTACAATAAATGATTTGATTTGATTGATTTGATTTTTGGTGTTTTAACGCCACTTTCAACAATATGTCAGCTATGTCATGGCAACCAGTTTTAGTGGTGGAGGAATCCGGAGTACCCGGAGAGAACCACCGACCATGGGCAAGCAACTGGTAAACTTTATCTCTTGCGGCTGCGAGTCTAGTGCACCCTTTTTGTAACTTACAAAGCCGGACGCGAACCCATGCCGTATTGGTGATAGGCTTGTATATCCAGCGACCTAACTCATTGAGCCACCCGGGCCCCCTGTGTACAATAAATGTATAGTACTAGAATTGTACAATAAATGCATAGTACAATAAATATTCTAGTACCATAACTGTATACGACCTGAAATAATTTACAATTGGAAAATTAGCAGATTTGATTTTAAAAATGATTTGAGAAATTAATGCTAGAAAACAATTTTTGCTGTGTTTGAATTGCAGATTTATCAAACTCTGTGTTTTTGTTTCCATGGAAACCATGGACATTACATTTGTATTTAAATTTTCATTCTTATTAGTTTAAGACTTGGAATTTAGCTATAAAATCAGTAATATGGAAATCTTTGTGACCAAAAGAAAATTTTAAGATTTTGAAATGTTTATGTTTCCATGGCAACCATTTACATAATTTAAGGTTAAAAGTTTATTTAGTAGTTAATTTGGTTATAATTTATGTGAAAAAGATAATATCAGTAAAAACATTTTAGAGAAGTAGAAATATTTTGTAAAAAATGTAGTTGTATAGTATTTGCTAAAAAACCCAAAAGTATGGGACAAAAAATCTAAAAGAGGCTACAAACGGTTATTTTTTATATGTTTTAGACAAGTGTCTATTGAACAGATACAAACAAACATCATTCACATAGCACCCTGTTCACAGGAGATAATAGATAATGAAAATTCTATTTTTTTTCGTTTTTTTTTGTTTGAAGATGCGAAATGAGGCTGTTTGGTTGCCATGGTAACAATAATTATTTTTCTTTTCATGGCAACCATGGACATTATTTAAATTTTCATTGTTATCAGTTTAAGACTTGGCATTTAGTTATAAAATCAGTAATATGGAAATATTTGTGACCAAAAGAAAATTTTATGATTTTAGCATGATATGAAATGCATTTAAAATGTTTTATTTTTGTTTCCATGGCAACCATTCACATAATTTAAGGTTAAAAGTTCATTTAGTAGTTAGATTGGCTATAATTTATGTGAAAAAGTTAATATCAGTAAATACATTTTAGAGAAGTAGAAATATTTTGTAAAAAAAGTAGTTGTACCTATTTGCTAAAAAAAAACAAAAGTATGGGACAAAAAACACTTTTTTCCAAAAAATCTAAAAGAGACTACAAGCGAATATTTTTTATATGCTTTAGATAAGTGTCTATTGAAGGATACAAAACAAGCCTCATTCACCTAACACACAGGAGATAAAAAATAATGAATATCCTAATTTTTTGCGTTTTTTGGAAGATGCGAAATGAGGCTGTTTGGTTGCCATGGTAACAGTAATTGGCAAACTTGTATTTTCTGTTCATATACTTTAATTTTTAGAAGAAATCTTCAACATCACTAATATGTAATTATATTATGAATTTATTTTAATATTTTTTTTAGAAATATGTGTGGCAAAAGAGCAAATTTAGTGATTTGAAGACTGAAACCAGAGGCTTTCAAGAACCTGTATCGTTCACATTGTTATAAAAAGAACCAATTGGTCCTATGTAAAAACTATGTCCTGCAGTGGTAGTCATCTTCGAATTCCGATCAACATAAAAACACGAAGTTTGTAAAGGACCTTCCAATGATTGATGCACAGTTTAGGTTCAATCACTGCAATAGCTTCAGAGAAGAAAATATTTCTGTATTTTCCCATGTGGTCCTGTGTTAATACTATGACCTCTGGTGGCAGCCATCTTGGATTTCGGATCGGCGTAAAAACCCAAACTTTTTAGAGGACCTTCAAATGATTATTCCTGGTTTGAGAGAAGAAGCGTTTTGAAACATCTTTCCCATAGGGGCCAATGTTAAACTAAGTCCTGCCGTAGCCGCCATTTTGAATTTCATATCGGAACAAAAAACCTAAAGTTTGTAGAGGACCATCCAATGAACATTCATGTACAGTTTGGCTTTAATCATATGTGTAGTTTCTGAGAAGAAAGCATTTGGACATTTTCCCATAGGGTCCAATGTTAATCTATTTCCTACGGTGGCGGCCATCTTGGATTTCCGATCGGCATAAAAAAACAGAAATTTTGTAGAGAGCCTTCCAATGATCATTCCTGGGCATTTTGGTTTAAATTTTAGAGGACCATCCAATGAACATTCATGTACAGTTTGGCTTTAATCATATTTGTAGTTTCTGAGAAGGCATTTTCCCATAGAGTCCAATGTTAATCTATTTCCTGCAGTGGCGGCCATCTTGGATTTCCAATCGGCATAGAAAAGCTCACTTTTGTAGAGGACCTTCCAATGATCATTCCTGGGCAGTTTGGCTTAAATTGTCCAAATGGTTTCAGAGAAGAAGCGTTTTGAAACATTTTTCCCATAGGGTCCAATGTTAAACCGTAGCCGCCATTTTCAATTTCATATCGGAATAAAAAACCTAATTTTGTAGAGGACCATCTAATGAACATTCATGTACAGTTTGGCTTTAATCATATTTGTAGTTTCTGTAAAGAAGGCATTTGAACATTTTCCCATAGGGTCTAATGTTAATCTATGTCCTGCGGTGGCGGCCATCTTGGATTTCCGATCGGCATGAAAAACAGTAACTTGGTAAAGGACATTCCAATGATCATTCATTCACAATTTGGGTTGAGTCAGTTCATTAGTTTCAGAGAAGAAGATCTTTGAAATTTCAGCCAATCAGAGCATATTATTGGCCCTGGCAGCCATGTTGAATATCCGACTGGAGCGAAAAACAGAAACTTTGTAGCGGACCATCCAAGGAACATTCCTGCTAAGTTTGGTTCCAATTGGCCCAGTGGTTTCGGAGACGAAGCTTGAAATGTGAAAAGTTTACAGACGACAGACGACGGACGCCAAGTGATGGCAATAGTTCACATGGACCTTTGATCCAGGTGAATTAATAAAATGGGTTCTATGATGAAGCTGTAACCATAGCAACCAAAGTCAATACATGTGTTCTTTTATTATTTTTATGAGTTTTCCATCAAAATGCAACATATGAACCATATAAACTCGAATTTTGCAACTATCAATAAATCACCCACTGCATGATCCTTAGGTGGAGCCATACTTAACAACAATACCAAATAAACTTGTTTATGTCCCCGCGACAAAGATTCAGGGGGTATATTAATTTACCCTTGTCCGTCCGTTCGTCCTTCCGTCCGTCCGTCCGTTCGTCCGTCCGGATATAGATATTTGTACATGGTTTGTTCGGCTATCTACTCCTACAGTTTTGGAGCTACAACTTTAATATTTGGTAGGATGTTTATACACATAATGGAGGTGTGCATGTCCACAGGATTTTGATTTTCTTCAAATATTCTCAAAATAACAGGTAGTTGGACTTAGTCATTTTTTTCGTACTAGCTGCGTAAAGGGAACGTGGTTTGTCCGGCTAACTCCTCCTACAGTTTATGAGCTACAGCTTTAATAGTTTTTTGCAGGGTGTTTATACACATAATGGGGGTGTGCATGTCCACAGGATTTTGATTTTCATCAAATATTCTCAAAATTACAGGTAGTTGGACTTAGTCATTTTGTTCGTCCGTCCGGATATAGATACATGGTTTGTCCGGCTATCTCCTCCTACAGTTTTGGAGCTACAGCTTTAATATTTTGTATGATGTTTATACACATAATGGAGGTTGACTTGTTTATAATTTCCTATGGTCAGGCGGGGGCATCATTTGTGTCTTACAGACAGACTTCATTTTTTAAAAATCACTCCCAACAAAACAACTTTGTCCATAATTATCAATTGCGGGGGCATACTTCTTTTCCAATTTTTACTTTTTTCATAGGGAGATTTAATTTTCCGGTGGGATAAAGGAGAAGAGGGGTCGGAGAAAGGAGGACAGGGGTGGGAGAAAGGAGAAGACTATCCCACTGTCCTCCCCCTCATAGGTGGTTAGCGGAACGTTGTACAGTATGCGGCCAAAAGTGTTGGCGCATGTAAAAAAAATCCTTATATAATCAACCAAAACCATATTTTTTTCAGAAAATTATTGTGATGTAATTTCTGGATAGATTTTAACAAATTTTACACCAAGACATTCGGAATTGTCTATATTTTGTTTGTTTATTTGCTCATTATGTTTATATGAATGGTTTTTATTTGTAAGTCTCATCTGGTCAACATTTGAAAATTTCATTGTTTCACTTGGCCAACATGCTAATTTCTTACCCGAGTCATACATGATTGATTTTATCTGCTATAGATTATTGTTTTATCACTTAAGTTGGGGCCACTTAAAAGTTGTTATTTAATTTTATAAAAGTAATTAATAAGTGAAATAGCACGTGCTATATTTAGTTAAACCCAATGAAAATGAACTAAAATATGTTGATTTAAGAAAAAAAATGACAAATTGAATGAGAAATGATATAATATATATTTGTGCAATTTAATTTAAAAAAAAGTAAATTAGTAAGTGAAATATCACATGCAATATTTAGATAAATTTAATGAAACCGAAGTAAAACACTATGATTTAAGGGGAAAAAACCTAAAATGACAAATTCAATGAGAAATGAAATAATATATTTGTTGTAATTTAATTTAAAAGAGTAATTTATAAGTGCAATATCACATGCTAAATTTAGTTAAAATCTAATGAAAATGAAGTAAAACAGATTTAAGAAAGAAAAAAAGAAAATTAATGAGAAATGAAATAATATATCTGTTGAAATTTAATTTAAAAAAAAGTAATTAATAAATGAGGTATCACATGCTATATTTAGTTAAAATCTAATGAAAATGAAGTAAAACAAGAACAATTATTTCTTTCATTTATATGGGTCATTCTCAAAAAATGTCCAGATTCCACAGCAGTCATTCATGGAAATGAAGAGAGACTCTCAGACACATTTTAAACTTTAATTGAAACTTCAACATCTCTAGAACACTAAACTACAAATTAACATTAACTAGAACAATAACATTTTTGAAAATAAATCATGAACATATACACCTGCTGCCTGCAAGAATCCTTGGTGTTACTAATTGAAAAAACCCTGCTATTTTCAAATGAGTTTACTAATATTCTGTGTAATGCCAAAATAGTAGTACAAATATAAAAAAACTAATGTTCGTCATTTTCAAAGCACCCTTTTCATGTTTGTTTCAATAGATCATAGTATCAAAATGGATAGTTTGTGACTTTTTTCCGGTAAATCTAATTTGGCTAATTAATTATCAGTTTTTCTCTTCCCATCAAGTAAATGTCATATTGGATTATACTTAAAACAACTTGTTGAAGATGGATTCTAAATGAAGTTTTATCAAAACAATGAATAAAGGAACAGTAACGCCAAAGACAAAATATAACAACAAGGACACACATGGTAACATCAATGAGTTTTTCAGGAAAAAAAGTAAATATTTTCAAAGATGTTGGTAATTTGATGCAAAAGCAGATTCCTGAAAACTTGAGTTTTTCTAACTTATCATGATCACCCATGGCCATCGTATTTAATTACCGATAACTAATCTTGTCACGAATATTCTTAAATACCGATAACTAATCTTGTCACGAATATTCCTTGGTGTTACTACTGAATTGTCCATGATGTTACCATTTCTTTCAACAGTCATATCTATATCCCTGTATGTACTATATTGCATGTATATGCATGTGTATCTGTATTTGATTTGATGTTTTTCAAGGACTTTAAACAAATATAAAGATTTGCAGTTCGATTTTAATTTGCTTTTATGTTTATTTGTCCAGAGTGTTACTATAACTTTCCATAGTGTTACTGTTTATTACAAATTTCTATATAGAACAAAAATAATTTGATGTTTTATATTTTTAATAATAACACATTATCAGTTTTTCTTTAAATAAAAGAAACAGGATTACCACATTTTATTAATATATATATTAAAAACCTTTAATTGGAAAAAAAAGTTCCTTGGCATAGCCAAAATATCAATTGTGTTACTTTTTTAATGGTAACTAAATGGACAGTAACACCAAGGATATATTTGCCTAAATTATTCTCCAATTAGAAAATAACTAGTCCCCAGTCTAAAAATAAAATATCATGTTCAACTGCTTAAAATGGAAACTTAAATAATTATTTTTTGAAGACTTGGTATAATTGTTTGTCACCCTTTTACTAATAACTACATGGACCTTAAACATTATTACGGTTGAGATAATACATACCTTAACATTGATATATTGGTAAAACAGCAATGTGGAGTCTGCTTTTCATAACAAAATGGCTGCAGAGGAAGTTGTGTTCAGGGATACAAAATGTACTTTATTAAAGAAGGGATATTGAAAGGTAAATATCTCTTATACGTACTAAAATGTTTTGGTAACAACAAGGACATGGCAATTGTCACTTTCGATTTCAGCCTAAATTTGGCAATTTTGGTAATATCTGTTGAGATAGTTTTTCTCGTTTCTTATAAATAATAGCACATTAATTGTAAAAGCACTATAAATGGAGACTTTTGGTGAAAAAGAAAAGAGAATCAATCAATATATGTGCTATAAGCGGCGAAATCACATGAGAAATCGAACCATTATGAAGTATTTGAGTACAACATTTCATTTTAGTCCGGTGCATAGAAATATGTTGTAACATGCTAGTGTTGGTGAATACTGAGCAAAATGGCAAAGACCTTCTTATTCCAGGATGTCAAAATTCTGTAATGTATCTTTCTCTGTCTTATGTTCTTTTGACCTTCCGAGACCAAACAAGGAAGAACACTAGTGACAATAATCACAGTGAGATGAAAAAGATTAGACAACTAACCCTGAAATTTGTTGAAATTGATTTGTTTTTGACAGGCAGTTTAAATCATGTGAATAGAGTTTACCATTATTAATAATTGGGCACCTAACATGGTCAAGGGGAAGATAATCTGCCAAAGGATTAATTAACTCTGCACAGAATATCAAACACAACACAAAATAAAGGGCCGAGGGGGAATAGAACTATTCTCACGATCAAGTCTGTGTGATGTGCATACACAGCTTCTCTTGTGCATTCAACGGAATAGATATCCAAGATGGAGGATAAACACTTCAACAATTATGGTTAATTTGCACATTCAACGTCACTTGAGAAATGAGATTGGAGGATATTGGTAACACAGACTCTCTCACGAGAACAGGAACTGCCTGGCAATCGAGTAGTCTCTTGCTTGGACTATCTCATGAGACAATTTATGGAACCAAACCAGAATAGTTAACAACAGGTCAAGCAATATGGGAGATATCTGTTAGAGAATGAAGATAATAATGTGAGCATATATTTTATTGCTTTTGTCATGTCAATTTCTTCACAATTCAATTTGTTTCACATCAATTTACAACAGATTTTAATTATTCAATATTCTGAGGTTAAATACTATTTGTATTCTATAACTTTGGGTATTTGTTTTGCCACGGTGTTCAACCATTGCTACTAACACTAATTACTGTTTACTATTGCTGACTTACACATTTATGTTCACTAACGCAATTGTTTTAAACTTAAGTATCAAATGGAATATTTATTAAAAATACTGGATTTCTGGAAATCACAGGAACCCAGAAAATGTTTATTATCTACTGTTATCTATTGTATTTGCACCTAATCCCTATTCCTATAGCCTATCTAAAGAAATGAAAACTATTTCTCTACAAAGACATGAAATCTATGTCATCGTAGGGTCCTAACAAGCAAATGAAAAATGAATAACTTTACTAGGATTTACAGGAAATCACAGTAAATCCTGATTCCTAATGTCCAGTCCCTACAAGGTCCTATCTCATACAACGTGAACAAGAGGAGGGGGTTGGGAAGGGAAGGGCATAAACTTTATTAATGGATAACGTAGCAAAAGGGATTCCTTAGCACAAATGCAAAATAACTATCTGACTAAATACAAATATTCAGTATATCAGATAAACTCTGACCTGAGCTTGAACTAACATGGATCAGAAAAGTCAGGAAAAATACTTAAAAATGAACTGAACCAATTCAACTTAAGTCCAGTTGATAAAATCCAATAGTGTTGAAAACCTAACAAACAATTTAGCAACAAGACTAAGATAACATTAGTCTGTTGAAAATGTCAAATTCTATAGAATTGTGAATTGATTCAAATAATGAAGATACATTCTGAATCTGGAAACTAACCAAGTCTCAGGTATACTAGTAGAATCTAGGTAGCACTCAACTGGCAAAACCAACTGGTAGATAACTGGCAGGAACGTAAAATTGAAATAACTGACAGGCGGAACCTTTGTAAACTGAGGGTAGAACGGAACCCTAGAACGCGGAGAAAATCCTTTATATCTGAGCCAGTCCCGATGACCTATCGGTATTGTCCTAACAACAATCGGGAATGACCTATAAACGATCGGGGATGTGGGGATTTGTCGGGGAAACTATCGGGATGCTATCGGGGAATGTAGAAACGTAAATCTAATGGACCAAAAAGTAATCCCCGACGAAGCGGAAAAAATAAACAAATGTGGAATGTCAATAAATATACAATATACGTACATTGTCGGTAAATATAAAATTTATTTGTACGAGCTTTAGAAACAGGCAGAATAGCGAGCCTTTGTCGAGCTTTTCAGGCCTGTTTCGCAGCGAGTACAAATGAATTTTATATTTAACGACAATGTACGTATTTTGTGTTTATCCTGCAATGTCAAAAAAGTCGGAAAAAACAAAAAGGACAGAAACAAGCGTCATTCCTCGCCTTTCATAAATATTGTCAAGGGTATCTTCTTCGTGGTCCGCGTTACATTAGTACCAGTTTCATACTTGTCTGCGCCCTCCGCTGTACATAGCTACAGGGTACCAGAAAAGTTTATTCGTAGGCTGAAAAGTTTATTCGTATAGTACGAAAATTTTATTCGTCTAGTACGAATAAAGAAAAAATTTATTCGTATAGCATATTTGTACAGCAAATGTACTGATTGCAGGATAAAATAACATTTTTACGGAATACAAAAATCATTTAGCTTCATATTTCAATGAAAATCTAAAACTTTTTAATTCAATAAACAAGTTTATTTTCTGTCACAAGCGTTGCATATTCTTACACGCATAAAATCGTTTCCAATTACTCCAGACATTGACCGAGATACACAAGGTCACACACAAGGGTAAATTTTACAGACTAGGCAAAGAAGCGGAAGGGAAAATTCGTCCTATTGTTGCCAGTTTCAGTAAAATGAGAGATCGGCAAGATGTTCGTTACGCAGCTCCGAGACATCTAATAGGAAAGCCTTTCGGTGTTAACGAGCACTTTCCACCGGAAGTAATAAAAATTCGACGCGAATTGATACCGATTCATAAGGAAGCGAGAAAACAAAAAATAAATCTGTATTAAAAAGGGATAAGCTTTTTATTGAAAACGAACAATTTGACAAAAAGAAACACGACTATTTAATTAAACGAACGAATACAGACGCGAGTGGGGTGGCAGCGGGAGCCGGGCGGGAAGCCGGACGTGGTAACTAGGATAGACAAGAAGCACACTTACCAGACAGTAACGTTAAATTCTTATCCTGGAATGTAAATGGAGGTCTTGAAAATAAACTAAATGACAGGGCTTTTTTGAACTTTTTAAAGACATATGATGTTATATTCCTTTCTGAATGTTGGATGAATAAAGATTTCTGTTTTGATACTGACAATTTTGTATGTAAATCTTTTCCTAGACTTAAATTGAAATGCATTCAAGGAGGTGGTATGTTTTTGATGATCAAAAATACTTTAGCCCAATTTATTTCAATTTGTGAATGCATGTTTGATACATTAGTATGGTTGAAGTTTCACAAGGAGTTATTTGACTTTAACGAAGATGTATATATGTGTTGCGCTTATATACCCCCAAGTCACTCTAGCCACCACGCATTATATGACTGTGAATTGTTTCGTGTTCTTGAAAACAGTATTACTACATATTCTACAAAAGGAAAAGTTTGAATAGCAGAACTGCTAATTATGATGAT
Organism: Bathymodiolus brooksi; assembly: GCA_963680875.1. NCBI lineage: Eukaryota > Metazoa > Mollusca > Bivalvia > Mytilida > Modiolidae > Bathymodiolus > Bathymodiolus brooksi. The sequence goes on from OY804582.1 coordinate 81,449,202, forward strand.
TTTATTACAGACGACAGTGTTCTCAGTTCCTTACAGGACAGACTTAATAATTAGTTTACATACACAAATGATCTCTGTTTATCAAAACGAATGAATCCGGACAAATCTCGGAATGAATACGGTTCTAAACTATTAAAGTTATGCAAGTCTACTGGATTAAGGATACTAAACGGTTGTCATGGAAGCGGATTTGCGAATGATTATACGTATTGTGGTGCTACTTCATTATCTGTGATCGATTATTTAATATCTACTATAGATTTATTCAATTATGTCGACAAATTTATTATTTCTAATTTCAACGAATATTCGGACCATGCAAGTTTACATGTAGAATTTTTAGTACGTAATGTGTCAGAAAATTCCAATACAAGCAAAGCTAATGATGATAATAAAGGAGAGAGTAGAAAGTCATTTCGCTGGAACAATGAATATAAGCTTCAGTGTAGGGAAGAGTTAACATCAAATGTTGATCAACTTAATCTTTTGTGTGAAAATCTTAATTTTGAATCACAGGAAAATCTCGATAATTCTGTGTATGATTTCAGTGTGTTCCTCAACAGTATAATGGCACCTTTCTTTGAAGTAAAACATGATTCCGTAAAGAATGGAAAGCCTAAAATGTATAATAAACCTAGAAATGATGATAAGCCATGGTTTACGGATGAGTGTAAGCGATTATATAGGAATTATATGAGATGCTTAAATATTTTTAATCATGAAATATCAAGTGTAAATCATTCGAACTTAATTGAAGCGAAAAAAAAATATAAAAAACTTGAAAGTCGCCTAAAAAGGATTTATAAAAGACAACAAGGAAACATGTTGGAGGGATTACGTACTATCAATCCAAAACTTTTCTATGGAAAATTTGCTAAAAACCGAGAATAACCCCGAAAGTATCTGGAAATGAATTTTTGGAACATTTCAAGAAAATTGCTACGGAATTGCGTACTGAAAATGGAAGTTTAAATAATGATAATGTAAACGACGATGAGCCTGTTTATGAAGAGCTGGATCGTATTATTACTGACGATGAAATTTTGGTTGCCATATCAAATCTAAAAAGAAGTGAAAGTCATGGTATCGATGGCCTGTTGAATGAATATTTTATAGAGTACAAGGATTTATTATTGCCATTGTTAAATAAGCTATTTAATGGTATCTTGATTTCAGGACTATTCCCTGAGGCATGGTCAATTGCTGTTATGGTACCGGTTTTCAAACGTGGTGATCCTAGTGATCCAAAAAACTTTCGTGGCATCAGCTTAGTTAGTTGCCTAACTAAACTATTTACAAACATCATTAACAATCGTCTTATAGAGTGGTCAAAAACTTATGATACTATTACTGATGCACCATTTGGTTTCAGGCAAGGACTTTCTACAGTTGACGCTTTATTTGCTCTACAAAGCGTAATTACAAAAACGTTGTCAAATAAAAATAGACTATATTGTTGTTTTGTTGACTATACAAAGGCATTTCCCAGCTAGCACACTACGTATTCACAACGTTGCAGTTTGGTTGCTGTTTGGTCAGGTCCCTTTCTTACGTGAAAATTACGTTGCCACAACGTATTTTAGATACGTGATATGCAAGTCGTTGTGACAACGTATTTTCCAACGTTTTTGTTACGTACGGATATGGTCTTGATGCTAACGTAAAAGCTCAAACGTAATTTGTACGTCCTGGTAACGTATTCAGAATACGCTATATGCAAGACGTTGTGACATCGTACTTTCCAACGTTTTTGTTACGTACGGATATGGTCTTGATGCTAACGTCAAAACTCCAACGTAATTATTACGTCCTGGTAACGTATTCAGAATACGTTATATGCAAGTCGTTGTGACACTGTAGTGTGAACGTTTTTGGTACGTACGGATATGGTCTTGATGCTAACGTAAAAGCTCAAACGTATTTTTTACGTCCTGGTAACGTATTCAGAATACGTTATATGCAAGACGTTGTGACAACGTACTTTCCAACGTTTTTGTTACGTACGGATATGGTTTTGATGCTAACGTAAAAACTCAAACGTAATTATTACGTCCTGGTAACGTATTCAGAATACGTTATATGCAAGTCGTTGTGACACTGTAGTTTGAACGTTTTTGTTACGTACGGATATGGTCTTGATGTTAACGTAAAAGCTCAAACTTAATTTTTACGTCCTGGTAACGTATTTCAGGATATATTTTATATGCAAGTCGTCGTCAGACAACCGTATTTTAATATAAAGATAAATCATAAAGGTATTTCACTGGAAAAGGGAAAGGATCTTAATTAAAAAGTGAATTGTTCAAATTGGAAGGTATTCCCTAGATATGACTTTGAATTTGATAGTAGTTGATCTCCTGATTCCAAAAATGCATGGTTGATAGGGACTTTTTGCATTTCCAGGTTCATCAGTAAAAATGTGACTAAGTTGTGTTGTTATTTAGCTACATTCAAAGTTTGCGTTAAGATGATACAACTGGCTATAGTTGTATATCAATAGCAATAAAAAAAAACATAATAAAAACGCCATGTACGAGGATCGAATCGGTGGCAAAGACAAAGACAAAGGTGGCCTCTTGATCGTTAATCGTTCTTCTTTCCACTGAACTTAGTAGAACGTGATGTATAAGGCAATATATACAAATGTACAGACGGCTGTATCCCGGAACGCCAACATTTTGAAAGATCAAAGAAAGTTGTCCTCTCTAATTAAGAGGGATTAAGGGGTCCCATTAAGGGTGGATGATCAGAGCAATCACAGGTAAATAAAGGTAAATTTGATTCTCTTATTTGTATTTTCTATATAAATGGAATCAAATAAAATACGAAAACATAATAATCAATGAATATTTATCATTAAATTTTAAAACTATAATATAAGCACACATGAAATATGAAAAAAATAATAATGAATATTTATTATTAAATTTTAAAACTATATAAGCACACATGAAATATGAAAACATAATAGTTACTATTTATATTAAGTTTTCAAGCTATATAAGCAGACATGAAATATGAAACATAATAAAGATTCTTTTTAGACGACTTTTTAACTGTGTCAATACAAGGTTTTATAGTATTATTAGTTCTAATAATAAAACCCTAAATGCTCGCTTACTCGCAAGGGTTGTAACGGGATGCCATTACACATAATGGAGCAGCCGCCGAGATTTTTTGCGCTCGCTTACAGAGCTTCTGACGCCTGCATTTATCAATAATAAGACATAACCTTTCCTTTTGTCCATTATTATAACAAGTTTGTATCACCTACCAGTATTTTAGAATGTAATTCCCACAAAATAAAAATCTCCTCTTTGAAAATTTGGAATTTCGTCATTTCCGGCTTCACTATTTAGATGTCGATACCATATTTGGCGATTTAGGCGTGAATGCTTACTAATCGTAACTACTCGGCCATTCTCGCTACCCTGCAAATAACAGGGTAGCGAGAATGGCCGAGTAGTTACAATTGGAATGTTTACCATATTTAGAAAAGCTCCGCCTTCCGTAGTTTCCGGTTATGGAAAACGATCGATAAATTTGAACAAGGTTGTTGCTAACTTTGAAAAGCATATATTTCTCAGCCAAACCGATTTAACAAGGACTGGGATCATCAGTAATTGTTATAATGAAATGTTTGAAGCGTAAATAGTGAGTTTTTATGTTTCAACTGCAACTTTTTTTTTTGCTCCATTGTGACGAATGGGACCGCGTTGTAGCTCTGCCGAGACACAAGTTTGTCACAGGAGCTACATTATTGCAGCTATAGTATTATGTGAACTGTGATAAAATGGATCTTACCTTTTAGCTGATGAGATGATAACTTTTTAGAATTAGTGGTGAAATGCACATTTTTATATCTAAAGTAGTCAATCAGATGCGAATCTATAATTTTAATGAACTTTTTAAATGGCGACACGGTTGGGGGAAACAGATGTGAAATACAGCAAAGTGATATGATATATATGTACGCCAAAGACCAATTTTAGACTATCCTATTCATGTAATTAACTTTTAGCAGCAATCTGACAAATCGTAAAATCTTAACTGTATATAGAAGGATTTTTATGCTAAGTGTGTGTGGGTAGGACTTCACTGTATATATGTGCACAAAATCGAATGGTGGAGGGAATACGAGCACTGTACATAAACGGAGCACCTGTTCTACATACTGACGTATGGTTCTCCTACAGAGGAGATTAAAGAAGAAGAAGAAGAAGAATGAATATTTATTTTTCAATTTTAAAACTATATATATGAAATATGAAAGCATAATAATAAACTTTAAAACAATTATAAACACTACATTTTGAAATAAATAAATGTCAATGATGTTGGTATTTAGCTTGGATGGGGCACCCTTGGACCATCTGCTCTCCATATGTTAAAGTTTTAATTAATGGCTTATTTTCTTATTGGATTTTTAAAAAAAAATACAACAAATAAATTATAATATTTCTCATTACTTTGTCATTTTCTTTATCTTTATTTCAATTTTCTTTTTAAAATCAATATATTTTACTTCATTTTCATTATATTTTAATTAAATATAGCATGTCATGTTTCACTTATTAATTACTTTTTTAAAACTAAATTACAACAAATATATTATTTTATTTCTCATTAAATTTGTCATTTTCTTTATTTCAATTTCAATATATATATATACCCCGGTATATATTTTTTAAATGAATTACAAAAAATATATTATTCAATTTCTTTTTAAATTTGTCCTTTTCTTTATTTCAATTTTTCTTCATATATATTTATATATTTGTTTTAATTGCAAAAAATATTTTATTTCATTTCTCATTACATCTTAATCAAATTTAGCATATAATATTTCACTTATTAATTACTTTAAAAAAAAACAAAAAAAACCCAACTTTCAAGTGGCCCCAACTTAATTGCTAAAACAATGGACAAAAGTATTCGCATGCTTCCAATTTTCCCTGTATATTTCATATAAAACTACAATTGTTCAGAAGCTTATCCTGAAGTCAATTCACACCCGATTTCGATAATTTTTATATCAATAAAAACAGAATTGTATGTAGTTTTACTGTATAATTTCAAAATAATTTTCTATGATAAACATTTTTAGAATATACAAGCTAAACACACAACTGAATTAATTTCTTTCGAAATACAATGCTTTAATAGATAGTACCTTTGTAGAAAAATTATTTACGTTTGTGTTTAAATCATGGCGATTTGAAAAACATGCTTCAAAAAGTTGTTTCAAAATTACTACTATAAACTACATATCTTTCTGCTTTCCTTGATGAAATAATGATTAAAATCGGACGTGAATTGATTTCAAGATAATATTTTGAAAAACTGTAGTTTTATATGAAATATATAGGGTAAATTGGAAGCGTGTGCATACTTTTGTCCATTGTCTGTATCTCCAAGATTTAATTACTTGCAATAAAATTACCATATCCAAAAATTAGAAGTACTTTTCCTACAATGCGGAAATTCAGTGTGTCCGTCAACGATTCGATAATAGAAAGTTATTGCTATTTCCGGAGTTTGAATTTGCTACCAAAATTCAAATCATTTTGATGTTTTGTGACAATTTTAACAATTTCTTTGATGTCCCGAACATACAACAGCCTCGAGTTTAGAAGCTAGAAATATAAGGTTAGTCAATAGAATTACATCTATGAATGAGCAATCCAAATTGATTTAAGAAAATACTGTGTTGACGCCAAATGTCATTCAGAATTTCAATCATTGTTAAATTTTGTGTCGAGCCTCATTGCAGACATGGGGTAATCGTAATTTGTAATCGTAATCGGTTGTAATCGATTACATTTTTCATGTAATCGAATGTAATCTGTAATCGGACATTTTTTAGATTACATGTAATCGTAATGTAATTGATTACATTCATTTTGACCCTGTAATCATTCATGGTTACTTTCTGATTACATTTAGATTACTTTTCATCATTTTGACTTATTTTGTCTTAACTGAAACATATATGTCTTTAGATATTTAATGTATGATTTATGTAAATGAATTTTCTTCATGAAATTTATTAAACAAATAATGTAGATATTATTATATGCTTAATTGCAATCAAAACTATCACAGCTACAAAAAATATTAAGTATAAATTATGACTTGATTAAAACTTGATATCCAAACAAATAATATCTCAATTTCAATTTCTTTAGGGTTTCAAAAATTCAGTGAAAACAGTTTGTCGGCTTGTGTAAAACACAACAAGCTCTAAAAATTTAAATTATCTGACTCAACTTTCAAGATTTCATATATGAAATTGCTTCTATGAAAGACTATCGCCATGTCCTCATGATTCGCATAAGACAAAGACATGTTTTATATAAACCAAAACAGGTATCTCATGAAGATTTCTTAGTTTAAAAATGTACATAATTTCTCAGTCTAAATATGAAAACTAAATCCTTAATTTATGTAAATAGGTTTAATAAAATATCCATTACAAGTTATATAAATTAAGGATTTAGTTTTCATATATCTTAGTTTAAAAAGAGATTTAAATTTCAATAAAGATATAATATAAAAATGTAAATTATAATTTTCAGAAACATTTATTTATGATGCTCGTACATACATGTATATTACAAATTAACTGATAAATAACAAGTTGTAATATTTGTAAAATTTTTGATTTTTTTTTAAAGAATATTCTAATGGGGCTTGTATCTGATATTCAGATATATGTGATATTTCTGCATTTTATTTTGGTGCTGATTTTCCTTTTAATATTGGATTATATGATAATTTGTTCATTACTTGTGGGTTACTATGCAACTTGTAATGAATATTTTATTAAACCTATTTACATAAATTAAGGATTTAGTTTCCATATTTACTAGACTGAGAAATTATGTACATTTTTAAGCAAGTTTTTAGAATCAGAATGATTTTTGTTTTATTATCTTCTGAATTATATATCAAGGACAAACATTCAAATGGTGTGAAATTTAGTAATGGTGATTGTTACATAATTTGGTGTCATAAATAATACCTTAATTACAAATTTTATCAGGTAATTAACTGCTAGTTTATTATCCCCAATAGACTTTCACAGGATGTTTGAAATTATTTGATATACATATTATTAAAATGTGCAAATGTATGTTATAATATTTACTAATAGTATAAGATGGAATCAATATTGGTCATATATAGTAATAAGAGAAGACATATTTTACGAAAAATAGGAAAATGAGAATTGCTGTTATTAATTTACAATGTACTGTTTGTTATTGCATGTAATGATCACATTACAACTGAATTGTAATTCATAGTTCTGATTAAGAAATACATTAAAAAAAAGAAGAGATATTGGACAGATGCACACGAGACAAAATAACATAAAACACTAATATATTGGTTGTCATGACATTAAATGTAATCAGTAATGTAATCGATTACATTTACAAAGTGATTGTAATTTAATCGATTACATTTGAAAATTGATGTAATCGTAATGTAATGTAATCATGAAAATTGCAAAGTAATTGTAATGTAATCGATTACATTTGAAAGTAATTGACCCCAAGTCTGCCTCATTGGCCTCAATTGCATGTATTACAGACATTTTTACATAGACTCTTAAGATCAGATGAAGGTTAGAGGCATCCGATTTTCATTTTGTCCAGGAACCTCGAACATTTAATTTGTATTTCATTTATTTTATTAATTCAGCTTGATTTAACTTAAATTTTTATTTTAAGCCAAAGGTATCATTTTCAAGTTCAGAAAATAACATGCATGCAATTAGAAATTATATCTTTAATGTAGATCATATGAAAATTGCAGACTTCCTTATGATGTCCCCATCTTAGATATGCAAATTATCAAATGGCACCTCATTTCTGGCTATACTACATTTGTATTAGGAGGCAGGGGGCAGTAGCCTCTTTTTCTTTTTTTTTTATTGTTAAGACAGTATGATGATATATATAAATGAGACTGAATAAAATAACTTAAATTTCTTCTTTATAATTTCAGAGCTGTATTGTTGTTTTGTTGACTATACAAAGGCATTTCCCAGCTAGCACACTACGTATTCACAACGTTGCAGTTTGGTTGCTGTTTGGTCAGGTCCCTTTCTTACGTGAAAATTACGTTGCCACAACGTATTTTAGATACGTGATATGCAAGTCGTTGTGACAACGTATTTTCCAACGTTTTTGTTACGTACGGATATGGTCTTGATGCTAACGTAAAAGCTCAAACGTAATTTGTACGTCCTGGTAACGTATTCAGAATACGCTATATGCAAGACGTTGTGACATCGTACTTTCCAACGTTTTTGTTACGTACGGATATGGTCTTGATGCTAACGTCAAAACTCCAACGTAATTATTACGTCCTGGTAACGTATTCAGAATACGTTATATGCAAGTCGTTGTGACACTGTAGTGTGAACGTTTTTGGTACGTACGGATATGGTCTTGATGCTAACGTAAAAGCTCAAACGTATGACCAGAAATTAGATTTCATGCACAAAGGACATATTGATATTTATAAAACTAATGAAAGTAAGTTAATGATACATTATTTGTACATGCATACACTTATACCAATAGAGCTCCTCCCATATTTACAGTGTGTGGCTATTACAGAAACAAAGGGTTCTTTAGATGAACTTGTTACATTTAATTACATGTACACAATCTACTTCAAATACATAACATTTCTTAAGAAGAGATTTACATGTATGTTAGATATCATGAGTTACAGTTGACTATAATATCAAAATAAACAAATTTTAAAAAGGTCAACCTACAAAAAATGTATCTGATAGAGATCCCACCTCAAAAACAAATTAACTACAGTACCTGTAATGAAATTTTGAGAAACCAATTAATAAGGAATATAGTTATGTAAAAAAAACTGCAGAAAAAATGCCTAACATTCCCAAGAGTAAATAATTATATTAAATATGATCCTTTGTCAGAGCTTTGTAACATGGACTTATTTTTTTGGTTCATTTCTTCTTTTCTTTTGAAAGGGATATTGTCTACCAGCTGCGTAATTTTTTCATACCCAAAATTATTGTCGATTTCCGTACTGACCTTCATAAAATGAAGATTAAACACCGAATTATTGATGAATACGCTCCGAAAAATTGTTTTTTCGACTAAAAAAGCTGACCATCATTACCGGAAGCTAATTAATTATGCACTGACCTGGGCGAGGCCAACTCTATTTATTTATCTATTTTTATGTCAGTAGCCCGGATGCTGCAGCATGGATATTGAGGTAAGTTTCTATAAAAGTTGAGGAAAAAAGCTATTTGCGAACCGATTGTATCTAAAAGACGTAGAATAAATAATGTCTGTATCAGGAATAGATTTTCTTTGATGAAAACTACATGCCTTAACAGATTCAGCCGATATTTCCACGATAACCATTGAAAACATACCAGGAGGCACCCCATGGGGACAAGCTCAACTACATATTTTCGATCGGAAATTTTTGCCGGCGTTAAAAATAACTAAATTAGTTTTTTTCTTCTTATAAGTTATGAAGTTGTTCCCCGAGATTTTGATACACGTGTTAAATTAATTTATTTTAGCCAGTTTTACCGACAATATGAAAACAGAGACATACATGTAGAACACAGTGAAATACATGTCTGATGAAAACGAATGACGTAGCCAGTGTTGTTTTATTTGTTAATTGACTGGAATGTTTCAGAGAAATTTGGGCTGGATTAGAAACAAAAGAGACCTTACTTCTAGTTCCACAAGACAGTTGCTGCAAAATAATATGGGACTGACCATTTACCTTGAAGGGGGCTATGTCACGTTTTTTCGCCGTAGAAATGTTTTTTTCAGACGCCACAGAAATCATATTTTCTTATTTTGCGGTGAAGTGCCAATCTAATTAAAACAAGGTGAACTGTGATCTAATGCTCACTTATGATACCCCTGCCACTTCCCATGATATGGGGTACCTATATGAAGTTTGTGACCAAATACCAGATTTCTGCCATCAATAGTTGTTGAGAAAAATGTGCATATATGTTCAATGTGGATTAAAAACCAACTAAATCGGCAAACAGGAAGTAGGAATCTGATGGTTCCAAAAACGCTTCCCACGATATGGCATACCTATGTGAAGCTTGTGACCAAATATCAGATTTCTGCCATCAATAGTTGCTGAGAAAAATGTGACGAAAAATATTTTGGAAGGACGGACGGACAGAGGTAAAACAGTATACCCCCCTCCCCCTTCGGGGAGCGGGAGTATAATTAGATCTAAAATAGGTAGCAAGTGCGTAGATCTAATTTTAATTAGATTGGCGAAGTGCTGGAATAATTTTTTTTCTTCAAAATTTTGTATATGATTATACTGTGAAAATGGCAAGTATATGATTATACTGTGAAAATGTCAAGTCGGAATATATTTTTTTCTCCTGTCCAGCCAAATTTTTTTCTTCAAGATTCAGAATCAAAATAATTTTTTAGGAAAAAAACCCATATAAAATTAAAATTGAATAGCTTGGGGGGTAAATTGATTAAAAAAAAAATTGCAAGACCAAAATGGTTCTCCCATATACCAACAAAAAAAACGAAATAAAACTGTGGTCATAAGAAAGTCCCACGAGAAAATCTTTCCTTCCAAAATAAGACTTTTTTTTATTTCTCTAAACTGAATTTGTGCAAACTATTTCACTTATAATGAATTATATTTCTTTTTTAAATAGAGCTCATTTTTCTAGATGAATGTATAACCATCTGTCTTTACTCAATATCTTGTCTTTATTACAGGACTTTGGTCGGATTGTCCTTGATGAGGCAGTGTTGGGGGTTGCTAGAATGTTTCGAGAGGAACTTGTAGTAATGCCCCATGACGAGGATTACAACAGATCCAATAGGTATGCAGCCTACTGCCAGTATACCATTTGGGCACATGGCTTGGAGCTGGGGTCAGACGTGTGATCCCAAGCTGTTGTACTTGGAAAATTAGGGACAAGTATCCTGATCTATACGGACAATACAAGGGTTTCATTCCTAGACGATTTAATTAAAACTTGTTCATGAAATATTTTGTATTTTATCCCATATACCCTAATGATAAAGTTTACCACTTGCTTCCCTATGGTCGGTGGTTGTCCGGGTACTCTGGCTTCCTCCACCACTAAAACTGGTCGCCATGATATAGCTGAAATATTGCTGAAAGTGGCATTAAAACACCAAAAATAAAAAATAAATCAACCCTAATGAGTTGTTAATTTCACAAGTTGGTCAGTTGGAATTGTAAATTTAATTTGAAAGTTTTGCCATCTTATTATTATTTTTTGTTCTATCAGCACTGACAACTTCTTCTAAAATGGACTGACAGTCTTTTATATAATTCAAAACCATACTTGGCAGAGATGTTTTCTATGAGGTCCTACACAAGAGTTGATACTTTTGTGCAGATTCGTCAAAAAACATGGCCACCATGTGACTTTGAAAATTCTGATTGGTCGATTTTCAAGAAACTTCTTCTCAAGAACCGCTGAAGGGATTGAATTGAAATCTGGTATATATGTTTCTATGAATGTCTTTAACATGTGTTGTTACTGTTTGCGCCATTTGAAAATTCAAAATGGCCACCAGCGGAGGTCAAAGTTTGCATTGAAACCCTATGGGAAACAACATTTTCATCTTCTTCTTGAGAACAGCCGAACAGAATTTAACCAAACTTGGCAGAGATGTTTCTTGTGAGGTCCTAAAAAGTTGTCCTGGTTTGTACTAACTAGACCAACACACTGAGTGCTATCATTATTGTGCATTGGACAATTTGTAATGTCCATTATCCTGACTTGGGTACTTTTCTGCTCTAAATGTGCAGAACTTCTGTTAGACCAGGAAAAACAAAGAGTGACAATCTAAATTTATTTTATGCGACAATATAGTAAATTGTTTTGTCTTGGTCTTCAAATCTGGATTTCTGAGATGCTACAATATTATCCCGAGTTGGAGGTTGTGGAATTGGTGCAAGATGGACCGAGATTCTTCTGGGATCATCTACTTCCAACTGCACACGTTAATTCATTCCTTCATTATCTTGCAGTCTCATACAAATGATGACCCTTAATAGTCTTGGAACATAGGAATATGACTTGTCAGCTTTAACAGGCTGCACAGACCATCTAGCTGTCTTTTTGTTGTAACTTCTCTGCCACCTGAAGTAGAAAAATACATACAATGTAATTCACAAGAATAAAACAATAGAATTGAGATTATGATCTATGGAGCCCTAACTTTCAATTCAAGATGAATATCTCGAATGTATAGTGAATGAGCAACTAAACATATCATTACAAGTTCACTTTATGAAGGATTTGAGTGATTTGTAGACAGATTTTAGGTTATGGTCATCCCTCAAGAAGTTCTACGGCAGGCATCACAAGCTGGTCAATGGTTACAGGGTGTCTGTTACCCAAATCAGAACTGATCTTCATTTGTTGTTGATGTCTTTCCCTTCATCGGATGGGACTTCTACCGTACTTGACCATGGACAACGCAGCAGGTTTGCGACTTTCGATTGACCCTTCTGAAGCCTATGATCAAATATCAGATTGCTGCCATTAATAATTACTGAGAAAAATGTTATGAACATCTTGGGACGAACGGACGGACAGAGGTAAAACAGTATACCCCCCCTTCCAGTGGAGTGGGGGTATAATAAAGCTCCTATGACATATGATCATGCATGGTTCTGTTATTAGGACAAAATTTCAAGTATGTAAGTTACAACTGAAACATATGAAATTAACATGACAAACCTTAGAGTGAAGTTAAGGCTAGGTTCAAAATCTTCATCATCAGAATCATCACTGCCCTCTTCAGTAATATCTATTGAGAGACTGTAAGAATAAAAAATAATTGTTTATTACAGTGTATGTGTATAATATCGAAACAAATTTTGTTATATGGTTCTGATGTGCAGCTGTATAGCGAAAAAGCTTTTCAAAATAATATTAAATCTATATACATGTATCCAGCACACATCTACACAACCCAATATGAAGAGACAAAATTACATCAAAGTTCCAGGAAAAAATTTGGTGTGCCAGACGTGCATCAATTCTTTCCCAGTTTGGTTTCATTCCCGTAAGCAGACTTGGGGTCAATTACTTTCAAATGTAATCGATTACATTACAATTACTTTGCAATTTTCATGATTACATTACATTACGATTACATCAATTTTCAAATGTAATCGATTAAATTACAATTACTTTATAAATGTAATCGATTACATTACTGATTACATTTAATGTCATGACAACCAATATTAGTGTTTTATGTTATAATTTTGTCTCATATGCATCTATCCAATATCTCCTTTTTAGTTCACCTGGACCAAAGGTCCAGGTGAACTATTGCCATCACTTGGCGTCCGTCGTCTGTAAACTTTTCACATTTCAAGCTTCTTCTCCGAAACCACTTGGCCGATTGGAACCGAACTTAGCAGGAATGTTCCTTGGATGGTCCTCTACAAAGTTACTGTTTTTCGTTCCAGTCGGATATTCAATATGGCTGCCAGGGCCAATAATATGCTCTGATTGGCTGAAATTTCAAAGATCTTCTTCTCCGAAACTAATGAACTGACTGAACCCAAACTGTAAAGGAATGATCATTGGAATGTCCTTTACCAAGTTACTGTTTTTTATGCCGATCGGAAATCCAAGATGGCCGCCATCGCAGGACATAGATTAACATTGGACCCTATGGGAAAATGTTCAAATGCCTTCTTCTCAGAAACTACAAATATGATTAAAGCCAAACTGTACATGAATGTTCATTGGATGGTCCTCTACAATCTTAAGGTTTTTTGTTCCGATATGAAATTCAAAATGGCGGCTACGGCAGGACTTAGTTTAACATTGGACCCTATGGGAAAAATGTTTCAAAATGCTTCTTCTCTGAAACCACTTGGACAGTTGAAACCAAACTGCCCAGGAATGATCATTGGAAGGTCCTCTACAAATTTTCTGTTTTTTATGCCGGTCGGAAATCCAAGATGGCCGCCACCGCAGGACATAGATTAACATTGGACCCTATGGGAAAATGTTCAAATGCCTTCTTCTCAGAAACTACAAATATTATTAAAGCCAAACTGTACATGAATGTTCATTGGATGGTCCTCTACAATCTTAAGGTTTTTTGTTCCGATATGAAATTCAAAATGGCGGCTACGGCAGGACTTAGTTTAACATTGGACCCTATGGGAAAAATGTTTCAAAATGCTTCTTCTCTGAAACCACTTGGACAGTTGAAACCAAACTGCCCAGGAATGATCATTGGAAGGTCCTCTACAAATTTTTTGTTTTTTATGCCGGTCGGAAATCCAAGATGGCCGCCACCGCAGGACATAGATTAACATTGGACCCTATGGGAAAATGTTCAAATGCCTTCTTCTCAGAAACTACAAATATTATTAAAGCCAAACTGTACATGAATGTTCATTGGATGGTTCTCTACAATCTTAAGGTTTTTTGTTCCGATATGAAATTCAAAATGGCGGCTACGGCAGGACTTAGTTTAACATTGGACCCTATGGGAAAAATGTTTCAAAATGCTTCTTCTCTGAAACCACTTGGACAGTTGAAACCAAACTGCCCAGGAATGATCATTGGAAGGTCCTCTACAAATTTAAGGTTTTTTATGCCGGTCGGAAATCCAAGATGGCCGCCACCGCAGGACATAGATTAACATTGGACCCTATGGGAAAATATTCAAATGCCTTCTACTCAGAAACTACAAATATGATTAAAGCCAAACTGTACATGAATGTTCATTAGATGGTCCTCTACAAACTTTACGTTTTTTGTTCTGGTATGAAATTCAAAATGGCGGCTACGGCAGGACTTAGTTTAACATTGGACCCTATGGGAAAAATGTTTCAAAACGCTTCTTCTCTGAAACCACTTGGATAATTGAAACCAAACTGCCTAGGAATGATCATTGGAAGGTCCTCTACAAATTTTATGTTTTTTATGCCGATCGGAAATCCAAGATGGCCACCACCGCAATACATAGATTAACATTGGACCCTATGGGAAAATGTTCAAATGCCTTCTACTCAGAAACTACAAATATGATTAAAGCCAAACTGTACATGAATGTTCATTGGATGGTCCTCTACAAACTTTACGTTTTTTGTTCTGGTATGAAATTCAAAATGGCGGCTACGGCAGGACTTAGTTTAACATGGGACCCTATGGGAAAAATGTTTCAAAATGCTTCTTCTCTGAAACCACTTGGACAGTTGAAACTAAACTGCCCAGGAATGATCATTGGAAGGTCCTCTACAAATTTTTTGTTTTTTATGCCGGTCGGAAATCCAAGATGGCCGCCACCGCAGGACATAGATTAACATTGGACCCTATGGGAAAATATTCAAATGCCTTCTACTCAGAAACTACAAATATGATTAAAGCCAAACTGTACATGAATGTTCATTAGATGGTTCTCTACAAACTTTACGTTTTTTGTTCTGGTATGAAATTCAAAATGGCGGCTACGGCAGGACTTAGTTTAACATTGGACCCTATGGGAAAAATGTTTCAAAACGCTTCTTCTCTGAAACCACTTGGATAATTGAAACCAAACTGCCCAGGAATGATCATTGGAAGGTCCTCTACAAAGTTTCTGGGTTTTTTTTGCCGATCGGAAATTCAAGATGGCCGCCACCGCAGGACATAGATTAACATTGGACCCTATGGGAAAATGTTCAAATGCCTTCTTCTCAGAAACTACAAATATGATTAAAGCCAAACTGTACATGAATGTTCATTGGATGATTCTCTACAAACAATACGTTTTTTGTTCCGATATGAAATTCAAAATGGCGGCTACGGCAGGACTTAGTTTAACATTGGACCCTATGGGAAAAATGTTTCAAAACGCTTCTTCTCTGAAACCACTTGGATAATTGAAACCAAACTGCCCAGGAATGATCATTGGAAGGTCCTCTACAAGGTGTGTGTTTTTTATGCCGATCGGAAATCCAAGATGGCCACCACCGCAGGACATAGATTAACATTGGACCCTATGGGAAAATGTTCAAATGCCTTCTTCTCAGAAACTACAAATATGATTAAAGCCAAACTGTACAAGAATGTTCATTGGATGGTCCTCTACAAACTTTACGTTTTTTGTTCCGATATGAAATTCAAAATGGCGGCTACGGCAGGACTTAGTTTAACATTGGACCCTATGGGAAAAATGTTTCAAAATGCTTCTTCTCTGAAACCACTTGGACAGTTGAAACCAAACTGCCCAGGAATGATCATTGGAAGGTCCTCTACAAATTTAAGGTTTTATATGCCGGTCGGAAATCCAAGATGGCCGCCACCGCAGGACATAGATTAACATTGGACCCTATGGGAAAATATTCAAATGCCTTCTACTCAGAAACTACAAATATGATTAAAGCCAAACTGTACATGAATGTTCATTAGATGGTCCTCTACAAACTTTACGTTTTTTGTTCTGGTATGAAATTCAAAATGGCGGCTACGGCAGGACTTAGTTTAACATTGGACCCTATGGGAAAAATGTTTCAAAACGCTTCTTCTCTGAAACCACTTGGATAATTGAAACCAAACTGCCTAGGAATGATCATTGGAAGGTCCTCTACAAATTTTATGTTTTTTATGCCGATCGGAAATCCAAGATGGCCGCCACCGCAGGACATAGATTAACATTGGACCCTATGGGAAAATATTCAAATGCCTTCTACTCAGAAACTACAAATATGATTAAAGCCAAACTGTACATGAATGTTCATTAGATGGTTCTCTACAAACTTTACGTTTTTTGTTCTGGTATGAAATTCAAAATGGCGGCTACGGCAGGACTTAGTTTAACATTGGACCCTATGGGAAAAATGTTTCAAAACGCTTCTTCTCTGAAACCACTTGGATAATTGAAACCAAACTGCCCAGGAATGATCATTGGAAGGTCCTCTACAAAGTCTCTGGTTTTTTTTTGCCGATCGGAAATTCAAGATGGCCGCCACCGCAGGACATAGATTAACATTGGACCCTATGGGAAAATGTTCAAATGCCTTCTTCTCAGAAACTACAAATATGATTAAAGCCAAACTGTACATGAATGTTCATTGGATGATTCTCTACAAACAATACGTTTTTTGTTCCGATATGAAATTCAAAATGGCGGCTACGGCAGGACTTAGTTTAACATTGGACCCTATGGGAAAAATGTTTCAAAACGCTTCTTCTCTGAAACCACTTGGATAATTGAAACCAAACTGCCCAGGAATGATCATTGGAAGGTCCTCTACAAGGTGTGTGTTTTTTATGCCGATCGGAAATCCAAGATGGCCACCACCGCAGGACATAGATTAACATTGGACCCTATGGGAAAATGTTCAAATGCCTTCTTCTCAGAAACTACAAATATGATTAAAGCCAAACTGTACAAGAATGTTCATTGGATGGTCCTCTACAAACTTTACGTTTTTTGTTCCGATATGAAATTCAAAATGGCGGCTACGGCAGGACTTAGTTTAACATTGGACCCTATGGGAAAAATGTTTCAAAATGCTTCTTCTCTGAAACCACTTGGACAGTTGAAACCAAACTGCCCAGGAATGATCATTGGAAGGTCCTCTACAAAGTTTCTGTTTTTTATGCCGGTCGGAAATCCAAGATGGCCACCACCGCAGGACATAGATTAACATTGGACCCTATGGGAAAATGTTCAAATGCCTTCTTCTCAGAAACTACAAATATGATTAAAGCCAAACTGTACATGAATGTTCATTGGATGGTCCTCTACAAACTTTGCGTTTTTTGTTCCGATATGAAATTCAAAATGGCGGCTACGGCAGGACTTAGTTTAACATTGGACCCTATGGGGAAAATGTTTCAAAACGCTTCTTCTCTGAAACCACTTGGATAATTGAAACCAAACTGCCCAGGAATGATCATTGGAAGGTCCTCTACAAGGTGTGTGTTTTTTATGCCGATCGGAAATCCAAGATGGCCACCACCGCAGGACATAGATTAACATTGGACCCTATGGGAAAATGTTCAAATGCCTTCTTCTCAGAAACTACAAATATGATTAAAGCCAAACTGTACAAGAATGTTCATTGGATGGTCCTCTACAAACTTTACGTTTTTTGTTCCGATATGAAATTCAAAATGGCGGCTACGGCAGGACTTAGTTTAACATTGGACCCTATGGGAAAAATGTTTCAAAATGCTTCTTCTCTGAAACCACTTGGACAGTTGAAACCAAACTGCCCAGGAATGATCATTGGAAGGTCCTCTACAAATTTAAGGTTTTTTATGCCGGTCGGAAATCCAAGATGGCCGCCACCGCAGGACATAGATTAACATTGGACCCTATGGGAAAATATTCAAATGCCTTCTACTCAGAAACTACAAATATGATTAAAGCCAAACTGTACATGAATGTTCATTAGATGGTCCTCTACAAACTTTACGTTTTTTGTTCTGGTATGAAATTCAAAATGGCGGCTACGGCAGGACTTAGTTTAACATTGGACCCTATGGGAAAAATGTTTCAAAACGCTTCTTCTCTGAAACCACTTGGATAATTGAAACCAAACTGCCTAGGAATGATCATTGGAAGGTCCTCTACAAATTTTATGTTTTTTATGCCGATCGGAAATCCAAGATGGCCGCCACCGCAGGACATAGATTAACATTGGACCCTATGGGAAAATATTCAAATGCCTTCTACTCAGAAACTACAAATATGATTAAAGCCAAACTGTACATGAATGTTCATTAGATGGTTCTCTACAAACTTTACGTTTTTTGTTCTGGTATGAAATTCAAAATGGCGGCTACGGCAGGACTTAGTTTAACATTGGACCCTATGGGAAAAATGTTTCAAAACGCTTCTTCTCTGAAACCACTTGGATAATTGAAACCAAACTGCCCAGGAATGATCATTGGAAGGTCCTCTACAAAGTCTCTGGGTTTTTTTTGCCGATCGGAAATTCAAGATGGCCGCCACCGCAGGACATAGATTAACATTGGACCCTATGGGAAAATGTTCAAATGCCTTCTTCTCAGAAACTACAAATATGATTAAAGCCAAACTGTACATGAATGTTCATTGGATGATTCTCTACAAACAATACGTTTTTTGTTCCGATATGAAATTCAAAATGGCGGCTACGGCAGGACTTAGTTTAACATTGGACCCTATGGGAAAAATGTTTCAAAACGCTTCTTCTCTGAAACCACTTGGATAATTGAAACCAAACTGCCCAGGAATGATCATTGGAAGGTCCTCTACAAGGTGTGTGTTTTTTATGCCGATCGGAAATCCAAGATGGCCACCACCGCAGGACATAGATTAACATTGGACCCTATGGGAAAATGTTCAAATGCCTTCTTCTCAGAAACTACAAATATGATTAAAGCCAAACTGTACAAGAATGTTCATTGGATGGTCCTCTACAAACTTTACGTTTTTTGTTCCGATATGAAATTCAAAATGGCGGCTACGGCAGGACTTAGTTTAACATTGGACCCTATGGGAAAAATGTTTCAAAATGCTTCTTCTCTGAAACCACTTGGACAGTTGAAACCAAACTGCCCAGGAATGATCATTGGAAGGTCCTCTACAAAGTTTCTGTTTTTTATGCCGGTCGGAAATCCAAGATGGCCACCACCGCAGGACATAGATTAACATTGGACCCTATGGGAAAATGTTCAAATGCCTTCTTCTCAGAAACTACAAATATGATTAAAGCCAAACTGTACATGAATGTTCATTGGATGGTCCTCTACAAACTTTACGTTTTTTGTTCCGATATGAAATTCAAAATGGCAGCTACGGCAGGACTTAGTTTAACATTGGACCCTATGGGGGAAATGTTTGAAAACGCTTCTTCTCTGAAACCACTAGAACAGTTGAAACCAAACTGCCCAGGAATGATCATTGGAAGGTCCTCTGCAAATTTTATGTTTTTTATGCCGATCGGAAATCCAAGATGGCCGCCACCACAATACATAGATTAACATTGGACCCTATGGGAAAATGTTCAAATGCCTTCTTCTCAGAAACTACAAATATTATTAAAGCCAAACTGTACATGAATGTTCATTGGATGGTCCTCTACAAACGTTAGGTTTTTTGTTCCAATATGAAATTCAAAATGGCGGCTACGGCAGGACTTAGTTTAACATTGGACCCTATGGGAAAAATGTTTCAAAACGCTTCTTCTCTGAAACCACTTGGACAATTGAATCCAAACTGCCCAGGAATGATCATTGGAAGGTCCTCTACAAATTTTATGTTTTTTATGCCGATCGGAAATCCAAGATGGCCGCCACCACAATACATAGATTAACATTGGACCCTATGGGAAAATGTTCAAATGCCTTCTTCTCAGAAACTACAAATATGATTAAAGCCAAACTGTACATGAATGTTCATTGAATGGTCCTCTACAAAATATACGTTTTTCATTCTGATATGAAATTCAAAATGGCGGCTACGGCAGGACTTAGTTTAACATTGGACCCTATGGGAAAAATGTTTCAAAATGCTTCTTCTCTGAAACCACTTGGACAGTTGAAACCAAACTGCCCAGGAATGATCATTGGAAGGTCCTGTTTTTTATGCCGATCGGAAATCCAAGATGGCTGCCACCACAGGTCATAGTATTAACACAGAACCATATGGGGAAAATACAGAAATATATTCTTCTCTGAAGCTATTGCACTGATTGAACCTAAACTGTGCATCAATCATTGGAAGGTCCTTTACAAACTTTGTGTTTTTTATGTTGATCGTAATTCCAAGATGACGCAGGACATAGTTTTTACATAGGACCAATTGGTTTTTTTTATTACCAGGTGAACGATACAGGCTCTTGAGAGCCTCTGGTTTAATGTATTTCTTACTCAGAACAATGAATTACAATTCAGTTTTAATGAGATCATTACATGCAATAAGATACATTATTAATTAACTCTATATTATTGTTGTCAATACAACCTAAACTGTCTTTACAATATAAAATCATAAACTCGGCCAATATAAAAAAACTAAACCAATATCGATATTGGCTTAGTTTTTGTTATATTGGCCGAGTTTATGATTTTATAATTACCCATTATAAGATAAAATTTTATGGTTAATTAATAAATATATCATTTACGTTGTAAATTATAAATAGCAATTCTCATTTTCCTTTTTTCATAAAATAAGTTGTGTCTTATTACTATGACCAATATTCATTCCATCTTATACTATTAGTAAATATTATAATATATTTGCACATTTTAATAATATATATCAAATAATTTCAAATATCCTGTCAATAGTTTATTGTGGATAATAAACTAGCAGTTAACCTGAGCCACAGATAAAATTTGTAATTAAGGTCTTATTTATGACACCAAATTATGTAACAATCATCATTACTAAATTTCACACCATTTACATGGGTGTCCTTGATATATAATTCAGAAGATAAAAAAAACCAAGTCATTCTGATTCTAAACATTTGCTTAAAAATATGCATAATTTCTCAGTCTAAATATGAAAACTAAATCTTTAATTTATGTAAATAGGTTTAATAAAATATAATTTAAAATTTTAGAGCTGTTTTCACTGAAATTTTTAAACCCCATTGAAATTGAGATATTATTTGTTTGGATATCAAGTCTTTGAAGCCATACTTAATACTTTTTTTGTACTTAAACATAGAAGAATATCTTTTGATCATGTTTTAAATTTCATAACATATTTTTTTATTTAGATGTCAATAAACTTTATATGTTTTCTAGTAAACCATTCTACATTATTTGTTAAATAAATTCCATGAAGAAAATTCATTTACATAAATCATACATTAAATATCTAAGGAGATACATGTATATGTTTCAGTTAAGAAAAAATAAGTCAAAATGATGAAAAGTAATCTAAATGTAATCAGAAAGTAATCATGATTACAGGGTCAAAATGAATGTAATCGATTACATTACTATTACATGTAATCTAAAAAATGGCCGATTACAGATTACATCCGATTACATGAAAAAATGTAATCGATTACAACTGATTACAATTACAAATTACGATTACCCCATGTCTGCCCGTAAGTAGCTAAGGAGGACTGGCCATTTCAGCTTGTGGATTGATGAAAATGTAATGATGACGCAGAAGCCAACATGATCCCTATATAATATAGCTACTAGTAGTATCACTATGCAAGCCACAATAATTAATAGGAAACTGTTATACAAGTGACTGTGTTGAACAATATTGACAATGTTACCTATAAGGGAATGACCATTTAGCTTGAAGGGGGGGGGGGGGGGGGGGGGGGGTTATGGCTTTTTTCTAAAAAAATATTCTGATTTTGGTGGAGGAAAAAAAAAATAATCTGATTCAGAGTTTTTGTCATATAAACTAATGTGGAATTCTGTAAAAAAAAATTGTGCTTTGCGCGACAAAAAAAAATATATTCTAACTCTCGTGTTGTCCGGAAAAAAAAAATTCTGAACGAAACAAAAAACCATAACCCCCCCCCCCTTCAAGTTAAAAGGTCGGTCCCTAAACATAATGTAGAATATGTCTAATCTTTAACAAAATGAACATACTCAAATGGGTTCACAAATGAACTCGATTTCTCCAGTTTCATCTGTTTCGTTGAAATACCTTGGTCAGAATATCTAAATCAAAAGTACAAATATCAATCAATACAAAATCACATTTGTCTGAAATTACCAGTTTTTGTAGTAATTTGCCGAAAAAATTAAGATAATTTTACAAAAACCTGCATGATTTTAACACAGACATGGGCCATCGGTCTACTGTTAAATTCACACACTGTGAAACATGCAAATTGCTATGGATCTTCACATTATTTCTTAAAAATCTTGTTTATAAATCATACTTACAAGATCCAAACTAAACAAGGGCAAAGCGTGGCGTATCCCCTCGCCTAAAAATTTGACCCGGTGACCTTGACCTTTGATTTTGAAAATCAATAGGGTTCCAGATTCTCTTAAGGACTAAGTATGTACCAAGTTTGGTCAAAATCCATTGAAGGATGTTGATTCTAGAGTGTTCACAAGGATGTTACGCGGTAACATTTTGACCCGGTTATCTTGACCTTTGACCTATGAGGCTATGACCTTGAAAATCAATAGGGTTTCGGTTATCTTAAGGACTAAGTATGTACCAAGTTTTGTCAAAAATCCATTGAAGGATGTTGATTCTAGTGTTCACAAGGATGTTATGCGGTAAACATTTGAGCCTGTGACCTTGATCTTTGACATATGACCTTGAAAATCAATAGGGTTCCAGATTCTCTTCAGGACTAAGTATGTACCACGTTTGGTCAAAATCCATTGAAGGATGTTGATTCTAGAGTGTTCACAAGGATGTGACGGACGGACGGTAGCATTACTATATCCCTTCGCAACTTTGTTGGCGAGGGGATAAAAAGCAGTTCAAATGACAATTCTTTAAATAGAAAGCCTTTATATGAAAAATACATATTGATTTCCCTCTATCATGTCTATGTTGATAATTCTAAGATAGTAAAGTATAATTTTGGCTCCCTGAACTAAAAATTATGTCCAAAATTGTTGAAATGTAGTAAAAAAACTAGTTAATGTAATGTTTTTAGAATAGTCAAGAAATAAACTTGGTTTGCATAAGGAAATTGAAAACGGTTTTCATTTAGTCATAGTCTAAAATATGCAGTTCAGGACATTTCAGTAAAATTTTATAGTCACATATATAGAAAAGTTTCCGAAACTTGCAAATTTCTATGGATCTTCATATTATTTTTTAAAAACCTTGTTTATGTATCATACTTACAGGATCCAAACTAAAAATGCTACTGAAATGACACTTATTTAAATGGAAAGCTTTTTATATAAAAGATACATACTGATTTTCCACTATGGTGATAATTCACAGACAGGAAGATATAATTTTGGCTCCCATAACAAAGTGTTATGTTCAAACTTATTGAAAAGTACTTTTAACCTTATCTATGTAATGTATTTCCAGTACCCAAGATATAAACTTCTTTGCATAAAGGAATTGAAAATGATTTTCATTTAGCCATGGTCTAAAATATGCATTTTAGGACATTTCTGAAATTTTCAGTAAAAATTTGGTAGTCATATATAAAAAAAGTTCTGAAACTTGAAAAGTTCAATGGATATTCATATCATTTCTTCAAAACCTTGTTTATAATTATATATTATACTTACAGGATCCAAACTAAAAGTGCAATTGAAATGAAGCTTCTTTAAACAGAAAGCTTTTATTTGAAAAATACATACTGATTTTCCATTATAGTGATAATTCGCAGAAAGTAAGGTATATACTTTTGGTTCCCAAAACTAAGTTTCATGTCCAAGTTGTTGAAATTTGATAAAATTAAAAGCCTAATTATATCAAAGAAATAAATTTGCTTGAATAAAAAGAACTTTATAGGGTTTTCATTAAGCCATGTACAGTTTTAATTCTTGCATTAAAAATGAATTGATTTTTTTTTTTTTTTTAAATTGATAATAATAAACTGCATTGTCATTGATATCATTTTTGCACTCCCATTTCCCCTTTGCTGGCCTCTTAAAATTTGTGTTTGTTTACCTCGCAAATACAGCCGTTTTATGCTACTCATTGACAATAATTTGCTGTTGCCAGGTGCAAAATTACATATATTGATTAATATCTACCGAAAATGATCATAGGCATCATCATAAATTCATAAAATATGAAAAACGATTGAGAAAAGAAAGCAACATGCTCGGCTTACCTATCAACAATAATCAAGCACTTCCTTGAGTTCGCTCCATCCAACGGCAACGGTCCAACTGATCCCCTACATATATCCTGCATTTGTTCCATTTGGAAGATACTTCACTTCTATTCCTCTTTATCTCTGAATCCGTCAAAGTCCGCTTTCTTCCACGCGTTGACAGTTTCTCTTTTGCCCAAGAACCACATGTTGTTTATTGTTTCTAAACAGTGCGCATGCTCAAGACGTGTTCACTTAGAAGGCCATATGAATAGATTTGAATATTGTCATCCAGACAATAATTCTGATAACGATAGTTTTGGGTTTTTTTTGTCAAAAAATCGTATCTTTTGCAGCAGAAGTCGGTGTTAATCTTCATTTTATGAAGGTCAGTACGGAAATCGACAATAATTTTGGGTATGAAAAAATTACGCAGCTGGTAGACAATATCCCTTTAAAGTTTTCTATATTAAGTGTAGAATTAATAAAAGTATAATAAATGAAGATACATTTTTTTTGTAATATTGGTCAGTAGAGAAGTACTGGGCATGGGTGATTATGCAGCTTAATTGCTATTTAATTAGATCACACCACCGATTGATCGATATAAATTTCCTCCCCACTGATTGCTTATATGTGCTTTTGTAATTTTCGTAATTTCTCGTTAATGAAATGAGATCATGAAAAACATTTTACATGATATGTTTATATCAACAACAAATATCAAAAACTGCAAGATAAGTGCTGTCTTAATTCATTTTTTAATATAGAGATATTTAGTTTGTTGCATATTAAGTGTAAGTTCCTTTCCGAGTCTAATGTTTTACATACTGTAATGCTTCTTATAAAATTAGGTTTTAATTTTGATAATATTGTAGTCTTGCAATAGATCTAAATGTTTGAACTGCACTTTTTTTGTACTATTTCTCTTCTAATTCTCCTCTGTTCCCATGGTGTTTTTTTTACATAAATGGAGATGTATCTTTTCTAGATTTGTCCTATCAATAAAATTTAACATAACTATATGTTTGGTCACTGTTTTTGGATTTCTTTCTTTAGCTCTGTAATATATATCCATGCAATATATTTCCGAGTTATAATCAATTAATTATAGGTTTTACAATGTGTCTTCACTTACAGTCGCAAATATCTGTTTACCTAACTACGCTATGCGTCGCTAGGTAAACACATTTTGCGACCGTAAAACCGACGATTTGCATCCACAAAGCTTAAAATACAATACAGTTATGATCTCCTAAATATAACAATTTCAAGCTTCTGATCATGATCAAAATAGTTACTAAGAATACTTTCACCCCTAAAGTTGTTCGATTTAGCTGAAAATATTAATATCATATTATTTTTTTCAGAACCAATCCACCAATGAGGGGAGCTTTCCAGATGCTTGATGGAGAAAAAAAACTTTATAGTTTAAGGAAACCTTTCATTGTTCATTTAACTTTATTGTTTTTTATATCTTACATTTTTTTGCTGACCAAATGTTAGAATTTGTATGCAAGTTTTGTGATTTATATCAGTATCAGTATGGTTGAGATAATGTGGGTTAGAGTTAATTATAAGGTTATGTTTATAATGGTAGACAGGTAGAGGAAACCGGAGTACCCAGGATAGTATGATATAATATAATGGTGAATGAAAATTGATTGGTTGAATGAGAATCATGATTTGTATGCCAGTATATAAATTGAAATTTAACATTTAAAATACAAATGTATTTGATTTGTTTTCAGATTTATATGATTGTGTGTATTTATATAAGTTTCATGTTTTTCTTATTGGATTTATCATGTTAAACGGATAATTAATAGATAGAGTTAGGGTTATGCCATATGGTGTTTAACACCACTTTCGACGATATTTAATTTATATCATGGCGGTCAGTTTTATTGGTTGAAAAACCGGAGTACCCAGAGAAAATCACTGACCTGCCGTAAGTCACTGACAAACTTTATCACATAGTGTTGTATCAAGTACACCTCGTCTAAGCGGATATGAACTCACAATATTAGTGGTGATGTGCACTGATTGCATAGGTAGTTATAAATCCCACAACCATACAATCACGACTGCCCCCATATTTAATAATATATATTTTTATCTCCCCGCGATAGCGGTGGGGGATATAGAAATAGCCTCTGTCCGCCGTCACACTTTCTTGTTTATGCGATAACTTAGTAAACATGGATGGATTTGAATAATCTTTTGCATGTGGCTTGTAATTATCATTATCTTGGATGGGTTCTTACATGGTAATATTTGAAGCAAGGGTTTTGGGGGAAATAATAGTTTTTGGTTGAAAAATCACCAATTTTGAGAATTGTGTCTTGTTTATGCGATAACTTTAGTAAACATGGATAGATTTGAATAATTTTTTGCATGTGGCTTGTAATTTTCATTATCTTGGATGGGTTCATACATGGAAATATTTGAAGCAAGGGTTTTGGGAGAAAATCTATATTTACATCAGAGGTTTACACAGTGTTCAAAGTGGAGTACTTCCTGTATATTATTCAGGTCATGCTGCAATTTACTCCATCCTTCAATAAAGTATGTTATACATTAAGACTGCAAGGCTGCTTTCTATAAATATATAAAACTAAATATTATGCAAGTGCGGGGGATACGTCGTGCATTTATGCGCTAGGCAGTTCTTTTATTTCTTTAAGAAAGAAAGAAAAATTAGGGTTATATTTTTTTCTCTGTACTGTGTAGGGGATGTGATATATTGGTTTTGATATTTTTATTTTGAATTGCTAAGCTTAAAAGATTATTGTTCTTTGTTATATTTTTATATACAATTAACAAGAATATTTTGGGGTTACAGCTTTTTCAGGATTGGGATGTGTACACTGGTAGATCTTACTATGAAGCTTACGCTTCAGGGCCCCTTATATCCTGGAAACAACTTTTTTAATGAACTAACTTTTCAACAAAATTAATGGAGTTTTTTTAAGTCTTTGTTATTAAAATAAGGCTATTTTAGTAATAGAATCATAAGTCAATGGGTTAAAGTACTTAATATTGACCTTAGAATATGCTCCAATTCCAATTTCATATGGCCTCAAAATGTCCCTGTAATTAGTAAAATTTCCAAACTTGTATGGGGGGTTTCAGCACTTGAATCCCAAGCTGTATGGGCTCCTTGACTTAGCCAGAATCTATTCATAGCCTACATTTTGGCAGTTGGATCCTCGAATCCTTCGTTGGTGCACAGCTTAATAGTTTGACAGCTCAGTCCTTATGTTAGAACCAATCAGAACCACAAACAGACATATGAATTCTTAATTCAGGCTGCACTCCTCTGGCTTGTGCATTCAAACACCAAAAATCAAGACTATCACCTCTTTATCCTAACGATCCCCCTCTAATGACCTTCATCTCTAGTAATTTAAAGAATGAACAAATTCTTTTTTCTGTGTATTGATGTTGGGTGGTGTGATCTTGGTTCCTACAAATTTTTCTTCGTTTTTGGTAATTTTCTATTATATCTTTTTTAGTGTTTAATGTTAAACTAAAGAATAGATGTATAAGTCAAGTTGTTCTTATAAGTTTGGTCCATAGTTAGCAGGCCTAAGCAGGGTGATATTTTTATATGTATACATGTATTTCTGCTGTTTCCTTAGCCAGCAACTAGTGCTTCAGTTCCCATATTTATTGAGATATTTCTGTTTTCTAGCATAAAATGCTTATAACCCAGTACAGCAATTTTAATAAAAATCTGAGATATAGTGGTTAAATTTAAAAAAAAACAATTATCAGGATCTCCCATGGAACAACACCATTGAAGAAGATACCTTCCGTTACCCAGACCTCTTTGCTGGTGGGAAAGGGATCAATGTTTGGCCCATTGTCAAGGACTCCACCCCAACACCCTGTTCATGGCTCTTTTGACCTTGTTGGTTATTCTTGCTGGCTGCAAAAGGGCCCACATAATAGTTCAGGGAGCTTAAAATGTATGTCCTCCACTGGATGTGTACCTATTCATTACTTCTAGAGATGTTATCTATATACATCTAAAATTTTGTCAAATGCAACATTCACAAGATAAAGATTTTTAGTACATTTATTATACATGTTTTTTAATCTGATATATTTATTATTACTGGACATATTTGTATAATAATTACATCTAAACATTTTGGCATCTTTAAAATAGATTATGATGGGAGGGGTCTGAGAGTAGAAAGAGTTTTTCATCATCTGTAAAAGTTGCAATAATTTGGATTAATAAATGTTTAGAACTTTATATTTTATTAGTTAACTCAAAAAAATTAAGAACATGGGATGGAAATAAGAACATTACAAAAGGTCCTTAAATACACAAAAAATAATGTAGTTGGTAGTTGCATGGTGTAACGGTCTTAATGTGATTATAGTTACCCTACTATCCAAATTAGGTTGTCACAATGCTTTGACAACGTAATTTGGCTATAAAAGTCCTTTTAGGGTTGTATATTGTAGTTGTATAACTATAAAGAGATGGTTGTAGTTGCGTCGTCTAAAGGTCTTTAGGTCGTCGTAGTTACATTGTGTAAAGATCCCCAGGTGGTCGTAGTTACGTTGTGTAAAGATCCCTAGGTGGTCGTAGTTACGTTGTGTAAAGATCCCTAGGTGGTCGTAGTTGCGTTGTGTAAAGATCCCTAGGTGGTTGTAGTTACGTTGTCGAAAGGTCCCTATGTGGTTGTAATTACGCCATGTAAAGGTCCTTTGGTGGTTGTAATTACCTCGTATAAAGGTCTTATGATGGTTGGTAGTTACATTGTGTAAACGTCCTTAATTAGTTGTAATTACCTCGTATAAAGGTCTTGTGATGGTTGGTGGTTACGTTGTGTAAACGTCCTTACATGGTCATGATTGTCGTTTGGTTGTAGAATGGTCTTTTACTACGTAGTACCACAACGTGGTATTTACGTCTAGGGGAGTCTACAAATCGGCGTAGTTAAAACGTAAAACTATTACGTTGTAACAACGAAAAAGTTACGTTGTCACAACGTTTTGACAACGTAATTTGGCTAGTAGGGTTGACACTATTGACAGACTTAATTTATGGTATAAATTTTCAAAAATAGGTATTTGTGGTAAACTTTTGTCTGTAATTAAATCTATGTATGAAAATGTTAAAACATGTATTACAGTTGATGGATTTTATTCAGATTTTTTCCAAAACCAAGTTGGTTTAATGCAAGGGGAGGTAATTTCTCCAATTTTATTTGCAATTTATGTCAATGATTGTGAAATGGAATTTTTAAATAATTGTTGTCAACCTGTAGAATTAAAAGAATTAAGTTTATTTTTTTTTATGTACGCTGATGTACGTTAAAATTAAGTATAACACCTAAATACGTAAACTTATCTACAACATCACCTTGAACATCATTATAAAACCATTTTTCATTTTCTTAATTAAGTATAACACCTAAATAAGTAAACTTATCTACAACATCAACTTGAACATCATTATAAAACCATTTTCCATTTTCTTTTACAATTCCACCCTTTCTAAAAACTACAATTTTCTCAGATACAATTAAAGGTTTGCAAGATATGTAAAATACATTATACTGTTACACTGAAAAATGGAAATTATGTGCAAATATAAATAAAACCAAAATTGTAGTTTTATCAACAAAGTCAGTAATATAATCATCAACATGTCGGTTTTTGATCAAATCAACAAAATCCGTGTCAGTTGCCGTCCTCGCGTTAAAGTCCACCAAAAAACATATATATTTAGATTTATTTGAAAAAGACAAGTATTCCTGTTGCAATTCACTAAAAGCGTCTTCGGATGAGTATTTGGTATACTCTGGTGATATATATACAACACAAAAAAATACGGACTGATCTGTTTTAAAGAGTTGCTCACTACATTTGAACCACATAACATATTTACTGTCAGTATTAACAATGTCTATATGTTTTGCTAAATTATCTTTAAAACCTACCATGATACCACCCGAACGGTTTTTTGTAATTTTTTTCCAATTTTTCATGACAAACTTGTAACCTGGTAAAGTTATTATATCTATGTCGTCAGTTTTTGTCTCCACAAAACAGACTATATCATAACTCTGTATTAAGTTTCTAAATTCGGGATACTGTAACCTCGTTTTGATTCCACAGCAATTCAAACATACGATTCGCAAGAAATTATCGTTACTATTTACATTATTATACAATGTATACAGAACTATTTGAAAGGGACGCAACACCTTCATAATCTGAATCTATTGATATACAATCATTTATGTCAGAAGTGTTATTCATACTACAATTGTCACCTAAGGGTATGTCAGGGTTATCGCTCGCTTTGTCATCAAAATTACTAACTGATTGATTATACCTCTCAACTCCGTTACCTTTGTACTACATGTACCTGTAATTGAGTGTAAATGCATATCAGAGCCTTTAATAAAATTTAAAGGTTTGTTTTCACTACTGATAATTACTCGGTTATTATAATATTGAAATAAATGTTCGAAATACAGTGTCTCATTTTCAAGCGCAGAATAATAATCGCACATACTTAGATAACATACACATGGATCACATTTACACTCAATACAAGGGGTTGAAGGTATACAATGGATATTCTTATTGGTATTTAACATATGACATGCATCAATAGATATAACAGTTTTATTTTTATCAGAGACATGAATATACTGTTTGTGCGCCCCATGGCTATTCTAGTAGGCGTTTCCGGTGACTAGCGGAGATGAATCGGAACGACGTTGTCGCTTGTACGTTCTATCGGCCTCCTTTGGAGTTGTTAGGAGAGAGTCACGGTAACTAATTCGGTTTACGTGTGTTGCCTCATCAGTGTCATCGACAAAGTATTGCGAGTCGTTAATGAATAACTTGCCCTGTCTCTTAGCGTCTTTCAGCACAGGATAAAGCTTTCGACGTTTATCCTCAATAGGTTTAGGGAACTGCTGATGTATTCCAAAAGGTGTGTTTTTGATCCATGTCGCCTGATCAAGAACCATACGCAAGTCTTTATGGTACAAACATCTTGCGACTATCGGTCTCGGTCTATCGTTGTATCTCTTCCCGAAACGATAAACATTTCCAATCTCAATTTTGTGTTCGATTCCTAGTTTCTCAAATATAATTGTGCGTAGCTTTATCTCCACATCTTCTGTTGGTTGTTCTGCTAAATTTGTAAAAATAAGATTGTTTTTCATGGAGCGGCATTGTAAATCTATAACGGATTCATGAAGCTCTCGGATCTCGTTGTTGGTTGGAATCTGTGATATACTGGTATTTCCCGACTTTATCTTGGATTCTAAGACACGAATGCGCTGGTGTAAACATTCCATTTTTTCACTTTGGCTTCGATCTGCATTTGATTCATTGGGATTTTCTTCTAGTTTCTTAAGTCTTTGATCCTGATGAATGATGTTTCTAGTATTCGACTTGATCTGTTTGTCGGCATTGTATAGATGATATGGAAGATGAAATGCATTTTATTTTACTTTGTCCTATGTATACTAATTTGCGATGTAATCTCATAAAGCCATATTATCGGAGAAAACCATCAGTTTTTAAATTATTACAATTATTTAACATAACAAATGTAAAACAATTATGTAATTTAGGTAAATATATTTGCCGTGCATTAAAACTTAGAGCTGACACTCTGTAGCTTTTACATTTTTAAATTGTATTTTCAACTGACTGTTGAATGTAGTCTACAGTTTTAGACTATAATCTGTAGTGAATTTGTTATGTTCTGTGTGGACTTATGATATATATTTTTTGTGTGTGATATTTTGTATGTGCTTTGTCTTATTTATGATCAGTATAATTGTAAATATTGAATATGCGTATACCTATATGTTGTATGACATTGGTTAATAAAGAATTGAAAGGGTAAATTAATTTGCATAACACAACAACATGGCGAAGTTCATTCGATCTATGTGAACATTTTAAAAATATATATAAAAAGGTAAAAAAAGATTGTTGGCATAGGTTGAATAGGTTAATTGTTATTTAAACATGACTAGTCACAAGGTTACACACAAGGGTAAATTTATATAAATAATTTGCATAACACAATAACATGGCCAAGATACATTCAACCTATGTCAACATTTTAAAAAAATATATATATAAAAAGGTAGAAAAGATTGTTGGAATAGGTTGAATAGGTTAATTATTATATAAATATGACTTTAATTAGTGTAAAATCGGGGGTGATGTCAATGTACTCCAAGTCCACAATTAATTTTTAATGTAAGGTTGTCTTGTTTTTGTGTGAGTATTGAGTGAATAAAGTAAGTAGGAAGTAAGTATTTAAAATCATATGTTATGGAAATAACAAACAAAAAATCAGTATATTAGCACATATATTTAATATCAAACTTTATAAAAATAATTAGGATATTATAACCACATATATTTTAACATCCATCATTATGAAAATAAAATAGGATATTATAAGCATATATATTTTGATATCATACTTCATGAAAATAAATTAGGATATTATAAGCACATATATTTTTTTTTATCATACTTCAAGAAAATAAATTAAAGATAGTATAGGCACAGATATTTTTCATTAATTACTGTAATCAAATATTATCCCCAATCACATCAATATGAAAATGACTGATCTTATGATTAATTAGCTTGGAGTGAAATTAATTATCTTATGAATAATTAGCTTGGAGTGAACTGAATTATCTTATGA
Source organism: Bathymodiolus brooksi (assembly GCA_963680875.1). Taxonomy (NCBI): domain Eukaryota; kingdom Metazoa; phylum Mollusca; class Bivalvia; order Mytilida; family Modiolidae; genus Bathymodiolus; species Bathymodiolus brooksi. The sequence continues at coordinate 81,482,719 of OY804582.1, forward strand.
TTAATTAGCTTGGAGTGAGCAATTAAAAAATACTCTTTTATATATATCTTTATTCTCATAAAGCCAATGTATAACAATGGTATAGAGATATAACAATAAAATCAAAATAACAACAACTATTTACAACATATATATAAATTAGGAGAGAGGTTACAAAGGATTAAGAGCCTGGAGGACAAACACCGGTATTGATAGCACTTATAAAATGACAGAGTTTCTTCAGTATTGGTTTTCTTTTACTTGACATAAGTTCAGAAAATTTGATAATATTATGTCTATATATGAAATAATTTAACAGTGACTGCTTACGTTTTTGGTTAAAATAAATACATTCAAAAATATAATGGTATTCATCTCCAATTTGGGATCTATTACATAATATACATTTACGATTTTCTCTTGGAATGTTCTGCCATCGCCCTGTTTCGATGGGGAGTTTATTATTTGTTGTTCTAAATCTGCAAAGCAAAATTGCATCTTTTATTTCTAAAATATTTAAATATTCTTCATATTTAAACTCTGTTTTAATTGTTTTATAATTTATGGCTTTAGGTGAATTTTGTACTAAAGAATTCCAATTTTGAAGAAACTGATCCTCTAATCGCTGTTTAATTACACATTTCAAATAATCTACATTGTCAAAAAGTTCTGTTTCCCATATATTGGGGAAGCCACACTCATTAAATATTTGTTTTACAAACAATATCCAACTAAACTGCATATAATGATTTTCATTCAATTGACGACATAGTCTATACAATATATTAGAATACTTTGTTTGTTTACCAACTATAAGTCTTGCCCAGTAACATACGGTTATGATTTTAATATCAATATATATAGGGTATCGCCCTAGTTCACCATACACCATATAGCTAGGCGTTGATGTTTTTAAATTTAAAAGAATCTTACAAAATTTTAGATGTAATTTTTCCAGAATATCATTGTTACTAAAGCCCCACACTTCACAGCCATATAACAGGATGGGTTTAATCATTTTGTCAAATAGATCAAGTAGACATTTTATTGATAGTTTATACATTCTTCCCATTTTCAAAACTTCATACATAGCTTTTAGTGCTTTATCAGCTAGATGTTTTTTTGTTAAACTAAAATTTCCTGTTCTAGTAAAAATAATCCCAAGATAGTTGAAATTTTTAACTATCTCAAGATTTAGATTATCATAGCTGAAGCTCAAATTTTGTGGTAATCTCCCATTTCCAAACACCATTACTTTGGTTTTATCTGCATTTACTTTTAATTTCCACAAATTACAATATTCATAAAAAGCATCCAGTTGAGTTTGGAGATCATTTGCTGTCTCAGCTAACAATGCAGTGTCATCAGCATATAACAGAATAAAAAGTTTAAGGTAAATGTCTAAATTGTTTTCTATTTCATCTGAGATAGTTTGTAGTCCTGTAATATTTTGTTTTCTAAAAAAGTGTCAACGTCATTTAAAAACAATGAAAAAAGAAAAGGGGACAGGTTTTCCCCTTGTCTGACTCCATTTGCACAATCAAAGTATTCTGATATACAATTATTATATGAGATACAAGATTTTATACTATCATACATATTAATAATAACATTATACATTTTGCCATTGATTTTATTTAACATCATTTTATAGAAAAGCCCTTCCCTCCATACCTTATCAAAGGCCTTTTCGAAATCTATAAAGGCACAAAATAATTTCCTTTTTTTAAGTTTTATTATTTGGAAAAACGAAAAGAGAGTGAAAATGTTATCTATAGTTGAATAATTTTGGCGAAATCCGAATTGGTTTTCTTTTATAAGTCTGTATTCCTCAGAAAAGATATTGAGTCTTGTATTCAGAATTGATGTAAATAATTTTCCCAAGCAACTTACAATTGTGATAGGCCTATAGTTCTTGGGTTCATAAATATCGCCTTTATTCTTATAAATAGGCTTGATTGTACCAATCAACCAAATATGAGGAACAAAACCCTTATCAAAGATAATGTTAAATAACTTCTCATAAATATTTATAAATTGATTTGATGTCGACTTGATGTATTCGTTTATAATTTCATCCTCACCACAAGCTTTTTCATTCTTTAATTTTTGTATACATTTTAAAATTTCTTCCTTTGAGATATAGGCGTTTATGTGTTCATTGATTGGTTCATTCTGTAGAATATTAACCTCTGGTAAGCCGTTGTTACCATCACAAATGTCTCTTGTATTCAAATTTTGAAAAAAATCATAAAGTTTATCAATTTCAATATTCGGTTGCTTCTTTCTTTTACCTTTGTTCAAAAGTTTCCAAAATTCTTTAGGATTGTTTTTACTCATATTGTGTATATCTTCTGAAAATTTCTTTCGATAATTTTTATATTTTCTGTCCAATGTATGTTTGTAATGTTTTTCAGCGTCAATCATAGCTAAGCGATTTTGTGGAGAAGTTGAACGTTTAAAACGTTTCTTAAGTTTTCTGTAGTTTTGACGTGCAAATCTACAGTCTAAATCAAACCAGGGTTTATTTTCTTTTTTGAAAGTATTATTCTTGTTTTTTTCCTTAACATTATAAGTTCCAAAAGTTTTTTGGCCAGATGTGACAAATATATTACATAAATTTTCTATCAATATGTCAACAGTATCTTGAGTAATCATATCTTTCTCTGTGCCACATAGAGTAAGCATATGTTCTAATTCTAACATTTTTTCAATATCAATATTGTTCTGAAAATGAATTTGTTTTTGGGGCTCCCATCTTTTAGTTTTTATTATATTTTCAACAGTATGGTTCCGAGAATCCACATATTCATCTTTGCTGCTTTGTGAAAAATTATCAGAAGAAAAACATATCGTAATAGGCGAGTGAACATCTGAATATAGCTTACTAGAATCAAGGATGTCAAAATCTTTGAATGATTTCAGCAAATATGGACTACTAATACAGTAATCTACTACACTGGCGTTTCTACAAGTAAATCTTCCAATATTTTTATCCTTACCTACTCTACCATTCACTATAAATAGGCTATTACCTTTACAAAATTCTAACAACATATTTCCATACCTATTTCTTATCATATCCATACTACTTCGTTCAACAGGGAGAGACAATGATTCTAATACTTCAGTATAGTTATCGACATAATCTGAAATATTATTATTATTATGATTGTTGTCATCTAGAATAATAAAATCATCACAATTACTTGTCCTTGCATTAAAATCCCCGACAAGGCAAATATATTTCGAAATATTTAAAAGTGATAAGTATTCCTGTTGAATTTCATTGAATGCTTCGTCTGATGAGTACTTTGTGTATTCAGGAGGTATATAAACTACACCAAAAATTACCGGTTGGTCTAGTTTGAATAACCCCCCCTTACACTTAAACCACAGAACATATTTACAACTAGTTTCTTTTATTTCAATCATGTTCACTAAAGTGTCTCTATATCCGACCATAATCACACCTGACCGACGATAAGCTATATTCTTTCGGTTTTTCATTATGAACTTAAAACCAGGAAAATCAATAACATCCAAGTCGTCAGTTTTTGTCTCGACAAAACATAAGATATCATGATTTCTAATCATGTTTTGAAATTCCGGATACTGCAACCTTGACTTGATCCCACAACAGTTCAAACTTAACAAATTAATACAATTATTATTAGAATCATTGACTGACCTATTGATAGTTATGTCAGAAGTATGACTAGTATTTACAGTTATACATGTATCATTATAATCACTGACTGACCTATTGACAGGTATATCATTAGAATCACTGATTGACATATTGACAGTTATATTATTAGAATCACTGATTGACCTATTGACAGTTATATCATTAGAATCACTGATTGACCTATTGACAGTTATATCATTAGAATCACTGATTGACCTATTGACAGTTATATCATTAGAATCACTGATTGACCTATTGACAGTTATATCACTAGAATCACTGATTGACCTATTGACAGTTATATCACTAGAATCACTGACTGACCTATTGACAGTTATATCACTAGAATCACTGACTGACTTAATGATAGTTATATCACTTGAATCACTGATTGACCTATTGGCAGTTATATCACTAGAATCACTGATTGACCTATTGACAGTTATATCACTAGAATCACTGACTGACCTATTGACAGTTATATCATTAGAATCACTGACTGACTTATTGATAGTTATATCATTAGAATCACTGATTGACCTATTGGCAGTTATATCACTGGAATCACTGATTGACCTATTGACAGTTATATCACTAGAATCACTGACTGACCTATTGACAGTTATATCACTAGACTCACTGACTGACCTATTGATAGTTATATCACTAGAATCACTGATTGACCTATTGACAGTTATATCACTAGAATCACTGACTGACCTATTGACAGTTATATCATTAGAATCACTGATTGACCTATTGACAGTTATATCAGAACAATGACTAGTATTTACAGTTATACATGTATGACGAGACTCATCACTACAATCAACAATAGAATTATTACAATTACTTACATTTTGTTTATAATCAATAACAACAGATATATCATTAATTTTATAAAAATTATATATATTGTTAGAATATTCTTCTTCTACTTCAACTGTAAGTTCATAATCATTACCGTCTATTAAATTATGTAATATTTCTTTAGATTCATATTGAGTAACAACATAATTAATATCATTTATATTGTCAGTGTTATTTTCACTGTAAACTGTACATATATTATTATAAATAACTTTGTTATCACGGCATTTAACACAATTACAATCTTTTCGTAAATTACATAACAGTTCATTGGTTAATTGTTCTCCATGGCTGTGCTAATAATGATTACTATCATTCAATAACGGGGGGGGGGGGGGGGGGGGGGTATCTGATGGGCGTGGACGCTTGTATGGTCTGTTGGCCTCCTTCGGTGTTGTCAAGAGCGAGTCACGGTATCCGTACTTCTTTGCTGATGTAGCATTTGTATTTTCGTTGTCATTTTCGTCTTGACAGTATAGCATTCCGTCGATAAATAGTTTGTCCCTTACTAGCACGACATGTTTTCCCTGTTTCCTAGCCTCTTTTTGAATTGGATACAGCTTCTTTCGTCTTTCCTCTATTGCATTTGGAAACTGCTCGTGAATACCGAAAGGGGTGTTTTTAAGCCATTTTGCTCGGTCGAGAACTAGTCTCAGATCTTTGTGGTACAAAAATCTCGCGATTGGTCTCGGTCTGTCATTTGAGCGTTTTCCGAATCGGTGCACGTTACCAAATTCAATATGATGTTCTATCCCGAGTTTCTCGTAAATAAAAGCCCTTAGTTTTTCCTCAACGTTCTCAGTTCTCTGCTCGAATAGATTTGTGAAAATAAGGTTATTTTTCATCGAGCGACATTGCAAGTCAAGAACAGTGTTTTGTAGTTTACGTACTTCATCTTGATCACTATGCTGTGATTTCGTATCCGCTATTTGTTTTTTCAATTCATCAAAGTTTGTTGATATTATTTTTATTTGGTCAGATTGCTTACTGATGTCTTGTGAATGTTTTACAAACTGTTCAGTATGTTTATTTATGAGATCATCTCGTTTGTCACTTTTATTTTTAACATCATCGAACATATCACTAAGAACCTGGCAACTAGTTTCTACGTGTTTTTGTGATTTTGCTGTTTCTGAAAATTTAAATTCAAGTTCTCTCATCTTAGCTGACATAAGAAGTAATTCCCTTTTTATGTCTTTAATAGAATCGACTGCCGTTTCTATAGATTTTAATCTTCCGTCAATAGATGATACTAGCTGCAATAACATATTCAAAATTACAGGTGTATTGGTATTGAGGTCTTCACTAGAGTCAAAGATCTTCTGACTTTCCAATAACAATTTTGATGTTTCTCCGAGTGACATTTCTATTTGGTATTGTTTGGCAATCAGTGTCTAATAAGATCAATAAGTGGTCACTCAACAAATGGTACGATGTTTTCACTGTTACACTTTTATAATACTAAGAACAGTTCACGTCTAAGTTTAAATTGTACACGTACTGTTTACTTGTAAACTGCTTGAAGATATTCAGATTTCCGCGGTCAAAGGTCAATTTCAGAATTTTTCGCGATGAATCCTCTATAACATTCAATCTGTACTGATATTGGGCATCATGTTTGGAGCTACCCGGTGCTGAGGGTCCATATATAATACATAACCATTTTCAAAACTAGTTAACCGATAAAAGATGGTTAATTTGAAAGTTTTTACTACAACAAAGTTTCACCAACCTCCATCTTGACTAGCCTGTTATCAATCAAAATTATGATAATTCTAAATTTATAAATAAATTTTAATAAAAACTTTTGAATTTAGATTTTAAGAAAATTGCTTAATTGCATGAGTATCATATAATATTTTAAATTCATACATTTTAGAAAGATTGTTTATTTAAATTATTCTAAAATTTTATATTTTCATCTATTTTATTTACAGATTTTTTTTTTAATTTAATTTTATACATAAATTTTTACTAAATTTTAATTTTTTTTTTTCAAGTTGTTAAATTTTAACAGACTTATTCTTATATTTTTAGATTGTTTTTTGATTAGTTTTGTTTTGTTTTTTTATAATAAATTTCACTTTTGAGACCTGCATTTCCGAATTTCCTTACCTGTAACTGTCATTAATTGCTATATAAACACTTGTAAATAAAGGTAATAACAAAATTACCGAACTCTGAACAATCTTACAAAGGGAAAGTCAAAACTCATAATTATATAAACAGACAAAATCAGTCAACAACCGGAAAATTGTGAAAACCGTAATGACCCTGACTTGGTACAGGCATTTCTAAAGAAATGGTGGGTTGAATCAGATTTTAAGGCGCCAAACCTTTAAGGCGTAACATAAGGTTTGTTCGCATACCTTGGATATTATATTTCAAAATGTTGGCCTAGATTGAAGACACCGTCTAATTTTATATAGGCTAGGAGCATTTTTGTGGTTTTGTTTTAAAATTTCATATATTTTCCGTGGTCCTGCATATGCACCAGCACTTGATAGATTATAATACACATTTTCTATTGCGTTGTTTGCGTTTGGTGTCATAATTGATTATCCGTTGAATCATTTCACAAATTCTAGAAATTCGTTTATCACTTTTCCAACATAGATTATACCAATTTAACGAACGAATTTTCAAAGAGTATTACATAAGTAAATAATCGGTAATATTTCTACTTTTCACTTCTAATATAAAACGTTCATATACATTCTCTAAAGTCAATGATTTAACAGCAGTCGAAATTAAAATATGTCGTGGTACATTTCGAACTATGTAATTTGCATGGGTAACTGTTTAACTCGTACCACTGTCAACTCGTACGATGTCACCTCGTACCAAAATTTGCAAACTCGTACCATTGTCAACTCGTACCACTTCCAACTCGTACCACTGCAAACTCGTACCAATTCGAACTCGTACAAAGTTTAATAATAATTAATTAATTGGCTTTTAATATTTGCATTATTTTTTGTTGAACTATAATTAAATTAACTAATTATCTATTTAATGAGATGATTGGATTTTGAGTTTGATTTTAATGTGATAACTTGGAATTTGTTGTGCTCAACACACAAGCTAAGATGAGTCCTGTCAGAGCCAACCCTTGCTATAAAATGTCATTCATTGGTGGTGTGCTTCATAACCAAAATGAGCGACGACAGTTGTATATGGTGCCACGCTCCTGTAAGACCCCGTCAAGAGGCGGTAGAATGTGATATTTGTTCAAGATGGCATCACAGAAAGTGGGGCAATATGGGATGAGTTCAATATAATTACGATGCTGGTACGAGTTTACAGTGGTACGAGTTTACAAATTTTCTTTTGCATTAACTTTCCCAAATGTTTTTTTCTGAAATAATTTATAAAATTTGTATATGATGTTTGACAATCACTCAGCTCAGTAAAGCAAAAAGGACTTACCTATAAATTGGCGAATAATAATAACTAAATGTCCACCATGGATCGTTTTTATTTTCACAATTGTGCTGACTGAACGCCGTTTCGAATTCTTCCTATTTATATTGTAATTTTGCCGCAAAGCCAAATACGGCACGTCTTTTCCTATTTCATTTTTCCCACGACCAGTTTTCGTAGTTCCACTTTATTTTAAAACTTTCTAAATAGGAAATCACTATAAATTGTATAGTTTTCCTTTTCATTCCAAACTTTAATTTTAACTTTATTATCCAAAACTATGATTTCCTGCATTGCGCTGGAACTATATTTTCTGGAGGTGAGTATCTTGATGCATTCTTTCAGCAATTTTGGTCAGAGATCGTGTCGTGTGCTCTCACGCCATAACCGCTGACACATGTTTGCGTCATATGCTACTCTGTTCATTCATACTATTTTATACTACGTTTACTATTGTATTACTATGCCTGGGTGGGCAGCCAGCACAATTTTCTACAATTTTCTTTTGTGACCGATTAACCAACATTGTCTGTATTTATTTCACAATAAAATATGTCATCGAGTCTACAAATTCTACACCAAGACATTCGATATGTTGATTGCTTACTGACTCAATGTATTCCCAAACCGACAGTGCATAGCATATCTATAGAGAATCATGTTCAAATACGGAAGATTGACTACTGAAACTAGCTGGGAGGACAGACTATCTTGTTAATATACAATTAGTATGTACCAGGATGTTGAATATTGAATAAAGTTGAAAGTTTATCTGTTTCTCGCCATCAATTACAAAAAACGACCACCAAGCTGCACGCGAATTCAAAGCAATATCAATACATTTTACTACTGAAATTGTCCGGGGTTTTATGTAGAAAATACTATATGCGAACTTGAACTTCAACACATGTAAACTTAAAATAAAGAAACAAAGGGCAGAATAAGTATAATCTTGTAAACCACAAAAAAATAAAAGTAAAAAAGGCAGAATAAAAATAATCTTTTTGTGCTTGCATTCTGCTTGCATATTTTATAACATGTGGTTTTATTAACACATGAAACGTAATGAAAACTTATGTATTTTGGGGTGTTACTTTTTCAATGTTTACTATAGCCTGTGCGTATTTAGTAATTAAAATAATTTCTAGATGACATCCTTAATTTCGTTTTATTCTCCGAGTATCGTGCATTTAACTTAATTATCTGTCATGATTTTATCAATTCAAAAAAAATTTCCATATTTTGTTAAACATGTTAAATAAGGGTAATAGCAAAATGACCGAACTCCGAACAATCTTACAAAGGGAAAGTCAAAACTCATAAGTATATAAACAGACAAAATCAGTCAACAACCGGAAAACTGTGAAAACCGTAATGACCCTGACTTGGTACAGGCATTTCTAAAGAAATGGTGGGTTGAATCAGATTTTAAAGCGCCAAGCCTCCCCCTTTCATTACGGCTCAGAGTTTCCGGCTGTCACTATAACAGTACATTGTATATATAACAATACTTGAACAAAACAGGTAAAACAGTTGTCAACAAACTCAGTGAAGTAAATGTCAAAGACACTTTTACGTCACACATTGATAAAATAATATTTTTGACATTTTTGTTGACACCTTATCTTTATACATTTTCACTATATGAAAATCCATCGTTTATAATCTTTTCTGCAGAGACGGAGTATATTTCGACAAGATCTAGGTATCGGAATATAAACTTTTTAAGAGATCGAATAAGGCGAATCTTTTCATAGCCCTGGTCCAGTAGCCTGTTTCTCAGATGAAGATGACGTTTCAGGAAATCAGAATAATTGCTACTGGCCCTTGCATAGCGAATCAATTGCGAGATGTAAACACCATATGCAGGGGAAGCTGGTATATTGTTGCACATATTTGGAAAATTTATGATTTTAAAATTGAAGTCGTCCCGTTTATCACAAATTTTAGTACTGATTTGACCACTGTCGTCAAATTCGAGGTATAAGTCCAAAAATGATGCAGACGAAGCGGTATCTGTGGTCTCTTTAACTTCCAGCTCTGGAGGATATATCAATGGAAGAAATTCTGCAAATCTAGAATTATTGATAGATAAAACGTCATCAATATACCTGTATGTGAAATTAAAGGCTCTAGCCTCATGAATCTTCTTATCTTTTACAAGCTTTTGAAGAAACTCCGACTCATATGAGTATAAAAATAAATCGGCTAGAAGAGGGGCACAATTCGTACCCATTGGTATGCCGACGACCTGCTGAAACAGTATCCCTCCAAAGGAGACAAATATGTTATCGATGAGGAACTCCAGCATACTGATCACTTGTTCCTCGGAGTAGCATGTTTTACCTTTTTGAATTTTGTTTGAAAAATATGTGGAATTGTAGCCTAACACAACAAATTGTGAGCCATAGTTTCTATGACTGAAAGCTTTGTTAATTGTTAATTTGTGGTATATAGAGTTGAAAAATCAAAAGTTTTGATGGAGGATACCTGAGAGAAAGATCTTGATTTAAGGTTATCCAAAAGATCTTTAGAGTTTTTCAAAATCCATATGTGATTTATGCCACTACGCGAGTAAACAGTTTCACAATATTTCTGGCTATAAAAAGATTCGCCTTATTCGATCTCTTAGAAAGTTTATATTCCGATACCAATATCTTGTCGAAATATATTCCGTCTCTGCAGAAACAATTATAAGCGATGCATTTTCATATAGTGAAAATGTATAAAGATAAAGAAGTCCAAAATGTCAAGAATTTTTTTGTCAATGTGTGACGTAAAAGTATTTTTGACATTTACGTCACCGAATATGGTACTGCTTTGACAACTATTTTACCTATTTTGTTCCTGTATTTAAATACTGTTACAGTGACAGCCGGAACCTTTGAACCGTAATGAGAGCGGGAGGTTTGGCGCCTTAAAATCTGATTCAACCCACCATTTCTTTAGAAATGCCTGTACCAAGTCAGGGTCATTACGGTTTTCACAGTTTTCCGGTTGTTGACTGATTTTGTCTGTTTATATAATTATGAGTTTTGACTTTCCCTTTATAAGATTGTTCGGAGTTCGGTAATTTTGTTATTACCTTTATTTACTGCAGACATAATCTTTGTCAGGTGAATAGACAATTCTTTCGTCGAACAAGTTGCTGATCCCACTATGTACCTTTCTTTGTATGGTGTCTTATGGAGATTAGGTATCCAATATAAATAGGGTAAATCCGCAGACTCTTTACCAGAGGGAATGTTTAAAGAGGTCATGAATGATCTGTGGTTAGCTAGGATTTCATCTTTGTCGAACGAAGTAGGTTTGTATGTGTGATTTATCATACACAAAAAAGACTTCCCTGGGTGTTTTGTCATACATAAAAAAGACTTGTCTGGGTGATTTGTCATGCATAAAAAAGACGTCACTTGTCTGGGTGATTTGTCATACACAAAAAAGACGTCACTTGCCTGGGTGATTTATCATACACAAAAACGACTTGCCTGGATGTTTTGTCATACACAAAAAAGACTTGTCTGGGTGATTTTTCATACACAAAAAAGACATCACTTGTCTGGGTGATTTGTCATACACTAAAAAGACTTGTCTGGATGATTTGTCATACACAAAACAGATGTCACTTGTCTGGGTGATTTGTCATACACAAAAAAGACTTGTCTGGGTGATTTGTCATACACAAAAAAGACTTGCCTGTATGATTTATCATACTCAAAAAAGACTTGCCTGGGTGTTTTGTCATACACAAAAAAGACTTGTCTGGGTGATTTGTCATACACAAAAAAACTTGCCTGTGTGATTTATCATACTCAAAAAAGACTTGCCTGGGTGTTTTGTCATACACATAAAAAAGACTTGTCTGGGTGATTTGTCATACACAAAAAAGACTTGTCTGGGTGATTTGTCATACACAAAAAAGACGTCACTTCTCTGGGTGATTTGTCATACATAAAAAAAACTTGCCTGGGTGATTTGTCATACACGAAAAAGACTTGTCTGGGTGATTTGTCATACACAAAAAAGACGTCACTTCTCTGGGTGATTTGTCATACATAAAAAAAACTTGCCTGGGTGATTTGTTATACACAAAAAAGAGGTCACTTGCCTGGGTGATTTGTCATACACAAAAAAGACTTGCCTGGGTGATTTGTCATACACAAAAAAGACGTCACTTGTCTGGGTGATTTGTCATACACAAAAAAGAGGTCACTTGTCTGGGTGATTTGTCATACACAAAAAAGACTTGTCTGGGTGTTTTGTCATACACAAAAAAGACTTGCCTGGGTGATTTGTCATCCACAAAAAAGACGTCACTTGTCTGGGTGATTTGTCATAGACAAAAAAGACGTCACTTGTCTGGATGATTTGTCATACACAAAAAAGACTTGCCTGTGTGATTTATCATACTCAAAAAAGACTTGCCTGGGTGATTTGTCATATACAAAAAAGATTTCCCTGGGTGATTTGTCATACATAAAAAAGACTTGCCTGGGTGATTTGTCATACACAAAAAAGACTTGTCTGTATGATTTGTCATATACAAAAAAGACTTGTCTGGGTGATTTGTCATACACAAAAAAGACTTGCCTGTGTGATTTGTCAGACAGAAAAAAGATTTGCCTGGGTGATTTGTCATACACAAAAAAGACGTCACTTGTCTGGGTGATTTGTCATACACAAAAAAGACTGCCTGGATGATTTATCATACACAAAAAAAACCTTCCCTGGATGATTTATCATATACAAAAAAGACTTGCTTGGGTGATTTATCAAAGATATAAAAAAAAAAGATTTGCCTGGGTAATTTATTATATACCAAAAAGGCTTGCCTGGATAATTTATCATATACAAAAAAGGCTTGCGTGGGTGATTTGTCATACACAAAAAAGACTTGCCTGGGTAATTTATCATATACAAATGTACAAAAAAGGCTTGTGAGTGATTAATCATACACAAAAAATAAGACTTGCCTGGGTGATTTATCATACACAAAAAAGATTCCTGGGTGATTTATCATACACCAAAATAGAACTTGCCTGGGGTGTTTTGTCATACACAAAAAAGACTTGCCTGGGTGATTTGTCATACACAAAAAGACTTGTCTGGGTGATTTGTCATACACAAAAAAAGACTTGCCTGGGTGATTGGTCATACACAAAAAGACTTGCCTGTGTGATTTATCATACACAAAAACAAGACTTGCCTGGGTCATTGGTCATACACAAAAAGACTTTTCTGGGTGATTTGTCATACACAAAAAAGACTTGCCTGGGTGATTGGTCATACACAAAAAGACTTGCCTGGGTGATTTGTCATACACAAAAAAGACTTGCTTGGGTGATTTATCATACACAAAAAAGACTCCTGGGTGATTTGTCATACACCAAAAAGAACTTGCCTGGGGTGTTTTGTCATGCACAAAAAAGAACTGCTTTTGTGATTTTTCCTTTACAAAAAAAATAAGACTTGACTGGGTGATTGGTCATACACAAAAAAGACTTGTCTGGGTGATTTGTCATACACAAAAAAGACTTGCCTGGGTGATTGGTCATACACAAAAAAGAACTTGCCTGGGGTGTTTTGTCATGCACCAAATAGACTTACCTGGGTAATTTATCATATACAAAAAAGGCTTGTGTGAGTGATTAATCATACACAAAAAAAAGACTTGCCTGGGTGTTTTGTGGTACACAAAAAGACTTGCCTGGGTGATTTATCATACACAAAAAGACTTGCCTTGGTGATTGGTCATACACAAAAAAGACTTGTCTGGGCGATTTGTTATACACAAAAAAGACTTGCCTGGGGTGTTTTGTCATACACAAAGAAAAAGACTTGCCTGGGTGTTTTGTGGTACACAAAAAGACTTGCCTGGGTGATTTATCATACACAAGAAAGACTCCTGGGTGATTTGTCATACACCAAAAAAGAACTTGCCTGGGGTGTTTTGTCATGCACATAAAGAACTTGCTTTTGTGATTTGAACTAATTCCGGTCAATATGAAAATGCATGCTGCCAGCAATAAAGCCAAGGTATTAGTTCAAATCACCCAGGCAAGTTTTTTTGCATATGATAAATTACCCAGGCAAGACTTGCTTTGTGTATGATAAATCACCCAGGCCAGCCTATTTTGTTTTGTGTATGACAAATCACCCAGGCAAGTCTTTTGAGAATGACAAATCACCCACACAAGTCTTGTTTTTGTGTATGATATATCACCCAGGCAAGTCTTTTTTGTGTATGACCAATCACCCAGGCAAGTCTTATTTGTGCATGATAAATAAATCACCCAAACAAGTTTTTTTCACTGTGTATGACAAAACAACCAGGAAAGTTTTTTCTGTGCATGACCAATCACCCAGACAATTCTTTTTGTGTATGACAAATCACCCAGACAAGTCTTTTTGTGTATGACAAATCACCCAGACAAGTCTTTTTGTGCATGACCAATCACCCAGGCAAGTCTTTTTGTGTATGACAAATCACCCAGACAAGTCTTTTTGTGTATGACCAATCACCCAGACAAGTCTGTTTGTGTATGACCAATCACCCAGACAAGTCTTTTTTTTTGTAAATGAAAAATCACAAAAGCATGTTCTTTTTGTGCATGACAAAATACCCCAGGCAAGTTCTTTTTTGGTGTATGACAAATCACCCAGGAGTCTTTTTTGTGTATGATAAATCAACCAGGCAAGTCTTTTTGTGTACCACAAAACACCCAGGCAAGTCTTTTTTTGTGTATGATTATTCACTCACACAAGCCTTTTTTGTATATGATAAATTACCCAGGCAAGTCTTTTTTGTGCATGACAAAACACCCCAGGCAAGTTTTTTTTTGTGTATGACAAATCACCCAGGCAAGTCTTTTTTGTGTATGACAAATCACCCAGACAAGTCTTTTTTGTGTATGACCAATCACCAGGCAAGTCTTTTTGCGTATGACCAATCACCCAGGTAAGTCTTTTTTTTGTAAATGAAAAATCACAAAAGCAAGTTCTTTTTGTGCATGACAAAACACCCCAGGCAAGTTCTTTTCTGTTGTATGACAAATCACCCAGGAGTCTTTTTTGTGTATGATAAATCACCCAGGCAAGTCTTTTTGTGTACGACAAAACACCCAGGCAAGTCTTTTTTTTTTGTGTATGATTAATCCCTCACACAAGCCTTTTTTGTATATGATAAATTACCCATGCAAGTCTTTTTTGTGCATGACAAAACACCCCAGGCAAGTTCTTTTTTGTGTATGACAAATCACCCAGGCAAGTCTTTTTTATGTAAAACAAAAAAAAAACAGACAAGTCTTTTTGTGCATGACCAATCACCCAGACAAGTCTTTTTGTGTATAACCAATCACCCAGACAAGTCTTTTTGTGTATAACCAATCACCCAGACAAGTCTTTTTGTGCATGACCAATCACCCAGACAAGTCTTTTTGTGTATGACCAATCACCAAGGCAAGTCTTTGTTGTGTATGACCAATCACCCAGGCAAGTGTTTTTGTGTATGACCAATCACCCAGACAAGTCTTTTTTGTGTATGACAAATCACCCAGACAAGTCTTTTTGTGTATGACCAATCACCCAGGCAAGTTTGTGTTGTGTATGACCAATCACCCAGGCAAGTCTTTTTGTGTATGACCAATCACCCAGACAAGTCTTTTTTGTGTATGACAAATCACCCAAGCAAGTCTTTTTTGTGCATGACAAAACACCCCAGGCAAGTTCTTTTTTGTGTATGACAAATCACCCAGGCATGTCTTTTTTGTGTATGACAAATCACCCAGGCAAGTCTTTTATGTGTATGACAAAACAGCCAGGCAAGTCTTTTTTGTGTGACAAATCACCCAGGGAAGTTGTATTTTTGTGTAAATGAAAAACACAAAAGCAAGTTCTTTTTTGTGCATGACAAAACACCCCAGGCAAGTTCTTTTTTGTGCATGACAAAACACCCCAGGCAAGTTCTTTTTTGTGTATGACAAATCACCCAAGCAAGTCTTTTTTGTGTATGACAAATCACCCAGGCAAGTCTTTTTTGTGCATGACAAATCACCCAGGCAAGTATATTTGATTGTGTATGACAAATCACCCAGGCAAGTCTTTTTTATGTATAACAAAAAAAACCAGACAAGTCTTTTTGTGCATGACCAATCACCCAGACAAGTCTTTTTGTGTATGACCAATCACCCAGACAAGTCTTTTTGTGTATGACAAATCACCCAGACAAGTCTTTTTGTGCATGACCAATCACCCAGGCAAGTCTTTTTGTGTATGACAAATCACCCAGACAAGTCTTTTTGTGTATGACCAATCACCCAGGCAAGTTTTTGTTGTGTATGACCAATCACCCAGGCAAGTGTTTTTGTGTATGACCAATCACCCAGACAAGTTTTTTTTGTGTATGACAAATCACCCAGACAAGTCTTTTTGTGTATGACCAATCACCCAGGCAAGTTTTTGTTGTGTATGACCAATCACCCAGGCAAGTCTTTTTGTGTATGACCAATCACCCAGACAAGTCTTTTTTGTGTATGACAAATCACCCAAACAAGTCTTTTTTGTGTATGACAAATCACCCAGGCAAGTCTTTTTTGTGTATGACAAATCACCCAGGCATGTATATTTTATTGTGTATAACAAATCACCCAGGCAAGTCTTTTTTATGTATAACAAAAAAAAACAGACAAGTCTTTTTGTGCATGACCAATCACCCAGACAAGTCTTTTTGTGTATGACCAATCACCCAGACAAGTCTTTTTGTGTATGACAAATCACCCAGACAAGTCTTTCTGTGCATGACCAATCACCCAGGCAAGTCTTTTTGTGTATGACAAATCACCCAGGCAAGTTTTTGTTGTGTATGACCAATCACCCAGGCAAGTCTTTTTGTGTATGACCAATCACCCAGACAAGTCTTTTTTGTGTATGACAAATCACCCAGACAAGTCTTTTTGTGTATGACCAATCACCCAGGTAAGTCTTTTTTTTTTGTAAATGAAAAATCACAAAAGCAAGTTCTTTTTTGTGCATGACAAAATATCCCAGGCAAGTTCTTTTTTGGTGTATGACAAATCACCCAGGAGTCTTTTTTGTGTATGACAAATCACCCAGGCAAGTCTTTTATGTGTATGACAAAACAGCCAGGCAAGTCTTTTTTGTGTGACAAATCACCCAGGGAAGTTGTATTTTTGTGTAAATGAAAAACACAAAAGCAAGTTCTTTTTTGTGCATGACAAAACACCCCAGGCAAGTTCTTTTTTGTCTATGACAAATCACCCAAGCTAGTCTTTTTTGTGTATGACAAATCACCCAGGCAAGTCTTTTTTGTGCATGACAAATCACCCAGGCAAGTATATTTGATTGTGTATGACAAATCACCCAGGCAAGTCTTTTTTATGTATAACAAAAAAAACCAGACAAGTCTTTTTGTGCATGACCAATCACCCAGACAAGTCTTTTTGTGTATGACCAATCACCCAGACAAGTCTTTTTGTGTATGACAAATCACCCAGACAAGTCTTTTTGTGCATGACCAATCACCCAGGAAAGTCTTTTTGTGTATGACAAATCACCCAGACAAGTCTTTTTGTGTATGACCAATCACCCAGGCAAGTTTTTGTTGTGTATGACCAATCACCCAGGCAAGTGTTTTTGTGTATGACCAATCACCCATACAAGTCTTTTTTGTGTATGACAAATCACCCAGACAAGTCTTTTTGTGTATGACCAATCACCCAGGCAAGTTTTTGTTGTGTATGACCAATCACCCAGGCAAGTCTTTTTGTGTATGACCAATCACCCAGACAAGTCTTTTTTGTGTATGACAAATCACCCAAACAAGTCTTTTTTGTGTATGACAAATCACCCAGGCAAGTCTTTTTTGTGTATGACAAATCACCCAGGCATGTATATTTTATTGTGTATAACAAATCACCCAGGCAAGTCTTTTTTATGTATAACAAAAAAAACCAGACAAGTCTATTTTGTGAATGACCAATCACCCAGACAAGTCTTTTGTGTATAACCAATCACCCAGACAAGTCTTTTTGTGTATGACCAATCACACAGACAAGTCTTTTTGTGTATGACAAATCACCCAGACAAGTCTTTCTGTGCATGACCAATCACCCAGACAAGTCTTTTTGTGTATGACAAATCACCCAGACAAGTCTTTTTGTGTATGACCAATCCCCCAGGCAAGTTTTTGTTGTGTATGACCAATCACCCAGGCAAGTCTTTTTGTGTATGACCAATCACCCAGACAAGTCTTTTTTGTGTATGACAAATCACCCAGACAAGTCTTTTTGTGTATGACCAATCACCCAGGTAAGTCTTTTTTTTTTGTAAATGAAAAATCACAAAAGCAAGTTCTTTTTTGTGCATGACAAAATACCCCAGGCAAGTTCTTTTTTGGTGTATGACAAATCACCCAGGAGTCTTTTTTGTGTATGATAAATCACCCAGGCAAGTCTTTTTGTGTATGACAAATCATCCAGACAAGTCTTTTTTTTGTAAATGAAAAATCACAAAAGCAAGTTCTTTTTTGTGCATGACAAAATACCCCAGGCAAGTTCTTTTTTGGTGTATGACAAATCACCCAGGAGTCTTTTTTGTGTATGATAAATCACCCAGGCAAGTCTTTTTGTGTATGACAAATCATCCAGACAAGTCTTTTTGTGTATGACAAATCACCCAGGCAAGTCTTTTTTGTATATGACAAATCACCCAGGCAAGTATATTTGATTGTGTATGACAAATCACCTAGGCAAGTCTTTTTTATGTATAACAAAAAAAACCAGACAAGTCTTTTTGTGCATGACCAATCACCCAGACAAGTCTTTTTGTGTATGACCAATCACCCACACAAGTCTTTTTGTGTATGACCAATCACCCAGACAAGTCTTTTTGTGCATGACCAATCATCCAGGCAAGTTTTTGTTGTGTATGACCAATCACCCAGGCAAGTGTTTTTGTGTATTACCAATCACCCAGGCAAGTGTTTTTGTGTATGACCAATCACCCAGACAAGTCTTTTTTGAGTATGACAAATCACCCAGACAAGTCTTTTTGTGTATGACCAATCACCCAGGCAAGTTTTAGTTGTGTATGACCAATCACCCAGGCAAGTCTTTTTGTGTATGACCAATCACCCAGACAAGTCTTTTTTGTGTATGACAAATCACCCAAACAAGTCTTTTTTGTGTATGACAAATCACCCAGGCAAGTCTTTTTTGTGTATGACAAATCACCCAGGCATGTATATTTTATTGTGTATAACAAATCACCCAGGCAAGTCTTTTTTATGTATAGCAAAAAAAAACCCAGACAAGTCTATTTTGTGCATGACCAATCACCCAGACAAGTCTTTTTGTGTATAACCAATCACCCATACAAGTCTTTTTGTGTATGACAAATCACCCAGACAAGTCTTTCTGTGCATGACCAATCACCCAGGCAAGTCTTTTTGTGTATGACCAATCACCCATACAAGTCTTTTTGTGTATGACAAATCACCCAGACAAGTCTTTCTGTGCATGACCAATCACCCAGGCAAGTCTTTTTGTGTATGACCAATCACCCAGGCAAGTTTTTGTTGTGTATGACCAATCACCCAGACAAGTCTTTCTGTGCATGACCAATCACCCAGGCAAGTCTTTTTGTGTATGACCAATCACCCAGGCAAGTTTTTGTTGTGTATGACCAATCACCCAGGCAAGTCTTTTTGTGTATGACCAATCACCCAGACAAATCTTTTTTGTGTATGACAAATCACCCAGACAAGTCTTTTTGTGTATGACCAATCACCCAGACAAATCTTTTTTGTGTATGACAAATCACCCAGACAAGTCTTTTTGTGTATGACAAATCACCCAGACAAGTCTTTTTGTGTATGATAAATCACACAGGCAAGTCTTTTTGTGTATGACAAATCATCCAGACAAGTCTTTTTTTTTGTAAATGAAAAATCACAAAAGCAAGTTCTTTTTTGTGCATGACAAAATACCCCAGGCAAGTTCTTTCTTGGTGTATGACAAATCACCCAGGAGTCTTTTTTGTGTATGATAAATCACCCAGACAAGTCTTTTTTGTGTATGACAAATCACCCAGACAAGTCTTTTTGTGTATGACCAATCACCCAGGTAAGTCTTTTTTTTTTGTAAATGAAAAATCACAAAAGCAAGTTCTTTTTTGTGCATGACAAAATACCCCAGGCAAGTTCTTTTTTGGTGTATGACAAATCACCCAGGAGTCTTTTTTGTGTATGATAAATCACCCAGGCAAGTCTTTTTGTGTATGACAAATCATCCAGACAAGTCTTTTTTTTGTAAATGAAAAATCACAAAAGCAAGTTCTTTTTTGTGCATGACAAAATACCCCAGGCAAGTTCTTTTTTGTGTATGACAAATCACCCAGGAGTCTTTTTTGTGTATGATAAATCACCCAGGCAAGTCTTTTTGTGTATGACAAATCATCCAGACAAGTCTTTTTGTGTATGACAAATCACCCAGGCAAGTCTTTTTTGTATATGACAAATCACCCAGGCAAGTATATTTGATTGTGTATGACAAATCACCTAGGCAAGTCTTTTTTATGTATAACAAAAAAAACCAGACAAGTCTTTTTGTGCATGACCAATCACCCAGACAAGTCTTTTTGTGTATGACCAATCACCCACACAAGTCTTTTTGTGTATGACCAATCACCCAGACAAGTCTTTTTGTGCATGACCAATCATCCAGGCAAGTTTTTGTTGTGTATGACCAATCACCCAGGCAAGTGTTTTTGTGTATTACCAATCACCCAGGCAAGTGTTTTTGTGTATGACCAATCACCCAGACAAGTCTTTTTTGAGTATGACAAATCACCCAGACAAGTCTTTTTGTGTATGACCAATCACCCAGGCAAGTTTTAGTTGTGTATGACCAATCACCCAGGCAAGTCTTTTTGTGTATGACCAATCACCCAGACAAGTCTTTTTTGTGTATGACAAATCACCCAAACAAGTCTTTTTTGTGCATGACAAATCACCCAGGCAAGTCTTTTTTGTGTATGACAAATCACCCAGGCATGTATATTTTATTGTGTATAACAAATCACCCAGGCAAGTCTTTTTTATGTATAGCAAAAAAAAACCCAGACAAGTCTATTTTGTGCATGACCAATCACCCAGACAAGTCTTTTTGTGTATAACCAATCACCCATACAAGTCTTTTTGTGTATGACAAATCACCCAGACAAGTCTTTCTGTGCATGACCAATCACCCAGGCAAGTCTTTTTGTGTATGACCAATCACCCATACAAGTCTTTTTGTGTATGACAAATCACCCAGACAAGTCTTTCTGTGCATGACCAATCACCCAGGCAAGTCTTTTTGTGTATGACCAATCACCCAGGCAAGTTTTTGTTGTGTATGACCAATCACCCAGACAAGTCTTTCTGTGCATGACCAATCACCCAGGCAAGTCTTTTTGTGTATGACCAATCACCCAGGCAAGTTTTTGTTGTGTATGACCAATCACCCAGGCAAGTCTTTTTGTGTATGACCAATCACCCAGACAAATCTTTTTTGTGTATGACAAATCACCCAGACAAGTCTTTTTGTGTATGACCAATCACCCAGACAAATCTTTTTTGTGTATGACAAATCACCCAGACAAGTCTTTTTGTGTATGACAAATCACCCAGACAAGTCTTTTTGTGTATGATAAATCACACAGGCAAGTCTTTTTGTGTATGACAAATCATCCAGACAAGTCTTTTTTTTTGTAAATGAAAAATCACAAAAGCAAGTTCTTTTTTGTGCATGACAAAATACCCCAGGCAAGTTCTTTCTTGGTGTATGACAAATCACCCAGGAGTCTTTTTTGTGTATGATAAATCACCCAGGCAAGTCTTTTTTGTGTATGACAAATCATCCAGACAAGTCTTTTTGTGTATGACAAATCATCCAGACAAGTCTTTTTTTGTAAATGAAAAATCACAAAAGCAAGTTCTTTTTGTGCAAGACAAAACCCCCCAGGCAAGTTCTTTTTTGGTGTATGACAAATCACCCAGGAGTCTTTTTTGTGTATGATAAATCACCCAAACAAGTCTTTTTTGTGTATGACAAATCACCCAGGCAAGTCTTTTTTGTGTATGACAAATCACCCAGGCATGTATATTTTATTGTGTATAGCAAATCACCCAGGCAAGTCTTTTTTATGTATAACAAAAAAAACCAGACAAGTCTATTTTGTGAATGACCAATCACCCAGACAAGTCTTTTGTGTATAACCAATCACCCAGACAAGTCTTTTTGTGTATGACCAATCACACAGACAAGTCTTTTTGTGTATGACAAATCACCCAGACAAGTCTTTCTGTGCATGACCAATCACCCAGACAAGTCTTTTTAAGTATGACCAATCACCCAGACAAGTCTTTTTGTGTATGACCAATCCCCCAGGCAAGTTTTTGTTGTGTATGACCAATCACCCAGGCAAGTCTTTTTGTGTATGACCAATCACCCAGACAAGTCTTTTTGTGTATGACCAATCACCCAGGTAAGTCTTTTTTTTTTGTAAATGAAAAATCACAAAAGCAAGTTCTTTTTTGTGCATGACAAAATACCCCAGGCAAGTTCTTTTTTGGTGTATGACAAATCACCCAGGAGTCTTTTTTGTGTATGATAAATCACCCAGGCAAGTCTTTTTGTGTATGACAAATCATCCAGACAAGTCTTTTTTTTGTAAATGAAAAATCACAAAAGCAAGTTCTTTTTTGTGCATGACAAAATACCCCAGGCAAGTTCTTTTTTGTGTATGACAAATCACCCAGGAGTCTTTTTTGTGTATGATAAATCACCCAGGCAAGTCTTTTTGTGTATGACAAATCATCCAGACAAGTCTTTTTGTGTATGACAAATCACCCAGGCAAGTCTTTTTTGTATATGACAAATCACCCAGGCAAGTATATTTGATTGTGTATGACAAATCACCTAGGCAAGTCTTTTTTATGTATAACAAAAAAAACCAGACAAGTCTTTTTGTGCATGACCAATCTCCCAGACAAGTCTTTTTGTGTATGACCAATCACCCACACAAGTCTTTTTGTGTATGACCAATCACCCAGACAAGTCTTTTTGTGCATGACCAATCATCCAGGCAAGTTTTTGTTGTGTATGACCAATCACCCAGGCAAGTGTTTTTGTGTATTACCAATCACCCAGGCAAGTGTTTTTGTGTATGACCAATCACCCAGACAAGTCTTTTTTGAGTATGACAAATCACCCAGACAAGTCTTTTTGTGTATGACCAATCACCCAGGCAAGTTTTAGTTGTGTATGACCAATCACCCAGGCAAGTCTTTTTGTGTATGACCAATCACCCAGACAAGTCTTTTTTGTGTATGACAAATCACCCAAACAAGTCTTTTTTGTGTATGACAAATCACCCAGGCAAGTCTTTTTTGTGTATGACAAATCACCCAGGCATGTATATTTTATTGTGTATAACAAATCACCCAGGCAAGTCTTTTTTATGTATAGCAAAAAAAACCCCAGACAAGTCTATTTTGTGCATGACCAATCACCCAGACAAGTCTTTTTGTGTATAACCAATCACCCATACAAGTCTTTTTGTGTATGACAAATCACCCAGACAAGTCTTTCTGTGCATGACCAATCACCCAGGCAAGTCTTTTTGTGCATGACCAATCACCCATACAAGTCTTTTTGTGTATGACAAATCACCCAGACAAGTCTTTCTGTGCATGACCAATCACCCAGGCAAGTCTTTTTGTGTATGACCAATCACCCAGGCAAGTTTTTGTTGTGTATGACCAATCACCCAGACAAGTCTTTCTGTGCATGACCAATCACCCAGGCAAGTCTTTTTGTGTATGACCAATCACCCAGGCAAGTTTTTGTTGTGTATGACCAATCACCCAGGCAAGTCTTTTTGTGTATGACCAATCACCCAGACAAATCTTTTTTGTGTATGACAAATCACCCAGACAAGTCTTTTTGTGTATGACCAATCACCCAGACAAATCTTTTTTGTGTATGACAAATCACCCAGACAAGTCTTTTTGTGTATGACAAATCACCCAGACAAGTCTTTTTGTGTATGATAAATCACACAGGCAAGTCTTTTTGTGTATGACAAATCATCCAGACAAGTCTTTTTTTTTGTAAATGAAAAATCACAAAAGCAAGTTCTTTTTTGTGCAAGACAAAATACCCCAGGCAAGTTCTTTCTTGGTGTATGACAAATCACCCAGGAGTCTTTTTTGTGTATGATAAATCACCCAGGCAAGTCTTTTTTGTGTATGACAAATCATCCAGACAAGTCTTTTTGTGTATGACAAATCATCCAGACAAGTCTTTTTTTGTAAATGAAAAATCACAAAAGCAAGTTCTTTTTTGTGCAAGACAAAATACCCCAGGCAAGTTCTTTTTTGGTGTATGACAAATCACCCAGGAGTCTTTTTTGTGTATGATAAATCACCCAGGCAAGTCTTTTTGTGTACGACAAAACACCCAGGCAAGTCTTTTTTTTGTGTGTATGATTAATCACTCACACAAGCCTTTTTTGTATATGATAAATTACCCATGCAAGTCTTTTTTGTGCATGACAAAACACCCCAGGCAAGTTCTTTTTTGTGTATGACAAATCACCCAGGCAAGTCTTTTTTGTGTATGACAAATCACCCAGGCAAGTCTTTTATGTGTATGACAAAACAGCCAGGCCAGTCTTTTTTTGTGTGACAAATCACCCAGGAAAGTTGTATTTTTGTGTAAATGAAAAATCACAAAAGCAAGTTCTTTTTTGTGCATGACAAAACACCCCAGGCAAGTTATTTTTTGTGTATGACAAATCACCCAAGCAAGTCTTTTTTGTGTATGACAAATCACCCAGGCAAGTCTTTTTTGTGTATGAGAAATCACCCAGGCAAGTATATTTGATTGTGTATGACAAATCACCCAGGCAAGTATTTTTTATGTATAACAAAAAAAAACAGAGAAGTCTTTTTTGTGCATGACCAATCACCCAGACAAGTCTTTTTGTGTATAACCAATCACCCAGACAAGTCTTTTTGTGTATGACCAATCACCCAGACAAGTGACGTCTTTTTTGTGTATGACAAATCACCCAGGCAAGTCTTTTTTGTGTATGACAAATCACCCAGGCAAGTATATTTGATTGTGTATGACAAATCACCCAGGCAAGTCTTTTATATGTATAACAAAAAAAACCAGACAAGTCTTTTTTCTGCATGACAAATCACCCAGACAAGTGACGTCTTTTTTGTGTATGACAAATCACCCAGACAAGTCTTTTTTGTGTATGACAAAACACCCTGGCAAGTCTTTTTTGTGTATGACAAATCACCCAGACAAGTCTTTTTTGTGTATGACAAATCACCCAGACAAGTCTTTTTAGTGTGACAAATCACCCAGACAAGTGATGTCTTTTTAGTGTATGACAAATCACCCAGACAAGTGATGTCTTTTTTGTGTATGACAAACCACCACCCAGGCAAGTCTTTTTTGTGTATGATAAATCACCCAGGCAAGTGACGTCTTTTTTGTGTATGACAAATCACCCAGACAAGTGACATCTTTTTTGTGTATGACAAGTCATCCAGACAAGTCTTTTTTGTGTATGACAAAACACCCAGGCAAATCTTTTTTGTGTATGACAAATTACCCAGGCAAATCTTTTTTGTGTATGACAAATCAAGTCTTTTTTGTGTATGATAAATCACCCAGGTAAGTGACGTCTTTTTTGTGTATGTCAAATCACACAGACAAGTGACGTCTTTTTTGTGTATGACAAATCACCCAGACAAGTCTTTTTGTATATGATAAATCACCCAGACAAGTCTTTTTTGTGTATGACAAAACACCCATGCAAATCTTTTTTGTGAATGACAAATCACCCAGGCAAATCTTTTTTGTGTATGACAAATCACCCAGACAAGTGTTTTTTTTGTGTATGATAAATCACCCCGGCAAGTCTTCTTTTTTGTTTTATTTCTGATAAATCACTCAGGCAAGTCTTTTTGTATGATAAATGCCCAGGCAAGTTTTTGTTTGTGTACTACAAATAACCCAGGCAAGTTCGTTCTCAAAACAAAAATGTAATGGTACATCTACTGCATAATGAATAGTGTTTTTTATCACAATTTGACAAATAACAAAAGAAGTCTTCGGTATGAACTTTTTAATAATGTAAACTCCATTTAAAAATAAAATCTATTAAAAGCACCATAATAAAACATTGAAAGGCTCTAACAATAACCAAAATAGAACAATAAAGGCAAAAAAACATTACACGTAATAATATCTGTACCATTGGAGGAGACACATGGAAAAAAGCTTTATACATCTACATTATTGTAGCCATGGCAACATGGGGTACAACAAATTGGAAATATTTTTATAGATTTTGAGATTTTTCGTGATGTCTCAAACAATTAACAAATTTGTAGCTTTGACAACATAGGGTACAAAAAAAACTTAGAAAATTTGTAGAGTTTGAGAGTTTTTGAGACCTTTACCATTTTGTAGCTTTGGCAACATAGTGTACAAAAAACTTGTAGATTTGTAGATTTTGAGATTTTTCAAGCCATAAGGTAAACAAATGTTATACCTTGACCATTTCAGAGCTTTGTAAATAAGGGGGGAACAAGTAAGAATATTAACAAATTACATATTTGTTAAATCTAGAGTCGCATATAGTTGGTTGGTTGGTTTATGGTGTTTAACGCCACTTTCAACAATATTTCAGTTATATCGTGGCAGTCAGTTTTATTGGTGGAAGAAACCGGGGTACAGGGAGAAAACCACTGACCCACTGAAAGTAAAAAATTATTTGAAAATACTTGATTTTTTGTACATTCCATAATCAATGTTTTAAACATTTTGACAAGTACAACAAATTCTATCAATATGTAAAGGTGTGTATAATCTGGGCTCATTCCGTTTGCACAATACACATCAAATGTAGTTAATTTGATTGTATAATTTGCATATTGAACCTGTCGTGTTGGTCTGTCTTAACAACTTATTATATATTATAGACCGTTTCACGATAACTGGCATCCTGCATTCATCCGAGACCTTTATGAGCGGTAATAAACCTTTCGTCCTGCATTCATCCGAGACATTTGTGAGTGGTAATAAACATTTCCCGTAAAATGACGTTGTACAACAAATAAATGCGTTTATGACATCACAATTTTTTTGTGAAATCGTAATTTTTCCACTCCCGGATGAATGCAGGGCCGCACTTATCGTCAAAGGGTCTAGTGGTCCGAGGCTTGTTACTCTAACAGCAGACTTGCCTACCCCTTTTTGTTAAAAATCATAAGATGCTTGAAAAAAAATAGTAAGTTGAGATAAAAAAAATAGTAAGGCTTTTTTTTTTGGTCACAAAATGCAATTTTAAGCACAGAAACTACACATATTGTGAATGGCACATGATATAACCACATAATGTTAACATTTTAAATCGATTTTGGGTTTATTATCAAAATTTTGACGTTTTGACATCGGTTTTTTTAATAACCGGAAATGCCGATACGATCTATAATATACGGAACTGCAATGAAATGACGGACCGGAACCGAAAACTTTTCGGAAATTTGTCGAATCGTAAGGAAATTGACAACAATCGTAAGGGCTTAAGATAGCCCAAGAAATTGTGAGCCTTGCGCCAAAATCGTAAGGGTAGGCAAGTCTGCATTAACATGAAGTAAATTATATTAAAAAAAATTCTAAACCATACGCGTACAAGGCACAAACATGATTTACCTGATAGGAAAAAGAAAGTTGATGGTATTAAAAGGAATTTGATTTTCACTCAAATGAATCACTTACTATTGAATATATGTAACTATCTATTAAAGCAATATAGCATAGCATTGTAGCATTGAATGCTATATTTGATACTCAGATCAGCGTCCCCACTCAAATTGACATCCACTGACGTCATTATCTCAAATCACGGTTCAATTTAAGGGTATTCTCAAATCAGCGTCCTTTCCAAATTCTCAGATCTATGGCCGATGTATTGGCTAGGGTTAGGGTATACCTCATTGACATCATTGGAAGTCGATTTGAGAAAGTAAGAAATGGCCATAAATTTGAGAATTTTAAAAAGGACATAGATCTGATGTACAGATGTCTGTGACGTAGAAATCGCACATGGATTTGAAAAACATTATACATCAAAATCTGCAACTTTGTAAATTATAGCTTAACACTCATGAACATAAAATTTCTAATAACTGTTATACAATATTTTGGCAGATTTTTTTCGTAAGTTATAAAACACATACTCCTCATATTCATCAAAATCGCAACATGTTCATTTTCAATATCAATTCAAAATAACGAAAAAATTACAGAAACAACAAACACATCAAATATTAAAAATTTGTGACAATCAATTATTGCATAATTTTAATTATTTGGCCATATTGGAAATGTACCGGTAACAAAAACACCAACAAATATATATTTGTAAATAAAATCACTGTTCTCTCTAGACGTTTTCTTGTGAAAAAGTATCCACAGACATTTTCACATATTATGTTTTAAAAGAATGTTGTAATTGCAACATGAAACATCTCCTTTGTTACATTTTTGTAAGTTACTTTGTTATACATGTATATTTTTTATTACGTAACTGACAGTGAAATGAAAGCAAAGACTAATTTGCTAGGAATCAGGATAATATGTCAATAATGGAACGTAATGTTTATCATACAGACTGTTGTGTCAGTGAACTACTACTATAAAAATTCAACTAAGCATGTTGGTCTAGTACAAAGCTGACATCATCGTTATGATATCATTGAAATCTAACTTGCTCTCGTCATGACATAGCTGAACAAGAAATGTGTGCATCACAAAATACGCCTGTCTATATATATTATCAAACGGTATAATGGTAATGACCCCAAAATAAATAGGGTTCTTCCCCTTCCATAGGGGAATCATGTGGCCAAGCTTGGTAAAGATCCAATATATAGAACTAAAGTTATCATGTGGAAACGACCCTGTTGTCAAAAATTATATTTATAGTAACAGTGACCTTGACATAATGACCCCAAAATAAATAGGATTCTTCCCCTTCCACAGGGCAATCATGTGGTCAAGTTTGGTAAAGATCCAATATACAGAACTAAAGTTATCATGTGGAAACGACCCTGTTGTCAAAAATTATATTTAGTGACCTTGACCTTTGACCCCAAAATAAATAGGGTTCTTCCCCTTCCACATGGGAATCATGTGGCCAAGTTTGTTAAAAATCCAATATAGAGAACTAAAGTTATCGTGTGGAAACGACCCTGTTGTCAAAAATTCTATTTATAGTAATGGTGACCTTTGACCTAATGACCCCAAAATAAATAGGGTTCTTCCCCTTCCACAGGGGAATCATGTGGCCAAGTTTGGTAAAGATCCGATATACTGAACTAAAGTTATTGTGCAGAAACCTGTGTGGACGCCTGGCCGCCCGCCATAACTAATCACATAATACGGCCCGTCTTGAGACGGGCAAAAAAAAATTGCTCACCTAGTGTTAGACAACAATCACTCACTCTAAATAATAAATAAAACTGAACTTCCAGCACTACTGAAAGGGCAAATGTAAAGGGCCTCATGTAGATTTCCCCCAGGCCTGGGCATCATGAAGTTTACTCAAGTGAGTAGATTACCCCCAGGCCTGAAGTCATTACAATTATCTCACTACCATGAACTTATCATAACATTAATAAAAATAAAATAAATTGTAACTATAAAAATAAATAAAAATTAAAAACAAAAAAACAAAGAAAATAGAGACTTTAAAAATAATTGTTCATACCATATAATTAAAGTTTATATTGCATTTTTTTTTAATATTGCAAGACAAATAATTGTGTAGCACTTTATATTTATTGCACAAAGTTTGGTTGAAAAATCCCATAAATTGGTCAGAATTGTACTCACAACACATATTCCTTTGATTTGATTAAGAATGAGTTTTGAAAGGTAAGTATTGCACAAGAATTTGAGATATTAAGGCAGGAATTAGTGAAAATAACTAACACAAGGAAATATCATCATTTGTACTGTCAGTATGATTTAATCTATACAAATTCTACTGCAGATTTACATAATCCTGTAAAAACCAAACTTTAAATAAAGTTCCAATGTAGAAATTCTTTGTTAATTGAACCTGTATAAACTGAATACCTGTCTATTCCAAACACAACACAAAAACTCATTCCAAGGAGGTTTGGTTTAGACCTGCTTCACTGTACTGTATAATCAAAACTTCAAATAAAGTTCTAATGTAGGAAATCTTTGTTAATTGAACCTGTATAAACTGAACACCTGTCTATTCTGAACACAAAAACTGATTCCAAGGAAGTTCAGTTTAGACAGGTTTCACTGTATTTGGAAAATTAGTAATTGTTTTTTTTAAGCCTGGCTTTATGGGAGTTCATTGTATAGATCAACATAAGAATTAAGGAATAACAGTACTGTATTTGAAGAGTTGTCGGTGTCAATTGTGGATTTGACGGTCGCAAATGCCGTTTTACTGGCGACACGAATCGGAGCCAGTAAAACAGATATTTGCGACCGTCAAATCCACAATTGACACGGGACAACTCTTCAAATACAGTACTGTTATTCCTATTCTTATGAAATTCTCCCAACGTGTACACACTAGTTTGAAAACATATAAATAAATGACAAAATATATGCACTTTTCAAATTTCTTCAACTAAAAAAATAGTAATGTAGTTGTTTAAGGATCCACCATCTTGAAAACATGAAATCCTACATGTCATATGTACAACAATAGACAAAAATAATTAAAATGCCTACCTTGAAAACTTATCTTAGTTAAATTCTATCTAAACTGAAGCGTACACGAAGCCAAATAACGTCTGATCTTTACATTTTAAACTGAAGTCTTCATATGATGTCATGTTGTTTATGTGCTAAAGTCGTTCAACAATATTTCCTGGAATTTTATTTTTTGTGATTTTTAGACCCAGGGATATGCAAGAATACATTTTTATGTCCAGAATTGCATTAGAATGGATAGTAAACTCGATTTGCGACCATCAAATCTCCAATTGATGCCGTGAAATTTTCAAATACAATATACAGTAGAGTTCGCAGGCTTGTAACGAAATCAGGCTTATAACGAAGTAAATATAAATCCCCGGTCCAATCATTATTTAAACAATGTATTTTTGAAGGCCTATTACAAATTTTTTATAACGAAAATCAGGCTTATAACGAAGAGAATTTTAAACCCAAACAACGTTTTTATTACTCAAAATTGACCTGATATAACCAAGAAAATTGCTGAACAAACAAATTGTTTACCTGTCTTCCGTTACGCACGGACGATCACATATTAAAATGGCACTTGACACTTCCGTTATCGGTAATTGAAAAATCATTAATCCCACCTGTGATGTTGTTAATGATGTCAATCAAGACTTTTCTTTAAAATATTCAAACAATAAAATGGGTATTAATGATTAACAAGTTGTCAATTAATAACACACATGTTAATTTATTGCATTAAAAATTAATTAAACGTAATCTAAATTTTAATGAATGGATGCACAAGCTAAAGAAATTAAAAACAAAGTTATGTGTGAGATTAATTCATTCGCTATTGTTTATTTTTTCTTTGATGATAGACTCTTTAATTAAACAACAAAGTGGCTTTCAAATTTTAATTCTACCATTGTTTTTCACACTGCAAGCCGAATATTG
This sequence comes from Bathymodiolus brooksi, assembly GCA_963680875.1. NCBI lineage: Eukaryota > Metazoa > Mollusca > Bivalvia > Mytilida > Modiolidae > Bathymodiolus > Bathymodiolus brooksi. The sequence continues at coordinate 81,514,459 of OY804582.1, forward strand.
TCATAAATATGGTAACACATCCTCGTGGTGATCATTCAGTAATCAGTATGGCTAGCAGAAAGAAAGGCAATAGATCTTGATACAAAATATCAGATCAGTTTTATTTTAACTGCTGAATTAATAAATTTTATTCAACAATTCTCGCTTTTGTTTTTCTCTATTCAGAAAAACGATGTCATATTCTAACAGTGTAGGTCACGTTAATTTATTTCTCAACGTAGCTTGCATTATGAATGGTGTTACAAAAAAACAAAGACTCACAAAACAAAATCCGCTGAATCATCGAAGTATAAACATTATTATCTGTCAAAAAATAACAAAACAAATCAAACAAAACAGTCACACACATCACTTGAAATATTTTTTTTTGAAATACATCATTTTGGAAAAGGGGAGGTAATTCTACATTATTTCTCTTATAACGAACGATGCCTATAACGAAATAACATTGAGAGTCCCCTGGACTTCACTATAAACGAACTCTACTGTAGTTATCTCCTAAATAGGCTGTTAGCGTCAAATTAATAGTTGGAAATATCTGGGTCAGCCATATTGAAGTGCATTCGGCGTAGGAATATAGCATTCCTTCAGGCCTGTCAACTGCAGATTTGACTGCTCTTGATAGCCAATGAAAATACGTGTTACATTATAATTACATTAGAATAGAAAATGTACAATCATTTTAACCTGAACCTAATTGACTGTAACTTGTATAAAATATATTCTGAATCCTACTGTCTTGACTGTTTTCAATATCATAAAAAATATATAATAAAATCATAAACTAAAAATTATTTACAAACAAAAAAATAGATTTGTATAAAATAAAATCAATAAAACTAAATCTGTTTCAGAAAATTGGCTAAAATAAAACAGTAATATCTGTATTGATAATCTGATCTAAAAATAACCGATAACAAACAGCTGTAGTGTAAATAACTTCTTACAAATCTGAAACATCTGCTGGGGATTAAAACTAACCAGAGGTCCACTGGTATTCAGACCAACAATTGTAAAGAATTGTCTTTTGCATATAAAAGATGGCAAGTTATATTGTTACATAAACTACTGTATATAAACAGATATCAGATAAACCCTTATAGACAAACAGTCACATGACTAATTAATTCTTGTTACAGCTGCCTTAAAAGACCTTTACCTTACTAGGCTAGGAGAGGTTACCTGGTGAGGTAAAAAATGGAGGTTATAACAAAATATGTTATTGTCGTTTATGAGAATTCTAACAGGACAAGAGGTTCTAGTCTTATTTTCATACTATATCCGGTTTCACTACTATATAATAATTTAACTGAACACTCCATTCTTTGAGGCATGGTGAGTGAATTTTCTTCGTTATAGGTATTTCTTCATGACGTCTGTCATACCACACTATGTTGCTCATTAACAGAATCGTCTACATAACTTTTGTGATATACTCCTGTGTCACCATTAGGTAACATCCCTACACACATACCAGTCTCCTCATCCTGAAATAATAATGTACAGGAATGATGAGGTTGATTAAAAAAACAAACAAACAAAAAAACCCATTCAAATAAACAAACAACTAGAGGCTCCCAGGAGCCTGTATAGCTCACCTGGGTATAATAATAACATCAGTCAATAAAACTTGATAACTTCGGTAAAAAAAATTAACAATTGTAGCCTTCGTCATTTTTATAAATTTGATGAAAAAAGGGCAAGAACTCCAAGATGGGTAATCGGATTTACTTCAAAATTGCAGGTAAATAAAAATTGATCGAAGGGTCGAACCGCCAGACACATTTTTGGAAGAGAACCATTCAATGACTATTTCATCAAAATTTTGTTCTTATTGAGCAAATGGTTTCAGACAAAAAGATTTTTATGGGAATTTCCCATAGGGTCCTATGTTAAATTAAGTTCGGCTGTGGCGGCCATCTTGGTCGGTGTTCTGAAATGCTGGACACAATTTTGGAAGAGGACCACCCAAGAATCATTTCAGCAAAGTTTGGTTGAGATTGGCTCTGTAGTTTCAGAGAAGAAGATTTTTTTAATTTCATCCCCCCTTTTTTCTAATTTGCATAATCGGTCAAACTCGGTAAAAGTTCAAAGTTCATAAAAAATCCCGTAATATATGTTAAAAAGCTCATCATTATGCTTATACAGTTCAAATTTGGGCACTTTCTGGCTTAAAATAGAGCAGTTTTGGCCATTTGAAGAAATTTCTATTTTTAGTAATGGTGGCCATCTTGGATACAGGACGGCGCTGACGGACACAATTTTGAAAGGGGACCACCTAAGGATCATTTCAGCAAAGTTTGGTTGAGATTGACTCAGTAGTTTCAGAGGAGAAGATTTTTTTTTAATTCCATCCCCCCTTTTTCTAATTTGCATAATCGGTCAAAATCAGTAAAAGTTCAAAGTTCATAAAAAATCCGTAATATATGTTAAAAAGATCATCATTATGCTTATACAGTTCAAATTTGAGCACTTTCTGGCTTAAAATAGAGCAGTTTTGGCCATTTGAAGAAATTTCTATTTTTAATAATGGTGGCCATCTTGGATATAGGACGGCGCTGACGGACACAATTTTAAAAGGGGACCACCTAAGGATCATCTCAGCAAAGTTTGGTTGAAATTGGCTCAGTAGTTTCAGAGGAGAAGATTTTTTTTTAATTTCATCCCCCCTTTTTTTAAATTTCATAATCGGTCAAAATCGGTAAAAGTTCAAAGTTCATAAAAAATCCGTAATATATGTTAAAAAGCTCATCATTATGCTTATACAGTTCAAATTTGGGCACTTTCTGGCTTAAAATAGAACAGTTTTGGCCATTTGAAGAAATTTCTATTTTTAGTAATGGTGGCCATCTTGGATACAGGACGGCGCTGACGGACACAATTTTGAAAGGGGACCACCTAAGGATCATCTCAGCAAAGTTTGGTTGAGATTGGCTCAGTAGTTTCAGAGGAGAAGATTTTTTTTTTAATTTCATCCCCCCTTTTTTTAAATTTCATAATCGGTCAAAATCGGTAAAAGTTCAAAGTTCATAAAAAAATCCCGTAATATATGTTAAAAAGTTCATCATTATGCTTATACAGTTCAAATTTGGGCACTTTCTGGCTTAAAATAGAGCAGTTTTGACCATTTGAAGAAATTTCTATTTTTAGTAATGGCGGCCATCTTGGATACAGGACGGGGCTAATGGACACAATTTTGAAAGGGGACCACCTAAGGATCATTTCAGCAAAGTTTGGTTGAGATTGGTTCAGTAGTTTCAGAGGAGAAGATTTTTTTTTAATTTCATCCCCCCTTTTTTCTAATTTGCATAATCGGTCAAAATGGGTAATGGGATTTACTTCAAAATTGCAGGGTAGGTAGATCTTGATATGCTGCACATTTTTGCAATAAACTTAACATCTATCTCTAAATAGTTTTTGAAATATAAGACGAAAAGTATTAAAAGGAAAAAAAAAAATTGATGAAAAAGGGGCAATAACTCCAAGATGGGTAATCAAATTTACTTCAAAATTGCAGGGTAGGTAGATCTTGACATGCTGAGCATGTTTGCAGTTTCAACTTACCATCTGTCTGTTATAGTTTTTGAAATAAAGGACGAAAAGTATTAAAATTTTGAAAATTTGATGAAAAAAGGGAAATAACTCCAAAATGAGTAATGGGATTTACTTCAAAATTGCAGGGTAGGTAGATCTTAATATGCCGCACATTTTTGCAATTTAAAGTTAACCTTTATCTCTTATAGTTTTTGAAATATAAGACGAAAAGCATTAAAATTTTACAAATTTGATGAAAAAAGGGCAATAACTCCAAGATGGGTAATCAGATTTACTTCAAAATTGCAGGGTAGGTAGATCTTGATGTGCTGATCATTTTTACCCCATGTCAGATTTTTGATATTACTAACGGTTTTTGAGATATTACCAAAAACCTGCAATTTTACCATATGTTCTATTTTTAGTAACAGCGGCCATGTTGGTTGGTGCACGGCATCACCGGACACAATTTTGAAACTAGATACCCTAGTAATGATTCAGACCAAGTTTGGTTTCCATTGGTCTAGTACTTTCAGAGGAGAAGATTTTTGAAAAAGTTTACGACGTACGACGACGACGGACGCCAAGTGATGAGAATAGCTCACATGACCCTTTGGGTCAGGTGAGCTAAAAAATGAAGTAATTTACTATAATCTATTTCACCCAGTATCAAGTCAGTTGAATTGCATGAAAATATAAACTACTTACCATGTTACGTCAAAAATAATCTCAAAGTTGAAATTATGTGCAACTTAAATTCCACAATGACATATCTTTCAATTAAATTGATTTGAATGTATGTGTTTATTCGAGTCTTGAGAAGATTTGTCATGAACATTTCGGCCATTGTTAATAATGAAAGTGTAACCTAGGTTCATTTGGTGGGATATCCATTGAATTCTTGTAGATATTTTGGGCCTTTGAAGAAAATTTAATCCTTAGTAACTGTGGCAATCTGGATGTTAGAGATAACATTTTGAAATGTGTTCACTAAAAGATCTAACCAAGCCTAATTCTCTTTAATTTCGTCTAGTTGTTACAGAAGAGAAGATTGTCAAATGACTTTTTGTAAAAGTAAGCTTAAAATGTAAAATCAACATTTAGCCAAAATACTTCTTATACAAAAAGATCTATATGTTAGACAGTTCATTATAATGTAGTAACAGCTTATTTCAGTTCAAAATATAACACGTTTCTGTCATTTTAAGAAATTTCTATTTTCAGCTTTGGATAAATTTTGGAATGCAGGATTTAGCTGTCTTTGGCCAGGTCAGCTAAAATGTACATACAGTAACACTAAACAACTATGTACATGTATCAAGTCAATTTTTTATATTACTTCACTAAAATGAAGCAAGGATAGAAATATACACAGTGTATTTATCAAGTCAATTTTTTATATTACTTCACTAAAATGAAGCAAGGATAGAAATATACACAGTGTATTTCGTTATCTCGCCATTTCTCATGGCTTAGAAAACAAATCTACAATTTTATTTACAATGTAAATAATTCTACTACATAGATATTCTATCTAAATTACCCGACTGATTTCTCTGATAAAACATCCTTCTTCAAATGACAATTCTTCTTTGTTTATAGGACTATTTGATGCCTTGGCCCTTTTAAGTAAATTTCCTGTGTTTTGTCTGGAAAAAAAATCTCAAATTTTAAGAACAATGAGTTTTTCCTGTCAGTAGATGTTCTTTTTTATCTTGTGAAAATTAACATATTGCTAATTCCAAAATGATGTCTCTTTGACCAGGATCATATATATAGTAGTTGCATTTACATGTATATCTATCTACCTATGTACCCAGTACTTATTGCCACTAAAGATGGCTACTTACATTTGTATATTCTAATGGGGGCAGTCATAGTCATTATTAATATTATATGACTATAAATATTTCTTTTATCTAAAAACATGAGTTTTCTCTTGATAGAACTTTATGAATACTGTTTATGCCTTCAATTTCCGCAACGATTGATTTAGATCGTTCCAGAGGAGCCTTTGGAACGTCATATTAACCTCACGTGAGCCTAAAGTCAGAAAACCCCTACTTTGAATTTTAGCGTCACGTGAGGTTAATATAATGTTCCAAAGGCTCCTCTGGAACGATCTAAATTAATCTTTGCAGTATGAATAAATCTTTCTTTGCTACCATTAAAATTTACAAAAAAAATACATGGAGTGTTTAATGCCAATTTATAAAACATGACACAGAGGACATTAATAACAGTTTCGTATAATAAAACAATTACCGACTTTCATTTCGATTAATGTAAGGATCTATCGTTCCAAGGTACATGATATTTACCTCAACTTCGGCCTTGGTAAATATCATATATCTTGGGAATGATAGATCCTTATATTAACCTCAACAAAAGTCAATAATTGTATATTATCATATGGTAGTTGGATTTACAAACTATCTATGCAATCAGTGCCTATCACTACTAAAGTTGTGAGTTTGAACCCCGTTCGGGGCAATATGTACTCGATATAACATTATGTGATAAACATTTGTCAGTGACTTGTGACAGGTCATGGTACGGACCATGAAACTGATATTTCGCTTGCCTCCGGTTTGGGCAATATCATTTCCACTGGTCCGTACCATGACCCTTGGGCAGTCTGTATATCCTGATATTGCCCTCCATATCAGTAACTATTATATAAATATTGACCGATTACAGAAAATATTTTGAATTAGAAGATTCCACTACCAACAAAGTCAAATATCTTGGAATGTAAAATTAAAAATATGAACAACATCATGATACATGTCACAACTAATAGTAATAGAATATAAAGTAGATAAAGTACCTGTTTTCTATATCATTTATCTGTAGATGACCTTCCTCAGACAAGTGATTTTCGGTATTAAAATCATCGAGTGGTCGGCTGTCGTTCCTCGATGATTTAGGTAGAGACGTGGGAGGTGGTGGCCTTTTAGGTTTGGGACTAACAATACCATTGACAGCTTTCCTAGGCAGTCTTGAAGGACTAGAGCCTGTATTAGAAGATCTAGAGCCCTTTGGATTTGGAGTTTTTTGTTTGGGACTTTGAGGAATACCACTTGGAATTTTGCTGACATCTTTTGCCGTTTTTTGTCTCTGATGCTTAGTGCCCATTTTCGGGGACTCAGATCTTAAGCTTTTTGATTTTTCAACTTTTGGTAACCTACTTGGCGAGGCACTAGGCACACTACTTTGTCTGACAACTTGCGGTGGTCGTGATGGCCTCTCAGGCTTCACTACTGAGTCTTTTTCAGTCACACTCACTTCATGAGAATCATTTTCATGTTTTACGACAGGACTAAAGTTAGGTTTAGGAATTGAACTTGAAATTGATTTTTTTTTCAATGCTGGACTTGTAGCTCTTTTAGGAATATTGCTTGAATATGAACTTGCTGGTCCAGGAATAGATGTTGTTTTTGAGCCACCATCTTTATTCTCAACATCATCAAAAGAATTGGACCTGTTGTTAGTTTCTCCGTTTGATCCTTGAATTGAAGTTGTTATTGAATCACTGTCTTTCCTATCAGCAGAAACAATTTCCTCTCCTGCATTTTCACTTTTCTCATCCGGTGGGAAATCATTATTAACTCCATTTGAAGGTTTTTGTTCATTAGACAATTCAGAACCACCATTATTAACTCCTTTTGAAGGTTTTTCAAAACCAGTATTACACAAGTCACTGCCTTCTGAAGAAATGATCGGGTCTATTTTATTTGGCACAATATATTTTTTATCTATTTTACTATAGATTGGACTCAATGGTCGTTTATATAGATCAATTTTAGAACAATCCCCATCAACCACATCATCACCAACTAAACTGGTACCGACCTCACTGTAAAGTGGTTCCCTACATGGGGAATTGCGATTCAACAATGCTTTATTTGGTTTTGGAGCTACAGGAGGAGGCTTTGGCGAAGTACCCCTTAAACTCTGTGATTTTGGAACTAAAGAAGGCTTAGGAGAATTACTCCTTATGTTATGTGATTTAGGTTGCGGTAGTTTACACGGTAATCGGCTTTCAGATTTTTGAGTATGTTTTTGATTATTGTCAGCTAGCTGATCAGCATCATTACATATATCATTGCCATTAACAATCGGCTTGTCCACATAATTATCCTCCGAAACAACAGAATCATTGGTTTTACTTTCATTGGCAGGTTGATCAATTACATCAGCTGACTGACTATTGTCTACTGAATCATGCCTGTTTGAAATATTCATTGAATCATTCATATCTGAAACATTCATAGCAGAAATATTTGTAAATCCTGATTGATCTTGAGTTCTCTCCCCTTGTACACTACTAGACAAAGTTGTCAATCCTGACATTTTGCCGAAGCTGTTGTTCGTGGTTACAGAATTCTCCATGAAACTGGTCATGTTCTGATTATCTTCTTGATTAATTACACTTTGATTAGCAACAATTTCGTTATTTGCATCATTCTTACTTTCATCAACGCTATCACTGACTTCAGAATGAGAAATATTTTGAGTACAATTTGAATCATCCACATCCTGTACAAGACTCTCACTTTGATTAAATGATATTTTTCTGTTCAATAATTTGGGCGGATCAGGTCGAGGTGGTGGTGGCGACCTCACCTTCCTTCTACACAATTCAGACTCATTACCAGCTTTTGTTTTCTTTTTAGACACTTTACGTAATTTGGGTATTATGAAACGTTTTGGCACTTCAGGTTTTTGAATATGGCTGTTGTTTTTTGTCAATTTGCTTTTTTCCTGTGTCTTATTGAATTTGCCCATTAAATTGGATTTTGATTCAGGTGTGGAGTGATGTTGAACAGGTGGAGGGGGAGCTGGCCTCGATGGCCTTAGTGCTGTTGGTAATTTACTTTTTTTTTGCGAGTCTTTTACAATGCTATTTGAACTTTTGACCCTCTTCTCGACGGAATCTACCGATTTCTGTGATATCTCATCATCTGACTTATTGCCACCATGTGGTTTGATTGGTGACAATGCTGCAATGTCTTTCACTATTGAAGCTTCTAAAGGTTTATCATGTACATGTATCACAGTGCTCTCAGGGATGTGATCATGAGTTGTGTCCCCTTCTTGAGTTATGTCCCTTGTTAAAGATCCATTCACTTCATCTTCAACCATCTAAAAATTACAAACAAATACTGTATTATTGGTGTGTATGTGCATAATATGTTTGTTTCAAGTCATTCTCTATGTAAGTTTGACAACTTCCTGTTATAGGATATTGCAAAATATTTCACAACACTTTATGAGCAAAGGGGCCGTCAAGATCGTGAGCTAGAATCCCGATCAGACGAGATTTACACAATACAACATTATGTGATAAAGTTTGTCAGTGACGTGCAGCAGGTCGTTGGTTTTTTCCAGTTTCCTCCACCAATAAAACTGACCACGATATAACTGAAATATTGTTGAAGGTGGCATTAAATACCATAAATCTCAACCATTGTGAGCAAGTCTCTACTTTTGTCGGCCCTGATAAGTACACAAAACATTTTCCTTCAATTTTGAATGTACAATTACCATAATTGTTTGTGCATAGTACATATAAATTTATATACTTCTTCATGGTCTTCCATTACTAAAAATGAAAGTAAGCTGCATATGTTATAATATTGTTGGTTAAAATAATATAAATTTGGTGGAAGGAAACTTTGATATTTTGTAATTGTACTCAACTATTATTGAATGCTTAAAAAAAACAATGATGAAAGAGTCCAGAAATAGATCAGTTTAAGAAAAAATATTTACTTCAATAAAGGGCTACGCTGAGCAGCGAGGGCATAAAAATCCTCATCAATAGCATCTTTTAGTTGTGCATTATTACTAAATAACATTTAAAATCTCTTCAATATTTTCAAGAAAAACCCATGCCTCAAACAGTTCTGAATGCTACACAATCAAATCAAAATGCTTTGAATTATATCAATACTCTCTACCTATAGAATAAACAGAACAAATGTGATTTGTCTAATGAACTAAATTTATCTGGCCATTAGGTGATTCTACTTGACAAAGAAATGAAGGAATCTAATACTCATCTATATACAATACTGGTCTATGGTTGCTGTCTGTATCATGATTTTTTTTCTATGTACACAGTAGACCAACATTTAAGGTTTTCATCCTATACAGTACAGGGGGTACAGTTTATTGTATTTATTCTGGTAATTATGTTTATTCGTTGCTAGTCATAAGGTATTCAAAAATTCACCAAAGCATATCAAATACTTTTCCTTTAAGGAGTGATCTCCCTGAACACCAAAAACCTTGTTATAAACAAAAATGTGAAGTTGAAGGTACAGGAAAAGGTCCCTTTGAAATGTAACATCAGGCAAAGTGTGAATCCTTCAACTGCCAGCAAATATTTGAAGATAATTATACAAATCTGTATTTCATCAATCAAACAAACTTAATGCACAAAATATTGTTTTAATTTTAGAATGTGTGAATCACTGACATACAAAATACACACACAAGCAGACTGTGAAACAACAAAAACGCAGATAAAAACAATAACAACAAGGTTTGATTGTGTTTGGATGCAAACACAGAAGTCCCAAAACGACCCCCATATCAGAATTCAGGGCATTATTAGGGTCCCTGTTGTCAGAAGTAATAGAATTTGAGAGGCGAGCAGAAATAAAAAAATAATTTATGCACATGTTTCTTTTGTAAACCTCACCCCTATTTGGACCCCTTTTAAAACAAAAATGGAAATGAATTTTCGTTGAAATCAGAGAACATTGAAATTTTGCTGATAGCCAATTTGAAAATGGCGGCCAATTGCTCGCGATTTTTTTTGGTCAGAATATTCTACCAACTTAATTTAATATATATGCCAAGTCTTGTGGAAATCCCTTTGGCAAAGATTTTGACATATGCTCATAATAATAATAATAATAATAAGAAATGGTGCAAAAACAATAAGTCTCCAAACTTCGTTTGGGGACTTAATAAGAAACAGAGCAAACACAAAATGTCTCCCGAAACTTCATTTGGGGGACATAATAAGAAACGGAGCAAACACAACAAGATATGATATTATATGGCTCCCAAACGATGGATATCAATTCGCAACATCATAATCTACTTGGAAACCAAATTTCGTCCTAATCGGAGGATTTTTGTATTTTGGTGGCCATTTTTGGTTCAAAATGGTCGCCATATGGTGCAGCATGTCTTACTCCCTGTATATATCCATTTCCATTGAAATCTGTTCATCTTTAAATTTTTAATGATTTTTTTAATTTTCATATTGGTGGCCATTTTGAAAATTTTAAAAACAGAGCACAACTTTGAGTGATGTTCTATTTTTGTGTCATGTTTCAAAAGGATCCGCTGTACGGTTTGAATTTAACATTTTTTGCACCTTGGCTACCATGGCAACGGTCGCCATTTTGAATTTTTTTCAACTCCCCAAAAGCTGCCACACACTACGGTGGATATTCTTACAAAGTTTCATGAAAGGAATCCAAATTTTTTTTTAATCCCCCCTTTTTTGTTTCTATGGCAACTGCAGCAAAGTTTGTCCAACCGATTCCGATTTTTTTGGCTTATCTCGTTTCACTAGATGTGGATGTTGTTCCTAACAAGTTTGATCAATTTCTGTTTGGTGAGTAACCTGCTATAGCCTATGATCATTTGTTTTTAAATTTTTCAGCATTTTGGCCATTTCCATGGGAACGACAGCCATTTTGAAAATTCCGAAAGTAGTCTGCACATCTACTCATTAGTGCTTAACATTCCTGTGAAGTTTCATTGATTTCTGTTCAGTAGTTGCAAAGAAATGTGTTGGATAAACTTTTGGCGGAAGAAAGAAAGAAAGAAGAAAAATAATAATAATAATAATAATAATAGTAAGAAGAAACGGTGAAAACACAATAAGTTTGGAGACTTAATAATTTTCCAATGGGTTTCAATATATCATTCCTGTGAAATTGTGTTGTATATGTTGATAGGAATAATATTATCAGTATTTAATGTCATGATGGTCAGTTTTATTGGTGGAGGAAACCAAAGTACCAGCAGAAAAGTCTGCAAGTCACTGACAAAATTTATAAAGTACACCTTGCCACAGGAGGGAGTCAAACATACAAATCTACATGTATATAGGTGACCAGCGGAGCATTAAAGTTATAAACCCATGCCATACGTGTAATTCTTGTCCATCTCAAAAAAAGTTCTTTTCCTTGACAAGACATGGAAATAGTATCCCTTTATAGTAAAACTTCTAGACAATCTGTGGTAACCATAACAAGGTTATACTGTAAACTTTTTTTTAATGTTTACCACCATCAACAACAAACAAAACTTGAATAAGGGTAATAACAAAATTACCGAACTCCGAACAATCTTCCAAAGGGAAAGTCAAAATATGAATAGTATTTTTATGGATCTAATGTAGGGGTGAGTACAACCATGTAGATAGAAAAAATTGGTTTCCCTATCGAGTATATATCAAGAATGTTTCTCAAAATTCACAAGTCATTCTGATTAAGATAATCTAAGGGCTATTCCAGTAAAATTTACCTGGGAGGGGCGGAATGCCGAAGATTTTTTTTTACTATAGGTGAGGGGTAACTGATTCTTTTTATTCTGGAGGGTGGGGGTGGTAAATTTAAATAATTTATGTTGGTGGGGAGGTTCAGAAATGAGCTGTGAAATGTTTTACCCTTTGGGCAGTACAAATAAATTATTCTCCGAATCAATGGATGAACAGAATCGAAATATCGTATCGTTTTTTGTCACCAGTACCGCAGAGTTGATTTCGTTCCAACATGGGCAAGAGTTATCTTCCGGAAATAAATAATTACTTCCCTTTGATATGGGCGTGCATTTAAAAAAAAAAGAAACAGCATGGAAGTGGCACAGTTTCTAAGCAATATTGGTCTAAAAGACCTAATACAAACATTCCAAGGTAAACGAAAGGCATGAGTAGAGTCAATGTAAAACGGCCATCCTTTTATGATAATAAAATTAATACAAAGGCAAGCATTGACAAATTAAAAATTGAAACACCGTCATCGCGTGTTTCCTCTTCCCAGTCTATAAATCTGGATAACGTCACGATCCCTGTATTAGGGTTGAAGGAGAATCAAAGACAGCAAGCCATATTAACTCTCATGACCATTTTTATACATCACATTCAGATATTTATCCACAAATTGACAACATACCTGAAACCAGAGGCTCCCAGGAGCCTGTAATCGCTCACCTGGTTTTCAATTTGACATCTAAAGTTGATAGAAAATGGGGGTGTTACACATAATTTTGAAAGTGGGCCATCCAAAGATCATTTCAACTCAAATTTCTGAGCAAAAGATTTAGATGTGATTTTTATCTCATATTCCTAAAGGGAATAAACTGGCTGAAAAAATTTGAGCTCATTTTGACTTATACTAAAGCAGCAATGGACAATTGAAGAAATTTCTATTTTTAGTAACAGCAGCCATCTTGAATCAGAATGGAGGGCGGGGCTGTCGGACACAATTTTGAAAGGGACCCACCCAGGGACCATCCCTTCCAGGTTTGGTTTAATTTGGTTCAGCAGTTTCAGAGGAGAAGATTTAAATGTGATCTTTTATCAAAATATGCCTAATTTGCATAATCGGTATCAATTGGCTGAAAGAAAAATTTCACAGAAAAACCTGGAATATATGTTAAACTGCTCCTTGCAATGTAGCTGCAGTTAAAATTTGAGCTCATTTTGACTTATACTAAAGGAGCAATGGACAATTGAAGAAATTTCTATTTTTAGTAATGGCGGCCATCTTGGATACAGGACGGCACTGACGAACACAATTTTGAAAGGGACCCACCCAGGTTTGGTTTAATTTGGTTCAGCGGTTTCAGAGGAGAAGATTTAAATGTGATCTTTTATCAAAATATGCCTAATTTGCATAATCGGTATCAATCAGCTGAAACAAAAATTTCATGTAGCTGCAGTTAAAATTTGAGCTCATTTTGACTTATACTAAAGGAGCAATGGACAATTGAAGAAATTTCTATTTTTAGTAACAGCAGCCATCTTGAATGGAGGGCAAGGCTGTCGGACACAATTTTGAAAGAGACCCATCCAAGGACCATCCCTGTCAGGTTTGGTTTAATTTGGTTCAGGGGTTTCAGAGGAGAAGATTTAAATGTGAAAGCTTACGACGTACGACGGACGGACGCCAAGTGATGGCAAAAGTTCACATGGCCTTTGGCCAGGTGAGCTAAAAAGGGCAATAACTCCAAAATGGGTGATGGGATTTCCTTTAAAATTGCAGGGTATGTAGATCTCGACATGCTGCACATGTTTGCTGTTTAAACTTAACATCTATCTCTTATAGTTTTTGAAATAAAGGACAAAAAGTATTAACATTTTGAAAATTTGATGAAACCAGAGGCTCCCAGGAGTCTGTTATCGCTCACCTGGATCAAAGCTGTTTTCAATAACAACGCAACTGCACTGTGGTGGCCATCTTGGTGGGAGAGCGTGACTGCCGACACAATTTTGGAAGAGGACCATCCAATGACTATTCCATCAAAGTTTGGTTCTAATTGAGCTACTGGTTCCAGACAAGATGGTTTTTATGTGAATTTCCAATAGGGTCCTATGTTAAACTAAGTACAGCTGTGCAGCCATCTTGGTCAGAGGGTGGGACCACCAGACACAATTTTGGAAAAGGACCATTCAATGACTATTTTATCAAAGTTTGGTTCCAATTGAGCAACTGGTTCCAGACAAGAAGATTTTTATGTGAATTTCCCATAGGTTCCTATGTTAAATTAAGTTCGGCTGTGGGGGCCATCTTGGTCGAAGGGCCGAACCGCCTGACATATTTTTGGAAGAGAACCATCCAATGACTATTTCATCAACATTTAGTTCTTATTGAGCAAATGGTTTCAGACAAGAAGATTTTTATGGGAATTTCCCATAGGGTTCTATGTTAAATTAAGTTCGGCTGTGACGGCCATCTCGGTCGGAGGTCTGAAATGTCAGACATAATTTGGAAGGGGACCACCCAAGGATCATTTCAGCAAAGTTTGGTTGAGATTGGCTCAGTAGTTACAGAGGAGAAGATTTTTTTTTAAATTTCATCCCCCCTTTTTTCTATTTTTAGCTTGGTGGCCATCTTGATTGGAAGTCGGGATCACCGGACACAACTTTGGAAGGGGGCCATCCAAAGACTATTCCACCAAAGTTTGGTTGCAATTGGCCCAGTGATTTCTGAGGAGAAAATTTTATGTGAATTTCCCATAGGGTCCTATGTTAAGCTAAGTTCGGCTGTGGGGGCCATCTTGGTCGAAGGGCCGAACCGCCTGACATATTTTTGGAAGAGAACCATCCAATGACTATTTCATCAACATTTAGTTCTTATTGAGCAAATGGTTTCAGACAAGAAGATTTTTATGGGAATTTCCCATAGGGTTCTATGTTAAATTAAGTTCGGCTCTGGCAGCCATCTTGGTCGGAGGTATGAAATGCCGGACACAATTTTGGAAGGGGACCACCCAAGGATCATTTCAGCAAAGTTTGGTTGAGATTGGCTCAGTAGTTTCAGAGGAGAAGATTCTTTTAAAATTTCATCCCCCCTTTTTTCTATTTTTAGCTTGGTGGCCATCTTGGTTGGAAGTCGGGATCACCGGACACAATTTTGGAAGGGGGCCATCCAAGGATCATTCCACCAAAGTTTTGTTGCAATTGGCCCACTGGTTTCTGAGGAGAAGATTTTTATGTGAATTTCCCATAGGATCCTATGTTAGGCTAAGTTCGGCTGTGGGGGCCATCTTGGTCGAAGGGCCGAACCGCCGGACATATTTTTGGAAGAGAACCATCCAATGACTATTTAATCAAAATTTTGTTCTTATTGAGCAAATGGTTTCAGACAAGAAGATTTTTATGGGAATTTCCCATAGGGTCCTATGTTAAATTAAGCTCGGCTGTGGTGGCCATCTTGGTCGGAGTTCTGAAATGTCGGACACAATTTTGGAAGAGGACCACCTAAGAATCATTTCAGCAAATTTGGTTGAGATTGGCTCAGTAGCTTCACAGGAGAAGATTTTTTTTTAATTTCATCCCCCCTATTTTCTAATTTGTATAATCGGTCAAAATCGGCAAAAGTTCAAAGTTCATAAAAAATCCTGTAATATATGTTAAAAAGCTCATCATTATGCTTATACAGTTCAAATTTGGGCACATTCTGGCTTAAAATAAAGCAATTTTGGCCATTTGAAGAAATTTCTATTTTTAGTAATGGTGGCCATCTTGGATACAGGACGGCGCTGACGGACACAATTTTGAAAGGGACCCACCCTGCCAGGTTTGGTTTAATTTGGTTCAGCGGTTTCAGAGGAGAAGATTTAAATGTGATCTTTTATCAAAATATGCCTAATTTGCATAATCGGTATATATCGGCTGAAAGAAAAATTTCACAGAAAAACCCGGAATATATGTTAAACTACTCCTTGCCATGTAGCTGCAGCTAAAATTTGAGCTCATTTTGACGTATACTAAAGCAGCAATGGACAATTGAAGAAATTTCTATTTTTAGTAACAGCAGCCATCTTGAATGGAGGGCAGGGCTGTCGGACACAATTTTGAAAGGGACCCACCCAGGGACCATCCCTGCCAAGTTTGGTTTAATTTGGTTCAGCGGTTTCAGAGGAGAAGATTTAAATGTGATCTTTTATCAAAATATGCCTAATTTGCATAATCGGTATATATCGGTTGAAACAAAAATTTCACAGAAAAACCCGGAATATATGTTAAACGACTCCTTGCCATGTAGCTGCAGCTAAAATTTGAGCTCATTTTGACTTATACTAAAGCAGCAATGGACAATTGAAGAAATTTCTATTTTTAGTAACAGCAGCCATCTTGAATGGAGGGCGGGGCTGTCGGACACAATTTTGAAAGGGACCTACCCAGGGACCATCCCTGCCAAGTTTGGTTTAATTTGGTTCAGCGGTTTCAGAGGAGAAGATTTAAATGTGATCTTTTATCAAAATATGCCTAATTTGCATAATCGGTATATATCGGCTGAAACAAAAATTTCACAGAAAAACCCGGAATATATGTTAAACTACTCCTTGCCATGTAGCTGCAGCTAAAATTTGAGCTCATTTTGACGTATACTAAAGCAGCAATGGACAATTGAAGAAATTTCTATTTTTAGTAACAGCAGCCATCTTGAATGGAGGGCAGGGCTGTCGGACACAATTTTGAAAGGGACCCACCCAGGGACCATCCCTGCCAAGTTTGGTTTAATTTGGTTCAGCGGTTTCAGAGGAGAAGATTTAAATGTGATCTTTTATCAAAATATGCCTAATTTGCATAATCGGTATATATCGGTTGAAACAAAAATTTCACAGAAAAACCCGGAATATATGTTAAACGACTCCTTGCCATGTAGCTGCAGCTAAAATTTGAGCTCATTTTGACTTATACTAAAGCAGCAATGGACAATTGAAGAAATTTCTATTTTTAGTAACAGCAGCCATCTTGAATGGAGGGCGGGGCTGTCGGACACAATTTTGAAAGGGACCTACCCAGGGACCATCCCTGCCAAGTTTGGTTTAATTTGGTTCAGCGGTTTCAGAGGAGAAGATTTAAATGTGATCTTTTATCAAAATATGCCTAATTTGCATAATCGGTATATATCGGCTGAAACAAAAATTTCACAGAAAAACCCGGAATATATGTTAAACTACTTCTTGCCATGTAGCTGCAGTTAAAATTTTAGCTCATTTTGACTTACACTAAAGCAGCAATGGACAATTAAAATTTCATCCCCCCTTTTTTTCTATTTTTAGCTTGGCAGCCATCTTGGTTGGAAGTCGGGATCACCGGACACAATTTTGGAAGGGGGCCATCCAAGGACCATTCCACCAAAGTTTGGTTGCAATTGGCCCAGTGGTTTCTGAGGAGAAGATTAAAATGTGAAATGTTGACGGACGGACGACGGACGAAAAGTGATGACAATAGCTCACATGGCCTAAAGGCCAGGTGAGCTAAAAAGGGAAATAACTCCAAAATGGGTAATAGGATTTACTTAAAAATTGCAGTGTAGGTAGATCTTGACATGCTGCACATTTTTGCAATTTAAACTTAACATCTATCTCTTATAGTTTTTGAAATATAAGACGAAAAGGGAAATAACTCCAAGATGGGTAATCAGATTTACTTCAAAATTGCAGGGTATGTAGATCTTGCTGTGCTGATCATTTTTACCCCATGTCAGATTTCTGATATTATTAATAGTTTTTTGAGTTATTACCCAAAAACCTGCAATTTTACCATATGTTCTATTTTTAGTAACAGCGGCCAAGTTGGTTGGTGCACGGCATCACCGGACACAATTTTGAAACTAGACACCCTAGCGATGATTCAGAGCAAGTTTGATTTCAATTGGTCCAGTAGTTTCAGAGCAGAAGATTTTTGAAAAAGTTTACGACGTACGACGGATGCCAAGTGATGGCAAAAGCTCACATGGCCTTTGGCCAGGTGAGCTAAAAAAAGGGGTGTGTGACTGTAAGTGTAAGCCAAAATAAGTTCCAGAGGAATACATTTCATATGAGATTTATTCCACCGGTCTGATCATCTAGCTTGAAAGGGTGGCCATGTTTTTTCTTTCTTTCTAAAAATATTTTCATGCTGAAGTTTTCAACTTTATAAATGTAAATGATCGGTCCATGATTCAGCAGTCAAGACCAATGTGAAACCAATAAAAGACCAAACATTACTGGAGAAAAAGAGAGTCAAGATAGCCTGACTTTGTACAGTCACATAAATATTTATGTGGTGGGGTTAAACCAATCTGATGGGTAACCCCATCACCCCTTCACCAATCTGATGAGTACCCCCATCACCCCTTCACCAATCTGATGGGTACCCCCATCACCCCTTCACCAATCTGATGAGTACCCCCATCACCCCTTCACCAATCTGATGAGTACCCCCATCACCCCTTCACCAATCTGATGAGTACCCCCATCACCCCTTCACCAATCTGATGAGTACCCCCATCACCCCTTCACCAATCTGATGAGTACCCCCATCACCCCTTCACCAATCTGATGAGTACCCCCATCACCCCTTCACCAATCTGATGAGTACCCCCATCACCCCTTCACCAATCTGATGGGTACCCCCATCACCCCTTCACCAATCTAATGAGTACCCCCATCACCCCTTCACCAATCTGATGAGTACCCCCATCACCCCTTCACCAATCTGATGAGTACCCCCATCACCCCTTCACCCCTTCACCAATCTGATGAGTACCCCCATCACCCCTTCACCAATCTGATGAGTACCCCCATCACCCCTTCACCAATCTGATGAGTACCCCCATCACCCCTTCACCAATCTGATGAGTACCCCCATCACCCCTTCACCAATCTGATGAGTACCCCCATCACCCCTTCACCAATCTGATGAGTACCCCCATCACCCCTTCACCAATCTGATGAGTACCCCCATCACCCCTTCACCAATCTGATGAGTACCCCCATCACCCCTTCACCAATCTGATTGCTCTGATAAATACATGTAATGATAAAAAAAACCCTGCACAGTACAGTTGCTAACAAGATGACCACTGACCTGTGAGTATTAAAGGTCACGATACTATGTACCAATTCTGATATCATATTAAGTCATCATATATCATTGGATATAACAATGTGAGAGAAAGAATAAACTTGTGACCTCTAAAAGGGAATATGACAGGATTGCATAAGTATCACTCTTCTTGAGAAATCTGGAGACTTGCACATCTAATAAGCATGCAGTATGTGTATTGTCATTTCAAAGATCTTCAAAGAAGAGATATTTTATTTCTACAGACTTGAGATAAAACTTCAACCAGGTGGGGTGGGCATCATCAGGTCAGGACATAGTAAAAACAACATATTTTCCATTTTTGATATGAATTTGATTAAAATATACATGCAGATATAAATTCAACAAGATGAACTGTGAGCTAATGCTCACTTATGATACCCCCGCTCTTCGACAAACAGGAAGTAGGAACCTGACGGGTCAAAAAACGCTTCCCAAGATATGGGGTACCTATATGAAGCTTGTGATCAAATATCAGATCTCTGCCATCAATAGTTGCTGAGAAAAATGTGACGAAAAATGTGCATATATGTTCAATGTGTATAAAAACCAACTAAGTCGGCAAACAGGAAGTAGGAATCTGATGGGTCCAAAAACGCTTCCCATGATATGGGGTACCAATATGAAGCTTGTGACCAAATATCAGATTTCTGCCATTAATAGTTGCTGAGAAAAATGTGATGAAAAATGTGGATATATGTTCAATGTGTATAAAAACCAACCAAGTCGGCAAACAGGAAGTAGGAATCTGACGGGTCCAAAAACGCTACCCACAATATGGCATACCTATATGAAGCTTGTGACCAAATATCAGATTTCTGCCATTGATAGTTGCTGAGAAAAATGCGACGAAAATTATCTTGGACGGACGGAAGGACGGACAGACGGACAGAGGTAAAACAGTATACCCCCCTCCCCCTCTGGGGAGTGGGGGTATAAATACAAATCCCTTGTATAAAATAAAAACGTTTTCCAAAAATTCACAAAATCACAAACATTCTTTTTTTTTCTTTTGCAGAAAATATTCACATTACCCACTTCACTTCCTGTAGATTATTAGAAAAATAGTTTTTACAGGTCAATTTTGTTTGAGCAGTCCATAAAAAATTCACACTTTTCTGTTGCATAGTCCCTATTTGGTGTACAGGAATTTGACTATCCTTTGTGTGGATTAAATTGTTCTTATTATCTTCTTGTAAATCAGTTTCAGTACCGGTTGCTGCCAGAATTCTCACTTTATAAGCAATCTGACATAAAGGGTCCAATATTTCTATTTAATAATGAACAATAAAATATGTCAGTAATAATTTTGTGGATTAAACATTCTTTTGTACATGTATGAAGCCTGCTAGAATTGAGGGTAAGTTTTCAAATATTGAAATTATTTAATTCAGGATTTGTCAATTTTTTCTGTAGGAGAAACTAAGTTTTCTTGGTGGTGGGTATAATTTAATTTTTTTTCTATAGGTGGGGGGGTCTAAAAATAAGTGGCATTCCACACCCCCTAGGGAATTTTTACTGGAATAGCCCTAAGGATGTTATATGAAATATACATATGCTTATTTAGAATCAACAACAATAACTCATCAGCCTCAGATTAGATTTATGTCATTGTAGTAAAGGAATTTTAATTTACATCTCAGTAACAAATTTATGCACATAATGCAAGCCTCGACATTAACGTTTGTCCGATACCAGTGAAAACTGACGTCAGGACAAATAGATCTTGTATCATGGTTGTCCGACGGGACAAGTGAAAAAATGACTGTCCTATCTTTTGAAGGTTATTTTCTACGATAAAAATGTGTTGCTTTGTCATTTTGACAGACAAAAACTTATTTCATTGTCCGATAAAAATGTGTTGCTTTGTAATTTTGACAGACAAAAACTTATTTCAATGTGTTTAAAACCATCGGTTTCCGTTGAAGTACACTATCACTAATTATAACGGTGAACCAAGAGATATTCCGAACATATACTTGATCCGTATCTTTTCAGCGATTTGATTAAACGACAACTGGCATTAAGTAATCATAATGATATAGAAATCGATTTGTTTATAGTGTTTACTTCCCCTACACAATAATTCCCTGGAAACGTAAATAAAATGTCAATCAACAAAATTCAACATGGATCTATATGATATAATAGTATATCCCCGATCTTAGAAAGTACGGATTTACAACAAGCGGCGGAGATCAATTCAACCATAAAATCTGATTTTAATTTTCTATTGAGGGACATTCAGTAGCTGATTTTGATACACAATTTGCATTCAATAGATGGTGAACAACGACGTTCAAAGCATCCTGGATTCAATCCACATTATACGATTACCGCTTAGATGGGCCTGCTATTCGAGAACCAAACTTAGAAATTTACGATTAGACACTCATACCATGATGGCATCGTTTGATACCAATGACTTTATGACTTATGTCTAAGTGTATGTTAATTTGTTGATTAAAGATGTCATAATCATAATTTCTGTTAGTATTAATATGACAGGATGCAATAATGTTGGAGACAATAACCAAAACATCTTACACAAATTGCTGATAATTATTCTCTAGTCTTTGTAATTTTTAATAATTTTTTCGGACAACTAAAAAAATATGTTAATGTAGAGGCGTGTAATGTACATTTTTTTACAGAAATATCCATCATTCAAAAATGTAATTTGCAGGATCCAAGATGTGTATGTGACATGTACTATATCAATTACTGTACATGTGTATTCATGAAAACAACAGAATGCATGCAAATCAAACAAAAACATCAAAAGTAACAGTGAGTTAACTCCCCTTTGAAGGGGACAGAAATGTGAACAATAAATAGTCCCTTTACAGGAGACACAAAAGTGAAAACAGAACACAAATTCACCTGATCTTGTTTAATGGCCTGTAAATACAATATAATAACTTTCTATTGAATATTAAGTCAAAACACAAAATGCTAAAACTTCCTCCATTTTTTAAAAAGTAGTTCAGGGGAGACAACTCATAATTTGAACCAAAACAATCTTCATGGAATGTACTGACAATAATAAACAAGCAACCAATATATTAAAACCATTCTGTAAATAATGAAACAATTAATTGGTTCTGAGAAAGGTAGTGGTTTTACATGATCGTGCATAAAATAATAACTTGTTCAGAGAAAGGTAAAAGTTTTATATATTAAACATAAAATAATGCAAACAAATAATTGGTTCATAGAGAAAGGCAATGATTTTATATGATCAAACTTAAAATTAAACAAATTCTACAAAATAGCCATACATTTACTTGTATAGTAAACCATTTGCTTATTTTCTACTTAATAACAAATATGTTTTCTTCTAATCTATTCAAAATGTTAATGTTGTAACAACATAAGATTATCCTCTGATATTTTACAAGGTTCAAATATCTACAAATTATAAGAAAAATTATACTCAAATTCTTTGTCCTTTAGATCAGGTACCATTTTGTACTTCATATGTGAATTTACTCTTGTAAAATTGTATAAAAACCTATTTATTACTTTAGAATCAAATCGGGAATGTGAAAAAGGGCTGTTGTTTAATTGATTTTAATAATTTTATGCAGAAATATTGTGGAGAAATAAATAAACCATAAATACTCTATAAAGTCTATTAACCTTGATTTTAATTCAATTAGGAAATTAAATCCTTTAAATATAGATGAGTTAATACTGTGTATTCAAATTAAATTTTCTCAATACTTCATATTTTTCAATTCAATTTATATCTAATTACTCAATTACTCAGATATTTTTAGGTAAAAATATTGGTCCCTTTGACTTCCGCCACAACAAGGCTTGACAATAATTTGGATATTTGTTTTAAAACAAGTTCATATATAGCTATTTCTTGTTGAAATCTACTTGTAAAAGCAATCTACTGAAATGAAATGGAAGATGAATGCCACAAATACATACATACCTCTACATAAGAACCAGGAAACCAGCCAAACTGGTCCCCATCACAACCATACCACCACCCATTATCTAATGTCTGACACACGACAATGGTATCACCCATATCAAACGACAAGTCTGTTTCAATTTCTGCTGCATATGGAAACAAAGCAACATGCTCTGAAATGAAAAAGTTTCTGTTTGTATACAATGTTAGATCAAGCAAAGTCAAATTCTTTTCTTTGGAGACAGATTAACATAAGCTCTCAGCTTGTGTCCGAATTCACATTCTGTAATCATTGCATAATATGTATCCCTAATGTTTTTCTTGAATAAATATTGTTTAAACTAAATTCTTTTCTTGTAATAAAATTCTCATAGGTATTGTTTTACATCTATGTTAAATATCATTTCTGTAAAACCAGAAATACAGCTTCTTTGCATTAAAGACACTACATGTCTGTTTAACTGTGACAGCAAAGCAAAAAGGTTGACAGAGCTAAGGCTGTCATAAACTTTTGATAATTATCAATTAATAAATAATTCTGATTTTCAATCCAGTTGTCGAGAGAAAATGTCAAGGCAATATTTGGCTTAACATTCAAATGAGAACCTTGGGATAAAAACTCTTCTCTGGATTTTAAATCTGTTATTAATTACCCCTGGTATAGTTTTGTTGTTTCATTTCTAACAAATGACATTGCATGATTTAATCACTAAATGGTTCAGATGACATCAGCATTTTAGTTTACCTTGGACTGAAACAGACTAGGGTAAAGGCGGTAAAATCCAGACAGTGAAGTTGATTTGCTTACCGTTTGTTTAATAATACACTGTATGGTTAAGCCAGAGACCCCCAAAGGTATAAGCAGTATCTAAGGTTATTAACAAATGAAAAAATCCGATACTTTCGAATGGTATTAGAGACTAGAAGAGTGTATAACGAATAATTATGACACATTTCATACAGGAAAAATTTGGTCAGTGTCTGCAAATTTCGGACACGAATCTGAAAAATACGGACAGCTTAGTAAAAGAAATCTGTACAAGGCTTTTGTCTATTCTGACGTCTTGTTCTATCTGTATTAATCAGGAATCTTACCTCAGTATTTTAGAATACTTAACAGCTGACTAGAGCTGTAAAGATTTATTTGACTTAACTGTGACTTTCATTATCTAATTATGTTTTAGTCGGATTCGTGTTGCTCATCTTTGGTTTTTAGAAAACTGAAAAGACCACGTGATAGTAGATATTCGTATTCGATTTCAAAATCACTCAATGCCACGGGTTCATTTCAGAATACCTTAGACTTTATCTTTCATGTAATGGACAGTAGCAATATAGAATACGGTTGCATTGTGTATAATAGAGAGCAATCTAAGGAAAACGTCCGAATTATCCGGAGGTCCGAATTTCACCGTTATTATCCTATTGAGGAAGTGAATGATGACACTAGAATGTCAACTTATTATCCTAGCTGAATCCAGTATTTATTTACTGCTGTACCTACCAACACCAATATATTCTGCAGTACTCATATCATTATAACATACAGGTAACTTGTCATAAACACTTTGTTTGTCTTTAAAACCCCCTGGTTCTTCATCCTGTCAACAAAATAGCAATCATAATTATTTTTGGAATTCATGAATTTGAATATTTGGCAGTTGCATTCTTTACTAAACAACCTTTTTCATATACAGTTAATTAACATGATTAATTGATTGATTTTTGGTGCTTAATGCCACTTTCAGCAATATTTCAGCTATATCATGGCGACCAGTTTTAGTGGTGGAAGAAGCCGGAGTACCCGGAGAGACCCACCGACCATGGGCAAGTAACTGGTAAACTTTATCACTTGCGGCTGCGAGTCGAGTGCAACTTTTTTGCAATTTACAAAGCCGGGCGTGAACCCACGCCATATCACAGGGGCTCGCAGTTATATTTTCACATCACCAGGTACCTGTAATGGCTGTATGTATTAAAAAGAAGAAATATCAAGGTGAGTTTTCATTGGTCGAAGGATTTAAACTGGCATTTTTGCGGGAAAATATTTACTCATCTTGACAAAAGACATTCTTAAAATGCTGTTTTCCTATATTTCCAGATTGATTGAGACAAGGAAAACATATATCTTAATGCAAGAGATTTAAGTTGTCTTTTTTCCTACTTTTTAAAATTATATTTCGATTTTTTTATTTCTATCAATATTATTAAGTCCGTAGAAACCGGAATTGAGTATGATAAGAAGTTGTCCAAACCGCTTGGAATTTAAAAACGAGTGTTATTCCACTGTAAACCAGTCAATCAGCAAAAAACATCGATATTTGCATTAATTTTATGGGAAGAACAAAGACTAAACCGTTTTTGAAGCGAAAAAAGGTGCTGAAACTCTACTTTCACTTTTGGCCCCCCAAAAGTGTCCTCCCTTCTTCTTTTTAATACATACCTGGTGATGTGAAAATATAACTGCGAGCCCCTGTGCGCCATATTGGTAATAGGCTTGTATGAGTTGCTAGGTAATCCAACTACCTAACTCATTGAGCCACTAGTTAATTAACATAAATTTCCTGTCATTAATATTTGTGGTTACTAATTGTTCAAAGGTTACTAAATTAAAATAGATATGCAGCCATTACATACATAGTGTTTTGGTACAAGACTGTATCATGTCAATGGATAAATGAATGAACAGTCAACTTTATCATACCTGTTAACCCTCCCCCTTTGCACGGGAGTCTCCCGCATGGACTGGGTCTCCTGTGCGGGAGACATTAATCTCCCGCACACACCTTTTCCTCCTGCACGATCTCCCCCCGACAAAATAATGTTCTCCCGATTTTGAGAGTCCCTTCCGTCAGCTTTCAAAATCTTCCGCCCGTGAAAAAAATCAAGTACAATAAAATCTTGACCTACATTTTGCAATCAATATTTCTGGAAATTCCTCATTTGGAACTCCCGCGCTGACGAAAAACGCCGAGAGATATGAATGGTAAAGGTAAATGTCATATTTAAATGATATCCGGTTATTGATCTGTTTGACACCTTTACAGGTAAATTGGGTCATGGAGATTAATTAAGGTGTTGATGATTATACAACAATTATCCACTGATTGACAGTTAATTGGGGATAAGGAAGTGGGTTTGTGGCACACGCTTAGATGATTAGAAGTGTGATAGCGGCAATTAAAAATAGTTATAAACCGTTGTGCAAACAGGAGTCAGACAACCTTTGATGCAGAGGAAAACTTCTTATTTCGATCAAACGTGCAATGAATTCATCTCGGATTGAGTTGTTATGGCTTGTTTGGGACCAAAGCCGATCAAAGTATTATTTTAGGACTATGTTCCAGGATGGAATTTATAAACCACAAAAATGCCGAAACGTATGCTATTAGCCAACGCACCAGCAGAAAAGTGACTTTTTAATTTTAGTGCTCTATGACTTTATTGTTCAGAACATTCTGTCTTCATTGTTATTGCTTTGTTATAACCTTATGATTATGAATAAATTATAAATAGTTTTTATCCTTCATTCATCATATGAAACACTACTAATAAGACAGAAATGTAAACAATATATATTGAAATGGGATGCAGTTAATTCAATACTGAAACAAACAAAAGGAAAACATCAATAAACAATAAAAACACGCATCAAATACGTCGATAAAAAATCTCTCCAGTTACGAGATCAAATCTCCAGCCAAAAATTTACAAATCTCCAGTTGTAGCATAGCAACTCTATCACATGTATGCAACTACAAGGTACAATTTTGTGTGTTTAAAGGTGACACACAAAATCTCCCCCTTAGAAGAGTTGGTAGGGGGGAGATCTCCCCCCTAGCAGTTCCCAGAGGTTAACAGGTATGACTTTATTTGGGGCCGTCGTGATCGTATGGTATCCCACTCATGGTGAGGTGTACTCGATACAACATTATGTGATAAAGTTTGTCAGTGACGTGTGAGAGGTCGGTGGTTTTCTGCGGGTACTTTGTTTTCTCTCACCAATAAAACTGACTGCCATGATATAACTGAAATATTGTTGAGAGTGGAGTAAACATCATAATCCATAACCCCCTCAACTTTATTCCATAATGTATCTGTCAAACAAGATGTTGCACGCCACGTCGTGCTAAGAAAACCCCCACTCGTTCATTTGTAAGTCGCACGGTAAACAGGAAGTAGATGTGCGGTACACCTGGAAAGGGGATACACGGTACAAGTCACCATGCCAAAGCCATATATCAAATATAAAATCATTTCTTCCAGTAGAAGCTGAGATATCTGTTACGAAAGTGTGAACGGACGGACAAGGTGATTGCAATATAGCCCCCTCTCTATGAGTATAATATGATAGGTGTATAAACATTAAACTGTAACTCTTCATCTTCTCAATAATACCTGTGTAATTTCTTCAACATATATGGCAGGAAACATTCCAATCTCTCCAGAGTTTTCCTTTTTTCCTTTCATCCATCCATTCATATCCTTTTCAATGCCAATAACAATGTCTCCTGGTTCTATTTTTAGTTCATTAGAAAAGCTTGGATCATGTCTGTATAATGTATGGAATCTTATCCCATCTAAAATAAAGCAATCAAAATGAAAATAAAGTTGTAAAATAAAACAATAATGAAAATAAACCTGAGGTTCCCATGAACCTGTCAGAGCTCCAGATAAGCTGCGTTTTTGCGTGATTACGCAAATAAAATTAACAAAAACCCAATTTTTCTATTTCCTTTGCGTTGTTGAACCCAATTCCATCCAGATGTAACCCAATTCTTCGTTTAATGAGTACTTACTTCACACATTCATTTTTATGCAGTTGCATAATTAAAACATATCATATGATTTCTGTTGCGTGACATTTTACTTTCTCTTTCACTCGTCAACACTCGTAAGATTACAAATCTCCCAAGGTTTGCCGATATATAGTTCTGATGGGATCTGTTACTTCTATCTAAGGGTGCGAGGAGTTCCAAATATTCACTCCACTTAAGGTGCTCCGCAGAATTTATACTTGTTTGCCTTGAAATTTATTTGGTAGCGGTTTCAGTCTATCGTCGAGGGAGGAAGAAAGCCCCTTACGGGCGAATTATTCTATCGCTAATTATTTAAAGACAGATTCAAAAGCCATGGTTACACGAATTTTAGATACGCTGATTGAAAATGCTGTAAATCATAGTAAAATTGTTGCAACAGAAATCATTGACGATATTTTGAAAGGGGCAGTAAAGACTGACAATAATTCAATGAAACGGAAACATTCAGTCACAGACAAAACTTTTGTCACTTGGAAAGAAAAATGTCCATGGCTATGTAAAGTAGAGAAAAACGGTATTCCATATTTGCAATGCACAGAATGCATATCAGCTGCTTCCAAGGGTATTAAAATCAGTAGTGTGTGGGGACATGAGGGTACCCTCAACTTCCAGTTTTTTGCAGTAACTCGACATAAAGGGATAGTCTATTTATTTTAACAGGAATGCGGGACTAGACCCCCTCTCGGGATTTTTTCTTTACATGTACGTATCATCTACACCAATGAAAAATATTTAAAGAATACAGTATAATGTACATCAGGAGAATAAAACTGGATGTATACATTTTCAATGCCTGATATACCTGCAACAAAAAAACAATGCATGTCATGTACAGAGAGTAAAAGACCCAATTCAATTGATTCATGGTGGGTAAAAAACCCAGTTGAATCTTATTCTGGTGAGTGAGCAATTTGAAGTAAAGCATTTAAAAAATAGAACACTCAATGGAAATGCTAAACAGCTGAGTTAAAATCCCAATATAAGAAACCTTATCTGGAGCTCTGACCTGTTATCATTCTTCAGTTGTATTATTGGCTCCAAATGGGTTGAGATAGTTCAAAAGATAATTATAATACAATCTGCAACATTGCTATAAAACTCGATTTCATATTTTTTCAAGTTCTATCAGTATATATAGATAACACAAAATCTTTTATAAATTTTTGATAAAGTAAAAAAAACACATACTTTAAATACATTCGTTAAATTTCACTCAATTAATGTTTAAAATATTTTCATGAAAATATTTTAAATATTTAAGGAAATTTTGATATAATTGTTTTAGTACTATCAGCCACCCTGGATGGAATGCAATGCTTTCAGACATATTTTCAAAAGGACCACCTGACGAACATTGCTTGAAACTGGCCCTGTAGTTTGATGGCATATTTTTAATATATAATACAATATATTCTTATAACATTTAATAGCCATTAATTTCTTATTGCCAATGAC
The DNA here is from genome assembly GCA_963680875.1 of Bathymodiolus brooksi. Taxonomy (NCBI): domain Eukaryota; kingdom Metazoa; phylum Mollusca; class Bivalvia; order Mytilida; family Modiolidae; genus Bathymodiolus; species Bathymodiolus brooksi. The sequence goes on from OY804582.1 coordinate 81,543,833, forward strand.
AACACAAAGAAACATCAGAGTATAAAGTTTAACATGATCGATCATTCAAAATATTGTAAGCTGATGCCCATTTAAATTTGAGGTGTGCTTTGTATACCTTAAGTGAGAAATTTCACCAAGGACTTAAGACTTGTGATGGTTTTCTCAAGGAACCCTTGATTTCTACAGCAATAAAACTGATCCAAACAAAATATTTGAAAAATGTGCAGTAGACAAAATTTTCTGGTTGCATTCTAAAAGATCTCTACGATGTGAGGTGCATCTGAAATCTGTCCTGATAAGAATAAGAGGCAGGCTATTGGTTTTTGTTTGTTTGTTTGATGGTGTTTAATGCCACTTTCAACAACATTTCAGTTACATCGTGGTTGTCAGTTTTATTGGTGAAGGAAACTGGAGGACACAGAGAAAACCACCAGCCAGTTATTACTGATAAATCAATCTATAAATAACTACAAAGAGACAAAATTTTACTTCAAGTTATCAAAGAAATCGACTTAACTGAGTTCAAGATAGCAAGGTTTGACTGTATAGTTATACATACCAACTTTATCTGTCATAGCCTTCCCATAACTACCAGTAATATGAAATGGTGATGTTGGTTGACTGGGTGGAGGACTATCAAATGGAAATGATGTAGGTGTGGGTACCTTGGGTATTGTAACCTCCTTTCCTAATACCTGTATAATAAATGAACAATTTATTTCAATTTGTATATATTTTTTTTTATATGAAACTGTTGAAAATATGAGAATACAAGTATATGGCTGCTAGGGTTATGGTGTTTAATGCCACTTTCAAGAATATTTGAGCTATATCGTCAAATACAAGTATCTCATGAGTTTATATCACTAGTTTATAAAGGTACATATAGATCAATTAGATATTTAAAATAATTTACATGAATTTCTAGTAATCCTGGTACACATATTTCTTTAGATTGTCACCAATGCTATTAAAACAAAGTATATGTAAAGGGTCATAAATAATTGTTAAAAATTAATAATACTGATATGCATATTCTAATGGGGTTACAATCAAGCATGTCAAATTATTTTATAGTCTTCCTCAAACTGGTATGTTGCTGACAAGGAAGTCATTCCAACAAATATGTACATATCTAATTTAGTGCGATCGATGCGTTTCTGAAATAATCTTCAACATGTACGTTTAATATCGAAATATTGGAAACCCAAAGAACTTATAAGTGGGGGAGCAATAAACAAAAAAAAGGGGGAATAAACAGGATAGGCAAAATCAGCTAAGGACATCTATGTCTGAGGGAGGATAACCTTGCTGTCGGCTAAGGACATCTATGTCTGAGGGAGGATAACCTTGCTATCGGCTAAGGACATCTATGTCTGAGGGAGGATAACCTTGCTGTCGGCTAAGGACATCTATGTCTGAGGGAGGATAACCTTGCTATCGGCTAAGGACATCTATGTCTGAGGGAGGATAACCTTGCTGTCGGCTAAGGACATCTATGTCTGAGGGAGGATAACCTTGCTATCGGCTAAGGACATCTATGTCTGAGGGAGGATAACCCTGCTATCGGCTAAGGACATCTATGTCTGAGGGAGGATAACCTTGCTATCGGCTAAGGACATCTATGTCTGAGGGAGGATAACCTTGCTGTCGGCTAAGGACATCTATGTCTGAGGGAGGATAACCTTGCTGTCGGCTAAGGACATCTATGTCTGAGGGAGGATAACCTTGCTATCGGCTAAGGACATCTATGTCTGAGGGAGGATAACCTTGCTATCGGCATAGGACATCTATGTCTGAGGGAGGATAACCTTGCTATCGGCTAAGGACATCTATGTCTGAGGGAGGATAACCCTGCTGTCGGCTAAGGACATCTATGTCTGAGGGAGGATAACCTTGCTGTCGGCTAAGGACATCTATGTCTGAGGGAGGATAACCCTGCTATCGGCTAAGGACATCTATGTCTGAGGGAGGATAACCCTGCTATCGGCTAAGGACATCTATGTCTGAGGGAGGATAACCTTGCTATCGGCTAAGGACATCTATGTCTGAGGGAGGATAACCTTGCTATCAGCTAAGGACATCTATGTCTGAGGGAGGATAACCCTGCTATCGGCTAAGGACATCTATGTCTGAGGGAGGATAACCCTGCTGTCGGCTAAAGACATCTATGCCTGAGGGAGGATAACCCTGCTATCGGCTAAGGACATCTATGTCTGAGGGAGGATAACCCTGCTGTCGGCTAAGGACATCTATGTCTGAGGGAGGATAACCCTGCTATCGGCTAAGGACATCTATGTCTGAGGGAGGATAACCCTGCTATCGGCTAAGGACATCTATGTCTGAGGGAGGATAACCTTGCTATCGGCTAAGGACATCTATGTCTGAGGGAGGATAACCTTGCTATCAGCTAAGGACATCTATGTCTGAGGGAGGATAACCCTGCTATCGGCTAAGGACATCTATGTCTGAGGGAGGATAACCCTGCTGTCGGCTAAAGACATCTATGCCTGAGGGAGGATAACCTTGCTGTCGGCTAAGGACATCTATGTCTGAGGGAGGATAACCTTGCTATCGGCTAAGGACATCTATGTCTGAGGGAGGATAACCTTGCTATCGGCTAAGGACATCTATGTCTGAGGGAGGATAACCCTGCTATCGGCTAAGGACATCTATGTCTGAGGGAGGATAACCTTGCTATCAGCTAAGGACATCTATGTCTTAGGGAGGATAACCCTGCTATCGGCTAAGGACATCTATGTCTGAGGGAGGATAACCTTGCTATCGGCTAAGGACATCTATGTCTGAGGGAGGATAACCTTAAGTTTTAATAATAATAACACATAAAATTACAAGATAGGACAAAGTTCACAATATGGCATTTCAATTCATTGTTCACACAACATATAATAAATTAATGTGATACATATACAAAATGAACTCGCCTTTTTATCAGCTGAAAATACTGGAGCACTGTTTCTATTACTGTGTGATTTGGCAAGTTTTGGTGTCATGTCCTGATCTTTCATGAAAGAACTAACACCAACTGGTGAGTGTCCATTGTGTAAATGATGGTTTGAAATATAACCTTGAAATATACAGAAATTACAAAAATATTATGTTTTATTTAAATTTATTTTCATGTTTATTGAAACAAATACAGTAATACTAATAAAGAATTTTGCAGCCTACCACATAGTACACACAAAAAACATCTTGTTTGTGTAACTCATTGACTACCTTTCCCTAGCTCCATTACCTATCTAAACAGATGAAGAGGTGTAATGGTTAGTGGGTATATCCTGACTTCTATTCCAGTTTGGGTATATCCTGACTTCTATTCCAGTTTGGGTATATCCTGACTTCTATTCCAGTTTGGGTATATCCTGACTTCTATTCCAATTTGGGTATATCCTGACTTCTATTCCAGTTTGGGTATATCCTGACTTCTATTCCAGTTTGGGTATATCCTGACTTCTATTCCAGTTTGGGTATATCCTGACTTCTATTCCAGTTTGGGTATATCCTGACTTCTATTCCAGTTTGGATCAAATAAAAGACTATGAAATTGTTATTTTCTGCTTCTCCACTAAACATGCAGAATCAAGGAGTAAGAGCCAAGACTTGGAGTGGGTATAATGTGTCAGAGTGAGGAGAAATGTCTACCTGTGGACTGTTATTACAGTGAATGAGCACTATAAAAAACAATCTAAACTATTGGTCTAGTACAAAGCAGACATCATGATTATCTCATCCAAAGTAACTTGTTCTCGCCAGGATATAGCTGAAAAATTGCTCATTTGGCATTAAACAACAATCACTCACTCATTTTTACCTATCTGACAGGGAACCAGGTTTTATTACCTTTTCCTATTTCAGTTTCTTCTACATAGCTGCCAGGGAACCATCCTTCCTTGTCTTTTATTTTCCCCTTCCACCATCCATTTCCTCTCTTCTCAATCAAAGTTACTACATCTCCCAAGTCTAGATTAAGTTGGCCTTCATCTTGAGCTGTGTATGGGTACAAGACATGGTAAAGAATATCTGAAACAAAAAGAAATAGGTTAATATCTTGAATTTTGTAAAGACAGATTGCAAACATTTTCAATTATTTATTTTCATTTGTTAATGCCTTTGCTGGTACATGGTATAAGCAAGTGTAGACATAGAGAAAGTTGTCTCCCCTGTCAGTACATGTTGTATAAGTTTGAACCATTCCTGGTTCAGCATTTAAAAACAAAACCCAAGATGAACAAATCTGATTAAAATTAAATGTTTGTTTCTATTTTTTACTTTATCCAGAGATCCATTAACATCTAACAACATAAACTGTTGGGTCACTTCATAATATTGCTATGCTGCCAAATAATTAAAGATATTGCTGAATGATCATTTTAATGGGGACCTCCGACATGACCCGATATGTTAAAAGATTCAACAAAGATTGCTACTAGATATGGATATAATAATATAACAATAAGATTTACCATAAGTGTTAATTTTTTTTTTGTAAACTAGATCTAAATTGATAAAAAAACGGTTTTCAAAATATTAGGATGTACCATGTTGACTACACAAAATGTCTTTGATCTACATTGTATAGGTGTTGCCAAATGGTTCTAATCGCAAAACAATAAAATTTATGTTTACGTGATTGTAAAATAATCATAAAAAGTAACAAGACATGGATGGGTATCTGACAGAGATGGTAACAGGTTATTTTTATTTAACATGTTTACCTGTGTGAGAATCATTATACATGTACAACATGTTTCGTGCACACAGTTATTTTGCTCTGCATGCAAAGGATAAAATTAGTTTTCATTTTTCTGTGTGCATATCCCCACTAATGACATTGAAATAGAACTTTCATTGAAAATATTTAACAGATCAATCCTTTAAAGTTATGTCTTTGATGTCCTTATTGTTCTGAGGGGGGTATATACTTTCATATTACAGGCAATCACAAAATATTACTGTTTGTGGCAGGTATATTGATTGTCGATTGGAACGAAATGACAAACGTTTTTGCAGGAGGATCATCCTTCGATACTTCCTCCAGAGTTATGGTTCAAATCACCCTGTCATTTCTCTCATTTTGATATTTCATTAAATGATAAACTAATAATGGCCTATTAAAGTCATATTGCATGTAAGATCAGAACTAAATTGATGAATATTTAAAGATCAATTCTACAAATTAAAATTGTAAAAAAAAAAGAAAAATTCCACACATTTTTTTCTTCATCAGATTTCTTGTTCTGATTGTTGAAGTCACAATCTCATCCTGTCCACTTTCATGACTTATCACATGACTATTAACAAGAGTAACAAAATGAATGCCACATGACTATTAACAAGAGTAACAAAATGAATGCCACATGACTTATCACATGACTATTAACAAGAGTAACAAAATGAATGCCACCACAGGTGAGAAGGAACAGCTTGCTCTTCCAGAGAACCTGAGTTCCCCCTTACTTTTTTTGTGGAGTTCATTTTGTTCAATGTTTAGTTTTGTGTGTAGTATTATGTGGCCCATTGTTTCCCTTTCCATTTACCGGTAGATATTGTAGTTTGTCCATCTTCAAATAACAGATCCTGATTTATCCCTTTGGTATCTACAAACTTGCCTTAAAGTAATTTTGTATCTACCTGTTAGTTATAACAGCTGTTATAACTAATCAGACTAATTTTGAAATCTAAATTTCATTTGTAAGTTTTAATAGAACATTAAATCAAACATGTGATGTATGATTAGAAAAGTTTATACACATTTGAAATGATTTATTTAACAATTTAAGGCCATGGGCCATGGACTTCATACATAAAGGGAAGATAATCTATGTAATTTGTAAAATCTGTTTTATATATTGTTATATACACCTCGGGCAATATTGACAACACTTTTTAATTACTAAAATTAGAATACACAATGAAATAATGAACCAGTACATGTCTTATCATAATGACAATAGTGAATATATTTAAGAGACCTTTTGACTTCCATAAAACATTCAAAATTCTTCAGTTAAAAATCTGGTTTATTTATGTGATTTATTATATACTTTATCTTAATACAGTATTGAACTTGTATATCAGGATTATGGATGTTAATCTTTATAAAAATAAACAAAATTTAACCCCATTGGCAGTGTAATGGTTATAGCCTCGAGTGCGGTAGATCATGGGTTTGAGCCCCGATCAGGTCAAACCAAAGACTATAAAATTGGTATTTGTTGCTTCTCCGCTAAGTATGCAGCATTAAGCAGAAAGAGTATAGATTGGTTGGCTTGAAATCAGGATAAAGTGGAGTGACATGTCTATCTGTGGCCTGTTATTTCAGTGAGCTAGCACTATAAAAATCCAACTCAGCGTGTTGGTCTAGAACAAAGCGGACCTCATTATCATTTCATTGAAAATTAACTTGTTCTCGTCATGATATAGCTGAAAAATTGTTGAGTTGGCGTTAAACAACAATCCTTCACTCACTCACTCCAACAACATGTCATGCTATATATCTTGACGAAAATTTTATTGGCAATAAAAAGCCGAGTACCTGGAGAAAAGGTAGTTCCAAACAAATGTTTCACTCTTCCATATTAAATAGGGACAAGGGAAGAAAAGTCCAATTTTGAAAATAAAATTACAAAAGATGTTAAATCACTGATCAGAAGGAATTAGATTTAATCTTAAATTCTAAAACAGTAAACATATTTGTTTGTTTTTATATAAAATATAGAAATTGCACATGGATCAAAAGAAAAAGAAAAGAAACAAACCTGATTTTCAATTAGTGATAATTAATTTTGGAAGTTTATAATAATCAAATAAAGTACATGTATTTAACAAAAAATGAAACAAAATGATAAAGAAATTTTAAAAGCAGCAACAGAAAAAGAATGCAAACTTTATTATGTAACAACAATATGACACATTTCATAAAATTTCTGAACTAGGAATCATTTATCTACCAGCATCTGTTAATTAAATAATATCATGTAGTCAATACAAGACACATGTTTTCCAGTACAAAGAAATATTTGTCATATTTTTTGTGTTTTTGTAACAATATAAAACCACCAAGCATCATTTGTTAACCGTTACACATACCAGGTAAGTATTGGATGATGGGTGTACAAAATTCCATATGTGTTTGGTGGTCCAAGTGAAAAAAAATGTGATTCCTCATTAATTTTCAATTGCAAAATACCAATTTTGTGTCAGTCCTCGGCAAAATCTTCCCAAATTTTGCTGGTCATGATGTCTGACAGGACTGATGAATTTCACGAACTCTGTCAAAAATTGATGAAACCAAAATTAGAAATGTTCACCATAATTTCAGTTATTTCTTGGCATTTAAGTTATATTAATCAAGGAAACTGGAATTTTCAAAGTGATCATAAACACAGGCGCTCGTGGCACGGACCACCCCCCTTTTTTCTAACTTTCTGTTTACAAATTTATTTTCAATAAAATTTCTTTATTTCCTGTGATCATAAAGGTATGAATGAAAACAACAACAAATGTATTTACATAATGAAACCATTTTTTAACATCTGAACATTTTTTTGTAACAATTCCAATCAGTTGTGATGATAAACAAGATTCAACAGTACTTAAAAGTCTGATCCCTTTAATTTTATTTATTTCTTTAATATCTTATGTAATTAATTTGGAAAATATCCTTAAAATCAAACATTTTCCCCTGCAAAAATAATAACAAAACTAGATGTGACACAGACTGAATTGTTTACTATCATGTCAAATCAAAGCTATCAAGTTCTATATATGAAACATTCAAAGCTAATTCCTTTCAACAACTTTTTTGTTTTTTCTTGATTGAGTTCTGTTTTTTTCTTAAATCAAATCTCATGAAACAGCATTCTCTATTCTCACAAGAAAACATCCAATTCATTTTTTCAAATCATTTAAGATTAAGATAGTTAATGCAGGTGCTCTAGATATGATCAATTCGTGAATCATTTTATGTAATAATATGTAGTTACATCATTAAAGTAGTTCTGCCAGTCTTACATTTACTTAAGCCGGGAGCGTGGGTATAAATAGCTGTGGGCGGAGCAAACCTTCAGATTCTCCATTATTTTGGCCACGGTTATCTCCAGGAGGAACAAGATGAACTGTGCACTAATGCTCACTTATGATACCCCCGCTCTTCGGCAAACAGGAAGTAGGAATCTGACGGGTCCAAAAACGCTTCCCACGATATGGGGTACCTATATGAAGCTTGTGACCAAATATCAGATCTTTGCCATCAATAGTTGCTGAGAAAAATGTGACGAAAAATGTGCATATATGTTCAATGTGTATAAAAACCAACTAAGTCGGCCAACAGGAAGTAGGAATCTGACAGGTCCAAAAACGCTTCCCACAATATGGCATACCTATATGAAGCTTGTGACCAAATATCAGATTCCTGTCATCAATAGTTGCTTAGAAAAATGCGATGAAAAATGTGCATATACAAATGTATGTTAAATGTGTATAAAAATCAACAAAATCGGCAAACAGGAAGTAGGAATCTGATGGGTCCAAAAACACTTCCCACGATATGGGGTACCTATATGAAGCTTGTGACCAAATATCAGATTTCTGCCATCAATAGTTGCTGAGAAAAATGTGACGAAAAATGTTCATAAATGTTCAATGTGTATAAAAACCAACTAAGTCAGCAAACAGGAAGTAGGAATCTGACGGGTCCAAAAACGCTACCCACAATATGGTATACCTATATGACGCTTGTGACCAAATATCAGATTTCTGCCATCAACAGTTACTGAGAAAAATGCGACAAAAAATATCTTGGACAGACAGACGGACAGAGGTAAAACAGTATACCCTCCTCCCCTTTCGGGACCGGGGGTATAAAAATCAATGATACACAGTTTCACAGTTACTTTTGGAGCAAAATATTTGACAGACATGGTTACTAGTGTTCCTCCCTCCCAAACTTTCAGTCGTATTAAAAATTAATATTCTTCATCAGTCTAAAAACTACAAAAATCACTTCGAAAATTCAAATTTCTGAGGTATGTGACCTTTAGGTCACGTTGGTCATGTGACATTTAGTTTCATAAATATGCTGTTCGTATCAACGGGAATTTTCGTTGATAAGCTCCGCCCTCAATTTTGTCGGTAGGAACTACCGCAAATTCCCCTTTAAACAGATTATAAACCTACACAACAAAAAGGGTCTGGTCCTACAAATATAGGCACTTTGGTACATGTTTCTGGAATAAACTTCATCAGGTACGTTCATAGTCAAAAGATTGGAAATAATATTAAAGTGTTTGGGAACAATTAACCAAAGGATCTAAACAAGATAGCCAGAATCAGCTGAGGAACATTGACCTTACTTAGTTTTAATAATTTACATTACATGTATTTAGGAATGCTAAATTTCAAATATAAATAAAATTCTAACATGGCGTCCTTCTTTTGCTTAGTAGACAAACGAGCGATTTATCGATGGTTTAATCTCATTCGCACATGTGCCAGTGAATGCGACTGACTTTTCCATTGGCAGCATAAATTGTGTGCGTAATTTTCTGCAAACGTAAATATAAATTACCATCTTCCAATTCTTCCAATCAAAGTATACTACCGTATTTGTACTCTTAGACATATAAAAATTTACTAATATCCGACATTCCATGTTAAAACTCCCAACACATTCTGGTTTCCATGATTTATTTCTTAAATATATTTTCCTTTGTTAACATATTATTAAGTAAATGCTATTATATATATTCGGATCAAATACGCAATTTACAATGTAACTACGGTAACCACAATGGTAAACATTGTGTATTTTTTTTCTCAATATTAACACACGTTTTAAGTCAGATAATGTGCTTTTTCTACAAACTGTTGGTGTTTCTCCAAATGCACTAGAATAATAAAGATATGATCTTAGCATTTACAATACTAGAAAGTAAAATATCCACTACTTCTGCCAAGTTTTAATAGAAATGATAATTAAAATATCACGAATAATTAATTGAAAATTATGTTAATCTATAAAATGTGTTAGGAATCAATCAAAAAGAAATCTAAATGTCTTATAAACTTGTCTTCACCATGAATGGCATGATACAGCACTATATCAATCACAGTCAATCTGATGAATAATTCTAATACAGACTTTCCCAGGAAATAAAACATCCCACTGATCCCTGACACACTCAAGATTTTAAACAATGATAAATTGGCTTATTATTTTCACTTTTTGTTGAATAATATGAAATGATGTAATTTTGGAGTATGCTTAAATTATAAAATTGTAATTCTTTCCATTAACTTATTCTTGGATTTTATCCTTTAAAAATATGTAAGAATGTGTCTATAGACAACTGATGCCCCCTACTCCAGCAGAAGTAAACAGGGGCATAACATCAGAACAGAACAAGTGGTAAAGTCTGTGTTAAACTTGGTCTTACTTTACTTTTATGGTTCCTGACCTAGTGTATATAAATTTCAAATGAGTAAAACTCAATACCCTCGATGCCTAGCAACAGGGTCATAAAAAAAGATATGCGACTGACAAATGAGAGATACATGTACTTGATCCATTTACTTATAATATAGGTAATGTCTGATATTAAACATTTTTCATATTTCAGTTCATATTTTTTCCAAAGAAATGGTGAATAATATCAAACATTTTGCAATTTGTCATACTTTACCATGCTGTCTACAAATGTGTTTAGTCAACAGATATTTTCAATAAATTTGCTATCTATAGACCAATTTTATTTTTTATAGAGCTGTTATTTTGCTCGATGTTTTTTTAAATTATGCAAATACCAGAAAAATACATGAAAATATGGAATTCTGCTAGTATATTCATAACAAGTCATAAAATATTCCTAACATGATGATGATGATGACAAGTATGAAATAATATGCAGTAGAGCACCTGATCCAATGAAGAAAAAAGTCTTACATGTATTAAGAAATAATTCATATGGAAGTCATAGTTTGAGTATAGCTTTAACATGAGTAACATTATTTTTGCTAAAAAAAACATTATTAAGAGAGATCTAGACAGTATGTAACCAGTGTATAGTTTAATAAACAATTGTTCTCCTTGGAACACTTAAGACCACTGTTTTACAATTTTATCTATTTATCTATTTTCAGGGAGAAAAGGTTTGCACATTTTTGTTGAAGTGGAAAAATGCAAGCATTACCCCCATACCAAACCAGAATGTAATTGCATATTTATCTTTAAATATTGGTAAGGTACCTGATCTTAACCAAATTAAATTAATGCCTCAATATAGCTGAAATACTGCTAAAGTTGGCTGGCATTAAACACCAATCAAGCTAGCAAAATTAAACAAGATGTTGCACGCTACGTCGTGCTAAGAATACCCCCACTCGTTCATTTGTGTCAAATTTGTATATATATCTCAACACTCATTACCAGAAAATGGATCACAAACTAATCTGAAACATCGAGCTCAGCACAAATCATTATAAACTGGCTGAAAGTCGCACTGTAAACAGGAAGTAGATGTGCGGTAAACCTGGAAAGGGGAGACATGGTACAAGTTACCATGCCAAAGCCATATATCAAATATAAAATCATTTCTTCCAGTAGAAGCTGAGATATCTGTTACGAAAATTTTCATTACGGCAAACATGAAAAATTCTAAGTCGCACGGTAAACAGGAAGTAGATGTGCGGTAAGCCTGGAAAGGGGAGACACGGTACAAGTCACTATGCCAAAGTCATGTATCAAAAATAAAATTATTTCTTCCAGTAGCAGCTGAGACATCTTTAACGAAAGTGTGAACGGACGGACGGACTAACGGACGAATGGACAAGGTGATTGTAATATAGCCCCCCCTCTACGAGTGGGGGTATAATGATAATTATTATCTGTATATCAGGTACGTCAACATCTGCACAAATTTTTGCAACAAGGTTTTAAAAATAGAAATAAAAGGAAACAAAAAAAAATCTGACACAAAGAGCATAAGACAACAGACAAAGCGAGTATCAACTTGTACTATACTACATAGTATGTTGAACAAAATTTAAAGCATATAGTCAAAATAAAATAAAATGTACAACAAACTTTAGTCACATATACCTATTCTATATTTCTTGTTTCTGGCCCACTCTGCTGTAAATAAAAACTTAAGTCTATATTTTATTGAAATTAGAAGTTACATTATAAAAGTAGTATCAAATTTGATCAGAGGGATAAATGTATGTCATATCTTCGGATGTCGGAACCGGAAATTGGACTGCATTTTAAAATGTAGCCTGTAGGTTTAATTATAGCAAACAAAACATGGAATATGATAGTGTATCAAATGACTTCAAAACACTTTGACCAGTGCCATATTTACCTATAGGCTTGCTAGGCTGAAACCTAGGGGACCTCCCACCAAGTTGTACAATTTTTTTTACACTGTCATAGGCCTTTCATACATATGCTGTCATAGCGCACTGCAGTCTCTAAACAATCCTTCATTAATTTTGTTTGCACAGTTGCACTCCATTTCAGAATAATACTGGATTGGGAGAGGCCTCCCTAGTGGAATAGCCTAGCCCTAGGACATTTCTTCATCTAATCAGGCACTGAATGTAACTTGACAACAAAAACAACTCGTCAAGTAACAATGTGGAAGTATGTGAGGATTTCGTCGCATGGTTCTAAATGATGGATATATAGTTATTTAACAGAGATTACAGGTGATTTGAAACACTATCCAATTCCATGTTACATTTGGTTTGGCTTGGTTTATAACGCCACTTTCAACAATATTTCAGCTATATCATGGCAGCTTTATTGGTGGAGGAAACTGGAGTACCTGGAGAAAACCACCGACCTGTCGCAAGTCACTGACAACCTTTATCACATAATGTTGTACTGAGTACACCCCACCATGAGAGGGATTCAAACTCACAATTTTATGTTATATTTGTAATAATTTAAGCCACAAATAAAAACTTTCCTCACATAAAATGGAATCTCATTTCAGTTCTGACATCCGATGTTCACACGGACGTACATCCACATCAATGTTACCATACAGTCATCATGAACAGAGCAAAACTCATTTCAATGCAATTATAATTTTTAATGAAAAATTTACCAGGCATTAATTCAGTGAGGTTATAACAGTGTGTGAAACTAAATTTTGTGGTATCACAGACCAATTTTATATAGACCTCACTGTACATTATATACAAAATTTTGAAAATTTGACATAGACCAGCTTGATTTTACATAGACATTGTCTATAGCTCTACCACTCATTATGCACACTGGTTATAAACATAAAATAATACCTCACATGTTAGAAATAGTAATAAATAATTATATGCAATAAAACAAGTTTAATTATACCTCAAGAAGTAAAATATTCAAAGTTGTCTCCCTTATAAACTAACCTCTTTTTGATTTTTCCTTGACCTGTGGTGATTCTGACACTGTATCCAAAACAGAGTCAAAGGTTGGTGCATATGATATATCCCCTCTGTTACTAGCCCATAGGTCTCCAATCTGAACAGTTTCTACTGTTTGTTGCTAAAAACAACAGAGATTTGATTAACTTAAATACAAATAGAACTGGCTCATTGTCAAAAATAAATTAATTAGAGATGGTAGAATGACATCCCAGTTTATGAAAGAGAAAATCATTGAGATAAAGAATGCTATGCAGACCTTTCAATAAGGGGCGGTACCAGGTACTTTTACCTTCCTAAAATGGCCTTTCGTACCTCCTGATTTTAAAGAGTGTTGCATAAGATATTCATGAAGAAGGTTCAAATTTTAATAAAAAGTACCACCTGTAAATAGTTAAGTACTGGTAGACAAGTTTGAAAAATATTAAAAGCCCTAGATGATGTTTTTCCAATACAATTTTTTTTTTATCATGATCATTAGCTTAAAAAGAAAAAAAAATTAAGTACATCTATTTTAAATTTGCTTTTATAAATTATGCACTTTTTTCAAGTAAGACCATATTGAAGATCCTGTATATATATGATCCTATATTTTCCCAAATTTTTAGCTTAGAGCCATAAAATGATACTTAAAAGCTAGAGAACATATGATGTTACAGATAGATATTGAAGTGCTCTGCCACGATATAACTGATATATTGTTGAAAGTGGCATTAAACACCATAAGCCTTTATTGAAGTGTCTGTATCAGAGAAGTGAGTGGAGGATATCAGAGTACCCATAGAGAATCACAGATATACTGCAGTTCACTAACAAAACTTTATCACATACAGAAGTAATAAGTTAGTATGTACACCTCACCATGGGCCTGATATCATGAATAAAATTAACTTCATATAAAAATCATGTTTATATATATATATATATATATATATATATAAAATTTAATTTGATTTGAATATTTCAATCTGATTGGCTAATCCGCCTGGAGAAAATTTTGGTTATACTCGATAACCTGGGTTGGTATTGTGATGTCACCAACGTGTTCATCCGCCAATGACAAATTCACATGAAATAATCAAAATTAAAATCGAGGAATCATTAAATTTTGTTGTAAAAATTAAATTATAAGGAATATTTGAAATTGCTGAACAGGTTATTCTTGCATAACCTGGTTTGGGTCAGTTTACGCTTTTCATTAAGCGTAAACTGACCCAAACCAGGTTATATCGTATAACCTGTTCAACAATTTCAAATATTCCTTAAGTAGACAATATACATATATTGTAGGAAAATATATAATTTATTTGTACAAGATTTAGAAACAGGTTTAAGCAAGCCTGTGGCGAGCTTTTCTGCCTTGTTTCCCAGCAAATGCTAATGATTTTGGTATTTTCCGACAATGTACACATATTGTGTTTATACTGCAATGTTAAAAAGCCCAACACAACTGCCTAATTGTCTATAAACAGTCATCGACTTTAGCAGTGGTCCGGTGGCCTATGGCCAGTGACTTTTGCCAAATTTTTTCAATAGAATCTATATAAATATTCTAATTTAGAAATTTTCGGGCCAGTAAATTCGAAAGTCTAATTTCGAAGACTGTATAAAGATAAGAAACAAGTGTTGTTCCAGTCGTTATTGATGGTCTCTTCTGTGACGTCCCCGCTTACATTGCTGCCATTTCTTACTGTCGCTTAACATGAATTAGGTACCAGAAAAACCATATCTTGGTCAGTGACCGTATATAACAATAATTTATCCAATCAATGCAATCTGACTGCTGAAATAAAACCAGTGCAGGATAAATATATCTAAATATACCACAATGAAACCTCCCCTGGTCATATTTGACATTAAATAAATATACCTTTTTCTTGGATCTTTTCTTGCAGCATATAAATAGTACTATAACTAAAATTGCAAATAAACCAACTCCACAGAGTGACATCCCAAGTATCAATGTTAAATCATCTGTTGATGCTGTAATATAAAAATAAATGTTGGAGAATACCAAAGGGGCAGTCAAAAATGGACAATCCATAGAAACTAGCAACATAGGGTACACAAGACGAAGAAAAACAAAACAAAAACACAATACAATATGTGTTGGACACTACTGTATGCAACCAAACACAAATAACGTAAATAAGACATGAGCCCTCCTACAAAAAACTGGAGGTAAAGACGAACCGAACATAGTTTTTATACGGAAATCGTAGCGTATCAAAACTCTTTTAATAGGTGACCTTAGATGACTCTGGCTATCTTGGTTGGGCCCTTTGGCTTTTTGTGTTCTACCTTAGATGACTCTGGCTATCTTGGTTGGGCCCTTTGGCTTTTTGTGTTCTACCTTAGATGACTCTGGCTATCTTGGTTGGGCCCTTTTTGTGTTCTACCTTAGATGACTCTGGCTATCTTGGTTGGGCACTTTTTGTGTTCTAGCTCAGATGACTCTGGCTATCTTGTTGGGCACTTTTTGTGTTCTAGCTTATATGACTCTGGCTATCTTGGTTGGGCACTTTTTGTGTTCTACCTTAGATGACTCTGGCTATCTTGGTTGGGCACCTTTTGTGTTCTACCTTAGATGGCTCTGGCTATCTTGGTTGGGCACTTTTTGTGTTCTACCTTAGATGACTCTGGCTATCTTGGTTGGGCACTTTTTGTGTTCTAGCTTAGATGACTGGCTATCTTGGTTGGGCACTTTTTGTGTTCTACCTTAGATGACTCTGGCTATCTTGGTTGGGCACCTTTTGTGTTCTACCTTAGATGGCTCTGGCTATCTTGGTTGGGCACTTTTTGTGTTCTAGCTCAGATCAGCATGCCCACAGGTTTTTTCATCTGGGGGTACATGTACCCTTTTACCTTCATTTTTGGGGGTACATCCAAATTTTTGGGGGTGCAATGTACCCTCTAGCTCTTCATTTGGGGGTACAAAGAAAATTAACTGCATTTTCTCCACGCAAGGTCGTGCACCATGCTGTTTTTGTAAATGTTACGCAGAGTAACTCTGAGTTGGCGAAAACTTTTTTTTTTCCTGTCCCACCATTTTTTTGTAATATTGTATATAACCTGTCAAATTTTGTTTTTTATACAGAACTGAATGCAAGATTACCTATATATAGTCATGATCATTAAACAACTCAATTAAATGTTTTTCTGTATACATAATTTTATCTAAAAACATAAGGCAGATATGGCTAACAATCCGTATCTAATGGTCCGATCACGTTCCGAATATTATACATCAATGTCAGTTTCCGGTTTACCTACATTTTTAATTTCAGTTAAGAATATGAATTTGTTGTCATCTTCAATATAAAAGTATCTCAAAACATATTTAGTTAAACACAAACAATCTTTGATACTTGGGGAGTGTGGAAGTCAACTTATTTCTGTGCTCAGTAATATATTTCAGTTTTAATGTTCCACGTTTTGCAGGTGCTCGTTCCTACTAAAAGGATGTTTACATTAATACGTATAGGAGTTTCGATTACAAATAGGAACATGTCGGTCTGACAGAATAAATAAACAAATTTCAAGTCTCTGTCTGACATTTTAATAAAACTGAAAACGGAATTTAATGCCATTGGCAGTGGAAACTGGGAGTGAATAAATTTCAATCGTCAACTGGACGACCACAAAGTAATATTTTCGTGACGGACATTGGGACAGACACGGTCTATAAATCATATCATCTCACTTAAAATATGCAAGGATCGCTCTGATTGGATAATATTATCGAAATTAACTAATCAGAACAACTCAATTATACGTACTTTGTATTGTAAATAAAAGGTAATTTTTATACAGTGCTCGCAACGGTTTCTCTACGTGCACGCACGTAGGGTTCTTTCAAATTATACGTGCATGATTTTTATTCTACGTGAAACACGTACTGTAGTACGTGAATGGGCATGCTGTCAGATGACTCTGGCTATCTTGTTGGGCACTTTTTGTGTTCTACCTTAGATGACTCTGGCTATCTTGGTTGGGCACCTTTTGTGTTCTACCTTAGATGGCTCTGGCTATCTTGGTTGGGCACCTTTTGTGTTCTACCTTAGATGGCTCTGGCTATCTTCGTTGGGCACTTTTGTGTTCTAGCTCAGATGACTCTGGCTATCTTGTTGGGCACTTTTGTGTTCTACCTTAGATGACTCTGGCTATCTTGGTTGGGCACCTTTTGTGTTCTACCTTAGATGGCTCTGGCTATCTTGGTTGGGCACCTTTTGTGTTCTACCTTAGATGGCTCTGGCTATCTTGGTTGGGCACTTTTTGTGTTCTACCTTAGATGACTCTGGCTATCTTGGTTGGGCACTTTTTGTGTTCTAGCTTAGATGACTGGCTATCTTGGTTGGGCACTTTTTGTGTTCTACCTTAGATGACTCTGGCTATCTTGGTTGGGCACCTTTTGTGTTCTACCTTAGATGGCTCTGGCTATCTTGGTTGGGCACTTTTTGTGTTCCACCTTAGATGACTCTGGCTAGGCCAAAAAAAAATATATGTGTGTTTACTGTCACATGTCAAAAAAAATCTAGGGTCGGTCGGTCGTCATTCATTTTTTTTTATAAACTATCGGCGAAACCGGAAATAGTCATGCCCGGTTCCGGAATCTGATTCCGGTATTCCATTTTCGAAATTTCCGGTAAGCCGTCATTTGTTTTATGACGAGTTACACAGTTTTTCTACCTTCTTTGCTCTCAATTTCGACAAAAAACTAGCGGTTGAATAAATAAAACATTGCTGCTGATTAAACAACACAAATGGTTATCCGAATTCTGTGTAAAAATTGATAAGTGTCGTTAGCAAAAATTAGGGTGGAATAATTGCTGATAAAAAAAGGTTAGGGTCGGCGGATGAAAAATAGGGTGGGTCGGGTGACCGTAAACACACATATTTTTTTTTTTGGCCCTATCGTGGTTGGGCACTTTTTGTGTTCTACCTTAGATGACTCTGGCTATCTTGGTTGGGCACTTTTTGTGTTCTACTTTAGATGACTCTGGCTATCTTGGTTGGGCACCTTTTGTGTTCTACCTTAGATGGCTCTGGCTATCTTGGTTGGGCACTTTTTGTGTTCTACCTTAGATGACTCTGGCTATCTTGGTTGGGCACTTTTTGTGTTCTAGCTTAGATGACTGGCTATCTTGGTTGGGCACTTTTTGTGTTCTACCTTAGATGACTCTGGCTATCTTGGTTGGGCACCTTTTGTGTTCTACCTTAGATGGCTCTGGCTATCTTGGTTGGGCACTTTTTGTGTTCCACCTTAGATGACTCTGGCTAGGCCAAAAAAAAATATATGTGTGTTTACTGTCACATGTCAAAAAAAATCTAGGGTCGGTCGGTCGTCATTCATTTTTTTTTATAAACTATCGGCGAAACCGGAAATAGTCATGCCCGGTTCCGGAATCTGATTCCGGTATTCCATTTTCGAAATTTCCGGTAAGCCGTCATTTGTTTTATGACGAGTTACACAGTTTTTCTACCTTCTTTGCTCTCAATTTCGACAAAAAACTAGCGGTTGAATAAATAAAACATTGCTGCTGATTAAACAACACAAATGGTTATCCGAATTCTGTGTAAAAATTGATAAGTGTCGTTAGCAAAAATTAGGGTGGAATAATTGCTGATAAAAAAAGGTTAGGGTCGGCGGATGAAAAATAGGGTGGGTCGGGTGACCGTAAACACACATATTTTTTTTTTTGGCCCTATCGTGGTTGGGCACTTTTTGTGTTCTACCTTAGATGACTCTGGCTATCTTGGTTGGGCACTTTTTGTGTTCTACTTTAGATGACTCTGGCTATCTTGGTTGGGCACCTTTTGTGTTCTACCTTAGATGGCTCTGGCTATCTTGGTTGGGCACTTTTTGTGTTCTACCTTAGATGACTCTGGCTATCTTGGTTGGGCACTTTTTGTGTTCTAGCTTAGATGACTGGCTATCTTGGTTGGGCACTTTTTGTGTTCTACCTTAGATGACTCTGGCTATCTTGGTTGGGCACCTTTTGTGTTCTACCTTAGATGGCTCTGGCTATCTTGGTTGGGCACTTTTTGTGTTCCACCTTAGATGACTCTGGCTAGGCCAAAAAAAAATATATGTGTGTTTACTGTCACATGTCAAAAAAAATCTAGGGTCGGTCGGTCGTCATTCATTTTTTTTTATAAACTATCGGCGAAACCGGAAATAGTCATGCCCGGTTCCGGAATCTGATTCCGGTATTCCATTTTCGAAATTTCCGGTAAGCCGTCATTTGTTTTATGACGAGTTACACAGTTTTTCTACCTTCTTTGCTCTCAATTTCGACAAAAAACTAGCGGTTGAATAAATAAAACATTGCTGCTGATTAAACAACACAAATGGTTATCCGAATTCTGTGTAAAAATTGATAAGTGTCGTTAGCAAAAATTAGGGTGGAATAATTGCTGATAAAAAAAGGTTAGGGTCGGCGGATGAAAAATAGGGTGGGTCGGGTGACCGTAAACACACATATTTTTTTTTTTGGCCCTATCGTGGTTGGGCACTTTTTGTGTTCTACCTTAGATGACTCTGGCTATCTTGGTTGGGCACTTTTTGTGTTCTAGCTCAGATGACTCTGGCTATCTTGTTGGGCACTTTTTGTGTTCTAGCTTATATGACTCTGGCTATCTTGGTTGGGCACTTTTTGTGTTCTACCTTAGATGACTCTGGCTATCTTGGTTGGGCACCTTTTGTGTTCTACCTTAGATGGCTCTGGCTATCTTGGTTGGGCACTTTTTGTGTTCTACCTTAGATGACTCTGGCTATCTTGGTTGGGCACTTTTTGTGTTCTAGCTTAGATGACTGGCTATCTTGGTTGGGCACTTTTTGTGTTCTACCTTAGATGACTCTGGCTATCTTGGTTGGGCACCTTTTGTGTTCTACCTTAGATGGCTCTGGCTATCTTGGTTGGGCACTTTTTGTGTTCTAGCTCAGATCAGCATGCCCACAGGTTTTTTCATCTGGGGGTACATGTACCCTTTTACCTTCATTTTTGGGGGTACATCCAAATTTTTGGGGGTGCAATGTACCCTCTAGCTCTTCATTTGGGGGTACAAAGAAAATTAACTGCATTTTCTCCACGCAAGGTCGTGCACCATGCTGTTTTTGTAAATGTTACGCAGAGTAACTCTGAGTTGGCGAAAACTTTTTTTTTTCCTGTCCCACCATTTTTTTGTAATATTGTATATAACCTGTCAAATTTTGTTTTTTATACAGAACTGAATGCAAGATTACCTATATATAGTCATGATCATTAAACAACTCAATTAAATGTTTTTCTGTATACATAATTTTATCTAAAAACATAAGGCAGATATGGCTAACAATCCGTATCTAATGGTCCGATCACGTTCCGAATATTATACATCAATGTCAGTTTCCGGTTTACCTACATTTTTAATTTCAGTTAAGAATATGAATTTGTTGTCATCTTCAATATAAAAGTATCTCAAAACATATTTAGTTAAACACAAACAATCTTTGATACTTGGGGAGTGTGGAAGTCAACTTATTTCTGTGCTCAGTAATATATTTCAGTTTTAATGTTCCACGTTTTGCAGGTGCTCGTTCCTACTAAAAGGATGTTTACATTAATACGTATAGGAGTTTCGATTACAAATAGGAACATGTCGGTCTGACAGAATAAATAAACAAATTTCAAGTCTCTGTCTGACATTTTAATAAAACTGAAAACGGAATTTAATGCCATTGGCAGTGGAAACTGGGAGTGAATAAATTTCAATCGTCAACTGGACGACCACAAAGTAATATTTTCGTGACGGACATTGGGACAGACACGGTCTATAAATCATATCATCTCACTTAAAATATGCAAGGATCGCTCTGATTGGATAATATTATCGAAATTAACTAATCAGAACAACTCAATTATACGTACTTTGTATTGTAAATAAAAGGTAATTTTTATACAGTGCTCGCAACGGTTTCTCTACGTGCACGCACGTAGGGTTCTTTCAAATTATACGTGCATGATTTTTATTCTACGTGAAACACGTACTGTAGTACGTGAATGGGCATGCTGTCAGATGACTCTGGCTATCTTGTTGGGCACTTTTTGTGTTCTACCTTAGATGACTCTGGCTATCTTGGTTGGGCACCTTTTGTGTTCTACCTTAGATGGCTCTGGCTATCTTGGTTGGGCACCTTTTGTGTTCTACCTTAGATGGCTCTGGCTATCTTCGTTGGGCACTTTTGTGTTCTAGCTCAGATGACTCTGGCTATCTTGTTGGGCACTTTTGTGTTCTACCTTAGATGACTCTGGCTATCTTGGTTGGGCACCTTTTGTGTTCTACCTTAGATGGCTCTGGCTATCTTGGTTGGGCACCTTTTGTGTTCTACCTTAGATGGCTCTGGCTATCTTGGTTGGGCACTTTTTGTGTTCTACCTTAGATGACTCTGGCTATCTTGGTTGGGCACTTTTTGTGTTCTACCTTAGATGACTCTGGCTATCTTGGTTGGGCACTTTTTGTGTTCTAGCTTCCAAAGACTTTTTGAATTATTTGGATTTCCAGTCTTTTGATTTTGTATCCGATGAAAGTTTTTATTCCAGAAATATGTCGTGAGCACTTAAATTTGATATCTACCTTTCTATTAAAGTCTTTAACTTTTCAGTCATGAATTTAAATTCACACAACTTTAGCGGACTCTGGGGCTCTAAATAATGAGTACAGATTTGGCATATTATTCAAGAACATTAAATAGAGAGAGTAAAAGTGGTCTCTTACTACATACTTATACAGGTATATGGTCTTTTCATTGGGTTTCAGTTCACATAGAAATTAGAATATCTTACTGAATGAGAATTTCATGTATAAATGACAACTCTTAATTTGTTTAGAAAAGGTTAGAATTATGGTGTTCAACACTGCTTTCAAAAATAGTTTAGTTATATAATCGTGGTGGTCAGTTTTATTGGTAGAGGAAACTACCATATGATCGTGATCACAATGGTCGCTGCATCCAATCAAATACCACTATGTTGTTTACGTGCCAAAATACTACATTATAAATTTTGTCAGGGGTTCATGGATACAAGTTGACATAGAAACCTTGAAATGTGACAATTCCATTACATGTATTGTATATCAATCATAGTACATCATATCTTGAATAATTAAAATTGTTTCACAATAAAAAAAACAATGAAGCCATATTGCAGCATAATACAACTTTAGCAAGTTGACTATTTATAGCTTCAATAACAACAATAGATATCACAACACGACACGTTTCTGGAATAACCTTCAAAACCAAATAATTTAAAAATCTTTAGGAGCACAAAAACCAAAGGGCCTAAACAGGTTAAGGTCACCTATGTTTGAGGGAAGAGTACTTAAAGCTTTAATAATAGTCAAACCCACTTTGGTGACCACCTCTATTAAGCAATAACCTGTATTATGTGACCTTAATTTTAATTTCCCTTCAGTGCTTTTCATATCAATTACACCTGTATTTAGCGACTCTATTTCAACGTTCCCTTGGCAGGTAACATAAGACAGGTTTGACTGTAATTACATGATTTAGAAACTGTAAATTGAAATAAAAAATATATCTAATAAACCATCTCAGTGGCACTGACTACTACTAGGTGGATGATACCCTCGGGGATTAATCATCCAACTGCAGAGGTATCGACCCAGTGATAGAAAAAAAACGTAGATATCAAATCTAGTGTACAGGACATACTTCTGGAATAACCATTCAACATGTACCAATTTTCCTCAAAATGAATATTATTTAGTAAAAACCATTAAAATCAGATTTAAATTAAAACTTCGAGGCTCAGTGGGCAGAGCCTGAGTCGCTCGCCTGTCATTTTGTTTAGAGGAAACTTTATACAGAACCTTCCATACAGGTACATGTAGGTGCTTCCTATCAAATTGCAATTAATTTAGCCAAACGGTTTTAGAAAAGATTTTTTTTAATTGGCCAATCACAAACAAGAACTGCCTACGACGCCTCATGGTCATATTAGTTATATGATCGGCCAGAAATATGAAAATTTTGTACAGGATCTCTCATACATCATTCCTACAAAGAAATAATTCATTGTGCCTCCTAATTCAAAAGGGAAACATTTTTAAATGTCAGCCAATCAGAAACAAGAATTGCCCATGGTGACCATGTTTTTTGTCCAATCGGATGAAATAAGGAAATCTTATAGAGGACCTTCCATAGATGTTTCCTGTAAAATGTTGCTTTATTTGTCCGAATGGTTTCAGAGGAGAAGACTTTCAGAAATTGACCAACCAGAAACAAGAATTCATGCTTCCGAGACGTCAATCAAACTAAAATCTGTTAGAATTATAAATACAGAAAATTTTAATATTAGGATTATAAAGAAAATCATCAAAATATGTTGAAAAATAAACACTCCACATACAAGAAAGTTTGCAGATACCAATAGGTTAATGAAAAACTCAAAGGACAGAAAATGCAATGGACAAAAGAATAGGATAGACAGACATACAATTGTCAAAAAAATCACCACACAGAAAACTGAAGATTGACATGATTCAGCAAGATGAACCCCAATAAAAACCTGAGGTGAACTCGGGTGATTCTGAAGAGTTAGCAATTCCTGCTCCACTAGTGGCACCCACACTGCTACTCGTTAGAAATCTGGTGAAGTCATGAAAGAAGAATACATTTTTGTGACTGCAACAAACCTAACATATGATATCCATGGTTATATGTGACACAGATATTTCATAAGGCCAAAAAAAAATATATGTGTGTTTACAGTCACCCGACCGACCCTAATTTTTGCTAGCGACCCTATCAATTTTTACACAGAATTCGGATAACCATTTATGTTGTTTAATCAGCAGCAATGTTTTATTTATTCAACCACTAGCTTTTTGTCGAAATTGAGAGTAAAGAAGGTAGAAAAACTGCGTAACTCTCATAAAACAGCTTCAAAACAAATGACGGCTAACCGGAAATTTCGAAAATGAAATACCGGAATCGGATTCAGGAACCGGGACGACTATTTCTGGTTTTGCCGATATGGCGATAGTAAAAAAAATAAAATAAATAACTAGAGGCTCAGGTGAGCCTGTATCGCTCACCTGACATAAATAAGTCCTCTTAAGAATGTCTGCATGCCGAATACATCTAAGTTATTATTCAAATCCCATACTGCCATAGGGTTCTATGTTAAAACTATGTCTGCTCATGGCAGCCATCTTGGATGGAGGTTGTGGTCATTGGACACAATTTTGAAAGTATACTACCCAAGGACCATCCATGCCATGTTTGCTTTAAATTGGCTGACTGGTTTCAGAAGAGAAGACTTTTAAACAATTTTCCCATAGGGTCCTATGTTAAAACGATGTCCTCTGACGGCGACCATTTTGAACCGAGATCGGGATCACTGAACACAATTTTGGAAGTTGACCACCTAAGGACCATCAATGACATGTTTGCTATATTGGCTTACTGGTTTCAGAGGAGAAGATTTTAAAACATTTTTTCCCATAGGGTCCTATGTTAAAACTACAGTATGTCCGCTGAAGGTGGCCATCTTGGATGGAGGTCAGGGTCACCGGACACAATTTTGAAAATTGACCACTTAAGGACCATCCATGCCATGTTTGCTTTAAATTGGCTTACTGGTTTCAGAGGAGAAGATATTTAAACATATTTCCCATAGGGTCCTATGTTAAAACTATGTCCGCTGACGGTGGCCATCTTGGATGGAGGTTTGGGTCACTGGATATAATTTTGAAAGTTGACCATTTAAGAACCATTCATGCCATGTTTGCTTTAAATTGGCTTACTGGTTTCAGAGGAATTTTTTAAAAACATTTTCCCCATATGGTCCTATGTTAAAACTATGTCCGCTGACGGTGGCCATCTTGGATGGAGGTCGGGGTCACAGGATATAATTTTGAAAGTTGACCACCTATGTACCATTCATGCCATGTTTGCTTTAAATTGACTTACTGGTTTCAGAGGAGAAGACTTTTAAACATTTTTTTCATAGGGTCCAATGTTAAAATTAAGTAGAGTCATGGCAGCCTTCTTGAATTTCCGATCAACAAACGATTCACAAATTTAGTACAGGACCACCCAATGATCATTCCTGCAAAGTCACAATTCAATTGGCTGAGTGGTTTCTAACAAGAAGATTTTTTAAATTTCGACCAATCAGAACACATTATGGGCCCTGGCAGCCATGTTGGATTTCCGATCAGCGCCAAAAACAAAAATCTTGTATATGACCATCCAATGAACATTTCTGCCAAGTTTGGTTCAAATCTGTTTTGTGGTTTCAGAAAAAAAGATGAAAATGTGAAATTCCCATAGGGTTCAATGTTAACTTAAGTCGAGTCATGGTGGCCATCTTGAATTTCCGATCGGGAAACGATTCACAAGTTTAGTACAGGACCACCCAATGATCATTCCTGCAAAGTCACAATTCAATTGGCTTAGTGGTTTCTAACAAGAAGATTTTTTAAATTTCGACCAATCAGAACACATTATGGGCCCTGGCAGCCATGTTGGGTTTCCGATCAGCGCCAAAAACAAAAATCTTGTATATGACCATCCAATGAACATTTCTGCCAAGTTTGGTTCAAATCTGTTTTGTGGTTTCAGAAAAAAAGATGAAAATGTGAAATTCCCATAGGGTCCAATGTTAAACTAAGTCGAGTCATGGTGGCCATCTTGAATTTCCGATCAGCAAACGATTCACAAGTTTAGTACAGGACCACCCAATGATCATTCCTGCAAAGTCACAATTCAATTGGCTTAGTGGTTTCTAACAAGAAGATTTTTAAAATTTCGACCAATCAGAATACATTATGGGCCCTGGCAGCCATGTTGGATTTCCGATCAGCACCATAAACACAAATCTTGTATATGACCATCCAATGAACATTTCTGCCAAGTTTGGTTCAAATCTGTTTTGTGGTTTCAGAAAAAAAGATGAAAATGTGAAATTCCCATAGGGTCCAATGTTAAACTAAGTCGAGTCATGGCGGCCATCTTGAATTTCCGATCAGCAAACGATTCACAATTTTAGTACAGGACCACCCAATGATCATTCCTGCAAAGTCACAATTCAATTGGCTTAGTGGTTTCTAACAAGAAGATTTTTAAAATTTCGACCAATCAGAATACATTATGGGCCCTGGCAGCCATGTTGGATTTCCGATCAGCACCATAAACACAAATCTTGTATATGACCATCCAATGAACATTTCTGCCAAGTTTGGTTCAAATCTGTTTTGTGGTTTCAGAAAAAAAGATGAAAATGTGAAATTCCCATAGGGTCCAATGTTAACCTAAGTCGAGTCATGGTGGCCATCTTGAATTTCCGATCGGGAAACGATTCACAAGTTTAGTACAGGACCACCCAATGATCATTCCTGCAAAGTCACAATTCAATTGGCTTAGTGGTTTCTAACAAGAAGATTTTTAAAATTTCGACCAATCAGAACACATTATGGGCCCTGGCAGCCATGTTGGATTTCCGATCAGCGCCAAAAACAAAAATATTGTATATGACCATCCAATGAACATTTCTGCCAAGTTTGGATCAAATCTGTTTTGTGGTTTCAGAAAAAAAAGATGAAAATGTGAAATTCCCATAGGGTTCAATGTTAAACTAAGTCGAGTCATGGTGGCCATCTTGAATTTCCGATCAGCAAACGATTCACAATTTTAGTACAGGACCACCCAATGATCATTCCTGCAAAGTCACAATTCAATTGGCTTAGTGGTTTCTAACAAGAAGATTTTTTAAATTTCGACCAATCAGAACACATTATGGGTCCTGGCAGCCATGTTGGATTTCCGATCAGTGCCAAAAACAAAAATCTTGTATATGACCATCCAATGAACATTTCTGCCTAGTTTGGTTCAAATCTGTTATGTGATTTCAGACCCTGGCAGCCATGTTGGATTTCAAATCAGCACCAAAAACACAAATCTGGTAGAGGACCATCCAATGAACATTTCTGGCAAGTTTGGTTGAAATCTGTTCAGCGGTTTCAGAGAAGAAGATTTAAATGGGAAAAGCTAACGGACGGACGGACGCTTACCCCTGACAAAAGCTCACATGGCCTATGGCCAGGTGAGCTAAAAATAAATATTTATGCCGACCCTAGATTTTTTTGACATGTGACAGTAAACACACATATTTTTTTTTGGCCTAACGGTTAACCAAATCATGATGGGGACCATAATAAATTTCAAAGTGACGACTTCAACTTAAAGCCATCAAATAAAAAACCTTGTGTTTCCTTTAACATTGAAGAAAAATAGGGTACATTTGTATGTACAAATGTACACATGCAAAATTTTTAAAAATGTTTTACCGAAGTCATACAGTACAAAAATCTGATTTCAATAGCATTTGTCAAAATATGGCAATAAAATATTTAGGGTAGGAACTGAAAATTAGGATTTGCAAGGTTAGCAGAAACACAGGTTTTGGCTTTTGGTCAAAAGACAGTAACTTCAGGGGTTAGGGTTATGGTGTTTAATGCCACTTTCAACAATATTTCAGTTATATACTAGTGGTAGTCAGTTTTATTGGTGGGGGAAACCAGAGTACTCGGTAAAAACTACCGATCTGCTGTAAGTCACTGACAAACTGTATCATTCATATAATGTTGTATCGAGTACACTTTGCCATGAGCGGGATTCGAATTCACAACTTTAGCGGTGTTAGGAACTGATTGCATAAATAGTTGTAAATCCGACTACCATACAATCATGACCACGATGGCCCCTACAGTTACTTTAAATTTTGGCCTTAAGCAAAATAAAATTACAGTATAAGAGAAAGGTTACTACCAGAAATAAAACAGTGGTGCCCTTTACATTTATTTGCTAAAAACTATACCACTGGTAACCATTACTTACATGGCACTGTTGTTGATGAAATACTTCCATTCGTTGTGGTTGTTTTAGATGAGGGTAAGATCGGTGGAATGAAAGAGCTTTGCACAATGATTGATGACGGTGAAACATGGTTCGTAAATTGCACTGAATGTAATCCACCTAAATTTGATGATTGGTCTGAACTTTTGGAGTTGTATGATGTCTGTGATGGTTTATCCAATGAGGTTAAAGGAGGAGTTGCTATGGGTGATGATGGTAGTTGTGAAGGTGAAGGATGACGAAGTGTTGAATATTCCACTGTTAAAAGGTCTCTATGGCTCGATTTTAATCCTGTCTGTATATCTGAATCTGATTGTGATGTACGATCGACACTATACACTGCCGTAGACGAATCTATCATCGATGTTGACGTTGCCTGAATGTCTCCTTTTGAATCAAACACAGTTTTAGTGCTAGTCGTGATCAACGAATCATGATTTATACTTTGAGTTGAATTATCTCCCATTTTCACACTATCCTAATGATTAAACATTCTATATATCGGTGTTTGACATTTTTTACCCTTATCGTCTTTTCCTGACATTGCTAAATTGGTTTCTTTCTTCATAAGTTCAATATCTGGTGAATCCACACTTCTTTCATTTTTCAAACTAATTATCAAAATGTTTCTGAAAAGAAAAAGAAAAGTGAAATGGTGGTCAATGCAAAATAATTGATGTACATAGACAGGTGCCAGATAAAGTTGGCAATGCATACATAAGTTTCCATGATTTATAACTGTCTTGAACTGTTCAGTTTTTCAGTGTTATTTATCAGACCACAAAAACATAAATGTCTAAAAGATTATCAGAAATGAGATAATATCTCGTCTCTTCTGAGAAAGCTTAAGAAGTCAAACTCATCTGCACAACTGAAACTTTAATAAATGAAACATGTGAAAATCTATGAATAGACACATTTTGCACATTTCCAACTTTATAATATTTGCTTTACGGGAGTTATTTCCCTTTAAGGTGGTCAAACGGGTCACTTTTCATATTTTCCCCCATAATCTGTTCAAAATTTTAATTTAAGAATTTGTGAATTTTCTATTTTCTATGTAATAATCCTCTGAATTTTTACAAGGTTCAAATATCTGCTAATTACCATATGAAAAAATAATATTCAAATATGTTTTCATTTCCATTGCTATTGCTAAACTGGGTACCATTTTGCTTGTTGTAAGGGAAATAAATTGAATAAAAGAGGTATGATATCATATAATTTTAGAATCAAACTGGGAATGTGTAATGGTGTCAAACCAGTAATTCAACCAATCAGAGCTAAGAACATATACAAAAGTAGTCCCTTTTAAAGAAAAAAGTTCCTTTCACTTTGTTGTATTGTGACAAATACTGAATGGAATGGAATAATTAAATTGATAATTGAAGTTAAATGTATAAGGATTATTTTGAGCCCAAATTTGATTGATTTAGTTGTATTTTAATATGGATATGGAGGATTTGATGCATGACCTATAAATAGGGAATTTCTGGGGGATGACAGAGCTATTTTTAGAGTAGGTATTTTCCATAGCCTGGCATTTCACTGCAAGACTTTAAACAAATGAACATGGCCTGATATTTTGACAGAACGTAGAGGAATCATGGACGTTTCAGAAAATGTATGGTCTTCGAAAGGTTAAACTTAAGATAAAATGGCCAGGTAGGCTCGAAAAAACACAAATTTAGTAGAAAACCTTAAAGAATTTAATTATAGGTTTCACACCTAATGGTCTATTAGTACTGATAAAAACATATATATATATATATATATAAACAACAGCAATGTCTTACCAGCTTTGTTCAGTTGAAAATATTGGTGTCATAAAGCATGATCATCTAATAATATGTTTGGCAAGGACTGCCCTATTTGGCTATTCTTATTATCTATATATAATATTTTTCCTCATTTTACATTACTGATAACACCCTACCCCCCTCCACCTTAATGCTGGTTTGAAAGTACTGAGTGGACCCTATTAAGTATTATATTTCTCATTTCTGGCTTACATAAGTATTTAATGAGCATGTAGGAGGGAGACTACACATCACATTCAATCCCTTTAATTTAATACATAATCAGATCGTGATATACATGTACACTTAAATAAAACAACAATTCTACCATTAAATATCATGATTTCTTGATTAAATAATACAGTGTAATAATCATACATTGTAAAAAGGACAAAATAACAAGTCTTGAAACGTGAGGTGGAAAAATAATTTTCTTCTTTAGGGAGATCATTGCCACTGAAATGTTAATTACAAAACATGTTCTTTTTGTAATTTTTCCCTAATGAAATCAGTAACATATATATATATACAATACTTGTGCACTGTCGAAGCATATAGGTAATATGTGTACAAGGCTTAGAAACGGGTAAAAAGGCGAGGCTTCGCCGATCCATTTCCTTCCGAATACACATATTTACCTACGGTATATGATTCGACAGTGCACATGTATTGTATTTATCCTGCAATTTTAAATCGTAAATAAACGTTTACTGGACGATGATAAAAGTATTTGAAATAATTTTGTGTATGTATTTGAAAACAATATCCCCCGATGAGTTTGCTATACGTTCTATTTATAACTGACCAATATCAAAAAAAATATTGGGCCGACTATATTGGTCGGTAAATGCTGTCATTGCATGATAAATGCATGTACATAACCTTGTTATAAGATTGCACTAGTACAGTACTCCAGGCTACTCCCCCTCTTATAGGACCATCCCTTCTACAATGGAAAAGTGGAGTGATAAGAGGGGTGGCCTTTGGTGGGAGGGGCCTTAAAAAAGAGGAACTGCTGTATTTTATCTTTCAGCTTTGATGGATTGGTTTTTGGTATTTAACACCACTTTCAGTTAAATCGTGGCAGTCAGTTTTATTGGTGGTTAATTCCACCATGAATAGGAAGAAAATATAGGTTTCAAATGACATCCCATTAAGGAATAATTTCACATAATGGAACATATATATATTATATACATGTTAAAAATCTATTATTAGTAATTTGCTTTATTTAAATGTCATAGGGCAATGAGTGTTGAAACTTCAACTATGACAGAAAAAAAATCTACTTAAAGACTGACCGAATTCTAACAGCAACAATACTATAGCGAAATGTCATCATCAAATGTTTAAATCCACGGTGTAGTGGCAATTTGTGTTCTTGTCCCAAGGGCGTTGATCATGGGTTCAAGTCCCGGTCGAGTCAAACCAAAGACTATAAAATTGATATTTGTTGCTTCTCCACTAACTATGCTGTATGCAGCACTAAGCAGTAAGAGCAAACACTGGTAAGCTCTCTATCAGAATAATGTGTCTGAGTGGAGCGATATGTCTATCCTGCTGACTGTTATTTCAGTGATCTAGCACTATAGAATTCCAACTCAGATTGTTGGTCTAGACGTAGTACAAAGCGGATCTCATCATCTCATCAGAATCCACTTTAGCCTGTCTTATACTGGGTAGTTTTACTGTGGACTAATTTCACGGTTATTACTGATTATGAAAAAGAAACTTTAAACAGTAATGGTCAACAATTCCACCCACATTAAGAAAACAAAAAACCACCTGCACCTCTCACTTCAAATCAATGTACACAAAAAGGACCATGATATATGGCATTGGAAATTCAGATCCTGGCTTGGGACAGGCACATAAATGTGGCAGGGTTAAACTGTGTTTAA
Source organism: Bathymodiolus brooksi (assembly GCA_963680875.1). NCBI lineage: Eukaryota > Metazoa > Mollusca > Bivalvia > Mytilida > Modiolidae > Bathymodiolus > Bathymodiolus brooksi. The sequence goes on from OY804582.1 coordinate 81,575,887, forward strand.
TGAGTTTGGTTTCATTGTCTTTTCTGCTCTAAAATTCCAGGAGAGCATCTTGTCCTAGCTGATAAAGTTTGACAGTTAGTGAATGTCAGATTTAGCATATAGTAAATCATATGTAAACTACCCATTACATGTAAGACAGTGTACTCATGGGTGGCTTATGTAAGGGATAAATTGGTCGTAGTAAAATAAGTCTGCATGGAACAATATTTCTATTAAAAATAAATCAAAGGTTATGCATTTTCCTAGTTTAAAAGGTTCTGGGAATTAATTTCCTACATTCCTTTCTTCCTAGTATATAAGGTCCATGGGCATGGAATTATATTACTAGTAAATTTATTCCATCTGGACCTATTTCAGGCCAGGACTTATCTTACTGTTACACATTCCCATATTTCTAAATGGGTTAGGGATTATGGTATTTAACACCACTTTCAACAATATTTCAGTTATATCATGGCTATAAGTTTTTATATGTAAACACTATTGATCAAATTGAAGTGAAGGTTTCATAATATATAAATGGTTCAAGCATAAATATTTGATTAAAATAATATAATAAATTCCCTTTTATTATAGCACTGAGATTAAATTGTTTAAAATATTACATACATGTATCTATATATCTATCTATCCAGAATAGAGCTTCATCAAAGACATCATAATAAAAATAGAATACCAAAGTTTTACTTCCTCAAAAAACATCTCTTTTATCTTTCGTTACTTTCTTACATTTTATTACCATTCAACTTCAATTAAAATATTTACAAGTTTTCTCTTACCAGATGTCTAGTACTGGTATATTCTTTTCCTGTTAAATTTCCAAAATATTCTGCATCAATGCAAACACAAAAAATCAGACTGAACCATTTACCAAAATATAAATATCCAAAATAATCCTTTGTCAATGTGATGTGTATTGGGAAGATTCTGCTTCAATGCAAAACAACATCAGACTCATCCATTTACCAAAATATAAACATCCAAAATAATCCTTTGTCACTGTGTATTGGGAAAGTAAAGACTTAGTCATAATAACATCATTTATTTTTATTGATAACTAGAACATAATTGAAAAGTTCTGTTATATTAGTGATCCTGATCATTCAGCATCATAACTTACTGTACAAATGAGTGGTTGTTATCAAACAGTAGAAAGATGTAGATCAAAAATATATACAATGTAATTCCTCATTGAATTTGACACTACATGTACATGGATCATTTTCAGGATTATTGAATCTAGTATTATTTTTTTTACATTATTATGAAAAGAAAGTTTCAACAGTGAAGGTCATCAATTCCACCAATATCAACAAAATGAACAATCACCTCTCATCTTAACTCTTCTTGTGTCTACATTTTAATTCCACCTGTTCTATTTTTAAATTTCACTATCAAAATAAAAAAATAAAAAATTCCTAGAAAATGTGCAGACTAAATTTAAAAACATTCTTCATTGATTTTCAACCCACTTTTAGTGTACATTTTGTATGTTGACTTGGTATATTCTCATAAACAACAATAATAAAAAGCCAATTAATCACAATCAGAATAATTAATGAAACATACCGGTATATAGACATTGTTTACAAAGATTTCATTTACAATCTAAATAAATTTACAAGGTTTTCAAAGTTTGAATGAATTCATATACATGTACAGATATCCATTAATAATTGTTTGTTTGCCGTTTTTCCAACAGACATGTCAAAATCTGCACTTACCAATTTTTTTTTATCAGCGAGTAAGGAAACAACAAACTATACATGTATTATGAAGGATTGCCTAATGTTTTGTAAAATAATGGTCTAAGAAAAGAAAGTTTAAACAGAGATTGTCAACAATTTCACCAATATCAACAAAACGAACAATCACCTTGACTCACAGAACACAAAAATAAGACATGACATATGACAATGGAAATCGAGGTCATGTCTTGCGACAGGCACAACAATGTGGAGAGGCTAAACTGGTTAATGGGATCCCAACACTCCCCTCTTGATAATCTGATATTTTAAACATGATGTACACGTAACCACAGCAATTTACTGGTATGCTAATCAAAGCTTGATTTATTGATTGATTGCTGTTTTATGTGATGTAAGCAGTATTTCAGCTTTAATCATGACAAGACCAGGCTTACAAATAATATATGTAGGTACAAAGGTTGGAATAAATTTGTATTGCCAGTTAGAAAACTTGAGGATCACCTGAATCAATCACCTGTTAACAAATTATCAATTGTTTAATTATCTTGTATGTGCTTTGTGGGTTCAATCAGGTTTGTGGCTTCTAAAAAATATTTTAATATTTTTCCATTGTTCATTTTTATCATTTTTCTGTTTCTGTTGTGATGCTCTTCTTTAATTACTGATCAACATAAAAAAAAAAACTTTGTCGAGGACCATCTTGGATTTCCTATTGGCACGAGTCCATTCAAATTTACTTTTTAAGAGTACAGTTGTTTCAAAGAAAAAAACAATAGGACAATGTGTTAATTTAATCCTGCTGTGGCAGCCATCTGGGATTTTGGAACTATTTGCAGTCTTCGGGCTAACCCACTTTCCCAAAGCCTGGGAGAAGTAAAACTGGATTCGGACCAGTGAAATTATGAAAGAATTTATTTGAATAAATAGCAAAATTTTCAAATATTGCTTTCGGACAAGCAGGTGAAAAAAATGAAGTCAAAGACTGTATTTGTAGAGTCCCAGAACATTCCAGAAAAATTGATTTAAATGGTTCAGTGATTCTAGAGAAATACATTTTTAGTTTGGGTTTTTTCAAGTTTGTAGTTTTTGAGAAAATTTAAATCTTGAAAAACATTATCAAAATTTACCATAGCCCATATATACGGTATGTATTATCTTTTTCATAAAAAAAATAACAAATCCTTTTAACAAATGCCCTTATACAGTACAATCGACTTAAAAGATTGTTTACAAGTATCGGCTCTTCACATTTCTTCTTATAATTAATACATCTCGGAGCATAATGTAACACTTTGTTCAAAAATTCTGCTTGAAGTTTGAAATTGACCACATAAAAAACAAATAAACATCATAATTCTATTCATTTCAGATGTAATGAAAGAAATAAAATTAGTTTTATGTGTTCAATTGTCAGGTCAGTTCAATTTAGTTTGAATATAGATACATTGTGCACATACCTGTAACATCAAAGGGCCTTGTTACCTGTGTATTGTGATGGATGTAGACAAGTATTATCAACAAGTGAGAAATGATGATCATTGTATTACCCTTTATTTCTGTCATTTTAATCTTTTTAATGTTTATTACTTAATTTTTAATGTTGACATTTTGTATACGCCTAAAATTAAATCGAATTTTAGGAAAAGGTGTTTAAAATCTTTGGTCAATCAGGATGTACATAAGAATGTGGCAGTTTTCTATATTTTAAACTGCCATTACACTTAATTCAATTGCTTTTTTAAATAAAAGGAATTTTTTCGATAAAAATGGAGATTTTTTTAGGAAAAAAAACCCACAATTTGTTTACCCCTTTTCATCGGGGTCAGGTCATTATTCCGACAGCCCATTGCTCCGACGGCCCATTATTCCGACAGCCCATTTCTCCGACAGCCCATTTCTCCGACAACCCATTATTCCGTCAAAAATAGTATAATTATCTTAAAACCTGTTGTTTTTCTTCTATACCTAATGGAAGACTGACTTTAATCTTTATACTCATTGGGCAGATTGTTTCTGTATTAAACAAAAGGGTAAATATGGGGTCAAAGTCAAATGTCATGGTGCTAGCAGATTCCTTATCCAGATCATGACGACATGAGAAATATCAGTACCAATTTCGGATGGTCTAATACTTCTACATTTTGGATTTAATCATGAAAAGTTTACACCGCCACCGTTACGCGAGACGACACAAAAATTATTGGAGGGGGGGAGATTTTTTTTTTTATTTCTTGCCCTGATTTTTACCGGAAAAAAAATCTGTCCGGACGAAAATCCCAGCCCCCGCCCGTCCATAAACCTTGTAACCCTTCAAAACCGTCCAAAGTATTTTTTTTATTAAACTTTACACAAAGGAGTACACCATAAAGTAGATGTGCATGAAATAATTATAAAGGTTTGTTCTGACATTAACGGTTGCATTTAGGATACAGAGCCATTGTGAGTGAGCTAGTCTAGTTTGATCCTGGATCTGGAGAAAAAAAATGCCATTACCGTACATTATGATTAATACCATAAAAAATTTCCATAAACTCCAGGAGGGAGGCTAAAATTAAATAATAAAGATTTAATTGTAAGCAAAATCGGTTGTTGTCGGGAGTATCACGTCTAAACTCCCACAATTTGTGACCGGAGAGACACTACCTGATGCTGTTCAACCGTATTGCGTTTTTTAATACGTTTTAGATACATTGTAAACCGATGAATGCCTCCTTCACATGTACATTTAATGCCCATTAAATGCGCATCGCATGCTCTAAGAGCTTCACACCTATGACAAGGAGTTTTCAGTTGGCATAAGTTACGACTGTAATAATACTATTTTTTGCATGTAGAGAAAATGTAAATATTTTCACGTAAATAATGGAAATCGCAAACGTTATGACGTACGTCTGAAGGCATTAACAATGTTGGATGCGCATTCAATTCGCATCATGAAACGTACGTCGGAATGCAGAATAAATGAACGTGTGTGGAAGCGGCATAATGCATATGGAAGGAGTTCTATTAGCCGCATATGTTGGTTGCCAATCGTGCTTCAACAGAAGTGATCGATGTATTTATTGACCTGAACAAGGGAACTGTCTACCTATCTTCGGAGCTTTTTCCATTCTTCTGCATGTACATTGTGCTCCCTTTCTCTCCTTTTCTACTATATACGTCCTTCTTCAATTCTTAACTCTCCTCGCTTCCATGCGTATTGCTATCTTCCGTCATTTTGTTTTTCTCGTGCTTCTCCCGGTTTACACTTTTTTCCTTCACTCCTCTTTTCTGGTTCCTTTGTGCAATGTGCACAACTTTTTCATCAATTTTTAACTTTCCCCATACCAGGTCGATCGATCATAATTGCCTTGAACGGGGATGTACAGCCTAGGATAAAAGCTCCTTTTCCTTTCCAGAACATTCTGTCTAGGCCATGGTCCGTCAAGATTAGCCTGACCGACGGAACATCCTGTTGGATACACCTGGTTAAACCATGGATTTGTGGATTGAGTTCTAATTTGCATTGTCGGAAAAATGGGCCGTCGGAGTAATGGGTTGTCGGAGTAATGGGATGTCGGAGTTATGGGCTGTCGGAATAATGCTACGCATCCTTTTCATCAACCGACTTGTACAAAAATGTCTCAATTTATTCAGTAAATTATAATTAATTTTAATACTATAGCCAGTATACAATATTCATTATAAAGTCAGTGTGTGTAAATTAGAATATCATTGCTAAAATCAGCTAAAAGGAGAAACAAATATTGTCATACCCTCAGGAACATTTCGTCCATCTAAAATATGTGCCGATAGTAAAAAGATCAAAACATGTTGTAAAATTAATACATTGAAAGGGATTTCAAATTACTATTCATATTTTCATTTCTTTTATCTACATTCGTCCAATATTATTTTTACATGAAACTTAAAAATAGTCAAACCAGTATTAAAAGGTCACATTTGGGACAAAGAAAAAGTGGCCTTATAAGACAGGTGACTGCATGGGCAGGTTTTACTTTACACGCACATTAAGCAAAATATTTTCAATTTAATGTCATTCATTGTATCCTACAAGCTAAATGTATGTAATCCCAAGTTCTAAAACACACAAATTTATAAACAGCTTTTACACTTGTAAACAATCAGGTTTTTTTTTCAATGTTAAATCACCAATCAAAATGATACTGCTAATCTTCTCTGCTTTACAAATATAATAATAAACTAGAAAAGAAGTATGCCCCCGCACTTGATAATTATGGACAAAGTTGTTTTGTTAGGAGTGATTTTTTAAAAATGAAGTGTGTCTGTAAGACACAAATGATGCCCCTGCCTGACCATCAAAATCCTGTGGACATGCACACCCCCATTATGTGTATAAACATCCTACAAAATATTAAAGCTGTAGCTCCAAAACTGTAGGAGGAGATAGCCGGACAAACCATGTATCTATATCCGGACAGACGAACGGACGAACAGGGGGTAAATTAATATGCCCCTCCCCCTCCCCCCAATCTTTGCCGCGGGGGCATAAAAAACATCCTGCCAGGATATTGTATGTGTATTACAGATAAACTTTCTTCTAAAAATCAAATCTATTTCAGAAGAGATGGTTTATCCTTGACCAAAACAACTTTTTTTTTTTTATTAATTACATGTAAAACAGTCCAAAATTCTATAAGATGTCAGATGCAATCTATTTCTATTGATGAACAATCAATATGTGACTGGGGCCAATAGAATTAACCAGGTTTATTTATGCAAGAGCTACCAAATTTAGGTACAATAGTTTAACAAGATCCAATTGAAAGCAAGGCTATCTGTAGTGATACATTCAAAAGCTAACTGAAAGTAAGGCTATCTGTAGTGATACATTCAAAAGCTAACTGAAAGCAAGGCTATCTGTAGTGATACATTAAAGCTATCAGCTAAGATCCAACAGTTTGAAAGGTGTCTAACAAAAGCTAGATAACATCTCTGTAGTGATGGGCCATCACTTCACGATCTACCAGTTTAAAATGGTGCCAATAAAAATGCCAAGTTATTGGTATTTTTGAATGATGAGCCACCAAATTAAGGTCTAACAGTTCAACTGGTTCCACCGGAATGCCACATTTCTTTGTTGATAAGCAATAGATCAGATTACCTCTTTATGAAGCTGTAAAATTAAAGTTCAATAGTCTGACTGCGGCTAATGAGGCCCAAATTACAAATACCATACCTGTACAGAGAAGTCACCATTATATGGTCCAACAGTCTATCTGATACCAACAGAGAGCCATTAAAATATTGCCACAAAACTGTGTATATTTATACTATAATATGACTATTTTCAAACAAAATCCATAATTATTGAAAAATAAAACTTGACCCTGATTTGCTTACCTGAGATTATTGATGAAAACTCATCTGTAAGATGTTGGATATAAGCTGTAACACCTGTATCATCTTAATAATACAAAATCCACACCACAATGACTTTTTACCTGGTGATATAAAACCGATAACAAAAGCTGATGACCCTATCGTAATGTTAATTCACATATAATAGAGACAAATTTATGAGCAAGTTAAAACAATTTGGGGGGAGGACTGTAGTCCTTACGTTCATTGATGTTCAACATGTAGATTTTAATTGAATCTTTACATGAAGTGTCACATACAGGTATTATTGTTTGTAGATGAAATGACAAGCAAGGTTTTAATTAAATATTTCCATCATAAAGAATCGGAACATTATCCTTGTACTCATTTTTTTTTTATTTTCTATTTTGAAAGTATGTATGCAATGTTCAAGTATTAAAGATGTTAAAAGGATTTCTTGTTCAATTACTTTTCATGTGGAAAATAATTGGCCCCTTTTAACCCCTTTGTTAAAATTACTAAGAAGAGATTACATGTATATTTCAAGAGGTAACAATGCCATATGGATAGATCAAACCACAATTTTAAACCACAACAAATGTTTATTCTTACTGAAGCTATATCAGAAAAGAAAATAACACCCACAAAAAGAAAGAACCATTTTTCCCAAAACCACAAAAAATTGTGATCCACATACAATTAAAGTTCTTGCACATTAATAAAGTACATTTTGTATTGTACCATACAAATATATGTAAATTTTACTTTTTAATAACATTTCAAATAGACTTGCTATAAGTCTCATTCTTACTAATAAACCCTTTACATAAATTGTTACTTATTTGAACTTTTATAGCAGCAGTTTTTAAGAGATTATTAATAAGAAAGGGACTTGCAAGTCTCATGCAGTGTCACATTGGGTAGAAAATGAAATTCAAACACATTTCTCAGCCCTCGTGCTACTTTCTTTTTTTTTTTAATTGTTTCATGTTTTGTGTATGTCTGTTGATTGTATTGTTGCTGATGACAATCCTTTGTTGGATTTCATATCAATAAAGAATTTGAATTTTGAATTTGAATTTTATCTGGAACTTAGATAAATTTCTAAAAATCACAATCATTTAAATGATTACATATAGGTCATTTATGAAATATGTTTGACATAGAAAGCACATTAAAAAAAAAAAATTAGCTAAAAGGGGAGATAACTCATGAAAGTATAAAATTTGGCATAAATTTTACAAAATATTAAAATGTCTTAGGCAATAGAAAAATCCCCAACGCAAGTCAAAGTTTAATAGATTTTGAATAAGGTTACATGTACTTGTTTTTCATGTATTTCTGATTGACATGAAACGTGATATGGTAGAATCCTGAAATTAGAACTTGTATGCCTGGTATTAGTTTAATTATACCATATAAGTTATTGACTAGAGATGGTCATACTACGATAACCATAAAGTCATTTATATTTTTTTTATTGGAAATCTTAGGATGCTGTGTTATAAACAACAGGTAAATAAACAAACAAGCTCCGAGGTCATTGAATCTGATTTAGATATATACATAAAATACCTACTTAATGGTACATAAAACAGACAAACATGGACTAAGGTCATTCTGTTCTTCTTTACTATATATACAAATGATAAAATGTTATATTCGGATTAACATAAAAAAAAAAGATCTGAGAAAAGTATAGATCACTATGGGCATGTATCAGAACACAGATGCTCGTGGCACGGACCATCCCCCTTTTTTCTAACTTTCTGTTTACAAATTTATTTTTAATAAAATTTCTTTATTTCTTTATTATTTCATCTCTTTTTCCTTATTTTAACTCGTTCGTGTCAATATTCATACAATCTTATGTTAACATCAAATTGCATGTGTCGACCTAATATAGATACTAATAATCTATATTATAGGGTCGATATTAACATAAGATTGTATGATTATTGACACGAACAAGTTAAAATAAGGAAAAAGAGATGAAATAAATACAGATTAATGCCCATGTATTAAACTATTTATTACATACTTCCGACATCCAGAAAAGAGACACCCATATTGGCCCGGGCCAATATGGAAATGATCTTGTAGTAATCCAATAACCGGTTATTTTCCCGGGGTGTGAAAATATGGACAGTTTACTTCCGCCCATATTGGTCATACAAAAATGTCTTTATTTGAACTAAGTATGTAATAATAAAGAAATAAAGAAATTTTAATGAAAATAAATTTGTAAACAGAAAGTTAGAAAATGGGGGGTGGTCTGTGCCACGAGCGCCTGTGTATCAGAATGGTTTATAATTATATGACCACAACATAAAAGGAACTAAAATCATAGATAGAAGGGCTCACTGGTGGAAAAAGAGGAACCTCCCTAAAAAGTGCCCCAGGCCTATACAGGGTTCACAAAATTGCATATGGGTTTGGTGTCCTAGTGAAAGAAATGTCAGTCCTCATTAATTTTCTATTGCAAAATACCAATCTTGTGTCAGTCCTTAGTAAAATCTGCCCAAATTTTGCTGGTCATATCTCACAGGACTGACGAATTTCGTGAACTCTGCCTTTATCTTCATTTTCTAGCTGTTTGGACCACGTTTGAAACATTTCGTCTCCAAATATTTCGCACAAAAAAGAGGAAATCCATTGATCACAGGAACTCTTTTGTCTATGCAGTAAATGAATATAAAAATTTGCCTTATAAAATTTGTTCACCATAAATAGCCTCAAAAAGTACTTTAATTTATATAATTACAACAGGAAATAGTAATTATATTAGAAGAATGGTGAACTATAATTTCTACTTAATAATCCCAATCATTAAATTATATAGCAATTAACTTGCTCTTTTTTTTATCAATTGAAAATAAATATTTTTACATACTTTGTAGTGCAACAAAACCCATCAAAACTGCCCCTATAGCTATCCACAATTTTTATGAAAAAAATCCATATAATATTTTTACTATTAACAAATTGTTTTTACTTTTAAATATGCTTTTTTAGATATATAATATACTGAAACACAATATAATGTCCCATTCTACTTCCATATCTACTGCCATTTATATTTAAAATTGTGAGTCTCGTTACTTTGTTTTTTTAAGAATGATCTAAAAAGCTTACTAATATTTTAAAGTTTTATTTTTTTTCCTATTCCTGAAAAAAATATTACATATAAGTCATTTATTTCTGGACAAATTTCCTATATCCTCTTCTTGGTCTGAAAATAATAAATGGGCACTTGTCATATACCATTACAATTTGGCCTGGCCTTGTTCTATGTCTAGACAAAATCTATTAATTGATTTCCACTTTATTATTACTTAACACTTAGAAGTTAGATTCCTCTTAGAAGATTCTTAGAATTACTAGTATATACATTTTCCTTTTTAAAACTTTTTTTTTTTTCAAAATTAGTCTACTAAATTGAAATTGATAAATAAATTAAGATTTGCCATTAATAAATTAACACAATAAAACCTCCTAAAGCCTCCGCTGGTAATGTACATTATAGAATGAACGACCTCCTATGCCAGTCTTATGTAACTAATCAATATCATAACATTCACATGTGAAGCTATTTGATAGAGAGAGAATATCACTAAAGTGTCTGAGTCATATCGGTATCTACAAAACAACTGTTTTCCAATCAGAAATGACAGCCTGTATTTTACATGAGACTCCATCTTTCTATTTTTTATCCATTTTCAACATCTTTTGGCAAGAAAAATAAGCTTTTGGGAGTAAAAATATTTGTTTTAGATCAAATATAAAGTAACTTAGCATACAATGTAACAATTACTGATAAGATGTTCAGACAACTTTCTATAACATAAACAAAGAAGTACTTAGTAATCATTACACTCCTCCCCTACTATTCAATGATATGCAACTGTGTACCACAATTGGTGACCCATACATGTAATATGTATACAGTAGAAATGACCTTCAGTTACTTGTGTCAAAATTCAAGGACAATCAGTCATTTTAAAATATGATTGATTGATTGATTGATTGTTGTTTAACGTCCAGCGAGCAATTTTTCAGCTATATTCAGGACGAGAACATTTAAAAATGTAAACGCCACGGGACCATTTTAAGGTTGATAGACAGTATACAATTAAGTTAGACTATAAATACATGCACTTTAATAGTGACTTATTTTCAAAAGTTTGAATCAAACATCATCAATAAATCTAAATATGATGGTTAATATTTGTTAGTAAAGTCAATAATTATATCAAAACAAACAAAGAAAAAAAGAAAAAATGAAAGTCGGAGATCGAGAATAAAATGCAAGTCACAGAAACCCATTTCACAAAAGACTACCTTGAAGTTCAAATTTTCTTTTTAGTAGTCCCCCCTTATAAGGTTACCCCCTACAAAGGCCACTCCTCTTTATCAGACCAGAATTCAGATGGAAATTCTACTAAATTGTCCCCTTCAAAAAGGCCATATCTCTTAAAAGGCAACTTGTTTCATAGAAAAAAATTATGGCCTTTTATGAGGGAGCTACTGCAGCTTCAGAATGTCACAAGAACATGGGACCTTTTCCATCCAATGTCATTAACAATTGATTTCTAATTATTGTACATACAGACCTGTTTTTTCTCCCTTGGTATAAAACTTTCCAATCAATCATATACTTTGAACAAATCATTCACATAAACACAATCAACTGACAATAAATAAGTGTGATGTACTCTCAGACAAATTTTCAATGTACAATCTTCCACAAAAAAAGAAAGTTATCTAACAAGCTATTGGTATTCTTTGTGTGTTAGCACTAGCAGAGAAAATTCTCATCAAAACAACTTCTAAAGCTATAGTGATTAATGCATACACAAACTGCATGTTGTTCTACTAAAAATTCATGCTGTGGAAGTTTTAATAACTTTCCCAGATTACACATAAACAGACATCCTCCCATCTATAAAGTCATACAAATTAGCACCAGATGTTACTCTAAACTTTAATGACTGTGTATTTGAAATGATTTTTTTTCACAAATGACAAGTGTGCTTGACTTGATTCAGCTGCTCCCACACACAGAATTCTCAATTCTTCTTTTGATACATGTATATATATATATGCCCAATTAATTTGAGGATCTATATGAATGAGAAATTTTATCTGAAAATTTTTCAATTTGAAAAATAAGAGGCCCTCTTTGTGTGTTGCTCCCACACACAGAATTTTCAATTCTTCTTCTGATACATACATGTACATGTATCTATGCAATTAATTTGAGGATCTATATTAATAAAAAACAAAAATCTGAAATTTTTGCAATTTGAATAATAAGAGGCCCTCTCGTGTTTTCAAATAACAGATATATCATATCAGTCTATCAATGCATAGATCTATCAGTATCTGAGAAGCTGGAGGGTAGTGAGGGGGAAATGAAGGTTTTCACAAATTAATGAAAATAACAATTTATACATTAACAAGGCAACTACTTTTATCGCAATTACACATCAAATATGTTGACATGTGCAAAACAAATTGAGTGTGGAGGATACAAATGAGTACATGTATAAAAATGCTATCACTTGAATTCTAAATATTTTTAGTCCTTATTTCTCATCAGTTACAACTTTGAAATTCAGATCTTAATATTTAATATAACAGCTATATAATGCCCCAAATGATACACTGTATATAGATTACAACTTTACTTCAAAGTATTTGGAGATTTTGACATTGAGTTTGCTTCACATTTTATGAAAACTATATGTTAGTCCAGCTTTCTCAAGTGCATATGATAATAATGAACAATATCATACTATTGCATGACTGATTTGAGTAAATATTTTGGATTTTTTTTTTTTAGAGATTATCCTAATTATTAGGTTTCCTTACTTAAAATACAATTTTCTATTTTTACACACAAAAATAATAATACATTTACTTTCATCTTCCTATTATATTTTTTTAATAATATAAATGATAAATTGCTAAATTTTTACAATCTCCCCACCCCCCTCCAGAAATTTGGATAAGAACATTATAATGATATTTATATATTTCTAGAAAAAAATATACATTACATTGATACACTTACATGAACCTCAATATAAAAAAGATTCTTTCTTGGAGAAATTAAAAATGTCTATCCTAGTAATTTTTTAACATTTAAAATTGTTCATGTTCTAATATAAGATTAGATATCATATCACTAATTTAAACCTATATATAAATATATATATCAAAGTCTCTAAGATAATATAATAAAAACTATAACTTCATATCGTATATATATATATATATACGCACACACAAAAATGTACTTACAATGATTCAAACATACGTGTGAAAACCATATTTCTATAACAATGTGTTTACCTGAAACATCATTAAAATGTAATCACGATCTGTAATCTACATATACTGCCTAGAGTTACACCAAACCATAAAACAAACACTTCAGGTTACAAATTTCTCTACTATTTTGTTATTTTTCATTAATACAGAAAAACTAAAATATAACCTCTTCAATTGTTATGAAGAAATCATTATTTTCTTCTTTTTTTTTGACAAAGTATTAGCAATCTTTTATTTAAATGGGGGTATTGTAAAGCAAAATTATGTCCTGTAAGATATTGGCTTGCAGGACATAATTTGGCATATAATATTAAAAATGTTCATTTGCCTGAGAAAAAGTGTCCCAACATGTATGTATGATGGCCAAGATTTCATAGATTGTTCCATGAAAAGATGTCATCACAAAATTAAAGGGAGATAAATCAAATTAGTTAATTAGTATACCATAATTTAAACTTAAAGTATGAAATTACATGTAATGGGTGATTTTCAAAAAAATGAAGACTTTGTGTGACATAGAGGGTGAAATTTCAAATTGGACAAATTGACATAATTTTGGTCGTAAAATAATGTCAATATGATATATTTTTCAGATTCAGTTGCTCAGTGCAATATATGAAGACAAAAAAAAATTGTTCAACTTTTATTAGCAACAAAGTGTTAAAATGATAACAAAAACTTCCTCAGAGGTATCATTTTCTTTTGGGTATGGTAAGAGACCTAAATGTATTTCCATTTGATAATGATATGAAATGGGCACATTTTGGTACCAAACTTTGTATATATCATGAGAAAACAGTTTCAGTATATCAAAGAAACACTATTTTTACTATATATTTTAAAAAATCTGGTAATTAAAGTTTTCATACAAGCATAAAAAATATGATCTAATGAGGCTTAATAGTTGTAAATCAATTATTTATTATTATATATGCCTAATAAATATAACAAAAGTTAAGTTAAGTTGATCATTGGTGGTATAAACTAGAGGTAACCAAATGAAAATACTGTCCATTTTTTGGTGTTTTGTCACACTCCTGACACATTTTACTAAAAGATAAATACACATAATATCAAGCTAAATGCAATCATTGTTGGTCACAATAACTTCTTTAAGTAGTAGTACATAATCTATTTTGACTGAAAAAAGGTTTCCCTTGAATATATTTCATTTTTGCATTGTTATGATGTTATTTCAATCATATTTTATCATATTCTTAGTAATACTATCATAATTATAAAAAATGACAACTCAATTTTCAACCATTTATACATCTTTTCAAGAGTATAGTGCTTATTGAGAATTAAATAATTTTCCGAGACAATTACAAGCTGTTTTATGGAGGCTATATGCTTACAAAATAATCTATTTCTTAAATAAAATTGTCACACTCCTGACTCCCTCTCGAAAATAATATAACCAACTTATTTTATTTCTACAAAAGCTTATATTTCTTACAGTTAACAGTAAATATTAAAAGAAGATTCAAAATTATGTTTTTGCTTTTTCTAATGATGAGTGTGCTAATTATTTGCCCTTTAGGAATTTATCTTATCAAAAATGGTTAAAATGGATTTGAAATTTATTAAAACTAGTAATAGATCATCTTTTCTTAGTATAAAATTACTTTTTAGTGGTTTTCAAATTAGTTTCCCCGTGTTTCTCAATAATTTACTCTGCAAAAAAACTTCCTACTGCAATTGCAATCGACATTTAATGTTTTTATGTCAGGAGTGTGACATATTACTGTTGAATGAAAAATTATCTATAAATTTTCAAAAATGCTGTATCAAAAGAATGAAAATGTTTTATGAAAGGCAAGATATATTAAAGTAAGTATTCTGTTTATCTAAAGCAACATACATCAATTTTTCATTTAGAAAAAAATCCATATTCTGACATGTTTTAAGAAAATATAACCCATTATCATCACTTATTATGAGAAAGGTGTCATGCAATATACAAAAATACTATAATTATTACTTATTGTTTACATGTATTTAAATTGAAAACATTGTGGAAGTTTGTAGAAGCATGGTTTATTATTTTTTTTATTTAAAAGATATGCTTATTAAAAGTGTCACACTCCTGACATTAGTTATTTTGATTGTGCTATGTCATATATCAGAGCTATTTCCAACTTTTTTCTTTGATTGGGTCTGGAGCTTTTGGAAAATAAAGAAAATTGTGAACTATTAAAGCATACAACATAGTACTATACAACTAAGATCAAATGTCACACTCCTGACATTTTTTTGTGTCTCTCCTTATGCAAGCCCAATTTTACAACTATCATATTCATCCAGTCTAATACTACTAAATTATTACAAATAATGTTTTTTTACAACATATTTTGACTTTTCTGAACTAATTAGTCTCAACAATGAAAAACTATTAAGGTTTAATTTGACATTTGTACAATTTTCCAAGTTAAATTTATTCACGTACACCAGTTTAAAAAATAGAATAATTTTTTGTCGCAAAATCATAGGGTCACAAAGCATATAGATATTTGAAGTAAAATGGTACGAAATTATAGAATACCATCTTTCTTTAATATATTTTTTATTTTATTTTTTCTATCATCGAGGTAAGTTAAAGCAATTTAAAGTTTGTCACGCTAAAACGTCACACTCCTGACAAATTTGACCAGTTTTTAGAGGATAACTTTTTAACCGGAAGAGCAATCTCCATGACACTTTTCATGAAGATAACTGTTACCATTGTGCTTGTTTTAAGATATTTACCTTTCTTTCATATCATTTAATATTCAAATTATTCTCTGAAAATGAAAAGTCTTCATTTTTTTGAAAATCACCCGTATGTCCTTTTTAAAAGGAAAACTACAATGCAATTTACACCCATTGTTTAATAGCAGGTTCATGTTTTATTTATTTACATATATTTTTTATTAGTGATTAACATGATTTCCATATCAAATGATGTTCATGTCAGTTAAAGGCATAAGGCCGTTATTTTAATAAAAAAAATGTTTCCCAATATAAGACCTAAACTTTGATTTAAAAAACCATAAAAATATATTGCAGTTGAAATTTTTCATAATATCATACGCACGGCTGCCTATCTCCAAAATCACAACATTCGGTTGTGATTGAAAGGAAAGAAACTCACCGCTTCAGAAGGTAGGTACTCCTAGAAATTGATAGCTTTCTTATCATAATAACCTTTTTTCTCAAAAAAGGAGAATGTGATCAGCTGTGATATATATTAAAGTTTATGAAACAGCCAATTTCATTTCTATATTCCGTAAAACTTTAGCAGCATTTAATTTTCAGTACGGAAAAAGGGGGTCTTTTTTAGTTTTGTTCACAACACTGAGGTCGTTCAAAGACATTATGACCATAAGATATGCATTTTTTAATGATATTTGCAACAGACATACCTCATTTTAAGTGTACATTTCACAAACAATTCATTCATCTACATACGTTTGATTATTATCTCAGGAGTGAAATGTTTTTGAAAAATTGATGCTTGAGAGGACCGGGTTGTGATTATAAAAAGGATCGGATGTGATTTAGGGGAATTTTAGCTAACTAGTTTTCATGTTGGTAAATGTCTCCAGTAACGCTCCATTTTACAGAATTATAATGCTTTAATAATTGAAAACAAGTATTCCAAATCATTTTTGTTCTAAATCATACAGTCTTAATTCTGAGGTATGTGTAGATTATGATTTACAGAGACCATTTCTTTGATACAATGGAGAGGATAAGAACAGCTAAGGAAGAAAAGCATTATTTCCCTAAAGCATCGAATCAGCCGGCGATGGTAGAGCAACCTATTAGACTCTGATATGGATATAAAATAAATGAGGCAATGCTTTTACCATCCAAAAGACTTGGGATAGAACTAGGCGAATAATTTGAAGACTGTGTACACATATATACTTTTCTTTGTCTTTTGTCATTATGTTCATATTTAAAATATAATGATGACACACATATTATATTTATCCGTTTCCTAGTTTACCATGGAACACATGTTCTTTACACGCTTTAGCACATTAGAATCACTAGTAACTGGCTCGAGTACACCACAAGTACTATGGTTTTGATCTGTTTTGTAAATTTACGCACCCAAATTGACATACTTTCCAACCAATGATACAGGAGAAATATCGTATTATTGAATTTAAGTGTGGTATTCAAATATTTCGGTGTTGCCTGGGTTAGCGCCTCTGTCTCGTATATAGTCTATATAATATTTGTTAACCTGAAATATTGGACAATCACATCAAAATTTGAAGGATTATATAATGCTGGAGTAATTTAGTCTGAGTTTTATTTCAAAATATAAAACAAGTTTGGTTGCGATCCAGAGAATCTGTTTAATGCCCATTTGAACAAACAAAATCACCCTCAATGTAATTCATTCCTTTTTATTTCAAATGCTTTTTTTTCAAAGTATAACAAATATTAAAAACATAAAAGTAAAACATGATTGGTAGAAAAAAATAACAAAAACAATTACCTATCTGGTAAAAAATACAAAAGAAACAACAAAAATAGTTCGCAATTAACAGTGTTCATGTAAAAATAAAGAAAAAAACATGGAAAAAGGAAAATAGCCTAAATTAATATTAAAGTTCATCACTCTGTGTGTTTGTTTTTTCTGTGTCTTTTATATGACAATTCATAGTTAAATTCTTGTCCACAATCCTCACAAACATGGGTGTTGTTGGAGTGTTGTCCGCAAGAATGAACCTTTAGTGCTCTCTTGGTGGTAAATTCCGCCACGCACTGGGAGCAGCAGAATTTTCTTTGTTTTTTGTTAGAACGTTGTTTTTTTCTCTCGAAATTTCGTTGTTTTAATTAAGCTATTTAAGGAATATTTTTATTTTTTTAACAGGCTATACGATATAACCTGGTTTTGGGTAGTTTACGCTAGCGGTTTATGAATAGCGTAAACTGTTCCAAACCAGGTTATTGAAATATAACTTGGTCAAAAATTGAAAATATTCCTTACAATTTAATTTCTCAAACAAAATTTAATCATTCCTTGATTCAAATAAAGATTATTTCGTGGGACTATTTGAATTTGTCGTTGGCGACGTCACAATATCAAAATAGGTTATACTGTATAACCTGAGTTGCTCAAGGCAGATCAACCAATCAGATTGCAGTTAATTCATCATATAAAATTATTCATAAATAAAGACATGTATTCCAATCCCCTATATTAAATGTGGGTAATAACAACATTACTGAACACAGAGGTGTTAGTCTGAAGGGAAAGACAAGAACCATCATAAACAAAGTGATAAATCCATAATTCACAACCAGAAAACGGGGAAAACTGTAATGTCCCTGACTTGGTACTCGCATCTTCAAGGAAATGGTGAATTAAATCAGATTTTATGATGCCAATTTTCCAGTGTTGCCAAATCGTATGATTTTTAAGCCAAAATCATTCCCCTAAATCACATCCAATCCCTTTAATCACAACCCGTTCCCCTCAAGCGTCAATTTTTCAAAAACATTTCACTCCTGAGAAAATAATCAAACGTATGTAGATGAATGAATTGTTTGTGAAATGTACACTTAAAATGAGGTATGTCTGTTGCAAATATCATTAAAAATGCATATATTATTGCCATAATGTTTTTGAACGACCTCAGTGTTGTGAACAAAACTAAAAAAGACCCCTTTTTCCGTACTGAAAATTAAATGCTGCTCAAGTTATACGGAATATAGAAATGAAATTGGCTGTTTCACAAACTTTAATATGTTCCACAGCTAATGACATTCTCCTTTTTTGAGAAAAAAAGTTATTATGATAAGAAAACTATCAATTTCTAGGAGTACCTACCTTCTGAAGCGGCGTGTTTTTTTCCTTTTAATCACAACCGGATATACCTCTCACATTTTCTTTTTCACAACCGAATGTTGCGATTTTAGAGATAGGCAGCCGTGATACGTAAATAGCCTAGAACGAAGGAATTTTTTTTAAACCTGGCTTTTTATTCAAAATATTTTATTAGTATAAAACATTGAATATTGGCAACTTTAAATATAAATAAAAAATTCAATTCTGACAGCCTGTATTCCTTTACAGTATAGTCCATTTGACTTTCTATATATGTTCAGAAAAAAATTCTTAAAAATAGTTTTCAAATCAACAATTTGATATATTGAAGTTCTGTGTTAATTATATTTTCTGAAATGTAAAAATCTGCAAGGAGTGAGTTCAAATAATATAAGAGCCAATTTTGAATTTAATTGTCAAAGTTTGTATAATATATCATATATTAATATGCATCTAGAAGAAAAAAAAAAAAATTCTGAACATTTATAGAAGTCAAACAGACTATACATGATGGTTGCCACCAGTGGGGCAGGAACTGCTTAATCTTCCGGAGCATTGTGAGCTAAAAACAAATATTTTACTGCAAAAAGGTATTTTGATATCACTCATTTTCGAATTTAACTGAGATATTCTTTAAATTTGGGAAGAATTTTACAAAAATTTCTAGAGTGCATACAAACAAGCCTGTGTGCTTTTCATCAAAATATTAGCTGATTGGATCTTAGTTACTACTAAAGTAGGGTTATAAAATTAAGGTCAGTAAATGGTTGTACAAAGCTTACCGAGAGGAAATATTCACTACATGTCATCGGAACATTCCATTTGATCAAATTCCACTGTTACATTTAATGTGAAACATCACATTACGGACAAAAGGAATGGACGGTACTAAATGATACATGATTAATGCACAAACTAATTTGCAAGTGGTTATAAACAAATTTAAAAGACTTGCCATCATTATCGACCAAATCTATTCAATTGTCCTTCCACACGACGTCAAACGTCTTTATCACACGATATATAGAGTAGGGTTATCTACCCTTTCCATCACATGATAGTTCATCGTCCTGTTATGGAAATGACACAAAACCATATAACCAACACACATTGTATATATGCAGCATTTATTTCTTGCTTGTAGGTTATTTTAAGAAAAGTAGCTGTAATATTTGATTTTGGACATAAATGTTTTTATGACTTGGTGACACATTACTTCCGAGTGTGATTTTGATTTTCTAATGGTATGAAAATGAAATAATTTCATCATTAAGTTTGTTTTACATTACACTACGACATTTATATTAAATTATAACGAAGAAGAAAAAATATTGTTTTAATTTTTTTATTGCCTATTAAATATGTGTGACTGTATTTGGACATAAAGTTGAAGAATAACCCTGTTATAAATAAAAACCTGTCAATTCGGCCCCAACATGAAAGTCGTTTCGTCCCCATATTAAATTAGCTATGCTATTGATGTAGATAATATTTTTTCAAAAAGAAGACTATTAATCAACATTTTATAAGGATCTGAATTAGTAAAAAATTAATTACATGATTAATGATGTAATAAAAGTTTAATACGGTTGTTTCGAATCATTTCCATTCCGTCAAAATTTTGTTATTTTCGTCTGCCAGATCACGTGATTTCGATCTGCCTTTATATAATTCTGATATCAGACATATACTGGGGTACCGAACACCAGTATTTATTCAGCGGTTTCCTTGGCGTCTCCATATTACAATTACTTATAATCTACAGCATCTATAACTATGATATGCCGACGTTGTCACAGTAATAGCGTAAACACCGGAAGTCGCCTGCCGATTTATTCAGACGTCAAGACACGAAAAAGACGGAACGTGGTCGGAATTGAAATGATTCGAAACAACCGTATTAACTGGCACCAATAGTTTTATTATGTTTTTTATCCTTTGTCTTTCAATTGGTTTTGATAACAAATATTACTATGGGGCCGGAATTACTTCAAGCAGATCAACTTGGGCCATCCGGAATGATTTAGAGTCGAAATGACTTGGGCCAGTTGGGGCCAGAATAGATTGAGGTCTGAATGACTTGCTACCTTATAAATTATGCTGGGAAACCATAATATGCAATATATTTGACTTGGCTAGTTTACTGTGAGCAACTACTATTATTAAACCTGTATTGTGTTAATTCTAACTATACGTTTGAAAATGGTAAGTGAACATACATGTATATGCTTTCTACAGTTTACATAAACCACTTGATTAGCAGAAAACTCCCTCCCCCTTTTTCATTGTTTGATTGCAGTTAAGTAATCTCTATTTCCTCCAAATTAGGAGGTAGATAAAATACGATGTGTGATGTAGGCCTGTACCTTGCATATCAAAAACAGTATTTTTTGGACTGGTTTCTCATAGTCATAGATTCCCACCATCACTGGCATCAGCAACAACAGGAGTCGACAACTCTTAGCAGAAGATCATATGGCGGGAAATTCAACCAGTGCAGGTGGAAATACTACGATATATTGGGATTGACATGTGTTTCAATTATGATTTCATAATTCATGAATGATAAAGTTCAAGATCTGTAGTTGGGACTTGTCGTTAACGTAATTTAAATTTCCAACTACTTTTAACATGTGGTTGTGAATAATTCGCATAATGGAGATAGGTCCGCATTTGTTTTGCGGTTTACCTTTTTTCATTGAACACGACATCCGTCTGCCGATGTTACAATGTAATATATATAGATAATTTGAAAGGTATATAAAGACAGAGTTTTAGACAATGTAGCAAAAGTCACAAGGGACACTATGTTTTGCAATAAACATGGTTATTCATTGATAATACTGAAAAGATGGGTTGAGTGGACGAGATGACCGACTCGAGAACTTCGTATTTTTTGTCTGAACTGAAGAACTTTCTGTCAGTGTCACACTCGCAGCTAATCCCTTGTGTGATTCGAAACCAGAGTTGTTTTCTAATATTGCCTGCCTCCGAATCCCTTATCAACCATGCATAGTTCTATTTGGGAATTTTTTTCAGGTACCCCGGCCTCGAACCGGCGTGAATTACGCCTGCACCTCAATGTCTAGATACGATAACGTAACCCTCATTCCGCTTGTGCTCCAGTTAGGGTTACCAATCGGTCCCATTCAACATATGGGAGCAAATTAAAATTTTCGTTAAGTGAGTATTTCAACTTTCTTTTTGCATATCTGCAATCGTAACTACTCAGCCATTATCGCTACCCTGCAAATAACCTAGTACGTACATAGTAGAAATTCTTCTTAAATTGTTTGCCGGAAGTTAATTTAATTTAAGCCGCACAAACATATAGTCCACGAAAATCCAATTTGGAAGACATACTAAATAAAATCTAATCATGCAAAACTAATTGAAATATAGAAAATTGCTTAAAATATAACTTTATCAAACTTTCATGTAACTGACATGTGAAAAGTAGTGTGATTTATATGCCTAATGCATACAAGGTTATTTGCAGGGTAGCGAGAATGGCCGAGTAGTTACGATTGGCATATCTGGTCATAACTTATTATTCCCTACAATTTTTAAGTAATGGCGATACGAAATAAGTGTTACAATACCTGTTTCTACCTTCACGATCGATTTAGTATTCGAAAATTGTTTCCTGTCCGCCATGGCACCTTACGTATACTCTTGTGATGGGCGGAGCCGATCCATATATGGATCTGAGTGCCAAATATGAAAAACTCTACTACGATGTTTTACTACAATTGATCCAAATAAGGATATCTCCAAAACGAGGCAAGTGCATGTGAAATAGCAACTTGTAAACAAAATGTCGGACAGAAAGAAGATTTCATGCATTCAAATTTTCAGATGGATATAAGTCTACCATGGATTGATGCAGCGTTTACTTAACACCTCAAGGTTTACCTAAATATATTTATCTTTCACCCCCGTTAATTTTTCCAACCACTTACAACGGAATTAGGACAAAAAACCGCCTGGTGTGAATCACTCTGGGCGCTGCTCCCATAAGTTGAATGGGACCGATTCGTAGCCCTCGCTGGGAGCAAAAGCGGACTGAGGGTTACGTTATCGTATCTACTCAATGTCGTGCCAACCGCTGCTGGAGTATTCAAAAGTAGACATATTTTACTGCATAAATATGTAAATAGAATCATGATCATGTACCTATGACGCCAGATACAGCTCATCATTCCCAGCCGCCGCTTCAGATCCATTGAATGTCGTCATTTTGACTTGTTTTGAAAGTATGTCATGTGATCGCTTTTTCCACGAATTATGTGGTATAGTCTATTCCAAACTTCTTGTTCAATCGGTATTCAACTGTCGATGTTATGTTCTACAGCCGAGTTGGTTTAATACAATATCTATATCTGTCATTTGTCAACTTGACTAACTAGTTATTTGAATATTAACAGAAGAAGTTCCTCGTGTAAAAAGAAAAGAATGCTTCAATACCGATAAATCAGATGTATAGAATAGACTATACCATGTAATGGAAAAAGCGATCACGTGACATACTTTCAAAACAAGTCAAAATGACGATGGATCTGAAGCGGCGGCTGGGAATGATGAGCTGTATCTGGCATCATAGGTACATGTAGGTGATCATGATTCTATTTATATATTTATGCAGCAAAATATGTCTACTTTTGAATACTCCAGCGCCGATTGGCACGACATTGAGGTGCAGGCGTAATTCACGCCGGTTTGAAGCGGGAGTACCTAAAAAAAAATTCCCGAATAGAACTATGGATGGTTGATAAGGGATTCAGAGGCAGGCAATATCAGAAAACAACTCTGGCTTCGAATCCCAAAAGAGATTAACTCGCAGCCACATCGACGACACATGCGTCTGAAATTGTATTGGTATGGATGTAGGGTGATTTTGTACAATAATTGGCAGTGTTAGTTGGAATTTCGTTATTTCTGTGCAGTTAAGATCAGTTATGCACAAACAATAAATTTCACCTCGTGTCAAAATATGCACACAGTTGACCACAGGGACTTGCTCCCGGCCTTTCGTTATCAATAATTTTAACCCTACTATCAATGTGCGGTACTAAAAGGAAAGGCCGGGAGCAAGTCCCTGTGGTCAACTGTGTGCATAAACACTAAATGTACTGCCAAAAATTTGTCTGTACATTTTTGGCTGTCAATCATGTTTAACACCACTTTCAACAATAGTCAATATTTCAGTTATAATGTGGCGATCTGTTTTGTTGGCGTAGGAAACCGAAGAACTCCGAGAAAACCACAGACCTGCCGCAATGCACTGATAAACTTTATCACATAATGTTGTATTGAGTACACCTCGCCGGAGCAGGATTCAAACATCACAACGTAGTCCCTGATTGCATATAGGTAGTTGAAAATCCAACAGTTTTATGACACAATTTATGATATCTGATTTAAGATTAAAATGTCTGGGCCTCCAGTTTATCTGAAAGGACGTGGCAGAGGAAGGGGACGTGGGAATACCCTACAAAATGGTGTTGGTAAAGTTGGAGGATGGACAAATGGCGTTACTAATCAGCAATCAAAAAATGGATCAAAAGAAAGTCATGCTGAGGGTTGGTACTAGATATTTTTATAGCGAATTAGTTATACTAAGGATAATAATGAATATTTATTGGCATGAAAATCGAAAGACTTAGAAAGTTATTTTTACACCAAGCCTTGCCACTGGTGTTTTAGTATCGCATCGATTTTAAACAGATCACTGTGATATTTATAGATACTTAAACATAAAAAATAGCCTTATGCACTAGGAAAAGTGAGCATCATGTAATATGAGTTAGCTTGTATATCAATGTTACCTCTTTCTATAATGTTCTATTGAATTTTGGAACTGTGGTATTTTTTTGTTTTCCATTCCATTCTATGAACATGATGAAGTTCTTATTAATAATACTTGATGCAGTTCTTATTGATAATACTTGATGAATTTTGCAAATAATGGATATTTATAAATCTGAGAACTAATTTTGGATAACATTTTTTGATTACATAAATATTGCAAATGCACGTTTTACCTGCAGTTATTACAATTGTGTAATTTATACTTCTTCATAATGAGTACCAATAATCGTGATTATATTTTAGTTAATAAAAATGCAGAAGATGAAGCCAAGAAGAAGTTTGATGCAGTCAGCAATCGGCACCAACAAGCAATACAGAATGCCTTGGATGATTCACAGTTCTCTGATGAAGAAGAAGGAGATATTGGAGACAATGTATTATCTACTGTGTTCAAGTCATATTCAGATATGATAGGCAAGTTTACAAAATCAGTGATATCAATTATGTTTTGGTATGATTGGAGTTTAACATTGTTTTCAGCAGTATATCAGCTGCTGTATCAGTAATCTGTGTTAGTTGTACATGGCTAGTAATAGGGGTGTAACGATACACTTTTTCCACAAGCGATACGTATCGCAAATTGCGATATTTGATATGTATTACGATGCGTTTTATAGAAAACTGTAACTATTCCTTGAAGTCCATGCTGGTCGACATGGGCACTGTCATGTCTTTTTTTTATATGAGGTCGCTTACGTACTAGCGGAAATTATGAATATTTGATTAATTAATTTTAAAAGTGTAAATTAATCGATTCACTTTTCTCAAAATATTAATTAAATGATCACCAAAAGAAGAAAAAGGAAGTTCAACACTACTTTTTTTCAAAAAATGAGCATCATATCGTTTGTATCGTAAGCGGCCTCCATGTATCGTGAACCGAACCGTCCCCAAAATAATCGCGATTTCGGTACATACAGTGAATCGTTTCCCCCGTAGCTAGTAATTTAATTTTAGTTCATCTGGCCCAAAAGGCAACAGGGACCATCATTGCCATAGCAGTATGATAGTTAAATAAACATCTATACACAATCAATGCCTATAGCTACAAAGAATTTGACTGCCAACAGTGGCAAGATGTTTCCAATATAACCTTTAAATTTGAAAATTTTCAGCTCAAAATATCTATATGTGGCAACAGAAAACATGATTTCTGTTAGGTGTAATCTAATGTCTCATACTTAGTTATTAAAAAAAAACATTAGAGAAAACCGAAGGGGAAATTAAGAATGGACAATCCAGAGACATTGGCAAATGGACACACAAGACACATGACGAAGACATACAAAACAAAACACAACACAGAAAACTAAAATGATGAGCAACACAGATCCATGATTTGCTGTTGGTTGTATACCTATGTCTCATAATTAGTCATTAAAAAAATCAATAAAATTAACACATATTATGAATAAATATGTACTATGCATATGCTTCATAGATAACCATTTTATTTTTACAGATCATGGTGCTGATAATGAAAAAGCCAGGGAAGATATGATGTACTCATTTAGATCTGGGACGTCTGCCTGTCTAGTCTGTATTGATAACATTAAGAAAGAAGAACCTGTTAGTATATATTTTATGTACATTGATCAAATTTTGCTTGAAGTCCTAAGTCCATGTCTTTTTGTTCATTTGGAGTTTAAATGGATTTTAGACAAGACATTTTCATTCTGATAAGTCAGATTTTAAAGTATTGTGATTTTCATTTGCTGCCACAGAATTAAAATTCAGAAAAAAGAGTATAATTACCAATGTTCTCAATGATGAGATCTCAGATGTTTGCCTTCACGATACACAAGTGGTGTGCAAATGACGATTTTGGTTTTTGGTTTAAACACAGACCTATGCCATGTGCAAATGTAATTTTGTTTGTATTATCCTTATTATACCCATTTCCGACCGCAACTGGTGTTTTATTTATCAGCAAGCACATTGTCTAATAATATGGAATACAGTCAAAAAACAATAGCAGGAAACATTTATGATTGAAATTGTGAATAGAAAACGTAATGGAGATTTTCTACACGCTTATAAATGTATGGTTTTCACACATTCACATACACGAAAAAATTCTTCCATGGATCGCCTTGCACTAAAAATCATGTTGTAACATTTTAATTTTCTGTTTTTCATGTGTCACGCTTCCGAAAAATATCCATTGACGGATCACGCTTAGACCCCCATCCAAATCCACTTGTGAAAAAGAGAAAAAAAAAAATTGCTATTTGAATGGCCAATATTGTGTTTAAAGAACATCATTATCCATTGTTTTATGACGTCAATTTATAAGTTTGTTTATTTGGGCATTCTATTTAACTTCTATTATGGTTAATTGTATGATGTTTTTTGTCACAGATCTGGAGCTGTAAAGTATGTTATGCCATGTTCCATATACCTTGTATACAGAAATGGGTTAAAGAAGGAGTTTACCAGCAAGTCTATCAATCTGAAGATGAAATTGATGCAAAATCTATACCATGGCATTGGTGAGAAGTTTCAAGAAAATATATAATTGATTTTTTATAATTGCATTTATTGGTATTAAAGTTTCCGTCATGACTGTTCTCATATGGTAGCTTGATTTATATCTCAGGGCTCACCAAACCAGGCGAAGTGGGCGACTTTTTTTGAAAATGAAATGAAATCGCCCAATCTCTGTCAAAAAACGAAGTTTTAGTCGCCCTATCAGTCTTTTCAAGTCAGTATTTTTTTAACCAATAATCATACTTTTCCTTCAATATTCACATGTTCTTGAAATCTGACCCATACAGGGTTTGATGTTCAATATTTTATTCCAAACTCGTTAATATTGTGCAGCACGTTCGTTTTGTGAATGGTAGGGGAACATGTGGTAGTGGGGAAAGAAATGTTAAAATTTGGATCGATTTTCGAAAGTCTCCCAGATTTTCCCTCACTTCGCCCTTAAATCAACTGAGAGAGAAGTCAAATTGCCCTGAATTGACTATTGTGTGATGAGCCCTGTATCTACCTATGCCAAGCTGAGAGTTTGATTCTTGTTCATTGTGAGGTGTGCTTAACATAACTTTATGTGATAAATTTCATCAGTGACTTGCTGAAAGTAACTTGTTCTAGCAGGGAAATACCGGTAATACAGCTGAAAAATTGTTCACTTGGCATTAAGCAACACTAACTCATTCACTTTGTCATTTATTAGTTATAACTAATACACCTTTGTCTTACAATATAAACTTCTAGTTATCAACTGTAGTTTTCCAATGTATATGTATATGCGATAGATCATGGGTTCGAGTCCCGATCGGCTCAAACCAAAGACTATAAAATTGGTATTTGTTGCTACTCCGCAAAGTACGCAGCATTAAGGAGAAAGAACAAAGACTAGTTGGCTTGGAGTCAGGATAATGTGTCCGAGAGGGGCGACATGTCTATCCGTGGACTGTTATTTCAGTGAGCTAGTACTATAAAAATCCAACTAAGTGTGTTGGTCTAGTACAAAGCGGACCTCATCATCATCTCATTGAAAATTAACTTGTTCTCGCCATGATATAAAAAACAATCACTCGCTCACTCACTCAATTCTTTATTTATTAATATAAAACTTTCATTTCAGTCCCAAGTGCAGAACAGAGTTTCCACAAATAGAATGTCCTACACGATACATGTGTTTTTGTGAGAAGGTTATAGAGCCTAAGTTTGATGCCTGGTTAGTTCCTCATTCATGTGGTCAAACTTGTGGAAGGAAGTTAAAGCCAGATTGTGGACATACTTGTTTACTTCTTTGTCATCCAGGTAAATATGTTTGTTCACTTCTTTGTCATCCAGGTAAATATGCTTGTTCACTTCTTTGTCATCCAGGTAAATATGTTTGTTCACTTCTTTGTCATCCAGGTAAATATGTTTGTTCACTTCTTTGTCATCCAGGTAAATATGTTTGTTCACTTCTTTGTCATCCAGGTAAATATGTTTGTTCACTTCTTTGTCATCCAGGTAAATATGTTTGTTCACTTCTTTGTCATTCAGGTAAATATGTTTGTTCACTTCTTTGTCATTCAGGTAAATATGTTTGTTCACTTCTTTGTCATTCAGGTAAATATGTTTGTTCACTTCTTTGTCATCCAGGTAAATATGTTTGTTCACTTCTTTGTCATCCAGGTAAATATGTTTGTTCACTTCTTTGTCATTCAGGTAAATATGTTTGTTCACTTCTTTGTCATTCAGGTAAATATGTTTGTTCACTTCTTTGTCATTCAGGTAAATATGTTTGTTCACTTCTTTGTCATCCAGGTAAATATTTTTTTCTACGTCTTTGTTTTACATGACTCAGAGTAGTGGTTTTCTCTCTGGGATAATTTCCTCCACAAATAAAACTGACCGTCATGATATAACTGAAATATTGTTATATGGCATCAAACACCTATAACCCTAATGTTTTAATTTCTTGTTTTATAATTAAGACAACCTATCTCATATGCTGTAATACTTGTATGTGGTCTTTACACATGTTTTACTTTCTTTGTGCTATCCAACAATTCAAACTATCAAGATATATTAAATTTATAACTTCCACAAGAGGAGTTTAAGTAATTTTTAGTCTAGTTATTCAATCATTCAAAAGATTTTAAGAATTATAAAGTAGCACAAAATGTGTGATTAACACCATTGTTTGTTTCTTTGTTTGTAGGTCCTTGTCCTCCATGTCCAAAAACAGTTCGTGTGACATGCCATTGTAAAAAACAGAGTCCTCAAATAAAGAGATGTAGTGCAAGGACCTGGTCATGTGGTCAACCATGTGGACATCAGCTGACATGTGGTCAACATAAATGTCAGAACCCTTGTCATCCAGGTATGTGTTTATAATTTTGAAATATATACTATCATTTATTACTATGTCGGTAAAAAGCTCATTAAGAGTTCATCTTTATTATTTGTATGTCCGAATACAAATGAAACTTTTGGTTTTTTTTATTTGTATATACTGGTATGACTTTCTGTTAACTTTTATCACCATAACAAGTGTCAAGATTTATAATATTAGATAGTTTCTGCAGATTAGTTTCTTGTTTTAGGGAGAATTACTTCAAAAATATCACAATGTTGATATGTTACTTTCTCTTGCAGACATTACAATGAAGTAAGCTATGCTCACTTATCAATAAATGTTCACAACATTTATTTGACTTGTTCAAGTTTCAAAACCTCTCCCTATATATTTTAGGTGATTGTCAACCATGTTCCAAGACAAGTCAACAGCCATGTATGTGCACAAGAACAATCGCTTTAAGAGAGTGTGCCAAGCCACAATGGCAGTGTGATGAGGTAAGCTCGTTTATTTCACTGAAATGTAACAGTTACTATGCCGTCACAATCGAAAATATTGTTGAGGGTCGGACAATGAAAACAAGTTCCTTTTTAAACATAGACATGTAAATACTGCAAACAAAAGTTTAAAATCTATGTAATAAAGGACGAAGTCCTTTTAACGGTAGGCTGTCCGATTGTTCCTCCTTTCTATATGGATAGCCAAATATCTGTTTACCGGAAGTTTAAAAAAAATAGATCAATTGATATT
The DNA here is from genome assembly GCA_963680875.1 of Bathymodiolus brooksi. NCBI lineage: Eukaryota > Metazoa > Mollusca > Bivalvia > Mytilida > Modiolidae > Bathymodiolus > Bathymodiolus brooksi. The sequence goes on from OY804582.1 coordinate 81,606,530, forward strand.
TAGAAACGCAAAAGAAATATATTTCAATGAAAAATTCCCAATTCTTCAATTATTTACTCTATGCAAAATTGAAATAAACTTGAAATAAAATTCTAATAAAAAAATCTCTTTCTACGAACCTCGACGGAAGAGCGGCGTAGGTAAAATGAACAGAACAGCCATAACAAATCGGCTACAAAATTCATTCAAAATAAAAGATAATAACTTGTACGTATTATTGAAATTTTAGGACTTCGTCCTTCAAACAGGTTGCCTGTCTCATATTAAAAAGTATATCTACTCTTGCATTCTGAATATCAAACATAAATCACTAGTAACAGAACAACGGTGGCATTTCACTCATGTGCTAATGTACATTTGTGAATTATTGCATTGTTCGTTTACTCCCGATACTATAATTATAAGGGTGATTGGATGAAGAAGAAAATCAGTATGCTAATGTTTAGTTAGTAAACATGATCAAGTTTTTTGTTTGATTCTTGACAATATATTTAAGTTTAATTGAGTCCCATTGTTCAAATGCAAGTATAACGAGACCAATTTTGATACATAAGAAGAGAGAAAAACACATAGTACTATAGTACAGTATATTTTCTTTTCTTTTCAATACTAGATAATGAATTTGCAAAATTACACATATGCATGTAATAGAATTTTATAAAATTGCTTAAAAAATATGTAGCAAAATATTGTATAGCACTATGGTCTTGTGGTTAAAGCTATGATCTAAAGAAAGTAGTATTCTTACAACAATGAGATGCTGGTTCTTGCACAGTTAACCACGAGTAGTGCTCCATTTGTACTAAAAGTGTTCAAATTTACTCTAATGTATAATAAATTAATTTCTACTATAGTGTATCATATTCTATATGTTAATTACTTAGAAAACAGTAATATAATGTGAGTATTTGATACTAGCTAAAATTATTTAAGAATTATTGATGATTTCTACTCTATAGCCTTGTGGAAGAAGACTTGAATGTGGTAACCATATCTGTGAAAAAGTATGCCATGCAGGGCCATGTGGTTCTTGTCCAAGATCTGGTTCAAGAAAATGTCCATGTGGAAAAACAGGTACAATTTAATAGGAATAAGTATTGAGTTTGTGATTGTTGTTTAACACCAACTCAGCAATTTTTTTCAGCTATATCATGGCAAGAACGTGTTAATTTTCAATGAGATGTTGATTGGGTCTGCTTTGTACTAGACCAACACGCTTAGTTGGATTTTTATAGTGCTAGCTCACTGAAACAACAGTCTGCGGATAGACACGTCGCACCACATGGACACATTATCCTGATTCAGAGCCAACCAGTCTTTGCTCTTTCTCCTTAATGCTGCGTGCTTAGCGGAGAAACAGCACATACCAATTTTATAGTCTTAATAGTCCACGATCTACCACACTTGAGGAGAACACACTAACTATTACACCACCGATGTGGTGAATGAATGAGTATTGATGTTAATGAACATGAAAAAAAATCCATTTTGAAATTAGATAAAGGTCTAAACGTAAGGACAAGTCTATGACCCTGAAAATTCCTGATTGTCTGGACATGTCAATATTATTTGTTTATTGTCCTGTAATGATAAATGGTATTTGGATATATTTCATTCTGTAAAAAATGCAATGTCATACTTGTAGAATTAAGTGGATTTTTCCAGAAAATGTTCTACCTGAGTAATGAATTGTATATTTGCAGATGAATTACAATTTATGATAGACAAAACCATCCTTTCAAAAAATCCTTTTGTGATTATTAGTTTTACAGTTTATTGTTAAATTCTCTTTAATCCCCTAGATCAGGGATAAATACTAACCTGCAAATCATTTGATTAAGGTTTAGGTTTGTGGTATTTAATGCCACTTTCAACAATATTTCAGTTATATCGTAGCAGTCAGTTTTATTGGTGGAGGAAACCGGAGAAAACCACCGACCTGTCTCAAGCCACTGACAAACTTTATCGCATAATATTGTATCGAATACACCTCGCCATGAACGGGGTTTGATCTCACAACTTTAGTGGTGCATTTGATTAAAAACATTGATTAATTGACATATAGTAAAATTACTAAAGTGATTGTTAATGAAATTTTTTAAGGAATTTACACGTTGAAAAAAGGTAAAGTATTCACTGTTTTTCCGCTCAACCCTGTGGATCAGGGAGTGAATGCACATACGTCCAATAACACTATATAAATCTTGTATATCTATTAGGACTAGAAAACTGCCATGATGTTATAATTATCAGCAAGTCATGTTAAGCCAAAAACTAAAATTTGTATTTGCTGCTTTTCAGCTCAGGGAGTGAGAGTCGTCTGGTTGGTTCAGAATCTTGAAACTATGTCCTTGGAAATGAGAATATGACCGTAGATTTGCGATGCATAATATGAATGAATGAACATTAAACAGTCGCTTTCACTGCTTTGTTTACGTTGCTTACATTGATGTGTTCTTCCCCGTATTCCAATGATATGACATCATGACAAAGTAGTTCGGTAGAAAATATTTTGTGCAGCATCGCACCATTCTTTTATTATACCCCCCGCAACGAAGTTGTAGGGGGGTATACTGGTTTCACCATGTCCGTCCGTCTGTAGACAAATCCTATGTCGTACGATAACTTTAGTCGTGTTTCTTAGAATCTTTTAAAATTTTATCAGCTGTTTACTGGTGAAGAGAGGAGGATCCCTTTTATTTTTGACGATTTTCACTTTTGCCGTTCCAGAGTTATTGGACTTGATATGACGGAAAATAGGATTTTTACCCTATGTCATATGATAACTTGAGGAGTGTTTCTCAGAATGTTTTGAAATTTTATCAGCAGCTTACCGGTAAAGAGGGGAGGATCCCTTTCATTTTTGACGATTTTCACTTTTGCCGTTCCAGAGTTATTGGACTTGATATAACGGAAAATAGGATTTTTACCCTATGTCGTGTGATAACTTGAGGAGTGTTTCTCAGAATGTTTTGAAATTTTATCAGCAGCTTACCGGTGAAGAGGGGAGGATCCCTTTCATTTTTGATGATTTTCACTTTTGCCGTTCCAGAGTTATTGGACTTGATATAACGGAAAATAGGATTTTTACTCTATGTCGTATGATAACTTGAGTAGTGTTTCTCAGAATGTTTTGAAATTTTATAAGCAGCTTACCGGTGAAGAGAGGAGGGTCCCTTTCATTTTTGGTCAGAACAATCGGTAATGTTTTGGTTATGGAAATAATAGGTTGGACAGATGTGGGGAGCAGGGGGTATATCTTAGTGAGTTGTGCTCACAGTAATACTAGTTACTACAGTATGGTGATACAACATCTTGTATCAGACAGGCTACTTTCTTTAATTTCAAAGGAAAATGTACATAATGTTAGATAATGAATATTATATTGCATGGATATATTCTGTTTAATTAAATAATACATTTGTTTACAGTAAATATTATTTTCTAGATTGATTAAATTTGCATATGTATATAGTATCCATTATTTTTTTTATAGAACTTGCTTTACCATGTACTGAAGACATTCCAACTTGTGGCGACACTTGTGGTAAAATGTTAGCTTGTGGGATACATTCATGCCCAGAAAGATGTCACACAGGACCATGTGGAAAGGTATGTCATGCTTACACTTTTGACATATAGTGTAATGTAAATTGTTTATCCATTTTTATATCATAACCAAAACATATTATTTTGTGAATTGATTATATAACGTTGACTTAAAGGGGCATTATCTGACAAAATCGTAAATTCTTGTTACCTATAAAAACTATCAGATATGATTGATGCCTTAATAAAACGTGTTTCTGTAATTTATAAATGTTATGAAATGTATGCGCATCGGGGCAAAAAGGTGCAACTACTCGTGTTTTGAGATCGATCAAGAAATGGACGCCATCTTATTAATTATCGGCATTGTTTACGGAGTTTGCCGAATCGTCATTAAATCAGTACAACAATGCACTTATTTCTTATTTTCTGTGAATCTGCTTTTAGTCTGCATTAATTACGAACAAAGAACCATGCAAGTTTGCAGTTAATAAGCGACAAAATACAAATTATTTGTTTTTACCTGTCACTAGTAAGGTCAGTTGCATACGGAGAAAGCGAGGTCAAATTATTTGCTTGCAAGGAAATAATAAATCAATGGTAATTTTTGTTCTCAAAAGGCGAAAAGTGGTACGATAAGCTGTTTAATGTGAAATATTTACCTTTATTTCATCATTTTAAAGCTATTTACCAATTTCCAAAACATAATTTTTTTGGTCAAATTCGTAGCTAATGCCTCTTTAATGTTACAGTAAATAAGAGGAAAGATATTTCATTCATTTGGCAATATGTTTTCTTTGGATGTGTGTGTAAGTGAGTTAGTGATTGTTGTTTAACCCCACCCAACTCAGCAATTTTTTAGCTATATCATGGCGAGAACAAGTTTTCAATGAGATGATGTTGTTGAGCCGAGGTCCTATTGTACTAGAACAACACGCTTACTGAAACAACAGTCTGCAAATAGACATGTCGCCCCAGTTGGACACATTATCCTGATTCTGAGCCAACCCGTCTTTGCTCTTTCTGCTTAATGCTGCGTGCGTAACGGAGTTGCAACAAATATCAATTTTAAAGTCATTGGTTTGACTCGATCGTACTCGAACCCACGATCTACCGCACTTGAGGCGAGTATGCTAATCATTACGCCACCGATGAAGTTGTGTATGTGTAAAGGAATATTTGATTCCATTATTAAACATTTTGACAATTTGGACTAACTTACTAATCTCGATTGCATTATTTTCTATTTAGTGTCTTCATGTTGCTGTAAAAACCTGTCTGTGTGGACATAGAAAGAAAGAGTTGCCATGCTGCAAAGATTACCAGTGTGAAACTAAATGTACTAGAGTGAGGGATTGTGGGAAGCATCAATGTAAAAGAAAGGTAATTACAAGTACAGTCAAACCTGCCCATGCGGTCACCTTTATTAAGCAGTCACCTGTATTAAAAGGTCACCTTTTTCTTATCCTGTCATAGAAAATTTCATATGAATTGAACCTCTTTTAAGAGGTCACCTGTCTTATAGGGTCACTTTTTCTTTGTTCCAACGGTTTGACTGTATATCTCTAAGAAATGTTTCCTGCCAATATTACATAACAATTCAGAATATTTGTAAAGAAAAGTTTGAAGATACCAAAAGGGTTATAAGAAGTTGAAGAAGGACAGACAATGCAATGGCCGAAAGTTTGAAGATACCAAAGGGATAATCAGAATCCGTAAATCGAAGAAGGACAGACAACAAAATGACCAAAAGAAAAAGGACAAACAACGATCTACAAAACACTACACTGAATACTTAAGATTGAGCAACACGAACACTACTAAAAACTGAGGGATGAACTCAGATATTCTGATAGGGTAAGCAGTGATACAAGATACCTGTGAATAATACTTATCTTGCCCCTGAACAGAAGTATTACAATCAAGGCTCCAACTGCTTTCAAATTAGAGGGAGAAGTGACTCTTTTTTCAAAGAGTTAATAAGGAGAAGTGGAAGACAACAGAGAGAAGTGGGAAGACTTCTGGGAGTAATCAATTGTTTAATCAAAACTGTTTAGTGACAATTATGAAGTCACCCTGTCCAAATTTGATAAATAGTTTAAAGGCAGAGAGTTTGATTTTCGTTTTATGTAATTTCCTAAAGGGCATCTATTTAAAATCTAAAATATTTTTCTGTAAAATTTATATCTTGCATGCTTGTGACCTTTAATATGTATACCCCCTCCCCCTCTTTTGAAAACTAATGTCATTCACAGAATATCATATATATTTTTCATGACAGTTTTATGAAATAACAGGCTACTTAATACAGTGTTCTTAATGTATTATTTTGTATTTCTAGTGCTGTGATGGAAATTGTTCTCCCTGTGAACAGACATGTAACAAATCACTTGGATGCAAAAATCATAAATGTGCAAGTAGATGTCATCCAGGTATGTTTATATTTATGTTAGATTATTGTCTTTCTGTCACAAAGTAGATGTCATCCAGGTATGATTATATTTAAGTTAGATTATTGTCTGTCTGTCACAAAGTAGATGTCATCCAGATATGATTATATTTATGTTAGATTATTGTCTGTCTGTCACAAAGTAGATGTCATCCAGATATGATTATATTTATGTTAGATTATTGTCTGTCTGTCACAAAGTAGATGTCATCCAGATATGATTATATTTATGTTAGATTATTATCTGTCTGTCACAAAGTAGATGTCATCCAGATATGATTATATTTATGTTAGATTATTGTCTGTCTGTCACAAAGTAGATGTCATCCAGGTATGATTATATTTATGTTAGATTATTGTCTGTCTGTCACAAAGTAGATGTCATCCAGGTATGATTATATTTATGTTAGATTATTGTCTGTCTGTCACAAAGTAGATGTCATCCAGGTATGATTATATTTAAGTTAGATTATTGTCTGTCTGTCACAAAGTAGATGTCATCCAGGTATGATTATATTTATGTTAGATTATTGTCTGTCTGTCACAAAGTAGATGTCATCCAGGTATGTTTATATTTATGTTAGATTATTGTCTGTCTGTCACAAAGTAGATGTCATCCAGGTATGATTATATTTATGTTAGATTATTGTCTGTCTGTCACAAAGTAGATGTCATCCAGGTATGATTATATTTATGTTAGATTATTGTCTGTCTGTCACAAAGTAGATGTCATCCAGGTATGATTATATTTAAGTTAGATTATTGTCTGTCTGTCACAAAGTAGATGTCATCCAGGTATGATTATATTTATGTTAGATTATTGTCTGTCTGTCACAAAGTAGATGTCATCCAGGTATGTTTATATTTATGTTAGATTATTGTCTGTCTGTCACAAAGTAGATGTCATCCAGGTATGATTATATTTATGTTAGATTATTGTCTGTCTGTCACAAAGTAGATGTCATCCAGGTATGATTATATTTAAGTTAGATTATTGTCTGTCTGTCACAAAGTAGATGTCATCCAGGTATGATTATATTTAAGTTAGATTATTGTCTGTCTGTCACAAAGTAGATGTCATCCAGGTATGTTTATATTTATGTTAGATTATTGTCTGTCTGTCACAAAGTAGATGTCATCCAGGTATGTTTATATTTATGTTAGATTATTGTCTGTCTGTCACAAAGTAGATGTCATCCAGGTATGATTATATTTATGTTAGATTATTGTCTGTCTGTCACAAAGTAGATGTCATCCAGGTATGATTATATTTAAGTTAGATTATTGTCTGTCTGTCACAAAGTAGATGTCATCCAGGTATGTTTATATTTATGTTAGATTATTGTCTGTCTGTCACAAAGTAGATGTCATCCAGGTATGATTATATTTATGTTAGATTATTGTCTGTCTGTCACAAAGTAGATGTCATCCAGGTATGATTATATTTAAGTTAGATTATTGTCTGTCTGTCACAAAGTAGATGTCATCCAGGTATGTTTATATTTATGTTAGATTATTGTCTGTCTGTCACAAAGTAGATGTCATCCAGGTATGTTTATATTTATGTTAGATTATTGTCTGTCTGTCACAAAGTAGATGTCATCCAGGTATGATTATATTTATGTTAGATTATTGTCTGTCTGTCACAAAGTAGATGTCATCCAGGTATGTTTATATTTATGTTAGATTATTGTCTGTCTGTCACAAAGTAGATGTCATCCAGGTATGATTATATTTATGTTAGATTATTGTTTGTCTGTCACAAAGTAGATGTCATCCAGGTATGATTATATTTATGTTAGATTATTGTCTGTCCATCACAAAAGTCTGTACATGTATAAACTCCTCCCACATTTTAAAAGAGAATTCCTTAAAACTTTGCTATATGGAGAATAACATATCATTACTGCATTTTTTGAATGTTTTGTGATTTAATTTTCTGAGAAATGATTACATAAATTCTGAAACAAATGGGAACAACAATCATTCGATCACTATTAAATAAGAATTTGTGATATACTTTGTATGTTAACTTTTGAGATAACCTTGAAAAAATGTTTATTAGCTATATATATTTCACTGATTGAGGATTAGTGTTATGGTGATTAAGGCCACTTTCAACAATATTTCAGTTATATTGTGGCGGTCAGATTTATTGGTGGAGGAAACATGAGTACCCAGAGAAAACCACTGACTTGTCACAAGTCACTGACAAACTTTATCATATAATGTTTTATTGAGTACACCTCACTCACTGATTGACAAAAGTCAGCTTTTTTAATACATTCAGATTATTTGTTTGTCATTTACACAGGATTAAAGAATCTGAAGTTTTATGTTGTCTGTTTCCTGACTATAATGTTAAAAATGTTTTTTTTTATTTAAGGACGTTGTTATCCTTGTTCTAATACTGTAGAAATCACATGCTTCTGTAAAATAACAAGAATTACAGTACCTTGTGGTAGAGAGAAAATTACTAAAACTCCAAGATGTCATCAACAATGCAGGTTAGTACAATGGAATGTGTTTGGATTAGACAGGTTGTACAGTAAGGCCTGTGTGTATTAGACCTTTGAGCCTGTTTGGATTTAGTCATACTTAAATTACAAAGAAATTTAATATCACTAGTATTAAAATATGATCATTTGAATTATATTAACCACATCGCATTTGTTTTCCTAGAGCATTAGTCATTTATTGGACTTGAAAGTAATTGCTGAGGTTGTTCAATGTAATGAGGGGCCTTGTTGGTTGAATGATTAAGGTTGTTGACTTCTGACCACTAGCCTAATACAACTGATGTGGGTTCACATCCCATCAATGCAGTGTGCATAGACAAACGGAGAATTAAATATATATATATATATATGTCTGAAAATTAAACCAAACAATGTTAGAATTAGATTTTAGAACTGTCAAATTTTTGTTCTTCCCTCGACGGGATTTGAACTCGCACCCTTGATACACTGCAGCACCATTCGCTTAGCCTTACGTCCAGCGCCCTAGACCACTCGAATGGAAAATACACTCCAACTGTGGATTCTTAAAAATAATCAACGAGACCCATAAGTTGGAGTGTATCCACTCCCTAAAAAAGGAGCTTCAATAATCGTAGTGTTACCTATATATATATATATATATTGTCAATTTTGACTATTATTGGTTGTGTTGTATTATGGTTTTTCCTTTTTTTAAATTTGTTTAGACTATCTTTTCATGAAGTTCAATGTAAAAATGATAAAATCTTTCAAGTCTTATCAAATATTGCAATTGAGTTGTACCCCCTGCACTTTTTCAACAGAAAATAATTTTCCCCCTACATATTCAAGTACATGTAATACATGTGAATCATTGATTACAAACCAACATGCATTTTAAATCAACCACATTTTTGTGGCTGTCTCAAGCCAAGATCTGGATTTCTAACATCATATGTCATGGTCTTTTTTGTGTTCATATAGTTAAGATGAGAAGTAGTTGTTTGTTTTGTTGATATTGGTAGAATTGTTGACCATCACTCTTTAAACTTTCTTTCCATATTTTGTTTTATGCAGATATATGAACATATTACACTTTGTATTGACTTTCAACATTTTATTTCATTTGTACAGGATAAAACCATTATGCCACCACCCTGCCACCATACCACATAATTGCCACTTTGGAGAATGTCCACCTTGTAGAATTCAATGTCGTAAACCATTATCACCATGTGGTCATCCATGTCCTGTCATGTGTCATTCTGCTGTCAAGGTCAAAATTAAAGAAAACGTAAGTAAGGAGTAGGACATGGACAAATAATTGTAAGATTTATATTTGAACAGTTGTTGAATTTAAGAGTGTGTTATGTAATGGAAAATACACTCCAACTGTAGATTCTTAAAAATAATCAACGAGACCCGTAAGTTGGAGTGTATTCTCTTACATAATACATTTCCATCTGCAAAAGTATTTTTATTTTATATTTTTACACTTTTGATGTTTAAAAAGCCTAATAAGACAACAATTAACAAAAATAAAACAACAAAATTTTATCGGAATTCGTGCTTTCAATTCTCGTTTATATTTACATTGTAGATATTTCAAGGTCTTTCAAGTCAAAAGAATTGTTTATATTTAGATATTTCAAGGTCTTTCAATTGTCTCAAATGTTCACCCGTGGTCTGTCTGATTTGTTATTACTTGCGGTCGGTTCGTTAGTTGTTTTTGTATTGCGAGAATGCATTTTAAAAGTTCACATTCTCGTCAGTTCTGAACATAAATTATGCCAGATCTGAAATACTTGTATCGTGTCTTGTATATATTGATCAATTGCTTTTTTAAACAAATTGTTGATATTTTTTAACAAAGCTTACTATCAAGAGTCATATATACTAATTATAGAGTATAGTAGTGTGGTCACCGTAGCCGAGTGGTTAGATGGAAGTTTTGAAAGTCAAAGTAGACTTTAAATAGCCCAGCAGTGGTTCGATACCCGAAAGTCCCAAAATATGTATACCACGTTTTTAAGCCTAAAACAGTTAAAGGTTAAAGTACATATATTCAAGAACAAAATAATCCACTGTTCGAACAATAATGTGACGTCAGAGAAATGTATTATCTTGAAATACTCGTCCACATAAGAGGATATAGAAGAAACTCTCTAACTTTCAAACTTTTTTTTAATGATGTCGTTAACAAGGCAAAAGAAATACCTCTAACATTCGTGAAAAAATCAATGGGTAGATAGGCAAAAAAAATTGTTTTATTTTGACCTAGGTTATACAGGACAAGGATCTGACTTTAACAGTGCTTGTCCAAAAAATGGCAATAACATCTTTAGGGTAGGTACTAGAAATTAAGGTCTGTAGTGTTTTTTTTTCCTTTTTTTTACCCAACCATTCACAGAATACAGGAGCAGGTCCACCAATTATTTTATAAAACACTAATAACAACCTCCACTACAAAGGTTGACGATACTTTAATTTACTTGAAGATAGTAAATAAAAATGGTAAATTAAACAGTCCCATTCATGTATTTATACAATAAAATGTTTAACACCACTTGTTTTGAACTCTAAAAACGAAATGTTCAGTTGACTGTTGTAAAATTTCATTTTTTCATGACCTCCATAAACCACTTCTATCTGGCATTGGATTTAAAACTAAAAACTATAAATGTAACTCGGAATTTTTCCTTCACTTTGTAACCATGTGTGAACATAGTAATTTTTCCTTCACTTTGTAACCATGTGTGAACATAGTAATTTTTCCTTCACTTTGTAACCATGTGTGAACATAGTAATTTTTCCTTCACTTTGTAACCATGTGTGAACATAGTAATTGTTCCTTCACTTTGTAACCATGTGTGAACATAGTAATTTTTCCTTCACTTTGTAACCATGTGTGAACATAGTAATTTTTCCTTCACTTTGTAACCATGTGTGAACATAGTAATTTTTCCTTCACTTTGTAACCATGTGTGAACATAGTAATTTTTCCTTCACTTTGTAACCATGTGTGAACATAGTAATTTTTCCTTCACTTTGTAACCATGTGTGAACATAGTAATTTTTCCTTCATTTTGTAACCATGTGTGAACATAGTAATTTTTCCTTCACTTTGTAACCATGTGTGACCATAGTAATTCCTTCACTTTGTAACCATGTGTGAACATAGTAATTTTTCCTTCACTTTGTAACCATGTGTGAACATAGTAATTTTTCCTTCACTTTGTAACCATGTGTGAACATAGTAATTTTTCCTTCACTTTGTAACCATGTGTGAACATAGTAATTTTTCCTTCACTTTGTAACCATGTGTGAACATAGTAATTTTTCCTTCACTTTGTAACCATGTGTGAACATAGTAATTTTTCCTTCACTTTGTAACCATGTGTGAACATAGTAATTTTATTAGTGTTGTGGTGTTTTTACTTTTTGCTTTTCATATTTTATTGGTAATTAATTATACCACAGAGTAAAGCAAGTTGATGTTCAGTATACTGAATATTAGAGTTGTTTATTGTAGCTACATGCAGCTGGTCCATGGGAAGGAAGACCAACAATCAGAGAAGTGATACAGAATAAGCCATGTCCACCATGCAGGGTTCCTTTACCAATGCAATGTGTAGGGTTACATGATGTATGTATTATAATAGATCATAATCTAACAAGTTCATGGTTTCTCATTTGCTTTAAATTTTTGTTCACCTTTCAGTACCTCAGACATTATGTTGAGGTACTTAATGGGGAATTTCAATTCACATTGTTGTATGTTTGTTTGATAGTGTTAAACGCCACTTTCAACAATATTTCAGTTATATCGTGGCGGTCAGTTTGATTGGTGGAGGAAACCACTGACCTTTCGCAAGTCACTGACAAACTTTATCACATAATGTTGTACACATCGCCGTGATCGAGATTCGAACTCACAACATCAGTAGTGATAGGCACTGATTGCATAGGTAGTTGTAAATCCAACTACCATACGATCACGGCCACGGCGGCCCCCAAATCACATTGAATGAAATATGATTTTAATTAAGATTGTATTTGGTTTCCACTTAAAAGCTTAAGTTTCCTTTTAAGCAAATTCTTTGACATTTATACACAAGGTCAGGGACCATAAAAGAAAGGCCAAGTTTGATTTCGTAATTTACCACTTTTCCTGTTTTGGAGTTATGCCCCTTGATTTACTGAAAATACATGTTAACTGGAAGCTGGGACATGGTGACCTATGGACAAATTCTTTCACTTTTTGACTTGTAAACATTTGTAGCAATCACCTGTTATCTACTTTTTTTTTATATTTCAGACAGGACATTTTGCATGTTCTGAAATTAGGCCATACAGTTGTGGAAGACCATGTGGGCGTTGCCTGACATGTGGTAATCACACATGTGAATTAATATGTCATCAAGTCACAGGAGCTCCAGAAGCAGCTACTGTAAGATAAAGTGTTATTTAATATTAAACAATACATGTATTTTGTTATACCCCTTCAAGCAATAGCTATTTATTGATGACTGTGAACATCCATATTTTTTTTTATGTTGAAGATGTACACCTATTTTGTTTTTTACGCTGTATATTTATTTACTTTCATATTTTTAAGCCGGGGCCATCATGTTTGTGATTGTGATCGTATGGTAGTTGGGTTTTCAACTACCTGTGCAATCAGTGCCTATCACCTCTAAAGTTGTGACTTCGAACCTTGTTCATGACGAGGTGTACTCGATACAACATTATGTGATCAAGTTTGTCAGTGACTTGCGACAAGATGGTGGTTTTCTCCGGGTACTCCGGTTTCCTCCTCCAATAAAACTGATCATCACGATATAACTGAATTATTGTTGAAAATGGCATTAAACACCAAAAAGCAATTTTTTAAGTCCGTCAAATACTGATATACAAATGTACTTGGAATCAGTTTTGTTTTAAAACATCTGTGTTTATTATCAGTAATGGTTCAAAAAAAGCCTTGCACACATTTTGATGTAGGATTAACATTTAATATTTACTATCAGACAAAAATGAATTATAAATGTACTTTTAAATGCAGGCTGGTGACAACTGCAGTCAATGTGAAGAAGCCTGTGAGAAAGCTCGACCTGAAGGATGTTCACACAAATGTCCACTACTCAAGTGTCACCCTGGGGATTGTCCCCCTTGCTCACAGATGATAAGGATGAGATGTCACTGTCAGAATATGGTACAACATATTGATTGTAGCAGGCTGACAAACTCTGATGAAAAAACAAAAAATACTCTGAGGTCATGTGGAGGTCAATGTCCTAAGAAGGTAACCAAGTAATAAAACTGCATTGTAAGATTGTTAGATGAAAATCAAAGGGGCAATCAAGAATGAACAATCCAGAGGAACAGGCAACATTGAGCACAAGACAGAGAACGAATACAAAAAATACAACAGAAAACTATAATAATGAGCCACACAGATCACACCATAAGTATGGATGTATGAATGTTAGCATTAAAATAAATCATCCAAACTCATGTAAAATAAAAGTTAAGGAGCATTTATAGTAGTTCTGCATTTTACTGTAACCATAGTCGGTGGTTTTATCTGCATACTCCGGTTTCCTCCACCAATATAACTGTCCCCCACGATATAGCTGAAATATAGTTGAAAGTGGTGTTAAACACCATAAACCTAAACCAAACTGTTACTATAAAGTGATGAGCATTGCATTGTAAACACTTCAGTGAAATGTATAGTCTGTTTGGTGACTCTGAAAATAGGGGAAAAAATTATTTAAAAATCAGGGATTTGCTTTCTATTGCTCTTTTTAACATTTTAGGCACACATTATTCAATACATATCTGAGTAAAAGTTGTCAAAGAAAAAATTCAAATAATAAAAAAAATCTCCATAGGGCCCAATACTAATTTTATCAGATTGTAAGTAAAGGAGGCTGCCATTATAATGAACAGCCTTACCTGTTCTTTCCTGTCTGTTGTTATGCTAATTTCAGTCACATGGGAATGCCATATTAGGCTAAAGATTCAAGATGTTTTGAATAATTGATAAACAGTTTGACCATTTAAAACTAATGATGTAAAGGACTTAATAATAAAAGGATTTAAAACCATAACCCCAGAAAAGTGGACTAACTTTTGCATTCATGTTGAAAACAAAATAGAACCACAATATTGGAAATCTGACCACATTATAGAGGAAATTCCAAAAATTATTATAAATCTAGACAGTGATAGTGACACTGATTCAGATGGGGATCATGACAGTGAGGGTGAAACTACTGATATGTACTGGTCAGAATAAACAACGTTTTCAGGTAATTTTGTTCTCTATTATTAACCTCTATGCACATAAAGGGAATGGATAGTTTGCATGTACTTTAAATGCTCCACAATCAGTTATGTAATAATGTATCATCATTATTGATTTTTACCTGAACAGGTGTAAATCTAATTTGAATATTGTCCATATTTGGTATGGCCAGTAGTAAACATCTGATGTAACATGCTAATGATGAAATCAGCTGACTTGCTGTTTGTCAATACTGACCACATGTTGCTGTTCATTTCAGTAGTATCTACTCCCATGTTTGTTACATGACAAAATGACATAATTTTACAATTAAGTCCTATGGCAAACTTTTTTATTCTTTAATGAATTTTTTTGATAAATTCACCTATAATATGTAATAATAAGTCCTTAATATAAATATAATTAAAAAGAAAATTTGACAACCCGTTGATTTTTTAGGAATTTTTTTCCCTATTTTCAGAGTCACCAAACAGACTATACCAGTTTATATGCCATTAAAACAGATCACAACAATAATTAATATTCTTAAAATTTCACAGAAAATGACATCAATTAGCCATAAACAACTGATATTATTGTAGAAAATAGTTAAACAACAACACTTAATGAGACTGGTTGATGTTTATAGATCTATACAATTTGGTGTCTAGGGTACCATCATCAGGATAACTATGTTGTAAAACTTTTTTGGATTCTAATAGACATACGATACAACATTATGTGATAAAGTTTGTCAGTGACTTGCAGCAGGTCGGTGGTTTTCTCCGGTTTCCTCCACCAATAAAACTGACCACCACGATATGACTGAAATACTGTTGAAAGTGGCATTAAACACCATAACCCTAACCCTTTACATACCAGTCTTGATTCACACTAACTATTTCAACCAAATGATGTAATATATAAATATTTTCAGTTAACATGTGGACATTTATGTGGAGCTGTGTGTCATGCTGGGGAGTGTCCTATGGAAAAGAAATGTTTAAAGAAAGTAACTTTGAAGTGTGAATGTAAGCGTATAAAGAAGGAATGTGTTTGTAAAGATGTGGGAAAGAAAATACTGGACTGTGATCAGACATGTAAACAAGAACAGAAGAAAAAACAACAGGTAATACAGTGGACTATTACTTTTGTGATTTAAATTCAATGAACAGCTATTGATGTGGTCAACATATCATGATTATAAACATGTATTATAAATTAATCAAATTTTAAAGGAAGTTCTAACTTGTAAAAAACATTGCCATGGAAATACAGTCAAACTTGTATATACAGTCTACTCAAGGGAACCTGAAAATGTGGCTTTTATGAGCAGTTGCCCTTTATATAGATGTTAAAATTATATGCACTATTCATTAATGGGAGACTGCCCTTTATAGACAGTGATTTGTTATATAGAGGTGCCCTTTATAGACTGGTTTGTTATATAGAGGTGCCCTTTATAGACAGTGGTTTGTTATATAGAGGTGCCCTTTATATACAGTGGTTTGTTATATAGAGGTGCCCTTTATAGACAGTGGTTTGTTATATAGAGGTGCTCTTTATAGACAGTGATTTGTTATATAGAGGTGCCCTTTAAGGCAGGTTTGACTATTTTTCTTCTAAATTGTAAACCAGATAATGCAGTTTAAAAACTTGTGGTTTTGAAAAAATGCAACCCATGTAACATATCCTAAAAGAGCAATAAAAAAATAAAATTTGATAAATGACAATGGCCAAAAAGTATTATAGAGACATGGAAGGTCTGTATTAAGTTGTTCAAAACATGTACATTCCACACAATGATTAAATAATGTCCAAATATATATTTAAAGCTAAAAATAAAATGTGTGAAATTGCATAAGAAATTTTCCAAATCTTTTCCCTAGACCATCCAAATTGATTTTGTTCATATTACATTTGGTAAATGCCCATCCAAAGGCCATAGAAAAACTCTAATTATAACAACATTTCATGATGCATGATTTTAAATATGTTAATTATATTTTTCCTCAGTAATTGACACACTGTTATGACATAACATTTTTAATTGAATTTGGGCTTACTTTTCATATAATTTTCTAGCTGTTTTAATTAATTTTTTTTTTTAAATGTTGGAACAGCTATTCATAAATTATGTTTTGAAGATATATGCATACCTGTTAACCCTCCCCCTTTGAGCGGGAGTTTCCCACGTAAGAGCCTTATCTCCCGCATGGACTGGGTCTCCTGCACGGGAGACATTAATCTCCCGCACACACCTTTTCCTCCCGCACGATCTCCCCCCAACAAAAAAATCAAGTACCGTATTTTACGGACGATAGGTCGATATTTTTTTTCTTCAACACGCTGACTTCGACCTATCGTCCACATCGACCTATACAAGGATGAAGTTAAAAAAATCTGGAATCCCTAAAAAATAATCTCGATAAAAATGACGATTTTGTTTACAGTATACCTTGAATTTGTTGTAGGTTTTTTTTTCTGAATAAGAAGACTGAAATCATCGATGTTCTTGGGGAATAAAAATATACTAACAAGGGGTGCAATTCCGGGGAAACAATGTTCAACATCCGAAAAAAATCAATAATATTCAATGATTGAAGTGTTAGCGAAAATCAGTTCAATAATGAATTGTATAATAAGATATATACTATAAAAAATGTATGTTGTTGAAAAAAAATCACAATATAATATTATTGTCACAAAATATCTAAATATAGCTATATAGGTTTTCCATCTAACACGAGCATGCACACGGGGTTGTAGTAAAAAATGGCGGTTGCATTACATCTCACAATAATTTGAATACACGTGGAGAACAAGCTTTTTATACTAAATATACTGGGAAATAATTATCGATTTCGTTAAACTAGAATGTTCTACACTTGAATTGGTCAATTAGGAACAAATAAAATAATCACCACGAGATAATCAACACAGGTGAACATCAGTCGGCACTTAATTATCATGATCAGCTGATTGAAAATTTACTGGACCGAGACATCACATAATTTGTGTACTACTAATTAAACACAGTTTAAATGTATGTCAATAAAACTGCACAAGGTGATACATTGTTTTGACAGCTTGATTATTTTATTGTATGGACATCCGTTTACCATCTATTGTGACACCCACACTGGGCCACAGATGGCCTGATTTGAATGTCATCGATGTCTGGCTTTACAAACCAGTTCCTCATAAAAAACAAGTTTAAAAACAAAATTTTATTTAATTTAATTTTCATAATTATTTCGTTTATGACACATAAGAATAGTATTCTTGAGTTAATACTTACATATACTTACCGAAGAACATCGTTATAGGACAAATGTTTACCGATGTGAAAAAAAAACACAAAAAAAGTTTGATGTGACGATACTTACCCAAGTTGTCATCGGCATCATCGACCTATGGAATGCTTCGACCTATCTTAGTATTTCCCAAAAAATTTAGCCAAAAAGCAGCAATTCGACCTATCGTCCCCATCGACCTATAGTCTGTAAAATACGGTACAATAAAATCTTGACCTACATTTTGCGATCAATATTTCTGGAAATTCCCCATTTGGAACTCCTGCGCTGATGAAAAACACCGAGAGATACGAATGGTAAAGGTGTTTAAATGATATCCGGTTATTGATCTGTTTGACACCTTTACAGGTAAATTGGGTCATGGAGATTAATTAAGGTGTTGATGATTATACAACAATTATCCACTGATTGACAGTTAATTTGGGATAAGGAAGTGGGTTTGTGGCACACGCTTAAATGATTAGAAGTGTGATAGCGGCAATTAAAAATAGTTATAAACCGTTGTGCGGAGTCGGACAACCTTTGATGTCGAGGAAAACTTCTTATTTCGATCAAACGTACAATGAATTCATCTCGGATTGAGTTGTTATGGCTTGTTTGGGATCAAAGCCGATCAAAGTATTATTTAAGGACTAAGTTCCAGGATGGAATTGATAAACCACAAAAATGCCGAAACGTATGCTATCACCCAACACACCAGCAGCAAAGTGACTTTAATTTTAGTGCTCTATGACTTTATTGTTCAGAACATTCTGTCTTCATTGTTATTGCTTTGTTATAACCTTATGATTATGAATGATTATGAATAAATTATAAATACAGTTTTTATCCTTCATTCATCATATGAAACACTACTAATAAGACAGAAATGTAAACAATATATATTGAAATGGGATGCAGTTGGTTCAATACTGAAACAAACAAAAAGAAACAATCAATTAACAATAAAAACATGCATCAAATACGTCGATAAAAAATCTCCAGTTATGAGACCAAATCTCCAGCCAAAAATTTACAAATCTCCAGTTGTAGCATAGCAACTCTATCACATGTATGCAACTACAAGGTACAATTTTGTGTGTTTAAAGGCGACGCACAAAATTTCCCCCTTAGAAGAGTTGGTAGGGGGGAGATCTCTCCCCTAGCAGTTCCCAGAGGTTAACAGGTATGTATATGTTAAAATAAATAAATGTTGGAAAACACCGAAGGGGCAATAAAAAATGGATAATCCAGAGAAACTGACAACATTGGGTACACAAGACGAAGAAGAACAAATTAAAAACACAACACAATAAGTTCTCTCAAGATTAGATGAGTTTTTCTGCAACAGATTTGGTTCGTGCAACGAAAAATAATTTTAAT
Organism: Bathymodiolus brooksi; assembly: GCA_963680875.1. Lineage (NCBI taxonomy): Eukaryota > Metazoa > Mollusca > Bivalvia > Mytilida > Modiolidae > Bathymodiolus > Bathymodiolus brooksi. The sequence goes on from OY804582.1 coordinate 81,625,976, forward strand.
AAAAAAAAAAAATTCAATCTTTTATAGGAGGAAGAAGAAAAACAAAGATTACTTAAAGAAGAAGAAATAAAAGAACAGCAAGCAAAGGTTGAAGAGTTTGAGAAACGGAAGGGAAAGGGGAGGAAAAGAAGACAGAAATATCAACAAGAAGAGGAAGAAAAACTTGGCTTTTTTCAGCAACACAAAACACTTCTTATAGCATCTTTTACTGTTGTTGTATTAGCAATATTTGCTTATAGCTTATTGATGCAGTGATTTAACATTTTTGGTTTTAAATTTATGTGATTTTTCAGGGGGTTTTTTGGACAAAAATATTTTTTTCTTTGATTTTTTTTTATGACAAAATATTTTTGGGCATGGAATATAATGGAAACAAAAGACCATCCTTGATGGCTAGAGTGAATGACCATTTGGATAATAAGTATGTTTAAAATGTCTTGCCAAAATTAAAAAAAAACTTTACAGAAATGAAAGAAAAAAGATGTTTGATTTATATAAAGAAACCTGCAACAACCTTCCACGTTTTCTTCAGAATAGGATTTTATTTCTACAGCAATCCCAAATTAATGAACCATTAGTTTATCTGAAAAAATAAGATAACTCATCAGTTTATTGAAACTTTGTTTTAAAGGTAAATTATTGAAGCATTACTACACAAAAATACCACTGTTTTATCAAGCAGATATGTCATGTGTTTAGATGTTGTTTATTATTTTGTCTTTCAGTACAGTTTGTGTATTTCAATATTTGTATATATAGCCTCTTAAGTTTGACATGAACTGCAAAAATATTTCAATACCTTTATTTCCAATGATGTACAGTCAAACCTCGTTAAACCGCCATCGTTTGTTCAGCAATAATTTGGCGTGATAACGAATTTGGCGATAAACTGAGGGAAGTCTTAAACCGGAAGTATGGACACAGACATAAATGACCTTCGGAAATAGAATGACAATTGGGGATTGTTGTTTAATGCCAATTCAGTAATTTTTCAGCTATATCATTACAAGAACAAGTTAATTTTCAATGAGATAATGATGAAGTCCACTTTGTACTAAACCAACATGCTTAGTTGGATTTTTTATAGTGCTAGCTCACTGAAACATCAATCCATGATTAAACATGTCGACTCCACTCAGACACATTATCCTGGTTACGAGCTAACCAGTCTTTGCTCTTTCTCCTTAATGCTGCGTGCTTAGCTGAGAAGCAACAAATACCAATTTTAAAGTCTTTGGTTATTGGTGATAGGCACTGATTACATAAGTAGATGTAAATCTAACTACCATAATAAATGTTTTCTAATTCTAACATACAGTCAAACTTGCCTTGGCGACTCCCTCCATATAACGACTTCCTGTGTTATCCGACCTAATTTATTCCTCCCCTGCATTTTCCCATTCATTTGACCTCTATATAGCGACCCCCTGTCTAACGAGACTAACGACCATGTTTTCAGAGTCGTTGTCGACTGAAAGTCCTGTGTTGAACGACTAAATTAGCGTTATTGTGTAAGACCGCCATTTTTTTTACAGGGAAGTTGTTCACGTGATGATTTATTATTGTTTTGGTTTATTTGGGTTTATTTCTTATTTATAATTAAATATTTAAAATTGTTTATTATAGAAAATACCGTTTTAATCTTTCAGTTTTATAAATAAATAATGTGATTTTGAAAATTATTGTATGAAGTACTGGTTCCCAGCATATAATTCTGTCAACATTCGTTTAACGTGCGGTAACAGATCAAGGTAAACACATGCTGATTGTGTGATTAGGCTATTTATAGCTTTCGGCGAGTGATTGAAGTTTGAAAACGTTTTGTCAGGAAATTACATTCTTCTAATCATAATGATTAATTCTAATTACGATAACAATTAAGATAACAATAGCTGTTGAACGAAAGTAAAAAACTCGATCATTTAATATTCTTTTTTTTTTAGCTCACCTGGCCATAGGCCATGTGAGCTTTTGTCATGGGTAAGCGTCCATCCGTCCGTCCGTTAGCTTTTCACATTTAAATCTTCTTCTCTGAAACCGCTGAACAGAAATCAGCCAAACTTGCCAGAAATGTTCACTGGATGGTCCTCTACCAGATTTGTGTTTTTGGTGCTGATTTGAAATCCAACATGGCTGCCAGGGTCCATAATGTGTTCTCATTGGCAGAAATTTTTAAAATCTTCTTGTCAGAAACCACTAAGCCAATTGAATTGTGACTTTGCAGGAATGATCATTGGGTGGTCCTGTACTAAACTTGTGAATCGTTTGCCGATCGGAAATTCAAGATGGCCGCCATGACTCGACTTAGTTTAACATTGGACCCTATGGGAATTTCACATTTTCATCTTTTTTTCTGAAACCACAAAACAGATTTGAATCAAACTTGGCAGAAATGTTCATTGGATGGTCATATACAAGATTTTTGTTTTTGGCGCTGATCGGAAATCCAACATGGCTGCCAGGGCCCATAATGTGTTCTGATTGGTCGAAATTTAAAAAATCTTCTTGTTAGAAACCACTAAGCCAATTGAATTGTGACTTTGCAGGAATGATCATTGGGTGGTCCTGTACTAAACTTGTGAATCGTTTGCCAATCGGAAATTCAAGATGGCCACCATGACTCGACTTAGTTTAACATTGGACCCTATGGGAATTTCACATTTTCATCTTTTTTTCTGAAACCACAAAACAGATTTGAACCAAACATGGCAGAAATGTTCATTGGATGGTCATATACAAGATTTGTGTTTTTGGTGCTGATCGGAAATCCAACATGGCTGCCAGGGCCTATAATGTGTTCTGATTGGTCGAAATTTTAAAAATCTTCTTGTTAGAAACCACTAAGCCAATTGAATTGTGGCTTTGCAGGAATGATCATTGGGTGGTCCTGTACTAAACTTGTGAATCGTTTGCTGATCGGAAATTCAAGATGGCCGCCATGACTCGACTTAATTTTAACATAGGACCCTATGGAAAAAATGTTTAAAAGTCTTCTCCTCTGAAACCAGTAAGTCAGTTTAAAGCAAACATGGGATGAATGGTCCTTAGGTGGTCAACTTTCAAAATTATGTCCTGTGACCCCGACCTCCATCCAAGATGGCAACCATCAGCGAACATAGTTTTAACATAGGATCCTATGGGAAATATATTTAAAAATCTTCTTCTCTGAAACCAGTAAGCCAATTTAAAGCAAACATGGCATGGATGGTCCTTAAGTGGTCAATTTTCAAAATTGTGTCCAGTGACCCTGACCTCCATCCAAGATGGCCACCTTCAGCAGACATACTGTAGTTTTAACATAGGACCCTATGGGAAAAAATGTTTTAAAATCTTCTCCTCTGAAACTAGTAAGCCAATATAGCAAACATGTCATCGATGGTCCTTAGGTGGTCAACTTCCAAAATTGTGTTCAGTGATCCCGATCTCGGTTCAAAATGGCTGCCGTCAGCAGACATAGTTTTTTAACATAGGACCCTATGGGAAAATTGTTTAAAAGCCTTCTCTTCTGAAACCAGTCAGCCAATTTAAAGCAAGCATGGCATGGATGGTCCTTGGGTAGTATACTTTCAAAATTGTGTCCGGTGACCACGACCTCCATCCAAGATGGCTGCCATGAGCAGACATAGTTTTAACATAGAACCCTATGGCAGTATGGGATTTGAATAGTAACTTAGATGTATTCAGCATGCAGACATTCTTCAGAGGACTTATTTATGTCAGGTGAGCGATACAGGCTCACCTGAGCCTCTAGTTTAATTTCACCCACAAAGGACGGAAATATTTAACGATAATTGAACATATTTTTTATTTCATGATACCTTTTTCTTGCCAGAATTTAAGCTCTATTCATGCATTTGTCCTCCACAAGAAAGGGTTACAAGTTGATGCGGATTTATATACCCGAACTAGGTTTTTCTTCTCGAGATTTTGGGAGCAAATATCACAACCTCTATTCAACGACCCCCTGTCTTATGCGACCTATTTTCAGAAATCCCTTCAATGGTCGCTATAGACAAGTTTGACTGTATATGATTTTTTGCGATGATTTGTACATTTCCCTGTGATCTTTACACACGATAATATCTATTAAGCAACTATCGTGATGTGAACACCATATCACTGTATTTTAATGTGATGCTATAATGAGGTCGTCTCACCAAGTCCTCAATAAACATCCATACTATCGTTGATATGTTTTGCTGGAAATGGACATCTCATCACATCTCATCACATCTCATCACATCTCAGACTTCGTCTTCGATACGAGATTTTACTCTGAGAAATCTATTCTCGTAAAGCAAATCAACGATAGTATATATGTATCGATATAACTTGACAGCAGATTCTGTTGAAAATAATTTGTGATTACTCTTACACACATCAATAAGTGTGCAGCCTTAAAAGATCAAGAGGTTATATATAAGCAGTAGTCTTTCAAAACTACGCAAATGTGAAAAAGATTTGCTGCCCATCATGAAGTAAATGTTCACTTATTGATGAGAGTCTAGGATTAGGAAATATAATAAGGATTCACTAGTCTAGTCAAGGTCCTTATGCGCCACTGGGCGTCTAGAGGATAGACAGGGTAATTAGGTAAGTCAACTTTATTTTGTGTTTCTGTGGTTGATTTATTAGAGTAAAATTACATTGTACGCTTATCCTGTATTTCATATTACGTTGTATGTTTGATTTTTTTTTGGTCAAAATAATTTTGTATGAATCATTTTAAAATATTTTTCATTGAAGAGTTTAGCTTTCAAGGTATAGAAATTTGTACTTTATGTGTTAACATTTGGTGTCCAGACTATATATATTTCTCCAATTCATGTGTTATTTATACTTTGACCCTAGTGATTTGAATATGATAATTTGTGGGTAAAGTGGGTTCACAGTTTATCACTGGTCAACTTTTCTATTGTGATGTCAGAATTTTCAATATTTTGAAATTTTGCTATTAATATGTAATACAAAGCAGTGTTTCAGCTAGACTTTGAAATCTTAAGGGCAATTGCCAGTTTAATTAAAATTTCTGCAGGACATTCTTTAATAATTAAACTAATTTTTATAAAGTTCTTCAAGACAATTTGAGAAATATGTGGTCAAATGTCCTGAGAACGGTGCCTAGCTGAATCACTGCACAGAGTTCATAATTAATAATACATTTCTCTGACATCACTCTATTGTTCGAACAGTGGATTATTTTTAAGAATCTACAGTTTATTCTTTTGTTCTTGAATATATGAACTTTAACCTTTTACCGTTTTAGGCTTAAAAACGTGTTATACATATTGTGGGACTTTCAGGTATTGAACCACTACTGGGCTTTTTAAAGTCTACTTTGACTTTCAAAACTTCCATCTAACCACTCGGCTACGGTGACCACACTACTATACTCTATAATTAGTATATATGACTTGATAGTAAGCATTGTTAAAAAAAATATCAACAATTTGTTTAAAGAAGCAATTCATTAATATATACAAGACACGAGACAAGTATTTCAGGTCTGGCATAATTTATGTTCAGAACTGACGAGTATGTTAACTTTTAAAATGTATTCTCGCAATACAAAAACAACTAACGAACCGACCGCAAGTAATAACAAATCAGACAGACCACGGGTGAACATTTGGGACAATTGAAAGACCTTGAAATATCTAAATATAAACGAGAATCAAAAGTACGGATGCCGATAAAATTTTGTTATTTATTTTTTGTTAATTGTGGCTTATTTAGCTTTCTGAACATTAAAAAGGTAAAAATATCAAATGAAAACACTGTTGCAGATAGAAATTATGTAAGAGAATACACTCCAACTTGTAGATTCTTAAAAATAATCAGAGACCCTTACGAATCTGCAGTTGGAGTGTATTCTCCACTACATAATATCGTTGAAGAGTGGCAACTTTTATGCTGTACCTATCAATCAGTGAATATTTAGATTGTTGGTTGGTTTAGGTTTATGGTATTTAACACCACTTTAAACATTTAAATTGATGTTATATTGATAGTTAAATTTAATTATACACTATTAGCAAAAATAAGAATCTACATTTTATATACTTAATATAAAATAATCGTCGATGAAAATTGTCACGGATATCTATGGTTTTGCATTTTTGCAGATACAATTTTACTAAAAAAAAAAAAAGAATATAGAAAAAATAGCAATTTGTTAATATTTCCTAAAACTCCATTTTTCTCAAATATATATTTGTACATATTTCGGCTTTTAAATGCAGATTCTTTTTATATGTTCTTTACAGTTATGTATTTGTTTAATCTAAGGTACTAAATATTTAATCTCTTAATTTATTTGTTAATTCTGATTATATCATTATAAATGTCGTTTGATATTTGAGACGAGATAAAAGTATAATGAAGTACATGTATGTTTTTCTGTTTAAGTCAATATTGGAAGTATATCCCTACAATATACCATATTTTAATCCTCTCAATCATAAATCAAATTAAAGCTTTGTCCATCTTCTACATGAATGGCTTCAGTTTTATTTGATATACTCGCACATTTTTGTCGTCTGTTTGTCCATCCCAAATTGGTTTTCGGATGATAACTTGTGAACGAAAAGTGGGATTGAAGTGTGTATGTGTATCCTAGGAATATCAAGGTCAAGTTTGATAATGACGATTTTTCGACAAGTTTTACCAGAGTAATGCCCCTTTATATACTTCTTACTTGTTAAATTTTTGGTTTCCAGTTGATAACATGTGAACGAAGTCAGATTGAAACCAGGTGTGTTATGCAAGTGTATCTAGGGGATTAGGTGGCATTTCCACTAGATGCGAGGAAAAACTCACAAAGCAGTAAAGAAGTGTTCAATGATCATTTATGCTTAGTTTGAATTCAATCAGTTGAGTGATTTCTAAAAAGATTTTTATCACTATCCCATGGGATCATTGTATGTCTTGACATGGAAGCCATCTTGGATATTGGTATTAAAAACAATTGTTAAAGGATCAATCAGGATAGTAGTTTGAGTAGATTCTCAGATATGTTTGGGGTCATGATCAAATCACTACTAGAGTTGTGAGTTCAAATCCCACTCAGGCGGGGTGTACTCGATACAACATTATGTGATAAAGTTTGTCAGTGACTTGCGGCAGGTTGGTAGTTTTCTCCGGTTTCCTCCACCAATAAAACTGAAATATTGTTGAAAGTGCTGTTAAACACCATAAACCAAACTAAAGAAAAGTTTGAAGATACCAAAAGGATAATCAGAAGTTGTAAATTGCAGATCAGACAATGCAGTGGCCAAAAGAAAAAGGACAAACAATGATCTACAAAACACTACACAGAAAACTAAAGATCTAGCACAACGAACACTGCAAAAAATGTTTTTCAAATGGAGTCCTCTGTGTTCAACTTTGTATTGGTTGATGACCAAACTGGATTCCTACCAGCAAAAAAAAATTAAAACTTGGTAGAAATCAGGTCATGTGCTGAACATCTGACAACCATGTAATTACTTAGATTTTAAAAGTTCAGGCTCTCAGAATGCATAATTTGCATAAAGGTAGAAATGTTGAAATTTCTAATCGGCTCCAAAAATATTAATGGTATAGAGGGCCTTCCAATTTACATTCATCCCAAGTTTGGTTCCAATTGGTCCAGTGGCGTTGGAAAAGGTTGAAATTTGAAAAATTAGCAGACAACAGACAAAAAGCGATGGCAATAGCTCCTCAGCTGGGTCAACATTTTAGGATGTTACCCATCAAACATAAAATGACAATTGAATTGCTTAACCATAATAATAAAACCACATCGGTGGTGTAATAGTTAAGATGCTCAGTTCTTGGGTGGTAAATCAAGCCTCGATCTGGTAAAATCATGTATAATAAAATGGGTATTTGCTGCTTCCCTGCTATAAAGCACGCAGCATTAAAGAGTAAGTGCAAACACGGGTTGTCTCAGAAATCAATGTGACAGAGGAGCTTTTCTATTGTGGACTGTTTCAGTGAGCAGGCACTATAAAAATATAATTCAGTGTGTTGATATAGTACAAAGGTTGACATCATCATAATGTAACTTGTACTTACTTTAATATAGCTAACGCTCGGGCAATGCTTACTCGAAACAACATTATGTGATAAAGTTTGTCAGTGACTTGCAGCAGGTAGGTGGTTTTCTCCTGGTACTCCGGTTTCTTCCACCAATAAAACTGACGGCCACGATATAACTAAAATATTGTTGAAAGTGGCGTTAAACACCATAACCTTAATCCCTGCCCTGATATAGCTGACAAATTGCTCTAAAGATACCCATAATCCATATTTTTTAAGGAAAAACTTTTATAAAAACTAATAAAATGGACGATGATATGACATTTTTATTTACATGTTATATACAATGATTTGATGATAAATAATAATAGTTTATGATGATACATGAAATAAAATGTAAATCTGAATCTGACCAAACTAAATATTGTGTTTGCTGGGTACCTACCTATCAACCAAAACTGGCCCCCAAAAATATTTTCTACTGCAGTTTCAATAAGAAGCAATGATATTACTCTTCTATTTTTTAAATTCAAAAATGCTTCTTTTGTTGGTGATAAAAATTGAGAAAATATGTTTGTCCTACGTACACACCATTCAAATGTTAAGACAGTAAACAGCAAAATAACAATTATTTGATTTACGATTCCAATCTTACATTTAAAACAAAACGTTTATAAAGATCTGAACTTCCGTGTCTTCACCAGATTATCACATATCAACTTTTATTACTACTATATCTTGAACTTCTCCACGTCTTCATCAGTTGAACACATACATGTATCAATTTTTAGTACTACCGTTTTTATCTGTTCCTATGGCGACACATACAAGTAAATAGTGAAGAAATACTTTATACTATTTTGCCACAATATAACACTTGGTCCTTCAACACATACTTTACAACACAATTGTAAATAAAAGACAAATGTCACAAATACATGGTAAAACTGAATTAAAATGATCACAGAATTAACATCTAGGACATATATTGTCTATTTCTTCTTCTTTTGTTTACTTCTGTCTAACGATGTATCAGCTTTCCTCTTCCCACTCTGTTAAATACAAAAATAATGTCAAAATTAATGGGTTTTTAAGCATAACAATAAATACCCTCCACCTCCCCACCTCATTTAGAAAGATACTTTGTAATTTCAATTTATAATGTATCGAGGATTTGTGTATACAAACTTTTTGACAAAATATTCCAAGTGAAAAAGGGCAATAACTCCTTCAAAAATGAACCGACCAAATTGCCGTAATAATATGCCATGCAAACAACTGATATCATAAAAGTTGTGTTCTCTGTTCAATGATGTTACAGCAGAATTATATAAAAACATAAAGATTTGCGAGTGCTTGGCAAATTCATAATGTGCTTCCATTCATGTTGAACAAATTAAAATAAAGATGCTGTTTTGCTAAACACCCTCTTCTAATATAATAATATCATAATGTATTATTTTCTCCATAAAGATAAGCAACATTTCAAATCTTATAATACTGGACTGGGTTGCACAACATCATGATCAATTAAACCTTAAGTGTAAATTAATTTCATGTACATTTCAAATAATTAAATAATATCAAATAAAGTTTTAATTGACACTTAAATTTAAATATGGTTTGGACAACCTAGTCCTTCATTTTAAAAGCAAATAGTCAAACCTGCTTTAGTGACCACCTCTGTTAAGCAATAATTTGTATTGTGTGACCTTAATTTTATTTCCCTTCACAGTAAATTTCATATTAATTAAACCTGTAGTTGGCTACCTTTAAAACAAGTGATTTTGAAGATTTAGAATAACTTTCTTACCTTGGGTGTTCCAGATTTAGGTCCTTTCCTTTTCCTTTCTGCCTTTTCTTTTTCTTCCAATTCCATATTTTCTCTTTCTATCAATGTGATTAGTGTATTACAACGTCTTTGTAATTCCTGTTAAACATTAATTGGTAAAAATTTTATATATTCATATGGTTTATAACGTACATCTAAAACTGTTAACAGGACTAAAACTTTGAGTGATTGTTGTTCAACACGAAGTGAGTAATTTGTCCACTATACCATAACAGGATTAGGGTTGTGGTGCTTAACACCACTTTCAACGATATTTCAGTTATATCGTGGCAGTTAAGTCTTATTGGTGGAGGAAAACGGAGTACCTGCAGAAAACCATCTACTGTAAGTCACCAACAAACTTTATCTCATAATGATGTATATAGTACACCTTGTCATGAGCTGGATTCAAACAAATTTAGTGGTGATAGGCAAAGGTAGTTGTAAATCCAATTACCATACGATCACGACCACAATGGCCTCTATACAGCATGTGCATATACACATGTGAAATTTAGATATCATTACCATATTAGTTTGTTGATCTTGTTTCCACAAGAAATGAAATTTTTACATGAAATATCTTACCATTGCTGTCCTAGACTTGATGAACCAATCAAATCTGAACTGTGGAGCTTGTCTAACGGCTGTTCGTAATTCGTCATACACATTTTCTTTGTCAAACCCTAGTTTGTGTAACATACATATCAAGAATCTATCTTCTTCCTCTGTGTAATTTTTTCCTTTGTTTGTACCATACTGTATTCTGAGTTGATGGAAGGGGGCTCTATATCTTGTTAACTGTAATACAAATGTAATTATTGCTTTAAATGTATTCTGAGTTGATGGAAGGGGGCTCTATATCTTGTTAACTGTAATACAAATGTAATTATTGCTTTAAATGATGTTTAATGAATTAGTCAATAAACAGACTTCTATGCAAACATCAGTGTACACTACTTCAGATAATGTGCCTACGTGATATTTCTACCCATGTTTTTATATCAATAAATGATTTTATACAATTATAGCCTTTTTGATGAGGTCTTCAGGATTTATTAATCACATGAAAGTATATCGAACGAGGATGTAGTGACCAATCAAACTTGTTCTACTGAAGAGCCAAATTCCCAATTTCTATTAATGAAAATACTCAGACAATACTACAGTCAACCTGCCCATGCTGTCACCTATACTAAGCAGTCACCTGTATTAAAAGATCTCCCTTTTCTTGTCCTGTTGCATAACATTTAATATGGATTGAACCTCTTCTAAGAGGTCACCTGTCTTATAAGGCCACATTTTCTTTGCTTCAAAGGTGACCTCTTAATACAGGTTTGATGACTGTACTTTCTATGATTCTATTTTTTAGTAAAACCCAAATAATACAACTTAAATATAAATAAATGTGTTATTTTAAATATAAGACTGATCTCCTGATTGTCAAGCCACGATATAGTTGAAATACTGCTAAAGTTGGCGTTAAACACCAATCAATCAATCAATCAATCTGATTGTCAACTTTTCAAAAAGATCCAAGAGCATCATTCTTTGTTATAACTGTAAAGAAAGTTGATATCCAGGTAACCATAACAACATAATTGACCTTGCAGTCTAATGCTCTCTTTATACTAATACGCCTCTGTATTTTAGCTTCTCCTCTGTCAATCTGTGCCATGATTTTCTCAATGTCCTGTAACTCGTTACATCTTTCCCAGAACACTCTGGCATACTCCATGACCTGTAGATTAAGGAGGTGATAAAAAATAAAATTGTATACATATTTTTGTTGAAGACAAGATATTTACCAAAGATAGCAGCAAATTTCTAGCATTAGTTTCACATTTGACTTGGTATCATTAATAATACAAAAATGTAGTGATTTCTTTTTTTCATGGATTTCAACTTCGATTCGTGTGGTGGTCAAAGGAAATAAATAAAACTAGGTGATATATCTGACTACAGGTCAAAGGTCAATTGATTTTTATTATACTTTCATTCTTCATTATAGTTTTAATGCACAAACTTACATGTACTTACACATGTGTTGTTTCAGTAAAGTAATCTTGACCCATCACATTTGTCACATTAGTTTGTGAATTTACTGTATATCATTGCAGAATATTTTTACATACTTGCTTCTGTATGTCTTTTAAAATGGCCTTCTAAAAAGGGTGGCCTCTTTTGAAAGGGACAATTTAGTAGCATTTTGCTATATAAGTGCATCCTAAGATGGGTGGCTTTTAGTGGGGTTGACTTTTAAGAGTGGCATTATTGCACACACTAATATCATGCTACAAAAATCAAAGTGTAATATCTAACTACTCACCTCATCTGATGTTTTGCCTTCCACATCACGTGATATAGCATCTAAGTCATCTCTACCATACTTCTCATTAGCCTTTATAAACTGATTAAAATCTCTTTTACTCCAGTTAGTAAATCCCTGCAAAAATTCAAAATTGAAAAAAAAACTAAAAAAAAAAAACTGCATCACTTCAAATATTTAAACACTTCCTTTTATATGTGTTATCTATAATGGCTTTAAAAGATCTGATGCATTATGGTAGCTAAACCTAGTGTAATAAAAGTGCATTCAAAAGTTTTCTGAGAGAAAAAATTTCAAAATTATACCTCTCTACATGTCAGTCGAGAACAATATTTTCAAGATCAATAGTCTTAATACAGATGGACATGTGAACTCTGATAGAGGGTTGATGGTTTACAATAACGTGAAGATAACATCTGCTACACAAGCAAAACAAAAAATATCAAATCTCTGGTCAATGGCAATTATTTAAATATCAATTATTCTTGTATTTGTTTTTTTTTTTTTTTTTTATCATTTTCTGTAAATAATATACAGTTATTTAATGGGTGTGGATGCAATAGACCAAATTATTTGTCCTGAGGTGCTGGGAATGACCAAGTGTTCTATTGCATGAGGCAAACGGCCGAATGCAATAGAACACTTGGTCATTCCCAGCACCGAAGGACAAATAGTTTGGTCTATTGCATCCACACCCATTAAATAACTGTTTTATTTCCTAATTAAACAGAAGCAAGGTAGCGGACATGACTTAAATATATTCATGCATATATTGTAGAAAAACTGATGAAAATGATTTATTTGTTGAATTAGATAACAATAAACAAGTGGAATACAGAGTAAAAAGTCCTAAATTTTTATATTACATATGTTTTTCAATATTATTATTTATATATTAAAATTTTGAAATTTTATGAAAACTGAATTTTTTGAAAATTTTGAAATTTGTGAAGTTTTGACATTTTTTGAAATTTTGAACTTTAATTATCTATTTTTTTAATTTTAGAATTTTGAAATTTTTTGAAAATTTTAGAAATTTTGAAATTTTTGAAGTTCTGAAATTTGTTGTCCAATGAAAAAAAAAAGGTTCAGAGGTCAGTTCAATAGTCTCTTGAAGACTATTGACGCATCAATAGATCACAGGGGAGCAAAAAATGCAAAAATATCTTAAAATATGTTACTTAATAAACAAGAAAAAATTTACAATTAGGTAATAATAATATTTATCACATACTTCACATTAATATGGTACTTTTTGCATATGTGTAACGAGCGAAAGTAAAGAAGAAATACAGGCCTCTACATTAATATATTTTTCAACTTGTCCCTTCGGACAACTAACTAAACCAGAGGCTCTCAAGAGCCTGTATCATTCACCTGGTTATAAAAAAAAACAATTGGTCCTATGTAAAAACTATGTCCTGCAGTGGTAGTCATCTTGGAATTACGATCAACATAAAAAACACAAAGTTTGTAAAGGACCTTCCAATGATTGATGCACAGTTTAGGTTCAATCAGTGCAATAGCTTCAGAGAAGAATATATTTCTGTATTTTCCCCATATGGTCCTGTATTAATACTATGACCTGTGGTGGCAGCCATCTTGGATTTCCGATCGGCATAAAAAACAGAAACTTTGTAGAGGACCTTCCAATGATCATTCCTGGGCAGTTTGGTTTCAACTGTCCACGTGGTTTCAGAGAAGAAGCGTTTTGAAACATTTTTCACATAGGGTCCAATGTTAAACTAAGTCCTGCCGTAGCCGCCATTTTGAATTTCATATCAGAACAAAAAACGTAAAGTTTGTAGAGGACCATCCAATGAACATTCATGTACAGTTTGGCTTTAATCATATTTGTAGTTTCTGAGTAGAAGGCATTTGAACATTTTCCCATAGGGTCCAATGTTAATCTATGTCCTGCGGTGGTGGCCATCTTGGATTTCCGATCGGCATAAAAAACACACACCTTGTAGAGGACCTTCCAATGATCATTCCTGGGAAGTTTGGTTTCAACTGTCCAAGTGGTTTCAGAGAAGAAGCATTTTGAAACATTTTTCCCATAGGGTCCAATGTTAAACTAAGTCCTGCCGTAGCCGCCATTTTGAATTTCATATCGGAACAAAAAACCTTAAGATTGTAGAGGACCATCCAATGAACATTCATGTACAGTTTGGCTTTAATCATATTTGTAGTTTCTGAGAAGAAGGCATTTGAATATTTTCCCATAGGGTCCAATGTTAATCTATGTCCTGCGGTGGCGGCCATCTTGGATTTCCGATCGGCATAAAAAACAGAAAATTTGTAGAGGACCTTCCAATGATCATTCCTGGGCAGTTTGGTTTCAACTGTCCAAGTGGTTTCAGAGAAGAAGCATTTTGAAACATTTTTCACATAGGGTCCAATGTTAAACTAAGTCCTGCCGTAGCCGCCATTTTGAATTTCATACCGGAACAAAAAACCTAAAGTTTGTAGAGGACCATCCAATGAACATTCATGTACAGTTTGGCTTTAATCATATTTGTAGTTTCTGAGAAGAAGGCATTTGAATATTTTCCCATAGGGTCCAATGTTAATCTATGTCCTGCGGTGGCGGCCATCTTGGATTTCCGATCGGCATAAAAAACAGAAAATTTGTAGAGGACCTTCCAATGATCATTCCTGGGAAGTTTGGTTTCAACTGTCCAAGTGGTTTCAGAGAAGAAGCATTTTGAAACATTTTTCCCATAGGGTCCAATGTTAAACTAAGTCCTGCCGTAGCCGCCATTTTGAATTTCATATCAGAACAAAAAACCTTAAGATTGTAGAGGACCATCCAATGAACATTCATGTACAGTTTGGCTTTAATCATATTTGTAGTTTCTGAGAAGAAGGCATTTGAATATTTTCCCATAGGGTCCAATGTTAATCTATGTCCTGCGGTGGTGGCCATCTTGGATTTCCGATCGGCATAAAAAACAGAAACTTTGTAGAGGACCTTCCAATGATCATTCCTGGGCAGTTTGGTTTCAACTGTCCAAGTGGTTTCAGAGAAGAAGCATTTTGAAACATTTTTCCCATAGGGTCCAATGTTAAACTAAGTCCTGCCGTAGCCGCCATTTTGAATTTCATACCGGAACAAAAAACCTAAAGTTTGTAGAGGGCCATCTAATGAACATTCATGTACAGTTTGGCTTTAATCATATTTGTAGTTTCTGAGAAGAAGGCATTTGAATATTTTCCCATAGGGTCCAATGTTAATCTATGTCCTGCGGTGGCGGCCATCTTGGATTTCCGATCGGCATAAAAAACAGAAAATTTGTAGAGGACCTTCCAATGATCATTCCTGGGAAGTTTGGTTTCAACTGTCCAAGTGGTTTCAGAGAAGAAGCATTTTGAAACATTTTTCCCATAGGGTCCAATGTTAAACTAAGTCCTGCCGTAGCCGCCATTTTGAATTTCATATCAGAACAAAAAACCTTAAGATTGTAGAGGACCATCCAATGAACATTCATGTACAGTTTGGCTTTAATCATATTTGTAGTTTCTGAGAAGAAGGCATTTGAATATTTTCCCATAGGGTCCAATGTTAATCTATGTCCTGCGGTGGTGGCCATCTTGGATTTCCGATCGGCATAAAAAACAGAAACTTTGTAGAGGACCTTCCAATGATCATTCCTGGGCAGTTTGGTTTCAACTGTCCAAGTGGTTTCAGAGAAGAAGCATTTTGAAACATTTTTCCCATAGGGTCCAATGTTAAACTAAGTCCTGCCGTAGCCGCCATTTTGAATTTCATACCGGAACAAAAAACCTAAAGTTTGTAGAGGGCCATCTAATGAACATTCATGTACAGTTTGGCTTTAATCATATTTGTAGTTTCTGAGAAGAAGGCATTTGAATATTTTCCCATAGGGTCCAATGTTAATCTATGTCCTGCGGTGGCGGCCATCTTGGATTTCCGATCGGCATAAAAAACAGAAATTTTGTAGAGGACCTTCCAATGATCATTCCTGGGCAGTTTGGTTTCAAGTGTCCAAGTGGTTTCAGAGAAGAAGCATTTTGAAACATTTTTCCCATAGGGTCCAATGTTAAACTAAGTCCTGCCATAGCCGCCATTTTGAATTTCATATCGGAACAAAAAACCTTAAGATTGTAGAGGACCCCATCCAATGAACATTCATGTACAGTTTGGCTTTAATCATATTTGTAGTTTCTGAGAAGAAGGCATTTGAACATTTTCCCATAGGGTCCAATGTTAATCTATGTCCTGCGATGGTGGCCATCTTGGATTTCCGATCGGCATAAAAAACAGTAACTTGGTAAAGGACATTCCAATGATCATTCATGTACAGTTTGGGTTCAGTCAGTTCATTAGTTTCAGAGAAGAAGATCTTTGAAATTTCGGCCAATCAGAGCATATTATTGGCCTTGGCAGCCATATTGAATATCCGACTGGAACGAAAAACAGTAACTTTGTAGAGGACCATCCAAGGAACATTCCTGCTAAGTTTGGTTCCAATCGGCCCAGTGGTTTCGGAGAAGAAGCTTGAAATGTGAAAAGTTTACAGACGACGGATGACAAGTGATGGCAATAGTTCACCTGGACCTTTGGTCCAGGTGAACTAAAAAAGTACTTGTCCGACTCAATCTTTTAGTTGTCCGAAAAAATTAATAAAAATTACAAAAACTAGAGAATAATTATCCAGGGCTCCCACTACTTTCAAATTAGAGGGAGAAGTGGGAGACAACAGAGAGAAGTGGAGAAGTCAATTGCGATTAATCGCAACATTGTTTCGCGACCCCTCTGACGTTACCCTGACCAAATTTAGTAAATAGTTAAAGCTGTCTGAACTGATTTGTTCTGGGTTATTTTTTATTCATAACTACCTTAAGGACATATATTCAATGTCACATTTTTATTTCTGTCTACCTTGATTGGAGTCTTGCATACCAGTGATTTTTATATGTACCCCCTTTTCCTTTTGAAATATTACTGTGTTGTAATCCAATACCACACAAATTGTAATAACTCATATTTGTGTTTGTTTCTGGTAAAAAAAATATACCTAGATACTATATATACCAGTATCTAGGTATATATTTTTTACCAGAAACAAGTGCTTGTGATATAAATAAAGCAAAGTATTTTATTTAAATTCACAGAGAAATAAATATTTTAGTGGATCTTTTCATCCAGATCAGGAAAAAGCTTGTAATATTTGTCCATTTCAAAGGTTTCAATATTTCCCAAAAGCCTAAATCAAGTCCTCTATTGTATTTTGCACAAAAGATAAGTTTAAATTTGGTGCCAAATTGATATCCGATAATTTTTACGTGTCCGTTCCGGAGTGATTCTTGTTCTTATATTTCAAATATTGATATTTCCGTTCTTTAAAGCGTTTCTGAGATTGCGACTTTAATTTTGTCAATGTCCTTTAATTTCATCAAAGCATGGAGTAACGATAAATGATATGTAAATAAAACAGTTTTGATCTGGCATTTCACTTTAGTTTTAATCAAAATAAATTATGGACAAATTGGAGATCAAACAGGGCTCTTTTATACAACAAACCCAGTATTTTATACCAGTGGAAATAGATTTGTCCGTCGTACCGGCACGTTTGGGAATCTGATTTTTTCACTTGTCCCGTCGGACAACCGTAATACAAGATCTACTTGTCCGACGTCAGTTTTCACTGGTATCGGACAAACGTTAATGTCGAGGTCTGAAATAAATTCATGGCCCAGACTGATAACCCATATCAGGGGTGTCACGTGCAAATAACCCATAACAGTGTTTCTCAGGCAAGTTATTTCCAGTATTTCTGGTGTTGTCTGTTAACAAGCACTACCCAACACACATTTCAAAAATGGCTCCAGAGGAAATATGTAATATCATTACTATTTATAGAGGTAGTGATGTTTTTGTTTGACAATAGTTTTCAGAAAGTTTATCTGTTTGATTTATAATTAAATTTCTTATAAAGCTCTTGATTGTTAGTTAGTTTCATTTTCTTCATACACTACCTTCGTGAAACTTCAGCTTTTTCCTATTTTGATCTTTATTCAACATATTACAATGATAAAATTTCCATCTCCTGTGGTTGGAAGTATATGATAAAAAATATTAATACGTGATCTTTTCCACATGAGCCTGGGTATTATCCCTTCACTGTGTTTCAGGTTGATATGGAGGTCTTGATACGATACCCTGGCCAATATGGTAAAAGGTTTTGTATTAATCTGTATGTAAACAAACCTGCTGTAATAAATCCCCTTTTTCTCCTTCTTCTTCTTCAGTTAAAACTTCTGCATTGTCTATTTTTGACTGCTCTTCCTTCCTTACTCGTTCTGCATCAGCACCAAGGTCTGGATTTTTAGGAACCTGTGAACAAAATTGAATTTTTACCATTATTTGTTATTAAATGACTATTTGTTAATTAAAAAGACACTCCATGTAGAGCAGGGTACAACAATAAACATGCCGAAAATAGTTTGCCTCCAGTTGTTTGTGGGAGGGCTTGTGTCTTGTTTGCATATAGTGGTATCCAACAAATATTGTGTTCTGTTTTTATTTTGTTTTTCTTCGTCTTGTGTTCCCTATGTTGCCAGTTTCTCTGGATTTTCTATTTTTGATTGTCCCTTCAGTGTTCTCTAACGTTTAATTAATTATCCCTAATACTGGTGTATTTATTTTAGGAAGTTCACATTTAGAAAAAATTTTCTTTTTCATTTTTGATTCTCATTTTTCAACAGTTGGGTGACAAAAACTTCCAAATTATTACTATTCAGTTCTATATTCCAATACAATGCTTTGACATATCTGCAATTACAATTATATATTTTTTATCTAATTTGAGTTGTGATCCATGTTATATATATATATATATATATATATATATAATTACCACTGAAATTTTACATTTAATGAGTTTGAAATTTTGACCCTTTTGGGTATGTTCTTCCAAAAACCATGGTTTCGTCAAATTAGAATTTGATCTGCATTTTTTATTACAAGTATTTCAGTGTGATAACTGGTCATGTGGACCCCATTCACACTTACATCTATACAATGAATGTCACACCAGCAAGTGACAGTATAATTTTGCTTTAGCATAAACAAATCTATAAAAGTTTTAAACATCACTGCATACTAATAGTATATAAATGAAAATATAACTTTATTCAGGCTGTAGCACAAGTAGTCTACAGGGGGTGGGGTTAAAAACAATGACATATTATGGATGATTACCTATGATTTATTCTACTCACCCTATAACTGATGGTTTTTCTAAAGTAGTAAATTTCTTGATCTAATAATTCAAATAATCGTGGAGGGAAAAATTGGAAGTCTTGTACATTTGGCTGTTTTGGAGGTCTTGGTGCCTAGAAAATAAAAAGTAAATCATACTGTGTAAGTTTTACAATACAATGTAATAAAAGTTTTTCTTAATTATTGGTTTTTTACCATTTTCACCAGCATTTCTTTGTAAATGAATAAACTATATAGTTATATTTTTGATATGTATATTGAATAACTAAGATTAGTTTAATTTCACTTCATAAAATTTAAAAGTTCATTTACATCCATACAACTTTTTTTTTAATGAAATTACAAAATATAAATAGTGAACATGTAGAGATAACAATTACCAAAGTAAAATAAAGTTAAATGTTTACGTGGATACCATTCTTATGATTGCACAACATAGTTAACCAATCAAATTCAGTTATCATCATTTGCAATACATGTATGTTAAATGATTCAACGAAAGTAAATATAATTCTTTTATATGTAATTTATTTGTTTTTCTTTTGATCTCAAGGAGAGATATTTTCCATGTCAATGGACTGACTTTGCTACTAAAATTATCTGTCAGTGTGATGTCTGAAAAGTTTGAAAATCAATAACGACACTTTTGAAGGTCTCGACAACATTATTACTAGTATCACAGCTCGTCCTATCAAACTCGCTCTTAAAATGTTTGTCACGACCTTCATAACTGCCATTATTCTATATGGATTGAGCATTTTTTAAAGGATTAAGACTTTAGTTTGGTACAAACATGGGACAATTACAGTAAAAAAATCTTGTCTTGTTGTGATAGAAGTAAAAGGATGATTTTAAATCAACTAACCAATAATGCAAATTACTGGGGATAAATTAAGTAGATACCTATTAAAGAGAGGTCAAAGTATCGAGTTATCCAAGGATTTGACTTATCCAAATTGTACCAAACAAGATTCCACTGTACAAGAAATAGTAGACAACGTTCAAAAAGAGTTTGAAGATACCAAAGGGGTAATCAAAATCTGTAAATGGAAGGACAGACAATGTTCAAAAAGAGTTTGAAGATACCAAAGGGGTAATCAAAATCTGTAAATGGAAGGACAGACAATACAATGGCTAAAAGATAAAGGACAAACAACGATCAACTTACTTTTGGAGCCTTAGGCTCACTAACTCGTAGAGCCTCTCTGAAGTAGGCATCTACAGCATAGTTAGCTTTCCTCTCACGTTTTGGTGGTTCTATCCACATTCCCATGCCAGTTTTACCATGTTTCTCTCTGTAATCTTCACCTTCAAACTGATACACACTACTATCTGGTGTGTCTAATGTAAAAGCTCGTAAATTACCCTCTCCAAGAGTATCCAATTTTTGTTTGATTTCTTCTGTCTGAAAGTTAAAAATGTATATTCGATGTAAGCAACAGTCTAAAGTCGGTACATTTTCTT
Source organism: Bathymodiolus brooksi (assembly GCA_963680875.1). Classification (NCBI taxonomy): domain Eukaryota; kingdom Metazoa; phylum Mollusca; class Bivalvia; order Mytilida; family Modiolidae; genus Bathymodiolus; species Bathymodiolus brooksi. Next base: position 81,646,871 of record OY804582.1, read on the forward strand.
TTATCTTTTTAGAATCAATATATAACATTAATACCTTTTTTTACTTTGTCTTAAAAAATGAGTAAGCCAATTTACTTAATCATATAACAAGTTTGGTTGCTATGGTAATCCATGCAGTCCATGACTATATCAAACACACCCACCCTTTGACTAACTTCAGCAGGTTTTTGCTTTAAAATTGCTCTCCACATATTAATTTTGTGTTATTATTATGTTGTATTATGAAATGCCTATATTTATGTTGTTGTCATCTTAATACATGTCATAGATTGTAGAGAAAGGGCTTTGTTATGTTGTAATAATTTGTACCCGGTCTCATTTTGCTTTGATATTATGCAAATAAAAATATGCTTAATTCACAAATATTCAGCCTACCTCAGAAACGTATATTTTATTATTATTTCATAATGAAAATTATCATATATTTTGCATGAACCTTAATATAAAGACAGACTAAATGCTTTTGTTACCTTTTTCTCTCCCTTTTCCATAATTCTATCAATATCTTCATCTGTAATTTCTGAGTCTTTTGAGGCAAACACATGACTAGCACCATGTCTGATCATATTCAGCACTTCATCTTTCCCAAGTTTGTTGGCTGCATTGTCCACTAATCTTCCTAATAGGAGAATAATAATTCTTTCAATCAATATACAATCGAATAATGATTTCCATAACAAACAAAATTGGCTTTAATAAAAAAAAGAAATCCATTACTGACTGTCAATCATCAATTTATTTCTACATTTATACAGAATATCTGTGTCACAAACGACCAGGGATATGTTCCACTTGTTGTAAGCACTTTCTTGTCCTTTCGTCATTCATGACCTTTCACTTCATGACTTTGTAACTAGATGGAGCTGGAACTGCTTACCCTTCTGCAGCACCTGAGTTCACCCCCTGTTTTAGTGGGGTTTGTGTTGCTTGATCTAGTTTTCAGTGTAGTGTTTTGTAGATCGTTGTTTGTCCTCTTTCTTTTGGCCATTGTGTTGTCTGTTCTTCTTTGAATTGCAGATTACTACTTTGGTATCTTCAAATTCTTTTTATAACATTTATATTATCTTGTGTATTAGACTTGTATTTTTTTTTTTTTTTATAAATTCAGGTTATTTTTATATAGAATAATGGCATTTTGGATGCAGAGAACGAATTGATCCTTTTGTACCACAGCAAGCAAAACTGTTCGGTCAAGCCTTGCTAGAAGATTAAGACTTCATACAACTTACTCTTATATCAGTACTTTAGAGAAGAATCAAACTTGAAATTTCCCTTTTTTTCAAATTTTACCCATTCTCTTACACATATCATTTTTACTTTTTCCCCCACGAAATAAAGTCATTTCATTGACAAATTTAATCACGGAACAACTGAAAAAACAACTTCATTGTATAGTCATGTGATACTCTCCTTGGTTACTTCCAATATTTTTCAGTAGTGATATTGACTATATAAGGTGCTATTAAAGTCTAAAGAAACTGACAAATTAATGATAAAATATTGAATTATTTGTCATATACATGTAAGTTTACATAATTGTGTGACACCTACAATTATATAAACTAACATGTATAATGTATGTGACAAATAATTCTCGATTCTAATATTTACAGGATGTTTTTAACAAACTAAAACAAACCTAATAAATGGAATACTAGTTTCTGCTTTTCCATGACTATTCGGAAACTATACTAGGCATCAAGAAAATATTTGTACATTGAATTAAAATTGCATAGACATTGGATTAGGGCAACAACAAAAAATAAGTTGTTCCACAAAAGGATTTGGTATACTGTGAAACCATTATTAATCATTGGGTTCTAAATTTCATTGATTTCGTGGTCCACTTAAAACCACGAAAATAAAATTCCAATGAAATACAATTTCCCATTGATTGTTGCTTGTAATGTTTGAAACCACGAATTCAAGAACCCATGGATTAATGTATTTTGTAGAAACCACGAAAATTGGTGCCAACAAATAAAAGTACTTTCACAGTAAATTATACAATACATTTTATGTACCTTGCTGTATAACAACATTATCAAGTCGTAGTTTCATCTCAGCTCTTTCTACGATTCTTTCTTCAACTGAATTTTCTGTTATAAATCTAAGTACTTTGACTTGTTTTGTTTGTCCAATACGATGAGCTCTGTCCTGAAATTGTTAATTGATAAAATCATGCTTCCATTTCTATGGTAACTATATAAATTGGCAAAACATCAACAAGCCAATTTAATGATTTCTACGAAAATTGAGATGGTAACCAATGAATTTCCAAAAAATAAACAATACTTAATACCTCAAGTTTCAAGAAGAGATAATATCCGAGATCATTTAGATGAAGAAATGCTATCAAGTAGAAAAAGTTCTTTAAAAAATGTACTAAACTCACAAGTCAACTTATTTTTCCAGATCTCATGATTAAAACATTTTCTAAAAATAGAAACAGAAAGTGGTTGACTTTCTTTTTTATTGAGTTGTGGTTGACTATCTTCTGTCTTAAACAAGAGGTGGTCTTTGGTGAAAGGAGGTGGGTGGGTTATGGTGCTAAACGCCACTTTCAACAATATTTCAGTTATATTGTGGCGGTCAGTTTTATTGGTGCAGGAAACCGGAGTAACCGGAGAAAACCACCTACCTGCTGCAAGTCGCTAACAAACTTTATCACATAATATTGTATCAAGTACACCTCGCCTGAGCGGGTAAAATGGGGGGATTGTAGTACTTTTCAATAATACTAACCATAGCCTGTAGATCTACTTGAGGATTCCAGTCTGAGTCATATATGACAACAATATCTGCAGTAGCTAAATTAATACCTAATCCACCAGCTCTGGTACTTAACATGAATATAAACTTTGAACTTCCTGGCAGATTAAACTCGTTGATGGATGTCTAAAAAAAACAATATAAATAATGTAATTCAAATTATTAAAATTTAACATTAAATTTTCATATCATTTTCTTTCCTAAAACTATTCAATATTTTTTTTTTGCATAAATAAATGTAATTTATAAGATAATCGTACCACAATTGCTGTAAGACTTACAAAAAATGTCAATTTCATAGAAAAAATTTGCTTGCTTAAGGGGGTACCATACATCCGGAACTCCTCACGCCTTTCCCCAAGTGAAAAAAACAAGCTCGGATATGAATGTATTGATATGCGTTAAAATGCTGGTTATTCGGCAAGGGTTGTGAAGAGGAAGAGAAAATAATCCTTTCCCAAAAAAAATAAAAAGTATTTTATAAAATAATTTCATATCAAATTTTATCTATATTATTACCAAGTAAGCATTAAAAATATAAAATCGATAAATAAAACTAATAATTATCTAAAATTTGACATTGACCTTGTCCTCTTAATATGTAAACAAACAAGCATGGAGTTTTGGCATTTGCACACATTAGATCAATTATCATGACTTCAAGCCTATCAGTCTTTGATGTTCCTTCTTAATACTGCATGCTTAGACTGTTAGCAGATAAATATCAACATGTAATTACCTAATTTCTCCTATACGAATCCTTGATGACTGAATCCCACGTTTCTTGGATGACGGTCCTCCATTGTTATATCATGTGATTTCATAAGTCACACGGTACAAAGAATACTATTCATATCCGAGCTTATTTTTTCACTTGGGGAAAGGCGTGATGAGTTCCGGATGGGTACCATACACTACAGGGAGATAACTCTTTAAAATCAGTTGAACGTTTTGATCATATGATGTTTGTGTGCAGATTTCAAGCATCTCAGTGATCAAAACCACAAAGAGAAAAGCTGCTATGCGGCTAGTGAATTTATAGCTGAGTCTGTTGGTTGGAATTTGTTGAAATTTTGATATTTATTACAGTGGATATATTCAAACACACTGCCAAAAAAATAAGAAAATTAAACGAGCAGATCAAATTTTACCTGAAGTGTATGTAAGGCATTATTCCCTTTTTTAGATAGGAAATTTGGATTTCATTCACAATGCTGAATAGGCCGTATTTAAATGCTGCACGTTTCTTAAAATGAATTGTGGTAAAATGCACTGTAGTCAGTAAGATGTCTTAATTTTTTTTAACTTCACAAATAATTTTTCTACTTTAAAGTTAGGTCATACCGTTCTTTCACTATGAGGTGTACTTCCATCCAATCTACAATAATCATATCCCTGCCAGAAACAATAATCTTCTAATATATCTAACTGTCTGGTCATCTGACTGAAGACCAACACACGAGATCCTACAAATAGTATGAAAATAAATCTGACTGAAGATTAACACACGAGATCCTACAAATAGTGTGAAAATAAATCTGACTGAAGATTAACACACGAGATCCTACAAATAGTGTAAAAATAGATTTGACTGAAGATTAACACACGAGATCCTACAAATAGTGTGAAAATAAATCTGACTGAAGATTAACACACGAGATCCTACAAATAGTGTGAAAATAGATTTGACTGAAGATTAACACACGAGATCCTACAAATAGTGTGAAAATAAATCTGACTGAAGATTAACACACGAGATCCTACAAATAGTGTGAAAATAAATCTGACTGAAGATTAACACACGAGATCCTACAAATAGTGTGAAAATAGATTTGACTGAAGATTAACACACGAGATCCTACATATAGTATGAAAATAGATCTGACTGAAGATTAACACACGAGATCCTACAAATAGTGTGAAAATAGATTTGACTGAAGATTAACACACGAGATCCTACAAATAGTGTGAAAATAGATCTGACTGAAGATTAACACACGAGATCCTACAAATAGTGTGAAAATAAATCTGACTGAAGATTAACACACAAGATCCTACAAATAGTGTGAAAATAAATCTGACTGAAGATTAACACACGAGATCCTACAAATAGTGTGAAAATAGATTTGACTGAAGATTAACACACGAGATCCTACAAATAGTGTGAAAATAAATCTGACTGAAGATTAACACACGAGATCCTACAAATAGTGTGAAAATAGATCTGACTGAAGATTAACACACGAGATCCTACAAATAGTGTGAAAATAGATCTGACTGAAGATTAACACACGAGATCCTACAAATAGTGTGAAAATAGATTTGACTGAAGATTAACACAGGAGATCCTACAAATAGTGTAAAAATAGACTTGACTGAATATTAATACACGAGATCCTACAAATAGTGTGAAAATAAATCTGACTGAAGATTAACACACGAGATCCTACAAATAGTGTGAAAATAGATTTGACTGAAGATTAACACACGAGATCCTACAAATAGTGTGAAAATAGATCTGACTGAAGATTAACACACGAGATCCTACAAATAGTGTGAAAATAAATCTGACTGAAGATTAACACACGAGATCCTACAAATAGTGTGAAAATAAATCTGACTGAAGATTAACACACGAGATCCTACAAATAGTGTGAAAATAGATTTGACTGAAGATTAACACACAAGATCCTACAAATAAGGTGAAAATAGATCTGACTGAAGATTAACACACGAGATCCTACAAATAGTGTGAAAATAGATCTGACTGAAGATTAACACACGAGATCCTACAAATAGTGTGAAAATAGATCTGACTGAAGATTAACACACGAGATCCTACAAATAGTGTGAAAATAGATTTGACTGAAGATTAACACAGGAGATCCTACAAATAGTGTAAAAATAGACTTGACTGAAGATTAACACACGAGATCCTACAAATAGTGTGAAAATAAATCTGACTGAAGATTAACACACGAGATCCTACAAATAGTGTGAAAATAGATTTGACTGAAGATTAACAAACAAGATCCTACAAATAGTGTGAAAATAGATTTGACTGAAGATTAACACACGAGATCCTACAAATAGTGTGAAAATAAATCTGACTGAAGATTAACACACGAGATCCTACAAATAGTGTAAAAATAGATTTGACTGAAGATTAACACAAGAGATCCTACAAATAGTGTGAAAATAAATCTGACTGAAGATTAACACACGAGATCCTACAAATAGTGTAAAAATAGATTTGACTGAAGATTAACACACGAGATCCTACAAATAGTGTGAAAATAAATCTGACTGAAGATTAACACACGAGATCCTACAAATAGTGTGAAAATAAATCTGACTGAAGATTAACACACGAGATCCTACAAATAGTGTAAAAATAGATTTGACTGAAGATTAACACACGAGATCCTACAAATAGTGTGAAAATAAATCTGACTGAAGATTAACACACGAGATCCTACATATAGTATGAAAATAAATCTGACTGAAGATTAACACATGAGATCCTACAAATAGTGTGAAAATAAATCTGACTGAAGATTAACACACGAGATCCTACAAATAGTGTGAAAATAAATCTGACTGAAGATTAACACACGAGATCCTACAAATAGTGTGAAAATAAATCTGACTGAAGATTAACACACGAGATCCTACAAATAGTGTGAAAATAAATCTGACTGAAGATTAACACACGAGATCCTACAAATAGTGTAAAAATAGATTTGACTGAAGATTAACACACGAGATCCTACAAATAGTGTGAAAATAAATCTGACTGAAGATTAACACACGAGATCCTACAAATAGTGTGAAAATAGATTTGACTGAAGATTAACACACGAGATCCTACAAATAGTGTGAAAATAAATCTGACTGAAGATTAACACACGAGATCCTACAAATAGTGTGAAAATAGATTTGACTGAAGATTAACACACGAGATCCTACATATAGTATGAAAATAGATCTGACTGAAGATTAACACACTAGATCCTACAAATAGTGTGAAAATAGATTTGACTGAAGATTAACACACGAGATCCTACAAATAGTGTGAAAATAGATCTGACTGAAGATTAACACACGAGATCCTACAAATAGTGTGAAAATAAATCTGACTGAAGATTAACACACAAGATCCTACAAATAGTGTGAAAATAAATCTGACTGAAGATTAACACACGAGATCCTACAAATAGTGTGAAAATAGATTTGACTGAAGATTAACACACGAGATCCTACAAATAGTGTGAAAATAAATCTGACTGAAGATTAACACACGAGATCCTACAAATAGTGTGAAAATAGATCTGACTGAAGATTAACACACGAGATCCTACAAATAGTGTGAAAATAGATCTGACTGAAGATTAACACACGAGATCCTACAAATAGTGTGAAAATAGATTTGACTGAAGATTAACACAGGAGATCCTACAAATAGTGTAAAAATAGACTTGACTGAATATTAATACACGAGATCCTACAAATAGTGTGAAAATAAATCTGACTGAAGATTAACACACGAGATCCTACAAATAGTGTGAAAATAGATTTGACTGAAGATTAACACACGAGATCCTACAAATAGTGTGAAAATAGATCTGACTGAAGATTAACACACGAGATCCTACAAATAGTGTGAAAATAAATCTGACTGAAGATTAACACACGAGATCCTACAAATAGTGTGAAAATAGATTTGACTGAAGATTAACACACAAGATCCTACAAATAAGGTGAAAATAGATCTGACTGAAGATTAACACACGAGATCCTACAAATAGTGTGAAAATAGATCTGACTGAAGATTAACACACGAGATCCTACAAATAGTGTGAAAATAGATCTGACTGAAGATTAACACACGAGATCCTACAAATAGTGTGAAAATAGATTTGACTGAAGATTAACACAGGAGATCCTACAAATAGTGTAAAAATAGACTTGACTGAAGATTAACACACGAGATCCTACAAATAGTGTGAAAATAAATCTGACTGAAGATTAACACACGAGATCCTACAAATAGTATGAAAATAAATCTGACTGAAGATTAACACACGAGATCCTACAAATAGTGTGAAAATAGATTTGACTGAAGATTAACAAACAAGATCCTACAAATAGTGTGAAAATAGATTTGACTGAAGATTAACACACGAGATCCTACAAATAGTGTGAAAATAAATCTGACTGAAGATTAACACACGAGATCCTACAAATAGTGTAAAAATAGATTTGACTGAAGATTAACACAAGAGATCCTACAAATAGTGTGAAAATAAATCTGACTGAAGATTAACACACGAGATCCTACAAATAGTGTAAAAATAGATTTGACTGAAGATTAACACACGAGATCCTACAAATAGTGTGAAAATAAATCTGACTGAAGATTAACACACGAGATCCTACAAATAGTGTGAAAATAAATCTGACTGAAGATTAACACACGAGATCCTACAAATAGTGTAAAAATAGATTTGACTGAAGATTAACACACGAGATCCTACAAATAGTGTGAAAATAAATCTGACTGAAGATTAACACACGAGATCCTACATATAGTATGAAAATAAATCTGACTGAAGATTAACACATGAGATCCTACAAATAGTATGAAAATAAATCTGACTGAAGATTAACACACGAGATCCTACAAATAGTGTGAAAATAAATCTGACTGAAGATTAACACACGAGATCCTACAAATAGTGTGAAAATAAATCTGACTGAAGATTAACACACGAGATCCTACAAATAGTATGAAAATAAATCTGACTGAAGATTAACACACGAGATCCTACAAATAGTGTGAAAATAAATCTGACTGAAGATTAACACACGAGATCCTACAAATAGTGTGAAAATAGATTTGACTGAAGATTAACACACGAGATCCTACAAATAGTGTGAAAATAGATTTGACTGAAGATTAACACACGAGATCCTGCAAATAGTGTGAAAATAGATTTGACTGAAGATTAACACACGAGATCCTACATATAGTATGAAAATAAATCTGACTGAAGTTTAACACACGAGATCCTACAAATAGTGTGAAAATAGATCTGACTGAAGATTAACACACGAGATCCTACAAATAGTGTGAAAATAGATCTGACTGGAGATTAACACACAAGATCCTACAAATAGTGTGAAAATAGATTTGACTGAAGATTAACACACGAGATCCTACAAATAGTGTGAAAATAGATTCGACTGAAGATTAACACACGAGATCCTACAAATAGTATGAAAATAAATCTGACTGAAGATTAACACACGAGATCCTACAAATAGTGTAAAAACAAAGAATATAATGTCTCTATTTAAATTAAAGCAGTAGGGTGGATTTCAACAGATTTTTTTTTACAATTCAATCAGGTGTTTCTTAAGAAATTAATGGGTTTTAACAGTCCACAAAATGAAAATTTGAATTTACTGGTCTAAATTCATTTTTATATAGCTCTAAATAAAAACTGAAAAATTTACTGGTTCGAACAAAGTTTACTGGTCTTGGGCCGGAGCTCATCGTGAGGACTGTTTTAAGCAATAGATAAATTGATTACCAATATCACATATTCTTTTCACATTATTCCTCATAAAGTACACCAGTTTTTGCAACATTTAATATAAACCAAAGGCTCTCAAGAGCCTGTATCGTTCACCTGGTTATAAAAAGAACCAATTGGTCCTATGTAAAAACTATGTCCTGCAGTGGTAGTCATCTTGGAATTCCGATCAACATAAAAAACACGAAGTTTGTAAAGGACCTTCCAATGATTGATGCACAGTTTAGGTTCAATCAGTGCAATAGCTTCAGAGAAGAAAATATTTCTGTATTTTCCCATATGGTCCTGTGTTAATACTATGACCTGTGGTGGCAGCCATCTTGGATTTCGGATCAGCATTAAAAAACAGAAACTTTGTAGAGGACCTTCCAATGATCATTCCTGGGCAGTTTGGTTTCAATTGTCCAAGTAGTTTCAGACAAGAAGCGTTTTGAAACATTTTTCCCATAGGGTCCAATGTTAAACTAAGTCCTGCTGTAGCCATCATTTTGAATTTCATATCGGAACAAAAAACCTAAAGTTTGTAGAGGACCATCCAACGAACATTCATGTACAGTTTGGCTTTAATCATATTTGTAGTTTCTGAGAAGAAGGCATTTGAACATTTTCCCATAGGGTCCAATGTTAATCTATTTCCTGCAGTGGCAGCCATCTTGGATTTCTAATCGGCATAAAAAAACCTAAATTTTGTAGAGAACCTTCCAATGATCATTCCTGGGCAGTTTGGTTTCAATTGTCCAATTGGTTTCAGAGAGGAAGCGTTTTGAGACACTTTTCCCATAGGTTCCAATGTTAAACTAAGTCCTGCTGTAACTGCCATCTTCCATTTTTATATCGGAACAAAAAACCTAAACTTTGTAGAGGACCATCCAATGAACATTCATGTACAGTTTGGCTTTAATCATATTTGTAGTTTCTGAGAAGAAGGCATTTGAATTTTTTCCCATAGGGTCCAATGTTAATCTATGTCCTGCAGTGGCGACCATCTTGGATTTCCGATCGGCATAAAAAAACAGAAACTTTGTAGAGGACCTTCCAATGATCATTCCTGGGCAGTTTGGTTTCAATTGTCCAAGTGGTTTCAGAGAAGAAGCGTTTTGAAACATTTTTCCCATAGGGTCCAATGTTAAACTGAGTCCTGTGGTAGCCGCCATTTTGAATTTCATATCGGAACAAAAAACCTAGTTTGTAGATGACCATTCAATGAACATTCATGCACAGTTTGGCTTTAATCATATTTGTAGTTTCTGAGAAGAAGGCATTTGAACATTTTCCCATAGGGTCCAATGTTAATCTATGTCCTGCGGTGGTGGCCATCTTGGATTTTCGATCGGCATAAAAAACAGAAACTTGGCAAAGGACATTCCAATGATCATTCATTTACAGTTTGGGTTCAGTCAGTTCATTAGTTTCAGAGAAGAAGATCTTTGAAATTTCAGCCAATCAGAGCATATTATTGGCACTGGCAGCCATGTTGAATATCCGACTGGAACGAAAAACATAAATTTTGTAGAGGACCATCCAAGGAACATTCCTGCTAAGTTTGGTTCCAATTGGCCCAGTGGTTTCGGAGAAGAAGCTTGAAATGTGAAAAGTTTACAGACGACAAGTGATGGCAATAGTTCACCTGGACCTTTGGTCCAGGTCCAGGTGAACTATATAGCTAAAAACCGTAGAGGTTTGAATATTAATTAATAAATTCATTGAATCTTACCTTGTGCCTGTAGTTTAGGTAACAATTTGTGTAGAATAGACATTTTACCACTGTTCTCAACTAAATGTAAATCTGTGGTATATGGTGGACCTAGACAGGAAACAATACAATGAGTGTAAAACATCAGTTTTATAAAATACAAGAAAATGTTACTACATATAGAGTATATGACATTAAACTGATACAAAATCTGTAATAAACAATTCTAAGTATTCTTTTTAGTTTCACATTAAATAACCAACTTTCTATTACACTTAAATCTTTATCATGGATGATTCTGGTTAGAATGAAAATAAAAATCACTGAAAATAGCTGCAATCATCTACACCCCCTTTCAAAAAAGTCATTTTTGACACGTTCTGACTGTATCCTGCAGCTTTTAGAATTTTTGTTTCAGAGGAAAATAGCCAAAATCAGTTAAATAACCGAAAAAAAACCATCCCTGTTTATTAAAGGGGTTATTTTAACATTGCTTTTGTTTGTTACAATGGTGAAGCCTGTCTCCACTTTACCATGAACAAACTGGAATATTCAGAGATCCTTGCAACTTGCCAAGATGAGTCCTGGGCTCAACATTTTCAGTTTTAACTCACCAAAATTTTAGATATTTACAATGGTGCGACTCCCCCAACATTTTAAGAAATATTTTCTGGACTCATTAAAATAAATTGCTTCAAATATTCCTGAATATGGTTTTATCAAAATGTTGTAAAATTAATCTGCCAATAACCTGTATATTCCAAACATTAGCCTCAATGATGTTAAATTTAAACAGTTTTTTTTTCTGTATCTGCCTTAAACTGATTACATAATATACAATATATAATTGCTGCTAACAGATATGTATAAGAAAATTCAACCCATAACCATGGTACTGCACCGTACAGGAAAAGAAACAACAAAATATTTAGGGCCAACAAAATTATAAGTACCTGGTTCTGCTCCATCAAAAAGATAAGGGTGGTTACAACATTTTCTAAGCTGCATAAGAATGTTCAGTAATCTCATCTTGTCTGATTTACCAGCTCCATTTACTACATCTATATCCTTCATTAAAATCTTTGTGTACCTGTCCATGGTGAAAAGACAATTCAAAATGTTAAAAATACAGTTGACTCTCATTGTCTCGAATTCGGTCGACTCGAATTTCCGGTTGAGTCGAATTTTTATCGAAGTCTCGAACTTCGTTGTGTATAAATATATATAATTTGACTCCTGTTGAGTCGAATTCGGATGAGTCGAAATTTCGGTTGTCTCGAATAAAAGTTTTGGTCCCGAGATGTAGAAAGCCATATTATTTACATTCGTTAAGTCAAATTTACCTGTCAAAACATGTGTATTACCTTAGGATTAAAATCGGATCACAGGTGAAACATCCGGTCATTGAATTTGACATTTTTACCTTAGGCTATTTCACATGTTTATTTCACAATCTGTCAAATTAATAAATTAATTAGTGATAATATTTTAATTGGCTTGGTATTATGACACAGGTTAGATGTGTACAATCAAAAATTATCGATTCATAATAAGTGCGCTTGGGTCGGCATACATCAATGATTATGAAAAGTACACAAAGGAAGCGTTTTATCTATTGAATTATTTGTCGGAAATTAATTTTGATTAAAGAAGAATAGTTTTCTTCTACACTTTATTGAATAATAAAAACACACCATTTATTGTAAATAAACAGTATTGCACAAAGAAAAATACGTCATGATGGGTGAAGTTTAATGACAATGCAACAGGTGAAAAACATAAACAAAACGGATAAACATATTCATTCACACAAAAAAAGATATCTAGAAGTTATCAGTCGTTTCACAAGATTCAAAGAATTTAACGGAGAGAAAAATACAGCAACAAAAACATCGAATATGTTTAAAATCGTTCCGAGAATAGGGACATGCGATGCTGGTTTTAGCTCTTCAAAATTTCGCTCGAGTTGTCTCCCTTTCGTTGTTAAACAAACCACACTTCCGGTATCTTCGTAGCTCCTCTTGAGTCGAACTACGGTTGACTCGAATTTTTTCCATGGTCCCATCGAATTCGAGATAACGAGAGTCAACTGTAACTTCATATTTCTGAATTTTTTTTTTTATCTCTCGATTTTTTTTTATATTATCAAACTTGATATTAAGATACATGTACATGTATGAAATAAAACTCTTGCATGTTGGTAATAAATCCTAAATAATTTCAGAAAGAGGGTGATTTTGGTGTTCAATGGTTATTTGTTTTGTTGTTATAGGAGGAATGGTTGCTAACCATCACTAACACTGTTTATACTTTCTTTTCATACTGGTTTTATTGTGTTGATTTTTACCAATTTTTAATTTGCTATAAAAAAAAATACTTTTAGAAATAAATTCCTTGGAATAACAAGTAATGTGATTAACTTTATATAGTTTTGTTATTTTTAGCTTATAATCATCTACTAGATGTGATTTAGACCAAGTTTATATATCAATTTCAAAACAGGTTGTTAATTTTAGGCTGTTATATCAACCCTATAAAGAACATATTTTGAATCTACATCAGCTGTGTGTTAATAGGGAAATAAAAACATAGATATCTAATTTAGAGTGCCCTACATGCTTCTGGAAAAACCATTCGTCAGGTACGTTCAAAATCATTCATCAAGCCAAAAAAAAATATGTGTGTTTACTGTCACATGTCAAAAAAATCTAGGGTCGGTCGGTCGGGATTAATTTTTTTTTTTTTTTTATTATCGGTAAGACCGGAAATAGTCGTTCCCGGTTCCGGTATTTCGTTTTCGAAATTTCCGGTAAAATGACGAATTATGTAGTTTTTCTACCTTCAATTTCGACAAAAAGCTAGCAGTTGAATAAATAAAATATTGCTTCTGTTTAAACAACAAAAATGGTTATCCGAATTCTGTGTAAAAATTCATAGGGTCCCTAGCAAAAATTAGGGTCGATCGGGTGACCGTAAACACACATATATTTTTTTTGGGCCTCAGGTATGTTCAAAACCATTCATCAGGTATGTTCAAAACCAAAACATTGGAAAGCCACATAATTTAAAAATCTTTGAGAGCAAGAAAACAAAAAGGTATAAAAAGGATAGAGAAAATTGGCTATGGCAACCATTGGTTGAGGGAGATGAATCTTAGTTTTTAATATTATATGAAGTAAATAACATCTTAACAATGCTTTTCATAGATTGTGTACAACTTAATATATCTCTATATCTTACCATTCTCTTTGCATCTTACTCAGACCAACAAATATCTTGGTTTCTTTTTTAGGTAACAATTTCTTCTCAACATCTGACTTGATTCTTCTCAACAAAAATGGTCTCAAAACCTGTTCAACAAAATATTTTTATTTCTAAAATACATCTTATACATGAAAAAAATATCTATTCAATAGATGACTATAGTATACCTTACTACATGATACCTATCTGATGACCTCTTACATACAATGTGTATGTAAAAGATTTCATACTAAAGATATGAACGAATCTACATGAGGCCAAATAAAAATATGTGTGTTTACTGTCACATGTCAAAAAAATCTAGGGTCGGTCGGTCAGGATTATTATTTTATTTTTATTTTTTTATTATCGGCAAAACCGGAAATAGTCGTTCCCGGTTCCGGAATCCGATTCCGGTATTTCATTTTCGAAATTTCCGGTAAAATGACGAATTATGCAGTTTTTCTACCTTCTTTGCTCTCAATTTCGACAAAAAGCTAGCAGTTGAATAAATAAAACATTGCTACTGGTTAAACAACAAAAATGGTTCTGAATTCTGTGTAAAAATTCATAGGGTCGCTAGCAAAAATTAGGGTCGGTCGGGTGACCGTAAACACACATATTTTTTTTTGGCCTGAACCAACTATATTGTCATTCTGCTAAGCATAGTGTTTGAGAAACAGCTAAACAGAAGGTAGTTTTTATACACCAATTGAGCAATTTTTTTCCGCTGCATATATCATAGATAGAACAAGTTTAATTTCGACGAGATGAGGATGATGTCTGCTTTGTACTAGATCAACACGCTCAGTTGAATATTTATAATGCCAGCTCACTAAACTAGAGGCTCAGTGGGTTGAGCCTGTGTCGCTCACCTTTCATTCTGCTTTGAGGAAACTTAATACAGAACCTTCCATACATGTAGATGCTTCCTACCAAGTTTCGGTTCATATGGGTAAGCAGTTTCAAAGGAGAAGATTTTTTAGAAATCGACCAATCAGAAACCAGAATTGCATGTGGTGGCCATGTTTGCTAACCGATTGGGACGAAATGAGCAATCTTAATAGAGGACATTCCATAGATGCTTCCTACCAAGTATCGGTGGTAGTCATGTCTGCTAACCGATCGAGACGAAATGAGCAATCTTAATAGAGGACATTCCATAGATGATTCCTACCAAGTTTCGGTGGTAGCCATGTTTGCTAACGATCAGGACGAAATGAGCAATCTTCATAGAGGACATTCCATAGATGCTTCCTACCAAGTTTCGGTTCATTTGGCCAAGCGGTTTCAGAGGAGAAGACTTTTAAAAATCGGCCAATCAGAAAAAAGAATTGCCTGTGGCGGCCATGTTTGGTAATGGATCATAACAAAATGTGAACTCTTTAGAGAGGACCTTCCATAGATGCTTCCAACCAAGTTTCAGTTCATTTGGCTGAGGTTTTTCAGAGGAGAAGATTAAAATGTAAAAAGTAAACGGATGACAGACGACGGACACCAAGTGATGGCAAAAGCTCATATTCCTTTTGGCAAGGTTTGCTAAAAAGAATATTAAAATGTGAACACCTACTTGTAATGTATAGAATAAACATGTTACACTATATCAGCATTAGTTAATTTCTAAGGGAGATAATGGCAAGAGTTATCTGTCTTTTAACAGTTTAGGCAAGAGTTATCTTTCTTTTAACATAGGAGAAGATTTTTTAGAAATCAACCAATCAGAAACAAAAATTGCCTGTGGTGGTCATGTTTGTTAACGGATCGGGACGAAATGAGCAATCTTTATAGAGGACCTTCCATAGATGCTTCCTACCAAGTTTCAGTTCATTTGGCTGAGGGGTTTCAGAGGAGAAGATTAAAATGTGAAAAGTTAACCGACGACAGACAACGGACGCCAAGTGATGGCAAAAGCTCACATTGCCTTTGGCAAGGTGAGCTAAAAAGCAGTCCGATAAACATATTGCTCCACTCTGACACATCATCCCGATTCCTAGGAAACCAGACTTTGCTCTTACTCCTTTATGCTGCATGCTGAGAGGAGAAAATACTAATTTTATAGTGCTTGGTTTGACCTGAACAGGGGCTCGAATCTGCGATCTACCACACTAACCATTACACAATCTACGTGGTGCAAACAATTACATAAGAGGCACTATGTGCAGAATAAAAGCTTACATCATGTAATCTTGTCACCAATTCATTATCTCCACCAAGGCAGTCTTTAGCACTGAACCAGGAATCAAAATCATCAGCTGAATTAAACACATCTGGCAACAGGAAGTTTAACAAGGCCCACAACTCATGCAAGTTATTCTGTAGAGGTGTACCAGTCAGTAGAAGTCTGTTTGCTGATTTAAATTCTCGAACAATTTCCGACAACTGTAAGAAGAAAAGATTTTCAAATTGAAAATGCTGTACTAAATATATATCCTGACAAAGTTATCTTTCAGCACATGTTCATGCTAACATTACAAAATCTTTTGATAAAGTCTTTTAGACCAGGACCTAGATTTCCATCAGCATATCTTGAGGTCTTTTCGTGTTCAAAGATTTCGAAGTGAAAGGTGATTGTTCATTTTGTTGATATTGGTTGAAGTGTTGACCATCACTGTTTAAACTTTCTTCACATATGGTTTTCAATCTTAAAATTATTGATCTCTTGATGGCTGAAATAGCAGGATC
Source organism: Bathymodiolus brooksi (assembly GCA_963680875.1). Taxonomy (NCBI): domain Eukaryota; kingdom Metazoa; phylum Mollusca; class Bivalvia; order Mytilida; family Modiolidae; genus Bathymodiolus; species Bathymodiolus brooksi. The sequence continues at coordinate 81,663,860 of OY804582.1, forward strand.
GTTTTGGGACAACTGTTTAGTATTGTAGATATATCATTCACTTTAAATAAACAATTTCTTGCATGTAAGACTTACATCAATATTTAAATTTCTTTGTAGTTTAAAGAAAGATTTCAAACTTAAGTAATCAGGAAGTGAAACATCTATATTTCTGGAGTTATTTTCATAATTAGTATTTTTTCCTTTTAATACACATCCGGTCTCATTTTCTATATTGATTTTAAGTATGACAGTTTCTCACCTTAGATTTTTCATTTTTAATTCTGTGTGCTTCATCAATTACAAGATATCTCCAGTTAAACTTTTTAAACACAGATTTTTCTCTTATACACATTTCATATGATGTAATACAAACATCCCACTCTCCTGGCATCATGACATCTCTGATAAAAACATTCTGTTAATAAAATAAACTATCAATAAATTCTACATTATGAAAAAAAAAATCTTTCCATTTTGAAGCTTTCAAAAACATTCTGCATATAAAATCATTATATAAGTTAAGGATATTAATATTACCTGTTTCTACGATTTTCTGATTACATTTTGGAATTGTTCCAACGTTGTGGTATTATTTTTTCATTTTCTTGAATCATAAATTCTGCATTTAATTTTTTCTCTCTCCAATTTTGAAGTTTTCAAGACAAAACAAGATGTTGCACGCTACGTTGTGCTAAGAATACCCCCACTCGTTCATTTGTAAGTCGCACGGTAAACAGGAAGTAGATGTGCGGTAAACCTGGAAAGGGGAGACACGATACAAGTCACCATGCCAAAGCCATATATCAAATATAAAATCATTTCTTCCAGTAGAAGCTGAGATAACTGTTACGAAAGTTTTCATTACAGCAAACATGAAAAATTCTAAGTCGCACTGCAAACAGGAAGTAGATGTGCGGTAAACCTGAAAAGGGGAGACACGGTACAAGTCACCATGCCAAAGCCATATATCAAATATAAGATCGTTTCTTCCAGTAGAAGCTGAGATAACTGTTACGAAAGTTTTCATTACGGCAAACATGAAATATTCTAAGTCGCACTGTAAACAGGAAGTAGATGTGCAGTAAACCTGGAAAGGGGAGACACGGTACAAGTCACCATGCCAAAGCCATATATCAAATATAAAATCATTTCTTCCAGTAGAAGCTGAGATATCTGTTACAAAAGTGTGAACGGACGGACGGACAAACGGACAGATGGACGGACAAGATGATTGCAATATAGCCCCCACTCTATGAGTGGGGGTATAATTAAGAACAGCACTTTCAACAATATTTCAGTTATATTGTGGTGGTCAATTTTATTGGTGGAGGAAACCACCGACCTGTCGCAAGTCACTGACAAACTTTATCACATAATGTTGCATCAAGTACACCTTGCCATGAACAGGATTCAAATTACAACTGTAATGGTGATAGGCATTGATTGCATTGGTAGTTGTAAACCCAACTACCATACTATCAATGACCACGATGACCCGCAATAAAAATAGTCTTTCAATATACTTGCACTAATTTAATATTTTCATATTTTATTATTTCAATATCAAAAATCAACTATAAAATTATTTCAATAAAATTAGATTAATATATTTCACAGATGAAAGGTTTTTATTTGAATGAACCATTTCGCAAGTGTCATTCTAAATAATATACATTTAAATTCTCATACCCTTTCGTCCTGGGTCCCTGTCAAACATACAGCTCTCATAGATGGACACCAGCGTTTGAACTCAGCTTCCCAGTTAGCTAATGTTGATTTTGGACAAATTACTAAGTGAGGTGATGGCGTATGTCTATAATGTTTCATATAACCTAGCAAAGATATCGTCTGTAGCGTCTTTCCTAAACCCTGAAAATAAATCAGTTAATATTTTAGCTTTTATGAATGAAAAACTCTCCAGATAATAAATTTCAGAATGTTAAGTAATGAATTGTGCTTAAATATATGCCTCAGTGGTTGGTTGGTTGGTTGGTTTTATGGTGTTTAATGCCACTTTCAACAATATTTCATTTATATTGTGGCAGTCAGTTTTATTGGTGGAGAAAACCAGAGTATCCGGAGAAAACCACAGACCTGTCGCAAGTCACTGACAAACTTTATCACATAATGTTGTATCAAGTACACCTCGCCATGAATGGGGTTCGAACTCTCAACTTTAGAGGTTGTTGTAAATTCTGCTACCATACAATCACCACCACCACGGACCTAACTAATCTTTAACGGTGGAAAGTAACTATGAATGAATCTACATTGATAACTTAAAAGTTGACAGAGAATTTGAATAAGTTTGAGCATCATAATAATCATAAAGAAAACGCTTCATTAATGATAATTAAACATGATTATATAAATAAACATTTCTCTATATATAGAAATGTTTATTTCTATATAAATATATTATTATATTAAAAATAAATTTTAAAAAAGTTTTTAAATTCACAACTAATAAAAAGTGTCTACTATTTAAAGTCTACAGCTATACACCCCTTAGGGTAATCTCCATTTTTTTCTATACAGGCTGAGCAATAATATATCTAAAAACAAATATATTCAATGATTACTTGTTGGAATTAATCACATTGTCAAAATTTTATATTTCTTTTTTTTTTGTCTACATGTAATGTATTTAAGTTTGCGAACTTAATAAATACACAACTTTATTAATATAGACACACAATCAAATAGAAAACATTAGGGTGTCCTACTTACATACATAAATTGAATTAATGAGAAAAAATATATTGTTCCCACAACAAGTACCGATATACAAAAACATACCATTTCATCTGCCAATATACCGTTAATACCATGTTCATAAAGGGAAATCATCCAGTTTAGACCTCTGACTTGATAATCTCTCATCTCACCGGCTTTAATATCTAAAAATAGAAACCAAAAATCCCATAACAGTGTATATTTAGTAACACCTTTAAACCATCATTTTAACCAATTTTATTGAACATATATGATATGTTAGCAGATGACAATGTAAAGCATTTTAAGAGACTGTCCAATAAATATCCATGTACAGTTAACAATCAATCAAATTTTGGATCAAATATTTTATTATTTTCTGATATGGACCTATACTAAAACGACCATCTTGGATTTCTATCGGACAAAAAAATTTTTGTATCAGACCATCAAAGTAATATTCTAGTAAAATCTTCATTGAAACTGTAAATACATTCCACCTTTTTCAATTATCACGTGCCTCTGACATAATCTCCATCTTGTTGAGGGCAGTTAGTATTTGGTAGGGGTAGAGGAAATAAAAATGATTCTTAGCAGTGTTTCAAAATAGAACTAGGAAGAACTGTTTTAGATACCTAAAACTTATGTCTCCCCTTAATGCGGCCATCTGTACAACAATAAGTTACACATTATGAGTTGAATGATACTATTTAAAAAACAATTATTTGACCTTGAGATCAAAGGTCAAGGTCCCACGAAGGTCATTACGGTACGCGACACACCTCCTTATGGTCATGCACCCACATACCAAATATCATTGACCTATCTCGAAAGACAAAAATGTTATGGCCCGGACAAGAAAATACTTTTTAAAAAACAATTATTTGACCTTGAGGTCAAAGGTCAAGGTTCCATGAAGGTCATTACGGTATGCGACACACCGCCAGGGGCTGCTCTGGCTCCAAAAATGTTGGTGCCAGAAAAATCGCCAGGTATCAAATTCTGTCGCCAGTTCCAAAAAGTTGGAGCCAGAAAATTTAGATGCCATAACTTTTTCGTACAAAATCATTCTTTGTCAAGCATGCAAATGGTATCACTCATGACGCCAGCTTTGAAGTCATGATACTGTTGTTCTATTACTGGTTACATGTCAAAAGGGTAAATTGTTATGTTTATTATGATCTTTTCTGTTATACTGGACGTTTTGTTTACTTTGGGGCCATTTTCATGCTGAAAATGAAACAGAAACTTCGTCTGAGAACAACCGGAAGTTTACCTACAACGTGTAAACAAAGAATGATTCCGGACATCTGTTACGGATTGTGACTTATCATGATTGACACGAAAATATTTTGATTCCAGATGATATCTATTATTTCATGGCTTATCAAGTGCATGTTATCGATATGAAGACTTAATTTATTTTTAAAAAGACATGTCAGTCTGAAAGTAAACATTTATTATTCACACATGCGTAAATTGATCGTTGAGGCATGTGTGTGAATTTGTAAACATCCATGACCATGATCATGATGTTTAAAGATCTTTATCTCCAAATGATAAGCATTATTGATTTTATTTACATTCATAAAACAATTAGGCAAGTTAGCACTGATCCAATTACCTGTGGTTTAAATTTTCTTTAATTACATCTACCTGTGACAGGTGTGAAAGGTCACGTACCTCCTGCTATTTACAATAAACAATTATAAGTGTCACTCAGGATGTTTATACAAGGTGTTCAAGTATCAATCATGTAACAGTGAATTTAAATAATTTTTGATAATGAAAATATTGGCGCCAGAATTATCGCCAGCAACGGTTTTTTGGAGCCAGATAGAAACAAAAATCGCCAAATGCGACATTGGCGAAGCCCAGCGTGACCCCTGACCGCCTGATGGTCATGCACCCACATACCAAATATAATTGACCTATCTGGAAAGACAAAAAAGTTATGGTCCGAACAAGCTTCGCTGAGAAGAAGCGGAAGCGGAAGAAAAAATAAATCAGACTAAAACAATTTCTCCCTTCGTTCGAAGGGGAGACATAATAATATTTAAATATTTGTCTTATTGTTTCCTTGGTTATATTGAAATGTAGAGGGTCATTCATGTAAGTAACATTACTTTTCATGTAACAATTCCAGTACATATGATTGATTGGTGTTTAACACCTTCTTTAGCACTATTTCAGCAATATCGTGGCTCCAGCATAAACATGTATGTGGTTTCCCTTTGAATATATTTTAAATTTCAGCCAATCAGCCATGTTGATTTCAGAATGAAATGAATATCATTGTTGAGGACTATCCAACTATCATTTCTACTAAGTTTAATTATATTTGCTGAAGTGATTTCTAATATAAAGTTTTAAATGAGAAAGCTAATGGACGCAAAGTAATGTACAATTGTAAGCTAAAAAGGTGCACATGCAATATTTTGGGCATGACGACTTACAAGATGGTGATTCCTCAAATCTGACTAGAACATTTTGTGACTTCTTGCTTTCTGTTAACAATTCTTCATCTTCTTCCTGTTCTGTTCTTCTGTGACGGTGACTAAAATAGACAATTGTATAGTTAGTCAAGTGTACATTGAACAATCATAAAATGTATAATGAGAAATCAAATGTAATCAAAGGATAATACATTTTTGTGATACATATCAATCTTTAGTCCTGTTATCCCATAAGTCATGCACAGTTTTATTTCATTTTAAAGTTCCAATTACCAATATATTCTTATTTTCCTGAATATGTCATAATATTTACATTGGAACTCCTTTGAAGTCTTAATGTCCCAACTTTTCGATACTTTCTTTGGAATACACATTTTCAAACAAATCCATTAGTGGATATTGGGTTAAGGGATACAAATGATCACATAATTATTTACTTTCCTACATTTCATTGGTTAATGGATACAAATGATCACCACACTTGCAAAAAACAGGGAGACTTGACTTTTCCCCGAGAGAACATGAGGGAGAAGTGAAGGCATGACAGAGAGACTTCCAACAACTTCATAGAGACATGTTTCCACAAAAATGTTGTTTTTTAGCATCATTTAAAAAAAAATGGATTTGAAGTGTGCCTTTGCTAATATCTTGTTAATATCCTTTATATTTAACTTTAAATTCATGTTTTGTACTTGTATTAATGTTGTTGATCTTATATTTGTCGATTTTAGATTTTATTCGTTTCGCATTGAAATCTGTAAAATATTTATTACATCAAAATTTGAGTTCCCTCCCTTTGTTTCTATTAAAATGCTGCCATGTTTAAAACTTGACAAGTTGATTGTTTACCTTTGAAAAGGCTACATATACCATGGGGTTCAAAATACCATATGACACCGAAATTTTGTCAGTACAAACTTAGAAATTTTCCATGATACTTTTCATTTTTGTCTCAACAAGTTAAATTTTCTTTATTGCTTGAAAAAAACCTTTTTCCCCCCTTTTTATGTAATTTGAAATTGATTACAATTGCTTTGCCAATCAGCTTTACCTTAAAACGCAGATTATTTGCAAGAGAGGAGCGACTTGCAAAAAGAAACAAGGCGACTTTAATTTTGCTTGGGAGTCAAGGGAGGGCGATTTCAGCTGATATAGGGCGAGAATTTCGCCCACTTCGCCTGGTTTGGTGAGCCCTGGATCACATGATAGCCATCCATATATTTCATTGGTTAAGGGATACAAATGATCACATGAGAACCATCCATACATTTCATTGGTTAGTAAGATATAAAATATCACATAACTACTTCCAAGCCTTTCAAAATTTAGGTGATATAAATGATCATTACATTTGTTGTATATGGGATAAAAACTTACTCTCCAATATTAGACATTTTTGGCTTTTCATCCTTTTTGATGATAGGTCTTCCAGGTTTCATCTTCAATGGACTTGTTGGAGTTTTACTTACACCCACTCCAACTCCAGTTTGCATAAAGTGAGCAAATAACTCTGTCTGCTTGAGTAAAAATTCAAATCTGTTGCCCCTGTCTGTTTCCTACAAGTTAAAAGATGTGTCATGAAAAATAAAGAATTTATTTGTATGTACTTGTGAAACTTTGTATTAATAACCACAGAAGGTCAATATTAATTCTTGATGTCTAAGGTCCAGGACTTTTCAGCAGGGCTCTAGAATTCCCATCTCCCATCACCCCTGGAAAGTGAATTTTGATGACGGGAAAGTACATATTTAAGGGTTAATTGTCCGTGGGAAATTAAAAAAATAGCATTGAACAAAACTGGTGACCATCGTGGAATGTTATCGAATCTGTCATCGGTAATGCAATTTAGAATATATCGTGTATTTCTGAAAGTTTGTTTTCGTTTTGGTGTTGTTTCTTTACACTCAGACAACATCCACTGTTATACGATAACTCATTATCGTTCCGAATGGATGAAAGTCGTTCTAAATTTCGGGAACGTTGACCGAAAGCGCAAAAACAGCTTTGGAAACTTACAATAACTTCACGGAAACTTACAATGACTTCAATAACTAGAGGCTCAATGGGCTGAGCCTGTGTCGCTCACCTTTCATTCTGCTTTGAGGAAACTTAATACAGAACCTTCCATACATGTAGATGCTTCTTACCAAGTTTCGGTTCATATGGCTAAGCAGTTTTAAAGGAGAAGATTTTTTAGAAATCGACCAATCAGAAACCAGAATTGCATGTGGTGGCCATGTCTGCTAACCGATCGGGACGAAATGAGCAATCTTCATAGAGGACATTCCATAGATGATTCCTACCAAGTTTCGGTGGTAGCCATGTTTGTTAATTGATCGGGACGAAATGAGCAATCTTCATAGAGGACATTCCATAGATGCTTCCTACCAAGTTTTGGTTCATTTGGCCAAGCGGTTTCAGAGGAGAAGATTTTTAGAAATCGACCAATCAGAAACAAGAATTGCCTGTGGCAGCCATGTCTGGTAATGGATCATAAAAAAATGTGAACTCTTTATTTAGAGAGGACCTTCCATAGATGCTTCCTACCAAGTTTCAGTTCATTTGGCTAAGGGTTTTCAGGAGATAAGATTAAAATGTCAAAAGTAAACGGATGACAGACGAGGGACACCAAGTGATGGCAAAAGCTCATATTACCTTTGGCAAGGTTTGTTAAAAGGAATATTAAAATGTGAATACCTACTTGTAGTGTATAGAATAAACATGTTACACTATATCAGCATTAGTTAATTTCTAAGGGAGATAATGGCAAGAGTTATCTTTCTTTTAACAGAGGAGAAGATTTTTTAGAAATCAACCAATCAGAAACAAGAATTGCCTGTGGCGGTCATGCTTGTTAACCAATCGGGACAAAATGAGCAATCTTTATAGATGACCTTCCATAGATGCTTCCTACTAAGTTTCGGTTCATTTGGCAAAGCGGTTTCAGAGGAGAAGATTTAAAAAAATCAGCCAATCAGAAACAAGAATTGCCTGTGGCAGCCATGTTTGTTAATGGATCGGGACAAAATGTGCAATCGTTAGAGAGGATCACCCATAGATGCTTCCTATCAAGTTTCGGTTCATTTGGCCAAACTGTTTCAGAGGAGCAGATTTTTAAAAATCGGCCAATCAGAAACAAGAATTGCCTGTGGCGGCCATGTTTGTTAATGGATCGGGACAAAATGAGCAATCTTTATAGAGGACCTTCCATAGATGCTTCCTACCAAGTTTCAGTTTATTTGGCTGAGGGGTTTCAGAGTTATCCTTCTTTTAACAGAGGAGAAGATTTTTTAGAAATCAACCAATCAGAAACAAGAATTGCCTTTGGCAGCCATGTTTGTTAACGGATCGGAACTAAATGAGCAATCTTTATAAAGGACCTTCCAGGGATGCTTCCTACCAAGTTTCGATCCATTTGGGCATGCAGTTTCAGAGGAGACGATTTTTTAGGAATCAACCAATCAGAAACAAGAATTGCCTGTGGTGGCCATGTTTGTTCGAATCGGAACTAAATGAGCAATCTTTATAAAGGACCTTCCAAATTTCGATTCATTTGGCCAAGCGGTTACAGAGGAAAAGACTTTTTTAGAAATCAACCAATTAGAAACAAGAATTGTCTGTGGCGGCCATGTTTGATAACGGATCGGGACAAAATAAATAATCTTTAGAGAAGACCTGCCATAGATGCTTTCTACCAAGTTTCGGTTCAATTGGCCAAGTGGTTTCAGAGGAGAAGATTTTTTTAAATCGGCCAATCAGAAACAAGAATTGCCTATGGCAGCCATGTTTGTTAACGGATCCGAACTAAATATGCAATCGTTATAGAGGACCTTCCAAGGATGCTTCCTACCAAGTTTCGGTTCATTTGGCAAAGCGGCTTCAGAGGAGAAGATTTTTTAGAAATCAACCAATCAGAAACAAGAATTGTCTGTGGTGGCCATGTTTGTTAACGGATCGGAACTAAATGAGCAATCTTTATAGAGGACCTTCCAAGTTTCGATTCATTTGGCCAAGCGGTTTCAGAGGAGAAGATTTTTTAGAAATCAACCAATCAGAAACAAGAATTGCCTGTGGCATCCATGTTTGTTAACGGATCGGGACGAAATGAGCAATTTTCATAGAAGACATGATATAGATGCTTCCTACCAAGTTCCGAATCATTTGGCCAAGCGGTTTCATCCATGTGGCATCCATGTTTGTTAACAGATCGGGACAAAATGAGCAATCTTTAGAGAGGACCTTCCATAGATGTTTCCTACCAAGTTTTACTTCATTTGGCTGAGGGGTTTCAGTGGAGAAGATTAAAATGTGAAAAGTTAACGGACGACAGACGACGGATGCCAAGTGATGGCAAAAGCTCACATTGCCTTTGGCAAGGTGAGCTAAAAATGTGTTGGTATTATTATATGGTATCTGAGAGTTATTTCTGCAATTATAGCAATATTTTATGACCAATTGTGAGTTGCATCTGGATTTTGCAGATTGAATGGAAGCTCAAGTTTGTTTTTGTCTCTGTCCTGAAACAGTTCAATAATTATATTTGGGAAAATTTGAATTCCTATGAAAAATGTCATTAGAAAAATTTGGTTTCACGAATTCCAAACAGTGTTCCACCATAAAAAAAAGCCAAAATTGACAAAAAGACAACAAAATTTGTGTTACTTAGAACCAATAAAAGTTGAATTCATAATTATATGTCATTGATTTCAATAAATCTATTGATCTATAAATATAGACTGCTATTTTTTATCCTCTGGTCAGGGAAAGTCATTTTTTTCTGAGGGAAAGTCAATTTTGAGTCATTACTTTCCCTTGGAAAGTTGGAATAAAAAAAATTCTAGAGCACTGTTTCAGTTAAATATCATGAGAAGGTCCTCTTTAATTCTTAACAATAGCAATTATCAATAAAGAAACATTTTTTTGCTAGTATAAATACTTGCAAAAGTAAAGGTTGTGAAAATATTCAGCTTTCATTAGATTTGCATGTTAATGAGGGAATTTGTCATAAAAGCAAGACATATCTACTTTATCTTAAAAAAAACTTGCTATAAGTACTGAAGAAACCAGAGGCTCTCAAGAGCCTGTATCATTCACCTGGTTATAAAAAAAAACCAATTGGTCCTATGTAAAAACTATATCCTGCAGTGGTAGTCATCTTGGAATTACGATCAACATAAAAAACACAAAGTTTGTAAAGGACCTTCCAATGATTGATGCACAATTTAGGTTCAATCAGTGCAATAGCTTCAGAGAAGAATATATTTCTGTATTTTCCCCTGTGTTAACACTATGACCTGTGGTGGCAGCCATCTTGGATTTCCGATCGGCATAAAAAACATAAAGTTTGTAGAGGACCATCCAATGAACATTCATGTACAGTTTGGCTTTAATCATATTTGTAGTTTCTGAGTAGAAGGCATTTGAACATTTTCCCATAGGGTCCAATGTTAATCTATGTATTGCGGTGGTGGCCATCTTGGATTTCCGATCGGCATAAAAAACACACACCTTGTAGAGGACCTTCCAATGATCATTCCTGGTCAGTTTGGTTTCAATTATCCAAGTGGTTTCAGAGAAGAAGCGTTTTGAAACATTTTTCCCATAGGGTCCAATGTTAAACTAAGTCCTGCCGTAGCCGCCATTTTGAATTTCATATCGGAATAAAAAACGTAAAGTTTGTAGAGGACCATTCAATGAACATTCATGTACAGTTTTGCTTTAATCATATTTGTAGTTTCTGAGAAGAAGGCATTTGAACATTTTCCCATAGGGTCCAATGTTAATCTATGTCCTGCGGTGGCGGCCATCTTGAATTTTCGATCGGCATAAAAAAACAGAAACTTTGTAGAGGACCTTCCAATGATCATTCCTGGGCAGTTTGGTTTCAATTGTCCAAGTGGTTTCAGAGAAGAAGCGTTTTGAAACATTTTTCCCATAGGGTCCAATGTTAAACTAAGTCCTGCCGTAGCCGCCATTTTGAATTTCATATCGGAACAAACAACCTAAAGTTTGTAGAGGACCATCCAATGAACATTCATGTACAGTTTGGCTTTAATAATATTTGTAGTTTCTGAGAAGAAGGCATTTGAACATTTTCCCATAGGGTCCAATGTTAATCTATGTCCTGCGGTGGCAGCCATCTTGGATTTCCGATCGGCATAAAAAACACACACCTTGTAGAGGACCTTCCAATGATCATTCCTGGGCAGTTTGGTTTCAACTGTCCAAGTGGTTTCAGAGAAGAAGCGTTTTGAAACATTTTCCCCATAGGGTCCAATGTTAAACTAAGTCCTGCCGTAGCCGCCATTTTGAATTTCATATCAGAACAAAAAACGTATAGTTTGTAGAGGACCATCTAATGAACATTCATGTACAGTTTGGCTTTAATCATATTTGTAGTTTCTGAGAAGAAGGCATTTGAATATTTTCCCATAGGGTCCAATGTTAATCTATGTCCTGCGGTGGCGGCCATCTTGGATTTCCGATCGGCATAAAAAACAGAAACTTTGTAGAGGACCTTCCAATGATCATTCATGGGCAGTTTGGTTTCAACTGTCCAAGTGGTTTCAGAGAAGAAGCATTTTGAAACATTTTTCCCATAGGGTCCAATGTTAAACTAAGTCCTGCCGTAGCCGCCATTTTGAATTTCATATCGGAACAAAAAACCTTAAGATTGTAGAGGACCATCCAATGAACATTCATGTACAGTTTGGCTTTAATCATATTTGTAGTTTCTGAGAAGAAGGCATTTGAATATTTTCCCATAGGGTCCAATGTTAATCTATGTCCTGCGATGGTGGCCATCTTGGATTTCTGATCGGCATAAAAAACAGTAACTTGGTAAAGGACATTCCAATGATCATTCATGTACAGTTTAGGTTCAGTCAGTTCATTAGTTTCAGAGAAGAAGATCTTTGAAATTTCAGCCAATCAGAGCATATTATTCGCCTTGGCAGCCATATTGAATATCCGACTGGAACGAAAAACAGTAACTTTGTAGAGGACCATCCAAGGAACATTCCTGCTAAGTTTGGTTCCAATCGGCCCAGTGGTTTCGGAGAAGAAGCTTGAAATGTGAAAAGTTTACAGACGACGGACGCCAAGTGATGGCAATAGTTCACCTGGACCTTTGGTCCAGGTGAACTAAAAAGCTTTGCAATTCATTATCAGAGATACTTGCAATGCCTCTGGACGCGCCTTTACAAGCCTTCGTAGTTTGTGATACGCTTTTTATTTCATATGCATCCCGGATGTGTCTGTATTTTTGCTGTGGGCAAATTTGGTGAGTTGTTTTTTTTAAGTTTTTTAAAATATGGCTTGAATCTTACAATTTTAGCTTCAAATTCTGCATTTTCTTCAGGATTTCTTCCTTTAGGTGGTAACTTCAATAAAACTGTTGGTCCAATTGTAGGCTGCAAAAGAAATAATCTATGTTTAACTTTAGACAACAACACAATATACAACCAAACTGTAAATGTCCATTTAATGACACAAAAAAGAATTTGTGAGTAGTCATTAAGCAAAATTAGTATACAAATGTATATCTAAACAAGATATGATTATAATCTAATTAGTATACAAATGTATATCTAAACAAGATATGATTATAATCTAACGATTATGAAGTCTCCCAAACCGGCCACTGACAACAGGTTTAAAATATAAATCAAAAGCTACCTTTGAAATCGAACAATGATGTCGGGAATCAATTCAGGACATCATAATCTACCTATATATGAAATTTCGTTAAAATCGAACAATGTTGAATTCGTGCGGTATTGTGGTGGCCATTTTGAAAATGGCGACCGGTAGAAATTTTTCGATGTCAGGAAGCAATTCGGGACATCATAATCTACCCACATATGAAATGTCGTTGAAATCGGACAATGTTGAATTTGTGCGGTATTGTGGTGGCCATTTTGAAAATGGTGAACGGTAGAATTTTTTCAATGTCAGGAATCAATTCCGGACATCATTATCTACCCACATATCAAATTTTGATGATATCGGACAATGTTGAATTTTTATCGCCCATTTTTTATGACGTGTTTTGGCAGCCATTTTGAAAATGGCAGACGTCTGAAATTTTTTGAAAATGCAGAATTGCTCCTCTAATGGTGACCTATCACTGTGTCAAATTCTATGTCTCTTATCATTATCCATTTAGAAGTTATCAACATTAATGTATGAAATTTCAACTTTCCCATAGGATTCTATAGTGACCCCCACCCCCTTTGAATGCCTCAAAATATGACTTTGACCCCCTTTACCACAAAGCTGAAAACTTTAGAACCAACTAGAAACATATATCTATAACTCCACCAAGTTTCATGAAATTTTGTCCAGTAGTTCCTGAGATCTGCCGTAGACACGTTCATGTGCCAAAGAAAGAAAGGAGAAGAATAATAATAATAAGAAACGGAGCAAAAACAATAAGTCTCCAAATGTTGTTTGGGAGACTTAATAAGACAGAGATGATCAGAACTTAACTTTGTCCTGTGAGTGAGTGTTATCTATGAGCAATTTTTCAGTTATATTATGACAAGAACAAGTTACATTTGATGAGATGACGATGTCCGTTTAGCACTAGACCAACATGCTTAGTTGGATCTCTACAGTGCTAGCTTACTGAAAAAACAGTCCGCTGGCAGACATGTAGCTCATTTCAGACATATTAACCAGATTCTGAGCCAATCAGTCTTTGTTCTTACTCCTTAATACTGCGTGCTTAGCAGAGAAGCAGCAAATACCAATTATATAGCCTTTAGCTTGACCAAACCAGGACTTGAAATATCTAAGATTTATACATAACCTTAACTGAATATGCGGTTCAGTCCGCTGCACCTTATATTCCGATCTGACCATTGGAATTGTATGCAAAAAGACTTCAGTGCAGAGTACAATAAATATTTGAAGTTAAAACTGACGAGTTCCAGTCAAATCGGCCCCAAGTCAAAACGGCCTCAAAATGAAAGTCAAATCGGCCACATACTTTAAATAGAATAAAAAAAAATATGTATTAATATGAATTAATATTTTTGGTTAAAAGATTAATGTAAAATTTAATTTTTTTATTGATTAACGGTTCTTTTTAATAGATCAAAGAAACTAATAAATGATTCATTTATGATCATTAGTAACAGGGTCTGAACTTTTTTTCCAAGTACATATAGCCATGTGAAAAAATAATAAAATTTGGGGCCCACACCAAAATTTAGGAGCCCACATTTTTGTAATATATTACATGTAAATCATATTTTAGGTGTTTTTTTGTTGTGTTTGATTTGAGTGTTTTTTTACTGTATTTTATGAACTGTTGTGTATGTTGACAGGGCATTGTTTGTAGAAATTTGCCTTGTGAACGATTCACTGAAATTTATTGAAATAAAATCAATTTACCGGTACATTTTTTTACAATTTATTTAATCAATACACATTGATACTGGTAATGCACTGTCTAGGATTGTTCAATATTCTTGGCAAAATGTACATATCCCTTCGACTTCCATTGAATCCACCAACCATGGTCGATCTGTTTGGTTCCAGGTCCGTTCGCCCTATTACCTGTTCACCCTAAAAGTTCGCCCTGATAATTATATTTATGTAGGATATTAAAAATAAATGAAGTATAAATGAAATTTGAAGGTTTATAGATAATAAATTGAGAAATTTTAGATATGGGGCATGCTAAAATGTATGTTTTGATAATGAGCAAAGTTAAACATTTCAGTGCCTTGGAATAAGTAAAGCAGGTAAAGATAAGTGAATCGAAATTTCTCAAAACACACATGAGATCAAAGAACACAAGCCGTGATGTATATAATTATTTGATGTTTGCAGTTTGTTTCATCGTTGTTTTACTCATACCAAGCGTACATCAAAAGTGCATAATTAAAGAACCAAAGCCATCAATCAATTAATGAAAATAAAGATATCAAAGATATACAATAATCCCCAGTCAATAGTGGTAATGATGAAATCAACAATCATTAATTTCAATTAAGTATTTCAAACAATATTATATACATAACGTAATTGCTTGAAAAGAACTTAATTAATTTCTTAATGCATATAATTTTTCTATGTACCATTTTTCTTAATTTTAAAATAAAATATGCATCATGTTCATTAAATACTTTTTTAATTATCGGGGCGAACAGACCCACTCTTAGGGCAAACTAACACAGAGCGAATGTGTAATTAGGGCGAACGGACCCGATACCCGATCTGTTTGCCATGACTGCGACCTTTAAAATTTTTACTTTGTCATAGTCCCTGTAATAATCATTTCTATCTTCGACCTTCCATTTCATAGAGTGAGAGTTCCCGTTAAGATTAGGAAAGAATTTGTCCAGACTAATTTGTCGTGACATAGTATGCTATTCATAAAGATCAGTAAATCATATTGTGATTAATGGAAATCAACATATGAATATAAATTGAAATACGATCGGGAAAATACGGTTGATTTCCGTAATTAATATTTTTAGATTTAAAACAATCTTGAAGAAAAATTTAGAATGGATGAGATAAGTGAAGCAGTTAAGGTAGAGACTGACACTAGTCACATGACTTTTAAGAATATTGAATAAAATGTGGTAATAATTATTAATTATGTTTGCAGTATTTCTTATGAGGTATTTTGTTTTTTGAATTTTCTACATATGATTTGTGCAAATTCTCAAATTAAACTGAAATACAAATTTAATACAGTAATTTCTTGGCAATAATACATTATATGTGTAAAATGCTATATGAAGCATTTCGTCAAGGGAGGTAATCATGTCTCAAATGATATTAGAATATGATGAGTTTTGCATGTTTTTGTTAAATATTGAAGTTTTTAATATTATGATCCCAGACTTTCCTTACACTTCTGAAAATAAAACAAAATGCAACCATATTATATCAAAAATTTAGAAATTTTAAATGACAGGATTTTTCGCTATTCAAGAATTTTGAGGAGAATTTATACATTTCACATACAATGCACTATAAAAGTTGAAGATTGAAATGCTTTTTATCTTGAAAATTAGTCAGGTGACCTATATCTTTTAATTAAATTCCTTAAAGTCTGCCACAAAAGCAATAAATCTGGCCAGTTTTAAGGAAATTCAATGACAAGTCCATTTGACCAGCCTAAAACAGGACTAAAAAATTAATTAAAAATCAACAGTTCAACTTATTGATTTTTTTTCTTCACACATTTACTCATATATCATCTACCTACTCTGACAAATAATTTCAGAATTTTGACACTATTTTCCAAAAAGTTGCCCATTAGGTCTCTATGTTAAATATTTGTACCAAATGTGGATATGTGCAGAGGGAGTTAGTATGCTTGTTGTTACCAACTTCCAGTGTAAATAATAACAACAACACATGTGATTTTATTTACATTTCACTGTCATGTGATTACCTAATTTGAATATGTCACCAGAACCCAAGCATGCATGAGATGCTCATTTCACTTTCACCAAGTGACAATTTTGATTCGGCTTCAAAATAATCAAACACTTTTAATGTTAAATCCTGTTTTTCATCTGAAGTTTAGAGAGGCATGACTATCCTTTCTATATAACTTATATAAGTATTGGTTGAGTTCTAAATAAGGGCAGATAATTTTTAATTTGTAAATATTAATTTATGAAAAGACAAAAAAATGTTGTTTTTTTCTACCTTTATTTTATATTTTTTCTATTATATTTAAAAAAAAATATATATTAATTACTTGTTTTTTTTTATTATGCTTAAATAACATACATAAAACTTGTTTTCATTTTCTAAAAGTATACACAAAGCATGCAAAGCATGGGCTATTTACATGGTATATCTGGTCAATACACATAGGCTTACTTTATAACCATGTTCTTTAGAATTTAAAGAAAAAGATTTAAAATTCAAAGGCTTGCATTTATATTTTTTACTTTTAAATTTCTAAAATAATTTCCAATAAAATGTAAAAAGTTAAACTTTGGGTGAAATGAACATCTCATGCATTCTTGGGTTCTGGTGACATTCAAATTAGATAATCACATGACAGTGAAATGTAAATAAAATCACATGTGTTGTTGTTATTGTTTACACTGGACGTTGGTAACAACAAGCATACTAACTCCCTCTGCACATATCCACATTGGTACAAATATTTAACATAGGGACCTGATGGGCAACTTATTGGAAAAATAGTGTCAAAATTCTGAAATTATTTGTCAGAGTAGGTAGATGATATATGAGTAAATGTGTGAAGAAAAAAAATCAATAAGTTGAATTGTTGATTTTTAATTAATTTTTTAGTCCTGTTTTAGGCTGGTCAAACGGACTATACCTTAAAGAGTGCAAAATTAGCTCTAAAAATGTACTTTTCCTGCCCTGGAAGAATTGTAGACAGCTTAATTTGCTAACTATATCACCTAGAAAGGAAAGCTTTCTCTTACAAACATTATCTTTGCCTGTTTTATTGTCATTTATTCAATGTCTTAATTGACAAAAAAGGGTATATGTCAGGGTGTCTTTCTAAACCCCTAACTTTTTTTTTTGCCTGGAAACATATCTTTATTTTTTAATGATATGTAGCATGGATATAAGTAATTGTGATATAGCTCTTTTTTTTAAATTCATTGACACAATTTTTTTCTATTCCACTTTAAAATCAAATTTTGTTGGATTTCACCAAAGCCAGTTACAGGCTATATTGCCAAAAAAGGGTAGCCATTTTGAAAAAAAAAATGAACAAATTTATGTCTTAGATATTCCAAAATATTCATTTATCATATTATACTCAAGATAATTAAAAAAAAAAATTATATGCTATTTTTTGGGGGTACCTTAATGACACGGAGAAGTGAAAAAAAATGACATTTTTGGGGACTTCAGAGGGGGGTAACTCTTACAGGGAATATTTTTAAAATAAGCCTGGAAACCTATTCTCAAATTTTGATATTTTGTTAGGTACAATGTACATCCCATAGAACAATATATATGAAATTCAAAAAAATTTATTGACTACTTTTTTTCCCCCATAGTGTCCTTCTCTACCTTAAATGCTATTAAAGACATTTTATTCAGATATGTTTAAAATAAAATTATACATAAATTATGAACAAGTCATTCTTTAAGAAATTTTATTTACCGGGAGTAACACCGTTAGAAGGAATAGCCAAATGTTGCACACAAGCCGAAGTACTGATTCAGGCAGGATGCCAAGCTAAAGAAATATCGAGATTTTTAATAAAAACTGTACTTTCAATTTCTAGGATTTACTCGCCATGTGGGCGAACAGATTTGAAAATTGAGGGGCCCACATAGAGAACCACTCGCCATTGGCGACCACTAATTTCAAACGCAGAGTAATTTACATCAAACGTAATGGGCGACAATTATATAATAATCTTTATATTGATAAGGAACATTCTTTGATGATTATTCTCTATTGTCTATTAACTACACTAAACACGTCACAAATCAAATTCCTTTAAATAAACAACTTAAAACAACACAATTTTGGGACCGCGAAAAAACCAATCGCAGCATCATGTTTCGTATCGGTACTTTGTATCCTAGCTCGGACCATGGAAACATCACTGTTGTTCACTGGTCGACAAATGTAATGTTCCATGTCTGTTCGGAAATGCATCCGATTTTGCATTCCGGAATTACAGTCTTGACCGGAAGTTAAAAACACACAAATAAGTGTTTATTGCATCCAACATTATTGTAAATAGAGTTTCGGTATAATAAAACAATTATTGCCTGCACTTGCAGTGAACATCATTAATTGTTCACCCTTGGGATGTTGTTTTCCCTCGGGTTAACAATTATGATGTTCAACTTAAGTGCAGGCAATAATTGTATATTGTTCATCACTGACACAATATCCTGTGCATGCAATGTCTAAGCTAGCGACCAGTACTTTCGCATGACCACAATATTATACGATTTGATCTGGGGCCGATTTGACAATTAATATAATTAAAACTTTCGCAGTTTGCGTAAAAGACACCAAGTCAAGTTTAAATGGGAATCTGGTAAAAAATCATTTATTCCTTTTTTGTGGTTCATTTTAGATAGTAACTACCATTGATAGTATAGGCTCGAGGTATCACAAACTAACTCTTGCGACTGTTAATCGACTCAATGTATGTGTGGGCATCAACCTAGATAGAACAGTAAGCTGGAACAACCATATCAACACCGTGGCAAAGAAAGCAAGCAATATCAGTGCTTTCTTACAAAAGAATTTACATCAACTTCCTAGAAAAAGCAAAGCCCAGAGTTACCAGACATTAGTAAGACCGCTCATGGAATAGGCTTGTACCATCTGGGATCCTCATACTAAGGAGAACATAAATAAACTCAGGGATTTAGCCAGGATTTTGAGACCATTAGTCACTTTTGCGGAAGAGATTTTTTTTTTAAATTATGAATAAACAAGATTATAATGAGCTTAATCTTATAATCAGTTACGTTGCCTTACTGGTTAGTAATGGAGATTGAAAACCTCCTAGGATGGGAACAAATTAACAACCAACTGATAAAACATAACATTGCCACTATTTTGATCTCAATACCACACAAATTGTAATACACCCCCCCCCCCCCCCCACACTTTTGAAATATTACTGTGCTTTGGTCTAATACCACACAAATTGTAAATACACCCTCCCCCACCCTTTTTGAAATGCTACTGTGCTTTGGTCTAATATCACAACAATTGTAATAACTCATATTTGTGTAGTCTTCAGCAGAAAAAAAAATTCTACCAATTTGACCAATGGGAATGGTCCAACTTCTATCTAGATTCTTTGTAGGAAATCAGTATAGAACACACTTCAAAAACTGATTGATTGATTGGTGTTTAACGTCCAGCGAGCAATTTTTCAGCTATATTCAGGACGAGAACATTTAAAAATTTAAACGCCACGGGACTCGAAACAAGGAAAGGTGATGGGTAGGGACGGATAATTTTGCCAGTGCAACAGGTCTCTTATGGACCACTCATCATGAACATTGAGCATAATGCTCATAATGAGCTGTTACACTGGGTTCTTTAACGTGCGGAGAGGGTGGCAATCTCTCAACACGGGACCTCGGTTTTATTTACGTCTCATCCGCAGGACGGGTTGGTTGTGAATTTTTACATTCCGCACAACCGACGGACACCCCTTCAAGCCGAAGAAGCTCTCGGTCACATTTCTATACCCCGGGGTTGCACTTCAAAAACTGAAGCAAGTTGTAAAATAAATAATTATTTCTCAGACCCCATAATCAAATTGCAACAATTGGAATAAAAATACTGTAGTTATTTTTTTTAATTGCCGACACGTGTCTGTTTGTAAATACAGAGCTCCAGATAATTTTCAAGTCCAAAGGGTAATTACCCCCTACTTTCGAAAATGATGCGTATTTGCATATTTCCTTTGCACTGTTGTACTCTCTACTTCAGAAAAGATTGCTTACATGTACACTTTTAAAATTATGTTTGACACAAGTGTTATTCAATAAACGCAGGATGCAAGTGAAATGTATATCTCTGTTTAATTTGACACGATTGTGTCATGTTTATTAATAAAATGTTGTAAATATTTTGTTTTTAGCTCGTCGACTTCGGCAGTTTTAACAGCCGAGTATAATGTCATCAATGATTCCTTTAACTATAGTATACTGTCACTAGACACAGATGAAACTGTCAGGAACTTAAGTATATAATTTTCCGTAGCGCACTTATTCATGTTCTTGCTCATTTTCAACGAACGTGTTCCCAAATTTACTTTCGTTTTAGTTCTTACTTATTAGATAAACCACATTTATTTGTAATATTGACCACGATTGGACGATTTATCATAAACATCCAATCAGATCTCTTTTGACATCGATGCTTAGAAAGGCAAGCATTCTGTACCCCTCAGATGTATACGCTCTCTCCTTCGAAAAGTACAAAGGGAAGTAATTACGGGGAATTTCTCAAAAACAAAAATGTATTGTTATGTACACGACTACAAGTACGCTCCGAATTTGGAAAGTTTGCTTACACAGCAATATGTATGCATAATGTGTACACTCTGATCTGATAATACATGTGTTTTTACTCGTTTTCATAGTGTAAAAAACGCAAATACGCAGCTTATCTGAAGCTCTGTAAATAGTTCTATAAATAAAACGCAATTGTTACCCGGATGCTGATCAATATATAAAAAAAAATTATATGCGTCCTCGTGCGGTGGATTTCAACGAATTGAATGGCCATCCTTTGCATATAAATGAAATATAAAATATGAGAACTAAGATTTCATTTCACAGAAATGAGAATAAATACATCAAAAGTTTGTTTGGTTAAAAATAGCTTTGGTAGATTGCGAACTCCTGTTGATCGCGCCATTTTTATTCTTTATTAGTTTCTTCAAAGGACGTGTATACACGTCCTTGTTTCTTTAATCAAAGTTATCACTTTCAAAATACTTAATGGATACGATAGATTTCAATAAACATGATATCGACATTTTCATAAATTTGGCAAAAATAGTTCGTTATGGCAGACATTGAGACGAATCGTGCAAAGAATGACGATTACTATTAATTATATATTTTGACGGCAACTTTCCCTATGCGAAATTGCACCCATATGACGATTACAAAAATATGTTCACTTTAAATACATACTGTGGCATCTCGAGTACATGTCATAACCACAGGCGTAACTATAAAAAAAATATTATCGTTGATTGAATTCTTTGTCCAGGTGAGATCAAAGATTACGCTATCAAAACAAAAATTCTATAATCCGTTGATTGGCTTGTAACATCAAACATGTAATAAAATTGTCATTGCAGTGACTAGTTTTAATCAGCAAATGAAGAAGAATGGATTGTTACAAACATTTTTTTACGATTTTTTGAAAATTCAAGTGACGAATTGGGTACTGGAAATACTCGTCACTTTCGAAAATCAATCGTCAATGACGAAAGTGACGAGCGCTAGCTAATACACTGCATGTATTATGTTATCAAAATAAATTTTATCACTGAAGATACAAAGATTTTTTCTTATATTGAGAAACAGCTTAAAACATAAAATGAAGATTAAAAACCTCTAGTCTAAATTAGGGGTAAAAGTCAGTTGTGGTTATTTCTTAATGATGATGGAAAACATGGATGTTGGGTGTCAATTTTATTTATCTACTATTATTAAGTAATGAATAAAATATATTATGCAAACTATCTCATTTTTTTGCAGTTTTCAAATTCACAAAAAAAAAATACTCAAACTTTTAAATTGCTCTACAAAAAACTAGTTGAAATTCAGAAATTGAATTGGTCCAAATCAGCAAAAATATAGCTCAGAATGCAGGATTTTGCATCAAAATATTCAAAATTTTCGTGGGGGGGGGGGGGGGGGGCAAACACCCCCTCCAACTCGGGATATTTACACGGCCCTCGTGACAAGGACTACCTAAATTTTGGAAGGGCTAGTTAAATTCTTAGATTACTAGAGCCCTTTGGACTAGTATACTGACAATTTTCAATCTATGCCAGAAATAAAAGTCACCATATTAGGCACTGAAAAACTTCTTAAAAATCTTGATCCAACAAAAGCCACTGGACCAGACCAAATACCAGCACGGATATTAAAACAATTTGCAGCAGAATTTGCACCACACCTAACCACCATTTTCAATACATCTATTACAAAAGGTGAAGTTCCAACAGACTGGCGTCAAGCAAATGTAATACCGATCTTCAAAAAAGGGGAAAAGTACCTAGCAAGCAATTATAGACCAGTATCACTCACCTGTATATGCTGTAAACTTTTAGAACACATCGTAGTGAGTAACATCTTAAAACATCTAGATCTGCATAACATCTTAGTCGACTGTCAACATGGTTTTCGTGCAAAAAGGAGTTGTGAAACACAATTACTCACACTCAGCCATGAACTGCTCAGTAACCTACACTCTAGCATTCAAACTGACTTGATAATACTTGACTTTTCTAAGGCATTTGACAAGGTACCTCATAAGAAATTACTATGGAAGCTTAACAATTATGGAATAAGAGGGAACACCTGGAAGTGGGTCTCAGCTTTCTTGAGTAACAGAATGCAGCAAGTAGCTTTGGATGGGGAGGTATCTGGTCAACTGCCTGTAGTAAGTGGAGTACCTCAGGGATCGGTCTTGGGTCCACTGCTTTTTCTCATATTCATAAATGATCTTCCAGTTGCAGTAACATCAAAAACTAGATTATTTGCAGATGATTGTATTCTATACAGACAAATCTATAATCATGATGATTCAATCACTTTACAACAAGACTTGGACAACTTGGCAGCTTGGGGAAAAATGTGGGGTATGCAGTTTCATCCAGAAAAATGCATCTCATTAAGTGTCACAAGATCACAAAAACCATTTCACACCAGCTACACCCTCAAAGGTCATACCCTTGAATCGGTTACAACTGCAAAATATCTGGGCATAACAATCTCAAATGACATGAACTGGGACACTCATATCAATAACATCACCTCAAAAGCAAACAAGATCATAGGCTTCTTGAGACGAAACCTACCAATTCAAAACACTGAAACTAAAACTTTGGCATATAAATCCATGGTCAGATCAAATCTGGAATACTGCGCAAGTGTCTGGTCACCTCACACAGAAAAACTAAAAAGTAAATTAGAGCAAGTTCAGTGCAGAGCAGCAAGATATGTGACAAACCGCTATCACAATACCAGCAGTGTTTCGGCAATGCTTAACCATCTTCAATTGCCAACTCTCGAACACCGTAGGAACTTAAACAGAATTACAATGCTTTATAAAATCACCAACAACCTTATTGCAGTGGATCCAAAACTTTACCTTACTACTCAACCTTATGTCAGTACAAGAAACAATAACCCATTACAATATCAAATTATATCCACCAGGACAAACTATTATAAATCCAGTTTTTTCCCACATGCAGTAGTACTCTGGAACGCACTACCTTATACAGTTGTTAATGCTGGGTCCCTGGATCAGTTTAAACAACTGATCCAATGTCAGAACATCTAACATCTTAGTTGGTCTGTAAATACCTGTAAATGTGTTAAATTTTGCACCTGTTTTTGTTAATTTTTGATTTCACTTATTTTCATGCAATATCTGTAGATAATTTTTATTTATTATTATTATAAATATATATATATATTTTGTTTTTTAATGTCTGTTTGCGCAGCGCCGACGTGTAGTCATCAGAGTTTTGATGGATCGTCGTACTATGTAGATGTAGATACTGTCATTACTGAAGAAGTTAGTGTCAAACCCTGGGCCTGACATGCGATTTGATTTCTAACCAAAAATTGATATAAAACATTTGTTTACAGTTTGTTCCATGGGTTCATCATTGAGACTTTCTGATTCCGAGTCAGACATTGTATTCTTATTACAGCTTCAACAGACAAGACCAAAGATGTAATCCTTTCTTTGTTGCTTTCAAAACCCGGCAAAATTTGCGCTTCAGCGGAAACGCTGGTATGACATGCGCGCAGTCTTTTGGTATGGTAAAATGCGGTACAATCACCGACTTTATAAATCGATATGAAAATTTTACGGATATAAAGTTATTTGATTAAATAATACAAGGATTTATATAAAATCCTTGAATAATGCAAACATTCAGGCGCGGGTGCAGGATTTTATGGTAGAGGAGGTCTATATTTCATATATTTGTTCTCTTTGTACTGTAGAAATAAACATTCCATTACCTAAATTTATCCTTGTCAAAATTAAAGAACATAACAGACAACATTATTTTTTTTTATTTGATATGAATACAAATTCAAATGTTTATTCATTAAGATCATCTGCAAAGGGAAATTTGCTTGAAACGAACTTTTCACTACTCCAGAACTATTTTATGGAATTCTTTACCTCCTAACTTAAAATAAATTCAAAATATAAATCCGTATTCAAAAAGAAATATACAGATTATTATATATTTTATATCAAAGCAAAATAACGAATGATTATGACATTATATTCATTTTACTCAGATTGTGATATTTTGTTGTGAATATGTATGTATTGTATGGTTTGAAATTGTATTTGATTATTAATGTTTTGAGGGCCACAGGGAAGATTAGGTTATTGTTGCTAACTGTGTTAACCTCTTGAAATAAAGTCATTACTTACTTACTTACTAACGTGCACTATAATATGACCAGAGAGACGGACTTCATGACTTATGCTTAAAAAAAAACCACATTAAACTTTACTGTTTTAATTATTTCATTGACACATTTATAATCATATGAAGCATAATGTTTGTGTTAAATTTGGTTGCTAGTCGGATCGGTATGCTTGCTAGTTGATTTTTTACAACTAGCAAAGTTTTGATTGTGGTGAAAAAGTTAATTTCTATCCCTGTATATTGCTGCTTACTGATCTATTGTGACCGGTTGTTGTGACTGTGGCGTTGTTTATATCGCTGTTTACTGGTTTATTGTGATGTTGTTGTGACTGCGGCGTTATTTATATCGCTATTTACTGGTTTATTGTGACGTTGTTGTGACTGTGGCGTTGTTTATATCGCTGTTTACTGATTTATTGTGACGTTGTTGTGACTGTGGCGTTGTTTATATCGCTGTTTACTGGTTTATTGTGACGTTGTTGTGACTGCATGTGGCGTTGCTTAAATCGCTGCTTACTGATCTATTGTGACCGGTTGTTGTGACTGTGGCGTTGTTTATATTGCTGCTTACTGGTTTATTGTGACGTTGTTGTGACTGGCGTTGTTTATATTGCTGCTTACTGGTTTATTGTGACGTTGTTGTGACTGTGGCGTTGTTTTTATCGCTGCTTACTGATCTATTGTGACCGGTTGTTGTGATTGTGGCGTTGTTTATATCGATGTTTACTGGTTTATTGTGACGTTGTTGTGACTGTGGCGTTGTTTATATCGCTGTTTACTGGTTTATTGTGACGTTGTTGTGACTGTGGCGTTGTTTATATTCATATCCAGAAATTGAGGGTACTTTCCTCATAAATATTCATCATATTTAAATTAGATTTTGATCACGTGACTGCAGTTTCAAGCTTGATGGATCGTTTATTAGATTTGTCAAAAAAATAGCCTATAGTACGGAAATTCAATGTGTCCGTCAATGATTCGAATATTAAAAGTTATTGTTTATTTCCGCAAAGTTTTTCTTCTGTCAAAATTCAAATATTTTTGTTTTGTAACGATTTTGGACATGTCCTTGATATCGCGATCATGCAAAAATGATCATATTATATTTAATGTGGGAACCATGAGTTTAGAAGCTAGAAATATAAGGTTAGTTAATATAATTACATATATTATTGAGGAATCTAAATTAATTTCAGAAAATATGTCGCCAAATGTCATTCATTGTTAAATTTTGTGTCACACGCCACCAGTTTCATGTATTTCAGACATTTTTACATAGACTCTTAAGGCCAAAAAAGGGTTCGTCGCCTCGGATTTTCATTTAGTCCAGGAACCTCGAATATTTAATTGTTTTCATTAATTTTTATTTCATTTAATTCAGCTTGATTCAATGTATCATTTTCAAGTTCAGAAAATGACACACATGCAATTATGAATGATATCGTCTATATAGATCATATGAAAATTGCAGACGTCCCGGCGTCGCCATCTTAGATATGCAAATGAGCAAAGTACCCATCATTTCTGGCTATGTGCTGCTTACTGATTTATTGTGACGTTGTTGTGACTGTGGCGTTGTTTATATCGCTGTTTACTGGTTTATTGTGACGTTGTTGTGACTGTGGCGTTGTTTATTTCGCTGCTTACTGGTTTATTGTGACGTTGCTGTGTCTGTGGCGTTGTTTTTATCGCTGCTTACTTATCTATTGTGACCGGTTGTTGTGACTGTGGCGTTGTTTATATCGCTGTTTACTGGTTTATTATGACGTTGTTGTGACTGTGGCATTGTTTATATCGCTGCTTACTGATCTATTGTGACCGGTTGTTGTGATTGTGGCGTTGTTTATATCGCTGTTTACTGGTTTATTGTGACTTTGTTGTGACTGTGGCGTTGTTTATATCGCTGTTTACTGGTTTATTGTGACGTTGTTGTGACTGTGGCGTTGTTTATATTCATATCCAGAAATTGAGGGTACTTTCCTCATAAATATTCATCATATTTAAATTAGATTTTGATCACGTGACTGCAGTTTCAAGCTTGATGGATCGTTTATTAGATTTGTCAAAAAAATAGCCTATAGTACGGAAATTCAATGTGTCCGTCAATGATTCGAATATTAAAAGTTATTGTTTATTTCCGCAAAGTTTTTCTTCTGTCAAAATTCAAATATTTTTGTTTTGTAACGATTTTGGACATGTCCTTGATATCGCGATCATGCAAAAATGATCATATTATATTTAATGTGGGAACCATGAGTTTAGAAGCTAGAAATATAAGGTTAGTTAATATAATTACATATATTATTGAGGAATCTAAATTAATTTCAGAAAATATGTCGCCAAATGTCATTCATTGTTAAATTTTGTGTCACACGCCACCAGTTTCATGTATTTCAGACATTTTTACATAGACTCTTAAGGCCAAAAAAGGGTTCGTCGCCTCGGATTTTCATTTAGTCCAGGAACCTCGAATATTTAATTGTTTTCATTAATTTTTATTTCATTTAATTCAGCTTGATTCAATGTATCATTTTCAAGTTCAGAAAATGACACACATGCAATTATGAATGATATCGTCTATATAGATCATATGAAAATTGCAGACGTCCCGGCGTCGCCATCTTAGATATGCAAATGAGCAAAGTACCCATCATTTCTGGCTATGTGCTGCTTACTGATTTATTGTGACGTTGTTGTGACTGTGGCGTTGTTTATATCGCTGTTTACTGGTTTATTGTGACGTTGTTGTGACTGTGGCGTTGTTTATTTCGCTGCTTACTGGTTTATTGTGACGTTGCTGTGTCTGTGGCGTTGTTTTTATCGCTGCTTACTGATCTATTGTGACCGGTTGTTGTGACTGTGGCGTTGTTTATATCGCTGTTTACTGGTTTATTATGACGTTGTTGTGACTGTGGCGTTGTTTATATCGCTGTTTACTGGTTTATTGTGACGTTGTTGTGACTGTGGCGTTGTTTATTTCGCTGTTTACTGGTTTATTGTGACGTTGCTGTGTTTGTGGCGTTGTTTTTATCGCTGCTTACTGATCTATTGTGACCGGTTGTTGTGACTGTGGCGTTGTTTATATCGCTGTTTACTGGTTTATTATGACGTTGTTGTGACTGTGGCGTTGTTTATATCGCTGCTTACTGATCTATTGTGACCGGTTGTTGTGATTGTGGCGTTGTTTATATCGCTGTTTACTGGTTTATTGTGACGTTGTTGTGACTGTGGCGTTGTTTATATCGCTGCTTACTGATCTATTGTGACCGGTTGTTGTGATTGTGGCGTTGTTTATATCGCTGTTTACTGGTTTATTGTGACGTTGTTGTGACTGTGGCGTTGTTTATATCGCTGCTTACTGATCTATTGTGATCGGTTGTTGTGACTGTGGCGTTGTTTATATCGCTGTTTACTGGTTTATTGTGACGTTGTTGTGACTGCGGTTGTTTATATCGCTGTTTACTGGTTTATTGTGACGTTGTTGTGACTGTGGCGTTGTTTATATTCATATCCAGAAATTGAGGGTACTTTCCTCATAAATATTCATCATATTTAAATTAGATTTTGATCACGTGACTGCAGTTTCAAGCTTGATGGATCGTTTATTAGATTTGTCAAAAAAATAGCCTATAGTACGGAAATTCAATGTGTCCGTCAATGATTCGAATATTAAAAGTTATTGTTTATTTCCGCAAAGTTTTTCTTCTGTCAAAATTCAAATATTTTTGTTTTGTAACGATTTTGGACATGTCCTTGATATCGCGATCATGCAAAAATGATCATATTATATTTAATGTGGGAACCATGAGTTTAGAAGCTAGAAATATAAGGTTAGTTAATATAATTACATATATTATTGAGGAATCTAAATTAATTTCAGAAAATATGTCGCCAAATGTCATTCATTGTTAAATTTTGTGTCACACGCCACCAGTTTCATGTATTTCAGACATTTTTACATAGACTCTTAAGGCCAAAAAAGGGTTCGTCGCCTCGGATTTTCATTTAGTCCAGGAACCTCGAATATTTAATTGTTTTCATTAATTTTCATTTCATTTAATTCAGCTTGATTCAATGTATCATTTTCAAGTTCAGAAAATGACACACATGCAATTATGAATGATATCGTCTATATAGATCATATGAAAATTGCAGACGTCCCGGCGTCGCCATCTTAGATATGCAAATGAGCAAAGTACCCATCATTTCTGGCTATGTGCTGCTTACTGATTTATTGTGACTTTGTTGTGACTGGCGTTGTTTATATCGCTGTTTACTGGTTTATTGTGACGTTGTTGTGACTGTGGCGTTGTTTATTTCGCTGCTTACTGGTTTATTGTGACGTTGCTGTGTCTGTGGCGTTGTTTTTATCGCTGCTTACTGATCTATTGTGACCGGTTGTTGTGACTGTGGCGTTGTTTATATCGCTGTTTACTGGTTTATTATGACGTTGTTGTGACTGTGGCGTTGTTTATATCGCTGTTTACTGGTTTATTGTGACGTTGTTGTGACTGTGGCGTTGTTTATTTCGCTGCTTACTGGTTTATTGTGACGTTGCTGTGTCTGTGGCGTTGTTTTTATCGCTGCTTACTGATCTATTGTGACCGGTTGTTGTGACTGTGGCGTTGTTTATATCGCTGTTTACTGGTTTATTATGACGTTGTTGTGACTGTGGCGTTGTTTATATCGCTGTTTACTGGTTTATTGTGACGTTGTTGTGACTGTGGCGTTGTTTATTTCGCTGCTTACTGGTTTATTGTGACGTTGCTGTGTTTGTGGCGTTGTTTTTATCGCTGCTTACTGATCTATTGTGACCGGTTGTTGTGACTGTGGCGTTGTTTATATCGCTGTTTACTGGTTTATTATGACGTTGTTGTGACTGTGGCGTTGTTTATATCGCTGCTTACTGATCTATTGTGACCGGTTGTTGTGATTGTGGCGTTGTTTATATCGCTGTTTACTGGTTTATTGTGACGTTGTTGTGACTGTGGCGTTGTTTATATCGCTGCTTACTGATCTATTGTGACCGGTTGTTGTGATTGTGGCGTTGTTTATATCGCTGTTTACTGGTTTATTGTGACGTTGTTGTGACTGTGGCGTTGTTTATATCGCTGCTTACTGATCTATTGTGACCGGTTGTTGTGACTGTGGCGTTGTTTATATCGCTGTTTACTGGTTTATTGTGACGTTGTTGTGACTGTGGCGTTGTTTATATCGCTGTTTACTGGTTTATTGTGACGTTGTTGTGACTGTGGCGTTGTTTATATTCATATCCAGAAATTGAGGGTACTTTCCTCATAAATATTCATCATATTTAAATTAGATTTTGATCACGTGACTGCAGTTTCAAGCTTGATGGATCGTTTATTAGATTTGTCAAAAAAATAGCCTATAGTACGGAAATTCAATGTGTCCGTCAATGATTCGAATATTAAAAGTTATTGTTTATTTCCGCAAAGTTTTTCTTCTGTCAAAATTCAAATATTTTTGTTTTGTAACGATTTTGGACATGTCCTTGATATCGCGATCATGCAAAAATGATCATATTATATTTAATGTGGGAACCATGAGTTTAGAAGCTAGAAATATAAGGTTAGTTAATATAATTACATATATTATTGAGGAATCTAAATTAATTTCAGAAAATATGTCGCCAAATGTCATTCATTGTTAAATTTTGTGTCACACGCCACCAGTTTCATGTATTTCAGACATTTTTACATAGACTCTTAAGGCCAAAAAAGGGTTCGTCGCCTCGGATTTTCATTTAGTCCAGGAACCTCGAATATTTAATTGTTTTCATTAATTTTTATTTCATTTAATTCAGCTTGATTCAATGTATCATTTTCAAGTTCAGAAAATGACACACATGCAATTATGAATGATATCGTCTATATAGATCATATGAAAATTGCAGACGTCCCGGCGTCGCCATCTTAGATATGCAAATGAGCAAAGTACCCATCATTTCTGGCTATGTGCTGCTTACTGATTTATTGTGACGTTGTTGTGACTGTGGCGTTGTTTATATCGCTGTTTACTGGTTTATTGTGACGTTGTTGTGACTGTGGCGTTGTTTATTTCGCTGCTTACTGGTTTATTGTGACGTTGCTGTGTCTGTGGCGTTGTTTTTATCGCTGCTTACTGATCTATTGTGACCGGTTGTTGTGACTGTGGCGTTGTTTATATCGCTGTTTACTGGTTTATTATGACGTTGTTGTGACTGTGGCGTTGTTTATATCGCTGTTTACTGGTTTATTGTGACGTTGTTGTGACTGTGGCGTTGTTTATTTCGCTGTTTACTGGTTTATTGTGACGTTGCTGTGTTTGTGGCGTTGTTTTTATCGCTGCTTACTGATCTATTGTGACCGGTTGTTGTGACTGTGGCGTTGTTTATATCGCTGTTTACTGGTTTATTATGACGTTGTTGTGACTGTGGCGTTGTTTATATCGCTGCTTACTGATCTATTGTGACCGGTTGTTGTGATTGTGGCGTTGTTTATATCGCTGTTTACTGGTTTATTGTGACGTTGTTGTGACTGTGGCGTTGTTTATATCGCTGCTTACTGATCTATTGTGACCGGTTGTTGTGATTGTGGCGTTGTTTATATCGCTGTTTACTGGTTTATTGTGACGTTGTTGTGACTGTGGCGTTGTTTATATCGCTGCTTACTGATCTATTGTGATCGGTTGTTGTGACTGTGGCGTTGTTTATATCGCTGTTTACTGGTTTATTGTGACGTTGTTGTGACTGCGGTTGTTTATATCGCTGTTTACTGGTTTATTGTGACGTTGTTGTGACTGTGGCGTTGTTTATATTCATATCCAGAAATTGAGGGTACTTTCCTCATAAATATTCATCATATTTAAATTAGATTTTGATCACGTGACTGCAGTTTCAAGCTTGATGGATCGTTTATTAGATTTGTCAAAAAAATAGCCTATAGTACGGAAATTCAATGTGTCCGTCAATGATTCGAATATTAAAAGTTATTGTTTATTTCCGCAAAGTTTTTCTTCTGTCAAAATTCAAATATTTTTGTTTTGTAACGATTTTGGACATGTCCTTGATATCGCGATCATGCAAAAATGATCATATTATATTTAATGTGGGAACCATGAGTTTAGAAGCTAGAAATATAAGGTTAGTTAATATAATTACATATATTATTGAGGAATCTAAATTAATTTCAGAAAATATGTCGCCAAATGTCATTCATTGTTAAATTTTGTGTCACACGCCACCAGTTTCATGTATTTCAGACATTTTTACATAGACTCTTAAGGCCAAAAAAGGGTTCGTCGCCTCGGATTTTCATTTAGTCCAGGAACCTCGAATATTTAATTGTTTTCATTAATTTTCATTTCATTTAATTCAGCTTGATTCAATGTATCATTTTCAAGTTCAGAAAATGACACACATGCAATTATGAATGATATCGTCTATATAGATCATATGAAAATTGCAGACGTCCCGGCGTCGCCATCTTAGATATGCAAATGAGCAAAGTACCCATCATTTCTGGCTATGTGCTGCTTACTGATTTATTGTGACTTTGTTGTGACTGGCGTTGTTTATATCGCTGTTTACTGGTTTATTGTGACGTTGTTGTGACTGTGGCGTTGTTTATTTCGCTGCTTACTGGTTTATTGTGACGTTGCTGTGTCTGTGGCGTTGTTTTTATCGCTGCTTACTGATCTATTGTGACCGGTTGTTGTGACTGTGGCGTTGTTTATATCGCTGTTTACTGGTTTATTATGACGTTGTTGTGACTGTGGCGTTGTTTATATCGCTGTTTACTGGTTTATTGTGACGTTGTTGTGACTGTGGCGTTGTTTATTTCGCTGCTTACTGGTTTATTGTGACGTTGCTGTGTCTGTGGCGTTGTTTTTATCGCTGCTTACTGATCTATTGTGACCGGTTGTTGTGACTGTGGCGTTGTTTATATCGCTGTTTACTGGTTTATTATGACGTTGTTGTGACTGTGGCGTTGTTTATATCGCTGTTTACTGGTTTATTGTGACGTTGTTGTGACTGTGGCGTTGTTTATTTCGCTGCTTACTGGTTTATTGTGACGTTGCTGTGTTTGTGGCGTTGTTTTTATCGCTGCTTACTGATCTATTGTGACCGGTTGTTGTGACTGTGGCGTTGTTTATATCGCTGTTTACTGGTTTATTATGACGTTGTTGTGACTGTGGCGTTGTTTATATCGCTGCTTACTGATCTATTGTGACCGGTTGTTGTGATTGTGGCGTTGTTTATATCGCTGTTTACTGGTTTATTGTGACGTTGTTGTGACTGTGGCGTTGTTTATATCGCTGCTTACTGATCTATTGTGACCGGTTGTTGTGATTGTGGCGTTGTTTATATCGCTGTTTACTGGTTTATTGTGACGTTGTTGTGACTGTGGCGTTGTTTATATCGCTGCTTACTGATCTATTGTGACCGGTTGTTGTGACTGTGGCGTTGTTTATATCGCTGTTTACTGGTTTATTGTGACGTTGTTGTGACTGGCGTTGTTTATATCGCTGTTTACTGGTTTATTGTGACGTTGTTGTGACTGTGGCGTTGTTTATATTCATATCCAGAAATTGAGGGTACTTTCCTCATAAATATTCATCATATTTAAATTAGATTTTGATCACGTGACTGCAGTTTCAAGCTTGATGGATCGTTTATTAGATTTGTCAAAAAAATAGCCTATAGTACGGAAATTCAATGTGTCCGTCAATGATTCGAATATTAAAAGTTATTGTTTATTTCCGCAAAGTTTTTCTTCTGTCAAAATTCAAATATTTTTGTTTTGTAACGATTTTGGACATGTCCTTGATATCGCGATCATGCAAAAATGATCATATTATATTTAATGTGGGAACCATGAGTTTAGAAGCTAGAAATATAAGGTTAGTTAATATAATTACATATATTATTGAGGAATCTAAATTAATTTCAGAAAATATGTCGCCAAATGTCATTCATTGTTATATTTTGTGTCACACGCCACCAGTTTCATGTATTTCAGACATTTTTACATAGACTCATAAGGCCAAAAAAGGGTTCGTCGCCTCGGATTTTCATTTAGTCCAGGAATCTCGAATATTTAATTGTTTTCATTAATTTTTATTTCATTTAATTCAGCTTGATTCAATGTATCATTTTCAAGTTCAGAAAATGACACACATGCAATTATGAATGATATCGTCTATATAGATCATATGAAAATTGCAGACGTCCCGGCGTCGCCATCTTAGATATACAAATGAGCAAAGTACCCATCATTTCTGGCTATGTGCTGCTTACTGATTTATTGTGACGTTGTTGTGACTGTGGCGTTGTTTATATCGCTGTTTACTGGTTTATTGTGACGTTGTTGTGACTGTGGCGTTGTTTTTATCGCTGCTTACTGATCTATTGTGACCGGTTGTTGTGACTGTGGCGTTGTTTATATCGCTGTTTACTGGTTTATTATGACGTTGTTGTGACTGTGGCGTTGTTTATATCGCTGCTTACTGATCTATTGTGACCGGTTGTTGTGATTGTGGCGTTGTTTATATCGCTGTTTACTGGTTTATTGTGACGTTGTTGTGACTGGCGTTGTTTATATCGCTGTTTACTGGTTTATTGTGACGTTGTTGTGACTGTGGCGTTGTTTATATTCATATCCAGAAATTGAGGGTACTTTCCTCATAAATATTCATTATATTTAAATTAGATTTTGATCACGTGACTGCAGTTTCAAGCTTGATGGATCGTTTATTAGATTTGTCAAAAAAAATAGCCTATAGTACGGAAATTCAATGTGTCCGTCAATGATTCGAATATTAAAAGTTATTGTTTATTTCCGCAAAGTTTTTCTTCTGTCAAAATTCAAATATTTTTGTTTTGTAACGATTTTGGACATGTCCTTGATATCGCGATCATGCAAAAATGATCATATTATATTTAATGTGGGAACCATGAGTTTAGAAGCTAGAAATATAAGGTTAGTTAATATAATTACATATATTATTGAGGAATCTAAATTAATTTCAGAAAATATGTCGCCAAATGTCATTCATTGTTAAATTTTGTGTCACACGCCACCAGTTTCATATATTTCAGACATTTTTACATAGACTCTTAAGGCCAAAAAAGGGTTCGTCGCCTCGGATTTTCATTTAGTCCAGGAATCTCGAATATTTAATTGTTTTCATTAATTTTTATTTCATTTAATTCAGCTTGATTCAATGTATCATTTTCAAGTTCAGAAAATGACACACATGCAATTATGAATGATATCGTCTATATAGATCATATGAAAATTACAGACGTCCCGGCGTCGCCATCTTAGATATACAAATGAGCAAAGTACCCATCATTTCTGGCTATGTGCTGCTTACTGATTTATTGTGACGTTGTTGTGACTGTGGCGTTGTTTATATCGCTGTTTACTGGTTTATTGTGACGTTGTTGTGACTGTGGCGTTGTTTATTTCGCTGCTTACTGGTTTATTGTGACGTTGCTGTGTCTGTGGCGTTGTTTTTATCGCTGCTTACTGATCTATTGTGACCGGTTGTTGTGACTGTGGCGTTGTTTATATCGCTGTTTACTGGTTTATTATGACGTTGTTGTGACTGTGGCGTTGTTTATATCGCTGCTTACTGATCTATTGTGACCGGTTGTTGTGATTGTGGCGTTGTTTATATCGCTGTTTACTGGTTTATTGTGACGTTGTTGTGACTGTGGCGTTGTTTATATCGCTGCTTACTGATCTATTGTGACCGGTTGTTGTGATTGTGGCGTTGTTTATATCGCTGTTTACTGGTTTATTGTGACGTTGTTGTGACTGTGGCGTTGTTTATATCGCTGCTTACTGATCTATTGTGACCGGTTGTTGTGACTGTGGCGTTGTTTATATCGCTGTTTACTGGTTTATTGTGACGTTGTTGTGACTGTGGCGTTGTTTATATCGCTGTTTACTGGTTTATTGTGACGTTGTTGTGACTGTGGCGTTGTTTATATTCATATCCAGAAATTGAGGGTACTTTCCTCATAAATATTCATCATATTTAAATTAGATTTTGATCACGTGACTGCAGTTTCAAGCTTGATGGATCGTTTATTAGATTTGTCAAAAAAATAGCCTATAGTACGGAAATTCAATGTGTCCGTCAATGATTCGAATATTAAAAGTTATTGTTTATTTCCGCAAAGTTTTTCTTCTGTCAAAATTCAAATATTTTTGTTTTGTAACGATTTTGGACATGTCCTTGATATCGCGATCATGCAAAAATGATCATATTATATTTAATGTGGGAACCATGAGTTTAGAAGCTAGAAATATAAGGTTAGTTAATATAATTACATATATTATTGAGGAATCTAAATTAATTTCAGAAAATATGTCGCCAAATGTCATTCATTGTTAAATTTTGTGTCACACGCCACCAGTTTCATGTATTTCAGACATTTTTACATAGACTCTTAAGGCCAAAAAAGGGTTCGTCGCCTCGGATTTTCATTTAGTCCAGGAACCTCGAATATTTAATTGTTTTCATTAATTTTTATTTCATTTAATTCAGCTTGATTCAATGTATCATTTTCAAGTTCAGAAAATGACACACATGCAATTATGAATGATATCGTCTATATAGATCATATGAAAATTGCAGACGTCCCGGCGTCGCCATCTTAGATATGCAAATGAGCAAAGTACCCATCATTTCTGGCTATGTGCTGCTTACTGATTTATTGTGACGTTGTTGTGACTGTGGCGTTGTTTATATCGCTGTTTACTGGTTTATTGTGACGTTGTTGTGACTGTGGCGTTGTTTATTTCGCTGCTTACTGGTTTATTGTGACGTTGCTGTGTCTGTGGCGTTGTTTTTATCGCTGCTTACTGATCTATTGTGACCGGTTGTTGTGACTGTGGCGTTGTTTATATCGCTGTTTACTGGTTTATTATGACGTTGTTGTGACTGTGGCGTTGTTTATATCGCTGTTTACTGGTTTATTGTGACGTTGTTGTGACTGTGGCGTTGTTTATTTCGCTGTTTACTGGTTTATTGTGACGTTGCTGTGTTTGTGGCGTTGTTTTTATCGCTGCTTACTGATCTATTGTGACCGGTTGTTGTGACTGTGGCGTTGTTTATATCGCTGTTTACTGGTTTATTATGACGTTGTTGTGACTGTGGCGTTGTTTATATCGCTGCTTACTGATCTATTGTGACCGGTTGTTGTGATTGTGGCGTTGTTTATATCGCTGTTTACTGGTTTATTGTGACGTTGTTGTGACTGTGGCGTTGTTTATATCGCTGCTTACTGATCTATTGTGACCGGTTGTTGTGATTGTGGCGTTGTTTATATCGCTGTTTACTGGTTTATTGTGACGTTGTTGTGACTGTGGCGTTGTTTATATCGCTGCTTACTGATCTATTGTGATCGGTTGTTGTGACTGTGGCGTTGTTTATATCGCTGTTTACTGGTTTATTGTGACGTTGTTGTGACTGCGGTTGTTTATATCGCTGTTTACTGGTTTATTGTGACGTTGTTGTGACTGTGGCGTTGTTTATATTCATATCCAGAAATTGAGGGTACTTTCCTCATAAATATTCATCATATTTAAATTAGATTTTGATCACGTGACTGCAGTTTCAAGCTTGATGGATCGTTTATTAGATTTGTCAAAAAAATAGCCTATAGTACGGAAATTCAATGTGTCCGTCAATGATTCGAATATTAAAAGTTATTGTTTATTTCCGCAAAGTTTTTCTTCTGTCAAAATTCAAATATTTTTGTTTTGTAACGATTTTGGACATGTCCTTGATATCGCGATCATGCAAAAATGATCATATTATATTTAATGTGGGAACCATGAGTTTAGAAGCTAGAAATATAAGGTTAGTTAATATAATTACATATATTATTGAGGAATCTAAATTAATTTCAGAAAATATGTCGCCAAATGTCATTCATTGTTAAATTTTGTGTCACACGCCACCAGTTTCATGTATTTCAGACATTTTTACATAGACTCTTAAGGCCAAAAAAGGGTTCGTCGCCTCGGATTTTCATTTAGTCCAGGAACCTCGAATATTTAATTGTTTTCATTAATTTTCATTTCATTTAATTCAGCTTGATTCAATGTATCATTTTCAAGTTCAGAAAATGACACACATGCAATTATGAATGATATCGTCTATATAGATCATATGAAAATTGCAGACGTCCCGGCGTCGCCATCTTAGATATGCAAATGAGCAAAGTACCCATCATTTCTGGCTATGTGCTGCTTACTGATTTATTGTGACTTTGTTGTGACTGGCGTTGTTTATATCGCTGTTTACTGGTTTATTGTGACGTTGTTGTGACTGTGGCGTTGTTTATTTCGCTGCTTACTGGTTTATTGTGACGTTGCTGTGTCTGTGGCGTTGTTTTTATCGCTGCTTACTGATCTATTGTGACCGGTTGTTGTGACTGTGGCGTTGTTTATATCGCTGTTTACTGGTTTATTATGACGTTGTTGTGACTGTGGCGTTGTTTATATCGCTGTTTACTGGTTTATTGTGACGTTGTTGTGACTGTGGCGTTGTTTATTTCGCTGCTTACTGGTTTATTGTGACGTTGCTGTGTCTGTGGCGTTGTTTTTATCGCTGCTTACTGATCTATTGTGACCGGTTGTTGTGACTGTGGCGTTGTTTATATCGCTGTTTACTGGTTTATTATGACGTTGTTGTGACTGTGGCGTTGTTTATATCGCTGTTTACTGGTTTATTGTGACGTTGTTGTGACTGTGGCGTTGTTTATTTCGCTGCTTACTGGTTTATTGTGACGTTGCTGTGTTTGTGGCGTTGTTTTTATCGCTGCTTACTGATCTATTGTGACCGGTTGTTGTGACTGTGGCGTTGTTTATATCGCTGTTTACTGGTTTATTATGACGTTGTTGTGACTGTGGCGTTGTTTATATCGCTGCTTACTGATCTATTGTGACCGGTTGTTGTGATTGTGGCGTTGTTTATATCGCTGTTTACTGGTTTATTGTGACGTTGTTGTGACTGTGGCGTTGTTTATATCGCTGCTTACTGATCTATTGTGACCGGTTGTTGTGATTGTGGCGTTGTTTATATCGCTGTTTACTGGTTTATTGTGACGTTGTTGTGACTGTGGCGTTGTTTATATCGCTGCTTACTGATCTATTGTGACCGGTTGTTGTGACTGTGGCGTTGTTTATATCGCTGTTTACTGGTTTATTGTGACGTTGTTGTGACTGGCGTTGTTTATATCGCTGTTTACTGGTTTATTGTGACGTTGTTGTGACTGTGGCGTTGTTTATATTCATATCCAGAAATTGAGGGTACTTTCCTCATAAATATTCATCATATTTAAATTAGATTTTGATCACGTGACTGCAGTTTCAAGCTTGATGGATCGTTTATTAGATTTGTCAAAAAAATAGCCTATAGTACGGAAATTCAATGTGTCCGTCAATGATTCGAATATTAAAAGTTATTGTTTATTTCCGCAAAGTTTTTCTTCTGTCAAAATTCAAATATTTTTGTTTTGTAACGATTTTGGACATGTCCTTGATATCGCGATCATGCAAAAATGATCATATTATATTTAATGTGGGAACCATGAGTTTAGAAGCTAGAAATATAAGGTTAGTTAATATAATTACATATATTATTGAGGAATCTAAATTAATTTCAGAAAATATGTCGCCAAATGTCATTCATTGTTATATTTTGTGTCACACGCCACCAGTTTCATGTATTTCAGACATTTTTACATAGACTCATAAGGCCAAAAAAGGGTTCGTCGCCTCGGATTTTCATTTAGTCCAGGAATCTCGAATATTTAATTGTTTTCATTAATTTTTATTTCATTTAATTCAGCTTGATTCAATGTATCATTTTCAAGTTCAGAAAATGACACACATGCAATTATGAATGATATCGTCTATATAGATCATATGAAAATTGCAGACGTCCCGGCGTCGCCATCTTAGATATACAAATGAGCAAAGTACCCATCATTTCTGGCTATGTGCTGCTTACTGATTTATTGTGACGTTGTTGTGACTGTGGCGTTGTTTATATCGCTGTTTACTGGTTTATTGTGACGTTGTTGTGACTGTGGCGTTGTTTTTATCGCTGCTTACTGATCTATTGTGACCGGTTGTTGTGACTGTGGCGTTGTTTATATCGCTGTTTACTGGTTTATTATGACGTTGTTGTGACTGTGGCGTTGTTTATATCGCTGCTTACTGATCTATTGTGACCGGTTGTTGTGATTGTGGCGTTGTTTATATCGCTGTTTACTGGTTTATTGTGACGTTGTTGTGACTGGCGTTGTTTATATCGCTGTTTACTGGTTTATTGTGACGTTGTTGTGACTGTGGCGTTGTTTATATTCATATCCAGAAATTGAGGGTACTTTCCTCATAAATATTCATTATATTTAAATTAGATTTTGATCACGTGACTGCAGTTTCAAGCTTGATGGATCGTTTATTAGATTTGTCAAAAAAAATAGCCTATAGTACGGAAATTCAATGTGTCCGTCAATGATTCGAATATTAAAAGTTATTGTTTATTTCCGCAAAGTTTTTCTTCTGTCAAAATTCAAATATTTTTGTTTTGTAACGATTTTGGACATGTCCTTGATATCGCGATCATGCAAAAATGATCATATTATATTTAATGTGGGAACCATGAGTTTAGAAGCTAGAAATATAAGGTTAGTTAATATAATTACATATATTATTGAGGAATCTAAATTAATTTCAGAAAATATGTCGCCAAATGTCATTCATTGTTAAATTTTGTGTCACACGCCACCAGTTTCATATATTTCAGACATTTTTACATAGACTCTTAAGGCCAAAAAAGGGTTCGTCGCCTCGGATTTTCATTTAGTCCAGGAATCTCGAATATTTAATTGTTTTCATTAATTTTTATTTCATTTAATTCAGCTTGATTCAATGTATCATTTTCAAGTTCAGAAAATGACACACATGCAATTATGAATGATATCGTCTATATAGATCATATGAAAATTGCAGACGTCCCGGCGTCGCCATCTTAGATATACAAATGAGCAAAGTACCCATCATTTCTGGCTATGTGCTGCTTACTGATTTATTGTGACGTTGTTGTGACTGTGGCGTTGTTTATATCGCTGTTTACTGGTTTATTGTGACGTTGTTGTGACTGTGGCGTTGTTTATTTCGCTGCTTACTGGTTTATTGTGACGTTGCTGTGTCTGTGGCGTTGTTTTTATCGCTGCTTACTGATCTATTGTGACCGGTTGTTGTGACTGTGGCGTTGTTTATATCGCTGTTTACTGGTTTATTATGACGTTGTTGTGACTGTGGCGTTGTTTATATCGCTGCTTACTGATCTATTGTGACCGGTTGTTGTGATTGTGGCGTTGTTTATATCGCTGTTTACTGGTTTATTGTGACGTTGTTGTGACTGTGGCGTTGTTTATATCGCTGTTTACTGGTTTATTATGACGTTGTTGTGACTGTGGCGTTGTTTATATTCATAT
Source organism: Bathymodiolus brooksi (assembly GCA_963680875.1). Classification (NCBI taxonomy): domain Eukaryota; kingdom Metazoa; phylum Mollusca; class Bivalvia; order Mytilida; family Modiolidae; genus Bathymodiolus; species Bathymodiolus brooksi. The sequence continues at coordinate 81,705,709 of OY804582.1, forward strand.
CCAGAAATTGAGGGTACTTTCCTCATAAATATTCATCATATTTAAATTAGATTTTGATCACGTGACTGCAGTTTCAAGCTTGATGGATCGTTTATTAGATTTGTCAAAAAAAATAGCCTATAGTACGGAAATTCAATGTGTCCGTCAATGATTCGAATATTAAAAGTTATTGTTTATTTCCGCAAAGTTTTTCTTCTGTCAAAATTCAAATATTTTTGTTTTGTAACGATTTTGGACATGTCCTTGATATCGCGATCATGCAAAAATGATCATATTATATTTAATGTGGGAACCATGAGTTTAGAAGCTAGAAATATAAGGTTAGTTAATATAATTACATATATTATTGAGGAATCTAAATTAATTTCAGAAAATATGTCGCCAAATGTCATTCATTGTTAAATTTTGTGTCACACGCCACCAGTTTCATGTATTTCAGACATTTTTACATAGACTCTTAAGGCCAAAAAAGGGTTCGTCGCCTCGGATTTTCATTTAGTCCAGGAACCTCGAATATTTAATTGTTTTCATTAATTTTTATTTCATTTAATTCAGCTTGATTCAATGTATCATTTTCAAGTTCAGAAAATGACACACATGCAATTATGAATGATATCGTCTATATAGATCATATGAAAATTGCAGACGTCCCGGCGTCGCCATCTTAGATATGCAAATGAGCAAAGTACCCATCATTTCTGGCTATGTGCTGCTTACTGATTTATTGTGACTTTGTTGTGACTGGCGTTGTTTATATCGCTGTTTACTGGTTTATTGTGACGTTGTTGTGACTGTGGCGTTGTTTATTTCGCTGCTTACTGGTTTATTGTGATGTTGCTGTGTCTGTGGCGTTGTTTTTATCGCTGCTTACTGATCTATTGTGACCGGTTGTTGTGACTGTGGCGTTGTTTATATCGCTGTTTACTGGTTTATTATGACGTTGTTGTGACTGGCGTTGTTTATATCGCTGTTTACTGGTTTATTGTGACGTTGTTGTGACTGTGGCGTTGTTTATATCGCTGTTTACTGGTTTATTGTGACGTTGTTGTGACTGTGGCGTTGTTTATATTGCTGTTTACTGGTTTATTGTGACGTTGTTGTGACTGTGGCGTTGTTTATATCGCTGCTTACTGATTTATTGTGACGTTGTTGTGACTGCATGTGGCGTTGCTTAAATCGCTGCTTACTGATCTATTGTGACCGGTTGTTGTGACTGTGGCGTTGTTTATATCGCTGTTTACTGGTTTATTGTGACCGTCGCCAATTGCTGCTTAATGATTTATTGTTATAATCTATTGGAGGGGCCGTCGTGGCCGTGATAATATGGTAGTAGGATTTACATGTATGCCATCAGTGCCTATCACCACTGCTGTTCACGGTGAGTTCGAATCTCGATCAGGGCGAGGTGTACAACATATGTAACTTAAATGTCAGTGACTTGCGACAGGTCGGTGGTTTTTTCCGGTTTCTTCCACCAATAAAACTGACGGCCACGATATAACTGAAATATTGTTGAAAGTGGCGTTACACCCCATCAAACAAACAAACATATAGTATTGGACCGTCTTGACTGTTAGTAGTTTCAAACTGGACAAAAGTATTGGTCATTAAATACAAATGAAACCTTATTTTTAGAGTAAAGACATCATCCTGCCAATATAAATATAATGTATTATCGGCAGTGGAAATCCAGTTTTATCATCGGAATCCATAAGGATTATTATTGTGCATGTCTCAATTCAAAATTGGCGAAATGCCAACTATTCTCATTTACGCAAAGATTATCTAGTAATATTGCATAATAATATAAATATTTCTGATAGTGAAATATCTCTTAAACCAGTCGTCATATTGACAGGTTAAAACGATGCTCTCATTTCGGTTGGCATATTTGTGCGTTTTATTTTCACGATGTCCTTGTTTGACATGTCATTCATAAATATTTCACGTTTTGTTTACAGATGTCGCTTTGAATAAAGTTGATCACGTGTTCATTACGTCACGGAGAAAAACATTGCTATTAATGTTATTCAGGGACAAGGAGAAAATGTGGAAATTGAAGATGTTTCATCAAAAATACAAAGAATGTTCATTTATTTTTGAGATAATATAGCACGAATATAGATGGACGTATCTTATATTTCCAAAATGATGAATTATATCTTTATTGTAACTTCGCTTTGTCGGATTATTAAGGGACAAATTTATTCATGTCACTTGGATTGCTATCCAAAATGGAGGCCATATTGTTTGTGTATTGTGACTATTTTGTTATGTCTGACATTAAATACAGCATCGGCTACAAATCTTAGTGATTCGAAAACTCCAGATTACTTCAGAGCTAAAGTTAATTTAACCTACTATGACTCGAAAATGAAGAAAATAGTTTCAGAGATGAAAGAAATGGGTAATTACGTCACCAATGCTAAACTGGATTCTGAATCTGGCGAGGTGTTTCACGTACAAACAATAAAGAACATATCTGATGGTTGTGATGAAATTGTTAATGCACCACCTAACAATAAAAAATGGATAGCTTTAATTGAGAGGGGTGTATGCACATTCAAAGAAAAGTTGGAAATGGCAAGGAAATACAATGCATGTGCTGTAGTTTTCTACGATCATAAAGAATCAAATGGAGATAATCAAATTGTTCCATTTCTAGAAAATGTAGATCACATAGGTATGATATAAACATAATATCGATGTTTTGCAATGTGACGCTATTATGATGTCACTGACGTCATCTCATCAACAGTCATTGTGCTAACCCACTTGCCCGAAGCCAGGGACAAGTGAAAATTATGAAAGAGTTTGTTTGAATAAATAGATTTTTTTTCTAAATTTGGCTTTCGGGCAAGTAGGTGAAAAAAATTAAGGCAAAGACTGCATCAAATACTCGATAAACATACTATTGTTGATATGTTTTGCTCGAAATGGACTTCTCATTGTATCTCGCATCTCGGGCTTTGACTTTGGTGCGAGATTGTTCTGAGAAATCCATTCTCGCCAAGCAAATTCAGTCTTCGAAATTAGACTTTCGAATTTACTGGCCAGAAAACTTCAAAATTAGAATATTTATATAGATTCTATTGAAAAAAATTGGTCACTGGTCCGAATCAATTTTCACTGGCAGTGGGCCACCGGACCACTGCCAAAGTCGATGACTGCAAATTAACGGTAGTATATATTTATCAAGCAACTAGCTATAGCATGATATTAAGATAAGGTATCAGATCGTTCGCACTGTGACAGTGTTCGTTCGCCCTAAAATTCACCCCGATAATTTTTTAATGAACATAATGCATATTTTAATTTAAGAATATTAAAAAGTATTAATTTAAGGAAAAAATATGAGCTTTTGGAAATTAAATATGTTCTTTTAATGGTTGATTCTTAGTATGCATGTTGTAGTTGGCAAAAATCCAAAGGCCTTTGCCATTCACATATTTGGGAATCATTGTCTCACTTCGCCCTTAAGTCAAGAGAGAAGTCAAGTCACCCTGTTTTTACTATGTGTGGTGAGCCCTGCAAGCTTCATATAGGTATACCATATTGTGGGAAGCGTTTTTGGGACCCATATATGCTCATTTTTCTCAGCAAATATTGATGGCAGAAATCTGATATTTTATCACAAGCTTCATATATGTACCCCATTTTGTGGGAAGTGTTTTTTGACCCGTCAGATTCCTACTTCCTGTTTGCCGACTTAGTTGGCTTTTATACACATTTAACATATATGCGGGGGTATCATAAGTGAGCATTAGCTCACAGTTCATCTTGTTCTTTACATATATAAATATCAGGACGAACGACCCACTTTTGGGGCAAACGGACCTGGAACCTTAAGATAATATCACTATTTTTCAATGTGATGTCACCAAATCCTCGATAAACATACTATTGTTTATATGTTTTGCTCAGAATGGACTTGTCACATCTCAAGCTTCGACTTTAACACAATATTGCTCGAAGATTTAAATTAAAACTGCATCAAAACAATACAACTAACATCTAATTTTGATCATGATTAGATTGGAAATTGGCAGTAACACAACTGCTAGGCCGGTTGTAAACCTGATATATCCACATTTGTTATGTCTGTCCCACACTACATGTAGGTCCTAAAATGGCTAAATTTCCATTTTCATCTTAATTTTTTTAGAAAATTTTTAGAGCAGTGGTTCTACTATTTAGACAATTAAAGTCTTTTTCAGCCATTATTAATTTAATTATCAGATTGATTACAATCAAGATGACTCCTTTCAATTATGTCTTATGACATATTAATTGATTTACAGTGCAAACTTGTTACTCAAGTTCATTGTCCTTTCCTTTGCCCTTGGTAGACTGGTTACCATTTTGCCCGTCGTAAAGGTAAAGGTGATATCTTGTATAAAAAAGTAATGAAGACGTATAATTTTAAATTCAAATCAAGAATGTACTAAGCCTAGTCTATTGTATTTGAGGGGGCCCGGGTGGCTCAATGAGTTAGGTCGTTGGATCTAACGTACAAACCTTATCACCAATACGGCGTGGGTTCGCGTCCAGCTTTGTAAATTACAAAAAAGGGTGCACTCGACTCGCAGCCGCAAGTGATAAAGTTTACCAGTTGCTTGCCCAGGGTCGGTGGTTCTCTCCGGGTACTCCGGCTTCCTCCACCACTAAAAGTAAAACTGGTCGCCATGATATAGCTAAAATATTGCTGAAAGTGGCATTAAACACCAAAATTCAAATTCTGTTGTATTTGACATATTTTTGTTATTGATTTTGTTTGTTTTGAATTTACAGAGATTATTAAATTACCAGAATCTGATGCTGCAGGTACAACTGTTTTAATTTTCTTTTTAGTCTTTTTGTACATGTACACTGACATAATGGCTGGATTTTTGTGAAGTAATTCATCAATGTTCTTTTGTCTAAAGGAATATATGCAATCATTGCCTATATATCTGGATATTATAGATAGATAGAAAAAATGCTTTATGGTCGAAAGTATTATGCATCAAGGTTAAGGAATTTACACTTTGTAAATAATTATATTAAGTTCATGTCTGCAAAATACTACATGTACATTAACATTAGGAGTGTAACGATATACCGAATGACGATACATCGTGGTATTTTATTGACCACACGGTACAATGGATGCCCCTTACAATATTGATGACACGATACAACTGGGTGCTCCTTACGATATTGACGCCATGGTACGACTGGGTGCTCCTTACGATATTGGCGATATTGTTTCAACAGATTATTTCTTTAGTACCAAAAACTGTTAAAATCAATGAAATGAAATAACTTTTTTATTCCTAAATCAAAATTTGTTTAGCTACATGAATATTGTGTGTTTTTCTCAAATATTAGTTTTAATTTTCATGGACGTATGTGGCAAATGCTTAAGAGAAAAAAATGGTGACGCACACAAAGGTATACAAAATGTCACAATACGTATCGTGATACGTATCGTCACTTGTCTAAAATATCTAGATACGTATCGTGATAAAAATTCTGTATCGTTACACTCCTAATTAACATTTAGGGCAACAATTAGAAAGTTTTTTGATTATTAAGAAGAAAATTGAATACAGCCATTTTCATTTATGTTTGTTTGATACATGTACATGTATGAATAGGACAACTTGCTCTTTACTCTTGACCAATCAGCATCAGGTATGGCTCTCACTGCTTTAAAATTAATTGGAATCATGACTTCTCATTCAAAGGGTTGACGAATTGAGAACACTATGGGGCCATCTTGCAAAAGTTGTGTTTAATGGAAAACTTTTTATCATGTCTCCTTTCAAGTTACTCTGCCCAAATTTAATAAAATTTTGTTTTCAAACAGTCTGGTTTATTTGATTTTTTGGTCCTGTTTTTTTGACGTAATTTCCTAAGGATGGATTGGTGGGTCTATCCCCAGCACATTCAACACGTTCACGCTAATGCTCCCTACATTTCATTTGAAATGTCTAAGCATTAAAATGACTATCAGAGATACTTGCAACTCATGTCCTGGATCATCATATTTTTGACAAGCAAAGAAGGCATTTGTGGGGCTCTATGACTTTTTGGTGAGGGCTTTTGAAAAAATCATCAAAATTTTATCATACAAGGACCTGTTGAGGCTATTGAATGAAAACATACATGTACTGTAGTAAAAAGGTGAACATCATATTTGGAGAAGCATGTAGATACTGATCATACATGTAGTACATGCAATTACCGAAAAAGCTCATTAAGTTGAAACAGTAAAACAACTTCAATTGCACTGCTGCGTAATTAATTTTGTACATACAATGTACATCAAATGTGCATTTTTATATTTAAAAAAAAAATTCATTAATAATTTATTTTAAATATTTAAACTATTAAATTATTCTTCACATGAAATGAATGATTATTTATTAGAATTGTATTTTAAAATTTAACATTTAAAAAATTACATCTGTCCATTAATAAAATTTGTTAAAAAGTATCATTAATTTGTCTTGCTTCAAGCATAAAAAATGGTTGATTGGCTGACTTGCTGTGTGCCATTTAGTTTTGCTTATGGTTGAACTTCGTTGTGTTAAACTTAAACTGTTGTACATCTAACCCATGAATTTTGAATACCATGTTGTTTTTGATGGGAGGAGGGAAGGAGGGGGGGGGGGGGAGGAATTAACTACCGGATTGGATTATGGTTACAATTGTGTACATGCTAGGTCCAGATTACAGTACCTGCAGCTTGAATACTATTAGAATATTTATGGTCAAAATTTAGAGCTCATACATGTATCTTATTTACTTTGGTTATTGATAATGACCAGTCTCAGACAGAATAATATCCATACTTATTTGTTTAACACATAAAGTCAACTGTTTTAACACATGTGTTGCTGCTACCAGAAATTTTTTTTGTCATTATAATTACTAATTGTGTTGATCAATTTAGAATAATCAATATACAATGTTATTTATTATACATGGTTCAATATGTTCACAATATGATAGTGTAGATTTCTGTAGGATGCATGCTTCATCATACATATATGACCCTGAGGCATTTACAGAGACAGTGTCATGGTCATCTGCTGTCTGTATTTGTGGGTGTAAAAGTATTGTCTACATCCTGACTGGTCTTTAACAAAAGAGTTTATAGATGATAAAACTAATGTTATAAATTTCAGCTGGAGGGGGGAGGGGCAATGAAATTACATTTTGTAAAAGGAAAGTGAAGTACAAAAATGTATATAACCACTTTATGTCCACCTAAGTGCTAATTAAGCATTATGGTACATTTTGAAACACGATCCTCAAAATATGCAGTTGAAGGACTAATTTGTTGCCCAATTTGGCTTAGACACCAGCTGGAAATCCAACAACCACAGAAGATCTCCCTCTTGAGTTATGCCCCATGATACATTGTATGATAAAAAAAAACAATTTCTCAGGTTTCGGTTATTTTATATTTATTTAACAATGTTTTTGACCATACATGTGCAGTGAATGAGTATTCTCGTCAAGTTCGATTTTGGTTATTTTCCATTTTATAAGGTGGAGTGGGGGTATACTGTTTTACCTCTGTCCGTCCGTCCGTTCAAAGATATTTTTCTCAGCAAATATTGATGGCAGAAATCTGATATTTGGTCACAAGCTTCATATACCTGTAGGTACCCCATATCGTGGGAAGCGTTTTTTGACCCGTCAGATTCCTACTTCCTGTTTGCCGACTTTCTTGATTTTTATACACATTTAACATATATACACATTTTTCTAAGCAACTGTTGATGACAGGCAGAGCTCCAGATAATTTTCAAGTCCAAACGGTAATTACCTGCTACTTTTGAAAATGATGGGTATTTGCATATTTCCTTTGCACCGTTGTACTCTCTACTTCAGAAAAGATTGAGTACATGTACATGTAAAATTTAAAATTATGTTTGACACAAGTGTTATTCAATAAATGCAGGATGCAAGTGAAATGTATATCTCTGTTTAATTTGACACGATTGTGTCATGTTTATTAATAAAATGTTGTAAATATTTTGTTTTTTGCTCGTCGACTTCGGCCGTTTTCACCACAGGCACTTGTTTCTGGTAAAAAAAATAATATTTTTTTTTTTTTTACCAGAAACAAGTGCCTGTGGTTTTCACAGCCGTTTTGATAATGTCATCAACGATTCCTTTAACTATACTGTCACTAGACACAGATGAAACTGTCAGGAACTTAAGTATAGAATTTTCCGTAGTGCTCTTGCACTTAGTAGCACGCTTATTCATGTTCTTGCTCATTTTCGGTAATCCCTCATTTTCAACGAACGTGTTCCCAAATTTACTTTCGTTTTAGTTCTTACTTATTATGTAAACCGCATTTATTTGTAATATTGACCACGATTGGATGATTTATCGTAAACATCCAATCAGATTTCTTTTGACATCGATGCTTAGAAAGGCAAACATTCGGTACCCCTCGGATGTATACGCTCTCTCCTTCGAAAAGTATAAAGGGAAGTAATTACGGGGAATTTCTCAAAGACAAAAATGTATTGTTATGTACACGACTGTACAAGTACGCTCCGAATTTGGAAAGTTTGCTTACACAGCAATATGTATGAGTAATGTTGTACACTCTGATCTGATAATACATGCATTTTTACTTGTTTTCATAGCGTAAAAAATGCAAATACACAGCTTATCTGGAGCTCTGATGACAGGAATCTGATATTTGGTCACAAACTTCATATAGGCAGTGATTAGGATTAAAATTTTAATAATGGGACATTTTCTATTGACATTCAGAATTTCAATGGGACATTCTTTAACATTCTTTGTAAATATTTCTGATTTCAATGGGACATTTTCAGATGGAATGTGATAAATGGCGCATGGCCCCCGCTAATCCCAATCACTGTATAGGTATGCCATATTGTGGGAAGCGTTTTTGGACCTGTCAGATTCCTACTTCCTGTTTGCCGACTTAGTTGGTTTTTATACACATTGAACATATATGCACATTTTTCGTCACATTTTTCTCAGCAACTGTTGAAGTCATAAATCTGATATTTGGTCACAAGCTTCATATAGGTACCCCATATAGTAGGAAGCGTTTTTGGACCCATCAGATTCCTACTTCCTGTTTGCCGACTTAGTTGGCTTTTAATTTTATACACATTTAACGTATACATGTACATGTATGCACATTTTTCTAAGCAACTATTTATGACAGGATTCTGATATTTGGTCACAAGCTTCATATAGGTATGCCATATTGTGGGAAGCATTTTTGGACCCGTCAGATTCCTACTTCCTGTTTGCCGACTTTGTTGATTTTTATACACATTGAACAATATATGCTCATTTTTCGTCGCATTTTTCTCAGCAACTATTGATGGCAGAAATCTGATATTTTGTCACAATCTTCATATTGGTGCGCAATATTGTAGGAAATGTTTTTGGACCCGTCAGATTCCTACTTCCTGTTTGCTGACTTGGTTAATAGTTGGTTTTTATACACATTGAATATATAGTATATGCGAATTTTTTCGTCACATTTTTCTCAGCAACTATTGACGGCAGAAATCTTATATTTGGTCACAAGCTTCATATATAGGTAGGTACCTCATATCGTGGGAAGCGTTTTTGGACCCATCAGATTCCTACTTCCTGTTTGCCGACTTGGTTGGTTTTTATACACATTGAACATATATGTGGGGGTATCATTAGCTCACAGTTCATCTTGTTATGCTTCTAAATTGTATAATGGGAAATTTTTGGTTTCTGTGCTTTTGGCCAAATATTTTGAGATTATTATGTATACAATATTTTGACCACAATGCACAGGCAAATTTAATAAATATCATTAATTAATGTAAAACATGAAAGTTATAAAGTTACAAATACAGTCTTGATACTGTTAAAAAAAACACTCCAGAAGGAAGTTTTTATCAATATAGTTAGGGGAACTTGTATTTCTAGAATTAAGTCATGAGTCAGATCACAAAGTATACAAGTAGGGTGCTTGAATCCCATCATGATAAAACAGATATACAATGTACATACATGTACAGTACATTGTGTATATTTATCATTTAACAGCTATAGGTGAATCTATTTTAGTTTTTTGTTTTTGTTTCATTCAATGTCAAGTTTGTCAATTGCACCAAAAAGTGTAAAAATAAGTTTTATGTATCATTGTACTGTATGTCAACAAGAAATTGGCAGACTGCTGAAATATAATGCTTTAATTTTTGTATAGCAGTATGTCACCGAGAACTATATATGTTTCTAAAAATAGCTTTCCTTGACTGATTTTAATAATATTTGTATAGGGTTAAATATTTTTTTTAAAAGCAAACAAAGTGGATAATTCCAGATGTTTAAATATAAGCTCTGTCATGAAGGGTGTTTATTGAAATAAGACTAAGAGGCCAAGAAGGATTATTAGCCATCAATCATTTTAACTGTAAGCCCTGTGTAATAATTGTACAATATAGGACTATCTGGTGCAAGAAAGAGTGGATGTTTTTGCAGGACAAATCTGGTCTACGTACTTTTTTACCACAATTTTTTTTTTTTTTTACATTTTTGTCCTCTGCTGTCCTACATTTTATATATTATGCCATGATTTTATCAAATTTAAAAGATAGGGAAATATTTTAAATGAGGAGATTATGATTATATAACTGTGTACTTTTAATCTGTATTATCTTTTTCAATATATCAGTTAAAGGAGAACGAAACCAACTGATGATTTGGGGTTTTACATTATTTAGAACTAATAAAAAAAAATTAAATTGACTTTTTTAATGAAAATTTTACAAGGACTGGTGTTAAAGCACATTTATATCTTATTGATTTTGAATTTCCCGCTAAGCATGCAGGCTGCCATTTTTCACTTATCAGTGATGTAACTCCATCTATTCCAATTTACCTGTTCAGGTTAACTTCATCAAAACAATAATATCATTTTTGGAATTCCGTCATATTACTCATAATGGATAAAAATTTAGAATTTCTATTCATTATGATGGAATTCCAAAAATGAAAATAACATCTTAGCTTCATCAAAACAATAATATCATTTTTGGAATTCTGTCATAATGGATAAAAATTTAGAATTTCTATCCATTGTGAAGGAATTCCAAAAAATGATATTATTGTTTTGATGCAGTTAAGCTGAACAGGTAAATCTGGATAGATGGAGTTATGTCACTGATAAGTGAGAAATGGCAGCCTGCATGTTTAGCGGGAAATTTAAAATCAATAAGATATAAACGTGCTTTAACATCACCCCTTGTAAAATTTTCATTAAAAAAGTCATATTTTCATTTTTATACCCCCGCTCCCCGGAGGGGGAGGGGGGTATACTGTTTGTCTGTCTGTCCGTCCAAGATATTTTTCGTCGCATTTTTCTCAGCAAATATCGATGGCAGAAATCTGATATTTGGTCACAAGCTTCATATAGGTATGCCATATTGTGGGTAGTGTTTTTGGACCCGTCAGATTCCTACTTAGTTGGTTTTTATACACATTGAACATATATGCAGATTTTTCGTCACATTTTTCTCAGCAACTATTGATGACATGAATCTGATATTTGGTCACAGGCTTCATATTGGTACCCCATATCGTGGGAAGCGTTTTTGGACCCATCAGATTCCTACTTCCTGTTTGCCGACTTAGTTGGCTTTTATACACATTTAACATTATGCACATTTTTCGTCACATTTTTCTCAGCAACTATTGATGGCAGAGATCTGATATTTGGTCACAAGCTTCATATAGGTACCCCATATCGTGGGAAGCGTTTTTTGACCCTTCAGATTCCTACTTCCTGTTTGCCGAAGAGCGAGGGTATCATAAGTGAGCATTATCTCACAGTTCATCTTGTTTTATTAGTTCTAAATTCTGTAAAACCCCAAATCATCAGTTGGTTTCGTTCTCCTTTTAAGAAAAATTTTATTCATGAACTTTTAAATTACATTTTTTTGTACATGTATATGTACATGTAAGTCATAGTTGGCTTGATGCCAAATAAATGATCCATTTCAAAGATCACATGTAATAAATAATAATATTTGTTTACTTAACTTTATGATTTGTTTACATGCAAGAGTGTGCCTCTATAATGAACTCAGATTTAGTGGTTCATATAATTCTATAATAAATATTGGAAAGAATAATGCTAAGAAGGCATGTGAATGTTTTTATAAATACAAGTACATGTCCGTCACGATATAACTGAAATATTGTTGAAAGTGGCGTTAAGCACCATAACCCTAACCCCCATAAGATGTATGTTCTGGGGTTATACATTGTACATACCTGTATGTAACAAAAGAGAAATACTGTTATTAATATAAAGTCATGTGTTTGAAATAGTATTTTTTTAATTTTTGAAGTTTGTTTCACATGCACATTTCAGTACAAAATGTATGTACTAGTTACACAGAATTTACATAATAGAATAGAACATTTTCTCCATTACATTGTCTGCAAGGGTACATGTGGGTCATTTTAAATGAAAGTCTTGCTCCCCATTTTACAAAATCAGAGATCTGTATTGGGTATTATTATGTCCCACAAGTGCATTCTTTGCTGTTTAAAAAAAAAGGCAAATCTGATTATCTCAAACACAAGTGATGCCCCTGTATTCATCAACATGGAGAACAAGTTACAATTATTTCTGAAAATATAGGGAGCTTTAACTTTATTATCATTCTAGACTTACGACCCATTTCTGCTGAGCACACAATGTTAAACAAAGAGTTTAAGACGGATTGGATCAGAATCAAACACACTTGATTGAACTCAAACTGTATATAAATGATCATTTTAATATCTTACAAATTATTTGGGGGGGGGGGGGGGGGGGGGTTGTAGCAAATAAAGACTAGGGCATTATTTAAAATATGTCCTTTTGGGGAAGATGTTTTCAACATCTCTGAAACCACTGAATCATTTTAAAGCAAAAATGGGGGATTCGAAGTGTTCATTGGATGGTCTTGTATGATATGTTATATTGCTCAGAAATTAAACAATAACATCACGACTGGAAAAAGTTTTGATTAACCCAACCAGAAAATGTTTTTAAAAATTTTCTCAGATACTACACAGCTGATTGTATCTGTATTGTGGAAAAATAATTTATTAATCCATAACCAGGTGTTAATATTTTTATTTTGACAGTTCACAAAATGTCATGGATATATGTGGCTGTGTCAGAAAAATGTTTTCAATGGGAGAATATTGCTTGCGTCAGATATAGCAGTGTACATTTTGTAATTTTTCACAAAATATCGTGGACATGTGGCTATGTCAGAAAAATATTTTCAATGGGGAGAATATTGTCTACATCAGATTTTGTAATTACCGGCAGGTGGGGATATAGGAAACAATAACAAGTACTAGTAGTGTGATATTTATCTGTCGGATGCTTACATATATACGTGTAATAGAAATTAGGGAAGTGTGAGGTTCACTAAAAATTTTGCTGTATTTGAAACCCCGCGGGAACCCCGGGGTATAGAAATGGGACCGAGAGCTTCTTCGGCCTGAAGGGGCGTCCGTCGGTTGTGCGGGATGTATAAATTCACAACCAACCTGTCCTGCGGATGAGACGTAAATAAAACTGAGGTCCCGTGTTGAGAGATTGCCACCCTCTCCGCACGTTAAAGAACCCAGTGTAACAGCTCATTATGCTCATGATGAGTGGTCCATAAGAGACCTGTTGCACTGGCAAAATTATCTGTCCCTACCTATCACCTTTCCTTGTTTCAAGTCCCGTGGCGTTAAAAAAATTTAATGTTCTCGTCTTGAATATTGCTGGAAAATTGCTCGCTGGACGTTAAACACCAATCAATCAATCAGCTATATTTGACTTGTAGTGTTTTTTACTTTTTATTCTCCAATATTCAATGTCTTAATATTGATATACAGGTACATGTACCTTGTGTTGAATAACAAATCTATTATTGCACATCTTTCTGAATGTGTTGATTTTTTCCTTGCTTTGAATTGACATTTTATGATATGTACAGGTATATGTACATTGGAGTGTTATTACAGTCTTTGCGCTAACCCACTTACCGAAGTCCAGGACAAGTAAAATTGGATCGAACAAGTGAAAATTTTGAAAGAATTTGTTTGAATAAATAGAATTTTTTTCTTAATTTGACGTTCAGGCAAGTAGGTGAAAAAAAATTAAGACATAGACTGTTATTATACTGTACATTTTGCTAAATAATTTTTTTTTTTTTACAGGTAGTGATGTTGTTACAATATTTATCAGTAAAAAGGAAGGAAAAAATATTGTATCCATCTTGAAGGAAGGCCATCCAGTTAAAATGGAGATATCTGTTGGAAAGAAAATATACAATGAAGACAAAATAGATGAGCTGGCTTCCACGAACAACATCAGCAGGACTTCAGTCTTGTTTGTTTCCATCTCATTCATCGTTTTAATGATTATCTCCCTTGCCTGGCTAGTCTTCTACTACATACAAAGATTTAGATATGCTCATGCCAAAGAAAGATTAACTGTACGTATGAATTAAAGGTTATACTCGTTGACACTGGTTCTAATTTAGTGTCCATCACCAATTAACATTTACAACAGTGTATTAATAACGTTATGTATTTTAGGTGGGGGAGGGATGTCAATCAAAGAGTTGTCCTAATTAACACCATCGCATAGCTTGTATTGATTAATGAAAGGATAACCTATTACACACAGTGCAATGAATGATGGGATTGGAAAGGTTGTGCGGAAAGGCCAAAGATGATAATTATCAAATATCTTCTTTAATTTCTTATGTAGGTGTAGAATATTTGATAGATAAACAATATGAACAAAAAAAACAAGGCATTCTAATCACATTTAAGGGACCGTAGTGGTAGTTGGATTTACAATTACATATGCAATCACTCAGTGCCTATCACCTCTGAAGTTGTGAGTTCGAAGCCCGCTCGGGCAAGGTGTACTCAATACAACATTATGTGATAAAGTTTGTTGGTGACATGCGACATGTTGGTGGTTTTCTCCAGGCACTCGGGTTTCCTCCACCAATAGCACGGACCGCCATGAGATAACTGAAATATTGTTGAAAGTGGTGTTAACACCATAACTCTAACCCCATAATCACATTAAATGAATTATTCCCCAGTTTGTTTTATTGCTTTGTCAATTAAAAATGACTTTTAAGGTTAATTTTGCCAAAATAATTTAAATTTTTTTTCTGTAAATTAAAGATAATAAAAATTGGAAAATCTGATTGTCATCAGTTGTAAAAATACCTTACAATATATGTTACATTAACATAATTTTTACAAGTCTTTGTCATGACTGAGATCATTGATATGTAGCCATTACACAACATACATTAAGGTTGTAGGCAGTATACAATGTATTATGATTAAAACAAAGCTATGTAGTATCTCATGAGGTAGATATATACTTTTCATAATATAGTGAAACCTGTCTTACGTGACATTCCAAAGGATCATTGAAAAAAGGTTAATTTAAGACAGGTGGTCGCTAAATACAGGTGTAATTGATATGAAATGCCCTGTGAAGGGAAATTAAAATTAAGGTCACATAATACAAGTTGTTGCTTAATAGACTTGGTCACTAAAGCAGGTTTGACTATTGTATATATAGGTACAAAAAGGTGAAAAGAAGTCAGTTATTGACCTGGATTACAAATGATAAATAAACTAGTTTTTATGTCTGTTCCATTACCTACCTGTATATTATGTTCTTTGTTCCTATCCAGGTATTTAAATAGTTCATTGTACATACAGTTCATTAACTTGTAACTTGAAATTGAATAAGGTGGTTTTTTGTTGTTGTTTTTTTGTTTTTTTTTTGTGAATGCCTGAAAGTATAATGGAGGTTACTTCATGTTAATTTACTATTTCATTAGGTTAATTGTATGCGATTTCTTGCTATGGAATTTCATTAATTTCATTTTCTTCATACAATGTAAATACAGTTAAATCTGCTTTAGTGACCACCTCTATTAAGCAATAACTTGTATTATGTACCTTAATTTTTAATTTCCCTTCACTGTACATTTCATATTAAATAAACCTGTATTTAGCTACCACCTGTCTTATGTGACCATATTTCAATGTTCCATTGGAAGGTCACATGTACTAGTATTATATAAAAATCAAGATATGTGTGGAATAACTTCAATCAAGGAATATCACTCTTCAAAATTACAAGTTGACTTGAACTTCGCTTTTGACCAACGAGAAAGCAAAGTCAACCTTCACAAGACGACTTCTTCTCTTGAATCACCTTTTAACGTGAGCCCTGTCACAGAAAATATGTACATATCAAAAACCTTCCATCATTAATTTTCCATTTTGTACTCAAAATTTGAATTAGATAAAATCATAACACCTGATATTTTAAACAATTATAAGTATTAAAGGCCTAAAGGTGCTGTGGGTAAGTGGAAATTTCCACGGGTAAGTAAAATTTTATGTGCACTTACCCGTGGGTATGTTGGTTTTGAAAAAATTACGAAGCCCTGTGCTGATGGGTCTTACATGTACATGTAACATCTATAATTTTTGATACTTAAGAGAAAATTAATCTTAAATTAGCTGTTATTTTCATTTTGCTATCAAACAAACAGGGAAAAGATAAAATTCCTTTAAATATCAGATTATTTGTTTTCCTTATGTCTGTGGCAATTGATTACAGATAGATACCCTCTTGATTTCATAGCTTGTTGTTTTTGACAATTCTTTGGATGTAGATACATAAATTTGCACATTAATACCAACAATGGAAGGAACATATATTATTTATTTTGCAGTACTTAAAAAAAATGTAGCATATTTTGTCCCTTTGAAATTTGAGTTAAACAGAAAATTAGTTATTTTTCAGTAGAATTTTGTGTTCATTTGAAATTTGATATATAACAGATTGATACAAATTCTATGTTCCGCTTATTTTGCAGTATAATGTTTTTGTCCCTTTGCTTTGAAGTTTAAGATAAACATGATAAACAAATTGATATTAATTCTATGGTCCACTGTACATCTAATTAATTTAATTGAAAAAAAAAAATGAACAGTAATTGTAAAAAATACCAAATAACAACACCAAATAATCTTCTGTTACAATGTAAGTCACTCTTTAAAAAAATGCTTGTTTATTGTAACCATGGTAACCCAACGTTGCATTGTAGATAGGCATTTTATTTTCAAATATCTGAAAGACCTTATGGGATCCAAACCCTTTCCTACAAAGTTCATTTCACCATATATACACTTACACACTACACTTTCACAGGAACGACAACACAAACATAGAAAATACAAAGACAGGTTCAGTGAATGTGTGTGTCCATGTAGTATATTTAGCTCACCTTGCCAACAGCAATGTGAGCTTTTGCCATCACTTGACGTCCGTCATCTGTCGTCTGTTAACTTTCCACATTTTAATCTCCTCCTCTGAAACCGCTCAGCCAAATGAAGTGAAACTTGGTAGGAAGCATCTATGGAAGGTCCTCTGTAAAGATTGCTCATGTTGTCCCGATCCATCAACAAACATGGCCGTCATAGGCAATTCTTGTTTCTGATTGGTCGATGTTTTTTTAATCTTCTCCTCTGAAACCGCATGTCCAAATGATCCGAAACGTGGTAGGAAGCATCTATGGAAGATCCTCTATAGAGATTGTTTATTCCGTCCCGATCCGTTAGCAAACATGGCCACCACAGACAATTCTTGTTTCTGATTGGTTGATTTCTAAAAAAATCTTCTCTTCTGAAACAACTTTGCCAAATGAACCGAAACTTGGTAGGATGCATCTATGGGAGGTTCTCTATAAAGAATGTTCATTTTCTCCTGATCCATTAACAAACATGGCCAACACAGGCAATTTTTGTTTCTGATTGGTCGATTTCTAAAAAATCTTCTACTCTGAAACAGATAGGCCAAATGGACCGAAACGTGGTAGGAAGCATCTATGGGTGTTCCTCTATAAGAATTGCTCATTCCGTTTTGATCCGTTAACAAACATGGCCGTCATAGGTAATTCTTGTTTCTTATTGGTCGATTTCTAAAACAGCTTTTCCTCTGAAACCGCTTGGCCAAATGATATGAAACTTGGTAAGAAGCATATATGGAAGGTCCTCTATAGAGATTGCTCATTTCGTTTTGATCCATTAACAAACATGGCTGCCACAGGCAATTCTTGTTTTAGATTGGTCGATTTCTGAAAATCTTCTTCTCTGAAACTGCTTTGCCAAAATGAACCGATATTTGGTGGGAAGCACCTATGGAAGGTTCTGTATTAAGTTTCCTCAAAGCAGAATGAAAGGTGGGCGACACAGCCTCTTGTTTTGTAATCTGACTACTAGCTACAGGACATGGATGTACATTTGTATATACATCTAAAAAAGTAGAATCTGGTCATTGTACATTGATCACTACTCTGAGGATAACAAAAATCACAGTTAATACTTAAAACTGATTAAATATCAATAAAATAAAAACCTTAGAAATTTATGATCTTTTAGTATCCATGATTTGTATTGAAATACATGAAGTCATTGTACATGTACTGTATACATGTACATGTATGTCAAATATGTGTTTGTCTATGTGATCCTGAAAATTTTGTTTCCTTCATTTTTTAGAGGAGACTAGCAAGTGCAGCCAAAAAAGCCATTGCTAAGATTCCACAAAGGACAGTAAAGCTTGGAGACAAGGTAAATATTTCTTTTGAGTATTGAAGTATAATATAAACATTTATAAGGGAGATGATGTTTGAAATGGTTTCATACTTGACATAAATGAAGTTATTACCAAGTAAAACAAAAAATTGTATAAAACTGTTATTAAGTTATATGGAAAACTAGGGGTAGATTCACAACACATTAGATGAATGAGTTATTTATAGGTAAATATGAGTTGTTTTACTACACACTGATAAAGCTCATTCACTACAGTGTAGTATTGATCTTGTTAACATTTCTAGAATTTTCTAGTAAAATATAGATACATGTATATATAATACTCTTGTCCACTTTTTTCAACGTTTCAGTTGTATATTATAAATAATACTATAGTCCACTTATTTCAACATTTCAGCTGTTGGTATGGCTTTTCTCAGTGGAAAAATTTATTTTATATTGAAAAAAACATTTGTTGCACTGCACACATAGTATACTAACATGACACTAAAATAAATAATTATGATGTCTATTTCACAGAAAATTGTTGATGCTGCTCTAGTTTTGTAGCGAGTCCTTGCAGTTCAAAGGTTTAAAGTTTTTTATTCCAGAAAGACTTTAGCTTCCCCATGAATTTTATCCCCCAATATTTTGTCTTTACCCAAAACCCCAAAAATGTTTTATATCATGTTCGTTTTGGCACTGAGGAAATCTGTACTAATAGCTGAAATGTTTGGAAAAATGGAATAGAAATATTTTTTATAGTAAAATTCAAAAAGGGATTTTTTGGTTGGAAAAGAGTCATATGACTTGGTGTCTTGAAAACTACCTCAATATTAATTATTTTGGTTCTAAGCAATATTGTTTTTTTTTTTTTTCAGGAGTTGGAGTCAGAGTTTGATCAATGTGCTGTTTGTATAGAGGGTTACAAAGCTTCAGATGTTATTAGAATCCTTCCTTGCAAGTATGTAGTTATAACAATGTAACCCCCCCTAATGTTAGTACATGTATATGTGTATGCTTGTTTATGAAGATTGTTTATAATGGTACATGTTATAATCACATCTTTAATTCTAAATTTGCTGATTCAAATGAAAATTGACAAGTCTGATTTGGATTTGTATCTAATGAAATTAGACAAAATATTAGTTACAATAAGTAAAAATCAATTATTTGTGCTATAAAAAAAAACAGACAATGGAAATGATAATATATCAAAATATTATGTTTTTTCATCAGAAGCAGCATGATTTGATTTGATATACGTCATTCAGAGAATCTAAATAATTCTCTTTTCCTTATATGTACATTGTATTTGTTGCTTTCACGTTTGTTTTGTACATTCCTCAAGAAAAATATGCCACATGCAAAAACTTGACATTTTTCAAAATTAGATGCCAACATGAAGAAAAATCTTTCCCTGGTAATAGATATTTGGGTAAAGCACTTATCATGTCTTTTGTTTATATCAGTAAGCTAGACATTATTGATTTTTTATATTGCTTGTTATCTAGTGTGATATATTGAAAGTCAAGAGTAATTTAGTGCAGGTAAAGTTTGTCCAAGGTCACATTCTGATTTTGGAAAAATAACTGTCAACAATCCATGTTTAATGGAAGATGTTTTGTTATTGTCTTAATAAACAATCCATATTTAAGGAGAGATGTTTTGTCATTGTCTTAATAAACAATCCATATTTAAGGAGAGATGTTTTGGTTCTTTCTTGGTAGTACAATCTAATTATTTTTCAAGGTTTTCACTACTTTTTAATAAAAACAGTTTGAGTCTTTACATAACTGATCCAGAAATGGGTGTCTGCGGAACCAACAGCATATTTAAGATTCTGTTCGAGTTCGAAGTCATTTTTAGATACTTGCTGTCTTGTTATTAATTTAGTCGTTTTCAACATAAAATACATTATTTCCAACAACTGATGCATGTGAGCCTCAATGTGAGATCTAAGCTTGAATATGTGGTATTGACTATTCATTATAATGGAGGGTCATTGAGGTTCATAGAATGTGAGATTGGGTCTTTTGACCTGATTACTCTACAAAGGTGATTACATAATAGATATTGATCCAAAGGGACCCATGAACAGAATACACAACCTCCTCTTTCTAGAAAATACGAAAAATATTGTCATATCCTTATCTTAGTACATGTAAATTATATCATCACAAGATTCCCCTTTTTGTATCAAACAGTATTTTGACATGATTCCCTGTTCATCTTGTAAAACAGAAAGGTATTTTATATAGTGATAGTACAGGTCTGAGAGATCAGAACTTCCTCTATCTTAGGTGTCACTGCTACTACAGGTCTGAGAGATCAGAAGTAGGTGTCGCTGCTACTTTGCCCCACATGAATGGAATGATAATTTTTAAATTGCTAATACCAGTATGAGACCCAAATCTACACAAATTTTATTTAAGCACCCGGGTGGCTCAATGAGTTATGTAGTTGGATTACCTAACAACTCATACAAGCCTATTGCCAATACGGTGTGGGTTCGCACCCGGCTTTGTAAATTACAAAAAAGAGTACATTCGACTCGCAACCGATAAAGTTTACTAGTTGCTTGCCCATGGTCGATGGTTCTCTCCGGGTACTCCGGCTTCTTCCTAAAACTGGTCGCCATGATATAGCTGAAATATTGCTGAAAGTGGTGTTAAGCACCAAAAATCAAATCGATCAAATTTTATTTGTAATTCATTGGATCTTTGTTGATGGCAAAATATAATGAGGTTGGATTCATATATTTATTAAAGAAATTTTCCCTTTTTGTAATGAAAAATCTCAATTTTTAATTATAGGAACGAGCAACTAATTTTTTTAATTTAAATTTTCATCCGGAAAATCTGGAATGGAATTGAGGCATTATTTTATATAGGTTGAGAAAAAAAATATTTTTTCCTAAAATTGGTGTGGGGAAAAATAAAATCCAAAGAACTAGAAATCAATCAATCAATCAGTGTGGCCTAAAAATCTGTTGTCATTTACTAAATTGTCTATATGTAGTTATTAAACTATACTTCACCTGACGTAAATAATAGACGCGAGCGATCCTACTTAATATTTGTATCAGTATAGTAAAGACAAGCACTGGATATATATAATATATAGCATTGTTGACGTTTTCCTATTGTACTGTGCCTGATTATTTCGTTTGAGCTTCAGATTGATATTGAAACAATATTGATTTTCGATGTAGTAAAATAGTGATGATAATGATGGCCTTTCTATCTCTATTATTTTGTAGTATTGGGTATTAATCACGTTACTGCCTCACGTCATCTTGGATTACAATTTAAACTACAGATATTCCTTCTATTGATTTCTTGGAAACGTTTGTAAGAAACCTTTTAAGAAGGCTATAAAAAAAGATACAGGCAAACAATGATCATAATATTATAGGGTTGCTTTAGATACCGTATTAAATGTTTGACACACATTCAGGGCCAGATAATGACATTTTAGGCCCCAAGCTAATGAAATTATAGGGTCCCCCTCAGACAGAGCCACCCTCTAAACTCGACCACACCCGACTTGAATATTTTTTTCTCATGATATATTTCAGCGACATTTACATAGCTTGAAGTAAACTTATTGCAAATTGTTTAAATAAACTAGCTTGAGGGGACCTAGGCTGCAGCCCATACTAGCCTATAGGATAATCTGCCCTGTACACATTCAATTCCATCATCATTTATAATTCATATTACACATAATTTGGTAGTAAAATTATGTAAATATTTAATATCATAGGTTTTAAGAGTTATTTTACACATTGATATATATATATACATTTGTATACAGCAGTACAGTGAGTTTGTAGACTGCATGGTTTCAACTGCTCCACTTCATATTCCCAAATATAACAATTAAAAAATGACCCATTTGTTTTTTTTTAACTGATTTGTTTGAATAGACTTGTTAAAGATGACTTCACAATCGAGTCATACAGGACACAAACATCATGGTGTCCCTCATACTGTGGGAGTCTTTAAGTTATCAGATCTTTGATCATTTTATTCCCTATCAGTCCTCACGATAAGCACTGGTCCTCCGGCCCAAGACCAATAAGACTTTGTTCGAACCACTAAATTTTTATTTAGAACTATGGATATAAAAATGAATTCAAGAATTTGATTTGGACCAGTAAATTCACATTTTCATTTCGAGGACTGCCTTCTGTTTCACTGGTATTGTTTTGTCTATTCAGATTGTTATTTTTTTGTACTCTTTCTTTTAACTGATTGGCAATTAGCTGATTCACAAAAAAGTTGCTCTCTGCTTATGTTTTGACTAAAGGTCGTACGGCGAGAAATGTATGGATCGAACACTTGCATGACCTGGTTACTTTGACAGATTCTTACCAAATTTATGCAAATCATTTATTTCTGCAATTTCTCAGTTAAGTTCTAAAATGAGTGATCTTGAAATGAGTGAAATCTGGGTTTTTTTAATGGAAAACTGTCAGTTTGAAAATAGTTGCTTGTGTGTGCTGTCACAAATTCATTCTTTCATGGATTCCCATGAGATTTGTACAGAATATTTGTTTTAAGATTTCTAATGACTTTAATTCTAATTTTGATAAATATCATTGAAGACTCGCAGATCTATATATTTTTTTTTAAACTACATACATGTATATTTCTGGAAATGGGAGAACAAAACCTGTAACATGAATTGATTTCAAAATATTTTAATTCTAACTCTCATAGCTGTGGTTAATATCCTGGAAGACTCTCAAATCTATGTGGGTTTTTTTGGGCAAAAGTAACAACTTTGGATACATGTACTATCATTGACCTATTATTGTATTTTGGAAGAAAGTGCCTAACAACCATTGATTTCTGGAACCAGAAGAACATTAGCTGTGACATGGAACAATATGATTTCAAATTCAACTATTGGTAGATAGCCTTGGAAGGCTCTCAGGCCTATTATTGTTTAGAAAAATACCTAGCTAAGCAACTGTATATTTCTGGAACAATAGCTGTGACATTGATGAATTTGATTTCAATTTATTTTTTAAACTTTTTTCAGACACATATTTCACAAGTCATGTGTAGATCCATGGTTACTTGAACAGAGAAGCTGCCCAATGTGTAAGCTAGACATCCTACGAGAGTATGGCATGCAGGTTCATGTAAGTAATGTTAGATTCATATTCGATCAGAGTGAAACCTTAGCAAAAATCCTGTTTGGTATGTTCTTCTAACAGCTGTGTTGTAGCTCTGACAATTCTGAGATATGAGAGATTCAATAGGGACCAATACCTCAAAAAAGTTCAATATTAATGGGTTCCCTTCTCCAAATTCTTTGCTGCACTTTTCAAACAAATTCTACAGTGACGACTTTTGCTTGGCAATAATCGTTTGTAGTTTCATGCTGCGTCCAACATGATTGCATAACATGATTCCATGAATTTTCTGATTCTAATATTTTAATCACAAAAAATGATATTCATGTTTAAAAAATTAGAATGAAAGTAGAATCTTGAACACTATAAAGGCAATTTCAGTGATACTTGCAACTCATTTTGGTTAAACACTTGCATTTGGGTACAAAATTTAAAACATAGAATGCAATAGTTTGAATCGTGACTTTTTGTTTCACTTTGGAACTCGTCAAAATGTTTGACCACAAAGATCTCTTATTTTATAGACATGAATTGATTTTTCACAATTCGTGTGTAGATCCATGGTTTATATGATTTAATTTAATCCCCAATGACTAGCTATAGCTAGAATGTCATCTTCATAACTGTCTCTCATGCCACAAATGGTTTTGTCTAGATAATATTTTATATCTTTTATAGAAACACTACTTACTAATTACATATATGAATTGTGTGCTTAAAATGATGAAAATCTGTCAAGTTAAGAATCTGTGTCTTTGTACAAAGGAAGTTCACTTGACACACATTCAATTGTGTTTTCCTGTTTACATAAAATTTCAAGATGTGTTGCAAGAAGATAAAATTGCATACATAATTGAGCAGACAAATATCGTCATTCAAGGTTATTAGTACTATAATGTATGTTGTGTTTTCCTGTAAAAGAATATATGCAATGTCAAGGTCATTGTCTACACACAATGTATGTCAAGGTCATATAGTTTGTATTTACTGTACATGTATGTAATACAAATTTATATAAATGACAGCAACATAGAGATAGTTGACCATCACTGTTGAAACTTTCTTTTCAAAATAGGAAATATATAAATGAATATGATATTTAATAGAGGCAATAAAAGCTTCTGGGTTCGACATTAACGGTTGTCCGATTGCCCGGGGCAAGTGAAAACGGCACCCAACTTGTCCGATCGGGCAAGTGAAAATGATTCTGTGATATGTCCAATTCCTGAAGAGCAAAATGATTAATATTCAATTATTCAGCGTCGTATGTATCGTGTATTTTACGCCATTTTGTTTTATTTTGTTGACTACGGAATTCCCCTTTCTCAAATAAAGATCGTGTTATTTATATTAGCCAATCGTGAATGCCTAATTAGGTGGCGGCGCTGCATCAACATCATATTTATTTTCGCCGGCCAATGAAAAGCTAGAGTTATTTGCGGTGTTCTAATTTTAGAAAATTATCCCTGATGTGTATTGCCTTTATGATCAAATATTGAAAACGTAATAGATTACTGGAATAAAAATTCAAACAAACTAGTCGTTATCAGTCTATGATAAGGAACATTTATACTTAAATTTTCTAACAAAAATATTTCAGAAATCCTCATCAATCACCCGTATTTATAAAACTCATATTCCCGCAAATTGATAGGTACGTCTACTCAATATCTCAGACTCAGTCCCAGAATTTGGTGCCAATATGGCACAGGTAACCCTCGGGAAATCATAAGGTGTAAATAATTAATATGAGGGGTTATTCTACTCTATGAACGGTCATTGTAGATTGCATAGTTCTGCACTACATGCATATATATGGCACTTAAGAATTCGGGCTAGTAGTTTACAGTTTCGGGCAAGTAAAATCAATATGGCACTTGCTCTAATGGACAATTTGTTCAAAAAGTTAATGTCGAACCCTGAGCTTCATTACTACACGGCCCCCAATCGCTCTAAATCATATCCAAATGATATGAATAAAAATTGTTTAGAGGAACTTCTGGATATGACGAGGAGGACCTAAGGCAGGATCATACAAAAAGGTAAGTCGAGTATTTTCTGCAAAATAAACCTTTTTCTAAAAATCAAAGAATGTCATTTGACCCTTTTATAATTTGTCTTTATCTACTGAAAGTTTGCTGGTTGTCTTCTACGTTAATTCGTCGGTAGAACTTTTTTCCCGCAAACATCCATTGGGTTCTGAGATTTTTTATTCAGTCAACGATAGATTTCTCATATAAAACCACGCTTTCCTGTCATTTCTTTAGCTGGATCGACTGAAAATCACCCCTAGTTTTTATCACGTCCCTCCACAATAAACAGAATTGCTCCTTTCCTGAAAAAACCGGGCACATTATTGACATGATATGATTTAGAGCAAGTAACTGTGACTTGGAGGAAATTGATGTGCCTTGGAGGAACTCAAAATGTCTGTAATGATATCACTTTCTGCATATAATATAAAAAATCGTCAATCCATCATCAAGAAAGCTTTTAAGATATAACTATAAAATATAGATATTTCTGTATTTTAAAAGGACTTACTGGTAATGTTATGAGGCAAATTTTACGTTTCCTGATGCAAGTTTATTGTTTTCTCCTCTAATTGTATAGTTATAGTAAGTAATATGGTAATTACTCGAAAACGATCACTTGCTAGGGTTTATAAACATATATATATATATATATATATATATATATATATATATATATATACGTCTGAAAATTAAACCAAACAGTGTTAGAATTAGATTTTTAGAGCTGTCAAATTTTTGTTCTTCCCTCGACGGGATTTGAACCCACACCATTGTTACACTGCAGCACCATTCGCTTAGCCTTACGTCCAGCGCCCTAGACCACTCGACTACATCCACTCCCTATATATATATATATATACCCGGTCGTGTATTTTTTAGCTCACCTGACCGGGTGAGCTATTGTCACCACTGAGCGTTCGTTGTCTGTCGTCCGTCCACTTTTCACATTTTAATCCACTCCTCTGAAGCCACTGGGCCAATTTGAACCAGACTTTGGTGGAATGGTCCTTGGATGGCCCCCTTCCAAAATTGTGTCCGGTGATCCCGACTTCCAACCAAGATGGCCACCAAGCTAAAAATAGAAAAGGGGGGATGAAATTTTAATTGTCCATTGCTGCTTTAGCATAAGTCAAAATGAGCTGCAGCTACATGGCAAGAAGTAGTTTAACATATATTCTGGGTTTTTCTGTGAAATTTTTCTTTCAGCCGATTTATACCGATTATGCAAATTAGGCATATTTTGATAAAAGATCACATTTAAATCTTCTCCTCTGAAACTGCTGAACCAAATTAAACCAAACCTGGCAGGGATGGTCCCTGGGTGGGTCCCTTTCAAAATTGTGTCCGATAGCCCCACCCTCCATTCAAGATGACTGCTGTTACTAATAATAGAAATTTCTTCAATTGTCCATTGCTGCTTTATTGTAAATCAAAATGTGCTCAAATTTTAACTGCAGCTACATGACAATGAGTAGATTAACATATATTCTGGGTTTTTCTGTGAAATTTTTCTTTCAACCGATTTATACTGATTATACAAATTAGACATATTTTGATAAAAGATCACATTTAAATCTTCTCCTCTGAAACCGCTGAACCAAATTAAAGCAAATTTGGCTGGAATGGTCCTTGGGTGGTCCCCTTTCAATATTGTGTCCGACAGCCCCGCCCTCTTCAAAATGGCTGTTGTTACTAAAAATAGAAATTTCTTTAGTTGTCAATTTCCGCTTTATTGCAAATCAAAATGAACTCAAATTTTAACTGCAGCTATATGGCAATGAGTAGTTTAATATATATTCTGGGTTTTTCAGTGAGATTTTTTCAGCCAGTTTATTCCATTTAGGAATATTATGAGATAAAAATATTTTGCTCAGAAATTTGAGTTGAAATGATCTTTGGGTGGCCCACTTTCAAAATTATGTGTAACCATCATTACATAAATAGGTGGCAACACTGAGAAATGTAAAACCAGTCGTTTCTGCACTTCCATTATTCGGTATTGTTAATTCTGGACATCGAACAGGTTCACAATAGGGTTCTCTATTCGACCATTGCCCTTCGGATTGACAAATTCGGACGTCTTCGCCTATCAACGTATACCCCCAATTTCTATCAACTTTAGATGTCAAATTGAAAACCAGGTGAGCGATTACAGACTCCTGGGAGCCTCTATTTTTCTGTTTTTCGGTTCAGCATTTCTCTGACATTATCAGAACATCATGTTAATCTACATTGATGTATATGATCTATAATAGGGCGTGGTATTTTCAGTTTAACTGAAAGAAGTGCCTGTACTGTTTTAATGATCTTTAATATTTGTTTTTAATTGATTTAATTCTGTACTATATAAATCGTTTACCTGAGTGGTGATTTTATCGGACTCACGGCAAAACGTGCTTTTCGTTTCTTGGTCAATGTCTGGTTTTATTCTAGACAATTTGGATCCTTTTAACCTCTTTCCTCTAAAGGAACCCATTGAGTCGAACCCTACAAGAAATTATGATTTGTTATACAAATTTGTCTGCTCTTTCAGGGTGTCTTGATTGACAATAAAATATCTGTTGTTGTTGTTGTACATACTTAGGCAAAAATAAACAATTGACCAGTAGAAGAAAACGTTAAGAACGAAGAGATCCTTTTTTACTCTTACTTTTTCCGGAGACAAAATAAATTCTAATTTTGAATAATATTTGAATCCCACCATGATCAAGGCCGAAAATGAATTGGTTTGTGTCCTTAGCATTGCGTCTTTTTTGTTTTGAACATGAAGCATTATAACTGTTTTGCCTTGTTAATAAGTGCCAGTCTGTACTATATTTTAAGTTCCTCCAAGTCACAGTTAGTACATCTAAATCATATCATGTCAATAATGTACCGTTTTTTCAGGAAAGGAGCAATTCTGTTTATTGTGGAGGGCAGGGCTCACCAAACCAGGCGAAGTAGTCTTTTCATGTCCGTATTTTTTTCACCAATAATCATACTTTTTCTTCAATATTCACATAAAAGGAGCTCCCATGTTCCTGAAATTTGACCCATACAGGGTTTGATGTTCAATATTTTATTCCAAACTCATTAATTGCATCCTTTTTAAGATCATTGTGCAGCACGTTCGTTTTGTGATAGGTAGGGGAACATGTGGTAGTGGGGAAAGAAACGTTAAAATTTGGATCGATTTTCGGAAGTCTCCCAGATTTTCCCTCACTTCGCCCTTAAGTCAAGCGAGAGAGAAGTCAAGCCGTCCTGTTTTTAGCTCACCTGACCCAAAGGGTCATGTGAGCTATTCTCATCACTTGGCGTCCGTCGTCGTCGTCCGTCGTCCGTCGTCCGTCGTCCGTCGTCCGTCGTACGTCGTAAACTTTTTCAAAAATCTTCTCCTCTGAAAGTACTAGACCAATGGAAACCAAACTTGGTCTGAATCATTACTAGGGTATCTAGTTTCAAAATTGTGTCCGGTGATGCCGTGCACCAACCAACATGGCCGCTGTTACTAAAAATAGAACATATGGTAAAATTGCAGGTTTTTGGTAATATCTCAAAAACCGTTAGTAATATCAAAAATCTGACATGGGGTAAAAATGATCAGCACATCAAGATCTACCTACCCTGCAATTTTGAAGTAAATCTGATTACCCATCTTGGAGTTATTGCCCTTTTTTCATCAAATTTGTAAAATTTTAATGCTTTTCGTCTTATATTTCAAAAACTATAAGAGATAAAGGTTAACTTTAAATTGCAAAAATGTGCGGCTTAATAAGATCTACCTACCCTGCAATTTTGAAGTAAATCCCATTACTCATTTTGGAGTTATTTCCCTTTTTTCATCAAATTTTCAAAATTTTAATACTTTTCGTCCTTTATTTCAAAAACTATAACAGACAGATGGTAAGTTGAAACTGCAAACATGCTCAGCATGTCAAGATCTACCTACCCTGCAATTTTGAAGTAAATTTGATTACCCATCTTGGAGTTATTGCCCCTTTTTCATCAATTTTTTTTTTTCCTTTTAATACTTTTCGTCTTATATTTCAAAAACTATTTAGAGATAGATGTTAAGTTTATTGCAAAAATGTGCAGCATATCAAGATCTACCTACCCTGCAATTTTGAAGTAAATCCCATTACCCATTTTGACCGATTATGCAAATTAGAAAAAAGGGGGGATGAAATTAAAAAAAAATCTTCTCCTCTGAAACTACTGAACCAATCTCAACCAAACTTTGCTGAAATGATCCTTAGGTGGTCCCCTTTCAAAATTGTGTCCATTAGCCCCGTCCTGTATCCAAGATGGCCGCCATTACTAAAAATAGAAATTTCTTCAAATGGTCAAAACTGCTCTATTTTAAGCCAGAAAGTGCCCAAATTTGAACTGTATAAGCATAATGATGAACTTTTTAACATATATTACGGGATTTTTTTATGAACTTTGAACTTTTACCGATTTTGACCGATTATGAAATTTAAAAAAAGGGGGGATGAAATTAAAAAAAAAATCTTCTCCTCTGAAACTACTGAGCCAATCTCAACCAAACTTTGCTGAGATGATCCTTAGGTGGTCCCCTTTCAAAATTGTGTCCGTCAGCGCCGTCCTGTATCCAAGATGGCCACCATTACTAAAAATAGAAATTTCTTCAAATGGCCAAAACTGTTCTATTTTAAGCCAGAAAGTGCCCAAATTTGAACTGTATAAGCATAATGATGAGCTTTTTAACATATATTACGGATTTTTTATGAACTTTGAACTTTTACCGATTTTGACCGATTATGAAATTTAAAAAAAGGGGGGATGAAATTAAAAAAAAATCTTCTCCTCTGAAACTACTGAGCCAATTTCAACCAAACTTTGCTGAGATGATCCTTAGGTGGTCCCCTTTTAAAATTGTGTCCGTCAGCGCCGTCCTATATCCAAGATGGCCACCATTATTAAAAATAGAAATTTCTTCAAATGGCCAAAACTGCTCTATTTTAAACCAGAAAGTGCTCAAATTTGAACTGTATAAGCATAATGATGATCTTTTTAACATATATTACGGATTTTTTATGAACTTTGAACTTTTACTGATTTTGACCGATTATGCAAATTAGAAAAAGGGGGGATGGAATTAAAAAAAAATCTTCTCCTCTGAAACTACTGAGTCAATCTCAACCAAACTTTGCTGAAATGATCCTTAGGTGGTCCCCTTTCAAAATTGTGTCCGTCAGCGCCGTCCTGTATCCAAGATGGCCACCATTACTAAAAATAGAAATTTCTTCAAATGGCCAAAACTGCTCTATTTTAAGCCAGAAAGTGCCCAAATTTGAACTGTATAAGCATAATGATGAGCTTTTTAACATATATTACGGGATTTTTTATGAACTTTGAACTTTTACCGAGTTTGACCGATTATGCAAATTAGAAAAAAGGGGGGATGAAATTAAAAAAATCTTCTTCTCTGAAACTACAGAGCCAATCTCAACCAAACTTTGCTGAAATGATTCTTGGGTGGTCCTCTTCCAAAATTGTGTCCAGCATTTCAGAACACCGACCAAGATGGCCGCCACAGCCGAACTTAATTTAACATAGGACCCTATGGGAAATTCCCATAAAAATCTTTTTGTCTGAAACCATTTGCTCAATAAGAACAAAATTTTGATGAAATAGTCATTGAATGGTTCTCTTCCAAAAATGTGTCTGGCGGTTCGACCCTTCGATCAATTTTTATTTACCTGCAATTTTGAAGTAAATCCGATTACCCATCTTGGAGTTCTTGCCCTTTTTTCATCAAATTTATAAAAATGACGAAGGCTACAATTGTTAATTTTTTTTACCGAAGTTATCAAGTTTTATTGACTGATGTTATTATTATACCCAGGTGAGCTATACAGGCTCCTGGGAGCCTCTAGTTACTATAGGCCAGGGTCCGGTAACTAGAAAGTCCTCTTAAAGCATGCTTATGTACTGTCGTAAGTGAGAGCAAAGATTATCTTAAGTCAGTAACAAGAAACGTACTTAATGTACACTTAGAATAAAGAATAATATTAACGTCATCTTAAGTGTAACTAAGATATTCGTACGATTTCCCCTATCTTACCATGTTACGGACGTACCAGTATTGATTTCTTGAAAATGAATTAGAAACTTCTCATTGAAGATCACCAATGTTGTTTATTTACATTGATAAGATGGCAACCGCTGGTAGCAAAAGATCAAGAAAACCCAATATCAAACAGGAAAAACTAGCTGTCCTTGTAGATGAAGTTGAAAAAAAACAAAACAGTTATACTCGGAAAGTTTTCCTCCATTGCCGAAAAGTAATCTGACTGAGATAAAAAAGAAGAAAAAAAACAGGTCTTGATTTAGTATATAGTATAAGACTCAATATGTAATAAAAATGTTTAATAATGGGATATTTTTCCTTAAGAAAATACATTCATAGCATGAATTGAGCCCTATGGTCTAGATGTTAACCAGTTTACAGGATGGGAAACATTAACAGTTGATTCGCTACTCGCGTGCATGTGATATGAGATATGTGTATAGGGATTTTCTCTGTAGAGCGAAACTGCTGTCACAGAAGCTGCTTAGTCAGGATTATGTTCAGCCTTTGTTGAAATCATCACTTCAGAAATTTTATGATCGACACCATGATTTGATAGATCGTTATGTTTCAATTTCACAAATGAGACTTGATATCTTAGATTAGATTTCTCGTCATACCGGATTCAACATTCATGGATTTTAATTTTACCTGGAATTTCCTCACTTGCAGCGTGATGGGTGCCGTCGATGTAGCAGGATATGCTTACCCTTCCAAAGCACCTGATGTCACCTCGGGTCCGGTTTTTTTCGTGGAGGTTCATACTGTAAGTGCTTCAGTTTTTGTGTCGTCTTATTCATGTACATT
The DNA here is from genome assembly GCA_963680875.1 of Bathymodiolus brooksi. Taxonomy (NCBI): domain Eukaryota; kingdom Metazoa; phylum Mollusca; class Bivalvia; order Mytilida; family Modiolidae; genus Bathymodiolus; species Bathymodiolus brooksi. Next base: position 81,738,455 of record OY804582.1, read on the forward strand.
TTTATTCTCTGTGCTCTGTTGTTTTTGTGTACCCGTGCCTTTTGTCGTGTTCATGTGTGTTATCTCGATTTTGTCTTGTCTTTGGATTCTGTCGTTTTTGAATAATCCCTTTACCCTGTTCCTTTGGTATTCTGTTGCCGATATGTGAACCTTTTAGCAGGCATACCAATATATATTCTGTAATAGAGGACACTTTTTACATGTGTTATAATTAATATTCACAAACAATCGACAAGAATACACTATTTATTTGGTCAAGCACTAGTTGTTCAAGTTGATTATTTTACTGAAGAGCAAACACATTTTGAACTAGCTGATCTCGTAGTCTTCTTCCCTCATCACTGTTTATTTGGCCATGAGGCAATTGCAGGTCTTCTTCGTCTTCTTCAGTTTCATCATATTCAAAAGGAATTCTTTTTTTCATGCAGACGTTATGCAATCCAGCAGTAACAACTGTTTCGTCTAGACTCCTTTTTGGTGTTAGAGTTAATCCTCTATGTAAACACCTAAAGTGCATCTTCCAAATGTCATAGGTTCTTTCAATCATACACCGCGTAGATTTGTGTGCTTTGTTATACTTTCTCTGCTCGAGTAGTAGGAGAAAGAATGGGTGTCAATAGCCAAGGTTTCAACGCATATCCACTCACCCAACAACCAAGCGCCTTTTATTGTGCCATCTTCAAATGCTTTTGCGAGTTTGCAGTTGTTCCATATTATTTTATGAGCGTCATGTGTTGCACCAGGCCATTTGGCGACAATATCTCGTATCATATAATTTGCATCACAGACACACTGTATGTTTATTGCATGATAACCTTTTCGACTAACATAAAGGTGCTCGTCAACTGATGGAGCTTTTATTGGAATCAATGTCCCGAGAACCAAGGGAAATTCCTTAATGCCATTAAAGTCATATTTCACTTTCTGCTGACAGGAAACTGCACATAATTTGACAAGTTGTGCGAAATACACCCTGACACCTGATTAACACAGCGCGAAACAGTCATTTTGCTTACCCCATGAGCGTCCCAAATAACACTCATGTAACTACCGCTAGCGTAGTACCTTAACGCTATCATAAGAGAAACGGGTATGGAATGTGATTGGTTAGTAAATCTTATAAGGTCTTGTTCCAGATCCTGACAAATGCTATATATATATTCTCTGTCTGTAGTTTTTCACAATAGATTCGTCACTGAGGTAGTCCAATGGGTTATTTCTGTCACGAAATAAACGCCTCGGAATATCATCTACTCGATTTCTTTGCCTGAGAATGTGAAGCATCAGTGCCATTTTGAAGAGATGGTTAGCCCTAAGTGTGGTCTGACCCACACTTAAAGTTACAATTATCTTTGGATACTAAGATGTTGTCTTGTTACAATTATCTTTGGATACTAAGATGTTGTCTTGTTACAATTATCTTTGGATACTAAGATGTTGTCTTGTTACAATTATCTTTGGATACTAAGATGTTGTCTTGTTACAATTATCTTTGGATACTAAGATGTTGTCTTGTTACAATTATCTTTGGATACTAAGATGTTGTCTTGTTACAATTATCTTTGGATACTAAGATGCTGTCTTGTTACAGTTATCTTTGGATACTAAGATGTTGTCTTGTTACAATTATCTTTGGATACTAAGATGTTGTCTTGTTACAATTATCTTTGGATACTAAGGTGTTGTCTTGTTACAATTATCTTTGGATACTAAGATGTTGTCTTGTTACAATTATCTTTGGATACTAAGATGTTGTCTTGTTACAGTTATCTTTGGATACTAAGATGTTGTCTTGTTACAGTTATCTTTGGATACTAAGATGTTGTCTTGTTACAATTATCTTTGGATACTAAGATGTTGTCTTGTTACAATTATCTTTGGATACTAAGATGTTGTCTTGTTACAATTATCTTTGGATACTAAGATGTTGTCTTGTTACAATTATCTTTGGATACTAAGATGTTGTCTTGTTACAATTATCTTTGGATACTAAGATGTTGTCTTGTTACAATTATCTTTGGATACTAAGATGCTGTCTTGTTACATTTATCTTTGGATACTAAGATGTTGTCTTGTTACAATTATCTTTGGATACTAAGATGTTGTCTTGTTACAATTATCTTTGGATACTAAGATGTTGTCTTGTTACAGTTATCTTTGGATACTAAGATGCTGTCTTGTTACAGTTATCTTTGGATACTAAGATGTTGTCTTGTTACAATTATCTTTGGATACTAAGATGTTGTCTTGTTACAATTATCTTTGGATACTAAGGTGTTGTCTTGTTACAATTATCTTTGGATACTAAGATGTTGTCTTGTTACAATTATCTTTGGATACTAAGATGTTGTCTTGTTACAATTATCTTTGGATACTAAGATGTTGTCTTGTTACAGTTATCTTTGGATACTAAGATGTTGTCTTGTTACAATTATCTTTGGATACTAAGATGTTGTCTTGTTACAATTATCTTTGGATACTAAGATGTTGTCTTGTTACAATTATCTTTGGATACTAAGATGTTGTCTTGTTACAATTATCTTTGGATACTAAGATGTTGTCTTGTTACAATTATCTTTGGATACTAAGATGTTGTCTTGTTACAATTATCTTTGGATACTAAGATGTTGTCTTGTTACAATTATCTTTGGATACTAAGATGCTGTCTTGTTACAGTTATCTTTGGATACTAAGATGTTGTCTTGTTACAATTGTCTTTGGATACTAAGATGTTGTCTTGTTACAATTATCTTTGGATACTAAGATGTTGTCTTGTTACAATTATCTTTGGATACTAAGATGTTGTCTTGTTACAATTATCTTTGGATACTAAGATGTTGTCTTGTTACAATTATCTTTGGATACTAAGATGTTGTCTTGTTACAATTATCTTTGGATACTAAGATGTTGTCTTGTTACAATTATCTTTGGATACTAAGATGTTGTCTTGTTACAATTATCTTTGGATACTAAGATGTTGTCTTGTTACAATTATCTTTGGATACTAAGATGTTGTCTTGTTACAATTATCTTTGGATACTAAGATGCTGTCTTGTTACAGTTATCTTTGGATACTAAGATGTTGTCTTGTTACAATTATCTTTGGATACTAAGATGTTGTCTTGTTACAATTATCTTTGGATACTAAGATGTTATCTTGTTACAATTATCTTTGGATACTAAGATGTTGTCTTGTTACAATTATCTTTGGATACTAAGATGTTGTCTTGTTACAATTATCTTTGGATACTAAGGTGTTGTCTTGTTACAATTATCTTTGGATACTAAGATGTTGTCTTGTTACAATTATCTTTGGATACTAAGATGTTGTCTTGTTAAAATTATCTTTGGATACTAAGATGTTGTCTTGTTGCAATTATCTTTGGATACTAAGATGTTGTCTTGTTACAGTTATCTTTGGATACTAAGATGTTGTCTTGTTACAATTATCTTTGGATACTAAGATGTTGTCTTGTTACAATTATCTTTGGATACTAAGATGTTGTCTTGTTACAATTATCTTTGGATACTAAGATGTTGTCTTGTTACAATTATCTTTGGATACTAAGATGTTGTCTTGTTACAATTATCTTTGGATACTAAGATGTTGTCTTGTTACAATTATCTTTGGATACTAAGATGTTGTCTTGTTACAATTATCTTTGGATACTAAGATGTTGTCTTGTTACAATTATCTTTGGATACTAAGATGTTGTCTTGTTACAATTATCTTTGGATACTAAGATGCTGTCTTGTTACAGTTATCTTTGGATACTAAGATGTTGTCTTGTTACAATTATCTTTGGATACTAAGATGTTGTCTTGTTACAATTATCTTTGGATACTAAGATGTTGTCTTGTTACAATTATCTTTGGATACTAAGATGTTGTCTTGTTACAATTATCTTTGGATACTAAGATGTTGTCTTGTTACAATTATCTTTGGATACTAAGATGTTGTCTTGTTACAATTATCTTTGGATACTAAGGTGTTGTCTTGTTACAATTATCTTTGGATACTAAGGTGTTGTCTTGTTACAATTATCTTTGGATACTAAGATGTTGTCTTGTTACAATTATCTTTGGATACTAAGATGTTGTCTTGTTACAATTATCTTTGGATACTAAGATGTTGTCTTGTTACAATTATCTTTGGATACTAAGATGTTGTCTTGTTACAATTATCTTTGGATACTAAGATGTTGTCTTGTTACAGTTATCTTTGGATACTAAGATGTTGTCTTGTTACAATTATGTTTGGATACTAAGATGTTGTCTTGTTACAATTATCTTTGGATACTAAGATGTTGTCTTGTTACAACTATCTTTGGATACTAAGGTGTTGTCTTGTTACAATTATCTTTGGATACTAAGATGTTGTCTTGTTACAATTATCTTTGGATACTAAGATGTTGTCTTGTTACAATTATCTTTGGATACTAAGATGTTGTCTTGTTACAATTATCTTTGGATACTAAGATGTTGTCTTGTTACAATTATCTTTGGATACTAAGATGTTGTCTTGTTACAATTATCTTTGGATACTAAGATGTTGTCTTGTTACAATTATCTTTGGATACTAAGATGTTGTCTTGTTACAATTATCTTTGGATACTAAGGTGTTGTCTTGTTACAATTATCTTTGGATACTAAGATGTTGTCTTGTTACAATTATCTTTGGATACTAAGATGTTGTCTTGTTACAGTTATCTTTGGATACTAAGATGTTGTCTTGTTACAATTATCTTTGGATACTAAGATGTTGTCTTGTTACAATTATCTTTGGATACTAAGATGTTGTCTTGTTACAATTATCTTTGGATACTAAGACAGAGCTCCAGATAATTTTCAAGTCCAAAGGGTAATTACCCCCTACTTTTGAAAATGAAGGGTATTTGCATATTTCCTTTGCACTGTTGTACTCTCTACTTCAGAAAAGATTGCTTACATGTACACTTTTAAAATTATGTTTGACACAAGTGTTATTCAATAAATGCAGGATGCAAGTGAAATGTATATCTCTGTTTAATTTGACACGATTGTGTTATGTTTATTAATAAAATGTTGTAAATATTTTGTTCTGTGTTTACTTTATATAACTGACACCACACCCTGACAAGCTGTTTGCATAAGTACTACATTAAAATACAATAGAAGTTTAGAAAAACATGTTCTTGCTCATTTTCAACGAACAACGTGTTCCCAAATTTACTTTCGTTTTAGATCTTACTTATTACGTAAACCACTCCTTATAAGGAGCACCGCATTTATTTGTAATATTGACTGCGATTGGATGATTTATCGTAAACATCCAATCAGATCTCTTTTGACATCGATGCTTAGAAAGGCAAACATTTGGTACTCCTCGGATGTATACGCTCTCTCCTTCGAAAAGTATAAAGGGAAGTAATTACGGGGAATTTCTCAAAGACAAAAATGTATTGTTAATGTACACGACTGTATTATCATTAACAGCGTACACGTGCGCTCCGAATTTGGAAAGTTTGCTTACACAGCAATATGTATGCGTAATTGTACACTCTGATCTGATAATACATGCGTTTTGCATTCTGCATTGTTGTATTTGTTTATAAAGAATTAAATTATTTTATTTGTTGTTTTTTGTGTTGTTTTTGTTTTTAAGAGTTGAATTGTTTTATTTGTTAATGAAGAATTCATTTTACTTTGTTAAAAAATAATCAATGAACTAGAAAATTTCTTTTAGATATTGTTCTTCAACCATTGCGTTTTTTATCTATCTTAAACATGTTTATGGTTCATGATTTAAACATGTTTCGGGTATTTTTCAACCATAAACAAGTTTGAGAATAAAAAAACAGGCCTTATGTGTGGTGAGCCCTGGTGGAGGGACGTGATAAAAACTAGGGGCGATTTTCAGTCGATCCAGCTAAAGAAATGACAGGAAAGCGTCGTGTTATATGAGAAATCTTATTGTTGATTGAATAAAAAATCTCAGAACCCAATGGAAGTTTGCGGGAGAAAAGTTCTACTGATGAATTAGCGTAAAAGACAACCAGCAAACTTTCAGTAGATAAAGACAAATTATAAAAGGGTCGAATGACATTCTTTGATTTTTAGAAAAAGGTTTATTTTGCAGAAAATACTTGACACCTTTTTGTATGATCCTGCCTTAGGTCCTCCTCGTCATATCCAGAAGTTCCTCTGAACAATTTTTATTCATGTCATTTGGATATGATTTAGAGCGATTGGGGGGCCGTGTACTAGATGAGTTTTATAGCTAGGTTCATTGTGGTTTATGTGCCAAGAATTTTATGTTTTATATCTCTCTATTGCTTGTAATACTGACTAGATTTCCATGTCAATTTATAATACTGACAAGTTCTTCAGTTGACCCAAATGTTAGGCAACTGTTCATCATTGCAGTCTCCATGGAGTTTTTGCATTTGTCTTGCAACATTTATGTTTATAGTAAATACAGTAAATAACCTTTTAAAAATTATTTTGTAATATCATTTTCAATGTTCTTTCTTAAAATGCATTTGATCGTAGATTGATTTTGATGAATCCCAAGGGTTTCACTAGTCCATTTGGAGGGGAGGGGGGGGGGGGGTGTAAAGCCTGGCGAGTCCCATGCAAGTGATCATGAATCCATGACCTATGTGTACTTAGACCAGTTACAATTATCTCTGCTGTAATTTGTATATCATTGTAAAGATCTTAATATATTTATTATTATAGTAAATGCATAATTTATGTATTTAAATATACAAAGGTACTGGTATATGTAGTAAGTAATTGATCTTATTACTGGACATATTATTGTTGATCATAGTAGGATAAATTTATGTCTATAGTGTCCCTATTTGTTAAAGGTTATTTTTATTAGTCAAAGATCACATTTTATCTATACTAATTCAATGGTCTATTTATAGTTACATTGTACATGATTAATTCAGTTTTCTATTTATGGTATTTAACATACTGTCTGGTTTTGGCATGCATTGACTATTTATAGCAATAAGTATTACTATTGAAAAAAAAAGCTTGAGAATTATTACAGTTATATTGTTGTTTCAAAAGTAAAGAAATAGGAAACATAAAATTCTTGGAACATGAACCTTAAGTACCGGGCAGTATTTGGTTCACTATATTGTTGTTTCAAAAGTAGAGAGATATAAAACATAAAAATCCTGGCACATAAACCACAAGTACTTGAGTATTGGACCCCCCTTTTCCCACACCACTCATTTTTTTTTAGCTCACCTTGCCAAAGGCAATGTGAGCTTTTGGCATCCGTCGTCCGTTAACTTTTCACATTTTTAATCTCCTCCTCTGAAACCCCTCAGCCAAATGAACTGAAACTTGATAGGAAGCATCTATAGAAGGTCCTCTATAAAGATTGCTCAGTTTTGTCCCAATCGGTTAACAAACATGGCCGCCACAGGCAATTCTTGTTTCTGATTGGTTGATTTCTAAAAAAATCTTCTCATCTGTTAAAAGAAAGATAACTCTTGCCATTATCTCACTTAGAAATTAACTAATGCTGCTATAGTGTAACATGTTTATTCTATACATTGCAAGTTGGTATTCACATTTTAATATTCTTTTTAGCAAACCTTGCCAAAGGCAATATGAGCTTTTGCCATCACTTGGTGTCCGTCGTCTGTCATCCGTTTACTTTTCACATTTTAATCTTCTCCTCTGAAAACCCTCAGCCAAATGAACTGAAACTTGGTAGGAAGCATCTATGGAAGGTCCTCTCTAAATATTGCTCATTTTGTCCCGATCCATCAACAAACATGGCTGCCATAGGCAATTCTTGTTTCTGATTGGCCAATTTTTTTAAATCTTCTCCTCTGAAACCACTTGGCCAAATGAACCGAAACTTGGTAGGAAGCATCTATGGAATGTCCTCTATGAAGATTGCTCATTTCGTCCCGATCGGTTGACAAACATGGCTACCACCGAAACGTGGTAGGAATCGTCTATGGAATGTCCTCTAAGAAGATTGCTCATTTCGTCCCGATTTGTTAGCAAACATGGCCACCACGTGCAATTCTTGTTTCTGATTGGTCGATTTCTAAAAAATCTTCTCCTTTGAACCTGCTTAGCCATATGAACCAAAACTTAGTAGGAAGCATCTACATGTATGGAAGGTTCTGTATTAAGTTTCCTCAAAGCAGAATGAAAGGTGAGCGACACAGGCTCAGTGGGCTGAGCCTCTAGTTCATATTTTTGTTGTTTGATTCAAAATAAAATAAAAAATATCTGAACAGTTGAAAGAAACCTGAAGATCTGAATTTGACTGGAATTTATAATAGTAAAAGTGGGATCGCTATATTGATATAACTACTCTCTAGTAAATGGTATTGATATTTGAAAGCATTGAAATATTTGGAAAATAAACAAACTAACTTTACCGATGAATTATCAGCATCTTCTAAATATACATTGAAGAAAATGTCATATTTAATATATATATATATATATAGTTAGAAAATATATTTTCCCCCACACTCATGTTTTTTGTTCTTATTTTTGTAGTTTTAGTTTGATTCAAAATAAAAGCAAAATATTTTGTATTCTTTATACCAAGCTGAACCACTAAAAAAGAGACCTTCAGATCTAAATCTGAATTTGTCAAAAGTGGGAATCATGTCCACTACATTGATTTCTTATAACTACTCTCTAGTAAATGGTATTTATATTTGAAAGCATGAAATATTAGGAAAATACCCACACTAACTTGACCTATGGATTGATTGATTGAGAAGCATGCAAAGAGATTGTATATGAACAATATATTGTAAAAATGTCAAAATAGATCAAATAGATGTTGCTCTTAAGATCTAGACAAATCGATACTGACAAAAATACTGATAAAACCATGTGGTAAAAGTGACAGACAAAGTGATAATGGATCTATTAATAGAGTGTCTATGTGTTGATTAAGCTGTGTCAGGGGCGTAACAAAGTATAAATTCATGTGTAGGCAAGATCAGCAAGGGGTCTGGGGACTGCAGAAGGTTCCCAGAGAGTCCAGCGCAGAGCCCGTTTAGGATTTTAAATGGAAAAGAAACTGGTTTTTTTTTTTTTTTTTTAGGAAATTACGCCAACTCAATCAACAATATTTACGTCATCTTTCAAATATAAAGAGGAGGATTAGAAAAAAAAACTGTTTAAAAACTGCAGTAAAAATAGATGAACAGAGACCCGATGTTTTAAAAAAAACCATGCCACTGGTATTTGAGAATTATCCGGAGAATCATTTACCTGTAGTTGTTTACTTTTTAAATTTGAGTTAAGGGGTGGTAGTGGTCTCATTGATAGTTATGCCACATATTTGAATATTCATTAAGTTAAGGCCTTACTAAAACATATTTTTATCGACGATACATTTTTATTATTTCAATCTGGAAAAGTTTAGGAATCATCGTTAAAAACGAAAGTCAATCTCCTGTTGGCAGCTCCAACAAATTTGTCTATGATGCCGTCAATGTTAACACTTTTGCTCCGGTGAATGTGCAAGATGCCAATGCTAGAAAGACGTTCATTTTTCATTGTTGAGCGCAGGTAAGTTTTGATTCTGTGCATTGCGCTAAATGACCTTTCAGACGCAGCGGTGGATACTGGCATTGTTAGCAAGGTCAGCAACATTCTTCCAATGGTAGGATAAAGAAAAGAATCCAACTCTGCCAATGTTTCTGACAGACTTCTTGGTTTTTGGACCTCAATGGGTGTGATTGCCCTTCTCATTTTCCACCTAACTACCTCCTGTTTGAAGTGTTCGAGATCGACTCCATCCGTGCGGCAAATCAAATGCAAATGAAACAAGCAATTTTTTTTTTTAAATATGTGTAGGACCGTGCTTTTTAGCTACCGTTGTTGTTACGCCCCTGTGGGTAGGTGAAATGTTTCTGTGGGTATTATCACTTTACACCAAGTCAATTAATTACTGATGGTTATATCACTAATTTGTCGTGGTCGTGATCGTATGGTAGTTGGATTTACACATACCAACAAGCATACAACGAAAACGAAATTTGAAACAAAAAGAAGTAACATAGCAAACTTGAATATATGTATTGGTTGTCATAACATTAAATGTAATCAGTAATGTAATCAATTACATTTACACAGTAATTGTAATTTAATCAATTACATTTGAAAATTGATGTAATCGTAATGTATTGTAATCATGAAAATTGCAAAGGAATTGTAATGTAGTTTAAACATATTTTATTAATTAATTCAATATAACATTACAATATTCAGCTATATACATTACATGATAAGAAGAAATTAATAGGATTGGGAAACAAGTTACAAGAACTTATATTAATCCCTATCCGTAATGTAATCGATTACATTTGAAAGTAATTGACCCCAAGTCTGGCAATCAGTGCCTATCACCACTAACGTTGTGAGTTCGAATCCCGCTCAGGTGATGTGTACTCGATACATTATGTGATTAAGTTTGTCAGTGACTTGCAGCAGGTCGGTGGTTTTCTCCGGGTACTGCGGTTTCTTCCACCAATAGAACTGACTGCCACGATATAGCTGAAATATTGTTGGAAGTGGCGTTAAACACCATAACGCTAACCCTAATTCACACTTGACTAAATAGTAAGTACAATTACAATTATTTTTTTTATTTTCTTAATTTACAGTTGAACAGCAGTCAAGAAACTGTACATGCTGAAGCAGAGAGTGGAGCCACAGCTTCTGCCATAGGAGATGACACAGAACATTTGTCATCACCAGAGGAACACAGTCGAGCAGAAGCCATTGTACTTATTAGACATCCACCTAGTTTTCACTATCACGGAGCAGATCCATTCCGTGCAGAGACTTCACCTCACACGACAAATATTATGGCTCATATAGAGCTTGAAGATGACAATAATTTTAGTGACAACGAATGCAACGAATTACACTCATTAATGACAGGTTTACCGAGAAAAGATAGTGGTACATCCACAGATAAAGGGGATGTCTAGTGATAGATGCTTTAATAGACAACTTCATATGTGCATTATGAAACAGAGATTAATATATGTATTTGTCAGGCCATTCTATTGCAAAACTTGATAACTCTAATTTTCATATTTCTACTCCAGTTGATGGTTTCTTATTGCCTGTCCATTCATGTTCCATCTCACATTTTTCCAGTACATATTTTTTTCTCAGAAATCACATTCTGATAGCTCCTTAATATTTCATAATTAGCTTTACCTGGGTTAGCCTCAGTATGTTAAGCATTTATTGATTTGGTGCTCGTCTATTTCTGATTTACAGACTAATTTACATATTCTTTAGTACTACTTTACATATTCTTTAGTGTATTTCAATGAAGAAACATTTTCATTGCCACTAAATACAATTGATTCTTGGGTATTTCTTATCAAACATGATTTAGCTACAGGAAGACCATGTGATACATTTTCATACTCTATTCTATTCTAATATACATCTTGTTTGAACAGGCACCATCGTGATCGTATGGTAGTTGGATTTATAACTACCTATGCAATCAGTGCCTATCACCACTAGCGTTGTGAGTTCGAATCCTTCTCAGGAGAGGTGTACTCCTCGATACAACATTATGTGATAAAGTTTGTCAGTGACTTGCAGCAGGTCGGTGGTTTTCTCAGAGTACTCTGATTTCCTCCACCAATAAAACTGACAACCACGATATATCTGAAATATTGTTGAAAGTGATGTTAAACACCATAAACCCCCTCCCCCAATGCTATTATGCATGTACATTTTGTGTATTATGCAGTGCTGTAAAGGTTTTGCAATAGAATGGCCTGATGTGGAATATAACTGGTTTTTCATTAACTATGAATCATCAGGTATACAGTGAACAGTTATCAGACTAGGCGTGTCATTAAGACAAATGTTACTACACAAAGATTCAACTATTCCCTACTTGTTCAATATGGACATTATCCACATACATTCAAGTGTGTAATAGTGATTTGTGCAGGCGATAACTTCACCAGTGGATTTACATGTATGAACACATGGAAACTGTGACATGTTATTTTTACCCATTACTACTAGTCTTATATGTTTGAACGTATGTATATATGTTGTGTATGGATGCTTATTGTTTAGAAAGGTGATTTAAGTGCTCGTCTGTCACTCGTGTGCCCCCCTACACCTCACCAATTACATGTTGTTATTTTATATCTCCTACACTGTAGCATATATAAACAAGTAAACAAACAGCTGGTTACATATATAGTACCAACAACTTGCATGACAAGATAGTGCCAAGTATAAAATAAAACCATGTGATTTTATTGTTTTGTAGATTTCTGTCTATCAACATCTACATGAAAATCATTGGATCACTAGATGTACATGTATATGATGGGTGCATTTTACCCGTGTTATCCCATGTTTCATCATTTTACTCTTTAATACAAAGCATTGTATGGTGTTCAAAAGTAAATGTCTATTAATATACATGAATTTGAACCTACTCCAGAACGGCAGCTTTATATAATATAATTGTCTATAAAGGACAATGTCATTCCCATCTTAAAAATTAAACTAAGCATTGTTGTATTAACTTGCATTTAAAGGACACTAAGTATAGATGTTGACTTGTATACAAAGGACACTTTTCTTCATTAACTAAATATAGATGTTAACTTGTATTCAAAGGACACTTTTCTTCATTTACTAAATATGGATGTTAACTTGTATTCAAAGGAAACTTTTCTTCATTTACTAAATATGGATGTTAACTTGTATTCAAAGGACACTTTTCTTCATTTACTAAATATGGATGTTAACTTGTATTCAAAGGACACTTTTCTTCATTTACTAAATATGGATGTTAACTTGTATTCAAAGGAAACCTTTCTTCATTTACTAAATATGGATGTTAACTTGTATTCAAAGGAAACTTTTCTTCATTTACTAAATATAGATGTTAACTTGTATTCAAAGGACACTTTTCTTCATTTACTAAATATGGATGTTAACTTGTATTCAAAGGACACTTTTCTTCATTTACTAAATATGGATGTTAACTTGTATTCAAAGGACACTTTTCTTCATTTACTAAATATGGATGTTAACTTGTATTCAAAGGAAACTTTTCTTCATTTACTAAATATGGATGTTAACTTGTATTCAAAGGACACTTTTCTTCATTTACTAAATATGGATGTTAACTTGTATTCAAAGGACACTTTTCTTCATTTACTAAATATGGATGTTAACTTGTATTTAAAGGACACTTTTTTTCATTTGCTAAATTTAATATAGATGTTAACTTGTATTCAAAGGACACTTTTCTTCATTTACTAAATATGGATGTTAACTTGTATTCAAAGGACACTTTTCTTCATTTACTAAATATGGATGTTAACTTGTATTCAAAGGAAACTTTTCTTCATTTACTAAATATGGATGTTAACTTGTATTCAAAGGACACTTTTCTTCATTTACTAAATATGGATGTTAACTTGTATTCAAAGGACACTTTTCTTCATTTACTAAATATGGATGTTAACTTGTATTTAAAGGACACTTTTTTTCATTTGCTAAATTTAATATAGATGTTAACTTGTATGGAAAGGACACTTTTCTTCATTTACTTTATATAAAAACAGGGGTCTCCGTGGCCACATTTGTATAACAGTTTGATTTACATTGACCTATCACGTTTTTATAAATGTCATTCAACTGTAATTTATAAAGTTTTGTTAATGACTTGCAAAAGGTTAGGTACTTGTGTTTTCTGCCACCTATCAAAATGACCCCCCTATGATGGTGTAATTGAAATATTAATGAAAGTGAGGAGAAAAATCAATAATCATCTTATATAAATACATGTTGACAGTTAAATTGTGTTCTAATAATTACCCACTATAAATCAATGAAAAGTGTATAGGGTTAGTAACCTGTTTTAAGAGAATTTCTTTAGTTTAAGAGAGGGAAAAAGATACTTTATCAATTCATTAAAATGGGAGTGTTTGTAAGAAAATGGGGAGGGGTTATTGATGTCAAATTGGATATCTTTTAGAATATTAACTGTATTAGATACAGACTAATATTATGAAGTTTGTCAGTGACTTGTGACAGACCAGTTTTCTCCATTAATAAAACTGACTGCCATGATATAACTGAATATAGATAAAAGTGAAAGTATACACCCATAACCCTTAGATTTAAAAAAAGAAAAAGATATGTCGAAATACGTCATTTTTTACATGTATGTTCAACTGAGATACTTAACAGATAATTATCTCGCTAACACAAATGTATCATAGTTCAATATAAGATAAAAATGGTTTCTTTCTGGGACAGATCTAAAATAATAGAGAGCTAATTGAAAGGGAGGTAAAAAAAATTATAAAGATTTCATTCCATAAAAAAACTAATCTATTAAAATCAATTGGTTCATTGGAATAAAGTGGACAGGTACTGTACGTGTATGAAAGAATTTGTATGATATTTTTTTTTATTATTTATTTCTTTGTTGACATTGTAAATGTGTATTGCATTGTTATATATTGTTTCGTAAAGATTTGATTGATCATTGTTATTTAAATTCGTGACAATATTTGTACATTATTATTTTTTTGTATCACACATCAGTTGACAGATGCAGCTTTATATAAATTTGCATGTAAATAGTTGCTTTCACTTTGTTTTTTTGCACGTCTCTACCTACCTTATCAATAATTTTCTTACAAGAATATATTTGATGGGACAGATCCTCCCAAGTTCAGATGTCAGTATCGTACCTGTCTTATGATTTTATACTTAAATTACTGTTCCGAACTTTAAAAAAAAAATAGCAAATTTTAAGTACAATTTAAAATGAAAAATCAATTATGCTTATGGGGCCGATCGGATTTATTCTGGCCATGGGGCAATATAATGAGTACTAAAGTCACAAACTGTCATATGAAGTTGATGTCACATCTTAAGTATTTTTTATTTTTTATTTTTGGTTATCCATCCCTGTGGCAGTTTTAATTCTTATGAGACTTATAAAATATCAGTGTCGTAGTGTATGTAAATTTATCAGTACAAAACTATTATCGTAATAAGGGTAGAGGTATTAAATATTTGTTGACAGAGATGATTTTTTCAGTCATTTTAACTGGTTTCAGCTATTTTCCTCTGGAAAAAAAAAATCCGAAAGTTGCAGGACGTGGTCTCAACAGGTCGGAAATGGAAGTTTTAAAAGAAGGTCTAGATGGTTTCAGTTATTTTGTTTGATTTTCGATTATTTCATTTTCTAACCAGAATCATCCCTGGACTGTTGGAATTGTCCCATCAAATATAAAAAAAGATAAAGCTAATTACCGAAATTGCTCAATATAAACCAAAGAGGGGATTTTGTTAAAGAGATTCAGAAATTTTATGGTCACAAGAAAAAAACTAGTAGTAGATCACAGATCTCGTTTAATAGGTTACTGTGAAATCGTTATTAATCGTTAGGTTCTAATTTTCGTGGATTTTGTGGTTCACTTAAACCACGAAAATAAAAATCCAAAGAAATGCAATTTTTCCATTGATTGTTGCCTGTAGTGTTTAAAAATCACGAATTCAAGAAGCCATAGATCAATGCATTTTGTAGAAACCACGAAAATTGGTGCCAACGAATAAAAGTACTTTCACAGTATGTAGATTTTGTTTTAAAATCTGATACTAGATAAATGTGTATTATATTAATTTGTCGAATGAATTAGAATTATAATTAATTGAATGTATATTTTGTAGTTTCGGATGTTTGATATAAAGGGTAATGAAGTTGATATGATTTTTCTAAAAGTTAATTTATTATTCCTAAAGGGATGGTTATATGAAACAGGGTAAAAGTGAGGTCATAGAACAAGTAGAAAATGTTGAGTAGAAGTATGTTTTGTGTATATAAATCAAATGACGGGGCTCATTTCCACCTGTTTCACAGCGTCGATTGGGAAATAATGTTAAAATTGTTGTAGAATCATTATAGATATGATTTGAGTACACTGTACAGTAAAACTTTGTCATGCCAAATGATAGCCTCTTAGTTATATGTGGGGCCGTCGTGATTATATGGTAGTTGGATTTATGACTACCTATGTAATCAGTGCATAACACCACTAATGTTGTGAGTTCGAATCGTGCACATGGCGAGGTGTAATCGATACAACATTATGTGATACAGTTTGTCAGTGACTTGCATAAAACTGACTGCCATTATAAAGCTGAAATATTGTTGAAAGTGGCATTAAACACCATAACCCTAACCCCTTAGTTAAATGATTATATATTAATCATGTTTTTTTTTCTCAGATCTGCAGTGATGTTATCCAGAAACCAAATAGGGGTCCAGAGATGATAACAGAGTATATATTTGTCTATTTCTAATTTATTTATCAATTTTATGTATCCAAGGTTAAGATTAAAGTACAAATATTACTATTGAGAAACAAGTGACTATATGTCATAAGATGAATATTTATATTGAATGGAAAAGACGTCTTTCTGCCAATGTGATATCTCGTAGCAAACTAAGCAGTTTAGTTTTAAATTATAACTCTTTTCATAGTGTGGGAAGCACCCTTTTCATTGGATGGCAAAGGTCATGAGATAGGATCTCAATTTTTTGGACAAATATAATATGTAAGGTCAATGCAATATGACATGACACGATAGGCTTGTATGAGCTGTTAGATCCAACAACCTAACTCATTGAGCCACCCGGGCCCCTGTGTATGGTCAAGGTCAATACAATATGACATGACAAGGTTTTACAGTACATTGTATGAAGTCATAAGTAACGATTACGTGGCAATTCTGTATATTTTGTTTTGAGAGGTATGAATGAGTCAAGATGCATAGAATTGAGGCACACATATTACATAGCTCTCATATCATGTGTAAGATTCTCATTATATAGTCGATGATAAGGCAGCTTTTGTATATTGATATGTGTTCTATATCAAGTGGTACTGACTACTAGTGTCTAAATCTAAACAAACAATACTTTGAGCATGCTCACTTCCATTAACGAAGTTAAATGTTGATTTATGGAAAATCAATAATTCTAATATAGTTGTATATGTATTAATTTAGATTTTATTTGGGGGGGTGGGTAATATTTTGAAATTTTGTAATAGTTTTTACTACAGAAATATTAAGATAGTTTCTCTCCAAAAATAAAGTATGTGTGGTCCGAAATTCTAGATTATGTACTCCCCCTCCCCCCCCCCCCCCCCCCCCCCCACCCACCCATAAAGGAAGTAAATAAAACAAACAGAACCGTGATAGTTTGGGATAGATATTGTTTGACCCCTCAATTTAGTGCTATTATAGTCATAGATTTGTGCTTGTACATACATATTATTTTTTCTTTGCTTGCAAGGATGTTTACATTTTGTCATTATGTCTGTGAAGATATGTTATATTGTGTAACATGCCTAGTATGTTAAATCAAGTCTGTTATCTTTAAAATTTTGTAGTTGATCAATGATATTTGTGTAATTGTTATTTTCTTTGAATGTATTTTTTAGGAGAAGTTTTCAAATTACCAAAGAATATAGATTGAAAAATAATCATTAGGTTTGAATAATAATGTTTATAGTTTAAAGCAAAAAAATGCCTGATCTGATGTTAACAATTTTTTTCTTGAATGAAGAAGAAAATTACATATACAGTTAAACCTGTCTAAGTCAAACCTCCTTGGGACTAACTGTGTTTGTAATAGACAGGTGTTCAGTTTATACAGGTTAGATTAACAAAGATTTCCTACATTAGGACTTTATTTACAGTTTGGTTTAGACAGGTTTCATTCTATTTCTTTTAATACTACCATAATGGTATAGTCATATTTCTTGAGAGAAAAAAAACATTTTTGGAGATTTCATTTTGAATTCAATAATTTTGAAGAACAAATATGAATATAGGGAAAACAATATTTGTTAGCAAGGTATAGATGTTCTGAAGAGAAAAAAAAAGTATAAAGATTTTTTTTTTGTGCTTTTAAATAATCCCTGTAGATAATTATAACCAAGTTCAAATAGTAGGACACATACAATGTATGTTTTGGAGACGGAATAGCTAAGAGGATGTTTACTTGTATTCTTTGTTAAACCTCTTTTTTAAACAGCATTACCTATTCTATATCTATATTTGACTTCTGTTTAGTATCTTTTTCAATGTAAAGGGAATTTTTAGCTTGCTTTGCAAAACTTCATTTTTAAAAGGATCAGGTCAATTAAAACTATGCTTGGCTTGGATGGTTCTTATGAAGGTCAAGATATGACAGCAGTGCCATATCATCCTGAATTAAAACATTTAGGTTTTTTTTACAATGAAATGTCTCCAGTCAAATAACCATGGCATCTCAATAAATCTGTCCACATGTGAGTCTTAATAAGGGTACCTTATGGAGGCCACAAACCATATCTAAATTTTATGAGGTCACCTTAATATTAATTTTAATTTATTGTTTGAGCTTATATGTCTTTCATGCAAAGTGGTTTTTTTTTTTAACCCTCTTGAGGCTAGAGAAGATTTGGAAACATGTAACCTTGGTTATGGTTATCTACAGTATAATATTTGTAGTGAAACGATTTCTCTAAGTGTCCATTGTATATGTGTGTGGTTTCCTTTCAACAACACCTTGTTCTTGAACAGATACATTGATATAATATGCTTATTCAATAATTTTTTTATATCATCAAAAAAATTTTTTACGATGGTATTATATTATGGCGTTGTTGTCATCCGTCTCTAGACGGAATGGTTTCTGTGTGATAATTTGGTTCTACCTTTTATTTCAAATAATTTTTATTAATGCTATTTTAACTGCAGTTAATTGAAACGTTTTAATAACCAAACTTTTCATTTTCAAATTTGCCAATTCAGTTTTAATTTTCTTCTTAAATCATATGCATTAAAAAAAAAATGTCAAAAATCTTTTTAAAAACCAGGAACAGAAATGCAGTTGCATTTTGCATGAAGCAGAATTGTGTGTGATACAAAGATTCAATTTTGTATCCCATGGTCTACTGGGTTCAATTCCTTGAAGATCATAATTAATTAAAAGTATTCAGTGATAGCCAATGGATCAATAAATCTTCTTAACCAGGTGAGGGTTTGTTTAATTTATTATGGACCTTCACCTTTGTGAAAGTGAAATTTAAGTCTAAGATTAAAAGGTTAAGTAACAAAAATGTCTGTTCAAGGTCAAGGTTGAGTTAACACTACTGTACATAGAACTCCCTTGCCAAATGAAAGAAACATGTATATATAAAATCATTGTTATTGCTGGTTAGATGTAAGTTTGTTATTGCTTATTAAATCTATACCAATTATGTGTACTTTTATTTTGTACTTTTAGCCCCCTCCCCTTTACCACCAGAAGTCTAATAATAACAACATTATGTAACACTCTTTAAATAGAAGACATAGTTGTTGTTAAGTCAGTAGAGTTGATCATATTTGAATAAATAATATGGTCATTTAATACCAGAGTTTGAATATATTTTATGAGACTTGACCCAAACCATAAGTCTAATGACAACAGTGTGATGCAATGCTCTTTAAATAGAGGACAGGATTTATGAGTCTTAATTAGTATTGAGCCAGTAGAGTTGATCATGTTTGACCAAGTAATATGGTCATTTAATTCCAGAGTTTAAAACGTATTTTTATGAGACATTACCATTAGAATTATATTGATGGACTCTAGAGATATTGGGATTATGAGTGATTGAGGCCACTCAACAATAGTACAGTTATATTATGATGGACAAAAAATGTTTGAAGATACCAAATGGGTAGTCAGAAGATACCAAATGGGTAGTCTGAAGCCACTAATGGAAGACAAGACCGACAATAGAATGACCAAAGAAAAAGGACAAACACTTCACAGAAAATTACAAATTTAACAAAACAAACCCCATGAAAAACAGGTAATTAACTTGGGTGCTCCGGAAGGACAATTCTGTAGGTGGATAATATTGGGAGTACCAGGATGTTAGTTGTTGACAATTAAAACGTCTGTTGAGTGCATCTCACCACAAGAAGTGAACTCACAACTTTGGTGGTGAATGACAGTGATATAAAACCAACTACATAGCTACAACCACCAAATGATATTTTAAAAATATAATGGAGACAAAGATTACCCAAGTAGAAAGAATTGAAGCGAAATTCCATATATACCGAATATCGGTAGTGGTACTCCTTCAAAAGTAATTTATTATGGCTGTCATTTGATTTAAATATATACATGTATTTCATTAACTGGTAAATATATTCATGAAGAAAAGGACTCTTGAAACAAAGTATGTATAGAACATTGGGTGCTGACAACAATGATGGACACAGTTTCCGGTTATTGTGTGGATCAGAAATTCAAGAGGGTCAGGGTTATGGTGTTTAATGCCACTTTTATCAATATTTCAGTTTTATCGTGGCAGAAAAACCTTGACACGGGAAAGCAAACAGATTGTCTAATAATGGACTTTTCTAAGGCTTTCGACAAAGTTAGTCATAGTCTGTTAACCCACAAACTGGATGACTATGGTATAAGAGGGAAAACCAACAGGTGGATCCATATATTTCCTAGCAGAGAGAAAACAAGTGGTCGTCGTAGAAGGGGAGAAATCAGACTCCATAAACGAGTACCACAAGGATCCGTACTTGAACAAAGTTTATTCCTCTTCTACATAAACGACATGCCAGAAGGAATCCGCTCCAGGGTCAGACTCTTTGCCGACGACACCATAGTGTACCTGACAATTACTTCAGACACAGATGCTGAATACCTGCAAGATCTGGATAAATTAGCAGAATGGGAAGGAAAATGGAAAATGGCCTTCCACCCAGACAAGTGTAATGTGTTAACTATAATTCGCAAAAAGAAAACCAATAGTGCGAGAATACCACCTACATGGACATACACTTGAGGCTGTAAATCTGCCAAATATCTTGGGTGTACTATCAGTGCCGACCTAAAATGGAACGATCACATAAGGAACATCTGTAACAAGGCCAACAAAACTATAGGATTCCTGAAACGAAACTTGAACATAAACAACAGCAAGATAAAAGAAACGGCATACAAATCACTGGTAAGACCTACAGTTGAATATGCCAGTTCAGTCTGGGATCCATACCATCAGAACAATAAGCACAGGCTAGAAATGGTACAACGAAGAGCGGCGAGATACGTGACCAACAGTCATCACAACACATCATCCGTCAGCTCCATTATAGAAGATCTCAATTGGAAATCACTGGAAGATCGTAGGAAAATAGCGAAATTAACAATGATGTACAAACTGGTAAATGGATTGGTACTAGTAAATACAGAGGATCGTCTAATTCCACCAGACAGAATATCCAGAAATAACAACACAAAAGCATACCAAATACCATCTTGCAGAACAGAAATAAGGAAAGAATCCTATTTTCCTAGAACCATCAGAGACTGAAATGCGCTACCGGACAACTGCGTCACTATCGGGAGCCTTGAAACCTTCAAGGCCCACCTTCAGGATTTATTCTAAACCACTCCAGGATGTTTTTATCTTCACTGTAAAGCACTTCAAAATTCAAACTCAATGTATAGAAAGTTTTTTTTTAATGCGCATCCAAAAAGTGGCAGAATAATCAACGAATTGATGGTGGTCGCATTCTGGTAGAAGTTGAAGTAAAAGTAAGTTTTATTGGTGGAAGAAATTGGAGAAAACCACCGACATGTCGCAAGTCAATGATAAACTTTATCACATAATGTTGTATCCAGTACAACTCGTCATGAGCTGGATTCGAACTCTCAAGTTTAGTGAAGATCGATACTGATTGCATAGGTAGTTGTAAATTCAACTACAATAAGATCACGACAACGACAGCCCTGGGGAAGGGTGGTCGTCGTGTGACACAGGAGCTATTACTTCCCACGGTTGCCATATTTAAAGTTAAAGATATATGTTACAATGAGACAAATTTAACATAGAACCTTGCAGTGAAAACATTTTAAAAATTTCTAAAACTATAGATCCAAGTGAGACACCTTAAACAGTTCATGGTTTTTGTTTGCTGACCAGAAATCCAAGATGACAGCCATCTCAAAACATTAGTCTTGTATGTGAAAATCATAAGACATGTATCGTATGTGAGAATTTAAACAAATCTGATTGATTGATTGTTCTTTAACATCTAGTGAGTAGTATAACGGTTATATTCATGACGTGAACAAGTCTACAAACAAATGATTTATTGTCAATGAAGGGAGTCCCAAGGAGCAGTATTACGGTTATATTCATGACCAGAACAAGTCTACAAACAAATGATTTATTGTCAATGAAGGGGGTCCCAAGGAGTAGTATTACGGTTATATTCATGACGTGAACAAGTCTATAAACAAATGATTTATTGTCAATAAAGGGGGTCCCAAGGAGTAGTATTACGGTTATATTCATGACCAGAACAAGTCTACAAACAAATGATTTATTGTCAATGAAGGGGGTCCCAAGGAGCAGAATAGTTAACATTGATTACATACAAGTGGACAAATATAGAAGCAATTTTCATGTAACATCAATGTACTATAACAAGTAAAAGTACATATAATCCTCGGGAAATTCACCAATATACGGCGTGACTTTTTACGAATCCGGGTCGTTTCGCCCCGGAAAGTGAGTCGATTCGCCCCACTTAATCGCTATTATATTATAATAGATGAAGTCTTTTTCGACAATTATTTGGTAATTATTTATTTATTAGTTGTATGCAAAAAAAAATAATAATTCATTCATTTTGGTTTACTTTAACTATTTATTTATTAGTTGTATGCAAAAAAAAATAATAATTCATTCATTTTGGTCTACTTTTGTCAAAGATCTCAAGCGAAACTTTTCTTGCAAAATTTACAAAAAAACCACACAGGAGCAGTAAAAAGGTTGGTTTTTTTTGGTACCAACGTAAAAGTGCATGAAATGACTAAGATGTTGTACAAGTGCGCAAATAACCTGTTTTTAATGAATTACGCATCAATTGCTAAAATAGTATAAATTTTGAAAAGAGTAAAGTTTTAAATATTTAAAATTATTATTATATTTTTATTTTTAACGATTTGTAATAAGTATTTGTCATTTGTTTAGATTTACTTATGTGTACAGAATGGCAACAAAATACGGCGAAATCGACTAACCGGAGACATCAAACTCTCCTTCATTATATGCTAATTTCTCGGATATTTAACAATAATAAATATCAGATTTCGTATGGTTTTACAGGGAAATTCATAGGTAAAGTACATAAATACTCTGTGGTTCTTATCTCCTTTGCAAAGGTTAAAATATGTCAATAATATGTCAAGTTGTTTTTTTCTGCTAAACCGGTGTAGCAGGCAATTTGTTCCGACCCGCCAGATGGGCCGGCCGGAATACATAGACTAGGCTAAAAGGGCCGCTCGGAATGAATAGCCTAGGCTGAATGGTCCGAGTCTAGGCAATTTGTTCCGACCCAAGTTGAATGCAATAGCTAATGCAACAAAAGTATCATACTGGAGTAACTTTTATTACAAACTCTACAACATTCTTGTGTGGTTTTAAGAGTCACAATAGCCACAAAACCACGTTTTTGACTTTGGTTCCTTGGTTAGGCACAGACACTTAAGGTGATACCACTCCATGCAATTATCACATCCAACGACATCTTGAACTGATGGCTTGTTGCACAATGGACTATGGTATGCGCCTTCAACGTCATTTAATTTCATTTGAACTCAAAAATACATATGTTGGAATTATTCCATTTTTATATCCATATATATTTGTAGATATGTGTTCATATATCTATTTTAAATAGAAAGCAATATTATGTGATTACATTGAGAAAAAGGTGATTCCACAAAATGAACAACTTTCAATAAACAATAGCACCAGTGTGTATTGATTGATGTTCTTCGTGGTCTCATGTTGAGGTTTTCAACCCTGTTTGTGGATAGTGTGTGTATGTGTGTTTGATTATCATGCTGCCAAACTTTTGCTAAGGATAAGATAAACTTGATTTAATATAGATAATGTATAAAATACGCAGCTATATATTCCGCACAAATAAATACTTACTAGTTGCATGTAGGGCTGCAAGCGCGTCTTCGTCCAAATATGGCCTGACCTCGTCAATTTTTAATTTTATTACTTTCCCTGGGAATTGTTTCAATGTCTTGTTCCTGAATGAGTCTTCGTGTTTTTACCAATTTGTTAACTACTTCTTCCTCTGCTATCATGAGCAAAAACTCTGGAAGATACCAAACATACATGTATATTGATTTGTTAATTAATGTAGATAACGTTATAAGATTTTTTATTGTTCGTTTTGTCCTTTGTGCGTCTTCATCTTTCCATGTTGTCCCATGTCTATTGGATTATCCATTTTGATTAACGCTTCGGTCTTTTCTCGCCTCGGACTTGAACCTTCTCGTTTTTTTAAATCTGAATTTGAAAGTAAATAAGAGAACAACATTGGTCTAATAATGTTCATTACTATCCAGAGAAATTATGCCTGAATAATAAGCTATAAACGAGTGATTTGTTAAGCAGTTTGATATTCTTACCTGTTATTTTACTGTCTAAGCGAAGCCTTTTTGTCCTCGGCTTAGTCTGTTCATTAGCTGTGGTTTCTTGTGCGTCTGTTACTGCAGCCTTTTCGCTATCACATTCTGTTACATTCCTGGTTTCATCCTGTTGCTCAGACTCAAGGTAAGGCATACAAGATATATTTACCAGCGGTACTATCGGAATGGCAAGCACGAAGGATCCTATGCTTTTCTGTTTCTCTAACCACTCGTCTAGTTTCTCCCTTTGCACTAACGTAGTATAAAAGGTTATCCTTTGAGACATAATGTTTTGCTTGCTTGCTTCCTTAACTTCCTTTTTTCACTTTCTGTTAAATTTTCAGTATATTCTGTATTTTCAACGTATTTCAACAGTGTCGAGTACGCACTCTCGTCCATGTTGACGTGCAGTGAAATATTGTACAAATGAATTTAATAATGTGGAACTGAAATGACAAGTGTTCACGTTCATATATATAGTATTACGCATGGGGACACTCGCGGCTATTTTATTAAACCGTTGACCAACATTTTCGATTTTAGTGAGCTTGCCAACAAACAAACGAATTACGAATTAAAGAATATATACACATGTGCACACATAGCCGAGATGAATATTTTTATTGATAATACGTTGTAAATTACAAAATATATATAGGTTTATAAATGTAAAAGCAGGTCGGCCCATATTGCCTGGCATCGGAACAAATAGCCTAGGCTCAAAGTTCCGAACCGGAACAAATTGCCTAGCCTGATACACCGGAAGCAATACCAAAACAACCGTTGCCGTTGCTATTACCATACATCTTCATCTTCATCATTATAGGTGTACATCTAACGACATTATTGCACCGCCCATGTGTCAAGTGTCGGAAATTTATTCAAAACGGTCGGATCTAATAAGTTCGGCAAAAGTGGAAGTAGGATCTTTAGCGCTTGTGGATTTCTGTAGGATATTCGGATCTAGCTGGTTCCAGTCTTTTAATGTTTTTGGTATAAAACTGTCTTTAAAAATATCAGTGCGAGCATGTGGGATTTGAAACTGATGATTGTGTCATTTACGTTGTTTCCTCTTGCTTTGGTTGATGTCTGAGATGGGGATGTTTGCATATCCATTGAGTCCTTTATGCAGTAGGATGAGTCTATTTTCCTGTCTGCGTTGTTTCAGTTGTTTTCAGCCTAATTCGTTCATTATCGATGTCATTGATCCTTCTTCGAACGAGTAATTGTTCATAACAAATCTTCCTGCACGTTTCTGGACCCTTTCTAGGTCATTTTCCAGATGTAAACAATTTGGGTCCCATATACTATTCCTGCGTACTCAAGTATTGGTCTTACTAAACTTGGATAAGCTGTTTCTCTTACATCTTTAGCACAAAAATACAGGTTTCTTCGCAACATTCCTAATAATTTATTTGCTTTGTTGGTAACTTCATGTACATGTTTGTTCCATCTCAGGTCATTTGCAATATGTACTCCCAAATATTTGATGTTGTCAACAAATTCTAAGTTGGATCCTTCTAGTTGGTATTCAAAGTCAACGTGGTGTTTCTTTTTTCTAGTTAGTTTCATCATGTTGCATTTTATCGGCTGAAATCTCATTCCCCATGTTCGTGCCCATACAGTGTGTACATATTGCTCAAAGAAATTTTACACATTTAATCAGGTGTCAAACAATGAAAGTGAACAAAGAAATTTTACACATTTAATCAGGTGTCAAACAAAGAGTGAAGCAATACATAATATTAAATACGTCAAGAAAGCATGTTAATGTAGAGGAAGACAAAAATAAAGTACCCATGAACAAGCCTTACAACATCCAAAATACGAATATTTGCAATGGTATTTTCCATATTCCCGGGGCGAAAGGAAAATATGATTTTTTTGGCGTAAAATCGTGATTTTTCACACGAAATACCCCAACAATTTTCGCGCCTCCCTCCGCTCGGCGCAATTTTTTTAAGTGCGCCCCCTAACTTGAAATCCTGGATCCGCCCCTGCATACCATATGAATTTTGAGTTGTTTGTATTTGTTGGAAGCGGCCATGTTGGTGTATCGATGTTTATAATAGTTATAAAATTTATCATTTTGATTACTCTTGTGACAAATTTATGAAATTTGAATTTTTTTATGAAAAATAATTCATATAGAACCTTTAACTAATACAATGAATACGATTTTATGGTGTATTTGGGTAAAAAGTCACACCCACCAAAATATATATTATCGGTCATAATATTGGAAAGTAAATAAACACACAAGTCATTCATTGTGGCGAAATACAAAATTGTACTGTCTAACATAAAGATCTATTCTATAAATAACCGTCTCAGAAGTCATGGAGTCGCTCTGAATTCAAACCCGAGAATAAACCGTGTTGTTGGGGTAGACTTTGAATCTGCTACATGCTTTGTTTTACGTGAAAGGAGCATGGCATTCTCTAGGAACAATGCACCCAATAACGCAACGTCCACACGGACATTCCCTTTTCTTATTCGGAGTTAGGGTTAGGGTTATGGTGCTTAACGCCACTTTCAACAATATTTCAGTTATATCGTGGCTGTCAGTTTTATTGGTGGTGGAATACCCGGAGAAAACCATCGACCTGCGGAAAGTAACTGACAAACTTTATCACAAAATGTTAAACAAGTACACCTCGCCTGGGCGGAATTCGAACTCATAACGTTAGTGGTGATAGGCACTGATTACATGGGTAGTTAATTTTTTTTTAATCGAAAGCACCATTTCCGTAGGGGTTGAACCAACAGCGGAGACGCTAGGTCCCATTTCTGTACGTCTATCATTTTGACGTGATTATAGATGGCCATTGCTGTTGAAGACTGTTTAATTAACAGAACCTAATGAGAAAATAGTATAGCATGTTCACAAAGACCTGGATACATGCATGGCCGGTCTTCGACCAACTGGGCCCGCGCTGGGGTTATATACCCTCGGCTGTTCAAGTATATACAACAACTTACCTTACCGTTGAATCTTTGACCGTCCTTCAGGACAACCTCATATGAGTTGATTCCCCATTACCAATTCACAGGTCTGTAAAAACAGGACTGGGACTATATCAATGTTGAATACGTCAATCACCTTGCACCATTTAGAAGCCAAGCTAATGCTGTATATACATTGGGAGAATCCGTCACCATTATTCACAGGGTTAGTTACTATATATATATATTTACATCTGCATGCAGATTACTCCTTTCAGAGAAAATATTCTAGTTCATCATGCCTCCACTATTCAATTACATTGAATATAAAAGAAACAGTTCACATTTACCTTTTCCTTTTCACTTTTTTCCTACTAGGGATAATTGACATTGTACGTATACAATGTAAGGCGTAGCACATTTTTCTAGAATTCAGTTCTATCTGCTGTTCAACAATTCTACTGAGTCGGATAGATGTTGAGCTAAGCTTCGTACAGTCCGTAAGCATCTGAACTTTAATATCGGAGTCTAAGTTATCAAAACTTATTTCTGAGAAACTTGCGAGAATGTCACTGCAGGGTTTACAGAGAACAATTGGACCTCGCATCTCATAAGGCCGGCCCTTGATACATTCAATACAGGTATAATTTATTATTTGATGAGGGTCTGGTTCAAACAAAGTTTCGGTTTCGTCAGCACAATAGTTTCTGGTAAGAATAGATTCAGGCCTGAAAGGTTAGCAGTGAACACACGACCAACAGACCCCATGTAATACCGGACAAAACACAACACTTCAATCGCCAATGTAGGTTAAAATGGGTCATTCTCCGAATTCACTCGGGTCAGTTAAATTCGTATTTTAATAATTTGTCAAGTAGCCAATAGCAATCAAATAACAAGGTTTTATCATTAAGATGTTGACGGGAAAAAAACACGGGAATCTATCAGGATTTTGTGATGTCAATAAAGGTAATAACAAAATTACCGAACTCCGAACAATCTTATAAAGGGAAAGTCAAAACTCATAATTATATAAACAGACAAAATCAGTCAACAACCGGAAAACTGTGAAAACCGTAATGACCCTGACTTGGTACAGGCATTTCTAAAGAAATGGTGGGTTGAATCAGATTTTAAGGCGCCAAACCTCCCGCTCTCATTACGATTCAAAGGTTCCGGCTGTCACTGTAACAGTATTTAAATACAGGAACAAAATAGGTAAAATAGTTGTCAAAGCAGTACCATATTCGATGACGTAAATGTCAAAAATATTTTTACGTCACACATTGACAAAAAAATTCTTGACATTTTGGACCTCTTTATCTTTATACATTTTCACTATATGAAAATGCATCGCTTATAATTATTTCTGCAGAGACGGAATATATTTCGACAAGATATTGGTATCGGAATATAAACTTTTTAAGAGATCGAATAAGGCGAATCTTTTTATAGCCCTGGTCCAGTAGCCTGTTTCTCAGATGAAGATGACGTTTCAGGAAATCAGAATAATTGCTACTGGCCCTTGCATAGCGAATCAATTGCGAGATGTAAACACCATATGCAGGAGAAGCTGGTATATTGCTGCACATGTTTGGAAAATTTATGATTTTAAAATTGAAGTCGTCCCGCTTATCATAAATTTTAGTACTGAGTTCACCACTGTCGTCAAATTCGTGGTATAAGTCCAAAAATGATGCGGACGAAGCTGTATCGGTGGTCTCTTTAACTTCCAGCTCTGGAGGATATATCAATGGAAGAAATTCTGCAAATCTAGAATTATTGATAGATAAAACGTCATCAATATACCTGTATGTGAAATTAAAGGCTCTAGCCTCATGAATCTTCTTATCTTTTACAAGCTTTTGAAGAAACTCCGACTCGTATGAGTATAAAAATAAATCGGCTAGAAGAGGGGCACAATTCGTACCCATTGGTATGCCGACGACCTGCTGAAACAGTGTCCCTCCAAAGGAGACAAATATGTTATCGATGAGGAACTCCAGCATACTGATCACTTGTTCCTCGGAGTAGCATGTTTTACCTTTATGAATTTTGTTTGAAAAATATGTGGAATTGTAGCCTAACACAACAAATTTTGAGCCATAGTTTCTATGACTAAAAGCTTTATGAATTGTTTCTTTTAAGCGGGTTTTTAATTTGTCATGCGGTAGGGTGGTATATAGAGTTGAAAAATCAAAAGTTTTGATGGAGGATACCTGAGACAAAGATCTTGATTTCAGGTTATCCAAAAGATCTTTAGAGTTTTTCAAAATCCACATGTGATTTATGCCACTACGCGAGTAAACAGTTTCACAATATTTCTGTTGTCTCTCTTTTACTGTAGACAGAATCTTTGTCAGGTGAATAGACAATTCTTTCGTCGAACAAGTTGATGATCCCGCTATGTACCTTTCTTTGTATGGTGTCTTATGGAGTTTAGGTATCCAATATAAATAGGGTAAATCCTCAGACTCTTTACCAGAGGGAATGTTTAAAGAGGTCATGAATGATCTGTGGTTAGCTAGGATTTCATCTTTGTCGAACGAAGTTGGTTTGTATGTGGTATTACTAGAGGTGTTGCTATTTATGCCTAATTCCTTGATTAGACATTCGAAGTAATATGATTTACATACAAACACGATATTGTTGGAAGCCTTGTCCGCAGGAACGACAACATATTTGTCATGAAGAGAGGAAAGACACTTAACAGCTTCTTGGTCTTTAAATACAGACTTAGGTCGACTATTAACACAATTTTTTAGTTTGTGAATCCGACCTTGTACTAGAGACCTAATTGTTCTAACCCAGTCTGACAAGGACTCTAACTCAGGATCTTGGTCTACTTCTCTCTTTATCCACCTTCTGGCATAATCTTCAACAGCAATATTATTCAGTTATTTAATGGTTGCGGGTGCAATAGACTGGAATATTTGCCCTGAGATCCTGGGAATGACCAAAGGGCAAATGTTCCAGTCTATTGCACCTGAAACCATTAAATAACAGATTTATTACCTAATGCCTTACCAAGAAAGTGTTTTTCTTTATGTCAGCAAAACATTACCAAGTCCTAATTATTTATATTTATACTGCATACATCTCCTTGACCTTCAATAAATATAGCATCCTGACACTTTCGCACACAATCAATGATCCATTGATTCAAATGACTTAAACTAGCATCAACCATATATTCATTATTGTAGAGCTAAACCTGCTGATTGGTCAATCGGCAAAACTGAAAGCCAATCAGAAATCGTGTTCAAAGGTCAACTCGGGTCGGTGCTATAGACGCCACGTGCAGAATATTGCACAGTGCAATAGTTCATCGGGAGCGCAATAGATCGATAGGCCCATTTTAATAACGAAAAATATATAATATTATTACACACTCTGATATTAAGAACCAATGAAAAATTAGAATTGATACCACATGATTTAGTTTTATTTTAAACTAATGCACTCATTTGAATGAAATCCATGCCTTACAGTGCACTAGTCCGTGCACTAGTCCTGGAACTAGTGCAAGTCTTCGAAACTAGTGCACGGACGTCATCAATGACGTCATATAACGCCGCATCCCAAAAATTTGGGTTTTTTTAATATAAAAAAACATTGAAAAATAGACAAGATTACGGTAAACTTTAATACACGAAAATACATCATCACAATGTTATAAGTACATTATAGAAACATTGCTTGATTGGTTTTATCTAATAATCACCAAAAAAAAAACCCAAAAAAACCAAACAAACAAAACAAAACAACAAAAAAACCCACGGAAGCGATTTTGTAACTTATATCTCTCGGAACTCGGAACCAAATTAATTGATGACAAAAGAGAAAAAGAAAAAGTAAATGTATATGAGATAAAATTCCAATCTATATATAGGGAAACAAGTAGCAAGGAAATAGCACTTTCATAGTTGTTCTTCATCCTGATGCTTACAAAAGAGAAGAAATAACATAAAATCACAAATATAAAATACAACATAGTACCGGAATTACAGTAAATGGTTTACCCTCTCCCCTGTTTAAGTCGGTGTAATAAAGTACTTAATAACTGCACGCTTGATCAATAGCGAGCTCTATTTTCCCTCGGGGTAGACTATTGACCGGGACGGATAAACTAGTGACCTCCGCTTTGCGTCGGTCACTAGTTCATTCGTCCCGGTCAATAGTCTACCCCTTGGGAAAATAGATCTCGCTATTGACCTCGCGTGCAGTTATTAAGTACATACTAAAATTTGACTCAATAAAACAGAAAAATACACTTTATTAGGTAATAAAATACATTGTATATATAGGTGCCTCATACATTTTTAATACTAACTCGAAGCATCTTGTTACTGAGGGTGGAGGTGGGATAATTGCTGTCTGGTTGTAGTAGACATCTTACTATACTGGTGCGTTTTGTTGCAATTTCGGTTCATATCGTATCTTAAACTTGTCATGTAAGAAAATAAACTGTTGTCACGACCTTTTCGCGTCAGAATTATTTCATAGCTATATCATGTTCCAATCGCGATGGACTTGCGAACGAGTTTCAGTGTGAACAGAATACACTAAAAGGACAATTGAGGATTGAAACGCTGTTACCTATATATAAGTACGCTCTGAATTTATTAACAAGAAGGTTCGTTGATCTATTCTGTCAATACTGTTCATTCTGATTGTCTGTTTTATATATAGTTGTCTACACGTGTTTGACATTGTGTTCTTTAACGATGCAGCGTTGTGATTATAGTAATGATATTATTATACAGCCTTAGCTGACGTTACTTTGCTACATCATGTTACGCCTACATGTATGAAACTGTATACAATTTTGTCTAATAACTCCTCTTCATGCACTGTCAACTTCAGATAAAAGCAGTATGGTTTGGGGCTTAATTCTCACAGTGATTAATATGTACATTCCTCAACATGAGAATCAATATTTCATGTCAGAAGATTAAGTCTTGTTGCTGTAGAAACGGAATTAAGGTGTTTTCGTGAATCATTAATTAAAATAGTAATACGTATATATCCAAAAACGTTGACGACATTCATATGTGATAATATACAATTCACATTTTGATATCGTGTTAATATTTGTTTGATATTCAATCTAATTTGGTCTTGTATCTGTTTATCAAATTTTCAATAATAATTTAATTGAAAGTTCATCCAGAGTTCATGTGCATGTTTACATGTAATAGTCAACAATACCGATAGTTTCCGTGATAACAAGTCTTTGATAACAATCACGTTACATGTATATAAACAATTTCCTTTGAAATCACTCAAAGGTATTATCTATTAGTGTGTTAAATAATATTTATCCAACAAATTCACGAATGATAATAGCCTCTTACGTGTAATCCATCACCTCATCTCTCGTGTGGGGTACATATACCATGCACATGTCCCCTCAAACATCACCTGACACCCTGCAGTCCCTAACATCTCGTCCGTGAAATCTTTCAGATATTATACATCTTTCCGATAGTCCTTATTTTTTTATATATATATTTCGGGTTATCCTGTACGAATTTAAGTTAAAGCAACACGCAACAATTCTTATACTTTCGTCGTGTGCCCTAATTTAGATATATGTACTAAAGTAATAATAGTATCTACGTTTTTATTGTAGCCCCCCCAGTAGTATATGGGTACAGCTCAAGCCACATTTGCGGTGGAGCGATGCGGTGGAGCTACCGGAAGTCACGTGACCGGCAGTGACGTGACTGGAAGTGACGTCAGTCACGTGACCGGAAGTGACGACAGTCACGTGCCTGTCCGGAAGTATGTTCTGCGCATGCGCAACCGGAAGTTATGCAATGTCATGTATTGCAGTGATTGTAATCCTTGTTGTATTTAGTTGAAGAAAAAATAAAAATAAAAAAATAAGAAAAAAAAAGAAAAAAATTAAGAAAAAAGAAAAAATAATTAAGAAAAAAGAAAAAAAAATTGAGAAAAAAGAAAAAGAAAAAAAGGTTAATGCAGCCTCTATCTATAGAGCCAGTCACAAGCCTGGATAAAATGCAGAGTGGCCTTTTGGATTGAACGTGTCCAACCAATCAACAGCCAGGAAATCTGCACAATCAGAAGTCGTCATTTCTGGTCGATTAACCAATCAGATTACAGGAAAAAGAACCATTCAGAAAGCAGGATACCAAAAGAAACAGCCAATCGACTCCATCGATACAAAGTCTTCGTTCTATAAAAAAGCAGATACAAGAGAGCAGAGACATACACTTCCTTCGACATGTCACGTAAATCAAAAGCAAAAGACCAGACCAAAGCATTGAACATTCCGTTCACCCTGACCCAAGCGGATCTGGTACAGGAAGCCTTAGCAGTCGCCAAAGACCAGACTCAAGCATTGAACATTCCGGTCAAAGTACCCCTAGGAGGTGGAAGATACGCAGAACTCACAGAATGGAATGGCAGTAAGAGAGTGGATCTGAGATTTTGGAAAACAGACACGATTCCTACCAAAGTCGGTATCATTACCACAGTGGAAAATCTTGTGCAGTGCTACACAAGTGGTGGACGATTTGATCAGTCGAGAGAAAGACGGAGAACCCGTGGACTGGAGATATGACCTGGGAGAAGACGTCTACGTCATCATCAAAGCCCCTCAATTGACAATTCACATCAGGAAGTACTTCGTGCCTAATGGAGAATGGACATTACATCCTACGAAGAGAGGAGTGACCCTGAGTCTTTACGAATGGAAAGAACTGAAAAAGACCATACCTTTATTTGAAGACAGAGAGCCAGAACGTTATTGTTTCTGTTTCTCTGTTTCTGCCATATGATTGGCTCCTTCATCATATTGAAGATTATGCAATTTTGATTTTTGTGCGGCATGCCCAACGAATAGTGAAGCCAAAGTTTAAATAAGTTTCCAAATAGATGATAATAAGTAATAATAACCAAATTGAATTTACAATTAAAACTATATACAGTTGTCACTGTCTGGATTATAGGGACACGATCCTTGCCTTAAAGGCCTCAGGTGTGGCCCTTTCAACAATGTCTGGAGCTAGTAGGTTCCAGTCTCGTACCGTTCTTGGAAAGAATGACATTTTCCTGGTGTCAATACGGGAGGATGGTATCTGGAATGACCTGTTGTGTGATTTTCTGGTTTTTTGGCCTGTTGGAATTAGCCTGTTTTCCTTGTTGATGGCTACAAGTTCTCTATCGATTTTATATAGCATCACAAGTCTAGCGTCCTTTCTTCTGTCTGCAAGTGGTCTCCATTTTAGTCTTTGTATGATGTTACTTACACTAGATCTATTTCTGGGATTGTTTGCTACATATCTAGCCGCTCTTCTCTGCACTGCCTCCACCTTGTTTATATCAGCTTGTGTATATGGGTCCCAGACTGTACTAGCATATTCTACTAGTGGACGTGCAAGAGTGAAATATGCTTGTTCTTTTATCCTGATAGATGGGATTTTCAGGTTTCTACGCAGAAAGCAAAGAGTTTTATTTGCTTTGCTGGTAATATAATTTATGTGCTGGTTCCATTGTAATTTGTTTGTGAACGTGAGGCCTAAATATTTGGCGGATGTAACTGACTCTAGCGTATGCCCGTGGAGTTGGTATTTGGCATCAATTATTTTCTTTTTGTTGGTTACTCTGAATACTGTGCATTTATCAGGGTGGAATTTCATGCACCATACATTTTCCCAATGTCCCAGCTTATCTAGATCTTTTTGTAGGGTTTCAGCATCGTTGTTATTGGATATTGTCAGGTACGCTATTGTGTCGTCGGCAAAGAGTCTTACTGTTGATGTTAGTCTTGATTGGAGGTCGTTTATGTAGTAGAGGAAGAGCCCTGGACCTAGGACGGAGCCACACTGACTGCATCAGAGGTAGATCCATCAATTACTACAGATTGTTTTCTGTTTGCAAGCCAGTTTTGTATCCACCTGACTGATTTTCCTATGATACCATAATGCTGCAGTTTGTGTATGAGTAGGCTATGGTTGACTTTGTCAAAAGCCTTAGCAAAGTCCAATATGAGGATATCTGTTTGTTGGCCTTCTTGTAAGTTCTTGGAGATGTCATCCACGAATTCAATGAGTTGCGTTTCACAGGAGTGGCCCTTTCGAAATCCATGTTGTAGCGGATACAGGATATTATTTTCTTCTCCATGTTTCATGATTTTACTGGCCAATATATGCTCCATAGTTTTACAACAGACTGATGTTAAGGATATTGGTCTGTAGTTTTCAGCTAACGACTTTTGACCTTTCTTGTATACAGGCGAGACGTTTGCAATGCGCCAGTCATCCGGGACTACACCAGTGTCTAGTGATTTCTGGAATATAAGCTGCAGTAGTGGTGAAATATCCGTAGCTAGTTCTTTTAGAATCCTAGGTGATATGTTATCAGGTCCTGGTGCCTTGTATGGATTTAGCTGTTTTAGTAATTTTGTAATACCGTTGCAGGTGATATCAAAATATTTCATATTTGGATGTTGTGTGGTTGTGGAGTTCATACGGTTTGAATTCAGGAATTCCTCAGTGGTATATGATGTTTTCTCAGAGAAGGCCGATTTAAACTGGCGATTTAATATGTTTGATTTAGTAACTGGGTCACAGTACAGTTTACCATCCATTTTTAGTGATGAGATTCCAACTATGTCTTTACGTTTGTGTTTGATATATGTCCAGAACTTTTTCATCCCTGATCGTGGTTCGTTTTCATCTGGTGTTACTACATTTTCAATGTATTTCCAGTACGCCTGTCTGGTTATCTTTTGAGTATGATGTTTGAGATTGTTATACTGTTCTTGAGTTTGATGGTCACCAGTTTTCTTCTTCTTTTTGAATAATCTGTGTAGTCTTTTGAGGTTTTTCTTGATGTCCCTGTTGATCCAAGGTTGACGATCTTTGTCCTTGGAATTTTTTTGTGGTATGTGTTGTTTCGCTGAGTTGCTGAGGGTTTGTTTGAAGAATTCCCACATGGTGTTTACATTGCAGTCAGGGTCTCTAAACATCTGAAGTAGTTGGTCTAGTATGCTGGTGATGTCATTCTTCATATTATTCCAATTTGCTTTATTATATAAGGGGATGATACGTGGTTTTTGTTTTAGTTTGACAGACCTGAAATCAAACTCTGTATATACAATATCATGGTCTGAGATCCCTAGTATGGTTACTGTTCTGAGTACTTTTCCTGGTCTGTTGGTGAGTACCAAGTCAAGTGTATTTGTAAGACGTGTTGGCTGGTCTATTAGTTGAGATAGTGCATTGTTATTTATGATGTCCATGAAATAGTTGTGTAAGTTGGTAAATACTGCATTCGGTTTCAGGATGTTTTCTTTCCAGTCCCATCCAGGTAGGTTCATATCACCTCCTATTACGATTGTTGTATTTTCTATGGCGCTTGCTTTTTGGACTGATGTCTCAAAGTATTTTAAACTGTCCTCATCCGAGACGTTTCTTCGGTAGTAGGAGCAAATATAGATGGTACCGTTTCCTTTCAGGTTCATTTTGGCCCATACAATTTCGCAGTCGGTGTCTAATTCTGGGACATGCTCACTGTTGTATTCGTTCTTTATTGCAAGAAGTACATCTCCACCTGTTTTATTTGTTCGATCTTTCCGGTGTAGGACGTAACCTCTAGGGCAGATTTCAGAGTCTCTAATGTCTTTGTCCAACCAAGTCTCTGTACCAATAATAATGTCTGGTTTTACACTATCGATAACATTTGATAGTCTGCACAGTTTTGATTTAATAGACTGGAAATTTATGTTCAGAATCGTCAATGGTTGATTGCAAGTTTTTGGTCCTGTCTTCCTGGTGGGTGTTGATGAGTGAACAGGACGTATGGGCAGACTCGCTTCTGGGCTATGTGGAGGTATGTCCGAGATGCGTGAGTATGACATATTTGACATGTCTGATACCTCAATACTTTGGTAGTCATGTACTGTCGAGCTATAATTTGGGTTGTTACACACTATGCAGTACCAACTGATGTTTAGCTCTGAGTCACCCAGCTGTTGGTAAGATATAGTGTGTATGTTTTGGCAGTCAGCATGGTACCATTGGTCGCAAGTCTCGCATATGATTCCCCTGTCTTCCCAATCCACAGTCTTATCACATGTTCCGCATAGGTAGTCTCTTTCTGGACCTGGATTTAGGTGGATGTCATTCGCATTTGTTAGAACTAGTAAAGCGAGATAGGCTAGTAGTGTGGTATGACTTTTAGTCCTGTTCCCTATTGCTTTTGGTCTTCCCTTTAGCATATTTAGGATAAGATGATGGCTGTAGCTTATGCATGGTACTATCTTGACAAATGTGTAATTTAATTCCTTGGACTCTTTTATTATGATGTTTCTTGGCAGTATAGAGAAGAGGGCAGCAAACAGGAACGCTGTCGTGAATGTTAACAGTAATCTCATGGTTTCTGCTATTAATATCCTGCTGTTTCTAAGAAAACAAATATCAAGTAAATTTTGGAGATTTAGACATTGA
This sequence comes from Bathymodiolus brooksi, assembly GCA_963680875.1. Taxonomy (NCBI): domain Eukaryota; kingdom Metazoa; phylum Mollusca; class Bivalvia; order Mytilida; family Modiolidae; genus Bathymodiolus; species Bathymodiolus brooksi. The sequence continues at coordinate 81,776,453 of OY804582.1, forward strand.
TGAAAAGTTGATCTCTAGAATAGTGTCAGCAGTTCTTCCTCTTCCACGTGTAGCTGGATTATTTCAGATTCGTGGACGACTTGGTAACATTCCTTGTATGTATCAAGGAGGATGTGTTTTGTGATGGTTAGGCTTAGGAGTTTTCCAGGGTGAATTCCGTCTTTTTTATTTATTGTGATATTTACTGATTTCCGGGTTCCGTCTCGTTTAATTTTCCTGCCACGAAAAAAGTACTTGCTGGTGTTTATAGTCTTCTTGTTCAGACTATCGTTCAGTTTTACTATTTCTGAATTTAGGGCTTTGATCTGTCTGGTCACTTGGAAATCTTCCACTTTAAAGATTTCTGGTTTGTCGTGTCCTTTGTACTGATTGTAGTTTACGATGGACAAGATTGAGCAGTCTATAAATTTTATTTCTGCTCTAGGATGTTGCGCGACAATTCTTATAGCTCTGTGGTACTGGTCAAGTATACAGTTTACTGTTTTATTATTTTGATGTCTCAGGCTGATGTATTTACCTTTTTTACATTTCTCTATCAAGTCAACGAGCACTGATGTTTGTGCCCCTGAAATGCACCAGGATTCTACTGGGAATTTGTCATCTTGGCAAGCGTTCCGTATTGTGAACCCCTTACTGTCTGTAAAAAATCGAGTCGAAGCGAGGATTCCCTCTTCGTATTTTGACGATTGTTTCTTACCTTTATGTATATATAAGTAATACGGCAGCTGGACCTAGAAACAAAAGTTAGTAGAATGAGAGAGTTGTAACACGAAATGTTGTAAAATATGGATAAATGGTTCAAAGATATACTTCCAGACAAAGATCCCTACCATAATCGCGGGAGGGACCACACGAGGAAAAAGGGGGGTCCGGAATTCGAGTGCCTGTGGTCCCGACCCATATTACTTTTATTAATCCCAGGATAAATCCAGTTAAGTTATATATCTAAAAAAGAGACCGTCGTGGTACGTTGTTTTATTTCTTTTTGGTGTTTATCATTTCCTTAACAGCATATTATTTTTTTTTACCATCCTTGTAAATAACAAAACATGACATAGAATAAGCCTGTAGCTGATCATTTCAATAAATATTAGGTGTAATACCATTAATCATGGGAAAGTAGTACGTAAACACAAAATGGATTCCAACATTGTTGGATAAAAAATAAACCCTATATTAGATCCTGCAAAATACTGAATGTCAGCAGAAAACTACCTATTTTAGGATAATTTTAAGCCCATGTTTGATGTCCTTGTGGTCTTAAATAAAAAAATGATTGCATTGGAAAGAAACCACCTGAATTTGTGTTAAATCGAAAATGAAAGTAGGATTTTTGACGGGAGACATCTTCGGACTGTCTGGTTTTTTTCTAAAATGCCATTAAATGTATGTTGATTTTCGGAGTTAAGCTTCCAATTAGGTATTCCTTCCATGAGATATGAGTGTCACTTAGATTAAACTTAAGATGAATCCTGTATGAAAGCTTATTTTTTTTATTTAACATAGAAGGCTATGGAGAATTCTTAAGTGATATTACACCTATAGGGGTGTGTTGACAGAGATTGGACAATCGTAACTACTCGGCAATTCTCGCTTGCAGGGTAGCGAGAATGACCGAGTAGTTACGATTCAGATTGAAAATACCCATGTACAATTCTATAAGAAATCAAATTTCATTGGTTCTATGTTTTCAATTTCCTGAACTGTCAGCCAATGGAGTCCCGCTTAACAAATGTACACACACACGTAACGGGCAACCGGTCTCCCTAATTACCGATAAGAAGCTACAAGAACCGACAAGAAGCGTCAAGAAGGAAAATATACCCCGACAAGAAAGAAAAATATACCGACAAGAAGGGGAATATACCGACAAGAAGAAAAAATAACAATAAGAACTATAATTATCGATATTTCAATAAATAAATATATATTCATCTATTAATTTATATTTGTTTCTATTTTTTTTTCTTTTCGATTTTCACACTTGTTCAAGAAAAAAAGTAATATCTAAAATTATATTATTAGTATTAGTTTTATTTTTATTAGCTTACAAGTGTGGACACAGAAATGTGCTGTCCAAAAGGCAAATGTGGATGTCAATATTTCATATTAATAACTTAAAAAAAAAAAATCATGTACACAGGTGTCCTGGATTTTTTTTAATAAAAAACTAATCCTGGATTATTATTTTTGCTTAATGTCCGGTCCTGTGCTTTTATTTCAAATTTTCATCATTTCCTCCCCCTTTCAAGGGATATACAATTGTATCATTAATAATAAATTAATAAATAATAAATGCAGATTTTCTATTTAAAATAAATCTCATTTACAAAACCACTGATATTTGTTCAATTTTTAATGCTAATTTAATCTTTAGTCACAACAAATTTTTATCTTTCTCTTTAAACTGTCGAAACATAACATTTATTTAACTGTAAAATTCACAAATAAAATTCACCCCCCCCCCTCCCTTTTTTCTTGTTTAAATCAATGATCAACAATATTTCAGAATCAAACAAATGAATAAATATAACATAGATTTCTTTTACATGCATCTTTTTACCATGCGGAGTCAGTGTGTTTTAAATCGGTCATCCAATCAGGACGCTCATTATTCTTGTCCAAGATAAAAAAAAATACATCGCTAAAATTACCTGTGGGTGTTTCCCCACTTCAACTCGTAAATTTACATAGAAATCGGAGATATTTCGTCATAAAACTTCACACGTCATGGTTTTGTCTATCATATTTCTTGAAGACAAACATAACATTTTATTGCATTTATCAATATTTTATGAGTATCCACAGTTTTTTCAACACTGTATCTGTTTCTCGATACAGCCGCCCGATTACAGTGACCCGTGACCCACTTTAGCACGTTCTACCAGTTTTTTCTTAATAATGTTGTTTAACAATAATATGGCTTCAATAATACAATGCATATACAAAATCATTATTGAAACCATAATTGATAATCAAAATGATCCAAGTTAAAATGTACTATGTGCAGAAGTAGCGAGGGTGTGGTTTATTTGTCATAAAAACACTTGATTGGATTTCAATTAAAACTGGTGTTAATTGGTTGATTTATACAGCTGTCAAAAGGCAAGCGCCGGGTGAAGGATATTTCATTGAAACTTACCGATTGTCTTTATTGTCGAAGCCATAAATGATATTGGTTCTAATCAAGAGTTGTAACGAAACAATGGTGTGAAATGATTAGCTTGTATTTTGTTTGTTTTGCAATTTAGATAAAAAAGACAGGAAAAACACAATGCGATTTTATTTCGACTACAATTTAAAACTTCAAAAGCCTGGCAGAGCAAATCTGAAAAAGAAAAGGCAGTTGCACTGCATAAATTCTTGAGTCATGGGAACAAGTGTCCTAAAAAGACAAAGTTTACCACCTCTACAGATGGTGAACTAACAATTCCCAAAACTGCTACCTGTGCACGTAAGCATGGTCAGAGAAAAAGGGCAAGAAATGAGAAGACTTTAACAAACAAAAGGGCGAAAACTCAGTGACCTTGCTTGTGAAAAGAACACACAGAGATATTAGTTATCTCTTTTTGTAGAAGATAATCTGTACATATACTTGTATATTTTATTATGATAAGTAAATGTAAATTTATAAATAAAACATAAAAACTTCAACAAAAAATAAATAATAATAATAAGGTAAGGACCTCAAGGTAGAACCACGTCCTCGTCGTGGGGTCTGGAAACACGCAATTGGTATTTTCTGCGTGGCTAAGAGTTCTACATAAATAAAACTAGTGATTCATCCTATCAAATAATCCTAAGACAGTTCCCTGAAATTATCATATGTAACACATACTAAATACATATAAAAGCAATACAAAAGTAAAGTTTCTGTTAATATTGAACTTTTTTTTTTAATATCATATATTATCCTATATAAAAGTATTTTGTTTCTTATTTTATCTTTTTCAATTGGTTTGTTATATATATCGATTCTGAACGCTTCTTGTCGGTTCTTGACGCTTCTTGACGGTAATTAGGGAGACCCCGGGAACCTGTCCATCGCCATTTGCAACAAAACACACGGTGTCGTAATTTTTTTTAGCTACCCATGAAAATTAGCTACCTCCAACTTCCGGTAGCTAATTTTCATACGGCGGAGCTATAAAAATTAGCTATCTATGAAAATTAGCTACTTGTAGCATAAACCTATAGGATTTGTCTCCCTTATTATGTTTACCAAAATACAAATTGTGTATTTCCAACGGAGGGACAAAATGAAAATAAAAAGGAAAAGAGTTACTGAATGACAAAGAGAGACATATAGATCTACACAATATAAATAAAATAAACAATAGATATTAGTGGTGTTCATAGTTGAAAAACAAGATGCTACATATTTATGACTGTATAGCATGTGATTAAGTTACAAACTATCTTTTTTCAATTTACCATCGCGATGTATCATTTTTACAGCTATTAAAAAATAGATTTATGGTAGAATTTAATATTTATTTGATGTTCAAACTATACAAATTATTCTTTAACTTAATAAGATCATATATCTGATAATTGAAATTCATTTGTTCCAAGTCCGAATTCAAATTTCATGAAAAAACGTATTTTAATTGTATTTTACTTATTGTATATATTAATTATTAATCACACTTTTATTATTGCTAACCGAGTTACCCTCTTGAAATAAAGAAATTAACTCATTTACTTACTTATTGACACTATCTTCTGAATTCAAGAAATAAATAAAATTATGTTCCATATTTAATAATGAAAGTTGGGAACTTTATTTATTACAATATTAAAGAACTGGTAGCTATTAGAATAATTTCAATTCGAAACTGAAACTATTTGCACACTTTTGATGATAATTTCTTATTTGGATTTTGTAAAAATAGAGCCCTAAATCGTAAATTTCCAACAAAATGTGGAAGATGGCAAAATATAAATTTGTTTATATACATGTACTCAAAAAGTCGCTTTTTATGTGTTTTCTGAAGGATTGTGAAAGCGCGGAAAGTTGACCGTGCGTTGCACAATGTATATTGCATTGTTACGTTATCTATTGTCATTTATGTAGACAATATATGTATTCGCTGAGAAACAGACCAGAAATGCCCACCAAAGACTCTCATCGGTAGTGTAATCGTTAGTGTGCTCGCCTCGAGTGCGGTAGATCGTGGATTCAAGTCCCGATCGGGTCAAACCAAAGATTATCAACTGGTATTTGTTGCTTATAATGCAAAGCACGCAGAATTAAGGAGAAAGAGCAAAGACTGGTTGGCTCGGAATCGGGGCATGATAATGTGTCCGAGTGGAGCGACATGTATATCCGCGGACTGTTGTTTCCGTTAGCTAACACTATAAAAAAAAACTAAGCGTGTTGGTCTAGAAAAAAGCGGACATCATCTTCATCTCATTGCAAATTAACTTGGTCTCGCCATGATATAGTCATAAAATTGCTGAGTTGGCGTTAAACAACAATCGCTCACTCACTAAAGCTGTTACGTACAACTTTTATATTTCCCGACAATGTACGTATATTGTGTTTATTCTGCAATGTCTTATAGTTTTAAAAACAACTGCCAAATTGTCTAAAAAGAGCAGAAACAGACATCGTGTTAAGCGTTTTAGACGTCGTCGCTCGACATGAATCAGGTACCAGAAAAAAACGATATCTTGGTCAAAATCTTAAGCAATATGTGATGAAAGAAGCTGTTATATATAAAATCCTTAGGTACAGACAAAACAGGTGTCACACCAATGAGGAGCGATGGACAGATCACAGCTGACACAAAGCAAAAATCCAACATCCCCAACAGTGGTTTGGTTTGGTTTAAACATATTTATTTGTCATAAACAAGACAAAAGGATCAGGCACAAATTATACAATTTAGGTTGCCGTCTCCGTTATGTACATGATATACATACATTGACATAAAATACATTTAACATGATAACAATTGGTGACAGAGATAAATCAGACATGTATGAGAGAGGATATTAAGGTAAAAAAAAATTCAACTGATTAATTTCCTTTAAGTAGCTTTCGCTTTATCTTTTAAAATTACATCTGTTACAAGGAAAAAAGTAATTGATTGAGATAAAAGAAAGAATAAAAAGAAAATAAAGAAAGGAGGAAAAGTAACATACTTACAATCCTGGTATGATTTCAAAATATAGTTAATGAAGTGCTCTGTTTCTTTGATAAATAATTTAACTTGCTGGAAAACAAGGCTGTTGGTTTCATAACTTTCGCCTTCATCGCCATAAAGTAATACATTCAATACAAAAGGTATATTTATTAATTGTATATTATTTTCCAACTTATTTCTTGCAGTAACATATGTCAGTGCGTATTCACCGTGGAATCACAAGACAACATTCCCGACTGCACCAAAACCCACACCATAAAAACAGCACTCCCAATTTCTCTACCGGGTGTAAAGAAACTCCTACATAACATCAATATTCATAGATCTTGTGCTCCCAAAACTATTAAATTATTTGGCTTTCCAATCTTTTGATCTCGAGCTACCTGATGAAGGTAATTCCAGAAACGTTCATGTGCACTAAATTTGATATCTACGTTTTTATTACCTCTTTTTAGCAATGTAGCTATCAGAATGTTTTCTTTGAAAACAAGATACACTCATTGTTTAATATGATAGATACAAAATGTATGTACAATTTCCAGGTAAATTAGTTACCTGTATCTCTTATCAAAATTATGTGTACAGAACTAAGTCAGATTGATAAAAGGTGCAATTCATGTTGGTTTTTTTTCTTTCTTTTTGATATTTTTTTTTACGATTGGTTTGTTTTGTTTGGTATTAGTTTATTTTTGATAACAGATTAATATCTAATTTCATTTCTGTTTTTTTCTGTTTTGAGGATATAACTTCAGAAGGGCCTACAAATTTATACATGTTGGAATAACAGTAGTACTTTAGGGCGCCTGCATCCTAATTTCTTATGTACATGTATCTCTATTCTTTATCAATAAACGTTTAGAGGTTTGCGTTTGTATTGAATCGGGGCCTTGATGGGAGAGAGGTTTAACGAGCTGCCTACACCTCATTTATCTTTCACTGCACTGTTCATCACTTGGATGATGTACTCAGCCTTTAGAAAGTAGATTGCCAGACGCTGGTACAACATATGAAAATGTCTGTAATGTCATTGAATATAGCTCAAATAAATATTTTGCATCATGCTGGTATGTTTTGTAAGTACAGATACTTTTATCACACATACTTGTCAATTTAATAATTAAATAACAGCCATACATGATCACTGTGTATCATTGACACCGGAAATTGTGTACCAGGCAAGCGGGAGAACAATGACGGATCGCACACACGAGGTGGGAAATTCATAATTTATTCCTGTTTATACTTGTATTATGTTGTCAAGGAGTTATATGCCAATTTGTAAGAAATGTAGCAATGAATCGCAGCATATATAACGATGCAGAATGTTTTATGTGTCGTTTTAAGCTCAAAATAAGTGCATCTGGTACATGTCAAAACAATCGTGCGACGCTTTAAATCGACTCGAACGTCATTGTTTGGACGCATATCGCGTATTCTACGGAAAAAGTAGCAACTATTGGTCATCATAACTTAATGTCAATTCAACATTTTTGTAGAAATAGCTTATTCTGGACGATTTTAGTCAAAATATTTTCATTGCGTTGTACAGTGAATTGAGAGCTGAAACCATGTAACAGTACGTACGGCGGCTTGCAAATGATATGTACAACGAATTGCCATACGAAAATCCTGAAAACGGGATGTTCAATCTGAGATGTTTCTTTTTTTCTCTCAGTCTTTTGTCCATTTTCTGTGTAAAATTTAGATTTTTCATTGATCACACAACATATACATGCACACGCAAGTATGGGAACCCAAGAGTATAGGGGAATAGGGAGGTGAAAATCACATTCTTCATTGAAGATCGTATGGTGACCTCTAGATGTCTATTTTTTATGGGCCTGTCACTTGGGAGATGGGCTGTTGTTTCCTTGATTTTTTCATATATTAACATAATGACACTCCCACTCCGATGAAGGGTGTATAATGCCTCCGTCACTCTAATTTCTGCAATATTTTTTTTAGACAGCTATACCGTTTAACTTTAAGCGGAGGGGTTATGTTTTTCCTCGCGAACGGAAAATATTTTTTAGCACGTAAAAACATATTTTGGGAGGGGGGAATTTAGCAGTGCTGAAAACTGCAGAAACAAAATAATTTATTTGTTTAAACATATTTTTTTCCTTCATAATCAAGAAACAATTTGTTTAGAAAAAATAACATAGCCCCCCCCTTAAATGGTCTGTGCCTTCCTTAGCAATTACATATCGGAGCGTTTTCAAATTTGGCACCATGTTTTGTATTGTTAAGCTTATACGTGTACTATGTGATCAATCTTCAATTTTCTCTGCTCATCAAATTCCTATTTGGGAACTACGTATACATATAATGTTCCTTAGACGCATATGGCATAGACGTCAATTTGGCATATATTTTTGTTAGAGATCCTTGATCCTTACTACCAACATTTCTGTTGCTAAGTTTTCCTTTGTGACACGTTTTCATATGGTACTGACTGGGATTACGTGGATTGCGTAATCGTAGCCTGAATTCTACGATTACGTGACTGGCGGAAGTTGAGAAATCACCATATCGGTTTCCAGATACGGGACTGTTAATTTTTTCGGACACCAAGAAATGTAGTCCGAGATTCCTCTGTCGTTTAACGGCATTTATAAAGTTGCTGTAGCCGTTCAACGTCAGAGGGTGATACATACGGAAAACAGCGGATTTGCTTCTCCAACTCTGGGTCAGCACATTTCCACGTTTCGTGGCTATCGGATTTTATTTTCTATCAGAAACCCTTATATAAATCGCTTCACCAATCATTTTTCTATTCATTCATAACCATCTTACCCTCAGAAAGTGGTGCTACACTCCATTACAGCACGATTTTGCCTTAGATCCTATGATTCCGCCATTTGTCTTCCATTTTTCAAACATTTGTCACGTGACTACGAGAAAACCACGATTACCGCAATGTATCATGGGAGATGATTTGCATATAAACAAACAAACAAATATTTGTATTGCCAATCATACACGCCTGTTAAGGCAGAACAATTAACATAAAATTTAATACAGTTGATTGTATTGATTGGTAATGATTTTAACAGCAATAGTGAATTACAGATAACCATAAGAAAAAAAAAATGATGTAGTACCTTGTCCAAAAAGGGGGACGTAACACATGCTCTTTCCGAAGCCCATTGGCAACACTCTGCCATTGAATCTTTTCTTTCCAACACATTCTGTATTATTTCCTTCTGCTCTGCTTTGATCTATAGATGGACTGTTTGTCCTGTAAAATACGCTTAAATGTATGGTCTTCCATGTGATTTGAATGTTGTTTACGTATGCAAATAATGCTCAAATAATTTGGTGCGCTGAATTAAGTAGCTCCCATCATGCAATGCGTTACTGTTATCATTCAGTTAGTATCGCGAGATCACGTTTGTAGATTCGAAAATGGAAGTCAAATGGCGGAATAATAGGATCTAAGGCAAAATCGTGCTGTAATGGAGTGTAACACCACTTTCTGAGGGTAAGATGGTTTTGAATGAATAGAAAAATGATTGGTGAAGCGATTTATATAAGGGTTTCTGATAGAAAATAAAATCCGATAGCCACGAAACGTGGAAATGTGCCGATCCTAGAGCTGGTGAGGCAAATCCGCTGTGTTCCGTATATATCACCCTCTGACGTTGAACGGCTACAGCAACTTTATAAATGCCGTTAAACGACAGAGGAATCTCGGACTACAAGAAATGTTACAATAGGGGTATATGATTATGTGAATTCGTGATTTTAATAGATAGTTTTACTAAAGGATAATGAAATAAATCAGTATTAGATATAATAAGTTTCAATTTCATGCTCTTCCATTACTACTATATACAGTATGTATCTTATTGGCATTGCACATTTATGATTATGTGACTTCATGATATTTTATACATTGTTTATTAAGGAGAATTAAAACTTTAACATATTGCAAACAATATTTTAATTGTATTAGATTAGCGCTGCTTGTCGATCAAACTACAAATGTGCAATGCCAATAAGATGATTATTGTATAGTAATGGAAGAGAATGAAACTGAGCGCTAATAATTTAGAGGGGTGGACAGGGGGGTCGACAATTCCCGCTTCCCTCCCCCTTGACTCCTGCTTCCCTACCCCCTGACTTCCGCTTCCCTCCGCCCTTACTCCCGCTTCCCTCCCCTAACATTTGTTGTACTCCCGCTTCATTCCCGGTCCCCGTCTCCCCAATTCCCGGTTCCCGCCTCCCTAACTCCCAGTTCCCACCCCTCACTCCCGGGTTCCCGACCCCCCCCCCCCCTCAATTGAATACTGATTTATTTGATTATCCTTTAGTAAAACTAGATACGAATTCACATAATGACCATATTCTCCAGAGTCTCACTATGGTTACATTTCTTGATATACATAAATTAACACCAACAGTCCCATATCCGGAAACCGATACTGTGATTTCTAAACTTCCGGCAGTCACGTAATCGTAGAATTCAGGCAATCCACGTAATCCTAGACTGTGCCTTTTCATATCTCTCACTTCTCCACCTATTCTTCGAATATTCTGGCCTAATAGCATTTTTCTCAGAAACTACATTGTACATGGCTGAAACCTCCGTATACTCTGTAAATTTCTAAAATTGCTGTCAAGCTTAGTCTTGCAATTCATTTTAAAAGTACAACGTGTTTTGTGTTTTTCAAATGGAACTAGATCAATCTTTTGAGATATCTCCATTGGAGGAAAGTCGACATCTTCATCATGCCTGTGACCACTGCTCTTATTAGTAACCTTCACAATCTTTTTTAAAGGGGTTTCTTTTGGTACAACATTTGGTTTTGAAACATGTATCGTCTCGCTTTCTTTATTTATAGTTATTGTGCGACCTTGTTCCCTACATAGTTCTGGAATTATCTTAAAATTCAATGTTCTTAAAAGTTTCCCTTCTGACAGTTTAAATTAAATTTCCTTGTCATGATGCTGTTCCATCAAATGTTGCACAATTAAAGAAAAAGTTGAAAGTTTCTCGGTGCAATATACACATAAGTATGTCATGTTGTCCCTGCAATAGAAACAAAAACACCCACAGAATATAACTTACATAAAAAGGACTAAAAACTAAAGCTAAAGCATTATGCAAATTCCTGTGCAACGTTTACTTTTCAAATTAATAATTAAACTGTCTTGTCCGGAAAAAAAAGAAAGAAACACAGTTAAAACCAAAGGTTGAAGAACCCATTAATATAGATAATGGCAAGATTTTTTTAATTATAACTGCATGCTGCCGTACAGTACGAATGCTATTTTTAGACAATTCACCGTACAGTACTGAACAATTCGCTGTAGAACGCAATGAAAATATTTTGACTAAAATCGTCCAGAATAAGCTATTTCTACAAAAATGTTGAATTGACACTAAATTATAATGACCAATAGTTGCTAATGTTTCCGTAAAATACGCGATATGCGTCCAAACAATGACGCTCGAGTCGATTTAAAGCGTCGCATGATTGTTTTGACAGGTACCAGATGTAGCTGCGGAACCGTAGTCCTTGTGGTCCTTGGCCAGTTTTCTAATATTTGCGGACCATAGAGCTACGGATTTCACCCTATCAAAAACTTTCGAAACTGCGTGGTGAAAATGTTGTGCCGCTTTTTTGCAAAGGTCACGTGACTTTTGAGAGATCACTTTAACAGCAAAACATGTGTTCGGGTTGTCTACATGCAAAACCTCCGGTAAAACGTAAACAAACCGAACACGTGTTTTTCTCTTAGAGTTATCTCTCAAAAGTCACGTAACCTCAAAGCGATAATACCACAATGACAAGATGGCGGAACGAAGTAGGCGAGATCAGTTAATATCGAGACATTTGTTATGATAATAAGCTGGAAATGAATATTAATAGGTAAGTAAGTATAGAAGAATGTAGATAAATATCTAACGAAACGAAATATATATGTTTGATCGTTCTCGCACCCGATTTCATGACAAAAATTTCCAAAAAAAGCGGCGCAACATTTTCTCCGCGTAGTTTCGAAGGTTTTTGATAGGGTGAAATCCGTAGCCCTATGGTCCGCAAATATCAGAAAACTGGCCAAGGACCATAAGGGCTACGGTTCCGCAGCTAGCACCAGATGCACTTATTTTGAGCTTAAAACGACGCATAAAACATTCTGCATCGTTATATATGCTGCGATTCATTGCTACATTTCATACAAATTGGCATATAACTCCTTGACAACATAATACAAGTATAAACAGGAATAAATTATGAAATTCTTACCTCGTGTGTGCGGTCCGTCATTGTTCTCCCGCTTGCCTGGTACACAATTTCCGGTGTCAATGATACACAGTGATGATAATATCTCACACACAAAGTATCTTAACACAAGTTATTTCTTAAAGATTTGATTGAAAAACTCAGACAGGTATGGTGGAACGTTAGCATACATATAATGCAATACAATATATAGACTAGAGGCTCAGTAGGTTGAGAATACTTTTCAGAAATCAACCAATCAGAAACAAGAATTGCCTATGGCGGCCATGTTTGCTAAGGGATCAGGACTAAATGAGCAATCTTTATAGACGTGACGCGCGCTATTGGTGATACTTTGACTAAATAGAAGATGAAATAAGTAAAACGAATGTAGATTTTTCTTAGATTCATGGATTTTGATTTCCGATACATGCTTGTATTGGGAATTATACGAATAATTGTTTTATTATATTAGATTAGGTTTATTTTTGCTTTTGAAAACGAATTTATTGGAAGAAAACGTCGTTATCGCACAATTTTCTCATATAACGCGTTACAAAATATCCGTATGTCTTTTACATTTTTCTCAGTAAAAATCTAAAAATACGTTTTTCGGACCATTGTTTTTGTGGGACAGGAAGCAGAGTCAGCGTGCTCTATGACCCCATTAACGATTTCTGATTAAAGCAATGCTTGAAGGAAAAAATCGGTAAATTCATGGAAAGAAAAGAACGTAACGCTGAAGGAAAAACATCTGCATGCCAAATAACAAGCTTTATTTCAGCTATGTTTTACAAAATTTTCACAAAAAAAGTATACATATCAAATGTTATTATCTTCAAAAAAGTTTTTTCAAAAATGATTTTTTTAAAGCAAGATAAAAAATATTCCTAAAGGAGTAAGGTCAACAAAATGTCCAGTTCCAACTTGACGTAAAAAAACCACGAAGTATAAAACTTTACACATTCGAAACTATATTTTTCACTCATAATTTTCGTGCTAAATCCAAATAACAAAAAATGTTCATTTTCAGTGGCAGAGAATGAACTTAACAAACTTGATTTCGGATAAGAATTACGATTTCTACGTAAAATTGCAGAAGGTTACCCAATTTGTCCAGTAAACGTTTTTTCTTATCGACGGCAAAATAACGTCGCGCTACTTCTATATTTTTCTATTAAAATTAAAACAAATAAACAACAACTAAAAAAAAAGCGAAGCTGAAAACAAACAAACGATATCAAAACTTGAAAAACAACAAACAAAAGAGCAAAAACAAAATACAAAAATATACCAAACCTGAAAAAATAACGATGTGTTTCCGCTTACTCAAGCGACCCTAATTAAAAATGAATTCATGACCTTAAATTTTATGTGTGTCATTTTTGAACAAGCATTGCAAAAATGAATGTGTGCATTGCAGAAAATATAATTATATAATAGTTAAAAAAATCGCGAAATAAAATTGATTTATATGAAAATTAACTAGAGGCTCAGGTAACTGAGCCTGTATCGCTCACCTGACAATAGAATGATACTGAAGAAAATTTCAAAGGGAGATAATCATTACCTTAAAAAACAGCAGTCATCTTGAATGGAGGGTGGGGCTGTCGGACACAATTTCGAAAGGGACCCAGGGACCATCTATGCCAGGTTTGGACCTTACATAGACGCTTCCTGCCAAGTTTGGCTCCATTTGGCCAACCTGTTTCAGAAGAGAAGATTTTTTTAACATTAGCCAATCAGAAAAAAGAATTAATCTTGGCGGCCATGTTTGTTGGCCGAATGGAACCAAATGAAGAAGCTTTATAGAGGATCTTACATAGATGCTTCCTGCCAAGTTTGGCTCCATTTTGCCAAGCAGTTTCAGAGGAGAAGATTGTTTTAAACATTAGCCAATCAGAAACAAGAATTGCCCTTGGCGGCCATATTTGTTGGCGGAATGGGACGAAATGAAGAAACTTTATAGAGGACCTTATATAGATGCTTTCTGCAAAGTTTGGTTCCATTTGACCCAGTTGTTTCAGAGGAGTAGATTAAAATATGAAAAAGTTAACGGACGGACGACGGACGCCAAGTGATGGCAATACCTCACATGGGCCAGGAGAGCTAAAAAATGATGAAAAAAGGGCAATAACTCCTAGACGGATAATCAGATTTACTTCAAAATTGCAGGGCATGTAGATCTTGACAAGCTGAACATATTTTCGGTTTACACTTAACATCTATCTCTTATAGTTTTTGAAATAAAGGATGAAAAGTATTAAAATTTTGAAAATTTGATGAAAAAAGGGCAATAACTCCAAGATAGGTAATCAGATTTTCTTCAAATTTCAAGGTGGTTAGATCTTGCTGTGCTGATCATTTTTACCCCGTCAGATTTCTGATATTATTAATGGTTTTTGAGTTATTACCAAAAACGTGCAATTTTACCATATGTTCTATCTTTAGTAACAGCGGCCATATTTGTCGGCCGAATGGAACCAAATGAAGAAGTTTTATAGAGGATCTTACATAGATGCTTCCTGCCAAGTTTGGCTCCATTTGGCCAAGCAGTTTCAGAGGAGCATTTTTTTTATAACATTAGCCAATCAGAAACAAGAATTGCCCTTGGTGGCCATATTTGTTGGCGGAATGGGACGAAATGAAGAAACTTTATAGAGGACCTTATATAGATGCTTTCTGCCAAGTTTGGTTCCATTTGGCCTAGTTGTTTCAGAGAGTCAGGTGAGCTAAAAATGTGAACTGAATTATTTTAATTATAATTTCACTAGATTATACATAAGATATTACGAGAAATTTTCAAGAATACAACGTATACAATCAATCAATAAACAAACAGAAGATGATAATCTCGTTTTAGAGCAAGATATACTTTCAAAGAAAAAAATGATAAAGTACAGTCACATAACATAAACAATAAATAAATACAAAAAGGGAATACAACAGAAATAAATAAGCAAACAAACAAACATTGAAATAAACACCTAAAGGAAAACAGCAACAACACAAATATATAAAAGCAAGCCAAAATAAAATAAAAATCAATAAAAACAAAAAGTGAAATTCCGCAATAAAGAACAATACATTAAAACACACCTACACCACCTCCATCCTAACCAAACCCACGGTATGCAAACACAAATAAGGAAGAAGAAAAAATGAAAAAGAAGACGCGAAACGTTCTTTTCAACGTTAATTATGTGCAACGTCAAGTATCATCAACATCGCGCGTAACGTCTATAGAGAGCCTGCCATATATGCTTCCTACCAAGTTAGGTTCATTTGGCCAAGCGGTTTCAGAGATTTTTAGAAATTGACCAACCAGAAACAATAACTGCCTATGGCTACTCGGTTTCAGAGGTGAAGATTTGTTTAGAAATCCACTAATCAGCAATAAGAATTGCCTATGGTGGCCATGTTTGTTAATGGATCAGGACGAAATGAACAATCTTTATAGAGAACCTTACATAGATGCTTCCTACTAAGCTTCAGTTCATTGGGCTAAGGGGTTTCAGAGCAGAAGATTAAAATGTGAAAAGTTTACTGACGGACGACGGATCAAATGATGGCAATAGCTCACGCTCTCTTTGGAAACGTCTGCTCAAAAGCTTTGATGAATACCAGGACTGGGTTGCACAAACCGTACTTAAATATAAGTGTCAATTAAAACTTAATTGACACTTAAATTTACTTGAAATGTACATAGAATTAACTTACATTTAAGGTTTAATTGAGACTTAAATTTAATTGACGTTTGTGCAACCCAGTCCAGGGCGCCACACAAATTCTAACATGACGTCCTTCTTTTGCTTTGTAGACAAACGAGCGATTTATCGATGGTATAATCTCGTTCACACATGCGCCGGTGAATGTGACTGACTTTTCCATTGGCAGCATAAATGGTGTGTGACACTTTCCGCAAACGTAAATATAAATTACCGTCTTCCAATCAAAGTATATTACCGTATTTGTAATCTTAGACATATCAGAATCGAAATAAATCATGGAAGCATGAATGTGTTTTGAGTTTTAACATGGGTTGGCGGATATTAGTAAATGTTATTCCTCTCCTCTGGCTCGGGATCAAATATTAATATCCAACAATCCATGCTAAAACTCAAAACACATTCTGGCTTCCATGATTTATTTCTTAATTAGGCTTAGCGGGTCATTTTACCTGAGCCTGAATCACTCACTTGGTCACTTATACAGTTTATGTTCAATAAAGTATCGATTTTGTTAAAAAAATATTTGATAAATTTCGAATTTAACCCATAAATATAGGATTTTTGATTCTGTCACATCTCTCAAACAGCAAAAGTTACAACAAATCAGTCGAGAACCTTCAAAAAAGGAATTTGTCACATGAATTAAATGGAAAAGACTGCAATTTGCAGGGAAAAAAATTTCTAAATCGAACTTAAAGTAAAACAAAATATATTTGATTTGGTTGGAGCTAAACAGATATGTATAATTCAGACAGGAAGTTGTCAAAGGAATTTAATGAATAAAAACTACCTACAAATTTGGTTTCATTCAACTACTTTTATCTCGGAAACTACAAAAACAAAGTCAAATAAATTTAAAAAATCCAGTAGTAAATTTCATATTCCTCCCAAACTCCAATATTGATCAAGTGGTTTCAGAGAAACTTACATGCAAGAGCTTACAGACGACAGACGCAAAATGACGACAATACCTCACACGAGTTGATGATGACCACGCACACCAAATAATGACATCTCACACATCCCCCTTTTTTTTTAGCTTATTTTTATGGAAAACATCATGACTCCTATCCAATGCATCGAAGGAATGCGAGGTAGCTAATTTTCATGGGCAAACTTCTGATGTTTATGCCTATGTTTGAATGGTACAAGGTAGTTTATTTTCATGGATAACACGTTGAAACCTGTGTCATACATTGAACAGATGTAAGGTAGCTTATTTTCATGGAAAACGTCATGACTCCTATCCCATGCAATGAAGGAATGGGAGGTAGCTAATTTTCATGGGCAACCTTTTGATGTTTATGCTTATGTTCGAATGGTGCAAGGTAGTTTATTTTCATGGATAACACTTTGAAACCTGTGTCATACATTGAACAGATGTAAGGTAGCTTATTTTCATGGAACACTTCATGACTCCTATTCCATGCAATGAAGAAAGGTCGGTAGCAAATTTTTATGGACCATGCAACGAAGGAATGCGAGGTAGCTAATTTGCATGGGCAAGCTTCTGATGCTTATGCTTATGTTTGAATGGTGCAAGGTAGTTTATTTTCATGGATAACACTTTGACACCTGTGTCATACATTGAACAGATGTAAGGTAGCTTATTTTTATGGAAAACGTCATGACGCCTATCCCATGCACTGAAGGAATGTCAGGTAGCTAATTTTCATGGGCAAACTTCTGATGCTTATGCCTAATGTTTGAATGGTGCAAGGTAGTTTATTTTCATGGATAACACTTTGAAACCTGTGTCATATATTGAACAGATGTAAGGTAGTTTATTTTCATGGATAACACTCTGACGTCTGTATCATACATTGAACAGATGTAAAGTAGCTGATTTTTATGGAAAACGTCATGACTCCTATCCCATGCAACAAAGGAATGCGAAGAAGCTAATTTTCATGGGCAAGCTTCTGATGCGTATGCTTATGCTTGAATGGTGCAAGGTAGTTTATTTTCATGGATAACACTTTGAAACCTGTGTCATACATTGAACAGATGTAAGGTAGCTTATTTTCATGGAAAACGTCATGATTCCTATCCCATGCAATGAAGGAATGTGAGGTAGCTAATTTTCATGGGCAAATTTCTGAGGAAGAAAAGCATTACTGTACGTGGATACCAGCGTATAGCTACCCTAGTAGAATATAAACAGAGATGGTAGCTATACGGTGGTATCCACGTACAGTACTGCTTTAATTCCTCAGAATATAAACAGAGCACCAGTCCAAAGTAGCTATATCCGGTGGTGATGATACACTGAATATGCCAGAAGACCCCCATCCCCTTTTGCAAAGGGTGAACAAATATTTGTGATATTTCATAATATGCAAAGTGATAAATTGCTGGAAAGCATGTAAATGTAGTTTTACACCTCTTATTTTTATTTACATGTAATTTTCTCTTTAATATTTTTCAACATGTCAATCAAGTATATTCCCTGACAATAAATTTGCATATTGTCCATAGTGAAATCAGGAATTAGAGTAATATTGGACAGTCAAAATCTATGGGACATCGGTATGAATTGGGAAATTCAAAGTGTACCTTCCACGTTGTTTACGTTGTTTACACAATCACCGATCACTCGAGTAGTATTATTTTGATAAAAAATCCCCCGAAATATGGATAATATTCAATTTATATACAAGGTAAAAGAACTTTGGTGGTTTTCGGGTCATTTTTATTAAATTTTTCAAGCCTGAAATACAGTACATGGGAGCAAATACGGACTGAGGGTTACGTTATCGTATCTACAGTCATGTGACATAATTGAGTTCCCAAAATGGCCGACTTCATTTAAACGTTTGTGTTCCAAGCAGAGAAAAATTATAGTTTTTCTTGCTGAAATAAATAATAAAACTTACCACAAACTGTTAGTATTTTGTGATATTGCCTCTAGCTCTTAAAACAACCCGTAAACGCCTTGGAAGGGAATCATATAAACTTCTAATATAATGTAGTTGAAGTGAGGTCCAAATTTCAGCAACAACAGTTTTTAGGTCCTCAGCATTTCGAATGTCATCTATTCGTCGTTGAATTTTTGTTTTTATAACTTTCCACACATTTTCTATTATATTTAAGTCTGGGCTTTGTGGGGGCCACTCTAAAGTTGGAATATCATTTTCCGTTTTCCACTGATTTGTCCTCCGAGACACATGGCATGGGGCATTGTCCTCCTGGAATATGTAGGGGCTTGTAGGAAAATGTTGGGCAATGACCGGCCATAAATTGTCATCTAAAATGTTTATATACTTTTCACTATTTAAATTGCCAACAACTGGAGTTAGTGTACCTACCCCATAATACGAAATGCAGCCCCAGAACATGACAGAGAATTTCGTTTTGTAATTTCGACCCTGGTACAACCCATTACATTCCGGTCTTAATCTTTCATCCACTTTACGCCAAACATAAACTTTCCTGTTATTTCCAATCTCAATCTTCGTCTCATCACTGAAAATAACTTTTTTCCAATGATTTCTCACTGTCCACATCAATTTTGATCGACAAAATCGTTTTCTTTTCTCTCGGTTGACAGGTGAAATCGTAGTTTTCTTACAAACTGGATGTTTTTTGCATCCTTCAAAGTTCAAACGCCTCCGAACTGTTCTAGAAGAAATTTTGGTCACAAACTGGCGGTTAAATTGGTCTGTTCTTTCTCCTAAACTTTGTCTTCTGTCCGAACGAAGCATACGGTATATAATCCTGTCTCCCCGAACTCCCGTTTTTCTACCCCTTCCACTTCGCGGTAAGTTTTCTTCCGATCCTCGCACCCGTCGCCTCCTGAGAAATTTACTGATTGTTCTCCTGTTTTTCCCCGTCATTTCAGCAATTGTGTAGCTAGAATATCCTTGTTGTGACAAAGCTACGATGATTTGTTTCTCCTCTGGTGTCATTTGCTTACCGTGCGGTGCCATTTTTTGACAGACGATATTTTGACCGAATTACAAGGTATTTCCTTAAATGACGTCACTGGCCTAATTTTGGAACATTTTGGCATTGTGTAAAATGTGAACGTTACTAATCAAAGGTAAATAACACTGATTTAATAAGGAGTAAAAAAATGGAAACAAATTTTCGCAAATGACGTCGCCATTTTGGGAACTCATTTATGGCCAATGACTGTACACTAGGATTAGTCCGAGATTTCTCTGCCGTCCGACGGCTTTTTTCGACTTGCTGAAGCGATTTATATAAGGGTTTCTGATAGAAAATAAAATCCGATAGCCACAAAACGTGGAAATCTGCCGACCAAGAGTTGGAGAGGCAAGTCCGCTGTTTTTCGTATGTTGATTTCTCTGACGTCCCACGGCTACAGCAAGTCGAAAAAAGCCGTCGGATGGCCGGATGGCAGAGGAATCTCTGAGATTTCCAGTCAAATCGGCCCCAAGTCAAATCGGCTCCAGTCAAGTCGACCCCAGTCAAATCGGCCCCAATTCAAATCGGCCTCAAGTCAAATCGGCCCCAAGTCAAATCGGCCTCAAAATGAAAGTCATATCGGCCCAAAAAAATAAAAATAAAAAAAGAATAAATAAATAAAAATTATATATTAATATAAATTAATATTTTTAGTTAAAAGCTGTAAAATTTAAATCTTATTGGTGGGCGGATTCTTTTGTAAGGATCAAAGAAATTAATTAATGATTAATTTATGGCATAATTAAGTGATTAGCAATTTACATAAAACGTGATTGGCGGCAATTATATAATGATCTTTATGTTGATTAGGAACACTCTTTGATGATTTATTCTATTGTCTATAAATTGGCCTTTTAATAAATGGAGGAAATGTGCATCATATATATGCAGACACTGAACTTTTATCGGCAAGATTATTAACTCGAATAATACTGCGCCCTCTATCGGCACTATCGCTGGATGAGGTTAATATCAATCGTAACTACTCGGCCATTCTCGCTACCCTGCAAATAACCTCGTATGCATTAGGCGTATACATCGCACTACTTTTCACATGTCAGTTACATTAAAGTTTGATAAAGTTAGTTTAAGCAATTTTATATATTTCAATTAAAGTCTTAATTAGTTGTGCATGATTAGATTTTACTTAGTATGTCTTCCATATTGGATTTTCGTGGACTATATTTTTGTGCGGCTTAACTTAACTTAACTTCCGGCAAACAATTTAAGAAGAATTTCTTCTATGTACGTACGAGGTTATTTGCAGGGTAACGAGAATGGTCGAGTAGTTACGATTGAGGTTAATATAGCAAAGCGTAATATAACGACTGGATTATTAGGGTTACAAGATTATTAATTATTTTAAGCATGGCTAGATATAGTCAGACGTTTATATTTAGTTTATTTTCGTATCAATGATAAACATTTACTGGTACAAAAACACAACTGT
Organism: Bathymodiolus brooksi; assembly: GCA_963680875.1. NCBI lineage: Eukaryota > Metazoa > Mollusca > Bivalvia > Mytilida > Modiolidae > Bathymodiolus > Bathymodiolus brooksi. Next base: position 81,797,949 of record OY804582.1, read on the forward strand.
ACTTACTAGACAGTTTCAATTCTTCAATAATTAAAACGTATTGGATATATTTAAATATTTTGCTGAATAGTGTTCAAACTATTTAACTTTGCATGTAAACAACAAAAATGGGGCCGATTTGACTTGGGGCCGATTTGACTGGGGCCGATTTGACTTGGGGCCGATTTGATTTGGGGCCGATTTGACTAGGGCCGATTTGACTTGGGGCCGATTTGACTTTGGGCCGATTTGGTTTGGGGCCGATTTGACCTGCTTCCATCTCTGACTACACTAGGATATACCGGTATGTAAAAGTCCGATAATTTTCTGATTATATTTAATCATTTTTACCAACGAAATTGCTTCTCTTTTAAATCACACCTTTACAATATTGTATTAAGTGTAATTCTGTGATATTTATCTTACTGAACCGTAGTGCTTATTCGAAAATGCGTCGATCTCCGTTACCGGATTTGCCTTCATCTGATCATCATTAGTTTCATCAAGGGAAAATACTCTGTTAAGAAAAAATTGTTTCTCCGAGAAAATGTAAACCATATTGTTAAAATAACGTTGAAATGGTGTCCGCTAAGACTTAATTATGGATAGTCAAGCTAGTGTGTCATCCTCGGCAAGAACCGTTTAATTCATGATCAATCAGGACAATGACTTTGTGGATGAAATCGACGAAGTTGACCGAATTTATTTTGGGAACATTGAAATCAATTTGAGAGATGACATTAGTTATTCAGATTTAAATGACGAGGACGATGAAGACTGTGAATCTGATAAGGAAAATATTGACAGTAATACATCCAACATTGGTGTGGAATGTAGTGAATTAGATCTGTGTGAATCTGAGAAACAAACATATTTTCTGAATCAAACTAGCTTGCAACTGTGAAAGATTGTACAACAAAGTTCCATGCGGTAAAATAGTAGATAAGGGTAATAACAAAATTACCGAACTCCGAACAATCTTACAAAGGGAAAGTCAAAACTCATAAGTATATAAACAGACAAAATCAGTCAACAACCGGAAAACTGTGAAAACCGTAATGACCCTGACTTGGTTCAGGCATTTCTATAATCTCGTTGAGATTAGGATTCCGAAGAAATTTTCTGTCTGTTCTTCATCATGAAGAACAGACAGAAAATTAGAACAGACAGAACATTTCTTCGGAATCCTAATCTCAACGAGATTAGCATTTCTAAAGAAATGGTGGGTTGAATCGGATTTTAAAGCGCCAAACCTCCCCCTTTCATTACGGTTCAAAGATTCCGGCTGTCACTATATCAGTATTTACAACAATACTTGAACAAAACAGGTAAAACAGTTGTCAAATCAGCGCCAAACTCAGTGAAGTAAATGTCAAAAACACTTACGTCACACATTGATAAAAAAATAATTTTGACATTTTTGTTGACACCTTATCTTTATACATTTTCACTATATGAAAATCCATCGTTTATAATCTTTTCTGCAGTGATAATGAAGTACTCATAGATTATAGGTTGAGTTGTCTGGAAATGGACAAAAGTGAACTTGATTTGATAATCCAAGTTCAATTATTTGCTCATAGAAACAATAGCACAGGTGTTGATGCAAAAAAACACAAAGACAAAGAAAGAGAGAGAATAATGCAACAATATTTTTTCAATGGTCACCAGATATGTAGAAAAACATTTGTATTTGCCCATGCCATACCTGTTAACCTCTGGGAATTGCTAGGGGGGAGATCTCCCCCCTACCAACTCTTCTAAGGGGGAGATTTTGTGCGTCGCCTTTAAACGCACAAAATTGTACCTTGCAGTTGGATACATGTGATAGAGTTGCTATGCTACAACTGGAGATTTGTAAATTTTTGGCTGGAGATTTGGTCTCATAACTGGAGATTTTTTATCGACATATTTGGTGCATGTTTTTATTGTTAATTGATGTTTTCTTTTTGTTTGTTTCAGTATTGAACCAACTGCATCCCATTTCAATATATATTGTTTACATTTCTGTCTTATTAGTAGTGTTTCATATGATGAATGAAGGATAAAAACTGTATTTATAATTTATTCATAATCATTCATAATCATAAGGATATAACAAAGCAATAAAAATGAAGACAGAATGCTCTGAACAATAAAGTCTTAGAGCACTATGTTTTGGCATTTTTGTGGTTTATCAATTCCATCCTGGAACTTAGTCCTTAAATAATACTTTGATCGGCTTTGGTCCCAAACAAGCCATAACAACTCAATCCGAGATGAATTCATTGCACGTTTGATCGAAATAAGAAGTTTTCCTCGGCATCAAAGGTTGTCCGACTCCTGTTTGCACAATGGTTTATAACTATTTTCAATTGCCGCTATCACTCTTCTAATCATCTAAGCGTGTGCCACAAACCCACTTCCTTATCCCCAATTAACTGTCAATCAGTGGATAATTGTTGTGTAATCATCAACACCTTAATTAATCTCCATGACCCAATTTACCTGTAAAGGTGTCAAACAGATCAATAACCGGATATCATTTACATTCGTATCTCTCGGCATATTTCATCAGCGCGGGAGTTCCAAATGGGGAATTTCCAGAAATATTGATCGCAAAATGTAGGTCAAGATTTTATTGTACTTGATTTTTTTGTTGGGGGGATATTGTGCGGGAGATTAATGTCTCCCGCGCATGAGACCCAGTCCATGCGGGAGATAAGGCTCTTGCGCGGGAGACTCCCGCGAAAAGGGGGAGGGTTAACAGGTATGCCATGCTATTGGCAAATCCCAGCTGGAATCCATATCTAAAATTCTAAGTCACTAGAATTAAGAAAGGGAGGGATTGAAGCCATGGACTCAT